>JAGVSL010000116.1:0-1420476 GCA_022494535.1 Himalopsyche phryganea | reverse complement strand
AACGTCAGCCAGCTCACGACTTGCATGTAACAATCAAAATACCTGCTCAGTCAAGAAGCAATGTGAAAGAGGCGATCAAGGTAGGCAAGCACACTCAGAAATTATCAGCATAGAAATTAGTTTCATTAAGTTTGAATGAGTAAATAAAAACATAGAAAACGTTAAAAAATCAGGAATTTTTCTCTAAAAGAAAACAATAGGACACATAATATTCGACGGTCCACTAGCCTAGTGGCTATCATCGTTGGTTTCAGTTACGGTGCTCACAGGTTCGAGTTCCAGTACAGACAGTTTCATAAATTGATTTGTGGATCTGTGAACGAATGCATGGATGTCTAAAAACTCCGTTCCACCCATCCAACGTTTAAAACATGGTGTAGCAGGAGCAATAAGCTAACCACTAGACCTGTATTAAGCTCTATCCTTCTATCTGTACTCTTTTCTAAAAAAAGGAAAGATTGAGCAACTGTCTTCTGTTGAGATAAGCTTGATTATGAGCATATGCTCTACGTTGGGAGTGGAGATGGTTAAAAAAAGAAAATTCTTACGGCATTTACAGCAGGTGGTAGAAGAGACGCAGATATAGCAACACCTACAAGGGAAGCAGTGTTGTCTGCAAGAACTGCAATAGCCACAGCGGCTCCAGATGGAACTGCTACCAGGGCACCAATCCATAAGGATCGAAGATCACATCTGAAATGAAATCCATATACCATGTATTTCTACAACAAGTACTTGTTACTAAGCTGCTCAACCTTGCTTTTTCAAAGAGAGTAGGTATAAAAGGGTCGGGCTAGGACAGGACTATTGGTTGGCTAATAACTCTCGCTACTCCCCGCTTTTGTTATCAGATGGGTGAGAGAGAGTTTAAGACATCGCAAAAATCCATGCCTTCGAACAGAAATCTGTAAACTGGGATTTGAAGCTTTGAGATCTGTAACTGAAGCCAACAATGTTGGCCACTGCACAATGCATTGAAATTGACTTGCCGGGACTTGAGTCCAGAACTTTCTAATCGCTGGGGTAAAGCTCTTAGCAGTAGACCATAAAGACTGTTAATATGAAGTGTGTAAATTTAATATGGATTTATTCCTCCACTTTCCAATATAGCCACCATGTCGGTATGACTGAAACGTCCAACAATGAAACTGACTGACTTATTTGAAGTAAATCTTCTCTTTCAATAACCAATCATTCCTAGAGGCTTTGATCAGCATCCAGAACATAATTTCCACAATAACGATTTGTTCTATCAGTCACCCAACTGAGCTAGATGATATTAGCAGTGACAACACCATGCACACTTATGAATAATGAATAACAACCAAAAGCTATTCTGCTATTACTTGCCTTGACGTAATCTCATAAGTCGGCCATTCTCCATCTCCATAATGCTCATCAATGGTGCAAATAATGAGGCCAAACACAAAGCCAACGACCAGCGCCAAAAATAATCCTATTAACTCGTGAATCACGCCCATTTTCTGTAGGTCCCGGTCCCGAATTGCCGTTCCAAATGTTCCCGCCATTATAGGACCCTGGAAGATAATAAAAAGATTGCTGTACTTGTGCTAATGTGTTTAATGTGTTAAATGTGTAAAAAAACAATTTTATTTCAACTCAGTAAGATTTTATCTGTCACATTTACTTTTACTATGTGAATGAACTGTTATTCTACTCACTCTGAAGGTGCTTCCTAAAGAGGCAAAACACGCGTTAGTTAACATTTTTAATTTTATTTTTCAAATGAATTTCCACCAAGTCCATCAAAGATATATTATGATTTTATTTAATCATTTTATCATACCATGAGTGGAGATATCAGCATGCTGGCCACTAAAAATACGGTGCTATTCTCCACCAGCCCAATAGCAGCGGTCAGCGCAGCAACCATCAAGAGGAAAAAGAAATCAAAGGTAAGAGCAGCGCCAGCGCGCACTTGCTCTGCCACTTGGGCAACAGTCTGGCGGGATCTGACCGATCTGACGAAGGTACTCCATGCTGAATCTTTAATACTATTATAAAAAGACATAAGTTCATACATAATTCATTAGCAGCTATTGAAATAAGCATGATTAATTATAAGTGTGAAAGGTAAAGGGATTTTAGTAATGGCAAAAAAAGATTCAACATGAAGTTTGCTAACTTAGTGGCATTGATTCAATTGGTGCCTTTTCTTCTTTAGGCATATATACCTACAGTATAGTTATTTTGATTTATAGTAAACTCCCAATTTGACTAACCAATTCGATGTGTATTTTAAAAAAAATTATCAACAATATTGATAATATCAATCTTTTGTTGATTGAAAAGCCAAAAAGAAGCATGTATGCATAGAGGGATCTTTGAAGATTAATTGAAAACTAAATGGGTTACACAATTGAGAAATTACACTTAATGACGAATCCCGGGATTGAGAAATTCTGAATCCCGAAATTCTGAAATCTTAAAAGGGGTCCGGAATTGGATGTCCTACTCTCCACCATTAGCTTGGATAATCGGGAGATTACTGTATTCAACTAATTTTACATTTAAAGCTTTTTTCCTATTGTTCACAGAATTAACCGCAATGACAATAGTTCACTTATTCAGTGTAGTGGGAGTGGATTTATTTCATTATTTGTTACCTTGGTTCAAACAATAGTAAGAGATGGAATTGAAGGTTAAATTTGAACAAGAATAATAAAACAAAAAAATACTGTACATTTCTCATTAGCTCATCAAAATCAATGTTGATGAATATTCACAAGGATTAATATGTATATTTGCATACACATTTATGTAACGAACATCCTGTGCTATAAGGTCATAAGTGCAAAGCGCACTTTTTTCAGGAGAAACATTTAAAGATTCTGATCTAATTAGAGTCATATGGTTTCATGATTGCTATAAGTTACTATAGCGTGAAAACTATAAGAACTATACTTATGAAATTAACGTACCAGGTGCGGAGTCCTATTAGGCATCTTTTGACACATAAATCTTAGTTTTAATTTTTTAGCACTAGTGACGTTGTTGCACCAGATGGGCAATAATTATGTCAGTCATAAGATACATCTATTAGTCAACAAAAAACTTTATATATTGAAAAAGTTATTGAATCTTTTTTTTTAATCTATAAAGTCATTTAAGGACTTTTTCATTTTTGAGTTATTGAGATTTTGTACACTTCCATGTATTTTGTCATTAACGACCCGGGTTTCGCCTTTCGGCATCCTCAGGCATTCGAGCGCACGAATGAACTCGAACTGACAGACAGTAAACAGTGTCTAACATTTATATAGAAGATACAAATACGACAAATATTATTTACGAGATAAAATATTATACGTCTGAGAGCCACACTGATACCTGAGTTAACATTTCGAGAATCGCCTTAATACTTATTTTGTAAACAACGCATTAACAGGGTGGCGAATTGCCGCTTTCCAACTAATATTAGAATTGCCAGTGATTTTACAATTATAATAGCATTGTGGGTTTTGACGGGATGCAATTCAACGAAAGGATAAATATATATGCAATCATTCCACATTTAGTGGCATCTGTAAGGTGTTTCAACGTATAGGATACAGCAACAGGGGGGTTGGAAGATTAAGCTGTTCGTTCAGAATTGGCAAGGAATTTAACTGGGCTCTATTGATTTCCAAAATTTCTTGATAAAACAATTTATGATCCCCCATGTTTTGATGCAACAATTTAACCCCATCATCCACATTCAACGTATGGTTCTCCAATAACAAGTGGTTTGCGAATGTCTACATGGAAACGTACAAAATATCAATAATCCAAATTTGATATTGAAATTCCATCAAGCACCCTCAGTCGATGTCTTAAATTAAAAGACTTTTTCATTACTGATTCATTATTAAATCAATTTTCAATGCTAAAAAGGTAATCTGACAAACAAAAATCATTACAACATAAATTTGTCTTCATTTTTCTGTATATCTTTTACACACACACTCTCTCTCTCTCTGTGTCAATGCATGTGCAAACAGATAGTTTGTTTCGCAGCATAAGAGTGAATTAAAGTCACAACACATACACACTCTATCTATCTGCGCATCATTCTCATCAAGCGTATTGAGCTGGCGCTACCCTCGCTAATAATTTCTAGTATTTACTAAAAGTGCGATTTCTCACTCTTCCCCTCTCCGCTTTTGGTGGCGAGTCTTAACCCTCTTCGGTGGATCTGGTGGCCTGTAGTGTAGTGCACAAGGCAGCACTCCCAGTGTTGTGGCAGGTTTTGAGCCCAGGCCAGCGTTTCGTAAAGCTAACAAGGCTTTTTCACAGTGCGCTGCTCCACGGACACCGAACGACGCCTGAAGGTGACAGCCTTGAGATCCTTCTCCACTCCATACTGCATCGGTTATGCGAAGGCGGGAGAGCACATCGCGCAGTACCTATGGATCATAAATGCCTTTAATATCATTTTTACTACCTGCTGAATTTTTTTTTAATCATATTTTCAATAAAATCTCTTGTCACATAGTAAAACTCTTTTTTTTTACCATGTCCACTCCCAGTCTGGAGCACATGGCCTCCTAATGGAGGTATCTCAACAAAAGTTTTTCAACGAGAACTGCTTGTTACTCAGTTGCTCAACCTCTCTTTTACGAAGAGATTAGGGATAGAAGAATAGGGCTAAGACAGCACTAGTGGTGAGCTAATCACTCTTGCTATGCTCCGGTTTTTAGGATCGGATGGGTGGGAGGGAATTTTAGACATCACAAACATTAATGGCTTCGGACAGAAATCCATATATCGATTGAAAACTCTCCGCACAGGGACTTGAAGCCGATACATCGGTAACCGTAGCCAACCACGTTAACAACTGCACCGCAGGGACGACAAAAAAATCACATACACATCGTTTGATTTTTGTGATTACTTGAAGTGGATTGGTAGTGATATATCTATTTAAGACGATTTATATAAAACAGAATGTTCAAATTTTTTCAATTTTAGTTCCCCAAAATTCAAATCAGTTCCCAAAGTTCAAAGAAGAGGAAGCTAGATGCTGAGTGTGGCGTATTTGCCGAACAGTGGTCATTTCGTTATTTTTTTATGCAAAACAAAGAAAAAAGCACATGTCTAATTTACAGTGAAGCGGTATCTGTGTTGAAAACTACAAAACATCAAACGAAATATGACAAATTTCAAGAAAATTTGCGAACAAAAAAACTGAAAAATAATATTCTAATAGGATTCCACTACGAATTTATTTGTCGTCTGGCCAAGTTTTTAAAAAACTCCATCATACCCATTTCTCAAAAATGTTGGTGACCACTGCCCTATAACGTTGGTCTGGACTGGCTTACGTTGTTACATAGATATTGATCTTTAGAAACTTATTTGGTGAATGAGCTATTTTACATGTCATAAAGAATCATAAAAGTGAAGTTAGCTAAGTAAATACAGACTCCAAAAGCATTTTCATCTGTAAGAAGTTGAATTAAATAAAGTCTGCATTTATGTAAAAAGTCCATAAAACTAAAACTTTCAATAAACGTTTGCAATTTTATTACTTCATCTTTCGGGGGCTAATTTTAAAATGTCATCAACAACATACTTCTTTATTATTATAATGCAGGCATATATTATAACTTGATCAATCATTTCTCAAATACCTGTTCCATGGGGATATCATCTCCATCAATATTCTTATTATCCGATGGAGGGCTTCCAATTCCACCAGCACTATCAGAATTGTTTAATCCTTCAAAAGATTTCCGCAGGGAATGACAGGTTTCTGTACCTCCGACAGATTTTTCGAAAACCTTTCCGAACTGTGTTTTCAAAACTGCCTCACTCTTTGACTTGGTCTTGGATATATTAAAAGTAGTATTACAGAAACTTCCGATATCTCCATCCGTGTTTTCTGTACTATTTCCAATGCACGATTCATTTAGATCGGATTTCTTAATCGGAGAAATCTGGGTAGAGGAATTCGAGTAAAACTTTTTTTCTAAGCTACTTTTACCTTTGTTGGAGCACGTTAGATCAATTTCTGATTTAGAGATAATTGATATTTCACTTTCAACGTCAAATGACGTAATTTTTCTATCCGAAGAAGGACTACAAGACGTCTCTCTCGTACGTTTTAGCTCTTGTTCAAATTCCGCTTTCGGAACTGTCACCACAAAAAGAACAGCCGCCATTTTGTAACGATTTATTTAAAATATGATTAAAAATGTTATTAAACTTCAAATAGAACACATGCTTTATTGAAACTAATAACTGACTAAATTGGAATATATTGTAAACATGTTTTATAATTATACAATTAATTTACCACACACAAGCTCAACGAAAGCCCACTATAAACTAACTGATTTACACGACACAAAACCATTGTAAGTAAATACATTTTTATTGTTACAATATAATAATTTATTGAAGGTAAGAATAATGAATGGTATGCACGTGATATACTCTAATAACAATCTATTGCACAATGATTTACAAATTGCAAATCATAGTACACAAATAAGCATGCGCATTAACAATAAAATTCATGACTGAATCTAATAATATTTTTCCGAAATGTTGAAAATATTTAATTACAGTTATGGTAAACAAATATATATATTTTTTTAACCATTTCCGCTCCCAATGTAGAGTATTATTATGCAGTACTAGTCTCAGATTTATTAGTATCGTGACAAAAATAATGCCCGGTCAGAAAGGCTCGACACCTCTATATCGAGCATAATGATTTTGATTGATTAATTAATTTCAAGTGTGAGAAATAAATAATAATACTCTTTATTTAGTTCTTTTGATGACAAGTTATATGACCACCGACCTCCTTCCTGTTTTACTATATTGACTATGCTCAGTGCCAACCTAATAAACAAGTATAGAACAAATACAAAAATCATTATGTTTCATCGTAAAGGTGTTGACACTAATTAATCTGGATGGGCAGTTTCTTAATTATTAATTTTTGAATTATCAAGCAACATAAATGAGAAAATTTTATATTGCAGCAGTAACATATATTTAATGATATCCAATGTAGGTAGTAGAGGTTTGCCCGGGTAGAGACAATTGAGACTCGGGCCCGGGCCTGGCCCGGGTGAAGAATCTGTTCTTCAGAAAAATATTTCGGACTATCTTCGGTTCATGAGTCTGCTAGTCGGCAATTATACTGATAAGAAAAAGTAATAACGACCAAAATTTATTACGTTTTGAATTTCATTGGAAACAATAGCATCCTTTATTTTTGATAAGTTAGGCGGTACTATTTTTATATTTCGGTAACATGAAGCTAAGTAGCCTATAAAATGCTATAGCCGACAGAATTTAGTCAAATGCCGCAACAATGCTTTGTTTATTTAGAAATGACAGATAGTAAGTTATTATATTCGTTCATACATAAATAAAGGTGAATATTGTTCAGTATATTCTTTCTGTTGATTTGAAATAGTTGACAGTTTGTTATGCCAGAAAATTTATTAGTAATAGATTCTTTAAAAATGAGTTTCAACGACATTAAGAAAAAGTTGAAAAGTGGTGACTACAATATTTTGCCTGAAAACAAGCACGTTAAAAATGATGTGTGGAAGTCACTTCAACAAATAATAGATGAAGCTAAATGTGAAAAAGTTGGTTACGTTCAGTGTGTTAAATGTAAATTTATGCTACTCAAGTTCAAAAACTGGATCATCTCACCCGTGTAAAGCAAAAGATATTCCAATCATTACATATAAGATTATTAATGAAAAATTCATCGTACATAAACTTCATAAAATTGCTCTGTTTTTATGGCCCAAGTTTCGAGAGTTTAAAATGGTTTCCATATCCGACAGTGAAGAAACATTACGCGATGTACGAACATTAAAGGACAAATATAAAATTAATGCCCAATCAGAATCAATACAATCAAGATCGATTGAAGTGATAGATAATGAAAGTTCAATGAAGAGACCAACAATTATGGATTTTAGTGTATTTGAGGATTCAGTTTATGAGGCAAATAATGAAGATGACGAAATTGTAAAATATCTACATTTTGAAGTCGGCCAAGCTAATCTGGATGTATATGAATTATTGGAATGATGGAAGCATCACAAGAAAGATTTTCATTGTTTATCAAATGTAGCCAGACATGTACTTTGTTTGCCTGCCAATAGTGCGAGCAGCGAAAGAAATTTTAGCATGGCTGGCTTGGTGATTCAGGAATGGCGAACCAGGCGAAGTAGTGATGTGTTGAAGTAACAAAAACCATCACCGAAGTAGATGTTTGGTAAGTTTATAAGCTTGTATTTTTATAATTACCAGTTAAATATAAAACAATATTTTATTATAAATTTAAAAATAAATCCAGTTTATTTCGGTAACAAGTGGAGTATTCGAGCACTCGGGCCCGTGCCGGGTCGGGCCTGAAGTGAACGTGCTCGAACCGGGTAACTTCATCAAATTTCCGCCTGTGCAGACCTATAGTAGGTAGTAATATCCAAAAATACGATTTGTATAATTTTATTAGTGAATTCTTTATTCGAAATAATGAAATTAAAGGCCATTTCATTTAAAAATTAATCTTTAAATTTTGTCAATTAAATGTTGTGAATTTTTCACAAACATTATCGGCATTACTGTTATAAAACTACAATAAAAAAAATAAAAATATCACCTCTATAATCATAAGACATATAGTGTAGTATTAACTTGAAATTATTGAAAAAGCTGGAACGGTTCTTGGCTAATTTAAAGTAATAAATGTTTTTTTTGTTTTTTGTAAGATGTCACTGTATACGATTTTAGGAAAAACTGCATTTCGCATAATATTTTCAAATTATTCAGGATAAAGATAATTTTTTTAATATTTCGGAGAACTTGCATATCGGTATAATAATTATTATTATGTCACAGTTGTCTAAAATACTATGTATTCGTAATTTGTAAGTCACATAATACGGAATTTGAATTGCTGAAATTTTGTACATTTCCATGTATTTTGTCACTAACAACCCGGGTGTTGCCTTTCGGCATCTTCAGGCATTCGAGTACACAAATTGTCTGTCAGTTCGAGTCCATTCGTGTACTCGAATGCCCGAAGATGCCGAAAGGCGAAACCCGGGTCGTTAGTGACAAAATACATGGAAATGTACAAAATCACAAAAATTCAAATTTGATTATGAAATTCCATCATCGATGTCTTAAATTATCACATAATATGGAGTTTTACAAATAACAATAATAAATTTAAGCTATGATTTCAATTTACCAGTTCCGTTTTTCGTGCCGGTTTGGTATAAAATAATATATAGGTTCAGTTTCGGTTATCAGTTTTTGGTTTTCGGTTCAGCGTACTTAATTAACTTTTAATATGTCAACTGTTAATTCTTGGTGGAAAAGCATTGTATTTTAAAAATAAAACACAATTTGTTTTGTACTACTTTCACATGTTTAGAATGATCAGGACCGGTTTCGTTCATAGCGAGCATTATCGGCTTATAAAAATACTGTTTATTAATTAAATCTGGCATTTATCACCAAAAAAAATTCTCGAAAATCGAAAAAAAAACTAAAAAAAAACCGACATAAATATCGCATAGGTTTTTCGGTTCCTGTTCGGGTCCATAGAATTTACGTTTAGAGTGTAGCCACACTCTTAACATAAATTGGAATCATAGCTTAAATTTATTAGTATAATTTGTAGTATTCCATATTATGTAGTTTACAAATTATGAATACATGATATTTTTATACGATTTTAAGTTATAGGGTTTGGATCTCCAGATAGACAAATGGTAGAATGCCGTCACGCAATAATTATGAAATAGGATATAGACATTTTTGGTTTGGTGGATGGTTTCGGCGGTAACTTTATGGAAATTCATTCATTTTTAATAATCAAATTTAATGGAAATTCATTTTTATTAAATTAAAATTAATAATGAGGAAATTAAAATGAATAACTTAGAGTTTTTCGATTTTAAATAGGACAGGTGGTTCACCATTATTAAATTTATTTCCTTTGGGATTTTCACATCCAAATACCACTAATTAATATTGTAATAAGTATGTACTTTTATCGTTTGTATTTAACCCTCTCCCCACGTTTAGTAGGAGTAAATAATCCCACCTCACCATTCATTTTTAAGTTAAGAAGTAGGATCATTGTTTACCTTAGAAATAAAAAACCTTGCGATATAGTTCGTCTAAAGATACTTTTCAAAGAGGTGAAACACATGTCATATTTAGTTACACACCTAGTGGAATAAGAAAGTTATCAACTTCATTTTTATATTAAAAAATAATTTCCACAAAGTTGCCGCGCCTAATCCGCGATATCGTTCACAGAAATGTCCGCCCCCAACGTGGAGCATATGGTCTCCTAATGGAGGTATCTCAACAAAATTTTTCTATGAACTGCTTGTTACTCAGCTGCTCAAGCTCTCTTTTTTCGAAGAGAGTAGGGATAGAAGGATAGGGCTAGGACAGGTGGTTAGCTAATCGCTCTCCCTACGCCCCGTGAAGATCGGATGGGTGGGTGAGTTTTAAACATCACAAACACTCAGACTACGAACAGAAATTCATAAATCGATTGAGAGAACAATTTATGAAAACGATCCACACCGGGAATTTAACCTGAGACGTTCGTAGCCAACGACGCTACCAACTACGCCACGGACGCTGACACAATTACAAAAGCATAAAACAATTATTAAAAATCAACTGAATTAATTTATATTTTGTATATAAAACAGTAGGTAAGTTTCGCAGTGGTACAAAACAAATTGTATTTTAATTTTAAAAGATAATACTTTTCACCGTAGAACAGTATTCATAAGACAATTGTTCCAATAAAGATTTAATCGCTTGATACTAATGCAACGTCTATAAATAAAGTGCATTTTTAAATCTTTCGGCCACGTGGTGTGTAGGTACTCATACTACACGTGGAGAGGGTCAATGACATCCAACCCTCCGTAAAATAAAAGTGCATTCCACTCCTGTCTACTTGCCAAACCAGACCCCCTAAATAATTGCAAACGAAACTCGTTTCGTTTACATCTGGTCTTCTTCGTAATTTCAATAATTAAATAATTTTTCAATTACTTGAACTGTTTTAACTTCTGTCAATAATTCTTGATGGAAAACATTGTAATATTTATAAAATAGTTTCGCACAGTGAGTGATCATTTTCAATTATTAATGAATTAATACAATAATTGTTGACCTATAGGCTTATGGTTATGCACAACGAATCAACTGATTATTAATATTTAAAGATACATTATATAGTATTAAATATCATCGCTGTTCTGGAAGAAAACATTAAATCAAAAAATGACATATTGAATTACTTATACCAAAATGTTCCTTATATCGAACTCTACCGTATGGAAGAACACGCTTCAAAGTCCAATTACTCAAAACTAGCATTTTTCAGTTTGTGCCTTCTTCCAGAAAAATGACGATGTGATTAAAAAAAGCTTCATACAGATTGTGAGAATAATCAATAGCTTGAATAAATCACACTACATAATGCCAAATCCATAGAAAACATTTTAGTCATGTCTGCTTCTAATAAGAAGCATATTAACTCCTAATGGAGTTTATTTGAACACATGTTTTTCTACGGGATCTGCTTGTTACTCTTTTTCTCAATCTCCGTTTTTCTATGAGAGTAGGAATAAAATGGTATTGTTAGGATAGGGCTAGTGGTAAGGTAATCGCTCTAATCTTTGCCTCGTTTTTAGCATCGGATAGGTTGGAGAGAATTTCAGACATCACAGACATCCATGCCATTGGACAGGAATCCATAACTTGATAACTTGAAAAATCAACTTTTGAAACTGTCCGTAGTGTGATTCGTACCCGCGAGTACCCCAACCGAAGCCAACGACGTTTATCCACGGACCCGGTGACATATTATAATATAAGCTAAAGACTGTGTACTAAAATACTTCAAATTGTGTATTATAAATATTTAAAGTAGTGAAAATATTCGATACTAAAGCTTCTAGCCAATACACAAAGTATTATATTTTAATACTTGTCCTTCCTGTCCCTGTCGATTGCTAAGTGGAGCTAAGATACATCGAATGCGCAGCTTTTTAAAAACACTTGTAATAAGTCCAATTCCTCTCTTTCCTGTCTTTATTATCATCGAAAACCATAGTGAGCACACACATTTATGCCAAAGAAATTGTTAGTCTATGGCACATATACTATGTTAATATTTTCTATGGCATCTTTGTGGTCGTTTTAATTAACAAGTACTTTATTTACGTCAGTAATAAAATCGTTCAATTATTGTACGGTTAGTGTAAATAACTTCATGGTTTCTGGTTTTATGTTTTTTTAAAAGTCAGACACGCATAACAAACATTGAGAATCGCTATAAAGGTCGTTGGCATGACTTTGGGGTGCAAGTTGCACTAATCCAGGACAGACGCGGGACAGGAAACAGTGGCGTAAAAAATCTGTAATAAAAGTTGTGAAGGAATGAAATAAAAATATATCTAAATGATTTAAAAAAAAAATGAAATGAACATCCCATCGAAAGTTGTGTGTTGCTCTTTTAAAAAAGGATTTTTTTTGTTACTTTTAATCTTGTATTCACACTTATTATGTGTATTGTATCTGGAAGCACGAATGTGTGAAATTTGTTGAATTGAATTTAATTCAAAAATAACTAAAATATCTGGAATCATGTAATGTGCCAAATATTTTTAAATTAGAAAATCTAGCAAGCTTAACTCGAGGATAAAAGATATCACCAACACCCAAGTCCAGGATCACAGATTTAAATTTAAAAAGTCTTAATTTAATATTAACCTGGTCGGGACTTGAACTCAGACCCACCTTATCGCTAGCTCGAAGTTCCTACCACTAGACAACATAAGACTACATCCTTTTAACAATGATTATTTATTATTCAATGTTTATTACAATCAAATTTTATCAGAAGTTATTATTCCTTACCCGCTATCTAGAAATTGATATTGGGCTCAATCTAATCACTTATTGTAATACAATGAAAATAAAATGTAGTGTAGTGCAAATTTTTTTTTAAAATTTAATTGAAGTGTATTTCTAATTGAAAGAAATATCTTAACTGCGCAATTACGTTTGGCTCGACGTAACATGACTCGTACGTGATAAAACATAGGTCTAAAATACAAAGGCAAGTAATTTTTTGGTCAGTAACTAATTCCAAAAATGGTCAGTAAAGAGTAATAAATGGACAGTGAATAATTGTTTTTGTTCAGTTAATAATTCCAAAAATGGTCAGTAAGAAATAAAAAATCGTCAGTTAATAATTATGTTTGGTCAGTAAATAATATAATTGCAAAAAATAATAGTTGGGTTTAATTAAAAAACTGACAGTTGCATATAAATATCTGACCATTTAATTTAATAACTGACCATTCCATATAACTTACTGACCGTTTATTTTATTAATTGATCACGTGTATACTGACCATTCGTCGAATTAGTTACTGACCATTTATTATTTTTTACTGACCAAAAATTTAAAAACCCAAATTGAAACCCAATAAAAACTGAACCCAATGC
Organism: Himalopsyche phryganea; assembly: GCA_022494535.1. NCBI lineage: Eukaryota > Metazoa > Arthropoda > Insecta > Trichoptera > Rhyacophilidae > Himalopsyche > Himalopsyche phryganea. The sequence continues at coordinate 1,406,937 of JAGVSL010000116.1, read as the reverse complement.
AGGGTAAATACAAATATAAAATCTGTATGCGAAAGGGAGTTACGTCTTCAAAATTGAAAAATGAGTTGAATACGCCAAAATAACGACGCAAATATTGTTTATGCTCTCCCGAAAAGTACCAATTTTAGACTTTTTCCTTTCACACACAGAAATATTCATCGAAATTATACCTCATAATAATTGCAATTCTATACATTAATATATTATATTTGTGTTCCTTTCTTGGTGTCATGTGACGCCACTGTGGGGGTGAGAATTCAAATGTATCTTGTTTATACGATCAATAGAGGCCATTTTGCTGAATTTTTATAGCCGGTCTACGAATTTCTTTATGAAATAAAATCCCTTATTTGCTTTATCTAGGGGTTGTAATTTTGATATCAAAGAAACATTATTTGAATCTAATTTAAGACATCGACTGAGGGTGCTTGATGGAACTTCAATCTTCTATATCTTCTATATAAACGTTAGACTCTGTTTACTGTCTGTCAGTTCGAGTTCATTCGTTCGGTCGAATGCTGGAAGATGCCAAAAGGCGAAACCCGGGTCGTTAGTGACAAAATACATGGAAGTGTACAAAATCTCAATAACTCAAATTTGATTATTTGAATCGTCAAAAAAAGACGTTTTTAGTAATTTATCGCTTGGGAGGAGTTACTGCGACAGACAGACATACACATATATTTTCTGCTTTGTATTGTGGCTGCATGGAAGTGTTTGTTTAACGATTCAAACCCGTGGACACCGCAACGAAAAATGACAAATGCCTGGTTCAATTTCAGGACCCGAAATCTAATCGAATAATAATTATTTAAATTGTTCAAATTTTGTACATTTCGTGTATTTCTTCACTGACAACGGGGGTTTCGCCTTTCAAAATCTTCAGGCATTTTAGTACATGAATGAACTCAAACTGACAATAATTATTAAATAAGACAAATTAAAAGAAGTTTTACTTATCACCAAGTCTACGAGCTACATTATTATTTGAATCAATTTTAATAATGACTTTAAATTTTATTGAAAAAATAGTCGCAATAAACTCATCAACCAAGAACCAATTATCATTAAAGTGTAATTCGTAAAAAAATATAGCATTGAGATTCCTTTTTAAAAACTTCCCGTTTTCATGCTAAAAAATCCCTTCGGATCTCATATAGTCACATTTCGTTACCGTGTTGGTTTTGTCATATAAACGCATTATGAAGCGAAATGACAACTTCAAAAAGTGAAATATGGTGCTATGTAGTATTAAGTAGTTATTTTACGTCATATTTTGTGTGTAAAACCTGAAATACTTATCAAACTATGCGAAATTATCGAAAGACGCATGAATCGAAATTGTTCATAGCAGAACAAGATCCAGATATGTCTTGGTGTTGTTTGAAACAAAACGGTTGCATACGATACGTCATGGATCTTGGATAGTTACTAATAGTTACTATACAATAAGTTTGTATTTTTCGTTGATAAAATTGACGACGTTTTAAATTATGATTAATTATACAAAGAAGACGTAAACAGTAATTTATTTTTAATTTTCAATTATATGCAGAACTATTTTATTTACAAATAGCAAAATTTTCATTTTTTTGTACGACCCACTTCAGAGATAATTTAAAGGTTTAAAGGCTGAAGTAACTCATTATTACAACATGAGTACGGAAGGGTTAAATAGGTGGATTTTGTTAAGGTGATTATCTGATGACGTAATATTGCGGGAATTTTGTTATATTGATTGCTTCCATCAAGCACCTTCAGTCAATATCATGAAGTATACGAATAGTAATGAAGATTATTTATCTACTACTTTCCAGGAGCTCGTTTGAAAATGAAGATGTGGTAATGCTGAAGTGTTTCATATTCTTAAACAAATTTGTTACTTTATGGAAGCCGACGCCAAATTTCTGGTTCGCTGCGTAAATATCTTTCAGAGCGCATCGTGACGTCACGCTAGGAAGAAACATAACCTATAATTAATATGCACATTAGAGGTCTGCATGAGCCGATTTTTCTCAGCCCTGAAAAAGCCCGATTTATTTTTCAATGTTAAAATTCATTTTTAACGAATCAATAATGAATTTTCTAGCACAACAAACACTCTACAATCACTGGAAAGCAGATACTGACTAATTACACTTGATTTATGTAGAGACGAGCAGTATAACTATCAGTCATTCGCAAATAAAAAAGCATTGTTTCAAATTAAGCTTCAACTAGCTCACACAATTTTTCATTTTAATGTTCACGACGAAAAATTATGATTCCGCCATACTTTTAAAACAATAGATGTTATTATGATATATATCAAAATTAATGTGAAATAAATTATTGACGTTTTAAACATGTTTAAATATGTTTCATAAAATTACATTCCTTACCCAGGCCCGGCCCGAGCCCAAATTTGAATTGCCTTTACCCGTAGACGAAGTTCAGGCCATTGCAGACCTCTAATACACATATTATACTAACTCGTTTCATAGTAAATTTACTTTATTAGATGGGGGCTTTTAATGTTTGGTTGTACATTACAGGTTAAATTAGATTATAATAACCGTTGAGATGCTTGCTCATTTTTATCAATTATTTATATCCTCTACGATATTGGAAAATATGTACAAGTAACGGATAATTTCGACGACTAGTTGTTATTCAGTCGTTCAATCTCTTATTTTGGGAGAATATGAGTATAAAATAATGTAAATAGTAAAGAACTCAGTTAATGACTCACCCCAGTTTTTCAGCGTGCTGAAAACCATGCCTAGAGTCACATTTAATTATGGCAATTCATTTGTAAAAGTAATGACAAACAAATATTATTTAATTTAACTTCATTAATAATAAAATCATTTTAAGTGGTCGTTTGAAATCCGTCTACCGCCCCAGGCAAAAGGTCGCAAAAAGGGTGATTTTTTTAAATTTAAATATCTCAACTGCTTGTTCGTCGCATCGTTAATATCTGTTATTGTCTTGTCTTTTCTTGAGGATTGTCCCGGAAGGGTTATCCTGCCATTCTCAAGCAACACTACCAGAAATGTTCGTTTCATTAGATAATCTCTCTCCCAATGCAATATTTCTAAGATCAGATGGGTGGGAGTGAGATTTAACAGTAAAGCAATGTATGTCTTAGAACGCAGATAGTGTCTGTTTGAGGTTCCGAACCGGTGAACACCGCAACCTAAAGTAACGCCATATATATTAAGATTGTATATCTCTTCTAAAAATAAAATTCGTCGGCTTATATAGTGGCAGAAGACGATATTTCTAAAATCAGCTGTGTTGAGTATGAATGCAGTGTGATAGATTATAGGACGGTCTATTGTCCGAAAAAACAAACTGAGCCATATTCTATCTATTTTATATCTAATTTGAATGAATCAATATTAATTAAATCAATTTCGTTAACAGTTATTAATGGCAAAAAACTATAATTAATTTACATTACTAAAAAAAGAATAAATAATAATTAAATCGAATTCGTAAATGATAGTTTAATAAATAATGGTTAATTTATGTAAATAGAAGGACTTAATTTTCATGGTTTTCTTAAAAGTCGATTATCTCCAAAAAAACAAGGTTTTTTGATATAACGCCTTCTATCACTATATCGACGATATATGCATATAGTAATTATTTACGATGTCCGCTCCCAATGTGGAGGATATGTGGACACCTAATGGAATTATCTCAAAAAAAGTTTTATTTTCTACGAGATCTGCTTATTACTCTAGTTGCTTACCCTATCTTTTTCGAAGAGAGTAATGATATAACGATAGGTCTAGACAGGACTAGTGGTTAGATAATTATTGTTCTCGCTACGCCCAAATTTTAGGATCGGATGGGTGGGAGGGTATTTAAGACATCACAAAAATCCATGCTTACGACATTACGGAAACGCCTTCTGCCATTAAATCCACGATATATTACATACCTAAGCTAAATTAAACTTAAACATAGTTCTGACTATGGCGTGAAGCCGGAATTGCTATTAACAAACTGATAAAATTCTGGTAGAATTGAATCTTTTATTATTTTCTCCCTATTATAATGAAGTTATCCATAACAATGCCAATATAATGTCTTTGAAGTTGATTTGCTGATAAACAACAGATTTTCATAAAGCCAGTACGCGAGCTATTCTCCGATCGCCCTCGTATAAAATGGATAGTGTTGTATTGGATCCAAAGACCTTGAGTATTAATTTTTTTTTCATGTCCGCTCCCAATGTGGAGAATATAGTCTACTAATGGAGGTATCTTAACAGAATTTTTCTATGCGAACTGCTTGTCACTCAGTTGCTCAACCTCTCTTTTTTCTAAGGGAGTAGGGATAGAATGATAGAGCTAGAACAGGACTAGTGGTTAGCTAATCGCTCTCGTTACGTTCCGTAAGGATCGGATGGGTGGGAGGGGGTTTTTTAGACATCGCAAACACTCACACTACGAACAGAAATCCATAAATTGATTGAAAAATTAATTTATGAAAACCGTCCCCACAGGTATTTGAACTCGAGACATCCGTAACCGTAGCCAACGACGTTACCAACTGCGCCACGGACGCCGACCAATAATAATTCAATTAATAATACTCATCAAATGATAATGAAATTTGATGAAAATAATCGATTCAGAATATGACATTGCGTGTTTAGATATAAATATGTACTCTAAAAAATATTTTTGATTAAATAATAATCGTAGTTTCGATACAAATTTTAAATTATGCAAGGTTGTTCATATAGTTACATGGCATCACATAACTAATAAGGTATATCGTAAATATGTGAAAATTGTGCACGACATTGTGCAAAAAGCTTGAAGATAGTATGAATTATGTTTGCACACATGGTGTAAGAAGTACAAGGTGAGATGAATAAAAGGTGACAGTCGCCATTTTTGTATTTGTTGACGTCACTACGTGCTTATCCAATTACATTGTACTATGTTTACAACGGTGGTTTGGTGACAATAAAAATTTGGTTCGTCAAATTGACGTCACATATAATAAAAAAATAACGATCCAGGTCACTTTGTACTCTTACACCATGGGTTGCACATTAATTCTGATAACAAAATCGGCTAATAATTTTCAATGAATAAGATATTTTTAAATCTCAATTGGTCAAGGAGAATTTAACAATTTGTCATTTAAGGTATTTTATTGTCATGTTGATGAGGTGTAATATGCATTCAAATGAGCTTCATCAGTTGATAATGCTCGCGATTAGCTAAACCGGTCCGGATCATTATTAAAATGTAGAGATACATAGAACAAAGCGAAATTGTTTTAGGAACTAAGTCACTTGAATTCAATTTGTTCTCAAATACTTCAGGGCATACTGTTTTTTTCCGAGCTTTTCAATTATAATGAAACAAAATATTTAGGTATAGTCGATTCCACTTAATTGGTACACCGGTTAATTGGGACAGCCGGCTTTTTGGCACAAATCCCTAGGAACAGAAACAAAATGAAGAAACTAATAGCAATTTACTTAAGTTATCCGGGACACAATTTAGGTCAATTCGAACAAAAAAAGGAAAATTATCATAACAATAGATAATAATTTATTATGTTATGAAGAAAATGAAGACTGTGTAGAAGTAATTTTTGAAGTCATTAAATCAAAGCATTAAGCGAAGACGACGACAGTGATGATGAGTATCTCCTTAATCACGTGACAAAGCAGGAGGCAAAAAATATAACAACGTTATTTTATGCAAGAAGACAATGACGGAAACTCAACACAACACTGAATAACTGTGCTGATTTTGTGCAAATTTAACCCCACAAAAAGAATATAAATACTTTTTTTCAATAATTAAATGCGTACATTAAGTATATAGGATACATGACGCTGTAGCGAAGCATTATGTGACACCGCCTCGTACTTACGGGGCGGACAGGGGTCTTCAAAACCCATCTACAGACTCTTCCTATTCATGTAAATTTAATATGTAATATCTCTCCTAAGGCGTTCAAAAATAATTTGTCACATTTGCTTGTTTACCGTTATTTGTTTATCGTTAGAAGTAAACAAAAAGCGGGCGATGCTTAGGAAAAGGAGAATTTGTCGCCGACAAAGCAGCGGCTTAGTCCGAAATTTACGACCCTATCGTGAAACCACGCTGCGCTTTTAAATTGAAATTGTGTATTTTAAATCTGTTTGTGTTTGTGTAACTGTCTTCGAGGAATTTATAAGTATAATCTAACTGCAATTAAAGAGAAAGTATACTGAATACGACCGGGTTTTAATAGAAGACGAAGGAACCTATGTATTATCCTTGTCGTCACGCCGGACTTGGGGCAGTCGAAGTGTGTTGACGCTCCACTTTCCCCGTGAAGTAGCAGCCTACTTCTCTCATATTTTTGTCATTTTCGTCAACATTATTAACTAAGCATAATTAATTGGCAAATAATATTTGACCGATATTTGATATTCTGCAGACGCTGCGTAACAGGTGGACAATCAACGCGACAATACAAATAAACAAACAATAAGCAACCGGATTCATTCTGTATCGACTGCCGAACGTGATTTCTGTCGTCACTCGCTGAATGAATTATGAACTGCATTGATCGTCAGCATCATCATCAGCATCCGGCCTACTGTCTTATTCACGTCAAGCACTTCACATTGCAATCATATTCCTAAAAGTATAAAAACAGAAATTATTTTTTCCTTTAACTTCGCTTATTATAGCCTACCGCTTATTTGAGACAACATTTGAGAAGACCCCCGGATCGAAGAGAGGCGAGCGGCTGGTCTTCCGGAGTCCTGGAAGGGCTGATCTCAGACAAACACCATTTCAAATCCGGTTCAAAACTTATTTATTTTTCCATCAAAGATGCAGTGGTTTAACATTACACAAATATATAAATCCTAACACATAAAATTGATTCTACATTTACATTTACTTAGCAACTGAATTTACTTTACGTTATAATACAAATGGCCCAACGAATTTAAATTAAGTCCAATGCAAATCAAAAAAAAACAAACAATTCACATCGTCACGTCACCTCCGCCACGAGAGCGCAGCTCGTCCCGCTCGGCAGATCGTAATCGACTGTCCACAAATAATTAAAAAAAACTCCCTGCTAAGTCGGAGCTACCCCTTTCCGTAAAAATGGACTCGTCCAGCGGACGTAGCCGGGGGCTATTGAACGCCTGGCAACAAGAAAGAGCCTATTCTGTGAAATATTGCCGTTGCCGCTGGCTGATTTCAGTTCTGGACATTAATGACACTTATACTTAACAAAAACCAGGGTGTGTCACATTCTTGTGACCGAGGTCTCTCAATTATGCGGAATCGAATGTATATGAAACGATAAAATGAAAGTAAAATCCTAGTTTCCGATCCTGCTTTTTAGCAAAAAGTAAATTTTCAATCGGCGATTATATTTAGATACGCCTTAGTGACGAGAACATAAATATTTTGCAGTTGTAATTATTAGTATTAAGGTCAGCCTTGTGATTAGGCAGTAAAATGTCAAACAACTTTTCAACGCGTAAAAAGATGCATTCTTTGAATGCATTCGATTGCAAGTTTCCGTGACGTAATACTAATCAGCTGTGAAAGAGAATTTAATATTCTACGGCTTAATTGTTAGTTGTAACCAATTGAGGAAGTATGCAACTTCAGAAAATTTAAATAACGTTAATTAATTTCATGATAAAGATATTTTAATTACAGTATAACATGGCAATAGATGTTTTAAATATCATCTTTTTATTTCTTTTTTTTGAATTTATTCGCTCGATATTATTGGCGCCACAAAGATTTCTTGTCAGTTAACCAATCTCTTTTGTCTCCCAGATCATGCCAGAATACATTTATTAGGCCGAATACGTTATACGGATAGTATCGGATGGTCTTCCAGTTCACCGGAATTCCAGCGGTACGCCGGAGTGAGATTTCCACATGCATCAGCCTTCCATTCCATCTGACATTACCGAAAATTTCTTTTGCTATTTCACGAGTACTCTACAAAGTTAAACCACAAAAAAACATCCAACGCAAAAAACGGCTAAAATTAACAATATAATATGCCTCTTTATGTGCAAAATGAAAAATATGCCAAGAGATGAATGTAAGTTTTTAAATAAATTTTAAAATTTATAACTCATAGCGCTTATAATCAATTTTGAATGAGAAAAATTAGTATTATGATATGAGAGATAGAGTCTGCTCGACACACTTTGACTGCCCCAGATTCGGCGTGGTGACAAGGATAATACACAGGTTCCTTCGTCTTCTATTAAAACCCGGTCGTATTCAGTATACTTTCTCTTTAATTGCAGTTAGTTTATACTTATAAATTCTTCGAAGACAGTTTCATAAACACAAACAGATTTAAAATACACAATTTCAATTTAAAAACGCAGCAAGTTGTTTTACGATAGAGTCGCCCCTTTGAGCTAAGCCGCGGGGCTTTGTCGGCCACCAACAGCTTGTTGGTCGGCCGAGGGACAAGTGACCGTTTTTCTAAGCATCGCCCGCTTTTTTTTTACTGCTAACGGTAAATAAATATGACAAATTATTTTTGAACGCCTTAGGACAGATATTACATATTAAATTTGCATGAATAGGAAGAGTCTGTAGACGGGTTTTGAAGACGCCTGTCCGCCGGTGTCAGATACATTAAGTCAAATCCATTTGTAGTGGGTCTAAGATGTGACATTTCACAAAGATACTGTTTTTTTTCTATTAAAGAAGATATAGCCGATTTTATTTTTGCACGGGGAATACTTTCCAGGGAATACCGTGCAAAAAAAAAACTGTGAAAAAATAAAAAAGTGCATATATGAAGACGGGAGATAAGTCACACGACTTAAAACACCCCCAAAACATAGAATTCTCAAACTCAAAAATAATTTGAATTTACTTTATCAAATGTATTTAATTTAAATGTTATTATTTATTTTGAATTAATAACCTCGTAAAAGCAAAAAAAAATAGTTTTAAATAATAATTGGCCCATTTTCTCAGACCGTACAAAAAGACCGTGTAAAAAAAATTAGTGCAAAAAGAGAGTCGGGTGTACCATTATTTACTTCATGAGACTGAGATTCGATACATAGAAGGGTATAAACAACTTTTAACTAATAAAGGTAATATGTAGATTAAGCCCGGATATATTTCAATAATTTATGGTCTCAAAATTAAATAAGAAGAGTTTTCGTGTGCTGCTATCAAATCAACTGGGTGATTTTTTTACTTGTTTAATATATTATAATTCGACTGTGTTTTGGCCGATTGATGAAACTCTCAAAAATACGAAGATAAGTTTAATGATTGGATCTCATTTTAATGACAACAGAGCAGGTCTCGGCCAAATGATTTTTGGAAGGGAAACATCATTGATTTTACGTTTAAAAATTCTGACGAAGACACTTGATGTAAGCCACTATTATATCGACACTTCGTACGTATAATCCCGTATCTGCGAACGTGAGAATTTACAGGAGTACATTTCAAAGATTCATAACGCAACACATCATACTATATTTCGATAAAAACAGTGTTTACTTTTTCCTGAACAATTTCAATTTTAAGCGTTACATCAATTCGCCAAAACACCGTCGATATGTTGTGTAACGGTGTGTTTTATATATAATAATCATGACTACTTAAAGGTTGACAGCAGCTGACTCGAACCGTGCAGGGATGTGGAATAGTCTATTATATTTTTGGAAGATAGTGTTCAACAATGTAACGCGAGCGAATATGGTTCGCATACATTATAAAATTATGCGATGACCTTGTACGGTAAATAAATTTGTAAAATCGATTCAAGGACAACACGCGATATATAAATTGTTGAAAACAGAAATTCTTTGTATGAAACACAATTCGTTATATAACATTAAATTTGACAAGTCTTACCGAATGTGACAAGTGTTTTTCTTCCTTTTGTAAGCATATTCATACTAATATAAAATTAAAATTGATAACTTTGTTATTCTAATGATTGTATTACTAAATGTGACGTTTCACCTCTTTGAGAAGCATCATCAGGCTAACTTTTTTGCTATGTCTGCTCCCAATGTGGGGTGTATGTCCTTCTAAAGGAGGTATCATAACAGAAGTTTTTTTTCTTCTTAAGAACTGTTTGTCACTCAGCTGCTCAAGCTGTATTTCTTTCGTTAGAGAGTAAGGATACTAGGAAAGCGCTAAAACAGGACTAGTGGTTAGCCAATCACTCTTACTTCGCCACGTTTTTTTAGGATCTGACTTTTTTAGACGTAAAAAAAAATCATATATCAATTGAAAAATCAATGTATAAAACTGTCTGAACTGGGAATCGAACCCAAGACATCCGTAACCAAAGCCAATGATGTTGAACACAGCACCACGGACACGACAAACTTACTTTCTAAACTTACAAATTAAGGGTTTGATGTGATCATTTCCTTCTATTGGATGTGAGGACTGGGTCAGACACAAACGTTTATTACCAATCTAATATACAATTGTACAGCAAATACAAAAATCATTACGTTCTGTTTAAACATGTTGAACCTTACTGACCGGGTACTGTTTACTTACAAGAACGATGGACTCCTGAAAGATCGCATCTCAACGGAAGTTGTTCTGCAAGAACTTCTTGTTACTCTGTCCCTCAACCTCTCTTTTTCAGAGAAAGTAAAGATATGTAGTGGTACATGACGCTGCAATCTACGAAACATTATACTAGTCATTATTTGTCAGCAGTACAGACCATGCTAATTGCCAAATAGTATTTTATTTCTTAACGCATTTGAAAATGCAATCAGTAAAATCAAGCAGTGACTAATATATCACACGGATTCTGCATACTCTACGATAAAGGTGAACGCTCTGAAAAGGCTAAATGGTGACAGTCGACGATTGATAATATGAACAAAGAAGAAACGACCGTATTCAGTCTGTTAGCGCCCGTCGAACTGGACACATCTCTCCTGAACTTCATTCCTACTGTCTAATCGCGTCACGCATTCAATAAAAGGAATAATATTTCTAAATATAGAAGGATAGAACTAAGACAGAGTTAGTAGTTAGCTTATCACTCTCGTTCGCATTTTTAGGATTTGATGGCCGGGCACTGTTAGTGTCCGTAAACTAATCAATCTGGGAAAAGGACTGCATTTACACATGCTATTATATTTTCAAAATATGTAACACCAGATATTTACATTATAAAATTACAAGATACATCTCTTCCATGAATGCCAAAATATTTCATTTAAAAATGACATCACACGAAAGCTTTGGTGTGTCAATGAATTGTGATACCACGTTATCCAGATGATATTGTTTGTTATCAAGCTGTCAAAAATAATAAAGCCAGCCTTCAGAGATAACGACTTATTCAATATTACGACAATTCCTGTGATGTATTGTTATCTGACAACTCTACTTGAATCCTATCGCTATCAGCGAACAGGACCGTAGCGTATGGCGTAAAGAAGTTTCTTACGACTGCAGTCGATTCGACATAAAGATTGTACACTAAACTCTCGTTTTACACGGTTCTAACGGCAAAAATAATAGCTCGCTTAAAACGGTTCTCACTGGCGAAAAAATGCTTGAGACGAGCAGTCAGGTCTGTCAGCCCCGTCGCTCATGCCGACTTGGTTCTATCTTTGACCCATTACAAGGCTTTCAAAGAGTTCAAGGCAACCAGACAGGTCTGTAGGCGTTGATGTAGACGTTTTTTTATTTAATTTTCTTCCATGTCCGCTCCCAATGTGGAGCGTGTGGTCTCCTAATGGAGGTATCTCAACAGAATTAAAGAAAAATTTAAATTTTCTATAAGAACTGTTTGTTACTCAGTTGCTCAACCTCTCTTAATCGATGAAAGTAGGGCTAGAAGGATAGGGCTAGGACAGGACTGGTGGTTAGCTAATCGCTTTCGCCACGCCCCGTGAGGATGGGATAGGTGGGTGAGGAGGGAGTTTTAGACAACACAAACAGTCATACTACGAACGGAAATCCATAAACCGATCGAAATATCAATTTATGAAAACTGTCCGCACCGGGAATTGAACCCGAGACATCTGTAGCCGTAGGCCACGACGCTACCAACTGCATCACATACATATAGGTATGAAATTATCTCATGACCTAAGCGTCCGCGGTGTATATAAACAATACACATAGCTCCGACGTGACGCAAATTCCGAGGCAAACAAACAACAATCAGTCCGTCAGTATGGAAACTATGAGGGCATTCCCACTAGTATTATAATATACAGCGAAAACTCAATTATTCATTAAAGCTCTTTCATAAACTCTTTTTTTAATTACTATTTATTATTTTACTTTCTGCACTCTACAGTGCATGCAATGAAGTCTTGAGGAATTTCTCATTGGACATTCATGGCAAAAATTTGAATGACACGAATAACTTTGTCGCGCTGCGGAATACACCCTGCATGAAGAGCGTGAAGCCGTAGCGGATGGTGGTGGGGACAACGTGACACACCCTGGCTTTTGTTAAGTATAAGTGTCATTAGTGTCCAGAACTGAAATCACCCAGCGGCAACAGCAATAATTCGCAGAATCGGTCCTTTCTTGTTACCAAGCGTTCAATAGCCGCCGGGTACGCCCGCTGGACGAGTCCATTTTAACGAAAAGGGGTAGCTCCGACGATGCAGGGAGTTTTTTTAATTGTATTTGTACTCAGTCGATTACGATCCGCCGAGCCGGGAGAGTTGCGGCGGAGGTAACGATGCGAGTTGTTTGTGTTTTGATTCGCGTTGGACTTAATTTAAAATCGTTTGTCGTGCCATTTGTATTATACCTTAAAGTAAATTCAGTTGCTAAGTAAATGTAAATATAGAATCAATTTTATGTGTTAGAAATTATATATTTGTGTAATGTAAGCCACTGCATCTTTGATGGAAATTAAATAAGTTTTGAACCGGATTTGAAATGGTGTTTGCCTGAGATCACCGCCCTTCCAGGACTCTGGATAACCAGCCGTTCGCCTCTCTTCGATCCGGGGTCTTCTCAAACGCTGTGTACCCTACGGAATTATTAAATATCACGTTTTTTTTAGTGTTATATGTGTCACTTAGAATAGTATTGGTGTAACTTCAGTTTTGAAGTTTTGAGAAAATCAAGGTTTTGTAAAATGTTCTTAGGATCAAATAACAACCATTAATAGCATTGTGTCAACCAACCGAAGAACTTAAATGTTAGTGTTAGTAGTGAAGTCTGTCCGGACACTTCACTCTTATTCTGATATAGCAGGTACTTCACTATTATTCTGAAAAATATCGTTAAATATGGGAATATAAAAACAAAAAAACAGTTTTTTAAAGAAATTAGGAGTATATATGGAGGTGCACCATTATTAAACTTAAAGAATAACATCTTTTGAACGTGTTTGAGGTATAAACTCATTTTTCGTAATTTTGGAGTTACACCATTACTATTTTAAGTGACACATATATAGTTGCACTTTTGGATTAGATAGTACTAACTTGGTACACATGAACTTTTATTTGAGTAGTTTGCACTTTTCATTACACAATATTAACTTAGAAACGGATTGCATTTAGAAACGGATTCTTTTAACAAAGCACCACACACTTTAATTTCGATAGCATGGAATTTGAAATGGATTTTAATTACTTTAATTTGTATCTTACGAACATAGAAATAAAATATTTTAACAAACTGCATTTCTACTGAGAACCTTGGTTTTTCGTAAATACTGCTTCTGAGCGCATGTGTTGTCAAATTTAATTTATTTAACTACAATTCCTTTTATAGATCCATCCATCTATTCTTACACTTGCCGTGAAAGAAAGGTTGAACGGCTGAATAACATTTCCAGATCTCCTATTAAAAGACCATATACTCGGCATTGAAATTGGACCTTCTGAAAAAAATGCAGCTCTGTTTATAATATACATACCTGAGAATTATATTATATTTAAGTTACATACTTTTATTATTCTAAATACTATCAGATAATGAAATATGGATCTAATCTTTGAGTATATTATTAATACACACAAGTGGATATACAAGTGGATTGATAGGGAATTGAATTACTATCCATTTTATATTTTCTTTTTAAATATACTGAATAAATAAAACATTCGGCATTACAGTTAACAATTGCCAAGAAATCAGGTGCCAATCGACTCGTTACGTTACAAAAACTCATGCACAAGGTCTCAATTAATGTTAAATTGAAAAACCTTTTTTTGATATAGACGAAATTTTGATATTGATGAAAATTTAGAGTTCCAGGGATGAAATTTTTGACGTTTATTAAAGATATTCAATATTACATTTCGACTGTGGAAAGGACGTAGCCCACACAAAATGTACATTAACTTGTATACATTGTGATTATTGAAAAAAATATTTTGAATTAACGGAAGGATACGTTTTGTAAGAGTTGTACGCAATATTTTCTGTGTGTGGGTTACAGCCTTTTGCCTTTCCAAAGTCAATAATATATATTCGAGTTATAGTTAGAGTTATCTTGGAAAGGGGGGAATTATATTCTGAATATTGGTGAAAAGAGGAATGTAGCAAAAAAGTTTGAGAGCTCTTGTGTTAGTTATGTTTCTTATACACGTAAATATTATTATTTTGTTTTGTACAAAATGAAAATGGTGTCGTTACGCTATAAATTTCAAATTTGGAACACTATTTGTTTTTCTAAATAAGTTGCTTTGAAACAATGGAGACAAAAATTGGTTTAAGCTTAGAACACTAATTCCTATTGTTCTAGGTTTGCATGCATTATTTTGAAATTTCATTTGTCATTCATGAAATATGACAATGGATTTTTAAAAGATTTTTAACATCCGAAAGTTATCTATTGTTATTGTCTTTAAGTATTTTTTTAACGTTAAACATTGTTTGAGAGGCAAATTATCCAAATTATTCTATAGTGGCTTACAATTAAATTCGAGTTTTCAAAATCAGACCAAAGTTTAACCATCAAAATTCATTTTCTAATGAATTTTTAACAAAAAACTGACATTACTGCTAATATGAAATTGCCAAAGCGCCAAATATTCTAAAATTTGAAATCACATGATATAGCATAATTTAATAAATCGATTTATGGATTTCTGTTCAAAGGTATGGATTTTAGTGATGTGTACAATTCCCTCCCACCCATCCGATCCTAAAAACGGGGCGTAGTGAGAGCGATTATCTAATCAATCCCGTCCCTATCTTTGTATCTGTACACTCTTCGAAAAAGAGAGGTTAAGCAACTGAGTAACAAGCGGTTCTCGTAGAAAAACCTCTATTTAGATAGCGCCATTAGATGACGATATGCTCTACATTGTGAGGAGGCATGGTTTTCTCCCACCCATACGATCCTAAAAACGGGGTGTAGCTAAAGCGATTAATTATTAACCACTATACCTGTCCTAGTCCTACTTTCTTAGAAACAGAGAGGTTGAACAATTGAGTAACAAGCAGTTCTCGTAGAAAAAAAGTCTGTTGATATCTCCATTAGGATTCCATATGCTCCACAATGGGAGCGGACATGGTAAATAATTATTACATATAAGGCGATAATCGATTGATTGAGTAATGAATGCGGACCGATAGATTTTAGGACGATCTATCGTCTGAAAACTCAAGCTCAGCAATATTCCATTTACGTAATTTGAAGAAATCAGTATGAATTATATCAAATTTATTCACAGTTATTAGTGACGAAAAGCTATAATTAATATTATTTTAAAAACGAACGAATTACATACGAATTTTATAATGTTTATAAATTAATTATTAATGCTTAAGGTATGTAAATAGAAAAACTTAAATTACATGATTTTCTCAAAAGTCATCTATTATCTGAAAACAAGGTTTTTTAACTTTACGCTTTCTACCACTATATCGATAATATACTGTAATGTCAGAGAAAACAAATGTTTCCGTAGTTAAATATTGATTAATAATTACTGTAAATATTTTTGTTACAAATTACAAGCAGCACTTTAAATGTGAATTTTCCCTAGGAAAGAGCAGAATCATTCAAAGACTAACTGATTAGAAATAGGCGGAAAGAAGAGTAGTTATAAGAAACTAAAGCACACCCCAGAGTTGTCACGTTTATGATAATTGATGATTACCAGACTGCCTACCAGTCCTCTTTCATTTCACGTTTATATTTCTAAAAAGTTCTTTGTCGTATGTATTCGTTCGTGAATGTAAAATGAATCTACATCTTGCGGTGGAAAAAATGTCTTTATGATAAAAAATGATTTGTCACATACATGTAAAAGTAATATACATAATATTTGCTCAAATACAGTGCCTACATACGTCATGAAAGATTTTTCTATACAAAACATTTTTTTTTATCTTTTGTGTATTTTTGACATTGGGTAAATTCGTCGTTGCCATAAAAATAATTCCTATTATGAAAATATGTTTCCGTGGAGCTACTGAACGAACGTTTTTCATATTTTTCCCGACAGTTTCATGGAAAAAAGTTTATCATGATAATGTATACAATCAAGAAATTTTCGCCATTTTTGTACATTTAACTGATGACTTATGTTGTTGAAAAAGTGTCACTATAATAAATTGGGAGTTCGGACAAAATAGAACAGTGATAAAACAACACACCCAAAATCATAACAGTGACAAAACTAAACAGATTTTTTTTAAATTTTGCTATACACTTGGGCCTCGTATAACACGGTCATATGGTTCCGTGTTATACGAGGTTTGAAGATAAAAAATATCGAAGTTACTTAATATTCTTTATTTTTTGTAATAAACAATCGAAAAAATATACATTTACGTATTTATTGAAAGAAAAATATAATAGATTATTCATTCATCATCGCTATCCTTTACAATTCTTCATGTTCGACTCTTTTTCGAGATTGATTATGAGTTTTCATTTTCGGATGACTAGAGTATTTTTTGATTTAGGCTTTAAAATTCTGTAATAAGCGATTGTTTGCTTTGAGAACATAAATCTTCACGTATTTCGTGATAAAGAGCCAGGATCTGTTGTAATTCTCTCTTGAGCTTCAAACTTCTTTCCATTATTGGATGATTTTCTATACACAAATCCTGAAAGCGTGTTGTATAAAGCGTGTTATCTCGGAAAACCTTCTGATTTATTCGTGTACGCACCAGACATAAAAACAAAAAATATTGTGTGTCCAAAGCGCTTCAATAAACAGAATTAAAACAAACACACTTTCTTTCTTTAAATGGCATTGCAACGCATGCCGGGTACTCACTAGTATTATATATTAATTAAATTCATTATCTATATATCTTGCAGTTATTATATCTAATATTTCTTTGAAATTGTGTTGTATATGAATTTAATTATAAATAGATACGACAAAAATATAATGTATTTTATTTTTCGTGTGTGTTGTTTTATGACTGTTCTGATTTGTCAGAAAGCCAATAAATTTATTAAGTGATTTTGCGAAAAATCATTTTTTATTTCAATACATTTGAAGTTATTTTACAAATTCACGATGCCAAAAAACGTATTAATGCTAAATAAGATTGGAGGGTTATTTCTGAGCCATTCCGGTTACCATAATTAAAGGGGTGCCATTCATAGGGAATTAATTGATTCGTCAAATGCTATTTTTGAAAATAAAAAACACAGCACATAAAATCACTAAAATAGTCTGGTTAGGTCACGAGCTGCGAACGTCTCCAGAGAACTCCTGCTTGCCTCTTCTTCCCACCGGTGGGATTCCGGCGTTCTGGACGATCGTTGGGTATTATCCATATCATGTACTCAGCGGAATTGAATGGTGTTCGCATGTCATAAGAGGAAGTAAAGCGATTGACGGGTTACAGGGAATCCTAGAGGCAATCGCTTGGTGGCCATATGTTACGCATAGGAAGCGAATATGATCCAAGAAGAACTTTTTAAATGCGAATCATTTAAGTGAAATCTATCAAGTCTTTGGCAGTTGCTCCTAAGATACTCCCAGTTAACGAAAGCAAACTATATATCGTCGTTGTTCTGGAAGAAAACACTAAATCGAACAAATGACATATTGAGTTAGTCATACCAAAATGTTTCTGATTTCAAATTCTATCGTATGGAATAACAAACTTATTTTTATAATCACTTTTAAGGTTTTAACTGTCAATTCTATGTGGAAAGACATTATATTTAAAAAAATAAAACACAGTTCATTTGTACTACTTCCACATGTTTATCAACTAATAATGCTCGTGATGAGCGAAACCGGTCCTGATCATTATAAACATGAGGAAGTAGTACAAATGAATTGTCTTTTATTTTTTTAAATCATTTTTATAAATTACACTTTAACTTAAAATCAGTTTTGTACAAACGAACAAAGTGAAAAAGGTATGATATTTCAAACATTTGACTAACTTCAAAGTGCAATTACTCAAAACTAGTGTTTTTCAGTTAGTGTTTTCTTCCAGAACAATGACGATATACGCTTAACATTTTCTATGCCAATGGGTACTACCGTATAAAATTAATGGATAGGAAAGCAGTGGTGGGTAGGCAATAATTCAAGCGTAAAATAAGAAGAAATCGAAATTGAAACACGTTTAATTTTTTTAATTTATTATAGTTTAGTTATTACGAAAATGATATAAGCTTTCCTTCCCTAACGATAGTATATACAAGTGCTTGTTTGAGATGCTGTAAAATAGGAAAGGACTCTTGCTACCATTTGACAGCTGTTTCCCACACACACACTTGTGTTTAGGACAGTCTTCATAGCCTATATACAAAAATCGTAATACAAATGTATTTTCTTCAATTTGTGTCTTTTCAGCGGTTTGCTCTATATCTTAAGACGTGTTTTGAGAAGCACAGTACGTCCGCCATTATTGATTTATCTTTCGAGTACCCGGGTTGGGAATAACTGTGCTAGTGCGTTGAGCCACGTTGATTTACTAACAATTATTGACACTAATCCTCCATAAATCTGTTTCCGTATATATATATACCGTATTTATACGACCCGCCTTTCAAATCATAAGATTATTACGTCATTGTGATTACCAATAATGATTTAAGGTAAAAAGTAGATCCACATAAATGGCACACATGTCTCATAACCTAATTACCCAGTTTTATAAAGGCCGTTTGACATTTATTTTAGGTTATGTAATTTTGTGTTCGATAAGATTTAGTTGTCGAACCTACCGCCTGGTGTGCTTTACGCAATCTGAAATAAAATATAAATAATAGTATATATGGTTTTAAGTACATGGCAAACTTCATGTCAAGCGCTGTTATTTCGCTGGATGGGAAATCTGCGTAGGGGGTTGGCGCCATCTCAGAAAAGTATTTTGCATGCAAATCAACAGTAAAAGTATAAAGGACAAAAGATTCCCCATTTTTTGACGTTTCTTCTTTTTTTCTAACCGATCATTTCAACATACAATGATTTTACTAGAACTTTTTTCAAGCTAATCGTTCAAACTGTCTCTTTGGAGAGCGTAAGGAAATAAGTATTGAGAAGTTAGGCAAGGACTAGTAATCAACAATAAGAACCCGTAAAATCGTAAACCACTCGGCTACAAGACCGACAGAGATTAAAAAAAATATTTAAGTAAATATTTTATTAATGACTAAGGTGTTAACTGTCATTTCTTGGAGGTAAGTCATTATTTTTGAAAATAAAATCAGGGCCGATTTCACACATCGCGAGCATTATCAACTGATTTTATTCTAAAGATGCTTCTTAAAAAGGTGAAACACGTGTCACATTTAGTAACACAGCCAGTGGAATAACAAAGTTATCAACTTTAATTTTACATAATATTAAAAATTCATTTTCCATTGAAAGTTTCCATCGAAAATATAAATATAGTAATTGCAGATTAAAGACGGCTCATGTAATGAAAATTTATCTAGAAGCTTAATTATGAAACCATAACAAAAATACTAATAAATTACAATATATATTTTTTTCTATCCAATTCAAAGACGCGTTACTAGTAAGTTCATAAGCAACTAATGCATGGTCGCGTGCAGTGAACTTTCAACAGACCCTAAGGGACAAGGCATTCAAAAGTAAACTTTTACGACTGCTGGTTTATTTATTAGTAACGTTTCTCTATGTGCAAAATTGTCGGTGTCCTTGGCGCAGTTGGTAGCGTCGCTGGCTACGGTTACAGTTCAATTCCCGGTGAGGACGGTTTTCATAGATTGACATTTCAATCGATTTATAGATTTCTATTCGTAGTCTGAGTTCTCCCTCCCACTCATTCCATCCTCACGGGGCGTAGCGACAGCGACTAGCTAACCACTAGTCCTGTCCTAGCCCTATCCTTCTATCCCTACTCTCTTCTAAAAAAAAAGAGTAACAAGCAGTTCTCGTAGAAAAATTCTCTTAAGATACCTCCATTAGGAGACCATATGCTCCACATTGGGAGCAGACATTGTCAAACAGAGTGATCAATGCTGCTGGACTTGCATCCATTCAGTTGTGGGTCACGTGATCGAACTACAGAATGGAAAATTCATAAATTAAATTACACAATTGATTATCCAAGGCGAGGACTTGGGTGATGTAAAACTTTTTGGCTCACCTCTATCAAATCCCAAAAATTTGATGAACATAGTGTGATTAGAGCACTTTACACACAGGCGCTTCCATGCGAGATTAGGTACTGTGTGTGCTTTAAAAAGAGAACTTAACGCATTTGCTTTCTCGTATTAAAACACCTCCCAACAGCGCACGGAAGCTAACTCTGTTATTTTTTTCTTTACCTTTTTGAAGTGAGAGGTGGAGGGACTAAATTACAACCAACTGTCATAACACACACATGAGATTCTCCATTAGAAGTATGTAATATACTGTTTAGAAGAGATAGACAATATTATGTCATCTCACGTCAATCCATTGAAATTATATTACCAATTAAATGCCAATTCGATTAATAAAAGGTAAATACTTAGATATGTACGGCGGCACTGGGCCAAGCGTAAAACGTGAAGGTTTTAATTTTTTAATTCAATATTGTAGTTACGCCGCTGATATGGAAACAATATAACTAGTTACTGAAGAGTCTGATGACTCATTACTGAATGAGGGCAAGGTTCTATATTTGATGTTTGGACTTTTATAGTTCTTTTACTCGGCAAGCAAATAAAATTCTAGGCGAATTTTTATTTCATATAGTATAGGTATTTTGGAGCCGATTTTTGGTGATTTACATCAGTGATTCCCAAACTTTTTCATTCTACGGTTCGCTTCTCAAAAAATAATGTAATTTAGTAATAAAAAGTTTAATTTTAAAGTACATATATTATGTAATTTAAGACATCGACTGAGGGTGCTTGATGGAATTTCAATATCAAATTTGGATTATTGAGATTTTGTACACTTCCATGTATTTTGTCACTAACGACCCGGGTTTCGCCTTTCGGCATCTTCAGGCATTCGAGCACACGAATGGACTCGAACTGACAGACAGTAAACAGTGTCTAACGTTTATATAGAAGATACAAATACGACAAATATTATTTACGAGGTAAAATATTATACATCTGAGAGCCACACTGATACCTGAGTTAACATTTCGAGAATCGCCTTAATCCTTATTTTGTAAACAACACATTAACAGAGTGGCGAATTGCCGCTTCCAGCTTCTTTTAGAATTACCAGTGATTTTACAATTATAATAGCATTGTGGGTTTCGACGGGATGCAATTCGTTAGTGACAAAATACATGGAAGTGTACAAAATCTCAATAATCCAAATTTGACATATATTATACTTACGCGTACACCTACATTCTACAACCGCGTTTTTATATAAAGAATAAATACGTATGTAAAAGTAAAAAATCCGTAATTAAATATTTGTAGGTCTACTGGAACATTTTGCTATCCCCTACAAAGCCCTACGCCCCCCCCCCGCAGGGTTCCGCGGCCAATAGTTTGGGAAGCACTGATTTACAATATATCTGCATACTGAGTGAGTTAATACCTATTGATATGTTATTATTAAGTATCGATGCGTTTCTTTGTAACCTTTGAACTTTAATTTTTTTAATTAATGCTTTTAGCCTGTAGGCTCGTTTTGTTACGTAATTTGTTTTTACAATATTTGCTATTTTGACATTTTCTCCCGAAACTCACATTAGACAGACAAAAAATAACGATTAACATCAAAATTGATTAAAAGCGTTATATCATTAGTCTGGCGTCGTTTTTCTAGCGTCTAGTACGGGCGTCGATTTGAAAGACGTCGAATTTCCAAAGCGCCCGTCGCCCACACGAAGGAAGCCCGAATATGGCCGACAGTTCACGAATTATTGTACACCGGGGCTGCGCACGCGCCCGGTTCACCAGCTGTTTGCCCCCCTCCTTAGTAACGCTGGAGCCCCCTTTCAGGTGTGAGCAACGATTGGTCCTTTCCAGCTGATTGACGATATCGATTTTTGCGTGACGTCTTTTGAATAGTACATTGTGTCACTACGCAATTTATCATTTTACATGAGTAGCTTAGTTTGCTGCAAAATAATTAGTATGGCAATCTTTGTTTCAAAATACTACACATTTATAAGTTTAAAATACTCAATTTCTTAAATGATTATTATAAGAAATTAAATACATAATACGACAAGGAAATAATGATTATATTATACTATATTAATATAATTATGTATTGTCATTTTGGGTTTAAGAATGCTAGCGACAAAACGATTTGGTATATAAAAACCTATGTGCGAGAAATTTAAATCTTAAATTAAACATTATGTCCGTATTTTTATATCCACACCATTTTGTGCGTTCTACAATATTTTTTCTATACCATCTTACACGATCGCTGAAAATTCTGAATGAGAATAGATTCAATTATAATATTTATGGTATCATAAAGGACTTTGAATCCAATTTCGAATTATTTGACTAAAATACGTTTCATACGGTATTTTTAATTTTAATGACTACAAATCTTAGCATATATATTTAGAGATCGCTATGCAATATACTTCCCACCCAGTGACATGCAGAATATTGTGATGCAATCAATCATTTCTGTCAATTGTTGTGAGGCTGGTTTATCATTTCTTTGCGACAGAATGTATCCAAACTCGTATGTATTAAAACTCGTTTCTTATGAATTGATTTATTCAAATTATTACTATTGCATGGCAGTAGTGTAATGGTTGAAATTTCGTTTTGACTTTACTCGGGGAGGGGGGAAGAGCATTGAGTAATTTTACTGTAATTAAAGACTTCACCAAACACTGTACTGTATTTATACTGTAGAATTCGTGACTTGACAATCCTTGTTGTAAGGAAACTTTCGTATTAATCACTATATCAAAGAATTACGTGAAATAAATGACTCTGACTAACAGAAATACGTTTGCGACTTTGTACTATTTAAAATGGCGATGTTATACTAAAATATCTCGATGGTAAAATCATGTCTGCCTAAATATTGACACTCCCTACGCGCAATTCCGTATCTGCAAACACAATATTTTACAGGAGACCGTCTCAAAGATTCAAAACTCAGTTTCAAATTAACGGCTGTATCTGTCTTTTTCAAAATTGGGACAGTGCTATAATTTTAAATCTAGTTTCTTATTGTATACAAAGTTTTCCTGGAAAGTTTACAGTTTTTGAAATACTGCAAATACGACATTGGACTTCGCATTTTAGGTAGAGACTTTCGTATAAGTGGCTAGTTACGTGTTTATACTTGAACGGTGAAGAAGGTACTTTTTTCAATTTTTTTTGTTGCCTACCTAGAGAAATGACGTATAATCACGTATGTGGCACTTACGTGATTATACGTAGGGAGTTTCGAGATAAATGCACGACCAAAATATATTATAATAATAATTTACATCGCACATCATACAGCGGTATATATATATGATGTAATCATATATTGTATATAGTAGGACACTTCACTTAATAATTATTAATTAATTAATTATTGTAGTTTTGGATCGCTTCTCTATCTGACTTTGCTGACAACTAAGTGTATATCTCTTATCACGTATTATGTATATATTAAATTAATAACTTATTTAAAATAAATTTCCTGTTATACAAATAAAATTTTTCTATCTATCATCTTATTAATAATACGAATAGTACAGCGATAGCTATTGTATTGCCAATCTCTTACATGGAAATGAATGCCTCTATGTGTGTTTTTTAATGTTAAATATTTATAAAAATAAAAACGTGGTACGCAATTATTGCAAATAAATATATTATTCTTACTAAATAAACATCCATTTTATATAAACTTACTAGCTTATTTACTCAACAGATCATCTGAGGAAGTTAAAAGCAAAAATGCCACTGTCCATCAAAGTCATACGGTGAGAAATCAAATAAAACCAATACTGCGGTAATGTCATTGTATGTTAACTCATTTTATAAATACATTTTTCACAGTTTTATAGGGATATTGCAATCGATCTGTTAAGTTGTATACATACACAAAAATATGAAGATTTTTTTGCATTCATATGTAATTTTAGACTGTTTGTGAACAGTGGCGTTTTTGCTTTTAACGAACTCATTTGTGTTAATTGACGTGATACATGTTTTACCTCTTTGAAAAACATCTCCAGACTAAAATGTAGCCTCATATATATCCTAAGATAATATATCAAATGAAGATATTTAAAGATGTCGTAGATTTTGGTTCTAATGCTTTGATTATTGTATCTATAGGAAATCAAGAATGGAGGACTTTGAGCGGTATTCAAAACTTTCGTGAGATAACTGTTAAGCCAAGTATATCGGGTGGACAGCTAGAAATTTTACTTTTTGAATTAAATAACATATTATAAGATGTGCTGTTAGTAATATATTTTTTAAACAACATGTAGATTAGCAAAGTTTTCCGTATTGATTGTTTATTCACAAAAAAATAATTTATATTTATTCGACAAAGAAACGTTTTGTATAATGAGTTGCTTATATTGCGTAGAAGAATCAGTGAAGGTTAAGAGATGTTTTAGGTATCAACGCTGTATATTTAAGCCAGTAAATTTGATGAGTCATTCCATACTCAAATGAGGCAAAAAAATGACAAACATTGCAATCTTTATCGGTGTATAATATCTAATATTTGGAATGGCATATTTATGATACCAAATGAATCCTGGCTGATTTAAAAATATGGACTAAAATGGTGAAGATAAAAACTTATTTTAGCATAATAGGAATCCAAATAACGGAAAAAAATATGCTTCACATTTTAGGGTAATGACAAAAACGAAAATTTTCATTCTAAAAGTAATCTCTGTTGTTATTAAGAGCATTATAGCACTGATTTAAGGTAGACCACGTTTATATAATTAGAAAATTGAATTATTTAATTTGATGAAAATGAATGTAAAGGTGCTTAAACAATCTAATCTAGTATTCCTTTTGATATGACGTTTTTGTAAGACGCTTTACACTCGTAAGCACGACGAATTCTTTTTTATTCTTGTACCTTAATTATTATATTGTTTAGGTAGACGTTAGCTCAAAATACAATGAATTAATTAGTGGTTGAATCAATTGCTGCGAGTTACATATCGAAATAAGCTCATTCTTCACATTTCACGAAATTGTACGCCATTTAAGTGGAGAATATAACGATTTTATCTTGTTTGAGAAATTAATATGTTCAGTTGTGTATTATTTAGTTCTATTGCCAATGGTTCGAGATGCCATCAGTTTTCCACGCCAAGCCAGCGGCGATCCCAGCCGAAGAGCACCACCGCGTTTTGAAAAACTCCAGTAGGTATTTCAGTTTAGCGCCAGCCATGGCAATGTGCGGTCGTGCGCGTGACGTAACAACACGTCGATCAATAATATTACCGACCATCGCCCACCGCCGCTGCGTCAGGCAATCTTTCTGTTTTTGTTTTGAAAATGGAACCAGCTGAATGACAGGTTTCCATTTTGAATTTGCAACTTATTGAGTACGACAGTGCTATCGATTTGAATTTAGAATTGTTTATGGTTATCAAATGTTTTTTTATTTTTTAAATCAGTGTTGGACGGCGATCGGTGTTTGTGCTTTTTCGGCCGGGGAAAGGCGATCGAATTAGCTGTCATCGGGGGGTGAAAAATGGTAAATTCTATTTTCTACCTTTAATAACTTATCATACACCATTATATAAAGACAAAACACAAAATAAAATTATTGCTAACCCAATTTTCATCGTCAATATAGAAAATTATAATTTAACCACAAAACATGTTACAAAAAAAAATATTTTTTTTAAATAACACAATCAATACGCCGAATATTACTCAAGTTGTGTATATTAATATCAAATTATGAAAATAAAAACAATTAAATGTGGAGTTTTGGTGTTTTTCATACATAACTTTTCATGTTTTTCGGTTGTTATACAACCACCTTACTACTACCATATCTATACATACAATTCTATAAACCGTGCACACATACAAACAGCTATTATTTAATATTATGTTCAACGATTCTTGTGTACGTACTATTATAATATAAACTTCTATTGAATTTTATATTTTCACAATAGTTATTCACGTATTATATATTATCATAAACATTAGATTTGTGTTCATAAAATATTATCAAGATTGGTTGGTAGTAGGTAAAACAAAATCCACGTTCCCACTCATTTTCGCAAAACGTTTATCGATTTCATATTTTAGGTATATGAGTTTATTCATTATTCATATTCTATAAATAAACACGGTTGATAAATGTTTTCATTTTAATTCAATATTTAAAAAAATACGAACAACAAAAAAATTATGTGTTTTATCACACAACTCTTAATGATTAAAAAGAATTACAAAAAATAATCACTCACTAATTTTGATAAATATGCTATAATTTTATTCTTTACAGAATGATAACTTTAAGATTATATTTTCAATGGTGTTATTGTGTTACTGTTATTTATTATGTTATAGTATGTACTAACAATAAAACACAATTTACAGTTTTCGATGGATTCAGCGGTAGCTTTGTGGAAATTAATTTTTAATGTAAAATTTAAATTGATAACTTAGTTGTTATTTCACTGTTTGAAGATGTTCTTTAAATAAGCGAAATACGTGTCATATTTATAAATCAACAAAGCCAGTGGAATAACTAAGTTTATTAAAATTTGCAGTATTTACTCTGTATTATTATTATTATATAATCGAAACCAGTTTCATTAAGGAAGTCAGTATTTTCAACAAATATAATTACAGATTTGGAATATTGAGATTTTGTGCACTTCCATGTATTTTGTCGGGTTTCGCCTTTCGGCATCTTCAGGCGTGTACAAAATCTCAATAATCCAAATTTGATATTGAAATTCCATCAAGTACCCTCAGTCGATGTCTTAAATTATATAAATATAATTACAGTGAAAAAATAGATTTAATTATAAAATCATTATTTATTTTCGTTAATATGCTATATAACATGCTACTGTTTTTCTAGTTGTAAATTTACTAACCCCTCTAACATCAAACAAAGTAAGATGTAGATGTTAGGGGCCGTAAGAAATTTAATTATGAATAGAAAAGTTCCAAATTACCATACATGGCAATCAAGGAAGCCGATAATTTACACCTTCTTCATTGAAAATAGATTTCTTTAAATACAAATATACTTTATTGGGATATCTACCTCAAGAAACATTCCTTAATTTAAATTACATTTTTTTAAATGTCAGTAATGTCATTGTCTGCTCTTAATGTGGGCCATATACATAGACTCTTTATGGAGTATCTCAACAGAAGTTATTCTATGAAAATTGATTGTTATTGAGTCGCTTAACATCTCTGGAGAGGGTGACGATACAGTAGAGGTCTGCACCGGCCGAAATTTCATCAAATTACCCGGTCTGAGCCCGACATCTTCAGGCCCTGTCCGGCCCTAGCCCGAGTTTCAATATCACACTTCTCAGCCCGATTTTTTTCAATACAGAAATTCATTTATACTTTTCAAAAAATACATATTATTATTTCCATATTCTCAACGATATTCATAACACACGGGGAAAAAATATTAAAGTTATGAATAGTATTGCCTTATGGTTGACTCATGATCTGAACATAGTCCAAAATATTTGTTGTAAAATTAAATTCCTCTCCGGGCCCGGCCCGAGCCCGAATTGTCTTTACCCACCCGCTCCCTGTAAACAGGCCCGTGCAGACCTATACGATATAAGGATGGAGTTAAGACGTGGCTAGTATAACAGTTGGATTATCGCTCTCCTTAACCGACGAGCACATCGTTGAACACTCGGCCACAGACCCGGCTACCTAGTCAAAATAATCTCTGCTCAGTGAGTTAATACTGATTTATTTATTGAATTGACATTTACTTGGTAGAACTCGATAATAGTAGGATAAAATATCAAAGTATTTAGTTCTACAAAATTTTATTAGGTAGTTAATAGCTATTTGTCAGATAACAGATAGTTTTGACGATGGCGCTAAGCCGAAATAGCTATCAACTACCTAATAAAATTTTGTAGAACTAAATACTTTGATATTTTATCTTATTGTAATACTGATGTTTTTTGGAGCAAACAATTTGAATTGAATATACATAAAAAGGTTTTATAATAATTATAAACCTTGTGTACGTTGCTACGATTTACGCAAAGTACTCGCGTAATAATACATCAATCTACATGTTATAAATGATCATGTCAACGCACCATGGCACACTATTATACATTCTTCCATCTCTCTGTACGCTGTAATCCAGTGGTATCCAATTCGTGGTCTTTGAGATTATATTGCTCCCAATGTGCAACATCAAAGCAAACTTAAGCTACAAGCAGTGCTATGCGAAAATTCGCAATTTATGAGTAGTCCTAGAATTCTCAGTCTCTACCAACAAACAGTATGCCATAATTTAAGACATCGACTGAGGGTGCTTGATGGAATTTCAATATTAAATTTGGATTATTGAGATTTTGTACACTTCCATGTATTTTGTCACTAACGACCCGGGTTTTCAGTTCGAGTCCATTCGTGTGCTCGAATGCCTGAAGATGCCGAAAGGCGAAACCCGGGTCGTTAGTGACAAAATACATGGAAGTGTACAAAATCTCAATAATCCCAATTTAAACAGTATGCCAGT
This sequence comes from Himalopsyche phryganea, assembly GCA_022494535.1. Classification (NCBI taxonomy): domain Eukaryota; kingdom Metazoa; phylum Arthropoda; class Insecta; order Trichoptera; family Rhyacophilidae; genus Himalopsyche; species Himalopsyche phryganea. Next base: position 1,377,866 of record JAGVSL010000116.1, on the reverse strand, counting down.
TGTACATGGATCGACTCTCAACTCTAATCTGACATATATTTGAAAACTGTAGGGGGCTTTGGCAACATCCATACTATGGACTCCAAATGAAACATCTAACTGGTACTAAGTCACTCACTCAACTTTATCTATTTTTTCAACTTTATCAAATGTCATGTACTGAGTGAATCACATTAAGAGTTTTCAACATTCTTAATTTATAACTAAACCATCTGAATAATATACATAATATTGACGGTGTTTTGATCAATTGATGTAACCCCCAAAACATACTAAAATGAATTCATGATTGGATCTCATATTAAAAACGACAGAGCAGGTCTCGGTAAAATGATGTAAATTAGCCACTATTATATCGACACTTCCTACATTTAATTGCGAATCTGCAAACATACAGGAGTGTATTTCAAAGATTCATAACGCAACTCACCATAATATAATGTTTTCGATAAAAAACAGTTTTTACTCTCTCCTGAACAATTTCAATTTTGTGAGCTACACGTTCAATATTATGCTTTGTGAATAATAATTTAAGATTTGCCTACTAATTTTTCCGTTGAAAGATGTTTGAGTTGTGGCATTTTGGGTTATAAAATATCAGAACATGTTACAGGAATTCGATTTTTGGATCATTTTTGATACACATTTTTTATGTAAGCCTCAAAACATGGCCCTGAAAAGCCAACAGGTTGGAAATCCATGCTATATTATATAACCCAAACTGCCCACCCTGTCACTTTTCCTTAACGATGAGCTGTACATTTTCTCCCTGTAGATGATTTATCATAGTAAACTTATTATTTAAATTCGTGATTTTTAAGGCCAGCATAATAAGGTGCCTCCTGCTAAAATGCAATTGCAAAGTAACGACTACATTTATTTTCAAAATTGGTACAGTGCTACTATTTTAAATCTAAACTCCCCTGTTGCTTGATGCCTACTTATAGAACTGAATGCGTAGACAGCGAACATGGAAAAGACATATAATCACATATTTTACCTTAGCCAAAGTTTATTATCAACAATTAATTTTATATTACTTTACAGTCAACAAGTTCCATTTGCAAATTCATTTGGAGTCGTCATTATAATAATATCAGTTCGGTGACAAATCAACACAGAGAAAATTTAAACATATTGTTTCAATCGTATCTATTTATGAATTAAATACAACGTATGTATGTATTTCATATACAACACAATTTCAAACAAATATTTAATAAATCAAAACAATTCTAAATATAATATTACGTCGATTATAAGTACTAAATAAAATTATATTTGGAAAACTAATAACTTATTAACGAGTTTCAATTAGAAAATATATCTATTAATTAAATTTATCACGTATACAAACAGCAGATATTATATATAATTATATCGACGGTGTTTTGACCATTTGATGTAACACTCAAAATTTAAATTGTTTTTATCGAAAACATTATAATATGGTGAGTTGCGTTATGAATCTTTGAAATACACTCCTGTAAATTCTCGTGTTTGCAGATACGGGATTACACGTAGGGAGTGTCGATATAATAGTGGCTTACATCAAGTGGCCGGGTGTGTTACCCTTCCAAAACGTGGTAAATTTATTTTTCTAATTTACATCATTTGGCTGAGACCTGCTGTATCGTCTTAAAAATGAGATCGTCACAGTCGATATCTACTGTTTATAGTTACCAAAAGTCATATTATTTATTTTTACTATTTTGCAGTAGTATTTTTTTTCAACTATATAATACGTAATGCTATTTAGAAACTATTTTTTGTTTAGCTTATTACATTTTCGAAATGGCACCCTCTTGACGCGTGGTTCCCTAGTACCCATGGATAACTGCCTTCCCCCCTTGGTTCATCTGACATACGGATCTTCGCCAGTGAAGATCGGAATTCAAATATGCCACAGATAGGAACTTTTTTCTGAAATAGGTATTATATGCATATTTTTTTAGTCATATTGGATAAAGTATATATTACAATACCAAATTTTTATGAAACTAGTATCTATTATATATATTCGCCGGGGATATAGAGCTATAACATTAAGTAATTTAGACGTTCGCGTTTTTATGGTGTTGGTTTGGTGGAAACTAATGTTAAAAGTTGTAAATATCACCGTGTATCGTAACTCATATGTCATTCACAAAATGAAGTCAGTAAATTAATAAAAATGTTAAAAGTTGAAAATATCACATTGGATCTAGAAATGGCAGCCATAATGACATTTCCTAATTTACCTCATGTAACACGCACAAAATATAATCCGTCAATGGATATAACAATATCAAAAGTTGAAAATATCACGATAGACCGTACCTCATGTTAACTCCCACAATATATAGTCAATCAATTATACATTTGACCCAAAAATGGCATCTTGAATTTCTTGTCGCTACTGTAATCCGTTTGGGAGGAGTTCTTGTATATAGACATACAGATTCATACATTTATTTTCTACTGTATAGTAGAGATGGTAATGATTACTCACATCAATTTTATAGTCTATTATCATTTATCATTCGGGGTTTCCGCGTAGAATGACGAAGTTCCGCGAAGCAACGGAGAGATGATTATTTTAACAGATTCATTCATTTCGAGGTATTTTTAAAATACGCACCACGCTGTAAGCTTTGTATGGAGAGCAAACACGTGCAAGTGTATATGTATAATTAGTTTGGACGCATCAGAAGTTCGATGGAATGAATGAATAGCATTGAGTTGAGTTGCTTTATTATTTAATTTAACAGTTGTATATGAATGTCTTAATACATATAAGAAATTCGTTATAATTGGGATTAATTATAGTGAACAGAATATTTGTGCTGTCTGGTATCAAAATTGGTCAAATCCACCAGAATTCAGTTCATAAGAAATTTCTATGTTTAAAAACTTTAAATGTTTTCTCTTTAACCCTTCCGTATCTATAGTGTAAGAATTTGTTACTTCGGCCTTTAAACCTTTGAATTATCTGTGAAATAAGTCATACAAAAAAATTGAAAATTTTGCTATTTATAAATAAAATAGTTCTTAATATAATTGAAAATTATAAATACATAATAGTTTACGACTTCTTTGTATAATTAATAATAATTTAAAAAAACCTAATATTAAGCACTCTTTGTATCATAAACGATTGAAAATGTATGTATTTACATACTTTATTTTAATGAAGGAAAACAATGAAATTTATTTACAAATTTAGAAAATTTCGGTTCCGTCAAAAGGCCGCACTTGAGCCCCTAAGATGCCGCAGGTTCTTCCCCCCTCTACTAGAACATAACTAGTAGTTAACTTATCGCTCTTGCCAATAGATTCTATGTATTAGAAAAAATATCTGCATAAACAAACTGAGGTTGGTACAAGTTGTCAATCAGGGATAATTTAATTTGAAATATGAATTATTTTTTTAACATTAACAGTGAATACCGGTATCCCGGGATTGATATTTAGACAATGAAGTATAAAAGTACTATTAAAAATTCGATTTGAATAAATAACATAACATTATGTACACTAAAATAATAATTTAATAGCTTATTAAAATTTTGTAAGACAGCTCGTTTATAATAAAAATCCCATTTATTCAAATTTTAAATCACTACCTACATTTCATATTTTCATAAGGATGAAATACCTACATCTGATAACAGTTTACGACTAATTCTATCCCCACTTCTGTCAACTGCCAGATAGAGACAATATAAATACACATTCCAATAATACTGTTCCATTGTATGACAATATTTAAAATGTGCAGCTGCGTCGGATTACTCCAGCGGTATTTCTTCAGTTACTGAAATTATTTAATAGTTTAAAGGGTTGTTTTTAAGTCCCGAGTCATTTGTCAAACTCTAATATTAGTATTTATAATGAAAGCGTCCGAGTTGGGTGAAGACAAAAATACTACTACCTGTGGGTTTCATTATTGTTTAACAAATTGTGATGTGAGCTTCCGTCGACTTCGTTGAGTGTTTCATTAAAAATTATTACGAATAGTTAAAAAAGGGCCGATATTGAATATTCGAGTTGGAATCTCTTCTTGTTACCTTAGTTACGATGCATTGGCAATAGGCGATCGATATAAAATATCACATTTCGCGTGTACAAACTTTAAGCCAATTTTAATCATTTGCGTAACATCCGTTTCAAACCACATTTTTATATCGTAAAGCTGAACAAATAAATACTTATACAACGCACACTAACCAGATGTTACAAAACTAACAAAATTTAATGACCACAGGTTATTCAAGCACCAGGACAACAACTGTATATAAATTTCATAAGCCATAAATATATTTTTGAGAATATTATTACCATACTTACTATCATATACCCAAAATATATTCAAATATTTTTACGGCCATGTACGTCCTCTGGATGGTAAATATGAATACTGGTTGAAAATCCCAACAATTCTTGTTTTTAGGAGATCTGATTGAGAGAGAAGAGTGTCAAGTATAGCAAAGGATTAGTAGTTAACTAATCGCTGTCACCGTTTTTAGTGTCAGACGTATGACAGGAAATGTAAACATTATAGAAATCAATGCTTTTGAAAACAATTCAATTAATAAACTAGTCTGTACTGGGATTCAAACCCGTGTACACTGCAACGGAAGGGACGAACATCCAAGGGCGTCGAGCACTCAGCTACAAGACGAGCATAAAATAAGAGGTATATAATTGGATTTAAAATGAGATAGTATTGACAAGATTCACTCAAAAAATACTTTGATAATAAAACAATGGACTAAAATTAGTACTGGAGACTTATTATAGAAAAATATTATTTTATTATAGTCAGGGCTTTTTTTAAAAAATCTTCCTGGAACTTCTTGTCAAACTTTTTGCTAAAGAAAATTATGTACACATATCATTTAAATAAAATTAAAGGCAGCTTTCCTATGCCACGAAGTACAATATTTTTTTTTTGTTTTAGAACTGTAAAGTTAATTTTGAAAAACAATTATATGTAAGAAGAATAATTGTTTCGTCTAATTTTATAAATTAAAAATACCGTGAAAAAAGGTGCCGGAACGCCGTTTGACCGCGCGACATGGCAAAAAAACCCTGATTATAGTAAATACTGAAAACATATTTTTTTATAGTTGGAACTTAAAAATAGTTTTCACGTTATCCAACGTTGCTTTATGTCATTTTAAGTTCGATTTTAAATTATGATAAATATTTAAATTAAAATAAAGCATGTTACAATTTTTCTGCCTAGAAAAATACTTAATGCTGCTAAAAACCTTAATAGAACTTAATTGCTGATGGGAAATTGGCAAAAAATCAAGAAAACCAATAAATTATGCGAAATACGAAATACTATTTCGAAAATTCTGTCACCAAATGTTTAATCTATTTTATAGTTTATTTTAAGAAGTTCCATTTTACATACTATGACGACTTATTCATACTGATATTACATTCGTATTTCGTGTGAATTATCGGTTTCCCTGAATTTCATCTATGATAATTTGGCAATTTCCTATTCATCTACATTGTTATCATCGGTATTTACTTAACTTTTGTGAAGACAAAAAGGAGCATTCGGTGACGACTCGGCTACGGGACCGAACTGTGAAATGAGTGCTGTTCTTCTGCCGATGATGGCGTTGCTTAAAACTTTAACTATGTATAGTTTTGATTACAATTCTCTATTGAACTTTAATAATATCTAGTTACTGTTAATTGAACTCGATTGTTTTATTGTAAAGTTCCCATGACAATTTGATGGCTGTTTTATTACCATTTTCCTACCAATTCAAAGTTGTATTTATTTTTAATTGCGAATTTATAGCTAGTATCAAATACTGTAAAATAAACTCGCAAGTTATTAACAGTAAAATACACAGATAATCTTTGATAGTCCATTAAACGCAATTTTTATGGTCGCAATTCAGAGCTATTAAACTATAAAAATGTATGAATCTACAAGATATAAAATTTGATTTCGAAGTCGTGTTTCGTGATATATGTAACTAAAGCTTTCAATCCCGGGATTTCGGGATTAACTATAGATGCTAAAAAATAATTCATGTATCAAATTAAGACGTCCTGATTAACTACAATGTGTACCTCGGTTTCTTCATGTACATAGTTTTTTAAAATACTTATATAATTAATATAAATGTATTGTGGTCTCCCTACTTATCCAACCGTTTTCAACCATTTTGAAATGAAGGACACTTTAAAGTTTTAACTGTCAATTCGTAGTAGAAAAGCACAATTTGTTTGTACTACTTCCACATGTATATTCGCTCATCACAAGCATTATCAACTAATGATAATTATCATCAGTTGATAATACTCGTGATTAGCGAAACCAGTCCCGATCATTATAAATATGTGGAAGAAGTACAAACAAATTGTGGTTTATTTTTTTAAATAAATAGTTTTAGGACATTATTTTCAAGTTGAATTGAAGGACATATTCTTATATACTATCTGGTAAATCCTACTTTAATAATGCATTAAATAAAATACAATATAAAACTATTTTGATTATAATATCTTTCATTTTTTTTTCTTTTTTATAAATGACTGTTTCCTAATCGATAAAAAAACCATTTAATGCCAAAAAGAAATATTAAATCATTATATTATATAATAATTACTAATACTCTCCAATTGAAACAATAATCGACGCAAATTAAATTTGATCAAAAATGTACAATTTAACACATTAAATAACACTGAAAGACCGGAATCCTGGGATTGAGAAATCATGAATCGCGAAATACCGAGATCATAAGATGGGTTCGGGATCGGATGTCTTATATGCCACGTTTTGAAATTAACATTAACGTTTGGACATGTCGCACGGCGAACGGACAACCGCTGGACGAATTCGGTCATTCAGTGGTACCCGAGGGGCACTAAGCGACCTCAGAGGGGCCTTAAAACCCGCTGGATGTACGAGCTTGTCAAGTTCGGTTTAAGTACGTAGAGGGAGCTAGGGGAGGCCTTCATCCAGCAGTGGTTCGATCCCGGCTGAAAATGATATCGACTGTGAAAAGGAAAAAGGACATCACCCACACTAAAATTATTGTGTATAACTCGCACATAACGTGTTAATACACTAATATTTTTTTTCGATAGTCACAAGTCACAATGTATTCAATTTAATACACTTTTTCTGTGGGCTACACACAGCATTTTTTGAGTGTTGGTTACGTCCTTTTTCCTTTCCAAAGTCGATATGTAACGTTTCGCATGTTGTCTGTTATTTTCTTTATGAGGTTTAAAACACTTGATATGTTTTTATTTTTAAATTATTGGTTATTTTAGGCTCTATCTTTTGAGTCGAGTTAATAATATAAATTTTGTAATTTTACAATATTAACATTAGTAAAAAATAATTATTGATTCAAAATTTACTTCATGCTTTATTAAGGGACCTTTTCCGTGTCTTATTAATTCATTCAAACCAATCTTAAAATAATGTAATATATACTTGTCAAAATATATGTACGGCTCTCGAAAATGCCCCGTTACTCATATTTGGTTCGTTTCTTTATGGGTCAAAAGAAGCAGACCTTTCAGGAGCTATTGGATTATATTGTAATTTTGTAAAAGTTGTCAATAAGATAACTTCCTGGGATAATTATATTAAATCCATTGTTTTATTTTGTGTTTGTGTGCTACTTTTCAGCACTCTATTCATTAGCTTAATACTGACGTATTTCTGAGCGGAGAAATACATTATATCTATCATCAATTGTCATCTTACTGGTAAAAGTTGGTAAGTAACATATTGACATATACAGCAAGTAACATATTGAAATACATTTTCTGAGTATACAGCAAATGAAGATTTATCTCATAGGATAAAGTTTTTAGCCTTGGTATTTTATTTTACATAGATAATTATAATATTAAAATATAGATGGGTTTATTTCAATATTATACTTAGGGATCAATATACAGAGACAATTGCTTGCCTAGAAATCGACATTCATATATATTTTTTTATCATGTCTACTCCCAACGTGGAGCATACGATTTCCTAACGGAGGTATCTCAACAGAAGTTTTTCTACGGGAACTGCTTGTTACTCAGTTGCTCAACCTCTTTTTTTCGTATAAAGTATGGATAGAAGGATAGGGCTAGGACAGGACTAGTGGTCAAATGGGTGGATGGAATTTTAGACTTGAAAAAAATTCATGCCTACGAAAAGAAATCCATAAATCGATTGAAAAATCATTTTATGAAACTCTCCGTAGCGGTACTTGAACACAAGACAGCCATAACCGTAGCCAACCACGCATGTACCACAGAGCCGGCTTTGATATACTCACTGATAAAATAAATTGATATGTTTTTCCAAATTGGTATAATTGATGCTCATACTTATTCCAGACAATGGATTGATACCTAAGAATCTCATCGTGCACTTACCTAGTTTCCGTCAATTTTGTTACTTACCAACTCTTGCCAGTACGGTGACGGTAGATTTCTATTAACTTCAATAGAAATTAAAGCAACATGAGGGCGACGCAAAAGTAGCAAATAATATACGACATAGATAGAAAAAAGGGTGCACGATATTATTTCTCGTGGGCATAAATATTATCAAAACACGTATTCAAGTTTTAGGAAATTTCTGAGAAATAAAACGAAACACGATGAAATCGATTTTATGTACCAGTGATCCGCAATCTGTATGCCACGAACGGTGCCAGGTGTACCATGACGCAATGCGTTTAAAAAGAGAAACATCAACATTAACTCACAAACAATCTACAAAATTTGAACGAAGAAATAAACAATGTCAATGTAATATTACTGAAATCTGTATAAACCGATAATCTCAGATGACTTGCATACATTATTTTCAATGTGTAGTCTAGTTTAGTTAATTGTTTTAGCTACAGCTCTTCTCAATGTATTTTTTTTAAATCTGTAATTTAAAAAAATACGTATTTTCATGGTTTTTATTTTTGTTCCTTTCAAAAATCAAATTAGAAATGTTCCATCTCATTTAAAAAGTTAAGAATCACCTAACTAAGTTTAAAAGTTTTTGATTCGTTATAATTAAAAAAAAACAACATTAGCTATTTAAAATTCATGAAATAAAAAAAACAGAAAACAGTAAATGAAAATTCTGTTTATGAATATATTTTGTTCTTGCTGTATGCCGCGAAATTCTATGCACTTAGGTGTGCCATGGATGAGAAAAGGTTGCGGAGTACTGCTATATACAATCCTAACTTTCTTCATAGGGGGCATTGTAGTTGCAAGCGAGAATAATGTACAATGAACATATATGGCAAAAATGAACACTGGCCCACTCGACGACGCGACTGCACTTTGTTAGTTTAATAATTCGATTTAATTTTTTTTATGTACAATTCGATTGACGATCTGTAAATTATTATCATCCATCCATCCACCTTCAATTTGTTTGAAATACCTTGTAATTATTATCACTCAATTTCATATAAATAGACTTCAATTTGCACCAAGAATCGACAGTTAACACCTTACAAGTGATTAAAGTTAATTTGATAGCAAGAAGTGCTGTTTATTTCTCATTTTTTTTTTTTTTGAAAAGCTGCTCGTTTCCCGTTTATCCCGTAAGTGTTTTTTTAAGGACTCCGGATATCCTGGGATCGAGAAATCAGACCGGGGAAATCCTTAATTTAGAATAATACAGTTTAGAAAACCTTTTTTAGAATAAGGATAAGTAGATCTTTACTAAAGCCTAGTGTTATCCGGCTTAACGGTTTTAGATTTAGATTTAGACAGAAAAACCTGACAACTTAAGTTTAAGAACAGAGGTGGGGAACGAGAGGCCTTCTGGGTCCTCAAGTGCGACCTTTTGACAGAATCAACATTTTTTTTGTCATTGTTTTCATTTATTTACAAAATAATGTACTCACATTGTTAATTAATACATTACCTTTATAATTATATTTAACGTTTCTTGAATGCGGCCTTTTACGTCCGTTATTATTGAGGATATAGAAATTACTTTGATTTTTTAAAGCCTTGTTTGTGTGTGGAGAATACAGTAAACAGTTTAAATTAGTTATTTACAAGATAAAATATGACAAAGTCTAGGAACTATATCGACATCTGGATTGATCACAACAATAACCCCCAATCCCAGTTGGGAAAACAAACGCATTATGGGTGAAATGAAGGGTTTTAAAATGCAATTCGAAGAACTACCTACTTATTCCAAGCTAATATATGAAAATTCCATCAAGCACCCTCAGCCGATATCTTAAATTATGCTTAAACGTTTACAGAAAATAAATAAATAGAAAAAACAAAGTGAACCTCAAAATAACAATATATTCGAGTTTTTCCAACAAATTTGTGCATAAATATTTTCCGACACTACATATGTATATATGATCTTTTTAGATTTTTTTATTCAGAAACCTTCACTGGGGTCCCCACAATAAAATTTCATCGCAATCGGATGAATGGTATGGAAACGCATACGGGACAAACAAACAAACATTCATTTTTACATAAATATATAGATAATACTCAAAGATTCTGTATTTGTTCCGTAATTATTATGAATCATTAATTATTTATTCAACTAGCTCATTCATATTTACATTTCCTTGACTTTGAATATTAAAATTCCGATAGTGACGCATTATCTGTCTGATTATTTCTCATACAAAGTATTTTCCACGCCCGGCAACTACGTGCCATCATTTTATTTTTTATGGTCTGAAGCAATCCTGTCAGAAGACTCAGCATTGTTCTTTTTTCTGTTTGGGTTTTGTTTTACCAGTAAAAAATGTTCCCAGCTTCCTTTTAAGATAACAATCCCGCAAAATTCGCAGCTAGTTAATTAAAATAAAGCCATGGTGTGACCATTTATTTATTCGATAACAGCAACATTTTTTTTGTCAATGAAAAAAAAAGAAAGATAACAGAATGTCAACTATTGACACTAATTATATATTCACGATTCAACAATATAAGATAAATATATATTACAAATAATGATAACTAGTAATCCATATTGATGGTGAGTGGCTTATAAGTAATATAAGATGTATGTAACAATTTTTTATCACGTCCGCTCCCAATGTGGAGCATACGGCCTTCTAATGGAGGTATCTCAACGGAAGTTTTTTTACGAGAACTTCTTGTTACTCAGTTGCTCAACTTTTCTTTTTCGAAGAGAGTAGGAATAGAAGGATATTACTAGGACAGAAATAGTGGTAAGCTAATCGCTGTCGCAACTCCCCGTTCTTAGAATCGTGTTTGTGATGTCGAGTTTTAGACATCACAAACATTCATGCCTACGAAGATAAATACACAAATCGGTTGAATAATCAATTTATGAAACTGTCCGCACCGGGTCTTGAACCCGAGACATTCATAACCGTGGCCAACGACGTTAGCCACTGCACCATGGAGCTGCCAATTACTGAACTACAAGTTATAACTGAAAAGAACACGGCAGTTCGAGCTCATCCGTGCGCTTCAATGCCTGAAAATGCTGAAAGGCAAAACCCGAAATAAATTATGGAAGTCTAAAGAAATTCGATTCAAATTTAATACTGAAATTCCATCAAGCACCCTCAGTCGACATCTTAAATTATAATTTTTATTGCATAATTATTTTTGTAAAACAAAAAACAAACATTACTAATACTGCTAAATTTTATCCTACGTCATTCTTTCTAATTGATGCCAGGACCGGTTTCAGTTATCGAGAACACTTTTATCAGATCAGTGATGACGTGTGTTATTTTTATTCATATAATTCCTTTTCGTCAAGAATTGACATTAGCAGTTGTTCACATAAAAGGGATGAATGCAAATTCAATCAATGATAGCTGTTTATGACATGTGGAAAAAAATATTATATTTATATACTAATTTGAATTGAGATTCTCAATATTTCCATGTATTGACAATTCAAATTTGATATTGAAATTCCACCAAGCACCCTCAGTCGATGTCTTATGTATTCGACATGTCGACATTCGACTTGTCTCTCATGGAAAATGGAAATATCACCGAGGACCGTAACTCGTGTAACACATACAAAATATAGTACATTAATTAATAATTATGTTAAAAATAGCACAGTTTGCATTAGAGTAGGAACCAGAATAACATGTCCAAATTTAACGAGTACTTGTGACGGACAGACAGACAGATTTACACATGTATTCTCTGCTGTATAGTATTGATATAATGAACAAAAAATGAATAATGTAAAACATCATACACATGTATCGTCGCTGTTCTGGAAGAAAACACTATATCGAAAAAACGATATATTATTTAGTTAGCTATACCAAAATGTTCCTTATTTCGAACTCTATCGTATATAAGAACACACTTATTTGTATAATAATTACACTTTTACTTAAAAAACAGTTTTGTACAAACAAACTAAATAAAAAATATAGTATTTCAATCATTTAAAAAAGTTCAAATACCCAAAACTAGTATTTTTCAGTTAGTGTCTTCTTCCAGAAAAACGAAATTATATATGTGCATAACAACTTATGTATTCGACATTTTTTAGTTTTTAAACATCAATTCCTTTTGTTTTAACACGTTTTTTATAATATTACTAGTGAGTACCCGGCATGCGTTGCAATGCCACTCAATGAGAAAGAATTTCCATATTTCCAATGATATTCATAGCACATGTGAAATAAATTATTTAAATTATGAAAACTATTACCTTATGGCTGGCTCATGACCCAAAAATAGCACGAAATATTTTTCTTAAATAAGAATTCCTTACCCTTATATTTTTCTTCTTTTGTCTGGTTTAGAGATGTCGCTAGTAGTACGTATTTTGATTCATTTTTTTAATTTTTTTTTAGATTTTAGATTTAAATTTTTTTTCATCAGAAACCTTCACAAGTGTGCACACAACAACTCACCAAAGTTTGATCGAAATCGGATGAATGGTAAAGGAATGCATAGAGGACAAACAAACAAACAAATCTTCATTAATATATATATATATATATATATATATATATATATATATATATATATATATATATATAGATTTAAGTTCATACTGCATGGTTACTGACTTTGTTCTTAGGCATGGCTGAATCATCTAATCGAGGGAACAATCTAAACTGTTATCACGAAGGCCAGTAATAAGTTATTATTTTACTAAAAAATGATTTTTTTTCAGAAATCACACTTCCATACTTTAAAGAGCAAAAGAAACAATGAAACTCTTGATTCAATTGGCTTTATTTACTTGATATAACTCCAATAATATTAAATAATGTAAAGAAGAGCAAAATATTAAGTTTGTACGAATCTTTTATTCGACTTGTGTAATTACAGACATTTTGGAATAGATCTGTCGCCAACCTTTGCGGTCGACGGCTAGTGAAAAATTATTGTCGCCTGTGTCGGTCTGTGAGGTAGTCCGTCTTCTATGACGTTCGGTCTCGGTGTATGGTATGACGCGTTCTGCTAGTGTCTCTGCTTTCTCGAGCGTTGGTCGCTCATCGGTGTTGTCAATCGTATTCATTCGTTGCCCACAAGTTATACATTAATAGCAATATACCATATATTTGTTTTGCTTTATCTGTCTGTATGTAACTACAAAACACGACGCACAATAAGAAGACAGAGTATGTGTGTGTGTGTGTTATAATAATAATAGTATAATTATATTGTTGATTGAATTGGCATTTACTTAATAGAGCTCCATTAAAGCAGGACAAAATATCAAAGTATCCAGTTCTACAAAATTGTATTCGCTAGTTGGTAGGTATCTCAGCTTAAATAAAAGTAAGTTATGATGTTGGAATAAGTGAGATGATATTATATGACACGCCCTGATATTTTTGCTAACATTTATTTGTTTCTTGGAAGGTTGGAGTGATCCGAGAACGGCATGCAAACACTTTTAAATATAGCAATGCTCCGAATAATTTCTAACTAATGTTAGCTAGCCGAACCGGTTTATGGCCATTAAAAATCCATTGGTTGCTAACCGACGAAGACCTATAACGGAAATTAGAAAGTGTCCAGCCGGACGAGTCTATTATAGACAAAAAGGGGTGCAACCTACAGTGGTTGAGGTTTGATTTTCAGCTTAGCACAGGCGGCCCTCGGAGCCAGCCGGGGTCGAAAGTGGTTATAGATTGTTTTTGTTTGTTTTGAAATTGGCTTAATTTAAACTTGTTGTATCAATGGCATTATAATTTAAATGTGAATTCATGTGTTAAGTAAATGTAAATGTAGACTCAAATTTATGTGTTAGTAATGTTTTTGTGTAATAAACCACTGCATGTTCGTTAATTAAATAAGAGATGAACTGGATTTGAAATGGTGTTTGCTTGAGATCCCAGACCTCCCGGACGTTGATAACTAACCATTCGCCTCTCTTCGATTCGGGTCTTTTCATATAATATTATCTATTTCTTCTAAAACAGTATATAAATATAGCTAAGCTAAAATAAGTTTAAGCGTAGTTCTGACGGTGGCGTTGAGCCGAAATATCTATTAACTAACAAACAAAATTTTGTAGAACTAAATACTTTGATAGTGAACGATTGATTGACAAACTGACTACAGTTCTCGTAAAACAACATCTTTAAATTGCTCCACTAGAAGTCCATAATCCATTATGCTCTACTTACTAGATCGGACAAGTTAAAAAGAAATAATGACATGACAATATTGAAAATAATCAAATTGGAATTTAAAAACAATATTCCCAAAGGCTTGTCTATGGTTAATAGCCTTATGAATGTTAAACAAAGATAAGTATTTTCACCATCGATAAAATAACACTGTTTGGCCTTTTCTGACGCAGAATCTTTGACAATTCCCTGCATTATGCATTATATTTTATATCGTCGGCATATGTACTGAAATCGTATTTGTAAATGAATAGCGAATCTCATAAAGTGGGTAGTTTAATAAATTATGGTTAATATATTTAAATAGAGAGGCTTAAATTAAATTCATGATTTTCTTCAAAGGTCGATTATTTCAAGACAAGGTTTTTTGACTTAACGCCTTCTGCCACTATAACGACGATTATGATATGTATCTATTTCTATATCAGTAGTCAATTACTTGCCAAGCTATTTTACCTGTTATCATGAACTCCATCAAATAGAGTGACTCGAATATCATTTGCAGCGCATGTCATCTTGTTCTTCGTAAATGTTTGTAAATATAAATAAAATTATATTAGCGAGTTGCATATTATTTTCGGATCTGTAGTCGAGTGGCTAACGTCGTTGGCTTTGGTTACAGTGCTCACGTTCTCAAATCCAAATCGTTACTCCACCTTGAGTCTCCAGGTCGGGTCCGGGAGGAAAAGATATGTTTGATGTCCTTTGTTGAATCCAGACCACCTAATCTGCCAGACTGCTAGGGCTGTAATACAAAGTTATTTATTATATAGCAGTAAAAACTTCATATTTACATAATATATATATTCTTACACGTAAGCTTTCTGGGAAAGATTGATTTTGCGCCAAACACCTTTCTTTTTCAAATTGTATTTTTACGGATAATCTTAACTATTAAGTTTTCTGAGATATATATTTTTAAACAATATTGACTTTGATCGTATTCACCTCATTGCTTATATTAATTAAGATGGCCTTTGAAAAGGTGGATGGTCTTTGGCATGATGTTTATTAATTGAATAAATATTTAATAATGTGTATGATTTTCCACGTAACAAAGCAAGACTAAATTACCTTCTGATTTATTTCGTGAAAAGCATTTAATTTTGGAAATAGTGTAGTTTTTGAAAGGAATATTTGTAGAGAATACTTTCAAAAGAGTCTGTTTTTAATTAGTATCGGCACACAGAGTTCTTTCAAAATCTAAAACAAAAGACCCCTTTCATAAATTCATAATATCAGTACGAACTTATATTAATTTTGAATGTCTATGACCGTCAAACCACGCCGAGTAGGATTCTTAACCTATACAGACGTTCAGGTTAAGGGTATGGTGTAGCGCAGACAGCACAGCACAGAATTAGCAGGGCTGGACATGTGAATCAGACACGTGAGATAAGCGTACGCTGAATACCGCAAGTAGAGCCAAATGACACAGAATATACAGTCAGTCGTCGGTCCCACACGTATTGCTGTGGGTTAATCATCAAAATGAGTTCAGAATCCGATTCTGACGTTGAAATAAATAATTTGGTGTCACTTTACAATCTATCATTTTCATTTTCGCGGCGAAATTAAAACAAACACTTAAAAGGGGGTCTTCGAGACAGTGGTTCCCGTAGAGGCAACGCCACTACGACGCCTCATGCTGCCGGCCACCACTCACACATACGCGACGCCGCACAGAAGTTCACCAGAGAGGCAAGCAACACTTCACTCCCTCTTTAACGCACACATAGCCGCCTTGGGCTACAGGTTGGACACTTCCAACTCAGAACAATGGAAACTCAATGTCTCTAAGATCGTATTTACTTTATTGCCACAGCGTACAAACTTTCACAAACATTTACAAGTTACACAGTTGACAATTAGGTTCAATTACTCATTACAACAACAGATTAATAGTCTCAACTTTACAACGAATTTACGACAAACACCTAGTGATTTTTAAACTTTTAATCGACAAACTCTTTAAACTTGACTTTCCTTCGTTACCCCACGGACCAAAAGCTTCCTCCTGTCGAAACCATCGTCAGGAGTTACTCCCCAAAGAACAATTCCTTCCTCTCTCCTTAATAACGAGCACTTGACTCGTCCAACCTCTCCCGTCGTTCAAGAAATCTGTGCCGGCACTACAACGAAGAGCAACACAGGCCAGACGCATGATTGCCACGTAGGCATGTGCGTTGCAGCTTACACGGGTCTATACTTTTGCATGCAATACAGAATCTGCACCGTCCAGCTCTGCATCGCCTAGGTTAAGCTATATGAATAACCTTTCAGTTTTACAAACTACATGAGTTTGTAAAAAACTAAAAAATATGTCTCTGACATCTTCGGACGTACCTGGGAGATAATAAGTATAAGCCCAAAAAGATAACTTTTAAGAGAGGAAAAGCTGTGAAAAATACCGCTGAAGTCTCTGCCGGGTCGGCAGTAAGTGCAACTATTTCCTCCTCGCAACGTGGAAAATATGGCCCTCTAATAGAGGTATCTCAACATTAGTTTTTCATCGAGAACTCTCTTTTTCGAAGAGAGTAGAGATATGAGCGTACGGATAGGGAAGGACTAATGGTTAACTAATCGTTCTCGCTACGCTTCGGATTAGTCTGGTGGCAGGGAATTTTAGGCATCTTTAACATCCATGTTTTCGAACAGAAATTCATAAATCGATTGAATAGTCAATTTACGAAACTGTCCGTCTTGGGAATCGAGCCCCTGAAATCCGTAACTGAAGCCAACGACTTAAATAAAACAGGCAGCTCACCATTATTAAATTTATTTCCCTTTTGATTTTCACCTTTAAGCACTAGTAATTGATTTGTAATTAGTAGTATTATGGTTATTAGTCTATCAGTGTTAATGTCTT
Source organism: Himalopsyche phryganea (assembly GCA_022494535.1). NCBI lineage: Eukaryota > Metazoa > Arthropoda > Insecta > Trichoptera > Rhyacophilidae > Himalopsyche > Himalopsyche phryganea. The sequence continues at coordinate 1,360,373 of JAGVSL010000116.1, read as the reverse complement.
ACCCCCATTCTCACGTCCAGTAGAATGGAATAAAACCTAGGGTACCCTTTATTTTTATTGTAATAATTAGAATCATTGCTTACATTTGAAATAAATAACCTTGCGATATGGTTAGTCTGAAGATGCTTCTGAAAAAGGCGAAACGCGTCACGTTAGTGATAAAACAAGTGGAAGCGTACGAAGCCAATGACGTCGACCACTGCAACACACACCATCATACAATTATATTGTAGATTGCATCTTTTTGTGTTACCTTGTTAACAGAAAACAGTATATACATTTAATTATTTTGTCAATCCTTGTCTAGTGTGCTCGGTTGACAATTGTAATCTTCTCTAATTCGCTTGTACACCCTTCTCAGACTGTGATTCAAAGCTTTATTTCACGTTTGTATACATAATATAATTTATATGAAATGCTTCATTGTATTTAAAAAAATCTAACATGCCGTATTGATTTTCGTAGGGGTTTGTAAGCGGCAAGGTGTGCTCTTAGCTATTACCAATTCTTAGAATGCTACGTATCATTTTTTGGTTATGTATTTATTTGATTCTAAAAGCAAAAAATGTACCCCTTAGCAAGGTGCGGCGCGGTGTTAACGATTCACTGCCAGCTGGTAATCATATAGGTATATTCAACGGTAAGTAGTATTTCGTGTTAAAAAATATATATTTGTACAAATCTAACTTGGCCGCTAGTGAGGGTACCACCGTTGCGTTAGGAATTTTGCCATACTCTACCAGAACTGAAATTTCAGTAAATTCCAAAACTGATATTTTAACGACGGTTAATAAATGTAAGCAAGATTTATAATATATTTATAATTTATTACTTTATAATTTATTTTAGACTGACAATTCTATTTCCAAATTCGGCGGCGGCCAAGTAATGTTGTACTAATTATACGTACCGTTACGCATGTTTTTTATTGCATCTCTTTGAGCACTTTTAAGGTGTTCACTGTCAATTTATTCTTGGTGGAAAGGCATTATATATTTAAAATAAAACACAATTTGTTTGTACTACTTCCACATGTATATTCGCTCATCACGAAAATTATCAAATGATAAAAATACAATCATCGCAGAGCTATTTATATTAAATTGAATGTTAACAATTACAAAGTAAATAAAACAGTTGGTTCATGAACTAAGATAAGAGTTTACAGGTAATCAAACAATATATATATAAATGAAATTTAACAGTCTGCAAATTTAAATGTTAAGGACCTCTAATAAATACTAATCTGAAATAAAAAATAAAGCTACATTAAAAATTCATTTCAATTCAAACAGCGCAAATTGTAATGTGTTTCGCGTAAATATTTATTAAGAAAAATAGCAGATTGGGAAATTTCGTTTTTTTTTAAATGGTTCCCTAATTTCTTTTGAAAATTTCTCAATCAAAAGCTTTATTTGACATTGTACTTAATATAATTATACTTGTACCTGCATTCTTTTTAAATTTTAATAAAAACACGTGTTAATGTGTTCTTATATAATATAAAGAATATAAACATTTAAAAAAAACAATATGCATAATTAAATTCTTGTAGTTCTACATTTTGCTTCCCCCGCAGAACCCCTACCGCCCATAGTTTGGGAAGCACTGGTTATGGCCATTTCCGTTTTTTTTTTTAATTAAAACGATAAATAATCCCCGCTCTATCGCGATTCGGCTTCGATTAATAAGCCCTATAAAATAGCAAAAATTTGTGTTTTCATATAGTGTTTCTATTTTACTAGTAAAGCCGGCGCTTGGCTAACTTCTTAACATAGTATGCAAATTTGTACGGTTTCTATTAGGTAAGTAATTTAGAATTAGCGCCTTACCGCACCCCAAAAAACACACGCGCCCCAAATTACTTAGTGTATAGCAGACTCGGCGAAAATATTGTATTGATTTACTTAAATTGACGTCTTGCTTTGTGTGTGGAGCTACAAATAGGAAATACGCTGTTAATTAAATCAATTTAAACAGAGAGTACTTTGCTGGGTAAACTCGGAATACCGAACTGTGTTTGGTACTTGTCTTAACCTTTGCATGCCGTTTGGGAAGTGTATATAGATTTTCCAAGCGTCGGCTTATGTAACATCTCAGTACGTAACGTATTAACCTCTAGAGTGCCATGAGCCAGTTAACTCGCCAAAGCATGTATGTCGCGTCAGGCCATCGATGAATTAACTCGCGAGCTCGCGATGCCGTCAAATAGTTATTTTGACTTCTGTAGAGTAAAATTGTATAGTGTCATCTATTGGTCAATTTCCTTGGGTACGATTACGGGTGTCTCGGACTCGAGTCCTGGTACAGACAGTTTCATAGATTGATTTTTCAATCGATTTATAGATTTCTGTTCGAAGTCGTGAATGTTTGTAATGTCTAAAATTTCCTCCCACCCATCCGATGCTAAATAACGGAGCCTAGCGAGAGCGACTAGTTAACCACTAGTGCTGTCCTAGCCCTATCCTTCTATTCCTACTCTCTTTTAAAAAAGAGAAGTTGACCAACTGAGTAAAAAGCAGTTCATATAGAAAAATTCTGTTGAGATACCTCCATTGGGAGACTATATGCACCAAATTAGGAGCGGACATGGTAGAAGAAATTCGACATGTAGTGATTTTTGTTCCTCAGGACAAATTTCGATATTATCGAGGTAGTTTGGAATCTTGATAACTTTTGCAGCTTGACACACAAATACGTTTGCACATAAAGTACACATGGAAACAATTTAATGTGGCATTACGTGTGGGACCTTTCTTTGAAATGTACCATTCGTTAAAAAACTAAAATGTTAATGGTTAGTTCGGTAAAGTGTCTCAAATTCTGAGGTTTTGACAACCCTAGTTATGTATATTTTTGAACACGTATTTATCATTTTAATGTGAAAATATTTATTACAATCTCGAGAAACTATTTGATTACGTAAATGTTCACACATGTACATAATTGTATGCCTATTTAATATTTTTAAGCGTTTTATTTAATTCCATAAACAGCTGGCCTACAAGTGTCCACATAGTAAAATTTGCCTGGCACTAAACAGGTTAAAAGGGTTAATCGTTTAGTGAGAGACTTCGTAGGAAAGGACGAAAGAGATCAATAACTTTACAATGCGTTTATCAACATGCAATTTTTGTAACCATGTCGCTTCCAATGTGGAGAATATGGATTCCCAATGGAGCTTATCTGAACTGCTTGTAAATCAGTCGCCAAATCTCTCTTTTTCTCGGTGAAAGTCAGGATAGAAGAATAGGTCTAGATATGTATATCTTTGTGTGTACTGCGCCACCGATATAAATTAGACAGATGAATTTAAATTTAAAAACCTCCCCGTTACTGCTCCCTACGAGATCACCGGACATCAATATTATACAGTTACTCGGCTATAAAATAGCCAACCATTTAAAAATAAAAATGGTCAAATCTTCACAGAGAAAATAAAAAAAACTTGCGTGACGTTACATGTACTACGAAAGACCTCTCACGTATTTAATATATATTATTATTATAGTCCAGGTCTGGGCAAACTTTTGACTGGCGGACCACATTTTTTAGGAGTTCTAAACGAACAGCGGGCCGCAATTAAAACAGTATTTTTTTATTTCAAATACTTCCTATCAACAAAATTTGTTATTTTCTAAAGACCAAATATTTTATGAGACGAATAGGCCACACACAAATATGCATCGGGTCTTAGTTTTCCTATGCCTGTTATAGTAATTGTTAAAATTCATATTGAGTAGATCTGAAAATGTTGAAAACTAAACAAATTACGACTCCTTAAATAATTATTAAATTTTTAAATTTAAAAACATAATTACTGTATTAAACAATTTGAATTTCAAATAATTCAATGGTTATTTAAAATTACTTTGAATGTTGAAAATTTAATATTCTTTGTTAAAAAAAGAATAATTGTTTTTTTAATATATACTAATTGCTTTTTTAAAGGTATAATAATATATATACCAGCCATAACTTTATCATTTACTTAATCAGAATTTGTAATAATATTATGGTTTGGCTTGGCATTGATAATTCAAGAATAACAATCATTTCTCAGAATCGGTAAACTTATTTGAATTGTAAAAACATACATACTTCTTTAAAATGGTACAAAAAATGTGTTTCTTTGAATAGTAAAGTTGTGGTTAGGTTTTTCCAAATACACTCTTCAAAATTACGAAAAAACATAATAATACTTATAAAGTGTTTCTCAATATTAAAATTAACTAAAGATTTGCGACGGAAATTGAAAATGTGAAACCCTATTCTTGACCTACTATGATTTTGGAGAACCACTATCTTTGCATATAGCTGACTGGTCCACGTACCCACTTTACCAAATCACTGAATAACGGGTTAGTATAATGAGCTCAATGATAGGCTCGTGGTTTCTCCATAGAAAATAACCTAGTCACTAGTGCGTAGAGACTTCAAAACAGTATTCTTTGAAAACAAATATTCGAATATCGTATATTAAAACCATATAGTATTCCAATAATATTAAGATGTATGAATTTATTTCATCGTGTTTTATAGGACGGGTCCGTGGTGCAGTGGTCAACGTCTTTCACTTAGGTAACGTATCCCAGAACGGACAGTTTCATGAATTCATTTTTCAATCGATTTATAGATTTTATATAGATATGGATATTTGTGAAATTTGTGTAAAATTTCTTCCTACACATCCGATCCCAAAAATGGGACGAGAGTAATTAGGTATCAGTTAGTCATATCCTAATCAGAGATGTTTGGCAACTACTCGCACAGTTCTGGTAGAAAAACTTCTGTTGAGATACCTCCATTATGAATCCATATGCAGTACATTGGGAATGGGCATGGTTAAAAAAAATATTATGTTATAAAAACATGAGTTTCTGTGACTTTTAAAATTCCTTCAATCTTCTTTCTACCCATCCGATTCTCAAAACTAAAAATACCGAAAATTATGCTCATAATAACATAATATTTCTAATATTTCTATGACCGATTTCAAGAATAGGGTTCCTAGATTTTTTGCAGTCTTAACAGTCGACATAGAAAGTCGACCGTTATAATAAAAAAAACTTGCAGCTGCCCCTAAAAGTATAATTGTAATGCTCCCTTATGGTACTTATGTTAAATTGAATTAATTTAATGGAACTAATTTTTTTTTTAATCCTTTCAGTTTATAATAGTGTTTTTTAACTACCTTATCTAATTGTCTATGCCAGCGCTTCCCAAACCTTTTCATTCCACAAATTTTTCAAAAAATAAACCACGTCCCCTTTACCCCTTAAATCTAATTAATTTAGTTATAAAATATAATGTCTTTCCACCAAGAATTGACAGTTAACACCTTAAAAGTGAAATATATATAATTTAAGACATCGACTGAGGGTGCTTGATGGAATTTCAATATTAAATTTGGATTATTGAGATTTTGTACACTTCCATGTATTTTGTCACTAACGACCCGGGTTTCGCCTTTCGGCATCTTCAGGCATTCGAGCACACGAATGGACTCGAACTGAGAGACAGTAAACAGTGTCTAACGCTTATATAGAAGATACAAATGCGACAAATATCATTTACGAGGCAATACATTATACGTCTGAGAGTCACACCGATACCTGAGTTAAAATTTCGGAAATCGCCCTAATCCTTATTTTGTAAACACCATATTAACAGAGTGGCGATTGCCGAAGGCGATTGCCGCTTTTCAACTTCTTTTAGAAATACCAGTGATTTTACAATTATAATAGTATTGTGGGTTTTGACGGGATGTAATTCGACGAATGGGTAAATATATACAATCATTCCACATTTAGTGACATCTGTTAGGTGTTTCAACGTATCGGATATAATAGCGGAGAATTAGGAAGGTTCAGCTGCTCATTCAAGATTGGCAAGGAGTTTAACTGGGCTCTATTAATTTCCAAAATTTCTTGATAAAATAATTTATGATCCCCCATGTTTTTATGCAACAGTTTAACCCCATCATCCGCATTAAACGTATGGTTCTCCATTAGCAAGTGATTTGCGAATGTCGAAGTTTCTTTTTTTAATCTAAAGGCAGCTAAATGTTCTGATACCCTTATATCTAATGTACGTGTGGTTTTACCCACATAGAAATGTTGGCAATCATTGCATTGTAATTTATAAATACCAGATTTGTTCTTAAAGTTTACTCTATCTTTATTGTTAATAAGTAATTTACTTATTAACAATAAAGATAGAAAAATTACTTATTAACAATAAAAATAAAGATTATAAAGAATCTAATATATTCATTATGCAAAAGAAAAATTTGCAAAATTAAATGTTTGTAGATCTACTGGAGTATTGGCACCCCGTCCGCGGCCCATAGTTTTGGAAGCACTGTTATATGCAAGATATATTGTTAGTTAAATTCGAGGATAAAATCCATTCACCCACGATCAAGATCTCAAATAAGACGTAATAATCAAACGTAATAAAACACATTATTAAGAAAACGCTATCGTATTGGTAATTAAATCATTTTCCACAAACGCATAAAGGTATTATTTTCGTATCGAAATTTATTATTGTATTGTCTGAAATGGCCAACGCATTCTACAAAAGGTCAGCTATCAGTGGTGTAGTGGGGCGAGGGCTCGCGGGGTCGCCGCCCCCACATTTTTTTTTATCATTTATTGATATAAATTGCACAGATTTTTTATTTATTTAGCATCCAAAAATGTGTTCTTTTGAAGATATTGTGTATTGAAAACGTGTAAAAAAACGTTATACGAACACATCAGTGATCTGATATTTGTTTCTACATGGTTTCCATAAATTAAAACGAATACACTATGGAATAATTTATTACCTTTTTCTTTTCTGGAGCTTAACACTAATGAAAAAAGTAAGCTCGACCGTCAAGCAATTCAGTGACCAAATGGATAGTTATCGGTCTCATAGATACCGGTCGTCTTCTAGTTTACAGAATATCATATTATGTGCTATTGCACATACATGTTTTATTTTAGTTTGATAAATATTTTTTTTAACGTAAATATAATTAAATGATTTTTTTACTATGTATCGGAAGAACTTGGGTTACTGCGGGTACTGGGTATTAAAATGTTATAACTAATCAGCACTTCCGCACATTCTTTATTTAACACTACACCACTGTCAGCTATACACGTGAATTGCTTAAGAAATTCTCATTTGAGTATAAACAAAACTCGTTGGGCTTTGAATAAAACCAAACGAACACAAAAAATCAATATTTCGTGAATTCGAAACTTCCAACACAACTTCTAAATCAATTACATTTGAATTTTCTAAACTTAATTACGTGGGTCGATCTGTTTGAAGCTCAGTTCTCCAAGGCATGCATACATATGGTGACCACACGTCTTTTATTTAAGAGTACAGTCCATCATTTTCTTCGTCTGTGCTTTGGGTTTATTTATTCTTTAAAGTGCCAATTTTGTCCTTGAATGTAAATTTATTGATTTACTTGATATACCTTGAAAATCTTTGTTGTGCACTGTGAAATTGTGTAGTCCCAAGCCTAAACTACAACAAGAAAATAAATACGAGTGAACGAGAGTGGGGTTTATTGAAGTGAGTCTGCCCTGAGCCGCATGTAGTGTGGAACGGCCGGGTGTGTATCCGAGAGCAAGTGAAATGTTGCTTGTCTCTCAAAACCGTATGTTTCTCGTCCCGCGCGTATTACTTTGCACTCCGGCTATAGGATTTTTTATCACGGTATCCATACATACTAATACACTGACACGCTCTGTGTAGTATACAGAAAGTGTATCAGTGTAGTAAAAAGTGCAAAGTTATACGGCGTATACTCTACATGTGGTGAACAGGAGTGGACTGGATTTAGCTTGCCGAATAAATCCCTCCAGTATGGCTGCAGAGACGGCAGAGCTTCCATGATTTGAGATCACCTATTCGCTCTCCAAATGACTCTGAAAACCTTTCAAGCATCTATTTATATATATGATCTTATCTGCCACTTAGTTAACAACGCCAATAGGTTGCATCGTCATTTGCACCGCAGTTTAATAAAGGTCTTTAATGTATAACAAAACTTAATAGACTATATTATTCACCATAACATTGAATTACATACAGTCTTTTGAACTATATAAAATTTGATATTAAAAGAATTTATGTTATCTGTACTGTATTTCTAAGCGATGTATAAAAAATAAGTGTTAAGCCAAAAGTTCGTAAGACAAATTTGGACAAATGTTATGAGAATTAGAATTATTTGCCGAATTACGAAATATTAATACGAAAATTAGTCCACATTATTATTTCAAATTTGTTAATTTGGATTGTTCTTCTATATTTTAAGAACGAAATATTTGACATATTGTGGATGTATTATATATGAGCCCTCGAAAAATGAATTGAGCTAATTAATAAAATGGTGAAACATTTAGTAAAATGATATTCGTACATTAATTTACACTTTATTTAATTTAACATCTTACATAATAAAGTACTTTTGCAACCTGTATTTACTGTTCACTTTGATTGTATGATACTTTATGACATTTAGAATACCAAAACGCACCTAATTCATTTTTTTCGAATCATTTCACTTTTAATACATGCTAATATATCGTATTTAGTGTAAATTATCGGTTTCCCTGATTACCATGAATGATATTCTGACATATTTATTCGTAATTATATTTCCTGCAGAGCCATTATATTCCCTCTCCTGAATATTTGACAATCGTAGCTTACTCCCTTTTGGCTTTACGGCCTCGGCATTGTTTATAAGATTTTTTGTAACGTGATAGTTTATCAATAGCACAACCGCAACGCGTGAAATGAACTCCTCGCCACAATCGCGCAATTGAATTCGCTACAGCACTTGCCTTGTAATAATCGAATTAATTTTTCGATAACGTTGTCAATTTAAAATAATATTTTCAAAACAATTGAACATTACAATATAAGTACGTAATCATCGTTACAAACGGTGCGATAACTTTGCTTAGAATTCGATACGGTCAAACAAATAATACTAGTTACCAGCTTTAGTATTACTTGCCCGCCGCCGAATTTGGGACTAGAATTTTCAGCTTAGAATAAATTTCTCCAACTGCCATTTTACGTAAAATAAATATCTTGTGTACTTTTAATAACCGTCGTTAAATTACAGTTTTAGAATTTATTGAAATTTCAGTTCTAGTTGAATATGGCAACATTCCTAACGTGACGGTGGCACCCTCACTAGCGGCCAAGTTAAATTGGTACATCTATAGTTAACTGCCACACATGCTTCTTAGATACGCAGTAGGGGTCTGCAAGGGTCGAAATTTCATAAAATTATCCGGTCCAAGCTCGTCATTTTCAGGCCAGACCCCGCCTGAGCCCGGGTCTCAATATCATACTTGTTACCCGAACCCGACCCGAAGCCCAGATTTATTTTTTCTCAGCCCGAAAAAAACCCAATTTTTTAAATATAGTAATTCATTTATACTTTTTAAACAACATGTGTTATTGTTTCCATATTTCCGACGATATTCATAGCACATGTGAAATAAATTGTTTGAGTTATGAATACTATTGCCTTATGGCTGACTCATGACCCGAACATAGTACGAAATATTTTTCGTAAATTTGCAACTATCCAGTCATAATTCTCTATATTTAAGGAAGGAAAGTAATATACAATCTTTTCTTTCAATAAAGTTAGATGTTCTGTTATAGCGGAAATAATTCCCTTGGCAATGTTTTCGTTAAGTGAAGCAAACATAATTATCTACTTTATTTTTTCCTATTATTCGAAAACCATTCGACGCAAGGCAACACGTGCGATCGATTAGAAAAAATCGATTCGTCGGCTATCATAATTTCGCGAATCTATTTTTCGGTTTTCAAGATTTCGCGAATTTTTTAGTCTTTTATAATATTTCCGCGGTACACTTGCAACAAGGTCACGGTGCACCGGTTAAGAACCACTATAATCATCTCATGTTTGCAGATACGGGATTATACGTAGAGATCATGTGAATTTTAAACCTAAAACCTAAAAGTGGTCAATATGTTTTTCTAATTTATATCATTTGGCCAAGACCTGCTCTGTCGTCTTTAAAATGAGATCCAATCATTAACTCATTTTCGTATTTTTTTGAGGGTTACATCAATTGTCCAAAACACTTTCGAATTATTAAGAGAAAACCAATTACAAAAAAATACATAAACATTCATTAAAATGTATATAAAATAATTTAAAAAAATTGAGTTTTCATTGGCTTCTCACTCTTTGTGTGATTTATGATAATAATGATACCTTTATTATGAAAGATTTTTTCTCATTCAATATTATCGACGAGTCGTACACATACACACATATGGCACGATTCACCAATATATTCGAATTGTTCGCCAATTATCTTTTAGCTATCAAATTTCGTTCGCAGTAATAATATGATATGAAAGAACAACGTGACTTCCTCAGAATCCTAAGATGGCTGTCTAGAATCCATTATTTATAACACAAGTCCTTGACCCCGCGGTTCTTAGCGCATACATATTATTCAAATAATAAAATATCAAAGAGCTGCCATTTGTCTCGCCAAACACGTATTGATTTTTAAATCTCAAAAACTGGTTAACATAAGCAAATAGACAGAAATCAACAGCTTAACAAAATACTCTTATGACATCATTTAAATCTATACGGGTATTTAGGTAATCTTCTTTATTGGCTTCTACAATAACAGATACAGTGGTACCAAAGCTTTAAGCCTTACCTCCATATTACATAATCAAAATTATAAGAGGCTTAACTTTAAAAAAGATAAATTAAATAGTCTATTGGAGTAACAAGGATATATTAATTTTGTCTATGCTCAAAAATCATTTGTAACGCGACCTCATTAACCTCTTTTTTGTATTTTTCATATCATTATCATCTGACAGTTCTTTCCAAGATGGCCGACCTTTTTTTTATTTTGTTAGCTGTCAAAATGCACATATCGAATCCTAAAGTCGAGCCATATTTAAATATTACTATTAGACAAAAAGATAACACTACGCATTTAAATTAACCTTCATCATTCTTCTTATAGTCGAATGACCTTCTAATTGTACTCACATTATGAAGTATTCTCTAATATACATCGTAACGATTATTTTACTGTCAAAACCTAACCTACAATTTGACAATAACCTTTTGAAATTCAGACATCGACATGAAATTAAACAGTCCTTGAGAATTTACTGTTGGATGGACAAATTTTTCGCTATCAATCTACTATATTGTATTCTGATCGAACTTAACGTTCCATCAGTAAAAAAGTATCGCAAGTCTTTTAAAAATATATTCATACCTATCTTGATCTCAAATATTTTGACGAGAAAAAAAATTAATTAATTAAATTACTTTATAAAAACGGTGAAAGCGATAGTAAAAACATCAGTACTGGTTTTTTTTATTTATTTAAAAAAAAACTAAAACTGCAGTTCTAAAAAGATCATTTTTTCCCATAAAAAACAAACGGTAGATCTTGCGTCCAGATACTTTTGTATTTGCTGTAACTTTAAATGGCTCTCCCGCAAAATGACAATTTCAGACATACAAAAGAATTTTACTTTTTTTAAAACTATATCCGCTCCCTACTCGGAAAATATGGCCATCACGCTGTTTCTCCAAGATTCTCTGTCTCCCGCCAGTCTTCTTGGTTCTTTATAAGTCATCCCAGCGTCTTGTAGCTCCGCCGAATACATCCTATGGATGGTCATGGTTGGTGGAAGAGATAGGCAGGATTTAGGCTGCACTGGGACATCCGCAGCTCTTGTCCAAGCCAGGTCCAGCGTCAGTTTTTTTTAGTTTATTTGATCTACGAAAACTCTTTGTTAGTTTTCCTTTATGGAAAATCCGTACAGTTTTCTTATTAATATTTTAATTTAATTTTCAGTAATCTTATGATTCCAATGATTAAATAATATTTCATTTATTTTAAACTTATCAGCACAATGCTGCAGATTTGTATTTGCTTGAATTTATCAAATCATAATAAAAGACCCGTTAGGAATAACTATCATTGCAAGTACATAATCAGAAATTTTAAACAGTTATAAGAAATCTCGCTTTTAAATTATTATTCATTGCATTATATCAAATATTGATATATCCCCGCTCACTTTATCAGTTTCCTTAACAAAATTCACAAGAATTTTGAAATATTCTGTTGAATTGAATCGCATTGCAACACTGAATATGAATATATTTAAATAAATTTAAGCTCTAAGCATCATTGTATCTGAAAGACTCCATTCACGTTTTGATTCGTTTGTTCGTGTAAATAACACTCCATTTGTATGTAAGATGACGCTGGTACAATACCAAACAAAGTGTTGTACTAAATTTACCGTAATTGTTTTTGAACTGCGACAAAAAAGTTTCTTTTGCATACTAATAGTAGTCAGGAATATTAATTGAAAAATCTAAATCACGTATTTGGAGAAAATGGACTTTATTTTGACGGTAATTTTTGTTTGATGTAGAATACTGAATTTGATTTTACCCGGTTGCTTGGTTAAGGGTTTGAATACTCGAATAAACAACGTCATTGGGTTCGTATGCCTGATCGGACAGTTTCATTAATTGATTTTTCATTCATTGGATTATATAATGTAAGGGATAAATCATTTATATACATTACTAATTGCCTTGTCAAAACTGTTCAGCTAAATACATTAATCAGACCACATATATTTTAACAATATAAAGTAAATATAACTCGCATGGACGAGGGCAAGCCTCCAAAAGGTCTCACATTTTCCATTCCTGTGAAAAGTGAAAAAATATTTAATTTGTTCAGGTATTTTTATATTTCATTTGTTTTTAATTAAATAGAATTTTATGCAGCTAAATCGAAGTGCTTGACAAAACGAACAATCTGTTATAAATAACTTAATACAATTTTTAATGTAACATTTTCACCGAAAACAGCAGCAAGCACGATAATTGACTCAATAACTATCTGACGCCTTACGACCATACTAGTTTTCTGGAAAAAATGTCCAACATAATACAACTATACACGCAAGCCAAAAAACTAAATCAGAAATGTGAACACAATTATTTGAATGTTGATTATATTGATTACAAATATTCAAACGGTTATCCTAAATATTTCACACTTGGTCACTTTCTTCTGTAAGACTACGATATATCGTTATCTCATATATTATCACTACTCTTATACACGCTGTATTGTTCACTAGTTCCATTATGGGATAATCTCGGTCGTATTTGAAATTATCCGGCAGGCAGAGGGTCGAACACGTTTGAGAGGATGGCGTCTGTCCTTGACCTTTCAGCCCCTATTCAACCCCCTCGCAGTGAGACGAGAAAACTGCAATCGCGTGCACCGGGCTGACTGCAATATTCACCTACTTCTGCACCGCATTGTGCACTCGTGTGTAGAATAATTATATTATGACGTAACATGAGACTGAAATTAAATTAAATTGAGTCGCTTCATAGATAGATTCTAAGAAAATTGTAGAATTATTATTTTGCAAAGATGCCGTGTTTTGGTTGATGATTTGTCACGTGACGTATCGAAACCGTTGTTTGTAATAGATATATATATTTGGTAACGTCAAGAGTTATGTAATATTTTCGATGAACTCGACGATAAAATTATTTTTGATACAAAATTAAAATTGCTAAATTTGTCAATAAATCAATTGACTCAACGCCCCTATTCGTAGAGCGTAAGGAGAAGAGGATAGTGCAAGACAACGAATTTTTGTAAACAGATGTTTTCCTTAGCCCTGCAATTTTTTGAGCCCCTGAAACCAGAGCAACCAACGCTTATTGGTTACATTTTTTTTTTAATATAACACTATTTGTTTTGTACTACTTCCACATTTTTATAATGATCAGGACCAGTTTCGCTCATCACGAGCATTATCAACTGGTGTTCAGATTGCCTTAGTGATTATGTGCCACGGCTTTAACAATAACGACATCTTTTATATATATTTAAACTCTGTCCTACGTCAACAGCTTGTTACTCAGTTTCTCAACCACCTCTCTTTTTCGAAGAGAGTAGGGGTAGGATAGAGCTAGGACAGAGCTAGGACAGAGCTAGTAGTTAGCTAATTGCTCTCGGATGGTTAGGAGGGAATTTCAGACACCACAAACATCCATGCCTACGAACAGAAATACATAAATCAATTTATGAAACTGTCCTTACTACGGGACTTGAACCCGGGTCATCCGTAACCGTAGCCAACAACGTTAACCACTGCACCAAGGAGCCGACAATATATGGTACTATACAATTTTACACTACAAAAACCAAAATAAATATTTAACGGCTTGCTATGACGATGATAAGAACTCGCGAGTTAACTCATCGATGGCCTGACGCGACATACATAATTTGACGAGTAGCAAACGACGTTGACAACTGCACCACGGACCCGACACCCTGCATTACGTTCTTCAATACAATAAGACTTTAAAGAGTTTCAATTACGTAAGTAATATATATGACAATTACTTTTTTAATCTTTTCAACCTGCAGTTGTTATATTATATTAAATAGTTCTTCAAAATTGTATATTATGTATTTAATTCATAAATAGGTACGGAAAAATATTATGTTGTTTATTTTTACCCTGTGTTGTTTTGTCACCGTGTTTTTATAATACCATCACTGTTCTGATTTGTCCGGTTATCCTTTGAGAGCGATGCATATTAAATAGCAGAAGTCAAAAAAAAAATGTATCAATGTTTTTTTATGGGTTTATTTGTTTCTTCGGAAAAAATATTCATTTGTTTTATTCATAATATTAATGATATCATGTATATTTCATTATCTTCTGTCTTTTCAAATCATCTGACGTACCACGTGCTTTTTGTGGTCATTTTGCATGTGACACGTTTTACGGCAGCTCTGTCCACTAGCGCAGCGGTCGCCAAACATTAATACATCACGGAACACTAAATTCTAAATATTTAATCTTGCGGGGCGCTAGCATGATTTCTTATTAAAAAAATTCAAACATGTACACTTGGGTTTCGTATAACACGGTTTTGATAAAACACGATTGTTGAATTATGACATATTTTTGTACAACACGCTTTATATAACACGGTTTCAGCATTTTTTTAATAGAAATTGATCATATAATGGAAGGATTGGTACACAAAAAGCAAACAATCGCTTATTACAGAATTTTTAAAGCCTAAATCTAAAAATACTTCAGAGTCCTCCGATAATGAAAACTCACAACCGGTCTCAAAAAATAGTCGAATATATAGAATTATAAGTGATAGAGATGATGAATGAATGATCTATTATATGTTATTAAATTTTTTTTCAAAAAATATGTAAATATATATCTTTTCGATTGTTTATTAAAAAAAATAAAGGAAAATAACAAACTTCGATATTTTTTTGGAACGCATACCCTAATTTTGTATGAACTTCATACCTCGTATAATACAACGTTTTTGTGGAGCCATATGACCGTGTTTTACGAGGCCCAAGTGTTTATTATTTTTTAAAACTATGTCCGCTCCCAATGTGGATATTATCGACTCCTTATCGAGATATCTCAAAAGAAGTTTTTCTACGAGAACTGCTTGGTACTCAGTGGCAACCTAATCCCTCCCATTACGCCCCGTTTTTAGGATCAGGTGGATGTGATAAATCAAAAACTTTTTAAATTGAATTGACTCGATTTATATAGAAGTAGTATATATAATCCAGTTTCGCCAGGGATAGAGGGTGGTAACATTTAGACGTTGACGTTATTTTGGTGTAAGCTAAAGTTGAAAGTTGAAAACACTGTGTACCGTTTCTCATGTATCACCCACAAATATGTGTAAATTAAAAATAATTTTAAAGCTTGCAAATACCACCAATAATTCAGTTTAAACTGAAAGTTGAATCTTGAAAATAGCACGGTTGGGCTAGAAATGGCAGCCAAAATTACATGTGAGAATTTCACGTCGCTACTGTACGCCGTTCCGAAGGAGTTCTTGCGATGGACAGATAGATATTTTCTGGTATAAAGTATAAATAATTATTAGCGGAGCATGCGG
This sequence comes from Himalopsyche phryganea, assembly GCA_022494535.1. Lineage (NCBI taxonomy): Eukaryota > Metazoa > Arthropoda > Insecta > Trichoptera > Rhyacophilidae > Himalopsyche > Himalopsyche phryganea. The sequence goes on along the minus strand of JAGVSL010000116.1, from coordinate 1,344,310 downwards.
AATATCAAGCGCCCTGTGCAAAACAAAAATCTATTAGACATGTAAAAAAGATTTATTCCATCTTACCTATAACCGCCCCCCCCCCCTTACCCACAATCTGTGAACATTTATTGATATCTTAGTTGACCTAGAAATGGCAGCCTGAATGACATGTGCAAATTTCACGTCACCACTTTACACTGTTTGGGAGGAGTTCTTGCAATAGACAGACAGATTTATACATGTATGTTCTGCAATATAGCAAAGATATACACTAATTTCTCAACCGTTATCATTTTTACCCCATTTGAACGATACACTATTAAATTGTATTTGAAAAATATTCGATATAGATTCACTCAAACTATTTTTTCTGGCAGAACATATTTTGCTTCAACAGAGTCGATATTTGATACAACATACCTATAACAATATAATTATTATATTTAACAGTAAATTCAAGCGCATAAGGTAATAAAACATCAACCGTGTATGCATAATAGATTCTTAATGGACCGAGTCACATGATCGTATAATCGTGAATATTGTTATATTGAGGAAAAAAACGGAATCCACGACCGCTATGTATTATTATTTTTTTCATATGTCGAATATAGCAGGCGTATGAGATATTACTACACAGATGTAGTAAACAAGCGGTTGTGCAGCCATATAATACTATCTTTATTATGTGATAAAGCAGCCGAGGGGTTTCTAAGATTACATAGTAAAGTAATAGGAATATGTTTATTTTCTATGGATTCGGCGGTAACTTTGTGGAAGTTCATTTTTAATATTAAATTAAATTAAAAATTGATAACTTAGTTATTCCACTTGGTTTATCACTAACGTGACGCGTTTCGCGTCTTTAAGAAGCATCTTCAGACTAACCGTATCGCAAGGTTATTTACTTCTAAGGCAAACGATGATTTTAATTCTTAAAAGGGTGGGGGTGGGTTTTGTTACATTCTACTGGACGTGTGGAGGGGGGTAAGGTATAAACACCCACCCCACCACTTTAAGAATTAAAATCATCGTTTACCTTAGAAATAAATAACCTTGCGATACGATTAGTCTGAAGATGATTGTTAAAGAGGCGAAACGCGTCACGTTAGTGATGAACAAATTAGAGTAACTAAGTTATCAATTTTTAATTTAATTTTATATTAAGAATATGTTTATACATCGAGACCTCAGTTCCATCGTGGACCAAAAGTCAAAAAAATAAAACAGTGTTTAGTTAAGTATCAAGAAATGCTTAAAATACCGATATCTATCATTCCCAAAATGTAACAAGTGGTAATCTGTGGTTATTTTAGATTGACAGTGGTTGTAGTACTTTGGATTCAAACTGTTGCAATTACGAAAATCAAGTGAAAACTTCTGAAAAAAAGTAAAATTATGTTTACAATATCATAAATATAAACATATGTTTTGGTAATCCTATAATTTCATTAAAATCAACAAAAATAGATATAGGTAAATTAAAAGATTAACCCTGACACAAATCTTGTTTACTTATTATCTATGCTTTTTGAGTAGTTCCACTATAGAACTGATCGATATAGTAACCATCTTTTGGGGATACTTTTTTCTTACGTTCCATTATGATTCAGTTGGAGTCCGTCGTTCGCATCAACACCACGCTCGCTAGTATTTTTAATTATATTTAAATAGTGATCAGGCTAGAGATCAGATATTATGTAATCGGCAAATAATTCAATGAAATCTAGTTTTTTCGTGTCAAGAAAGCTTGAGCTAGAAAACTTTACTATTTTCATGGACAAAGGCCCTATCCTAGCCCCATTCTTGTGTCTTTACTCTCTTCAAAAAAATATAACCTGAATCACAGAGTAACATAAACTTGTCGTAGAAAAACTTCTGCTGTGATAAGTTCCATTAGGAGTCCACATGCTCCACATTGGGAGCAGACATGGCTAAAAAGTAAGATAATACGAAATACTTATCGTAAACAAGCGGTTTTGGAGCCAAACAATACTCTTCAAAAGTAATAAGACAGCCGAGAGACTATTCAGGTTATTGATACATATACGTATTGTGATTTTGTTTATAAAATATGATCGTAATTTTTGTTGGGTGGGTATGGGATTGCTTATTAAATATTTTACAAAGCGGGAGAAGTTACAAACAATAATAATACTAAATTGTGTGCTTTAAATTAAAAAATATTTATATTTATACGATGGAGCCACCTGTTTTATTTAAAATGCTATTTAGGATTTTACATTATTTGTCCTTACTCCCACTCTCATTTTCCCAATCCTAATCTATCCCAAAAATAGAATAAACGTTTGCAATTATTTCAAATAGTCTTTAAAAATTCATAGCATAGTGAGAAAAAAATACATCAGCTTTTTACAATATTTTCTTAGTCCGCACCAGTGCATATGGTTGAGAATGACTCACTTAATCTGTAAAGTGTTTTATTTTAAAATATATGAAAAAACTGAATTTTAAATGTTGTCATAATATTCAATGCCGAATCTTTGACTATAAAATTGTCATTAAATATATTATTTATCACCTACTTAAAAAAGTAACATTTTTTTAGAAACTTATTGAAGATTTTATATCGTTTTTGTGTTCTTTTACATATTTAAGCCAAAGAAAAAGAAAAACAATAAAATACCAGATCACTCTGTCATATTTAGTTTGATTCCATTTGATGTGATTTTTTAACATGTCAAATTTTTCTTCGAAAACTTGAATAAATATTAAAGACAGATTTATTTATAGTTTATATTATAAAGGTATTATAAAGAGAGCTTTCACATTGGCTGAAAAGGGTGAACCATTAAGGGAATATAGTATATTTTTTCCCGTATAGCTAAAATTTTTAATCGTTTGCCGTCGGCTAAATCTCATGAACCGCCAAAAAAAATGTAATAAAACATTTCAAAAATATTTACGCAATCATTAATAAATTAAAATGTTCTATTCAGTCATAAAACAAACCTGCTTCTGTGATTTCTTTTTCTTAGACTCGGTAACTTGCAGTATTTAGATTCTAAAAAGGTCATGGTATAAAGCAGCTGAAAATAAATATCTGAAAAGCAGGTGACAACTCTTTGCTAGACAGGCTTGAAAACTATTTCTATGGAAAAAAATGCAATAGTATAACCACTAAAAAAGTCTTCACCGTTGCACCAAAACAAACAATACCTTAAGCCACCTTTAACTATGACAATTCATTCGTAAAAGCATTGTCAAACAAGTGTCATTTCATTCAAAGTCATTTATGTAAGTCCGTTGATTAATAATGAAATCACGAACCGCATCTTTGGGTAGTAATGTAAAGTCGGCCGAGTGAGCACCCTAAAGCCGATGGATTACGTGCCTGAAACCGTTGGTCAGAATCGTTACAAATTAAAAAAAGGGCGCGTTTTTGAGTTTTTCACTGTTTGTTTCTTTTTTAGTTAACATTTTGCTCTTAGGCTGCCGTCCTCTAAGGGTGGGGGTGAAGTGCTTTACTCTTATCCGATCGGACGGCCAAACTATTTTAATTTTGTTTCTTGCATAATATTTATTAATCTTTACATTGTTTGTATTGTAAACTAACCAACTGCATCTGAAAATAAGTTAGACACAACAGAACTGGCGTTTTTCTTAAGAATTATCCTGGAAGGGACGATCCTGACATCCTCAAACAACCTGTCAAATCGTTCGTTTCACGCTACAGTTTACACGATACAAATATTTTAACGTGTTGAACCATTTCAATTAAGATTTTATTATGAGTGGATGTCATTATATTAAAACGTAATACATTCATGGACAAACAAAAGACGTTATGTAACACTATCTTGCAGCTAAATAAATACATTACCTTAAAATCGAATTAGTAATATCGGAAAACGGAGCATTTGAACCGGACGCCGCTAGAATATCAATAGATACACTTCCGTTACGCTTAAACACGTGAAAATGTCATTTAAGGTACGTTTCCGTGTGGTGTTAACACTCGCTTTTCCGTTAAAAAACAGACGATAAGAAAACATCGCCCAAACATTGTGTTGACACAGAACACGCCCAGAAAACGTTTTAGTTTGTACGTGCAAACTTTAAGTGAGTTTGTAATTAATTAATTTGGGGTTTTTCGACCGCTGCTCCTCACTTATGCAATTAACCGTGGCAAATAAGTTTATTTACCTTAGACACTCCCTACAAACAAATGAACATATCTGTTTGTGATGTAAATTAAATATCTTTCTCTATTAACACTCCATGGGGGTCTGAGTGCGTCATTAAGTTTGAGAAGACCATCAAATCCGCGTAAAACCACTTTAGCAAATTTACTATCCATTAAATTAGTGCTAAAATTTTTGACAGTTTTTTCTTTATTTAAATATCTTCTTGCAAAATTTTTAACGTAATGGATTGAAAGCATTACATATATACATTCAATTTTGTCACAAATCCATCAATCGAATGAACAATTTTTCAAATGTCCGTTTGAGGATTTGAATCCTTGAATACGCAATTGAAAATGTGTACGGTTTTAATAAGAACGTTAAATAATCAGCTTATTGTCTTAAATCAATGAGAAAGTACAAACTAATAAGTAACACTCAAAATTGAAATTTTTCAGGAGAGAGTAAAAACTGTTTTTATCGAAAACATTACATGGTGAGTTTCGTTATGAATCTTTGAAATGAACTCCTGTAAATTGTCACGTTTCTAGATACGGGATTATGCGTAGGTAGGGTCGATATAATAGTACCTTAAATCATGTGGCTGGGTCAGAATTTTTAAACATAAAACAATGTAGAATGATGTTTCCCTTCCAAAAAGTGGTCAATTTATTTTTCTACTTTACACCATTTGGCCGACACCTATTCTGTCGTCTTTAAAATGAGATCCAATCATTAACTCGTTTTCGTATTTGTTGACAGTTACATCAATTGACCAAAACACCTGCGATATATATAAACTAAAAAGAAACGTCATGTGAGTGGTAAAGTTGTTACCAATGCGGAAAGTTTCATAAATTATTTTTTCAATCAATTTATGGATCTCTGTTCGTAGGCATGGATGTATGTGATGTCTAAAAATTCTCTTCCACTCTTCGTGTTCTAAAAGCAGGACATAACGTGAGCGATTAACCAACCACTAGACCTGTCCTAGCCCTATATTTCTATCCATGCTGTCTTCGAAAATGGGAGATTGAGAAACTGAGTAACACGCAGTTTTCGTTGAAGTACTTCTACTGAGATACCTCCATTAAGAGGCCATATGCTCCAGAAAAAACTACAAAGAAATAAACGTTAAAAACGTCATCTTACTTACTTTAACATGTAAAAGTTTTATTAAAATACAATACTAACTAACTTTATTTCAAATTGGTCTGGGAATAAACAAACAAAATATGTATAGTAACTTTAAATGCAGATTCATTTAAATAAGCTCTTTAAATCAACTGTCATACTCTTCAAATTCTTGTGGAACTAAATAAGTACATTAGTATCAAAATCAGACAAACGCCAGTAACGCCTCATCTAACGAAAGTAATGTTTATATTGTTTGCTGTAGTGTAAAACTCATCAAAAGTATCATAATTCGACGGTTTCATATAGATGTTTGATTAACAAATAACAAATCTTTAAAATTAGATTTTAGAAATAAATAGAACAAGAGATTTTAGAAATAAATAGATATAAATTTTTGCCCAATTCAAATTTATTGAATGAGCAAACCGTCTTTGCATCTTCTCCTTTGTTATATCCGATTCATTAATTTGTATTATACCTGTAAGGTTATTTTTAACTTGTAAGAATTGATTCTGTCTCTGTAATTTTTGTTTTTCAGATATTAAAAATTTAATGGATACTCATAGCTGCTCTGCTTTCTCCATTTAAGATGGCTGTTTATTGTTCATATTAATTACATACTTAATATTTGATTATTTTTAAATGGTTCACTAATTTTTTCTTATAATTTTCCTGATTCATTATTGTATATTACATTAGTAACGTCATTAAAAATTTTGTTCAGCTAAATGGACTTTTAATGTTGCTATATTTGTGATTTCAGATTAGTATTTAATGATTTGCAAGAGGTCGAAAACATTTTAATTGTAGACGCTTTTATTTGATTTATGTATAATTTGTTTGCTAATCAGTATTTTCTTGTCTTAGTTCATGAACCATCAGTTTAATATACCTTTATTTTTACACTAAATTTTATATCAATAAGCCTGTTATGTTTGTATTTTTATCAGTTGATAATGCTCGTGATGAGCGAAACCGGTCCTGATCATTATAAATATGTGGAAGTAGTACAAATGAATTGTGTTTTATTTTTTAAAATATAATGTCTTTCCACCAAGAATTGACAGTTAACACCTTAAAAGTGAATAGATTTTTGAGTTTAAAGTTCTTATATAGTTTCAAAAGCGTACACTTAACTTATATCTTCACGACATCAGTGGCCATATACACATTGACCAATCACAGAGCTAGGATTTACTTGTGTTTTAAGTGTCATGGCTGCCAGGCTTGACGCAGTGTGGAATATGCATGCAATGAAAAATCACCTCTACTCTACATTTTCGTAGATGGCTTATGTCCCACACTGATACAATGTACTCAAATACAGTTATGTTAACCTAATTATTAAGGCGTTCTACCAAGTTTTGTATAAAAGTGGTTTAATCCGTAATCTATGTAATAAAGGATATAATTTTGTGTTCTCCAGTCACATAAATATTACCTAACAACAATATTTATGCAACCCTTTCTCAAGAATCAACAAAACATTACATTTCAACGCAATTTTTTATTTCTAAAGCTTGTTGTTATTAAATATTGCTTCGTAATAGGTCGTAACTAGGGCTTCCAATCTTGTCATCCGGGATCCCGGTCAATTATTAAATCCCGTTATCCCGGGATTTTGGGATTCACTATAAATGCTAAAAAACTTCCTGCTTAACTACAACGTGTTCCTCGGTTTGTGCATGTACATAAATAGTTTTTTATAATAAAATTAATACCTATAAAGACAAATTAGGACCGCTTCTCAATGAATGGAGGGCAATATTTTAAACTCAAATTGAAAGACATGTCCTCTTTTTGGATACCATTTGGTAAAACCATAATAATGCAATAAATAAAATAAAATATACAATTATTTTAATCATTACGTTTTTTTCCAAACATTTTTCTCTTTTTTGTAAATGACTGTCAAAACAACAAAAAAATCATTCCAATGCACAATTTTTTTTAATCTTAAATTTACATTCCAATTGAAGTATTAATGGACACAAATTACATTTTAAATCTACAATTTAACATATTTATAAAATTGCTCTTAATAACCAATTCCCGGATTGAGAAATTCTGAATCCCGGAATCGTAAAGGGTCAGGAATTAGATGCCCTACTCGTAACACGTGATTATTTCCACGGATTTTTAAGCGCCGTTTACGTTATAATAAAAACAAATTTCGCCGTACACGTGTTCTACCACCTCCTGCCCGTAAACAGCATCCCAAATTATAGTCGGTCGCATAACCTTTAAACGTGAACGATCGATAAATAAACTTACGTAACTTGGATACGTTGCGTAACGTTTTTGACAATTTTTCACGGCAAATCCGCTACGTAAACATTCATTATGTGAAGATATCGAAGGTTTTCTTGTATATTGCCTCTTTTTGGCTTTTTTCTTGCCATTCGCAGACCTGTCAGTCTTTTATGTGAAAAGTGACATGAATTTAGAAAGTTGTCATTTAATGATAGGTTTTCGAAAGTTTCGAGGCTATTTATCTGTCAATCTGACGTTTGAATTAGGGCATCCCATCCCGGACCCGTTTTACGATCCCGGATGATTTCTCAATCAAGGATTGTTGATTAAATGTAATTCCATGTGTTAAATTGTACGCTTAATTTAATTTGTATCCATTATTGCTTCAATTAAAATGTGTATATGATTAAATATTTTTGTGGGCATTGGAATGGTTTTCTTTGTTGATTCAAAATCAGAAAGAAAAAATATTACAGAAAAACATAATGATCAAAATTATTTTATTTTATTTATTGAATTTTTATGGTAGGTTTTACCAAATAGTATCCAAAAAGAACACTTGTCCTTCTATTTAACTTTAAAATATTATCATCCATTCATTTAAGAAGGGGTCCTAATTTGTCCTTCTTTGGCTAAGAACGGCTGTTACGAAATATGAGAAGGAGTCAGACCACAGCACATTTATATTAATTACTAGTGAGTACCCGGAATGCGTTGCAATGCCACTCAAAGAATGAAAGGGTTTGTGTTTTAATTCTGTTTATTGAACTGCTTTTTGATTAGAGGTCTGCACAGGCCGAAATTTCATAGACTTACCCGGTTCGAGCCCATCATCTTCAGGTCTGGCCTGACCCGAACCCGAGTTTCAATATCACACTTGTTATAACACAATATTTTTGTTTTTCGTCTGGTGCGTACACGAATAAATCAGAAGGTTTTTCCTAGATGTCGCTGTATGTACGTATTTGATTCTTTATTTCAATTTTAGATTTTCAATTTTTTTTCTTCAGAACCCTTCACGGGTGTGTACACAACAACTCACCGAAGTTTCATCGAAATCGTATGAATGGTAAAGGAACGCGTAAAGGACAAACAAACATTTATTTTATATAATATTTCCCGGCATGATCACAATAAGTCCTTCCTGAAAGTTTCGTCGCGATCGGTTGAGTAGTTTAGCAGCCTATAAGATCCGGACAACCAACAAACAGACATTCATTTATATATATATAGATTTCCCGGCATGATCACATTAAGTCCTTCCTGAAAGTTTCGTCGCGATCGGTTGAGTAGTTTAGGAGCCAAAAGATCCGGAAAAACCAACAAACATACATTCATTTATATATATATAGATAGAAATCTAGTTTCACATTTTAATTAATCAGGAATTTTTAATTTGATATACGAATAATTTTTTAGCATTTACAGTGTGTCCCGAAATCCCGGGATTGAATAATTGACTGGGATCACGGGATTGGAAGACTTTGTTTGAATTTAATAGGCAAAGATAATTTTAGCAAAAAAAATATAGACTTAAGCTAAATAAGATAAATAAGCATTTGCCTACCGACAGATTGTGAAAGGTCTATTTTGTATCTTAAAGTAATTTTTCGATATGTCTCAACTGACCTTCATGTCGGTTTTGTAGTGGTAAGACGTTACCGTAAGGGTAAACTGTAAATTCTTAATGGAAAGGCATTATGTCAAAGTTATACTATAATACAGAGGGCAAACCGTAATACATTCTGTAAGAAGAGTGTGAAGCCGTAGCTGGTGGTAGTGGCTACCCTAGGGCTTTAAATAAGTCATATTAAAACTTTTATTTAAACATATTCAAACTGGAGCGGAGCGGAAACAAGTAGCGGAGTGGAGCAATTCAACAAGTTGTCCGCCTCAATTCACTTCTTATAATGTGACGCAAATGAAAACAAAACATACGCTAGCTAAAATAACAACAATTGTTTATTTATCACATGAATATGGGTTTGAACTGGAGCATTTGCCAATATATATCGACTGTGGAATGGAAAAAGGACGTAACTCACACCAAAAAATATTGTGCATAGCTCACAAAAAACGTGCTAATACACTATATTTATATATAAATATATAATACATCGATGGCAGAAAGGCAAAAGGACCTATCCCTACATCTTTTTAAAATATTTTTTCTTCGATAATCACAATGTATACAATTTAAAACACGATTTGTTGTGTAAGCAATTGTCCCTGTCTATTGATCCCTTATACAAGACGCCTATTTGGATTTTTTGACCACATCGCCCGCTATCCTGCCGACAATCTTCAAAAGCTCGTCGTCACAGGTAATGTCGAAGGCAGAAGGGGACGTGGAAGGACCCCAATTCGCTGGAGCGACGAAGTGAAAGACGCCACAGGCCTCTCCTTACCGATAGCCCTCAGAGCAGGGGAGTGCAAGAGCGAGTGGCGAAGGATCGTCAAAAAAATGCAATTGTTTCGATAGGCGGAGGTCGCGATCCTCACACGTGAGGAATTCGACAAATGAACAAGAATTGATCCCTAACTTGATTAGTGTTAGATAGCTTTATGCTTATCTAAAATCTTAATTTTGATATCTATGTAATGTATCTATATAACATAAAATACCGAGGCTAAAGACTTTATCCTACGGGTTGAAGTTTTCATTTGCTGTTTACTCAGAACTGTCAATATGTTACTTACCTACTTCTTCCAGTATGGTGACGGTATATAAAATTAAATTTTATCTGTTTTGCATATTGAGAAATATACTGAAATAACCAGTGGTGTTCAAGGAGTTTCGAAGGATTTCTTTTTTTATATTTATTTCCCCACACTGAAAGCGCCCTCTATAATATCATTTTTTGCCCGAAAACTTTCAAACATCGAGACCTGTACACACATCTTATTGTGCTTACATCCGGATGAATTAGGCTGTTTTAATCTTTATACTTCAATTGAAGATACAATCACAATATCAATTCCAAGTAATGCTGGGGATTAAAGTTGGTATAACCTTTTAGAATAAACTAATTTAAAGATTTCCGTTTCCTTTGACCCCTGAATCGCAACCTTTACAAATTTATTTATAAAATATATACAAAGGCACGCCTGTGATGTTTTCATACCTCGCCATCCACCCACTGTCCGATCCTAACACGAGACGTAGACAGAAATTCAAACTAACCTTTATTAGCTAGAGTCCCACTTTCCTTATCCACTCTTAAGAGAGAAGCTGGTTGACTCAATATAAAGCAGTTTTCTTTGAACGATAACTGTCGGACTAACCTCAATTAGGAGTTTTTCACGATTAAAACAAAACGCCATTTGCTTATAGCTTGCATTCTACCTGCACCTGACTCGACCGTATACTGAGTTTAGAGAATAGATGCTTGCGTTTGATACTGGTTTGACTTCGTGAGGAACTCGGAGATTAGTGAACGTACTGGGCAGCGTCCTGTTACATCAGCGGTCATGAAAAGACGTTAGAACTGGCTGGTTCACGTGATTTGGATGCCTACTGAAAGCCTCTTTTTCTATCTTCAGAATGTACTCGGTTGATCTGAGGCACTCTGGTTTGTCATGGGAGGAAACAAAGCGATTAGTGGGTGACAAGGAATCATGCAGGCACCGCATGGTGGTCGCGTATCGTCAAAAAAGTAGAGTCCTTCTCTTCTTCCTTTGTGGAGTGTATGGCCACCATGCGATGCCTCACTCCTCACTGTCACCCGCCAATTGTTTTGCCTGCGTCCTTCAGTTCCACTAATTTTTTGGATTTCTGTTTTACGTATTAATAAATAAATCATTTTAATGAAAGAGATTTGTGCCCCTTTGGACGTCGCGCTACTGGCAATACTACATTCATCTGGTTGATCAATTCAAATCCAAAAGTAACTGGATTTGTTCACATAGAACTTGCTCTAGTTGATTGCTTGGCATGAATGGTATTTTTTATTAGATCGAATAGCGAGTCATGCAGTATTTGACAGATAATTTGCCTTATGAAGACATAACATTTCATCATTGTCTAAGTCTAAATTGTATGAATATAAATTGAGGGTGTCGCCAACATTTTATCTAGCGTGCGGAGACTGCAAAGTAACTGCTATGAAGCCATTTATATATACATCGTATCATTGAAAAATATTTTAATGCGTACATTTTTTAAAACCGTTTCCGCTCTCAATGTGGCGTATGAATTCCTTATAGAGGTATTTTAGCAAAAGTAATTTTGCGAGAACTGCTTGCTACTGTGCTTGAATATTTTAAATCATTATAATCAACTCTCAAATTGTATAGATGCTGAACATTTTTTCCATATAACTATTTAGTTCAGATAATTAATTTTCGTGAACAATGCACTTCGTCAGTTTTCATGCACCATAGATTCGACATTTTATTTAGAAATTTTCTGATATAAAAAATAACTGACCATTACAACATCAATTAATAGGTTTCTGTTCGAAGGCATGGATATTTTTGATTTCAACTATTCCCTCTCACCCATCCGATTCTTAAAACGGGGTTTAACCAGAACAATTAGCTAATCACTAGTCCTTTCCTAGCCCTATCCTTCTTTCCCTACTCTCTTAGAAAAAGAGAAGTTGAAACACTAAGTCTCCATTAGGAGGCCATATACTCCACATTGGGAGCGGACATGGTTGAAAAGAAAAATACTTAAACATCATATATTACTAACTTTGCAACGTGGAGTACATGGATTAACGCAGTAACTTAACGTGATAGTCTGAAGATGCTTCTTAAAAAAGCGAAACACGTGTCACATTTAGTAACACAGCCAGTGGAATAACTAAGTTATCAATTTTAATTGTATATTAACGTACATATTCCCTTCACTGTCGTCTAGAAAACTTTGTCAAACTATTGCCGAGTCGACAAGACTTGGTATAACTATTCGTATTAAATACATGTCTTCGGGCCGCACGTTTGGACACCTTAGTGGTAAAATATTTCCCAGTATGTCGGGACAATATGCTAGATGCTAGTGGAAGCCAAGTAAAGTAATTGATGAACGGAATACCATATTGAATAAATTAACACGACGCGTTGATTACTTTAATTAAAAAGCGTGTTCACAACTTACATTAATAATATTACTTACTCGTTACTTACTCTTCATCAGCGATTCCCAACCGATGGTTCGCAGACCCGTGCTGGTCCAACAATTTTTCTGCCAGTGAGTAATCGTTTGGGTGTGTGTGCGTGTTGAAATATAGTTCCACTGTTTGGCGTCACTCGTATTTAATTGGTAATGTCTACTATTTTTTTTGTAATAAATAATCAATAATACATACACATTAAGTTAAATGTTTGGTTTATATTTTACGAGTGAAGTTTACAGAAATGATTTTTACGAACGACTCGACGGAGTATAAGCAAAACAAAGACTGGTCAACCGCGTCCCATAGTAGGTCAACGCGTGACTCGCCTGTTACAACTAAGATAACAATAATATTGTTTTAACGGAGAGAAACGAGAATTAGGCGCTCGAGATGGACAAGATATATTCTGAAGTAATGGGCCTTGCCAGCATGCTATTTTTTTAACCATATCTGCTCCCTATTCGGAACATATGGCCATCACGCGGTTCCTCCAAGCTTCTCTGTCCCCCGCAAGTCTCCTCGCTTCCTCCCAGGTCATCCCAGCGTCCCGTAGCTCCGCCGAATACATCTCCTATGGATGGTCATCAGCGGTCTTCCAGGGCGACCGAATCCATCTGGTTGGTAGAAGAGACAGACAGGATTCAGGCTCCCCTAGGGCATCCGGAGTATGTTTCCAAGTCAGGTCCATCGTCGCTTTTTTATTTTGGACGTAATAAGAGGCTGGTCCGTCCGCTCCCTTACCTCCGAGTTTCTGACAAAATTAAACCACCGTACCCCTAGTATTTGCTGCAAACATCTGTTTTCAAAGGACAGTATACGGTTAGCCTGTGCCTTGGTGAGGCGCCATGACTGGAAAGTTGCTCCAGCTATTCGTAATCGGATTGCGAACTCTTTACGTGGATTTCCATCTCCCGTGATGTATACCCCCAAGTACCTAAAGCCGTCGACTCTCTCGATGTCTTGCCCCGCGCTCGCCAGAGGGTAGTATGGGTCTGGACAGAAACTGTTGCAGAGCACATTGGTTTTACTCGAATTGAATTTGAGGCCAATGCAATACGAGTTGCTCTGCAGCCTGTCCATTGTTTCATGAATACCCTCGACAGATTTGTCAAATATGACAGCGTATAAGTCGAATCGCGAGCAAATACTCGAGGTCGCATAGCCTCAGATTGGGGGCAAAGGCTACACCTCGGTCGGGTGGAATTGACTTTCTCAGGATGAAGTCGAAGATTATTATGAAGATTGCATGCTATTTACAAACAAATAAATAATACCATTTAAATAATTGTTAATAATTTTGCGGTCCGCAAGATATTTCTCTTATTTTTACCGGTTCGTAGGTGTAAACAAGTTGGAAACAACTGCTCCATACCATATTGCTCACTATCTTTTTCTTAGGATGTACTTCTGAAAAGGAAACTTAACTGCATTTAAGCTGAAGAAACACTACCGTGCCCCGAAACGAACTGGCTCGTCCAGTGATTAGATATTAGCCCCCGCGTAATCTTTTTTCGCCGCTAGATAGCAGTAAATCCAACGACAGCTATAATCGCTCAAATTTTACCTCATTCGCCAATTTATTTAAACACACATGTACATAAATCAATAGGTATCGCACTTGTGGTTTACTCTGCTCTACATAATCGCCATTTTACAGTTATTGAATGAGATCGCCTCGATTGTAAACTGTTACAGACTAATCCATAAACGGGTATTGTCGGTTGACCAGTCGGTTTACCGCATGGCAAATATTTTATTGCAAGTTCAATACGACTAGAATTACTGGCCTCGTCTTACTGTGCATATTTATTATATCAGAGGGAGTGCAATTGATTCTACGCATTTCAAATTGTATTGCATTTAATAGATTAAAAATTGTATACAAAAAAATATACCGTAAAAAGTTAACTAGCAATTCATTTGACGTAATATCTCTGGCTACCATTGGGCCCCTCTAAGATTCCTTTTCTCCGCCAATCGCTTCTTATAATGACATACTATCATCTTTAAATTGCACCAAGTACATGTCATGGATTCTTGTCTAGGACCTCGTCCCTCTGGTTGGGAGAAGAGCTAAACATTGTTAATTTTCCCCAGAGGACCCAACGAGTTTCAAAGTCTTTCCATAACCTCTGTCGTAATAGGCGGAAACCTCTATCAACTCACGTTGGTAAGAAAGTATTGCAATTCAACGTCGATTTTCTCGGTATTTTTTATAGCTTATTTGTTAGATAATCGCTAACACCACTCCCCGTTTTAAGACCGGATGGTTGGGTTGGAATTTTAGACATCACAAAAATCCATGCTTTTGATCAGAAATTCATAAATCGATTGAAAACATTGACTGCTGTGTCACAGACACGATTAATATTTACCCACCAATTACAACTCAGTGGGTATCTCTATTGTTTTTTTCTCAATTACATTTTAATTATAATTGTTTCTATTTACCACCTGCAATTGCAACCCTATGATTTCGTTATTATTTTCCCAATTGAGTTTCAAGTCATTACTAAAAGTAATTCAGATATCAATGTAGTCCCTAGACTTAGTGATAATATGTTTTCTTAACTGTTCGTATAGTGAAATTTTTACAATTTATCAAAAAATTAACACTTTCAAATAAAGACGAAACGCAACAAATGAATCTTTCGTCGTCGGACATTTTGAGTTTCTGAAAATTATTATTTGACGTTATTGAAAATTAAAAATCTGATTTTAACATTTTTTCAACCTGAAAAACTCATGAAACGATAGGGAATATTTTAAATATGAAACTTTTTCTACTCTGTGTCTGCTTTATTCCGTGCCCGGTTTTTTCCTTTTCGCTTTTTTCCTAGAACCGTTCGTATATATAAACGATACATACTAACTGTCAGCTCGAGTTCATCCATTTAATCGAATGGCTTAATATGCCGAAAAGCGAAACCCGGCTCGTTATTGACAAAACGTAGGAAAATGTACAAAATTTTATTGATTCAAATTTGATATTGAAATTCCATCAAGCAACGTCAGTACTTGGTATCTTTGAAAAAATCCTACTTGCTAACCCTTTCTGAAGTAACAGGTCAAGCCAAGAGTTCTCAATTTCTATGGAGTTGTTCCATTATTAGTCCAAATGCTCTTTATTGCAAGCTGACATTGTTCAAAATACTTCAGGTTTATAGGTCTTTGCATTATAACAATTATTGTCAAATCGCAATTATTGATAAACCTAGTCTACCAACAGTTGTAAATAACAGCGTTGTAAATAATTTATCGAATGTCAGCAATCATTTTTAATTTATAATTCAATGGAGTTGTCTACGTTTGATTTGTAGCGACTCAAATAATAATCGTTCAAAGATTTTATGCACGTGTAAGCAGGGGTGGCAATGCCGGTATTACCGAAACCGGGAAACCCGGCATCGATCTTGTCAATGCCGAAATACATACTAAAATAAAAGAATAGATATTAATGAATTATGTTATTGCTTTTTGATTTAACAAAAAATGTTAAAAGAGCGCAGTGATTATGAGATGCAAAACGGAAACTTCCTGTCATAAGCGTCTTTGAAGTATTTAATAAGCCACAGTCGGGTCCGTAGTACAGTGGTCGATATTGTTGTGGATATTGTTATGGATCTCACGTAGTCGAATACCACTCCAGAGAGATTCATACATTGATTTCTCAATCGATTTATATATGCCTGCTCGAAGGTAAAATTTTTATATCTTTAACTCCCTCCCACCGATCTGATCTTAAAGACTGGACGTGGCGTGAGCTATTTACTAACCACTAGAAGTGTTCTAGCCCCACTCTTCAATCCATACTCTCTCCGTAAAAGAGAGATTGAGCAACTGAGGAACGAGTAGTTCTCCTATAAAAACTTCTGTTCAGATATCTCTATCAGGAGGCCATATTTATATGCTTCACATTGGAAGCAGGCATTGGAAGCAGGCATCACCTAGATATTAGTGTCCTATCGATTACCACGTAGTCGCTAACTACTAACGAAACGCGTGGCGTGTCATTAGAAGTGAATGTATTAAAAATTGAAAAAATGGTGTGAATATTTTTTTGCACACAAGTAATTTTTGACATTGACACATTGCGTTCAGTCGAGTTGGTCGATGTAAAAGTTGCTCTTATTATAGAATTCGTGATGACAGCTATAATTTTATTTTTGGATTAGTATGTGTTTTTGTTATAACAGTATTGATATCGAGATTTTACTCATTTCATAAAAACAAGTTCTGAGATAATTGCTTTAAAGCACTTTTTTTTAAATACTTTCCCCCAAGTACAGTTATTGTGTATTTAAAAAGATTTTTTGTACATTTTATGAGGTATCTTAACAGATTTTTTCGAAGAGAGTAGGGATAGAAGGATAGAGCTAGAGTAGGACTAACGGTTAGCTAATCGCTATCGCTACGCCCCGTGAGGATCGGATGGTTGGGAGGGGGTTTAGACATCAAAAACATTCAGACTATGAAAAGAAATCAATAAATCGATTGAAACATCAATTTATGAAAACCGTCCGCACCGGGAATTGAACCCGAGACATCCGTAATCGTAGCCAACGACGCTACCAACTGCACCACGGACGCCGACATTGTGTATACATCATAAGTTTTGATATCGATGAGATATAGTCATATCATGTTTTCTGCCAAATTAAAAAAAATAACAATATGAATTAAGACTTTTTTAAAAGTCTTTTTCTAAGCCATTATATTCTATGACTTAATGCGTTCTACTAGTAATTCAATTGCATACTTTTTGACATTTATTTAAAACAGAAAACCATCAAAAACCGACTTAATGTATGTTTTTAGAATACCCTCGATTTTTCATCTGGTATTATTGCCACCCCTGCGTATATGTGACGTGATGTGGTCAGCAATACGAGAGTTACATCGCATATGCGGTTAATAACCAATATCTATCAATAGCTTTGGTTTACTTGATGACTTACTCGAGAGCATGCGAGTCAATCACCCATGGGGAATGCAAACGACCAGCATTTCATCATTGATACAATTCATATTTCAATTAATAATGTAGAAATAATACTAATAATCAAGTAAATAGTAAAGGATTGAATATGAATATCTCAGAATTCTTAAAAATCAATAAAAGCCGTTATTGAAATCAATTATTAGTAAATGAATTTTCATGTCTATAACTAAAATCAATGTCTACGAAATTCATCTTACGATTGCGTTTCTACAAAAGAATTTTATGCTTCTCAAAGAAGTGAGACCCGTTACAATATTCGAATAATTTAGTTTATGAATTTCATCATATGCAATAATTTTCTTTCATATTTATGTCGACACGCATTAAATTTTAGTTCATACTAGTTCACAGCACGTGTCTTGAGTGAATATTATGATATTTTCGATGGATTCACCGGTAACTTTGTGGAAATTCACTTTAAATATAAAATTAAAGTTGATAACTTTGTTATTCCGCTGGCTTTGTTACTAAACGTAACGCGTGCTTCGCTTTTTCAAAAAGTATCTTCAGACAAATTTTTTATCGCAAGGTTATTTATTTCGAAGTTACAGAATGATTCTCATGCTCGCCAACAATCACTTTTATGGTTGATTAACATATATAAGAGTTGACAGTTAACTGTCAATTCTTGTTGGAAAGACATTATATTTTAAAAAATAAAACACAATTCATTTGTACTACTTCCACATATTTATAATGATCAGGACCGATTTCGCTCATCACCAGCATTATCAACCATAACAGGCTAATTTATATAAAATTTAGTGTAAAAATGAAGGTATATAAAACTGATGGTTCATGAACTAAGACAAGAAAATACTGATTAGCAAACTAATTATACATAAATCAAATAAAAGAGTCTACAATTAAAATGTTATGGACCTCTTACAAATCAATAAATACTAATCTGAAATCACAAATATTGCAACATTAAAAGTCCATTAGCTGAGCAAAAATTTTAAAAAACAAAGTACAAATGAATTGTGTTTTATTTAAAAAAAAAATTAAATTAGTAGTGACTCATTACAAAATTAACGGCAGTAACTGATTATAAGTAAATAACCTTTTAAATAAGACAGTTGACTCGTCACTATTCAATTTAATTCCCTTGGGATTTTCACCTCCAAAAACTAGGAATACAAATTATTACTATTATCCAAAATCCCGGGATTGGTCATTGATTGTAACTTCATGTGTTAAGTTGTACATTTAAAATTTAACTTGTGTGTCTATTATTGCTTCAATTGGAATGCATATACGATTTAATATTTTTTTGGGCATTGGAATGGTTTTCTTTGCAGAATCAGAAAACGAAAAAAAAAATTTAAAACGGTGATCAAAATAGTTTTATATTTCATTTTATTTATTGCGTCCATTTAAGAAGCGGTCCTAATTTGTCCTCCGTTTCAAATTCCTTAAGAACGAGTCTTACGAAAAATGGGAAGGAGGTAGACCACAATACATTTATATTAATTATATAAATGTTATAAAACAAAACGTACATGAACAAATGGAGGTACACGTTAATCTGGATGTTTTAATTTGATATATGAATAATTTTTTAGCATATACAGTGAATCCCGAAATTGTATAAATATCAATTCCAGAATTACGGGATTGAATAATTCACCGGGATGCCGGGATTGGAAACCCTAATACCATTCAATTTGACTCGAGGATTACTACCGTTGTGGACATAATTTTTGTTATTTTCAAGACGACACCAACATTTGCTTATCAGTGGCAATATATTCGTGCATACATTCTTGTTAGTTTTTTTTATTAAATTCTTTATCAATACTGTGAATTAAATCGAAAGTGGATGACAGCACAGCCATGACACTTAATCAACTGACCATGTCACGTGACATTCAAATCAATAATGCCTGCAGCGTTCCTATGATATGCGACATTTATGAATCATCAATGTCAACATAAAGGACCCTATCTAATATACTTACAGTGACTATAATTTCTTCATTTAAGAGGGCTGTCCTTTATTTGACTTATATAATATACCTTGAATTTATTTGAGTCTGAGTGGTCAACGAACGCTCTAAGGCACACTCTTGGTAAAACAGTCAGTGGAATTTCATTTTATATTAAACTCACTGTGGTTTTCAAAGTGGCTTTAAAAAATCAAAATCGCACAAATTCCGTTCAATAACGGTTATAGCACCGATTTAGTTGATAATATATTAAAGCGAAAGCAATCAAAAAAATTAATGTTGGATTATCTCTGCAAAGAACGAACACATGATAGAACTTTTAGCTGGCATTGAACTTTTATTTTGGAGAGACATCATTAAAAATGTCAAAGCTGTTACCGGATAACTTACAAGCAGCTTTTTTATACAGTTGATAATTTAGGTAAAATCTTATTGAACAATAAATATCGAATAGAATCATTGTCACAGTGTGGCATATACCGTCTCTCTTGTGAAGACTGTCAAGCCTCTTATGTAGGACAGACAGGTAGAAGCTTTAATATTAAAGTTTAAAAACATATAAGATGTCTCAAAGTAGTAAATTTTCAGTTTGCTAATAATTTAATTGAAAATGATCATAATTTCAGTAAAAATAATAACGAAAAAATACTCCATCGAGTAAATAAAAAAGGTATTAAAATTACTAGCTTACAGTTTTTATAAATTAATAAAACCGTTAACATTAATGGAGTATTAGTAAATAACATTTTAAATAGAACAGGTGGCTCACCACTATTAAATTAATTTCACTTGGGATTTTCACCTCCAAACACTGTTTTATGTAATTAGTCTATCAGTGTTTATGTCTTACGCCTTCCTCACGTCCAGTAAAATGGAATAAAACCCACCCTACCCTTTATTTTTAATGTAACAATTAGAATCATTGCTTACATTTGAAATAAATAACCTTGCGATATGGTTAGTCTGATGATACTTCTTAAAGAAGCGAAACGCGTCGCGTTAGTGATAAAACCAGTAGAATAACAAAGTTATTAATTTTAATTCTACATTAAAAATGAATTTCCACAAAGTTACCGCCGAAGCCATAGAAAATATTACGCATTTATAATATTCTGAACGTGCCCATACAGCAGTCAAATAGTTTTTTTTTATTTAAGTTATTCGTGGATAATTATTTTAGAATATCACGACTCCGTGTCAATAGCGATATTAAATCAATAAATAAAAATGTTCCACGACGCATTTCGGCGCATCGAAAGTTTTTTGGAAACATTTCAAATTTATTTAGCCGCTGACGTTTCCGAAGACATTTCTATGCGATAATCATAAGCAGTGTCTATTTTAGCACGATCAGCTGTTTTGTGTCAAAATTTAAAATTATATTATACAGCACAGCGCGTGTGTACCATTTATACATCTGGTATTTGTATACGTTTCAGTTCATACTAGATGTTTATATATTGTAATTACGTCGTTTTTATAGTAGCAGAAGGCGTTAAGTCAAAAAAACCTTGTTATGAGATAGTCGACTTTTTTTAAGAAAATCATGAAATAGAAATCGTTTATTTAAATCACTATTTTTTATTTACCATGTCCTCTCGCAATGTGGAGCATTTGGACTCCTAATAGAGGTATCTCAACAGAATTTTTTCTAAGAGAAGTGCTTGTCACTTTGCTTGTTTGCTCAACCTTTCTTTTTCGACGAGAGTAGGAATAGGAGGGTAAGGATAGGACAAGGCTAGTGTTAGCTAATTGCTCTCGTTACGTTCCGATTTTAGGATCGGATGCGTGGGAGATAATTCTATACATCTCAAACATCAAACGAACAGAAATCCATAAATCGGTTAAAAAAACAATTTATGAAACGGACCGTATTGGGATTCGAGCTCCTGAACCGATGCTTTAACCACTGTACCGCGTATCACCATACAATAATATTGTAAATTACATTTTATTGTGCTACATTTGTTAACGAAAAACAGTATGTACTGTTATGTCCAAAAGATTTTTTGATTTTTTTAAAAAGGTCAACAGCAACCGATCACTGGGCTCATTTTATTCTTTATTAAATACAATTTTTGTTTACAAATGGTTTTAACAAGATGAATAAAATAATTATTTTTTTTAAGAACACAGACAAAGGATTTGATCGACAAACGGAAGTTGTAAATGTGTAAATGTCCTGCTCTAACCTCGAGTTAAATGGGCGCATAACCTATTAAATTGTATTACTTTTATGGATAAACATTCGATTTTGTTATTGCTAGCGTGAGGTGAATGACTCTATTAAGTTCGTCTTTATAATATTTAGCATTAGGCGGGGTACATAACAGTACGTTTAATTATTTTGTCCTCACTGGGATTTGAAACCGAGACATCCGTAGCCGTACACAACGACGTTGACCACTGCACCACGGACACGGCTCAAAACATTCCAGTGCATTAATCTGGTTAAAACATAAATAACAAATCTGCTTCATGTAATCAAATCTGTCAAGGTTAATGATGTAGCTTTTTTGTTTATTCTGGTTACAATAAAATCAAATTATTGACAACGCTATTAGTCGCAATCACATATTAGTTTATGTTACACCTTTCATTCTAAAGTACGGATATGACGTCATAACCATCAAAATGGCGACCTTCACATTTAACGCGTCGATTCCTCTTGTTATTACTATCACTCTTTTGTTTTTTAATGCCGTCGACTTGGTTTCACCTGGCAGTGCCAAAACATTAAATTTTCTCCCAGATAAATGGCAATATTACACCACGTATTTTGTCACATTAAACTTATCAATGATGTAAGAAATATAACATACATTGGGGTGATTTCTAGCCTCCTCAGGCAAAATCGTAGAACAAAGTATTTTTAAGAAAGTGATGCTGACGGAATTTGCAATTTATTGAAAATAACGATTCTAAATATAAAGATTTTTGAAATATATCAAAGAGTTCGTTTTCCCGCATTTTTTCTGACTGATATTTATATCTAAGTATAATTATGCTGAATATATTTTTAAAAAATAGTGCAACAAGAATTTTTATTATAAACGTCTTTAACAAAAAAATCTCAAAATAAAAATAATAAGAGTTATAGATAGTAATCATGGTTCGGAGATATGTTTTTATCACTTTCCATTTTGATTAAGTCTATTAACCTCGAATTTAAAGAAATATGTACACATGGGACAATGAGCGGGTTAAAATATTACTAATTGCACTAGCTTCTCTGTAATATTTTTGAATAATTCAACGTAATAGTTTTTTTTTTGCTTTGTTTATTTTTTGAATGTTACATGAATCTCTATTTATAAATATTGTAATTAAAAAAATGAATCGGAATGACGTCATGGAATTTAACAGCCATAATTTCCAGAAACATATTTAATAGCAGGATGCATTTGTTGTTTATCCATTGTACCAAACAGTTAACAACACAGATATTAGATCATTTATTTTTATTTTACAATGAAATATTTTTTACTTTTGTTGACATTGCAATAATAGTGTTCAGTGTTCATTCATTATACTCCAGCGTTCCTTAACCTGGGGTGCGAGAGAAGTTTCTAACTTGAAGGCGTGTAATATAAAATTAAAAGATGCCATATGTAGTCCAAAAGCCTTTGTCACACTGTAGCATATCTGTGTGCTAAGAAAATAGCCAAAACAATACCGGATGAATTGGTAAAATCATGTTTAATTTTTTATTTTTTTCCATGTCCGCTCTAATGTGATCTCCTAATGGAGGTAGCTCAACAATTTTTTTCTATGAAAACTGCTTGTTACTCAGTTGCTCAACCTATCTTTTTTTGAAGAGGGCAGGACTAGTGGTTAGCTAATCGCTCTCGTTACGTTCCGTAAGGATCGGATGGGTGGGAGGGGGTTTTTTAGACATCGCAAACACTCACACTACGAACAGAAATCCATAAATTGATTGAAAGATCAATTTATGGAAACCGTCCGCACCGGGAATTGAACCCGAGACATCCGTAACCGTAACCAACGACGCTACCAACTGCGCCACGGACACCGACAATTTAATTTATATTGAGAAAGTTCTATTATTGCAGATACTTCTAATAATTTTCCATTTGTGTCAAATGATTCTTTTTTCACAGAAATCGCTTCAATGAAACTAGTGTCTTGCGCGTGGTTCTTATTAAAAAATGAGCCTCGAAATTATTTTTATGAATAAACAGCAACAAACAGCCTTACCATTCAAAATTGAGATAACATTTTGTATGTATACGTAATTTTCCAATAAAAAGATCTTCAAATACATATCATTTAACCTTGTCTGCGTCATGGTGCAGTGGTCAACAACGCTGGCTTCGGCTACGGATGTTTGTACAACGAGGATTTGTAACACTTTACAGCTGAGGTAGAGATATGAACCTTCCGTTTTAAATATGAGGTATTGATCTGCGATTCATATAACATAAATATATGATAGTTTTCATTCAATTTGATACCTAGAAATAATGAGCAAAAAACCCAATCAACCGAATCTTTTGTAGAGATCGCTCTGGCAGTATTATTTTTGAAATGAAATATACGTTTTCCTTTCGTGTACATTTTTTTAAGACTTGATTAGCTTTCTGTCAGTTATAGCTGTCAGTACACGTCCAACTCACTACACTATGGTTAGACTTAATAGGTTTTATTTAGCTCTTCCTAGTTTTTTCAGAATGGTTTGTTTTTCTGCGATGCTTAAATGCTTATAACATTTATATAGCAAAAAAACTTACCGCATAGTTTCCAATAACAATTTTTTATCGTTATAATATATATTTTATATAAAACTTTGACCCAAAGTAAATGAATCGATACAAAAAATGAATACACACGTTTGTAATTTTCCAATTACATTTATTTTATTAGCCCACGCTATTGTTCATGCTCTATATATATAAATACACAATATATACACTTTTATCAAAATCGTATAGTGCGTTTTCGTCCATTGGTTTACTAAAAAACCTTTATAGAACCTTTACAAACCTTTAAGACATAATAATTTTCAATCATAATTAATTCAGATTGTAACGAAAATTGAAATGTAGATTCGCTTGTTTTTGTTTTACACGCCTTTGTTCCAATTATAAATATATTCAATGTAATATTACTAATAAAATACGACATACTGAATTTTGATTACTGACTTATCTTTGTTTTTACCACTTAATTGATTTGTGTTTTTTTTTTGTTTCAGATACCTCTACAACAGCATCAATTGTGAAATAAATGCATATAAAAAAAAAAGATTAATTTACAAAGTGAACAAAATAATTTATCAATATTGGTGTTTTGGTATAGTGCCTGAATATAGATGTGCTTCCATTTTTTTTACTTTTCCCACGATGAAGTAGACATTATAATATTTATTGAACGGAAGTCCGCACATTATTTTTTGTAAATTTATGACAATAATTAAAAAAGTGAATTCTTTTTACAAACAAATATTTATTTCTTATTACTTCTGACTTATAACTAAGCATACTTATCAGCGAAGATAGCGTTTAAATAACTTAACTCACTTTTAAATAACTTACATCGTCGTTAAGTTAATAAACACAGCTATAAAATTAAAATTGATAACTTTTTATTCCACCGGTCAGCTACAGACTAACTGTATCGTAAGGTTATTTATTTCTAAGGTAAATAATGATTCTAATTCTTAATCTATATATGAACGGTGGGGTGAAATCATTTTTATTATTAGACCTTGGGAGGAGGTTGGACAGATAAAATAATAGTACTTCTACATTTGAATGAGTAAAACCATTAAAATTAATCGATTATTAGTAAATAACATTATAAATAGAACTGGTGGCTCACCACTATTCAATTTATTTCCTTTGATATTTTCACCTCAAAATTCTAGTAATTTATTTTGTAATAATTAGTGTCATGGTAATTAGTACTTTTATCGTTTGAATCTTACTTCCTCTCAATGTCCGATGAAAGGAAATAATTCCACCCAACCCTTCATTTTTAAGCTAAGAATTAGAAACATTTTTAAATTATAAATAAATAACCTAACTGTTAGTCTGAAAATGTTTCTCAAAAAGCTGCAACAACCGGTGTAATACACAGTTATCAATTTTAATTTCATATAAAAAATTAATTTCCACAAAGTTACAGCCGAATCTATCGGAAATTATAAATATAGCCACCCACGCTCTATAATAGCAGTGTTTCGCAACCTCTTCAATCACAGCGTACTTAAGCACTCATTAATATTTAGCGGCACGTCACAAGCCAAAATATGTAAATTTACAATTTATTAATAAAAACTTACAATTTATTAATTGTTTTTATTACATGTATTTGAAATAGTAGCTTACATATATTTTAACAAAAGCCAATTAAACCCTTTTACATTTTAAAAGAGATGGAACACTTTACATTGCCTATTTACGCCTCTCGATTTGATAATGTATATCATTTTGATATATTCATTCATTATATAATTTAAAACATCGACTGAGGATGTTCATTCATTGTTTGTAATAATTTCACTGGGAATTTTTTAAATTTTTCAATGCTTCCCAATATACGCAGCAATTTTTTTGTTTTACACACGAGACAAACCCCATTTTATTTCACACCATTTCAAACACAAATACAATTATTGCATTAAATATAAAAATAATTTGAAAGGGGATTTTAACTTAAATTTTTTTCTAATATAAAAATACTCTATTTCTTCTCATTTTGAATGCAGTACCATGGCACACCTGGGATCGTTCACATCAGTTGCGGAGCACTTCCCTGTAGCACGATTTTTCGGGAGCGTGTTTATGAATCCGTGATATAGAAAACGACATTCAACTTTTGAGTTCGGTAAAATTGTTATTTTAATTGCAAAATACAAACGTGATGCCGTAATAGAAAAAAAAACTCGGACTATCTGCATTATCAAAGTCGCCTTATGAAATTATCATATATAGCAGCGGCCGACAAACTTTTTGTCTCACGGAAAAAAATTCATAATTTTAATCCAGTGTACTACTACCGGAACTGTTGTGTTAAATATTATATATATTTAATAAAAAGTGATCAAACAATACATAAAATGAAACTAGTTCATAAAATAAAACAATTAATTATAATTAAATTATAAAAGCTATAAAAATATTGGTTTAACTGCAATATAATATAGACTTTTAGCTTTTAGGACTAAAAATTTCTAATGTGATGGATGTTCTGGCTTGTTTGAAATAAAAAAATCTATTTGACGACGGAGAACTGCATGTTTAAATCGAGATCGATACCGTGTATTGATTGCTATGGCAGATGAAAAGGCCTTTTCGCATAAATATGTTGTGAAGAATTGAATAAGAACTTTCATCGCCTCTTTACTAAGTAAAGAGTATTCACTTTGTATAGAATGCCAAAACTGAGGTCCTGATAAAGATTAATGAAATTTAACTTTGAAAATGTCGTTGGATGAAAGGTCGATGAAGCTTTCTTTTAAATTCATACATTCCACATATTACCATGTTTAGGATCTTTATTCTTTGGGTAACACTTATCAAAATATTCTGTGAGTGATTCCATGTGCTTTTGAACCAGGGTTACCATAATTATCCATCATGTATTCTTCAAAATTTGAAAACATTTGCAGAACGTCTTCAACAGACTGCGTTTGCCACAGTAATATTTTATTTTGAAACGCATCCTCTTTACTAAGATGTCCCTACAAGGATATATTTAGTTCATTTAACCATGAAAAAATATCTGCCAGATATGCAATGAGGCAAAAGTGAGACAGACAGAACATGTGAAATGCAGCGAGCTAGGCGTGTTACGTGATTCAGATGATTTCTTCTACGTGGTTTTGCTGTATGCCAGAAAATTCAAAAAATATCAGATTTCTCTGCGGACCACCACTTTGCCTACCGCTGGTATATAGTATTTAATCAATAAATTATAACTTGAATGTATCTATAAAGCCATTATAATTTTAATAACATAGAATTATTAAAAGCATAACAGTTAAATAATAATATATTGGATATTATAACATTTTCAAAAATGAATGTCACGAGAAAATTAATAGAAACGATATTATAACGTAACACAAAACGTGACGTAAAATTAATATAATATGTCATAAATAACAGAAAAAAACAACTTTCTATTATTCGATAATAGTTTTATATTTCTGAGAATAAGTATACTGTTAAAAATTAATCTTTTTGTTTATGAATTAGTACGTCCTACCATCAAAATGATTTGCGACTTGATCAAACACCAGCAGTTTCGGGCCAGGATCACGGATTCATAAATCAAGCTCCCAAAAAATCGTATTATAGGGAGTGGGGGACTGTATTTATTATTTTGAATAGATTCGGCGGTAGCATTGTAAAAATCTATTTTTAATATGAAATTTAAATTGATAACTGTGTATTCCATTGGTTGTGCTGCCTCATTGACAAGCATCTTCAGACCAACTATATCCCAAGGCTATTTATTTCCAACTTCAACCATTATTCTAATTCTCAACATAAAAATGAAGGTAAGGGTGGGTGTATCTCCTTCTACTGGACATGGTGAGGGGATAATACACAAACGATAATAGTACTTTTTACAACTACTAACACTTCTAAATAC
This sequence comes from Himalopsyche phryganea, assembly GCA_022494535.1. Taxonomy (NCBI): domain Eukaryota; kingdom Metazoa; phylum Arthropoda; class Insecta; order Trichoptera; family Rhyacophilidae; genus Himalopsyche; species Himalopsyche phryganea. Next base: position 1,316,097 of record JAGVSL010000116.1, on the reverse strand, counting down.
AAAATTAATTTCTAGTATTTGGAGGTGAAAACCACAAGGGAAATAATTTTAATAGTGTTGAGCCACCTGTCTTATTTAAAATGTTATTTACTAATAATCGACTACTGTTAATGGTTTCAATAATTTAGAAAGACTCTAAGGCCGGGGTTTCCCAAGCTTTTCCTGCAATGGGACACTTCACAAATCCTCAAATTTTAACGGGGCACCTTATTTATCGTGTTGAGTAGGTAACATCAATATGAATTCAAACATTTATGAGTTTGTTGCAGCCGTAGCAGCAAATAAAACCATTCCAGGTTTTCGTGGAGCACCAATTAACGTTCCATGGAACATAGTTCATCATTTTGAATTAAATTCTTTGCAAACTCTGAAAAATTATTACGATTGAGACAGTGGAATAACTAAGTTATCAAAAATAAATTCCTACAAACTTACCGGCGAATCCTTCGAGAATTGGTATTAGCTTGCTAGAACTTCATGATATAGTAAAAATAGTAATGTATTAATTTTTACAAAATATAGTTGATAAATATTTCAGCATAACGCCATCGTAAGAACTATAAATAGCTATCAACAATATTATTTAACTCTGTGGAACTAATTACTTAGTTTTGTTTTACTTCATTTATTTATTTTACATTTACAGGTAAACATTTAAGCAAACAAAAACTAACTTACTAGGCAAACTTAATTAATTATATTAATAATAAAAATAGTTTCAAATACGTAGTAAAAAGTGAATCGCGTAGAAAATATAAAACATTTTATAAAATTGTACATTTGACGGTTTCGTCAATAAATAAATTATTAAATTTAATGACTAAATAAATACTTGTGAGTAAAAACAATTAAAAAAACTCACCAATGGTGCAATGGATATTTTTACAAAATATTAATAAAAATAGTGAATCCTTATGAATAAGTAACTTTAATACATTAGTGAAATAAATCAGCTAGGTCCATACGGAAACACGCTGGCAAGTGTAACTCGGTGACGACTCGTTAGTTGAAAGCAGAAGACGAATCATGGAAAGTGCGGGGTGTTGCATGAGTCTCCAGCATGGCGTGAACTTGTCCAGGCGGGCTTGCAGGGCTGGCAGAGGGTCGTCTTGCCAGGCGGCCCTCTTTCTGGCGGTCCTCGCGATTGCCATACCCGCCGTTTGCCATGCGGGGCCGGCATTCAGCGCGGAGCCACCTCCGGTAAATATTTATAATTTAAAATTAATATAACAAATACTTTACTTTTTATTTGCCTCATTTGACAGATGGAATTTCGGCGATTAAGGCGGCCACCGGGTACGATTCATATGAAGGCTACACGGGAAGAGAGGGGAATTTCATCAATTTGGTGAATTATGCGTATTGTACTACACCAATAGTGTACATTACATAAATACGTTAGGTCACGAAATATTTCACTCCTAAACAATTTTATTAAGCTGACATTCCTCTTTTATCTTCTTCATCCTACATTATGATGTACTCAGTGACGATGATTGCATATAAAGATTTCACGGCGTCTCATGGACAGCGAATAAAACTCCATTCCTAAAAGACTCTTTTTATTTTTTTTTATCTAATTTAAGACATCGACTGAGGGTGCTTGATGGAATTTCAATATCAAATTTGGATTATTGAGATTTTGTACACTTCCATGTATTTTGTCACTAACGACCCGGGTTTCGCCTTTCGGCATCTTCAGGCATATAACATTTGGCGTTCTTATTCCTAGCTTTGTACCGTCATCAACGTGCAACCATTAAACATATTGACATAAGTTTAAATTCACGCCCCGCGAGTACGTCAGTTAAAATTAAATCACATAATAGATCTTGGGTGAATTCTCAAAATGTTTTTCGCAGGTTTACACCTTTTTCACATTCAACAATATCGATGGAGTTTTGGCCAATTGATGTATCCTCAAAAAATGCGAAAACGAATAAATGATTGGATCGCATTTTAAAGATGGCAGAGCAGGTCTCGGCTAAATGATGTAAATTAGAAAAATAAATTGACCACTTTTTGGAATGGAAAAATTTTCCATTGGTTTTAACTCTCACCCGGCCACTTGATGTAAGCCACTATTATATCTATACTCCCTACGTATAATCCCGTATCAGCAAACATGACGATTAACAGGAGTGCATTTTAAATATTCATAACGCAACTCACCATATAATGTTTTCGATAAAAACAGTTTTTACTCTCTCCTAAACAATTTCAATTTTGAAGGTTACTTATTAGTTTGTCAATTGGCCAAAACACCGTTGATATATTATAAAGTAACATTTTGAGTTAGTGAGTAACTTGGAACGTAATTACACTGTTGGATGTCACTGGTATTTGTTGTCAGGAATCTATGTACATAAAAATGAATGTTTGCTTGTCTCGTATGCTTTCCTATACCATTCATCCGATTGCGATAAAACTTTAGTGAGTTGTTGTGCGCACACCCGCCAAGGTTTCTGAAAAAAAATCTAAAAATTTTGTTAAACAAATCAAATTGATACAAACAGCGACATTTCAGTTCGTGTGTGAGATAACAAATGGTGTTAATTGTTAAATTCCAATTGCCGGTTTTGAATGGAAAATGTGTACTGTTGCCACGCATCCCAATGGTTCCGACAGATATGCCAGTCGAATTCAAACGTCTGCAGTTTCCGTTGCGACTCGCATTTGCAATGACCATCAACAAAGCACAGGGACAAACGCCACAAGTGTGTGGACTAAATTTGGAAAATCCATGCTTTTCGCATGAACAGCTGTATGTGGCCTGCTCATGAGTCGGAAAACCTTCTGATTTATTTGTGTACACTAGAGGTCTTCACGGGCCCGGGATTGGTCCACGGGCCTTTACCAGGCTCGGCCGGGTAAGGAATTCAAATTTAAGAAAAATATTTCGTACTATGTTCGGGTCATGAGTCAGCCATAAGGCAATAGTATTCATAGTAATTCCGGTAACAAGTAGGCTGGGCCTGAAGATGATGGGCTTGGACCGGGTAATTTTATGAAATTTCGGCCCGTGCAGACCTATAGTGTACGCACCAGACGGTAAAAATATTGTGTATTCAAAAACACTTTTATAAACAGGATTAAAACACAAACACTTTCTTTCTTCGACTGGCATTGGAACGCATGCCAGTTACTCGTTAGTTATTAATAAAAACATATTTAGTTGAATGCTTGGTTTATATTTTACAGGTGAAGTTTACAGATATGGTTTTTACAGACGACTCTACGGAATGAAATCAAAAAAAAGATAGGCTACCCGTGTTCCTACGAATGTAGATCAACGTGCGACTCGCCTGTAACAAATTATATAACAATATGTAATACTGTTTTCTAACGCCGAAGGGCGATAATGAAGCGTTTCTAGGTGTCGGGGCATATTCTGAAACTGTGGGGCGTGTCAATATGAAGATTTTAAACGTTTGTTTATCGCTTTTTGAAGCAAGAAATGTTTTTACATGCTCGCAACTAAGTACGCCTCGTGAACATAGCCTTAGGAAAAGACCCTATTTTAAGATCGCAATAATGACATTGCACACCCAAAGTCATTTGTGAATAATCATTTTATCCAGTTCGCATAACGAGCATTTATAGCACGTACGTACCAACTAGTTTCAAGACCTTACTACGAAAATATCGTAATCTTACTTGTCCGTTCTGTATCTCTTAAATCAGTGCTTCTCAAACGTTTTCATTCTAGGGCTCACAAAATTTTCAAAAAATAAACCACGGTCCCCTACCCCGAAAATTAAATTCATTTAGTTATCAAAATCTTTCTTTATTTGACATTATATCATTGTTATAGTGGCAGAAGATGTCAAGTCAAAAAAAACATGTTTTGAGATACATAATCGACTTTAAAGAAAACCATATATTTGTAATCTTTTTATTTACGTACCTTAACCATTATTTATTAAAATAACCACTTTACAAGATACGTTAAGCATTTATGAATTAGATTTAATTATTTTCTGTAGTAGTATTAATTAAAGATTTTCGACACTAATAATTGTTGATGAAATTGACTTAACTCATATTTATTTCTTCAATTTACGTAAAAAATACATAGAGTATGGCTGAGCTTGTCTTTTCAGACGATAGAGCGTCCTAAAACCTAGCGTATTGCATTCACAACTTAAAACAGTAGATTTTGCCTTCGCCACTATGACGATTATCATACAATATTATGTATTTGTACATACACCTGCATTCTATAATCGCCTCAAAGACAACATTTGAATAAAATCACGAATACTGTGTTTTTATATTAAAAAGAATATAAGCATAATGGAAGGAAAAAATAAAAATCTAAATATTATACACTTTTAAGGTGTTAACTATTCTTGGTGGAAAGACATTATATTTAAAAAAATAAAACGCAATTAATTTGTACTACTTTCACATATTTATAATGATCAGGCTCGTGATGAGCGAACCCGGTCCTGATCATTATAAATATGTGGAAGTATTACAAATTAATTGCGTTTTATTTTTTCTAAATATTATACTTGTAGCTCTACTGAAACAGTTTGCGGAAGCACTCCCTCCCACCCTACTCAGAATTCCTAGTGCCCCCAGGGAGCTGTGATCCATAGTTTGGAAAGCACTACTTTAAATGAGACCTAACAATTCAAAATAAAAAAAAAATGTTTCATAATATACCCGATTCTCTCTTTCATGCCGTCTAAGAGCAATTATTTTTTTGATTTAAAAGGGCTGTAAAATACTATACAAATATATTAATTGAGCCCTGGAGAGGTGAAATGGACCAAGTGATAAAATGGTGAAACTTGTTTATTGAATGTTTTAGTTTAATGAACTGCTTACATTAATTTACACTTTATTAGATTTAACTTCTTAAAGATTTAATAGTTTTGCAGTCTGTATTTGACAAGTGGAACATCAAAACGCACTAATTTTTGATGAAAATATCAGTTGGCTCCCCTCACTTCTCATTGGCTCAATTATCGTATGTTGTCGCTTTCAAATGGTCAACACTGAATGAACATATGTTTTTCTAATAAATTTCATTGAAATTGAAAACCCTATAAATTTGTTAGGTTAGTAACTATAAAAATATTATTATTCACAAATACAAACGAAAAACAACTCATTTTAAGAAATTGTTATGTGGTTGTGTAAAGAAATGGGACCTATGTCTCATTTCGCAGTCCTCGCTGCATCTTTTTTTTCGCGGTGGAACGTATCTCCCGTGTAGAAAAAATGAACACGTTAAAAGAACTGTGTATATTTTCTGTGAGAAACTTAATTATGGATTACGCTCTTTCTGCTGTAAAAGTAATACGTCAATAATTGGCTCGTTTAATTGATAGTATCACGCATAAAATATTGACATAGATGAAGTCATGTCAAGTTGTCGATTATAATTATAAGCCTACACGAACTAAATTGAACAGAATATAATTTATAGTTAACGATAATTCACTTGCACTTAAAATCTACGTGGCCTAGGGTTAATTGAATAAATATTGACATGGTAAACGTACAACTGACGATTTGAACCGTATATTGGAGTGTTGAAGCGTAGACCGTAAACCAACCGCTCTTAGCCGGTATAGAGGCGCAACAGTGATATAGTGATGCTGCATAAGGGTGTTGAGTCTTAGTTGGGGGGATTCCTTTACTGCCTCCTCCGCGACTAGCTCCTTTTATTCCTAAGGCTCATAAAATTGCAGCTCGCAGTGTTGCAATAGACGCTGCAATGCGGAAGTAGCAGAATCAATTGAAAAATTCTTCCAAGGGCAGGCAAATCTTAAAATTCGAAGTCTTGACTTTTGATTTCTGGACCAGCCAATTCATAATTGACCATGGTGACTTCGCTGCCAAGCTCTTCTTTCTGCACCGATTAGTGGATAGTCTTAACAATCAAAAATAATTCCTTCAAATTACACTTCTTTACTTTTTTTTCAAGATGTGACAAATCGGTTAGGGAGGTCAGTTTGGAAGTGTTATAACTTAAAATTCTATATTCAAGAAGTGTTGACCTCTCAGCTATGTGACGGACAAAAAAGATACGTATTCCAATACCAAATAAAAAAAAAACTATAAACAAATTAACACATAGTTGGTAGTGTTTTCAAACTTATTTGGTACAACAATGTTTAAGCACTGACGCGTGTTAACAATGTGAACAAATTTGAATACAATATATATTATTGTACGTACGTATTGAAAAAAGCTTTTGTTGAAGAATTTCTTTGAACAGTACTTTCAACAAAAGCTTTTATGCCATGGAGTGCAGTTAACACGAGTTTATTACTCCGTACGTTGCCGTTTTAGAATAAACCAACATGTAAACTTTAAATATATGACGTTTTCCATAAATCATTTACGCCATTACTTACTTAATGCGTAAACCCATTAAGTTATTCTTAAACTAGCTCATATTTTATATAACCGAAAGTCAGTGCAAATCTCGAAACTGTTTAAATGCCGAAAATGAGACTTAACGTCAGTTTAAAGCATATTTTATTAAATGTTTAGTAAAAATATTCATTTCATTTTTTATATACCGTGCCCGCTCCCAATGTGGAGCATATGGCCTTCTAATAAAGGTCGCAACAGAAGTTTTTTAAGAAAACTAATTGTTACTCAGTTGCTCAACCGCCCTTTTTTTAAGAAAGTACGATAGAAGAATAAGGCTACGATGGGATTGGTGGTAAGCTAATCGCTCTCGCTGAGCCCCGTTTTTAGGACCCGATAGGTGGGGTGGAGTCTTAGAGATCACAAACAAATTGTTTTAAAAATCAATTTATGAAACAATGTCCGTACCGGGAATTGAACCCGAGACATCCGTAACCGTAGCCAGCAATGTTGACCACTGCACCACGGACCCGACTGATTAATTATTACAAAAAAAATACCTCTTAATCCAATACATCGATACCTCAGTTCCAAAGCGTAACTAGTCAAAAATTTGCAGTTTTTAGTTGGGTATGAGGAAAACCTTAAAATACCGATATCTACCGGTTCCAAAAAGCAACAAGTGGTAATCTGCAGTTATTTTAGAATGACTGTGGTAATTATTAATTCGGATTCAAACTCTAAGAACAACGAAAATCCTCTGACAACCCCTTAAAAGTCGTATTATTAATATCAGAAAAAAAAATTAGGTTATGTTTATAATTTTATAAATATAAATATATTTTTTTTATGTAATCCCAGAATATCTTTAAAATCTACAAAAATTAAACGTACAGTAGAAGATTAAATCAAAATCTTGTTTCCTTATTATCTTAGAAGTATCTATGTTTTTTTTTATTGTTACACTTTTGAACTGAGGTATCGACATATACATTCTATATATTTTTGGTTATATCCGTATCAAAAAATCTTTGACTTCTTGAACATGTTTTTTTAAACTATTATATTATATCTTTACAAAGATTCAGTCATTGAAACATATTTTTTAATTTGATTGTTGTCAATTTTTGGCAAAAAGACATTACATTTTATAAAAATAATCCTACCCATTCTAAAATTTTAAAATATGATTAAAACTCGCAAAAAATCATTTTCGATAAACGAAAAATTGCAACACAGATTTTCAGGTAATTTATATAAATTATTAATGACTAACCAGAAGGTAGGTAACACATCAAAATAATTGGATAGTAATGATTTAATTTGAAACGAAAAATCATCAATAAATTTAAAATGTTAACAACTTTCTAAAAACAATTTTATAAACCAGGGTTTCCCAAACTATGTTCCACGGACATGAAAAGAAAAAGTTTGAGAAACTCTGATCTAAACAATGACATAATTGGACTTTTATCGAAAAAAATTGCATTTATAATACATAACTATTACATATTTTATAAAAGACATCTCATTTATATTATATTTGAGCCATGCTTTCATTTTCCACTACGTAGTATTCTGGTAAATTTTAGAATATGATCTTTACCCGGAATTCTCGTGATTTCTTCTTTTCAATTTCAAATATTTTATGATAATAAAAACAGATGGGATTTCAGCATCCTGGAATTTCAACCAATACTGTTGATACTATGCATTTTTCGAACGAAATTCAATTTTAATTCCTATAATTTTTTTGTTCCCCGAATACAAAAGATCGTCGGACGCATTCCACTGCACTCGGGTATCGACGCTAAAAGGTTAATAATTAACCAATTGACCCGCCGCAGGCGACAATATAAAAATAGAAATAGTTCAATCGATTCATCGTATACCTACCTCTTAAAAGGAATTTCAATCCTTGTATGGCACCGTGTTTTATTATACCGAAATTCCCGCAATTGTGTAAAGATTAGATGTAATAAAATAGTTTATTACATATTTTTAAAATGATGTATGCTCAACTGAATCGAAAGAAAAAACCAGTGTTGCACTATCTAGAAAACACTCACCCATTTTTACTATTCACAAAATATAGATTCACTCAAGTTATAAATATAATATGGTTCATTGACAAAACAAAACAACGGACCCAAAAAGAGATTACCATTTAGTCTCGGTGACAAAACGGAACAGTGACAAAAATACAGCCAAAAAGATTACTATATAGGTTCGGTGACATAATAGAACATGACAAAATAACGCAGCCATAAATAGATTACCAAATAGGTTCGGTGACAAAATACAACTTGGCAAAACAGAACAGTGACAAAACAACACAGCTAAATAGGAATTATCGTATAGGTTTGGTAACATAATATAACATGACAAAAAATAACAGTGACAAAACAACACAGCCAAAAAGAGAATGGGAAAAATAAAACACATAATATTTTTGTAATATCTTTTTATGAATTAAATACATATACGGCAAAATTTTAAAGAAACATAAGTATACTTATACAGTGGAACCCCCAATTACGCTGCTCTGAATTACGCGCCGAATAGAAATATTCACCCCAAATTCCCCTATTACGTGGTCACATTCCATTGTCATTGATTTACACACAGTAACTAAATATTTCGTCCATATATATTTTTTTCATTTATTCTAAGTTTTGGCAGCTTTGCATTTTTCGCGAAAAATAACGTTAATTTTGTATGAGATGCACTTCCCCAATTACGTTACTCCCATGAACGCGGTCCTGACTTTCACGTAAATGGGGGTTTTACTGCATATATAAATACGTTATATATTTATATATATAATTTAAGACATCGACTGAGGGTGCTTGATGGAATTTCAATATCAAATTTGGATTATTGAGATTTTGTACACTTCCATGTATTTTGTCACTAACGAACCGGGTTTCGCCTTTCGGCATCTTCAGGCATTTGAGTACACGAATGCACTCGAACTGAGAGACAGTTTTTTTAGATATGTGGGTAAAACCACACGTACATTAGATATAAGGGTATCAGAACATTTAGCTGCCTTTAGATTAAAAAAAGAAACTTCGACATTCGCAAATCACTTGCTAATGGAGAACCATACGTTTAATGCGGATGATGGGGTTAAACTGTTGCATAAAAACATGGGGGATCATAAATTATTTATTATTATATATTATATAAATTTTACCAACATAACTTGGCCGCCGCCAAATTTGAAAAGAGAATAATTGTCAGAATAGAATTAATTTCTCCAATTGCCAGTTTATCCAAAATAAATATCTTGTATACTTTTCATAACCGTCTTTAAAATATCCTCGTGGTAGCCTCGCTAGCGGCCAAGTTAAATTGGTACATCTATAATAGAAGGTCATACTATTTTGCAACCGACGTAATAAAAACAGATACTATCTGTGTATAGCAGTATTAATTTTTCTATATTAGGCAAAAATAGAGCATTGTCTCTCGGCGTAATGTTTATGCCTGAGCATTTTCATAAATCTATGAATGGATACATAATAATAACCTGCTTTAATGTCTATAATAAATCTACGTGCAGCATCTGTTCTCCATTTATGTCAAACGAAACAAAGGTATAGCCTGAAGCTATCTAATTCAATTCTAGCACGCACGCACTTGATATGAAATATTGTCATACTAGAACTAGAACGCAATGCATCCGTTCGTAACTTGTTATTACCAAAATACATACTGAGAAAGATTTCAATAATTTAACATATCGACTGAGGGTGGTTTAAGGAATTCCATATTAAATTTAAATCGTTCCAATTTTGTATATTTCCGTACGTTTTATCACTAACCAGCTGGGTTTCGCCTTTTGAGAACCCGCCGAGAACAAGAACTCTCAGTTCGTGCAGTCCGTGGTGCAGTGGTTAATGTCGTTGTCGACGAAGTCTTTGCGAGCGTGACGCAGTGTGGCATTGGCGCGCTTGCAGTCTTATTTCGACGCTTTCACGTAGAACACTCCCATTGGTGGAAAACGATTGATATTTTTGAGTTACGCCGCGCCGCCTCACGTTCGCAAAGACTTCGCCCACCTGAAACGGCCCGTGGAATGGATGCGGAAAGTTTCATAAATTGATTTTTTAATCGTGTTATGGACTTCTGGTTATGTCTAGAATTCCCAACATTGAGAGCAATTTGCTCACCACTAGACCTGCCTTAGCGCTATCCTTCTATCCGTACTTTCTTCAAAAAAAGAAAGAGGCTGAGATACTTCCTTCCGTTAAGAAACCACGACCTCCAGATTTTTAGTGGACATGGCAAAAAAGATTAAAATCCTTCTTGTGTGGCAATATCTACAATATGTCAAGCCAGAAATATTATGGAAAAACAATGAATATTCACAAAATTAGAGAAATTGATATAAACATCGCATATATTATTATATATTCATACGTTTGAATAAAAAGCTTTACATTGATTGTAATATCAATTAATGAAATTGTTGATACTGGGAATCTGTGGACACCGCAACCGAATACGACAAACGTCCAATAACTGACCCACTCGACTTTAGAACCTCTTTGTATATTACAGTAGTTTCGTGGTATAATGTATGAAATTTTCTACACCGTGCTGTGACTTAATTCAAACATTTTCCGAGAGATGTATTTTTTAAATTAAAAATTCGCATGACAGTTTTCATTCAGGGAGTCGAACCCTTGACCTCAAGAGGAATTAATGATTACTAAGGGACCGGCATATATATGTATTTTTAACAATATCATCAAAAAATGATGTAATAAATGATTGAATGAATGAAAAACTTACACAGGTAACGTGTACCGCAACGAAAATTTCTCTGGGTAACGTTTGTTGTCAGAAATGATTTTGTGTGAAGAAAGGTGTGATGGAAAAGTATACATGTGGCTTATTGGACCGAAAAGTATGACAGGAAGATACATTTCCAATCTCTCAACCAATCCTTGGATTTGTCCCTGCAGGCGGTCATAATATTGTGTAAACAGACATCGCAAACTCTACACTGGTATTAAAATGATACTTTTATTTATTACACATTTTCGTTTGATAATGTCGAAGATTTATTGGCCAATTGATGTAATGCACTATTATATCGACAATCCCTACGTATAATCCCGTATCTGCAAACATGATAGTTTACAGGAGCGCATTTCAAAGATTCGTAACGCATCTCACAATAAAAACAGTTTTTACTCTCTCCTGAACAATTTCAATTTTGAGGGTCACATCAATTGGCCAAAACACCGCCGAATAATAACAAAATTTGAATCAATTGGTGCCTCATTGCTTATAGAAAGAGGCTTAAACTCAATTAAATTATGATATGAAATGGTTAGTTGGAAAAGTGTCCTGGAGCTGCGGTTCCAAAACTGTGACTATCTTTGATATGTATATACACTCTGATTGGAAGCATACAGTTATTTTTACCATGTAGTCTCCCAATGTGGAGCATATGGTCTCCTTATGGAGGTATCTCAACAGAAGCTTTCTACGAGAACTGCATGTTACGCAGTTGCTCAACCTCGCTTTTTCGAAGAGAGTAGTGATAAATTACTAGGACAGGACTAGTGGTTAGCTAATCGCTCTCGCTACGCCCCGTTTTTAGGATCGCATGGGTGGGTGGGAGGAAACTCTAGACATCACAAACATTCATGCCTACGAAAGGAAATCCATAAATCGATTGAAAAAATCAATTTATGAGACTGTCCGTATCGGGTCTTGAACCCAAAACAGCCGTAGACCCGACGAATATATGACATATATCGCAATACATATATAAACGAATTTATCACAAATACATGAAGTAAATTACACCTTAAAAAAATGATTAAGCATGAGCATAATCAGTTGATAATTCTCGCTATGAGTGAAACCGGTCCTTATTATTATAAAAATGTGCAACTAGTACAAAGCAAATTGTGTATGCAAATTGCCTTTCCACCCATAATTGACAGTTAAAACCTTAAAATTGACTAGAAGATGCTTATTTTCTGATGTAGTCTGAATACGCTTCCCAAAGACACACCGAGCTACACAACCAGTGGAATATAAATATTACCAAATTTTCACAAAACTACCGCCTTCGTCTTCGAAAATATTATGTATTATAAATCAATATTATCTCGTACGCCAATCGTATCGAATACCAGATGAAGAATATGAATAAGGCAGACATACATATCGCGTGGAGGTGTTGAAAACATTGTGACGCACATCTCCTTGTGATGGAGGCTTAGGAGCGGTGGTTTTTCTTGCTGAACGACCCACCTAAAACTGCTTTTCAGTATTTATTAAGAAGTGGGAGGTAATATATCAGACGCTGATCCATTGGCGTGCCTGGGGACCAATTTTGAAGGAGACAGCCGATAAATCTTGCATTAGCCCTGTTATACACAAGGGCTTTGAATGATTAAATTACCAAATAGCTTACGTAGCTTCACGAGACTCTCGTCGACTGCCATTGTTTGACCAGGAAATTAATCACTTAATCAAATTTCAATAATTCAATTGACAACTATTTTATCAGTGTTTTCGATCCTCTTTAACGTTCATATTTTATTTATAATCTTATTAATAAATTAATACGATGGAATCGTCGGTTTTGTTATTATGTGACACGTTTTAAACTTCTTTGAGAAGCTCTGTCACACTCACTCTATCGTAAGATTTGTATTTTAATCGTAGACTTTGATACTTATTCTTTGCTTGTAAATGATGAATTGAGAGTGGGTTTTTTTTCATATTGTTTCGCTGTGTGTCTTGGCCCTAAGTAAGGGTTTTTTTAACCATTTTTTACCATGTCCGCTACCAGTGTGGAGCACATGGCCTCCTAATGGAGGTATCTCGACAGAAGTTTTCTACGAGAACTGCTTTTTACTTAGTTTCTCAACTTCTCTCTTTCAAAGGGATAGAAGGATAGGGCTATAACAGGATTAGTTGTAAGTCAATCGCTCTCGTTACTCGCCATTTTTAGGATCGGATGGGTGGGAGGGGATTTTAGGCATCACAAACATTCATGCCTACCAACAGAAATTCATAAATCGATTGAAAAAAAAAATATGAAACTGTCCGTACCGTGACTTGAATCCGAAACATCCATAACCGTAGCCAACAACGTTAAACACTGCACCACGGAGCCGACAAACCATATCCGCTCCTTATTCTGGCCATATGATTCCTCTAAGATTCTCAGTCCCCCGCCAGTCTTCTTGCTTCCTCCCAAGTCATGTCAGCGTTCTGTGACTCTGTCGAGTACATCTCATGGATGGTCATCAATGACCTTTCAGGACGACGGAATACATCCGGTTGGCAGAAGAGACAGGCAGGATTCAGGCTCCTCTGAGGCATCTGCAGCACTCGTCCAAGTCAGGTCTGTCGTCGCTTTTTAATTCAGGACGTAATAAGGGGTTGGTCCGTCTTCTCTCTTGTCTCCGAGTTCCTGAAAAGTCAAACCACCGTTACCCTAGTATTCGTCGCAAGCATATGTTTTCGAAGCCGTGAATCCCTTAAAGTCTCATGTTAGGGTTAGCAGATGAAAATTTGTGAGTGGAGGACAAACGACTTCAAATGTAGACAGTATGGTAGATTTGGAATGAACAACTGTTAATCAAGCCAATGCCAATATTAAGAAGTTTTAAATTATTAGCCTGTTATATAAACATACTTTCATTACGAGGGCGGATTTACATTTAATATTATATATATTGTGCTAAAAATTACGTATATAAAAGACGAGTTATGTAAAGTCAACACTATCAACAATATTATGCATAATTTACCTTATGTATTATATCGGTTCCGTAGTGCAGTGGTTAATTTCGTTACGTACGCTTACGGATGTCTCGGTTTCAAGTTTCGGCTTAGGAATGAACGTTTATATGTCTAAAATTCCCTCTCAAACATCCGATTCTAAAAACGGGACGTAGCGAAAGCGATTCGCTAACGACTAGTCTCGTCATAGCCCTATCCTTCTATCCCTACTATCTTCGAATAAAAGAGGTTGGGGAACTGAGTAACAAGCAGTTCTGATTGAAAAACTTCTGTTGAGATACCTCCATTAGGAGGCCATATCCTTCACACTTTATGGGTAACGTAGTAAAAAATACATTCACATAGTGACATCAACATGAAAAAATGCATTCCGTGCTGAAAATATGCGGAACATAAAAATATATATGTCAAATATACTTATTTTAACTAATTTCAAATGGAGGAGGACCGTTTATTAAATGCATGTATGATATTATTTCTGTGACGTCTCTCTTTGTCTTATTGGGCTTATTCTCACAATTTAATATCAGATCTGTCAACAATGCGCTGGCAAAATTCTGTATGCTAGTCATCATCCATGAAGAAGATCCATTAAATAAGTGTATTATCCATTTAATTTGAATTTTTGATTACTTTCCAAAGTATCAATTTCTTCTCCTGTAAGCTAAGGTAAAACTGGCATATCAACTTTTTCCATTACGCCATAGATTTTATTGTCGAATTGAAAGACATTTCCTCCATTTGGATACCATCTGTCAACTCTACCCTAAGTTGATAAGTTACTTGATTCATAAAATTCTATTTCAAAAAATTTAATTTTTTTCCTATTAATAGTTCCCTAAAAGAGTACTACCCAACCAAATTTCTTTTAGGAATGCTATCTTTTCACTCTCTTGAAGCACGAAAATCGTTTTCGATTCTAAAGCATTTCTCTCTTCTTCTTCAGGGGTGAGTTTATAATCCTGAAATTCTCAAGTCTATTAATTTACATCCTCCTAATTGTTATCTACGTGGCCGAAACCAAATCCAGACAATTTTTATTCATAAAACTTGCTCTTCGCGTCGGTCATTCGAGTCACCAGTTGCAAGAGCCGTTCTGATGATTAATGCACTGCCTAGAGAGCTGGATATTTTCAGCACTAAATTATGGGTTATAAACTATTGTTCACCAAACATTTTTTCCTTTTAAATTAATAATGTCTTTCAATAATTATTATTATTGTTGTTACTGTTATTATGTTTGTGAAATGCATGGCGCATCAGCTGTAATGCCATGCATTTCAATTTTTTTTTTAATTTACAATAAATAAACAAAAATGTATTATGGTTGTACTAAAATACCTATGGTTCTAATATTTTATCAACGAATTTGAATTGTTGATATTTTGTACATTTCCATGTATTTTGTCACTAACGACCCGGGTTTCGTCTTTCGGCATCTTCAGGCATTCGAGCACACGAATGGACTCGAACTGGTGAGCGCATTTGAGTCCATTCGTGTGCTCGAATGCCAGAAGATGCCGAAACCAAAATCCGGGTCGTTAATTCTTTACTGTCATGAAATTACTTTACTTTTCTACTTATTATAGCTTTTGAATAATCTCGGTAATAATCTCCGTCACTGAACGGCTTATCGCCTTATCGAATTTTCCCCTCAAGGCATTCCGATAGTATAATTTTTTCTTAGAGAATAAAAAAAATATCACGCCAGCCTATTCTGTAGTCGCTCTCTTTATTTTCAAATGATTTGCATTGTTATTTATGAATCTATTGGGGTTTACCGAGAACATGTATTATTACCATGTATAATGTTTCACAAATAGAAGTACACATCCCGAATAGATGTATTTCAGGTTGTTTTACATACACCCGATTCTCTTTTTTTACACGGATTTTTAATACGGTATTTTTGCACGGTGTAAGAAAACGAACCAACTATTCTTTATAAATCGAATTTTTGCTTTTACACGGTAATATAAACGAAAAGTATTATTAAATATAGTACTTATGTAGGTATATAATATATTTTTAAAAATTCTTCGACCCTTTGTGAGTATTGAAATCGTTTTTGTTTTACAATTTGACGAATTTTAAGACACAGGTGTTCATGGACTCATGCATTAATTACTATTGTTTTGTCAAAATGAAGGCACGGCTTTGCCTTCTATGTTTCGATTTAGTTCCTTATGGTTTTTATTTCATAATGTTTCATGTGTCATTTAAATCGAAAATCATATCAATATCAATCCAAGTCCAATTACTGATAACTAGTATTTTCCAGTTATTGTCTTCTTCCAGAACAACGACGAAATTACTTATTATGTAAATCTCTTTTTATATATAAATAAAAAATAAATTGTAATTATTTTTGACTTCGAGAATTTTATGTTTTGGGGGTATTTTAAATATATTTAATATCCTTATCACCCATTTTAATAGTGCACCTTATCTTTTTTACACTGTTTTTTCCACGGCAGTCTCCGGAACGTATCCCACGTGCAAGAAGAGAATCGTGTGTTCTGGATAGTTTTAAAAGCCAAAAGGACGTAAAGTACAATTGTCAATATTTCAGATTAGCGAATTGAAAATGTTTAAAAATAGCTTTTTAATTGCATGACGATTCTTATCATAGTAGCAATAAATATGTTAAATATGATCTGTCTTCTTGTAATCTGTCTGCCTTACGCCCTTTTGCATATACAATCATTTTTATTTATCTATTAAATTTTTTTATTATAAATTCATTGTTTTCATAGCACTTATCTAATGAATAATTTTGAATATAAATACAACTATTGTATGTCACAGGGTTCATTGCATTCCTACCCAAAAGTAAATTTCGAAGGCATACATTTTTCTGCTGTCCATAGTTTTGGACCTTGTATAAAAAATACTATTAACAACAATATTTTTTTAGTGGAGCATAAAGACTCTTGACAGTTTGACTAAGTATCTCAACATAGTTTGTTTTACAAGATCTGGTTGTTGTTCGGTCACTCAACCTTTCTTTTCAGAGAGGGTAAGAAAGAAGGATGAGATTAAAAAAGGGCTTATAGTTAAGATCCGTTTTGGAATCGGATGGGTGGTGGCAACATAATATTATATCACAGACAATTACTACATTTGAGCGGAAATCCATAAATTGATTGAAAAGTAAATTTCAGTAAAGTGTCTGTTCGGAGATTCAGGCCTGTTGCAACAGTAACCGAATAGGGCAAATGCCCCAGAAATTTGTACTCACCTACACCAAAATATTTGTATAAAGATTTGTCTAAGCATATTTCGATGTCAAAAAGATACACAAAACGTTTTTGTGCATCATATCTTTATGCTGTAAAAATATTGTACGTCCAAATAGGGTATCTCAAATATTGCATCATTCAAATGCAAAATATTATGTTCACTTCGCTTATATATTTCATGCATCTCAAATATTCAAATTCGATTTTCTTCAAACAACCAAAACTTGCCATACAAAACCTTTGCACGAAAACATCTGCTTCAATCATCAATATATAATATTATGTACTATAACTTTGAATAAAAATTGACGATTTTTTTTTCCTCAGGCATTAAATCTGGAGCGAACGCCAGCACATGCCGACACATCAAATATCCAGCAGCCTTACCCAGGACTCGGCTTCGGACCCATGGGTCCTGTGGCTGGTCCTGCAGCAGCTGAGGGTACGCCAACCACCTCTAATACGGACGGAACAACCGTGCCAACGACGGATCCTCCGACAACTCCTGGTGAACCGGCGCAAACTGCGAAACCGCACCATGAGATCAAGAGGTACGAGGTGGCCAAGGTGGAGTTTGCGAGGGTCGAGACTCCATTCCTCATTGGCCTTTGGATCTTCTTTGCAAGTCTTGCGAAAATCGGTGAGTTGAATTTTTATTTTTATTCAACAGCAATATAACAGCTGAGTCATCAAAAACAAAAACGATTCAACCTTTAACACCCTTTTTTAATACCGAAAAAATCGACTAAATAAATACCAGCACAATAAAAAAAATAAACGCAAAAATTTAGGTGACAAAATTGGTCGTACTGATATCATAAACAAAAAAAGTTTTGGGAGTCGAGCAATTTTCCATTTCAACCACTAGCAAAATAAAAAAATCTACCACCTCCCACTTGTCTGACCAACACCTTTCCCAACCAGTTCAGTTAAAGACAAGTAATTTATTTACTAGCCAAAGCATCAGAAACTTTCCTGTGACATATTGCGCAACTTTTATTTTTTAAGTTTTTTTTTTAAATGAGATTATCTCTAAGAAAAGATTTACAGAATGGAATATTTGAGCATTTCTTTTGTTATTTACCTACGTAAAAGCTCTCTCGTTTTATCTTTAAATATAATATAATATTTCCAGGCCATACAATATATAATATCTTCTATATTATATTATACTACACACTTTATTTCACAAGTGAACCTTACACATTGCCTAGCGACACTGTTCCACGCACGAAACGTTTCAGTGGCGTAGCTTTAAATACAATATGGAAAAATATGTTCTATTTAAATTCAATGAAAGTAAAACCTGTTGTAATATTATACATATATTCATCACTATTTCTGTTTGAAATGTCAGTTCAGAAATGAATTTAGCATTTTTTGACAGAATGATTAATATGGACGAATAAATTCTATACATCTTCATTGATTTAAATAAAACTTTTGATAGAAAGCATTAATGTCATAAGTGTGTCTGTGTCGGGTCCATGGTGGAGTGGTCGACGTCGTCGGTTACGAATCTCACGGGTTCAAATCCCTATACGCACAGTTTTATAAATAAACTGATTTTTCAACCGATTTATGGATTTTTGTTCGTAAGCATGTATGTAAGTGATGTCGAAACATTCCCTTCCGCCCATCCGATCATAATTAACCTCACCATTAGCTAACCATCAATCCTGCCTTAGCTCTATTCTTTTATTTTTTGATCCCTACACTCTTTGAAAAGAGGAAGTTGAGAAACTGAGTTACAGGCAGTTTTCGTAAAAAAACTTCTGTTGAGATAACGTTATTAGAAGATAACGAGCGGACTTGGTTGAAAGAATGGCAAATAATAGTTTCTTTATTTTTTTTATAAATATTTGTAGTCAAAATAATAATTCAACAAATTTTAAATATCAGTTTCGAACCTTAAAGCTCAAGGAGAATTTAATATTATTCAATGACCTAATTTGGGGTGGGGAACCGTTTAATGTCAAAAGGCAGCATTTATCTGTATTTTAATAAAACCGTATCTTATAAATTTCAATTAGGTATATTTTGTAAATGTATAAAAACAATGAAATTATATTAATTTTGAATCGGTCAAAAGGCCGTGTTTGAAGGTCTAGTAATATACTGGTTCCCCAACTCTGTCATAAAATCGTCATGTTGACGTTATAAATTTATTTTTAAAAAAAATTCAAATATCTGGCATTACAGCTGACAGTTAATGCGCCAAATATTTTGAAAATCGAAAAATCGTACGCGATAAACTCAATGAGAATTTTTATAAGTCACTCAAGTCCGAGATCACAAATTTAAATTGAGAAAAACTAAATTTGATATTGATCTTGCTGGGACTTGAGCCAGGACCTACCTGATCACCAGGGTAGAGCTCTTACCACTAGACCACAGAGGCCGACATGATATTGGAATTGCCTGGACTCGGAGCCTGGTGATTGTTTGGTCGAAAAAAGCAGCAGACAAGATAATGTATGTTGTATATCATGAAAAAATAATAAATATAAAACATACATAACTCTTTCGACACGCCTATGTGCCGTTCGCGCTTTCGTCTATAATGCTGGGTTCCCTAAAAGCAATCTCTATAAACAAAAATAGCCCTCAAAAGGTCTTTGTGCGCCAATCGATAATGATTTTTGAAAACACTCACAATGCCATGACTTTTCATCTATTAGGATTTTCACAAAGTCAGTGATCAGGAAATAGTATTAGGGAATTGAAAAGGACAATATTTTGAATTGCTCTACTCTGGGTATCAAAGTACTTGCTCCAGCTCCGCTACATGCTCCGCTCCATGCTCCGAATTTTTTTTTTTGCTACCATGTCCGCACCCATTGTGGCCTCCAAATGGAGGTATCTCAACAAAAGTTTTCTATGAGAACTGCTTATCACTCAGTTACACAAACTCTCTTTTTCGAAGAGGATAAATATAGAAATATAGAAGTAGGGCAGGACCAGTGGTTAGTTAGTCGCTCTCGCTATGCCTCATTTTTAGGATCGTATGGGTGGGAGGGAATTTAAGACATCACAAACATTCATGACTTCGAACAGAAATCAATAAATCGATTGATGAAACTGTCCGCACCGAAACTTTTACCAGAGACATCCGTAACTTTAGCCAACGACATTAAGCACTGCACTAGGCAGCCGACAAAGATTTAATAGAAATTATTTATTATAGTAGTTTTCATAACAAATTAAAGAAAATCTAATTAAAATATTTGGCAGCCATTTTCGCTGAATATAATAATATTTAACGTAAACGGACCTCTGGTGAATTTCGACCAGTGATCGGCAACCTACTACCCGCGGGTAATTGAATACTCACTGCAAAATTTTGAGTTACCTGCCAAGAAATTATGGTAATATTTTTTATAAAATTATTTATATCTTGGAATAAATAATCTTGAATTAGAATACATTGAATAAAAATGTTCAGTTCTAAGAAAAAATATATTTAAAGATATTGGCAGATTCCTGCGTTTACATATTACCTACATATTGGAAAACTTTCAAAAATTTAGGAATATAATTTCAATTATTGATTATTTGTCGCGATTAAACTGTAGAACGTATGATGATGATGATGATTATGCAGTTCAGAGGACATGTGCGGAGGTCGGTGAGTGGCGACAAAGTGTGCCCTGTACTTCCTTCTTTGTTTATATATGTATATTCTGTCTTTGACTCTCTCGTCATCGTCCCTTGTCTTTACAGAGTATTATTAAAATAGTATACGCCAATCAATTATGTCTCGTCAATAATTCAGACGAAAATGACAAGCATAATATTTCGTTCTCTCGAACCAAGGAAGCCTGTAATAAAAAATGTATACTATGTATTACATAAAATTAAATACAGATTACAAATTTGGAAGTAGTAAATAACCAATTGTGTTTTATTTTTAAAATGTAATGATTTTCCACCAAGAATTGAAAATAGATAGATTTAAAAACAAGAGTTTTTCTACTTGGCGGAATACAATAATTAAGTCATTGGCTTTTCAAAACACACTTCATTTGTACTACACGAGCATTATCAGTTGATAGTACAAATGAATTGTGTTTTATTTTTTAAAATACAATGTCTTTCCACCAAGAATTGACAGTTAACACCTTAAAAGTGATAAGTCATTGGCATTAAGCAGTATCTCCAACTTACATATTATTTATTGTTGAATCAACGATGTTATGTGTAAATGAAATGCTTTTATCAGACTTTTATCAAAAGCCTAGATTATTCAAAAAGTCTCTTTCATCTTGCCAAAAGGACTTCTGAAGCAAAAGTTGTTCCGCAACGAAGTTACAAATTAATTAAGAAGAGAGGATGTCCAATTTCTGGTTATTTAAACTAAATTTATAAATTCTTGATTATTTAATAATTCTTTTACTAACTACTGTGCAAATTATAAAATTTGCAAATTAATGTGATTTTATTTAATTGCTTTTAGAAGTTTGCAAAGTGGACATATCGGTTTTTGCTTTTAGATGTCTCATACCTCATTAGCATAGAGTCAAAAGGGTGTCTATCGTTCACTACATAGATAATACGGGTTGGATTAGGGCTTCCGATCCCGGGATCCCGATCAATTATTCAATTTCTTAATCCCAGGATTGATATTCAGACAATTCCGGGATTTCGGCATTCACTGTAAATGCTAAAAAATAATTCATATATCAAATTAAAACTTCCTGATTAACTACAACGTGTAACTCAGTTTGTTCATATACATAGATTTTTATGACACCTTTAAAATTAAATATAAATTTATTGTAGTCTCCCTACTTCTCAAATTTCGTAACAGCCGTTCTTAACCAATTTGAAATGGAGGACAAATTTGAACCCCTTTTTAAATGAATGGAGGACAATATTTTAATGTCAAATTGATGGACATGTCGTCTTTTTGGATACCATTTGGAAAAACCTACCTTAATAATGCATTAAATAAAATAAAGTTATTTTTATCATTGTGTTTTTTTTTAATATTCTTTTCTTTTTTTTGTAAATGTCCGATTTTAAATCAACAAAATAAATCGATGCAGAAATATAATATTTAGTCATATATACACTCTAATTGACGCAATAATGGACACAAATTAAGTTTTAAATATACAATTTAACATATGAAATTACACTTAATGACCAACCCCGGGATTGAGAAATTTTGAATCCCGAATTCCAGGGATCGTAAAAAGTGCCTGGGATTGGATGCCCTAGTTTGGATGAGTTCTTTCACGCGCGATTCATATTCAGATCATCCACCGAAATGATTGGGTCGCTTTTGAGTGCGTAGACACTCTACCGGTGCCACTATAATGCCTGACTGTTGTCTTTTTTATTTGTGTAAAATTCTGTATTCTATCAATACCATAGGAATATATAATTATTATTTATTACTAAAAATACAATCGTGAACAATGTTCTAACTCTTATTTAGCACACACGTTTTTATTGATTCACGATGTCCGACTTTTTAGTTTTTAATATAACATTTCAAGGGCATACTGACAGAAGGCATAAAGTCATAAAAACAAGTTCTGAGATAATTGCATTAAAATTATTTTTTTTTCAAAGTGCTCTCGCCCAAGTACAAATGATTGTTTTTAAAAAAGATTTTTTTCTACATTATAAAAAATAATCTTTTTAGTATACAAATCATAAGATTTGGTATCCATGAGTTATAGTTAAAACATGCTTTTTGCAAGAATAAAAAAATTACAATATAACCTGTTTTTTTTATTCAACGCCATTATATCCTATGACTTCGAGCACTCTACCAGTATTATCAATTTGGGTTAGTTTGCCCATCGGTTTAAGATTGGCATGGAAAAAGGTTTAACAACGGTTAGGTTGTTGTTAATAATACCATGATAATACTAATTCCATATAAATATTTTTGAGTTAAGGTATTGAGTGGCTCCTGATGGTAAAAATATGAATTAATGCACAACATAATTTGTTTTATTGTTGAATTTGTAAGCTGTCAGTTTGGAATGATAAAACACAATTTAAAAACTTATCGTGAAATAAATTGAATTAGCCGTATTTTCAATTTGTATTACTAATCTCTAAACCAGTGGTTTCTAAAGTTACCCAGATTGACCGTACGTAATGCATTAAATTGCATTTTGACATTTAAAACGGAAAATCATCAAAAACTGACTTAATGCGTTCATGTCAGAATACCCTCGATTAATTTTTTTTATGTGAATACACTCTTAAGTTTTGTAGCTGTTCATTTTTACAAATAAGTATTTTTTACCAGTCGTTATGTTTATAGGTCAAAAGTAAACCAAAATAAATATTAAAACGAATATGGAAAAGCAATGTTTACTATATCACACTTTCACGTTCATAATAATAATTATTTGATCTAGAGGTCTGCACGGGGCTAGGTTTGGCTCGTGGGCAGGGTTAGAGACAATTGACATTCGGGCTTGGGCTGGGCCCTGGTAAGGGATTTTTTCTTTAGATCATAAGTACTAAATACTGCTGAAAACAAAAAGGCAATAACTAAAATAATTTATTACGTTTTTAATATCATTGGACACAACAGAGTCTTTTATTTGATAGGTATGGCGACATCATTTTATGTGTTGGTAAGCTGAAACTGAGCTCATAAAGTTATTGATGCGAAGTCTGAAACAATGCTTTGCTTATTTAAGAATCACTGACAGTAATTTGAAATAGTTCGTACATAAATAAAGTGTAATATTATTCAGTATCTACTTTCTATTGGTTTTAGAGTTGACAGTTTCGTGTGCCCAAAAATTCTTTAAAAATAAGTCTCATCGGTATACAGAAAAAGTTAAAAAGTGGTGACTATGGTGATGTGTGGAAATCATTTCGTGAAATAATAGATTTTCTATATGTGAAAAATTTGGGTAGGTACGGTAAGTGTGTTAAATGTAGATCAATTTTATGCTACTGTAATTTTTTTTTTTAATCGGGTTATTTTCGGGCTGAGATACACAAATTTAGGCTCGGGTCTAGTAATTTCATCAAATTTCGGCACGTGCAGACCTCTAATTTGAGCTGACTATCGATTCGTAGAAGTGAACTTCTCGTCGTAGTTTCAATTGTAGAGAAAAAATATCGTACAACCAGGTGTTCGATAAATATTTATCTGGTGAATGTATATTTATTTAAATTCAATATTGTTTACTGTTATTCGATTTCGTACATATTCTGAATTTTTTATTTAACATCAAATCCAATACGAATATTATTCGACTGTGTTTTGGCCAATTGATGTAACCCTCAAAAAATACGAAAATGAGTTAATGATTGGATCTCATTTTAAAGACGACAGAGCAGATCTCGGCCAACTGATGTAAATTAGACAAATAAATTGACCGCTTTTTGGAAGGGAAACATCATTTTACATTGGTTTTAGATTTAAAAATTCTGACTCTCGCACTTAATGTAAGCCACTATTATATCAGCACTTCCTACGTATAATCCCGTATCTGAAATCGTGAGAATTAACAGGAGTGGATTTCAAAGATTCATAACGCAACTTACCATAATATGTTTTAGATAGAAACCAACAATTGAACATTTTCAATTTTGAAGGTTGCATCATTTGGCCAATTTATCCTTGTCGAAGAGAATAGGAATATAAGGATAGGGCTAGGACTGGACTCGTGGTTGCCTAATCGCTCTCGCTACACCCCGTTTTTAGGATCAAATGGCTGGTCGGGAATTTTCACAATCTCAAATATTCATGCTTTCGAACAGAAACCCATAAGTCGACTGAAAAATCAATTTATGAACCCGTGAGAAACGTAATCGATCACTTTTAAGGTATTAACTGTCAATTCTTGATGGAAAGGCATTATATTAAAAAAAATAAAACACAATTTGTCTGTACTACTTCCACATGTTTATAATGCTCAGGACCGGCTTCCCTTGTCATGAGAATTATCAACTGATTCAGTTCATTCAACATTCATCAGTTTATAATGCTCGTGATGAGCGAAATCGGTCCTGATCATAAATATGTGGAAGTAGTAAAAACAAATTGTGTTTTATTTTTTAAACGTAACCAAAGCCAACGACGTTGTCTACTGCACCGTGGACTTACTCAGTGTTTTAATAATACGTGAAATTAAAAAAAAATGGAAAGCTTGTCATGCCTATGAGAATTATATTAAATGAGATAGTGATGAATATTATACAATAAAAATACGTGAGTTATGGAGATGAAAAATCCGTAGAAAATACGAGGAAATTAATCAGATGGATTAAAAAGGAAACAAGAAAAGTCACGATAACAATCCAAGAGATAAATCTGAGAAAAATGGAAGTGACAGTGAATTTCGTTTCATACTAAACAGTCACTGTGAACTGAGTAGGGTTTCCAACTATTCGTCATTATCGACATAATAATGAATACAGGTTGTCGTCGACTTACGACCGAGATAAGTTCCTGATGGTCGCAAGTCGAATTCCCTATTAAAATTGAATATTATTAGCTGCGTCACTTTCATTTGTAGAAATAAAGCAACTGCAACCAAAACTGGTACGGATACATTTTTACACACCAGAGCGCTTTTTTCAAATCCTTTATTGCAGCTGTCAAACGACAATCATAATATTATTGCAAATCTTCTGTTTTTAATAAATAAAACATTGCGAAAACAATTTTATTATTTGTCTTGTAAAACAATTGGTTGGATAAGGTGTGGTTGCAAGAATTGCGTTGAAATTTAAATTTGTTTTGTAATGCAAGTGGATGAAATAATGTTATGCCTGCAAGAATTACGTCGAATTCCTCTCTGATTACAATATTGTTTTACTTAAAAAAAAAACAGATTAAATACATTCAAAAAACGTGATTTACCAGACTATGGGTATGATTTAATAATTATTCACTTCAAAAATTAAACGTACAATTACTGTATTTATATAAATAAATATCCAAATTTTAAAATGCTGTTAATTATCTTTCTTACCGTATGCATCAACCGTTGGCAAACGTGCTCCATGATGCAATAGAAAAAAGTTGTGAGAGTGAATGTGCGAATCGTTGTAAGTCGTACTGCCTGTACTGTATTGTTTTGTCAGTGTTCTGATTTTAGGTGTACTGTTTTGTCACTGTTCAGTTTGGTCACCGTTATGAATTTTCATGTTCTGTTCATTCGCCGTAGTATTATCGGCGAAGTGTCCAAAGTGTTGAACACTTTTTCCAATAGCAAAATGTATCCCTCTCCAATGCTGTTGATTCCTAATTTCAATTTCCTGAATCCGCGAATAATATATACAAAGATCATTCAATTAACATTTCATTCAGAACATTATTTTGTACACAGAACATACTCTGAATACTTTTGGAAGCCGTTTCCTTGGCTAGGTCAAAAGTCGGCTTCGCAAAATATCTCAAACAGAAATCTGGCTCGGGTCCAAGAGTATTTTGCAACTGGAACGGTTGCAATTTGTGACGTATTCAAGGTCGCGATCATGTTATATATTATTATTATTTTCGCAAAGTTTTCAAAGAATATTCTCCGTTTTTTAATTAGTTTTGCTTTGAAGTTGACATTTCGTATTTGATTAATACGCATAATATTTTGAATAGCCAGCCAAAGCATAGGAAAACGAACCAGCTAATCGTGAATTGTCAAGATTATGTTTATCAACACACGGAACTGAACATGTTACTGTAATGAAATAAGAAGAAAACATTATAATTATATATCGGCGGTGTTTTGGCCAATTGATGTAACCTTCAAAATTGAAATTGTTCAGGTGAAATCGCGGTTTTTTTTTATCGAAAACATTATATGTTGCGTTGTGAATCTTTGAAATGCACTCATGTAAATTCTCATGTTTGCAGATACGGGAATATACGTAGGAAGTGTCGATATAATAGTGGCTTAAATCAAGTGGCCGGGTTAAAAATTTTAAACCTAAAACCAACGTAAAATGAGGTTTTCCTTCAAAAAAGTGGTCAAATCATTTTTCTAATTTACATCATTCGGCAGAGACCTGCTCTGTCGTCTTTAAAATGAGATCCAATCATTAACTCATTTTCGTATTTTTTGAGGGTTACATCAATTGGCACATAGCACAGTCGAATTATTTTTATTGAAAAATACGCAATCGCCTGTACTGAAAAATTGATAAATATGGCAAGCACTTCTAGTATTACGCCCCAGATATTATAAATATAATATGAAGTAAGTCATTAAATTAGTTTACGATCTTGAGTCTCCATTTATAATTGCAGTAAATAAACCACTGTTACTCCGAGGTAGACTATTTGTTCTTGTTATGTCATGGATAACGTTTGATATAGCACATATTCGACATCATTATTTTCATGTCGAATGGGTTCCAAACAGTTATGCGCTAGCGCCGTCGTTGGAAATGCTGTGACAAATTTTCCCGAAATGCCTGGCCGACTTCCAGTCGCGTTTGATAGCCACCAACTATTTCGTTGAAAGATTTCAGTAGGCGAGATTTTATGAGCTGTTTTTTTGGCGGGAAGCATGCGTGACAGCAGCTGTCAAATTGAATTCCGGCCATCTTGGATGCGACCATCTTAAATCAATTTACGTAGTTACTTCTGTCATCAAACTGTCACTTTATTTTGTCAATAATAAATGTCTATATGATATTGTAAGCTATGACAACATTTTAAAAACAAATTTAAGCTTAGTGGTTAGCTACTTTGGGTGGAGGGCGTTTAAGAATAGTTTTTATAGTAACGTATAGCAATCATGAAACCATGTGACTCTACCAAGCTTAGAATCTTTAAATGCTTCTCCTCGTAAGAGCTAAAAAACTAAACTGAGATTTATGTGTCTAAACATGCCTAATAGGTCTCCGTATCTGGTGCATTAAGCATTCTTCCTATAGTTTCCTTCTCATATAGGGCCGGGACATTTAATTTAAAATGACTAGGGTCGTTTCGCTAGTGCTCAGCCAGTTAGCGACAAGTGTACTTTCAAAAGGGATTCTGAGCCAATGAATGACAAATACATATTTTTTTATATTATTCCATTAAACAGGGTTAAGCAATGTAACCAACTTAAAATAAAATAGTTAATATTGTACCAAGCATAAATAATGGAAGTTTACAAAAAGATGCCAATTGTCCCGGTGGTCGGCCCCCAAATTCCAATGGTCGGCCTTTCGTTGCCCAGTGTTCGGCCATCACTATGAAACTTCATGAATATCGCGAAATAATTTACTGATAGTAGACAGAACAATAAAAAACATAATGATGTAAGGCATGACAATATAAAGTATATTTTGTTAGCGATCCCCATACAACATGAATTTGTCGAAGTAAAAATGTGCTTTTTTTAAATTGCGTATTGCATCATATAGGTCAGTATAGTGCACATATACATTGGCAAGTGGCAAGACTACCTAGACAAATTTTAAAAAATCTTTTTTTTTAAATATATCCACTATTATTTAAGTTTTAAGCTTGAAAGGCCGATTACTGGCGACGGCTGACTTTAGGAACAAGCACCCTACCCCCTCACCCTCCCATATACCATCAGAAATCGTATTTGATTTACCAAATGATTTAGTCGCTGATTTTGTGAGATAAATTAAATGATAAAAAGAAACTGTACCAAGAATTAAAGAAGGTGAATTACTACAAATAGTATGATAAAGTACACTTATACGTTTATCTATAACCGGGATTTTTGGCTCTCTCGCAAGGTTCTTTCGGGACGCCGGGACAAGAAGCTCAAATAGCGGGACGCCTGGCAGCCCTATAGTAATAGTAACATAAATTAGTGACAAAATACATGGAAGTGTACAAAATCTCAATAATCCAAATTTGACTACTTTTATTATAAACGATTTTTTTCCCCGGCTTCGTCCAAGATAGAGGACGCTTATATAAGGTCATTAAGACGTTAAGGTTGGACCTTTGTCTTTGTGTAACAACATTCGTAGGTAAAACAATTAAAGTTTCTGAAATTCTCTGTGTAGATTCAGCATTAAACATTGATGTGGGCATTAAACATCTTCGAATGCAAAGGATTACAAGGAATGATCTACCGGTTATCAATACCGAAATTTTCAGATTTCATTTTCATTTTACCAGTTAAGCGTAAAATTACCAATTTTATATGATGAGCTGTATCGGTATCATTTATAATCGCACCTTTCAAAGGAATATATTCATCGACACGCAACTTTCTTTGGTTCATTTTTGATAAAAAAATAACAAT
The DNA here is from genome assembly GCA_022494535.1 of Himalopsyche phryganea. Classification (NCBI taxonomy): domain Eukaryota; kingdom Metazoa; phylum Arthropoda; class Insecta; order Trichoptera; family Rhyacophilidae; genus Himalopsyche; species Himalopsyche phryganea. The sequence goes on along the minus strand of JAGVSL010000116.1, from coordinate 1,286,531 downwards.
TTCTTACACATTTTACGATTCAAGCACAAACACTAATTATTTATGAAATTTATAACACATTTATAGTTGCTAGGCAACATGATGCTAAGACGTTGAAAACCACGGAATATTCGGTATGGAACCGTTGCTAGGCGATCTTCCTCGGCCTTTGTTGATTTTTTTATCCCGAATTTGTAAAATAGCAGAGTTGAACTAACTTTTGCCGCCAAAATATCGTGTGAAAATTTCACGTCGCTAATGTACGCCGTTTGGGAGGAGTTGTTGTGACCGACAGACATACAGATTTCTACATGTATTTTGTTCTATATAGTAGAGATATATAATTGAGCTATTTTTTCATTTCTACATCTTATTTTGACGTATTATTAGTGTATTGTGACAGAAGATAGAGCTTACAGACAAGATCACTAGTAAATAATTCAAAGCATAGATTGAGTTGGATCCGATCATTCTCTAAAACATCTCCATTACATTTCATTCATGATTAATTAAAATTTTGAAAGATTATTCAATCAATCAGTCGCATAAGCTTCATTTAGTTTAATTAAAATTCTTTCACCCAGAAAACCAAGGTTTCATATTACTTGCATGTTTTACATTTCACAGACAAACTACAACAATGCTCCAAAGCTTTCACAGCCGGAAAATTCGACCTCTGAACGAAAACCTTCGTAGAATATCCTCTAGAATTATTATTATTGAGATCTGGAGCATAATAATAGAAACTTAACCTAGAAACTCCTTAAAAGTTAAACGAGATTTTTGTGATAGAACTTTGGCGAATGTTCCTCGGAATCGTTCGATCGCTTTATTTACCCGCAACTCTGTAAATATCTTTAAAAGTTGGAAATATATTTGATTCATTGATTTGATTTTTATTGAGATATTTTCTTTAATATCGTCCAGACTTTTTTACCATATATTTTAAAATCATATGACATATATGGAGCCATTATATTATGTTTATATACTGTAGTCCGATCTGCCTTCGTTACGACTCTTTTTTATTTTTCTTAGTGAAGATAAGCTCTTTTACCATTATTTTTTTCGCTGACTATATAGCATATCAATATTTGTCAGGTCCGTAGTGCAGTGGTCAACGTCTTTGGTTTCGGTTACGGATCCCACGTGTTCGAATACCAGTACGGGAAGTCTTATAAATTGATTTTTAATCGATTTATTGATTTCTGTTGATGTCTAAAATTCTCTCCCACTCAGATTAGTTAACTATTAATCCTGTCCTAGGTCTATCCTTCTATCCCTACTCTCATCAAATCAAATGGGAGGTTTTCCAAACGAGTAACAGTCAATTCTCGTAGAAATACTTCAGTTGAGACGCCTTCATTAGGATGTCATATATGCTCCACATTGGAAGCTGACATGATTGAAGTATATCGAAAACATGTCATCATTGTTTAAGCCGTGGCATATCAAGGTCAAGATCACAAATCTGAACACCAGTTTATAATGCTCGCGATGAGCGAAACCCTTCATCATAAAAATGTGGAAGTATTACAAAAGAAAATGTGTCATATTAAAAAAAAACTCTGGTTTCAGGGGCTCCATCAGTGGCTTTGCATTAAAATCCATTAGGTTCTATTGGAAAATCAATTTACTAAATCATCCATTCGATCAGTAAGACATAATCTCATAAGTAAAACATAACTCCACTAGGCTACAGCGAGTGACATGCCTTATATATTTATGCTCGGGAAATATTAAAATCTTTGTCTTATACAGTGTATATCACGTATTTGTTGTTGCTTTTTTAGTTAGCCGGCTAGTCGTCAAAAACTTGAATTGATTGACGTTCACGACAGAATCAAAATATAAAATTCAATGTGATTTTTTTATCATAATGTCTGTTAAGGAATAATATTGGACACGTGTCTATCAAAAACCTTGTGAAGTTGAAAAGTTCAATGTCAAGAGGAATGTGTTCTCGACAACGATTCGCGCGAAGATGTCAGCTGAAAGACAAAAGTGCGCCGGCGGCCATTGTTGTTTGCGACATCGTTGTCAAGGCCCGTTCTGTGTTGCCAAGCGTGAAAAACTCTTTCTTGAGAACTTCATAACAAAAAACTGATATAACTTCCCTAAATGTCATCGCATTCGTAACAATAACGTTTGTCATAAATAAGCAATATTAATTTGGTCACACATAAAGTTTAGTGTTGTATATTATATTGAATAGAGGGTTTATGTAGGTTATTTCAAGTATCACCATTAGCGTTTTAATTTCTGACAGTTCATCTCAATACGACATGTTGGAATATTTCGAATAACTAGAGACACTTGTCCTTGACATCTATTTTTTTAATTTCAATTTGATTTATCGTTTTAGCGTTTTGTAGGGTTAAAAGTGTTTATTAGGCATAACTATCAATCTCAATATACAATTTATTATAAAAATTCACAATAATTATATAATTAATTTAAGGATAGCGAAACATATTGAATCTTAACCTTCCCGTTTTCATGCTAAAAAAATCCCTTCGAATCTCATGCAGTCACATTTCGTTACCGTATGGGTTTTGTCATTTAAACGAGTTTATAAAACGAAATAACAATTTCAAAAGGTGTTTATGTAGTATTAGGTAATTATTTTACGACATATTTTGTGTGAAAAACCTGAAATACGTATCAAACTATGCGAAATTATCAAAAGACTCAAAAGTCGAAATTCTTTATAGTAGAACAAGCTCGAGACGTGTTCAATGCCGTTTGAAACAAAACGGTTGCATACAGTACGTCATACACCTCGAAGTGTTACTATAATACTTAACTGTAACTGTTAACTGTCAATTCTTGATGGAAAAACATTATATTTTAAAAAAGATTCATTTCAAATTAGCATTTATTGATTTGTAAGAGTTCCTTAACAGTTTAATTGTATTTGGTTTATGTATACTTTGTTTGATAATCAGTAATTTCTTGTCTTAGTTCATGAACCAAATTTTTTATATACCTCAATTTATAACACTAAATTTTATATAAATGGGCGTGATATTTTTGTATTTTTATCAGTTGATAATTCTCGTGATGGAAACCGGTCCTGATCATTAAAAACATGTGTGAAGTAGTACAAACGAACTGTGTTTTATTTTTTAAAATACACTAATTGTTACTATACTATAATTTTGTATTTTCCGTTGGTAAAATTGACGAGGTTTTCAAATTATGATTAATTATACAAAGAACACGTAAACTATAATGTATTTTTAATTTTCAATTATATATAAAGCTATTTTATTTACAAATAGCAAAATTTTTAATTTTTTGTATGACGTATTTCACAGAAAATTTTAATGTTTAAAGGCCAAAGTTCGTTACACCATGAGAGTACGAAAGAGTTAAAAGTGATTTTTAGGCATAATTATCAATCACACTACACAATTTACTATAAAAATACATTTTAATAAACAGTAATAATTAATTTAAGTATAGCGTAACATGTTGTTGAATCTTCACGTGAAATTAACATTTGTCAAAATTAAGCATGGAGGATATTCTTGGAAGATAACGGGTAATACTTCTAGATTAATATGACGATCAGTTACTATTAAATTTTACTTTGTTTGGTCATAAAGGAGGTTATTATCTTAAAAAAATCTATCTTTCCATAAACTTGAAGCTACACTATTACTACTAATTGAAATATGTAGGAACCTACATGAAAATGTTTTTAAAAAACTGTTCATGTAATTTATTATTAACTAACAATAAAGGTATTAACTGCCAATTCTTGGTTGAAAGGCATTTCATAAATTATTCTATCAAGCAATTTTGGAAATCAATAGAGCCCAGTTAAATTCTTTGTCAATTTTGAACGAACAACTGAATCTTCCAAACTCTCCTCTATTTGCACCCTGTACGTGAGATGAGTCCGTAATTATTACAACAAGAAAGGCATTATATTTTAAAAGAAATAAAACACAATTCGTTGGTACTACTGCCACATGTTTATAATGATCAGGACCGGTTTCGCCCATCACGATTATTTTCAACTACTCATCACGAGGATTATTACTTGAGTGAAACCGGTAATGATCATTATAAACATGTAGAAGTAGCACAAACGAATTGTTTTATTTATTAAAATATAATTCCAAATCAAATTTGAGTTATTGAGATTTTGTACACTTCCGTGTATGTTGTCACTAACGACCCGGGTTTCGCCTTTCGGCATCTTCAGGCATTCGTGCGTTCGAATGTTTGAAGATGCCGAAAGGCGAAACCCGGGTCGTTAGTGACAAAATACATGGAATTGTACAAAATCTCAATAACTCAAATTTGATATTGAAATTCCATCAAGCACCCTCAGTCGATGTCTTAAATTATAATTCCAAATGATTTAAAACCTGATAGCTCCTTTTTGCGAAGTATGACAGTATTACAATAAAAAGTGTGACTCGAAAATAGCAGTGAAGCTTGCAATATTTCCATATAATCGTAAATTTTTAGTGGAGGATATTTCGTTGACCCATTTCCTTCGAGCTTACATAACACGTTTACGGAATTAAGGCGTTCCTTGCGTTACGTGACCTATATTAGGGTAGGTTATATGACTTAAATCGTAATTTTATTATGTCACACCGAGCTGAAATAAAAACGATGAGCCAAAAATACAAAATGTTGACTCAAATAATTGCTCTCGTGGCAATTTGATAGATCAGTAAACATCGCAAAATGAAAAGATACTTTAACTCACTTCTTGTCAAGCTTTTTACGTAAGAAAATAATGATAATTGATTATAAACAAGTGGAAGTAGTACAAATGAATTGTGTTTTATTTAAAAAAAAAAAAAAAAAACCATCCGTCACTGTTTTGGGTGTTTTGGGTGATCCCGCAGGCCTGGAACCAAATTTATTTCTAATGAGTTCATCATTAATGGATTTAAAAAATGATTGCATATTTCATAAAATGAACGGTATTGAATATGATGAATTATGGTAAAAAATACGGTTGATGGCCGTATGTGAATGAATCTGATCCGGAAAATTTTATATCTTCTTTTCACGTTTAAACTTTACTTCTTTTTTATAAAATAAATTGCCAAAAAGAATAAAAATTGTGATCGTCTTATAATCGGTAAATTAAAGTTATTAATACATACTTTGTGATTACTTCATTTAATTGGAAACCTTTGTATGTGTATCCATAATTTTAATAACAAAGGGAAACTAAGCTTGTGATAAAGTTTTGCAGCGGCGAAGTAAAAAAACAAGCCCGGTTAATATTAATTATGTCTGTCACGCAACTTTTGTGTTTTCCAGAAGAAACAGTTATAGTAAATTGTCAATTTACTTTCCTGAACGAATAATCAATGACAAATTATTACTTTGTTGTTTTCTAATATGTGTAATTTCTTTCATGACAATACTCTATCAATGGCAGGATGAAATGAATTTAAGCGAAAAAATATTAGATTGTACGCCGTATAACTTGTATCGAGGGAAAAAACCGGAAATAATAATAGTAATATTAATGATAACTGAATATAATTTTTAGATTTCGGTAAGACTTATTTTAAAAGCGAGACATTTTTGACGTATGTCAACATTGTATCCCCCAAATTTTCGGTTATGGTTCGGTAAGGAACTTTATTCAATATCGGATCACGTATGACATGTAAGTATACTTGAAGCCAAAACAAAATGTTTACGGAAAAATTCCTGTTTTTACGTATGAAGTTAAACTCGGTTTTATGTGCATCTGGACTCAAAAACAATGAAAAATATCATATTTAAAAGTTTATTCGCAATTTTCTGGGTTTTTGCAACACTACTCGCACCCTTCACTTTACATGTTGTTGAGCAAGAAACTGACCTGAACCGTTATTTTAATATTTTGTATGGAATTCGACTTACGACCAAGTACAGGAACGTATCTCGATCGTAAGTCGAGGACAACCTGTTCTTCGCAGGTGAAACGGGTGCTCATTTTTAAGCATGTACGTATATGTTTTCATTGTATATTGATGACAAATGGTATTTTTGCCAAATTTATAAAAAAACAGTAGAACGATTTTTGTTGACTATTAAAATACTTGTGGGAACGCCCATCATGGATGACGGTATTGAAATTGAACTACTGAATGTCTAAAGTAGTTGCTATTTAATTTTCATACTGACGAGACTGATTTGCGTCACGTCGGAACTGTGTGTATTGTTTATATATATGTTACACCGAATGTGTGAAATTACTTATTTCACGAAAAGTGAAAAATTTTACCTGAATCATGAAATAACCAAGTCCATGGCCTCATTCAAGAATTTGGCAAATTATCTGCCGAGTACGTGAATTCCGCACGAACTTTTCTGTTTATTTCAACGATTGAGCATAGATAGTAGCGCCATAGCGCCCCAGTGGTGTTTTTCGCAATTATTTGTTTTATTTTATAAAATGCATTCTGCAACTAAACCAAATGTCAAATTAAAATATATCAATCAATACATAACTAGGTACAATGACGTTCATTTCCATTTAACAAGTCCAAAATATCTAAAACTATAATATTATTACGAACGCACAAATTTTATTATAGTTATTTTCACGGATTGCATCAACTTATTGAATGAGGCCATGGGCTTGGTTATTTCGTGATTTAGGTAAAATTTTGCATTTTTTGTGAAATAAGTAATTTCACACATTCGGTGTAACATATACACTGCGGACTCTTAGGTAATGAGAAAATTTCATACCTACACGTGATATGCGATAGTAATAAAACGTCTACGCTACGACCAGCCTGAACTATTATATATAAGATGATCAGACTGACAACCAGCTGTACCACACAGGAAATAGGATATAAAATAATCTACATATAGAAGTGTTTTCTACGTATGTATTAAAGGCTTATAATATAAACTAAAAATATTTCTGTGTAATGGAAAATTGTATTCCCACAGTTGGGATCATTTATTTTCCGCATACTTTTGTTTTGAATCGAATTCCAAGAATACATAGCGTTTATTTTACTTCAATTAATCGGATTAATCAGTTAAACAATCGCAAACCTTTATTAGCTGTGAAAATATAATATCAATTTTATAAATACTCTCCTCCCGCCTTACCCGGTGTTTGTTCCGTGTCATTACTCAATAAATTTCTTTTAACGGTTATATCTAGCAGAAATGTTCATTTGTTTATAGCTACAATATCAAAGCTTATTATCTCAGAGCCGGTTTATTTTTGTCTGGCCAATGAATTTAATCAACCAGGAAGGTACGAATTTTCCTATGCTCAAGCGATGTACATTATTTACAGCGCTACTAAAACTTTTTCAGTGCGCGGACCGGTACATATTCGCGGGAAACGAATCAATACCGATGGCAATACAGGCGACAAAGCTCAAAACCGTCAGAGAAGACGGACTACCTCACACACCGCCAAACAACAATAATTCTGTATTAATAATACAGTTACATAATAAACGATTTATAAGTATTTTTCAGTCCTATCCAGGGACTGATATCTATTTGAAGTATCGTCGAATTAAATACGTATACATATATATTTAAACCATTTTCAGTCGCAATATAGAGCACATGACTTCCTTAGGACAGGACTAGAAGTCAGTTTATCTCTCTCACTACGCTCCGTTTCCAGAATCGTTTAGGTGGGAGGAAGTTTTACAAATCACAGATATCCATGCCTTTGAACAAAATTCATAAATCGATTGAAAAATCAATTTAGTAGAGTGTTGATAATTAAAAAGTATATGAAACGTTTGGTTCTAGAACTATGACAAGAATTTACAGATAATCAAACAAACTAAACACATATGAAATTAAATACTGTACAATTAAAATTTAAAAATCAATAACTATTATCTGAAATGAAAAATTGAGCCACACTTAAAGTCAATTAATGCGTTAAAAATAGTACATGAATATTGATTAACCTTAATAGTAAATATCAAAATTTCACAATATAATTGAAAACCATTTAAATAATATAATAACAATTAATTAAACATGAGAGGTATTTTCGGTCAGGAACATACAAAAGCTATCTGAAAAACAAATTTAAAAAGCCGAAACCTATTCTTGCCAGCAAAATTAAAATAAATATTTAAAAAAAAATGTTGAAAAACATGTATACATTAATGAAACGGATACAAAAATGATAAATACGAGAAAACAATTTGAATTAGGCAAGAATTTGTATGTATTGATTTCTAATATTTCCTGTTTATCTAATTTTTGAAACTTATTATTTAATGATTCCGATGATTAAAGCGAGTTTTGAGTTATTATATTTTACATTCTGCTTTGAATCGTAACTGTCTTGAGGAATTTTCTTTTCAACATTCCCGTCAAATATTTTGTAACACAAATGACGTCCTTATCTTACGGAATACACCCTGTATGGAGAATGTAAGGTTTACTTGCTATAATTATTTGCAGCTGGATCGCTGCGAATATATTTTCTTATATATATTACATGTACTTCTACATTTTATTTCAATGATAAATATATCTATTGTTGTCGTCGTTGAATAAGTAAATTTATGAAGAATCAATGGCAAACGAATTTTTAATACCATGCCAATGAACCGAAAAAGGTATTTCTTATTTTATTGTAAGAGCAATGAACCCCAAATATCATGTCATATTTTTTTGTGAATCCATCAGCTCCATAGATACGCAAATGATACATTAAAATTGAGACAGTTGGATAGAACCGATATATATTATAACCATTTTTATAATAATAGATTATATGACAGATGGTTATGTATTGATTAACTAAAACTAACTTTTTCTTTGAATTAAGTGTATACACATTGGCTTAGCAGATCAGAGATAATTTTAATTAAAATTTTGCATAACCAATAGTACAAATGCACTCGTATCGGGGATTTACTGCGTCTAATTACATGAAAAAATTGTTTCATTAATAAATTCAAACACAAGGAGCATACAGTAGACTCCCCGATAACACTGTATATAGGAGGGGCGCTATCTTCAAGCCGGCTATTGGGGCTACGATACTCATCCAAAATCAGAAGATACGCATGCAGCGCTGGAGTATTTTAACGTGTAATCAAGATGCTGTCGCAAATTTTAATAAAGAACAAGGTGACTACTGTACATGGTATTATTATTGATTAATCTTTAAAGTAAATGCATTGAAATTTTACTGTTTATGCGTAATTACATTAGCTTCTTTTAATGGTGTACGTAAGGGTGATTAATTAATGTTTGGCTGGTCATTAAAGACATTATTACCTTGATTATATCTATGAACTTATAGTTGTTCTAGGAAATTAATCCTAAGACCTTTATCACACAGATGCAGGCATACCGGGCTGAATTGGAAGTTTTGTTATGTCATACTCTTAAGAAATCGTTGCGACTTTATTATTTACATTGCATCTGTTTGTCATCAAATGCGATTTTTGTGAGCTTTCACGATTTTCATCGATTGCATATTACATTGATGTCATGAGTACGTCATTGAAATTATTTTATATGATCGGTATCTTAACCTTCCCGTTTCATGCCAAAAAAATCCCGTCGGATCTCGTGCAGTCACGTTGCCGTGTGGGTTTTGTCATATAAACGCATTTATAAAGCGAGGTGACAATTTCAAAAAGTCTATTTTTTATGTAAAACCTGAAATACATACCAAACTATGCAAAATCATCGAAATTCTTCATAGTAGAACAAGCTCGAGACGTGTCTCGGTGCCTTTTGAAACAAAACGGTTGTATACTGTACGTCATGCATCTCGGATTTTTACTATACTATACAATCACTTTTAAGGTGTTAACTGTCAATTCTTGGTGGAAAGACATTATATTTTAAAAAATAAAACACAATTTGTTTGTACTACTTCCAGATATTTATAATGATCAGGACCGGTTTCGCTCATCACGAGCATTATCAACTGATGAGCATTGTCAGTTGATAATGCTCGTGATGAGCGAAACTGGTCCTGATCATTATAAATATGTGAAAATAGTACAAATGAATTGTGTTTTATTTTTTAAAATATACTATACAAATTGTTACTATACTATAATTGTGTATTTTTCGATGATAATATTGACGCGGTTTTAAAATTATGATAAATTATACAAAGAAGACGTAAACTATAATGCATTTTTAATTTTCAATTATATGTAGAACCATTTTATTTACAAATAGCGAAATTTTCAATTTTTTACATGACCTATTTCACAGATAATTTGAAGGTTTAAAGGTTAAAGTAACTCACTGTTACACCATGAATACGTAAATTTTACACCCACGATCTGTAGATAAAGAAAAAACTACAAGAAAGTTTTCATTATTCACAAAATAAGTGCTTAAATAACAAGGAGTTCTCTTTAAGCCGGAAAACTTTTCCTTACGTTGCGTGTAATTGCATCAAATCAGCGAATGAATTATTCACAAATGCTTCGACTTTGGCGAAAAATACCTCATTTAGAATTCCATTGTATGGATCGTCGCATTTTCTCGCAATTACCTACATACCAATTTTATTTTGGAACGTCGGTAACTAAAATCATTCTTTCCATTAATTTATTAAGTAAATATTATCAATAATAGAAAGATTCGGGCCACACATATTTAAGATACCTGCCATAGTCAAATGTTATTTTATATTTAAACCTTCTTCTTCTTCAGTCGTATTCCTCACTGGTGAGGGTCGTGACCTCCGCCTATCACAACAACTTCGTTTTCTTTGACGATCCTTCGCCACTCTGAGGGACATCGGTAAGGATAGACCTGTGGTGTCCTTCACTAGGTCGCTCCAGCTAGTTGAGGCCCTTCCGCGTCCCCTTTAGACCTAGAAACATGGAAATATACTAGTTTTAAATTATATAGCACAGATTGGTTACACAATTCTCCACCCATAGAATTCTCATGAGTTTTTTTAAAGCAAAAGTGAAAAAACTCTACTCACTAAATGTTTGACTAACAGCTTGGCAAACACGGTGGTCAATATCTCCTCGAGGTAGAATTTCGTATGTACTTTTCCCAGATATTCTCTTTCGACAGAATGCAACCTGGTTCTCTTCAGATCACTGGATCGCCAAATTTATCACCGGACTCCGTGCACTTAATGTCAAGTTATATGAGTTGCAAAATTAAACCATACCAAAATTATCCGTGTGGTGATAGAAATCAAGATTCAGTGCATATTCTTTGGGATTGGCCAATTATGTTTATTGAAAGGGATATCTTATTTTATCGGCCTATCGGACATCCTAATCTAGTTTCTTCTACAGAAAACTTCTATCAATCTAAAAAAAATGGTTTCTTCTTTTCAAGAAAAAAAAAATATCTTTCCTGCCCCTCATCATTAAATCCATCAAAATTATTTAAATTATTGATTATTCCGCCATTTTTGCATATTTAAGTTAACTTTAATTTGATGACTTTAAATATTTACTCACTTGTTATTGTAATATTATTTATTGTTTTTTTTTATTAAAAAATAAAAAGTATCATTGAGGTGATATATTTTAGTCTTCTGTGTAGTACATATTATAAGTTCATCGAATAAAATAATAGTTTATAATTATACAAATAGTACAGCATTGTACAGACAAATGCATACATAGTATAGCAAGGTAACCAAAACATTAATTATTCTTCATAGAAGGTTGTCTATGGTTTCTATGGCCATGATTAAATATTATGATATTTAGAGAATCCTTATTATGATGATTGTTGAGCACGATTTTTGATTAAATGTATTGTTATTTAAGTGCCCTAACTAATAAGTGTGTTCTTATGCAGAGTATTATTTCACAATACTATTTTTACATTCGTGTTGATCGTTCCCTTGATATTAACGAATTCTATTTGTTTCACATTGTAGACATCTTTATTGTATTTCGTATATATTGCTATTGGTTTACCTGCATGTAAACATGACTGCAATTGACACACGAAAGTTCACAAATGCAACTGCGTTGAAAATAATACAATCAGTAACTGTTTAATTGATGATCTTGATAAGATAATAATACAGGCCCGCCGCTTCAGTGCAGTGTTAAAAAAGGGCGATAAAAGTTAAAAGTCCATTAAAAGGGTCTGATATCTAGTTTAAACCATTTATACACTGGTATAACTATCACGAATAAGAGTTTGAACTGATATATTTATGTTATCTTCAGTGTGAAGGGTTTTAGAATGTTTATAAGCGTTGATAACGCAACGGTCTGAGACAAGGGTCGTGTTACAAGTGCAGCATGAACTAGGTTTAAATAACAATTTACCTACACATTAGAAAATAGTACTTATGCAGGGTTTCAAAGTTATTGTCTTTTAATTTAAGATATCGACTGAGGGTCCTTGATGGACTTTCAATATCAAATATGAATCGTTCAAATTTGGTAAATTTAAATACGTTTTGTCACTTATGAACCAGGTTTTTCCTTTTCTAGTAAATAGTTTATATCGTTTATATATAAGACAAATTAGAAAAAGTAAAATCACTAAGCTTAGGAACTACATTGATATCTGAATTATTTTTAACCTCAAATGGGAAAAAAGTCGGATAAAAAATTACAAACTTATAGGATTTTGCAATTGTAGGTGGTCGTAAAAACCAATGTACGGGGTTGGGGGGGGGGGAGAATCATATAATATTTTATAAGGCAATTTTAGAAACAAACATTAATTATCTTTTGAGTTCATTTTACTAGTTTACATTTATGAAAACAGAATCCGGTATGTATTATTGCACTAAAGTAATTACATATAGCGGTACTACGTCATATGTCTTTATTGGTTTTGCTATTTTTTTTTTCAGTTTTATGTGAATATTATCATCAGGTTCATAGGAGAGGCGGTTTTTTAATACGTAACAAGTGGGCCACCGCTCCTCTCGAGGTGGGTCTGCTGAAATATAGCACTATTCTGATTACATGCGATTACTTATTTTAGTAACAATTCTAGGGCACGATTTTGTATTTTTTGTAATTTCCATTTGCGTATTCATTGGATGAAAAATGATTTCTTACCGAGGTCACAGTACTCGTCATAAATATGTGGGTCAGCGGATTTGAATATTCGTTACACCAAAATCCTCGTTTTAGATGGATCGTCGAATCGAGGATGCCGTTCGAACGCCGGGAATTATAATAACAACGGAATCCATTGATATTCATAATCACAAAAACTTCACGATTGCCCAATAATTTATTTATTATTAGTCAGTCAATAACATTATCTGCCAAAATTGGTGCCCTATTTAGTTCGTGACCTCAAACTAAAAACATACATCTGTAAATAATTCACGAGAGTAGTGCGGTTTTAACGATTCAATTTTAGACAGAATTTCTGCGTAACACAGTGGTTTTTGACAAAGATAAGAATTAATTATCTTAGATAATGCGTGTTATAAATCCTTTCTTTTATTAATGCAGCCTTAAAAATGATGTCATCTGTTTGATAATTTTTTCAGTAGGTCTGTAATTGAACCCAGTTTGTTTGATTAAATATTACAGCATCTCACAATTATTTCTTCACGAAAGAAAACAGTAATTAAATTACTTCAATTTAATAATGATAATAAAGTTATGCTTAATAGTATTTCTTAATCATCTGTTTTTTTGAGTTTTTCATGAATATTTCTTCATTGTCATTTAAATTTATCATTTAACCTACAACTCTACCCCTGACAATCCAATTACGACCGCTCCAAAGTTTGTTTTTCAGATTTTCATAACTTTGCATTCATCTAACCTTTCAAAAATATAAGGGTTTTTTTCAAGACTTCCAATTGGATTAAAAATATTGGCTCTCTCTCGATTTACAAATCGAGGGTAGACTTGAATTTTTAACATTTTGAAATACATTGCGTAAACATTTAGTAAGTGAAATAAATAACCATAGTAAATTATTCAGTTTAGTTTACTGGCAATGTTATGAGGAAAGACACTGGTTTTTTTCATTTAATTTTCGGCATCTTAAAGATGCCAAAATGCGAATCCCGGGTCATTAATATACAACATTTGAACAATTATTCAAATTTTATATTGACATTCTATCAAGCACTGTCAGTCGATATTTTAAATTTTGATATTATAACATTTTCCTTCAACTGTTGTAAACAATGTCGATTTATAGCTTATTTTAATTTTCATCAAAGACAAAACATACTTTCATCTGATTAATTAATCTGGCATTTATTGACATTGACTGATTAATCATCTCACTATCATACTGATGGTGTATTAATAGTAAGTATTTATACACTTCACCATGATATGGTTTACCCTACGTACTGTCTAATATTCAGGACATATATTCAAAGCAACGCTAAGATGGCGGAGCTGTCAAAGTTTTAAAATAAGAACATTGTCATTTGGCAATCGCTGTATGTTGATCGTTATCATTTTAATTGAGAAATCTGCCACTGCAAGATGGCGGAGATTAATGTTGCCAATTAAAAAAAGCACAACTCAGGGAATAAGTAACAATTATAAAGAAAATGAGCAATCTCTTGATAGATATTTATTTTTCGCACCGGCATTACACAGCACAACTTTTATGAGATTTTTAATGGGAAATATTTTTCAATTATGCTCTTTCATTAAACTCGAAAAGAATAGAGAGGTAGACAAGTGACAGCTCAATTTTTCGTGACCTTTTATTATTTATTATGCCATACCCAATACATTCTGTACTTCGGTTTGTCGATGGTTGATACGGGTACAACAAATTTATGAAAAATTTAGCTAAGCAGTATTGTTTGGAAAGCATACAAAATTATTAAATCGATACCTCAGTTCCAAATTGCCTTATAAATTACTTTAGTTCCAAGCTGTAAAAAATATGAAATTCTTGTGAAAACCTCCGAAAATTCCTATTATTCAATTTAAAAAAAAGTTGTAATATTATTAATATATTGTTTAGATAATCCTATAATTTCACCAAAATCTACAAAAATTAATTATGTGTATCAAACAGCCCAAAATCTTATTTCCAAATTATCTCAAAACCATAAGTGATAGATATATTTGATATATTATTCTATGAAAAATATTTCTGACTATGTTCGGGTCATAAGTCAGCCATAAGGCAATACTATTCATAACTGAAATAATTTATTCCACATACATTATGAATATCGTTGGAAATATGGAAATAATAACATATATTATTATATTGTTAGAAAAGTATAAATGAATATCTGTATTGAAACAAAATCGGGCTGAGGAAAAAAAACCTGGGCTTCGGGTTGGGTTTGGGTAACAAATATGATATTGAGGCTCGGGCCGGGCCGGGCCTGAAGATGTCGGGCTCAGACCGGGTAATTTTATAAAATTTTGGCTCGTGCAGACCTCTAGTATGGTTAATACAGATGAAATTTACTATTTTTGAACTAGCTACATCCGTCTTTAAAAATAAGGTCGGTTCATGAAGTTAGTTAAAATACAAACAAGACGTAATTAAAATAAATTCAGACAAAGAAAGTATAGAATAAAAAAGCTCATGCTGAATACAGCATATTAACAATGCTAAATTGAGAAACCTAAAAGGAATTGAAGAATGTCTCTCAAGATCAATTCGATGAGAAAATATATGAAAAACAGTAGATTTAAAAAGTTACATTGAAAAAAAATATTATTTTACCTACCCAGGAATAGATCCTGATGGTTTCTGATCGTTAAGCAGAGCTCTAAACGCTGTACAACAGTTTTGAATTAATCTTAATAGCAACGTGGCTTTCCCGTTAGCGTTTCAGGAATTTCCTCCTTATTGACGTCACTTGACCTACATAAGCGATTGTTAAGACAACCAAGTTGTTAACTTGATTACCTCTTGTGCCATGGCTTGTTTATTGTTTATATAACTGGTCGAAATTGAAACCTGAAGTTGGCCACAAGTTTCCTATAACTAATGAAGTGGAATACACAACAAATGAACACTTAGATTTGAATAATATATAATTGAATCAATACTAACAAGGTATTGGGAATCCACAAAGTAATTTCTTCTTCGATGATAAATCGGGTATACTAGAGTAGAAAATACTTTGCTATGTAATCAGAATGTTCAATTCATAGGAATGTTAAATTTTAAACTTGGTTTGAGATATAGGACATTAGTATTATATTATATACCTCCGTTGTTCTGGAAGAAGAAAATAACTGAAAAATAATAGTTTTGAATAGCTAGACTTTGAAGTTTGTCAAATGTTTAAAATACTATACCTTTATCATTTTGTTTGTTTGTACTAAACTGTTTTGAAGTAAAAGATAATTTATAAAAATAAATGTGTTCTTCCATGCGGTAGTGTTTGAAATAAGAATTATTTTGGTACAACTAACTCAATATGTCATTTTTTCGATTTAGTGTTTTCTTTCAGAATAGCGAAGATAGAATTATATTCTAGTGTTGATATGTAATGTCTTTGTTAAATTTTCATTTCAATTATATTTTAGACGATTTATCATTGACAAAAGTTTGCCGCATTACTATTTCTATTGTTATGGCAACATACATATATTTTTTTTAAATATCACACCCCTTTTTGAGTTTTCTCAGTGTGATATATCAATTTCTGATCACCGTCGTCGCACATAGTAATTCGATGCATTTATGGTAGAGAAAAAAATACTTAAAACTTACAACTGAACGCTGACAATGTGATTCAACATATGTATTTTAAATTTAAAAGACTATATCTTTTGAAGATGAAAAATGGACCAAAGTCCAACGTAAGCGGTCTATTCAATCCACAAATAAGGCCCATGATGATTTGAGGACTTCCGAACATGAACAAGAGAAATCGACGAATAGTAAAATCCTTAATGTCCCCATGACTGCTTCACCTTCACCTTCGATAAAGCAAATATGCGGTACCAGAGTTGGCACATCAGTTTGCTCGGGGATTGAGCGCACAGCATCCATCCACGTTTGGTCTTTACATCCGGAGACAACCGTGGATGGACTCACTGAGTATCTAAGTGAAGGTGTACCAGATATTAAAGTGAAAGTGACAAAGTTGATGACAAAGGCGAGATACTCATCTTTTAAAATTGGGGTGCCTAAATCTAAACTGAATCTTTTTTTATGTCCTGAAGTTTGGCCATTAAATTCAGTTGTTAAAGAATGGCAAACAAAATTGATAAGTTCAATAAAAATACTGTGACTTTTGGAAGATGTAAAGAAAAAATTCAATAATTTAACCATATATTATCAAAATGTACGTGGACTACGGACCAAGTCTGTTGAGCTACGTAATGCTCTTATGGCGTACAACTATCAAATTATATGCCTGAGTGAGACGTGGCTCAACGACTCTATCTATGACGCCGAGTTCTTTGATAGCAAATATATCGTTTTCCGTCAAGATCGGAGATACGGCCAAAGAGGTGGTGGTGTCCTTATTGCCATACGCACTGACAGTGTTGATAGTGTTGCTAGGATTGAGTGCAATCCACGTAATGATGTTGATGCTGTCGTTGTTGGAGTAATGTGCGGTGGTTTACTTAATAAAATTTGTTGTATTTATTTTCCGCCCAAATGCTCACTAGAAGCATATGAGCAGATTTTCACATTTTTTGAAAATATGCCAATACGAAACTCTATTGCTATCATCGGTGATTTCAATTTGTATTCTTCAGCACCGGGGGTGGAATTGGAGTTTACTCATTTTTTGAGCTGTGTGAATCTCAAACAGTTCTCTCAGATCAAAAATGCGAGGTCGCGGGTCTTAGACTTGGTGCTGGCTGATGCAGATTGTTGCGTCTCGGTGTACGCAAGTGATGACCCTCTTGTTCCTGAGGACACACATCATCCAGCTATAGTAGTTGAGTTTCCCATTTTAAATAAGAAAGCATCCAGTTATCAACGTGGACGATGTGATGTGAATGAAGATTACTGTGATAATTATAGAAATAGAGCCTCTTGGAATTTTTGCCGAGGTGACCTATTGCACATGTACAACGAGATACATGACATCAAATGGGACGATATGTACTTGATCGGAAATATTGATGAAGCTGTCAGCGTGTTTTATAGAAAAGTTTATGATGTTTTTAATAAAATTTTTGATTTGAATGTGTACTCGGCCATGAAGCGTGGGTATCCAAAATGGTTTTCCAAAAAGTAATTACATGTATAAACTTAAAATATAAATGTCATAAAAAGTGGAAACGCTCTAAATGTCAGAGAGATTATATTATTTTTTCAGAGTTGCGCAATAGAGTGCACGAACTCATTAATCACGATTATAAAACATACATTAACCGGATTGGTATGAATATAAATTCAGACCCAAAAGCTTTCTGGACTTATGTCCGTA
Source organism: Himalopsyche phryganea (assembly GCA_022494535.1). Taxonomy (NCBI): domain Eukaryota; kingdom Metazoa; phylum Arthropoda; class Insecta; order Trichoptera; family Rhyacophilidae; genus Himalopsyche; species Himalopsyche phryganea. The sequence continues at coordinate 1,268,245 of JAGVSL010000116.1, read as the reverse complement.
ATATACGTGACTCTTCTGCTCAGCTCTCCTCCATGTCTCTTAACGGCAGTGTATTGAATGGTTACGGACCTATTTCTGAGGGATTCGCGCAACATTTCAGGTCGGTTTACTCAAAAATTCCTCCAAAACTTATTCACTCAGAATCCGAGTACACGCATTCTTCTTGGCCCACTCTTAATATCAACTATTTTGATGAGTCCGATATGCGTTACGCTTTCTCTCGTCTGTACCCAAAATCTTCAGTGGGTCCTGATGGTATTCCTCCATGGTTACTTAAAGGCTGCAAAGTGCCCCTCTAATGTATCTATTCAATTTAAGTTTAAGTACCTCCACTTTTCCCGAATGCTGGAGTTTGACTCGTATAAGACCGGTCCATAAAAAAAGCTCTCTGTCAGAGATAACAAATTTTAGGCCCGTAGCAATTTTATCAGCACCGGCTAAACTTTTTGAATCAATGCTACATAAATATATCTATATGCATGTTGACTGTCAGTTAACTGATTCCCAACATGGTTTTAGATCAGCGCGCTCAACTATCACCAATCTAATGGTGTATAGTGAGTATATATCAAAATCTTTGGATTCCCATTGTCAGGTTGATGTTATTTACACGGATATTTCGAAAGCATTTGATAGTGTCGATCACGATATTCTGATAAATAAATTAAGTGCTATAGGAAGCTCAAATAAGTTAATTAAATTTTTTGTTTCTTATTTGTCAAAACGACGACAATATGTTGAATACGCTGGATGCGCATCAAATATTTTTCCAACATATTCTGGGGTACCACAGGGATCGAATCTCGGTCCAATTTTATTTCTTATTTTTATTAATGATATTGTGGAAAGCATGAGTGGAATAAAGTATCTGCTCTTTGCAGATGACCTAAAACTGTTTTTAACTATCAAGAAGGAGTCTGATTGTACTATTCTGCAACATAATATAGACTCGATTTTAAATTGGTCTATAAAAAACAAACTTGACTTCAACTTTTCGAAATGCTTTTGCATTTCTTTCTCTCGCTCAAGATTGCCTATTAAATATAATTATGTGATATCGAATAATACTTTACAGCGTTTATCTGAAATTGTTGATCTTGGTATAACGTTTGACTCTTCTTTCACATTTCATTCACATATTAATTCCGTTGCTTTGCGTGCTAGCAAACTCCTCGTGTTTATAGTTAGGCAAAGTAAACCATTCGAAAACCCAACTGTGTTTCGCACTCTATACATTTCCTTGGTTCTCAGTACGCTTGAATATGGATCTATTATCTGGAGTCCATATGAAAATTCCTACAAGTTGAAATTGGAGCGAGTTCATAAGAAATTTCTACGATATTTCTATTTCAAAAAATTTAAATATTTTCCTTTTAATAGTTCCCTAAAAGAGTATTACCCAACTAAATTTCTTTTAGGAATGCTATCTTTTCACTCTCTTGAAGCACGAAGATCGTTTGCGATTCTAAAGCATTTCTCTCTTCTTCTTCAGGGACGAGTTTATAATCCTGAAATTCTCATGTCTATTAATTTACATGCTCCTAATTGTTATCTACGTGGCCGAAACCATATCCAGACAATTTTTATTCTTAAAACTTGTTCTTCGCGTCGGTCATTCGAGTCACCAGTTGCCAGAGCCGTTCGGATGATTAATGCACTGCCTAGAGAGCTGGATATTTTCAACACTAAACTATGGGTATTGTTCACTAAATATTTTTTCCTTTTAAATTAATAATGTCTTTTTTTTTTTATTATTTAGTAATTTAAAAAAAAAATGTTTTTATTTTCATTATTGTTTTTATTAGTAGTACTGTTTTTAATAATTATTATTATTGTTGTTACTGTTATTATGTTTGTGGAATGCATGGCGCATTGGCGTCAGCTGTAATGCCATGCATTTCAATTTTTTTAAATTTACAATAAATAAAAAAAAAAAAAAATATCTGTCATTACAGTTGACAGCCAATCCGCCAAATATTTTGAAAATTTAAAAATCGAAAGTCATCATGTCAAAGATCACAAATTTAAATTGAAAAATTCTAAATTCGATATTGACCTTGCTGGGATTTTAACCAAGACCCACCTGATCGCTAGAGCATATCTCTTACAAATATACCACAGAGACCGACGATAACATACTAATTATATTTATTTGATGGATGCTCCTTGCGCCTGTACTCCGCTGCTCTGAGGGCCATCGGTAAGACGCCGTTAAGGTAAGGCGCTTCCGCGTCCCCGTCTGCCTTCAACCTTTCCTCAACCTATCTCAAAATTCCCGCCAGGATTTCTTGGCCAAAAAGTTGAGAAGACGTCTTGTAAATATATACGGCTGAAGTCTATCCTGGATTTGTAACTTTTTCAGGACATATTCGTCTGCGCGTTTGGCTGTCCATGGTATTCGGAGCATCACTCTCCAGCACCACATTTTAAATGCGTCTAGCCTTTTTTTTCTTTCGCTTTAGAGTAGCTCCACGCCGTAAAAGCTTATGGAGTAGACCAGCGACCGTACTAGGCTCATTTTGATTATGAGATCCTCTCCAGCGATTCAATATTGCGACCTTAGCCATCCTAAGTCGCCTTTTGACGTCTGGTTTGCAACTTCCATTTTCAGTAATACATGAGAGCCGAGATAAACAATATATGACATAATATAGCTCTACCCGCAAATGTCAAAAAACTAAATCGGAAATGTGAGGAGTTTTCAAATTGATAAAAGTATTCATTACACATTGTCACTTTCTCTTGTACGACGGTGATTTGTTTCATCAAATATTGTCCGATTCACGTCATAACTGGTTCCATAGGGAGCGAAATTTTATTTCATCACGCAAAACCAACGGTAGAACTAAAGTCTCTATTATCTGATTTAATTAAAAAATATTCGCCTTTTTCATAACAGAAACGCACGCTATAGCTGGAAAGTTACTAATGATTAATATATTATTATCACTATGCTTTAGCATGTGGAACACATGGAATAGCAGCAAATATCAACAGATTTTTTTCTATGAGAACTGTTGTTACTCACTTTCTCCACCTCTCATTATCGAAGAGATAGAAGGATAGGGCTAGGACAGAACTAGTGGTTAGCTTATCGATCTCGCTACGTCCTGTGAGGATCGGATGGGTGGGTGAGGAGGAAGTTTTTGGACAACACGAACACTCAGGCTACGAACAGAAATCCATAAAATCGATTGAATATATCAATTTATGAAAACGTAGCCTACGACGTTACCAACTGCGCCACGGACGCCGACACAATTTGTTTGTACTACTCCCACATGTTTACAATGATTAGGACCGGTTTTGCTCATCACGAGCATTATGAACTGATGATATCTTTCCACCAAGAATTGACAGTTAAGATCCTTAAAAGTGAATAATTATTATCGACAATTGTTTTTATACGCCTAGGTGATACTCTGTCCGATCGCTTTGCATAGCTATATTACATGGAATTGTTTTTCTTTTCTTTTTCTTATATCACGAACATCAAACTTCAAAATTTCTTGGCAAATGTCTTTATTTGGGAGCACAATTAACATCACATTTAGGATGTAAACCGTCAATTATTGATGGAAAGGATTTATGTTTGCAAAAATAAAACAATTTCCACATTTTTTAGCCAGTTGATAATATTACATTATTATTGAGCGAAACCGGTCCTGATCATTACAAAAAATGTGTTTCATTTTTATATTTTTACCCAGTTGTAAAAAGTGCTCACCACGACTCTTTTAACACTTAATAACTATTATAACCGTACCCGTCATAAAATGTCTAAAGTAGCTAGTACGTCAGAACTGTGTGTGCATTGCATAACATTTTATTTTATATACACCGCGAACGCTTACGTCATGAGAAAATTTCATACCTACATGTGATATGTGATAATAATAAAACGTCTACAAAATGGTCTAGGCTGTTATATATAAGATATTTTCTGTCCACATCCATTTCACATTTTCCCTTTATTTACGTTTTTATCGAACACAACAATTTAAATTTAGGGGATAAAATGTCATTGTACTCTCATCGACATTTAGCTATTATAAATAGAAACAAAAAAATATATAATATGTGTTGGAGTTTATTTATAACTTGTGAGTACCCGGCATGCGTTGCAATGCCACTCAAAGAAAGAAAAGGTTTGTGTTTTAATTCTGTTTATTGAAGAGCTTTTGGATTAGAGGTCTGCACAGGCCTAAATTTCATAAAATTTCCCGGTCCAAGCCCGTCATCTTCAGGCCCAGCCCGGCCTGAGCCCGACTCTTAATATCACACTTGTTACCCGAACCCAACCCGAAGCCCAGATTTATTTTTCTTAGCCCGATTTTTTTCAATACAGTAATTCATTTATACTTTTCAAACAATATACTCATGTTATTGTTTCCATAATTCCAACGATATTTATAGCACATGTGAAATAAATTATTTAAGCTATGAATACTATTGCATTATGGTTGACTCATGACCCGAATATAGTACGAAATATTTATCTTGAATTTGAGTTCCTTACCTTTTGAATACAATTCTGAGATATCGTTGATTGTATGTGTTTGATTCCTTTTTTTTAGATTTTAGATTTTAATACCTTTTAGAAACCTTCACGGGTGTGAGCACATCAACTCACCAAAGTTTCATTGAAATCGGATGAATGGTAAAGGAATGCATAGAGGACAAACAAACGAACAAATCTTCATTTATATATGTATATATATAATTATATATATATATATATATATATAGATAAGTCTACAATACGATCTATTTGACAACACGTGTAAAGAGTTAAGCGAAAAATATGATTAATAATACCAATCTATGTTAACGTCTGCAAAATCGCGAATCATACATTCCTCAGTGTAAACTTCCCCGTACTCCACATCCGGTGACCCCTCAATCAAACCCCCGGATGAGCTAGAGCCTACAACCAACCCCCCTATCTCTCATACCCATATTTTTTATAGTAGACCTAGTGGCGTCCTGCGAACATTGCCAAAGCTTTCATAAAAAATGATAGATGTTTAAAAAATATGAGATTTTTGAGACTTCTCTATTTGAATACTTATGGATGGCTTTACCCAACTTTACTCAACTATTAGTTACCCGTGGCTTTACCCAACTATTAGTTTCATCACTCAAAGTGAAATTTACCTGGTTACATATTTCTTTCTATTTATACGAGGCAAAAATAATAATTCCGCCATTCTTGAGAATCCCTGTCCCTGATCATTCAATCGTGCACATGAATTGCTTGTTATTCTAAAGTATAAAACCAGCCTGCCAATAAGGATGCCACTGGGAAGAGCTATAACCTTCAACTGTACTACTTCGGATGTCGACATATTCCATGTGGGCATGAGTGGATATATTAACTTCCTTGGCAATTTCCAATGTTTACAATTATTATTTTTTTACTGTGTTTTAAACGTTTTTTACATTGCAATGATCATAAATTTCTAATTTGTAATTTTTGTAATGACTATATCGAGGTAATACTGACAAAAGGTATTAAGTCATAAAAACAAATTCTGAGATAATTGCATTTAAAACATTATTACTCCCAAGTAGTTACTAAAATTATTGTTTGTTTTTTAAAAAGATTTTTAAAGAATAATCTGTTTGGCATAAAAACCATAACATTTGGTATAGTCATATCTTGCTTTCGCCAGAATAAAAAAAATAACTACATGACTTAAAACTGCTTTTTTCAAAGCCTTTATATATACTATGACTGTATGCGTTTTACCATTAAGCAGAGCGTTAATTTGCGTACATTTTGACATTTAAAACAGTCGTCATCAAAAACACTACATCCTGTATTTGAGAAACTATTCGAAAAGTATTCGTAATAATTTTAATGAAATATTTTACAAAATCGACAAAAGATCACATCACAATTTCTCAAGATTTCAAGAACAATAACGAATACCCCAGGTATAGATTTACCAATTTAACTTGGCCGATAGTGAGGGTGCCATCCTCGCTTTATGAAATGTTGCCATACACAAACAGAACTGAAATTTCAATAAATTACAAAACTGATGTTTTAGCGACGGTTACTAAAAGTGGACAAAATATTTATTTTGCATAAAATGGCAATTGGAAAAATTTATTCTCGAGTGAAAATTCTGTCTAAATCCGGCCGCAGCTATGTTGGTAATACTATAGCGACTATTTTTGCGTTCACCCAACTCGGGTGCTTTCAATATTCTATCATAATACTTGAGTTCGACGAATGACTTGGGGTTAACAACCCCGTTAAACATGCCGTTGTTTCAGTAATTGATGAAATACTGTTAAGTCAGAGCTTCCCCGTGGTGTCTGATAACCTGGGGCATTCAAAATGTGTTGACACTCTACCTGCCCGTCGAGTCTGCCCTCTCAAATGCAATGTTATTAATTATTCAAATCGATTTTTAATAGTATTTTTGTACTTCAGAAACTAATCGAATATTCGAATACATTAGAATATTTTCAGTTTTACTATTCAATATTCGTTGTTTAGTTGGAATCCCTACTAAATAGTGTTTAGTTGTTTTGTCAGATTTTCTTAATTCGTCATCACTCCGGGTGTCGTTTCACCCAAGGCTCCGCACAGCAATGTGGCAGAATGTCGAGTAATATCGATTCGCCCCAATTGGCCGACACACTGCCACACCAAACTATAATACACCGATGCTTACGTAAAGGCCAAACAGTCGTGAGTCGACCGACTGACGCCTCAATCCGCCGTTACTGTTTCCAATTTTATTAGTATCGACTGGACACTTTGATAAATAAACCAAAGTTATATGCCGTAACAACAGATTATTATCAATCTCTTACAGCGCGATATTGTCTCCAAATGATTCACAGATGCTATAAGATGTCACAATAAATTACGCTCAGCAGCTTTATGATATATGAAGGTTAACGTACTTCGTCTTCTTAACGAGTAACAAAAATAATACGTCCTCTTTTCTATACTGTCAAGTCCTCTTATCCTGCGGCTGCCAATCGGTAGTCCGCGGAGCTGTTGCAGTAACATAATTTGAGCCAAGAATACATAAACTTATTTTAAACGTGCAATTTATTAATTTTTTGTATCATATCTGCTCCCAATGTTGAGCATATAAACTTCTAGATATCCCAACGGAAGTTTTTCTACAACAACTGCGAGTTACTCAGTTGCTCAATTTAGTCTTCGGGTTGGGTTCGGGTAACAATTGTGATATTAAGACTCGGGCTCGGACCGGGTTATTTGATGACATTTCGTCCCTTGCAGACCTCTCCATCAAAGAGAAATCGATTGAAAAATTAATTCATGAAACTGTTCATACCGGTATTTTAACCTGTCAGATCTGTAACCGAAGTCAACTATGTTGACCACAGCACCACGGTTGATTGTTAGAAGAAATCAAGCGTTATTACAATAATTAAGACAATTAGGTAAATATTAAGGTTGTTATTTTATATATCATGTCTGTACCGCTTTAAAACAATTCTTGGCAAGGTGCTCGAGAAACTTATGTGCAGTTTCAAACTCAGGATTAGCTTAGCACTAATCTTGAGTTTACAGCTCACTTAGCACCGATATGTCTCCAACAATACTGCTTTAGTCCCGGTAAATAAAAAGATAAAAATGCTCTAAAAGCAAATCACTCTTTTTTCCCCCGAACATTTACTAAATGCTGTTAATAACAATGAAGTTCTATAGAAAATTCAAATACGAATAGGATAATACCAATTTTTGACAGATTTGAATAAGGGAAGTCGATAATTACGCGCTAATTTTGGTTGGTACTTACGGGTCGAGGGTATTTCATTGGGGCAGAGATAACCGATAGCCGACAACCAGCTTCGTCCTATCGACAAAAAATTTGGTTGGTCAGTTGCATAAATTAGCTTGGGGCTTTTTTCCGCTTTCGGCACTACTTACCTGTGTGAAAAAACTATGGCGGGCCGGTGTTTACCCTTGGGCCGTAGTTTGGAGCCCCCTATTGTAAAGCATATTTACCATATGATGTATAAATATTCATTTATGGATAAATTAATAATTGATTTAGAGCAAAAAATTGAATCACGAAAGCCGAAATATTTAACGTTTTTAATAGCTACTATTAGTTTATTTCGATTGCTTTAACTACGTAACTTATTAAACGTATAATGAAGTCTATCGATTTTGGTATAGATGCAAAGATAAGGACGGCAGTAATTATTTTTCACGTGCTGAACCTACCGCCTGATCGAGCTCTTTTGTTCCCAAGGTCTATTCTAAACTCAAAATGGTCATTCATCAAATTCTTGGAATTTTAGAGAAGGTATTTATGATTAATTAAATTTAATATCTTAGCTAATGCCAGGCAATTTGTATATTGTCATTTAATATTGCGTGGAACGAAATTGATTACTAATATAAATGTTTTATTATCCAATTTAATTCTAAATTGGTGTATATTTTTAGATTTAAGCCTAATAAAATAGTCTTTCAAATATTTATCAATAGTATTTACTACCCAGCTTCGGTAGAAATCGACGGCGCTAACATTTAGATGTTTACGTTATTATCTCGTTATTTTGCTGCAACTAGAAATTGTAGCCATTATGATACGTACAATTTTCACGTCACTTTTGTAAACCGTTTGGTGTTATTGTGACAGACAGTCAGACTTATACACGTGATTTGTGCTATATAGTAGAGAGAATGTTCGTTGAAACAGTACTAATCATTAAAATGTGTTTTAATTAGTTTAGGATTCAGTAGTTAAAAAACAATATAAAAATTCGGCGAGAGAGCGACACGTTTTGTCAAACGTTTGACGAATTTCACAAAAACATTTAATGGTTTCTACTGTTCTTCTCAAGTGTGTTTCTCACCGGTCATGACTTTTTAAAGAGGTCAACCACGTAACAAGTTGTTTTACCAATACCACCCGCTGTGTACATGAGTGTAACATAACCATAAAATGTTATAAAAAAGTTAATGTGTGACTTGGTCAGTCACTTAAATTAAATCCAGTTGATATTAAGTATCATGTGTGTCATCCATGTAATGAGAGCTCATCGTTTTACGTGAGTGTATTGAGTCTAGTAAGTAATCAATAGAGTATATGGCGATACCCAAATATATTAGAAAATTATTCAAATGCTTTGATCAATAGTAATTATTTTTTTAGAGTTTCCGAATCATTTAATTGAAAATAATAACGTAGAAATATTCCATCGAGTAAATAAAAAAATATTAATATAAATAGTTCAGAGTTTCTAGAAATTAATAAAACTATTAATACTAATCGATTATTAGTAAATAACATTTTAAATAAGAAAGGTGACTCACCGCTATAAAATTTATTTCTCTTGGGATTTTCACTTCCAAACACTAGGAATTAATTTTGTATTAAGTAGTGTTATGGTAATTAGTACTATTATCGTTTGTGTCTTACACCCTTCCCGCGTCCAGTAGAAGAAAATGAACCCACTCGAATCTACCTAAGAAATAAATAACCTTGCGATAGAAGATGCTTCTTATAAAAGCTAAACACGTGTTACATTTAATAATCTAGCCAGTGGAATAAGAGAGTTATCAATTTTAATTTTATATTATAAATAAATTTCCACAAAATGATGTCCAATCCATCAAAAAAACTTCAATTATAACGTGTGCCATTACTTCGATTATTAATAACTTTTCAACAATTATTTTTCATTGCAGGATTCCACATGGCACCGAAGCTCTCAAAGATCTTCCCAGAGTCCTGTCTGCTGATTGCGGTCGGAGTCATCATCGGGATTATTCTCTTCAACATCCGCAGCGTCCATGTCTCTCCTCTGACACCGGATACCTTTTTCCTTTACATGCTACCCCCTATAATTCTGGATGCCGGATACTTCATGCCGAACCGGTTGTTCTTCGACCACCTGGGCACGATTCTGCTGTTTGCAGTCATAGGAACTGTCTTCAACACCTTGACTATTGGTAAGTTTATTTATTATCCTCTTAAACTTTCATAATTAAAGGCATCCATTATCCATTATAAATATTAAAAGTTTGATATTAAAATTGAAAAAATCTACTAACATTGCTACTTACTATAGTATTACCAGCATTACTTGGCCGCCGCCGAATTCGAAACTAGAATTGTCAGCCTAGAATAAATTTTTCGAATTACCAATTTATGCAAAATAAACATCTACTTTTAATAACCTTCACTAAAATATCAGTTTTGAAATTTACTGAAATTTCCGTTCTGGTTGAGTTTGGCAACATTCCTAACGTGACGGTGGCACCCTCACTAGCGGCCAAGTTAAATTGGTACCTCTACAGTCAGTACAAAATTCAGTTTTGTCAACAAAAATCATAAATGACATCACTCAATGAAATATGCATTTCATAATGCGTATAATTTGCTATAAATCAGATCTTTCTTTAAGCCATGTCCGCTCCCAATGTGGATCATATGGCCTACTAGTGGAGCTTTCTCAACAGAAGTTTTTCTACAAGAACTGCTTGTTACTCAACCTCTATTTTTCGAAGAGAGTAGGGAGATAAGAATAAGTCTAGGACAGGGTTAGTGGTTGGCTTCAGTTACACATGTCTTGGGTTCAAATCCCGCTGAAAATTGATTTTTCATTCGATTTATGGATTTCTGATCATAGGCATGCATATTTGTGACGTCTATAATTCCCTCCCACCTATATAATCTCAAAAACGGGGCCTAGCCAGAACGTCTAGCTAACCACTAGTCCTGTCCGAGCCGTATTCTTCTATCCCTACTGTCTTCAAAAAAGAGAGGTTTGTGAAACTGAGTAACAAACAGTTTTCATGGGAAAAAAGATGTATGTTTAGATAAATTTGGATTATTGAGATTTTGTACACTCGAACTGAGTTCGAACTCAGTTCGAGTCCATTCGTGTGCTCGAATGCCTGAAGATGCCGAAAGGCGAAACCCGTGTCGTTAGTGACAAAATACATGGAAGTGTACAAAATCTCAATAATCCAAATTTAATATTGAAATTCCATCAAGCACCCTCAGTCGATGTCTTAAATTATATGTTTAGATACTTTCATTAGGAGTCCATATGATCCACATTGGGAGTGGACAATCATCTCACAATCAAAAACCAAATAATCTTTCGATTAGTCATACATTACATGTATAAAGAACCCAACTCATTTTATTTTTTCATCATAGGAATCCTGTCCTGATGATAATATATGTCAAGAAAAACGTAAAATAACCGCACGTGAAAAAATCATCACTCTTTTCTCTCCAAAAAATCAGCGTAGAAAGTTTGTTTATTCCACCTTTACTTATAACAAAAACTGTTTTAGAAATATTCAAAATATATATTTATCTTTTACTGACGCACTCGCCAAAAGGTCAATGTAACCTAATATTTTATAAAGTACTAATTTTATATGTGTATATCTCGACAGGTTAAAAGGGATATTCTTTTATATTTTATAACATTTTCGGTAATATAAAGTAATCCGCAACTGTCAAATAAATTTGTTTTATGCTGGCATATGCTATCTTCCCTACACCTGTTTGAAAATTATGCATAAATTATTCAAACCATTAACGGTTAAATAAAACACCAAAGTCATTAACCTCACGTGAACTCCCCTGTACTCCAATAAAAATCAGTCGAAATTTGCTAAAAATCCGTAAAAGTGCAATGACACGTACATTTCTACGTACGCAGAAATAACACCTAAGTCTCAAGCGCCAGGTAAATTACAATAATTAAACGATAAAGATTACAGCTAAAACTCTTTAAATATTCTAAAATAACTACAATACATTCATGCATAATAATATAAAAAGGAAGAGTCGAATCAATGCTGCTGAATTAGTAAAATTCATGTTAAAATATCACATTTTTCATCAAATCTCATACAAATACAAATCTTATTTTGGCCCTCCTGAAAACTACCAATTTTAGACTTATCGCCCTTTTCCTTTCGCACACAGAAATAATAAAGAGGGTCATCGTAGAATCTATCGTCGATGTTCTCGAAGAAGACACTAACTGAAAAATACTAGTTTTAAGTAATTGGACATTGAGGTTTTTCAAATGTTTAACATCCTATACCTTTTTCATTTAGTTTGTTTGTACAAAACTGTTTTTTTTTTTAAGTAAAAGTATAATTTATAAAAATAAGCATGTTCTTCCATACGGGTGAGCTCGAAATAAGGAACATTTTGGTATAACTAACTCAATATGCCGTTTTTTCGATTTAGTGATTTTCTTCCAGAACAGCGACGATATTTATAATGGGCGGACTTATACCAAGTATAGTTCTAACAAGTAAATGGCAACTGAAACAAAAATTATACAAAAGTCTTAAGTAGTTATGTGTTCTATTTTTTTTTTTTAATTTAGTGCCTTACATCAAGTATTCACAGTTGCCACATTCAAACTGTCGAATGATATATTATCTTCTATTTCTATTTTTCTAAATATTATTGAACAGTTGACAGTTAGTAGTTATTTCACCTTCTGCTTTGCACGTTTCTAAAATTGCAAATTCACGGGTGAATGATTTGCAAACAAAAGCATTTCTGAATTAATTGTAGTTTTGTGATGAATTGCCGGAAATAAAAATTGCCTTGTCGATAAAATAGTTTTCTGTTTGAACGGTGTACTTAACGGTTGAAGTGAGCTCACACAAACTTTTCTATTTTAATATCTACTGAATTGCCCCCGTCTCCCAACATATCCAGCATTAAATAGCGGGTGGTAGGGAGAGAACGATTAGATCAATAATAATTATCCTTTCCCAACATCATCTTTCTATCAATAGTTTCTTCGAAAAATAGGAAGGTTTTGTTTCTAACCATGTCCGCTCCTAATGTGAAACATGTGAAATTCTAATGTAGTTTATTTCAACAGAATTTGTTTCGAGAACAAGCAACTCAGTCGATCAAATTCTTTTTTTCGAAGAGAGTAAGGATAGAAAGTATAAGGCTAAGATAAGACTTGTGGTTAACTAATCGCTCTCGCTACGCCCCATTTTAAGGACCGGATGGGCGGGTAGTGAATTAAAACATTAGAGAAATCCATGTCTTTTAACGCAAGTCCATTAATCGATTGAAACCATTCAACCAGTGAACTACGCAAAAGAGGCTAACGACTTTCATCACAAGGCTACACGACCGGAAAAAAAACAACCAGTTATCATAAAAAATATGTAAATCGGGAAGCTCCGTTATAATTCCACATTTGTAGTGGATAAGAAATAAAATATTCTCCATAATCATTACAACATTACAAAAGGGTTACTTAAATACATCTGCGAGTAAATATTTTCCACTTCGTTCTCAAGTCTTCAGTGTGCTAATTGACAATTCTTGATGGAAAGGCATTTTATTTTATAATTAAAGCACAATTTTTTTCTACTATGTACTTCCAAAAATTTCATAATCTCATTTCGAGCATTGTCGATTGATAAAATATAAATCTAACAAGGCTACTTATTTGAAACAGAGTATTAATAATTACATGGTATATATTGTCGGGTTCGTGGTGCAGTGATCAACATCGTTGGCAACGGTTACGTATGCCTCGAGTTCAACCTCGGTACGGACAGTTTCATAAACTGATTTTTCAATCGATCTATGAATTTCTGTTTGTATGTATGGATGTTTGTGAGGTCTAGAATTCGCTTGCCACTTACCACCCATCCGACCTTAAAACGGAGAACGATTAGCTAACCACCAGTCTAGTTCTAGCCCTATCCTTCTATCCCTACTCTCTTCGAAAAAAGAGATGATAAGCAACTAAGTAACAAGGAGTTCTTGTAGAAAAACTTCTGTTGAGATACTTCCATTAGCAGGCCATATGCTTCACATATGGAGCGAATTATACGAATTATAAAAATACAGTGTTACGTTACCATTCAACAATTATTTTTAAGTCAAGATAATATTTTGCTCTATGACGAATCTAATATTTTCAAATCGTTTCAATGTAATAACCGTATCATCAAAGGCTCTGGACATTTAGAAATTCATAATGATCCCGCATGACTTGTAGACGTCATAAAATTGCCTTTCCTTTGTCTCAAAAATATATCCATTCAATGGATAGTAAATATTTAATTTAGTAAGGAAAACATTTTTTTCGGTTTTCATTTTGTCTATGACGTACAGTGTAAGTATGTATGTTTATAAGAAGAATACAGACTAGCTTATTGAAAATATTTTGTTTGTTTTTATGCCAAAATGACTGTACAATACAATGTGATAGGTCATATAAATCAGTGCTTCCAAAACTATAGGTGACGGCCTCTTGTATGAATGCCTCAAAATATTCCAGTAGAGCTACAAGTATTAATTTATTTGTGATTTTTTTTCTTTTATGAACCCTCGAGAAGTGAAGTGAGCCAAGCGGTAAAACGGTGAAACTTGATAATTCAAAGTTTTGGCTTAACGATCTTCTTACATTAATTGAGACATTATTTAATTTTCCTCCTTACATAATAAAACACTTTGCAGCCTTTATTTACTTAGTTACATCACTTTTATGATACTTTATGACATGTAAAATACCAAAACGCATTATTTTTTTTCGACAATATCAGTTGGATCACTTCACTTCTCATTGGCTCAATATTGTGTATATATTTGTTATATAAGAACACACTGTGTGCAAAAGGAAAAGGCGTCTTTAAAATTGAGTTACATATGCCAAAATGACTACAATGCATGTATGCAAGAGACCAGTCGAATCAGTATCCCTGAATTGATAAATTTTACGTTCAAACATCACATTTTTCATAAAATTTCATACAATCGCAAATCTTGTTTTGGCTCTCCTGAAAAGTAAAATGTTGAACTTTTCCTTTCGCACATAGCATTCGTGATTTATTTTTTAATTTTGTCTTTGAGACGATTGTCGAATACATGTATTTGATATACATAATTTCAAATAAAGCTTTTGATAACTAAATTAATTTAATTTCTGTGGTAGAGAGCTGAAAATTTGAAAATTTTGTCCGCAGTGGAATGAAAAGTTTTAGGATGAACTGATATCAACAGTCATATCCGTATTTAGAAACAATAATATGCAATGAATCCTATTTTTTATAATGTACTAGTGAGTACCCGGCATGCGTTGCAATGCCACTCAAAAAGGGTTTGTGTTTTAATTCTGTTTATTGAACTGCTTTTGGATTAGAGGTCTGCACAGGCCGAAATTTCATAGTCTTACCCGGTTCGAACCCATCATCTTCAGGTCTGGCCCGACCCGAACCCGAGTTTCAATATCACACTTGTTATAACACAATATTTTTGTTTTTCGTCTGGTGCGTACACGAATAAATCAGAAGGTTTTTCCTAGATGTCGCTGTATGTACGTATTTGGTTTTTTTTTTTCAATTTTAGATTTTCTTTTTTTTTTTCTTCATAACCCTTCACGGGTGTGTGCACAACAACTCACCGAAGTTTCATCGAAATCGTATGAATGGTAAAGGAACGCTTAAAGGACAAACAAACATTTATTTTATATAATATTTCCCGGCATGATCACAATAAGTCCTTCCTGAAAGTTTCGTCGCGATCGGTTGAGTAGTTTAGCAGCCTATAAGATCCGGACAAACCAACAAACCAACAAACCAACAAACCAACAAACAGACATTCATTTTCATATATTATATATATAGAAGATAGAAGATTTAAAAATGGAATCTCAATAAATTAATACGTATGTTCAAATTTTATATTCAGTGTTCCAAATTTAAAATCGAATTTTCATAATTTTAATTCTTTTTTGTTACGGCAAATAG
Source organism: Himalopsyche phryganea (assembly GCA_022494535.1). Classification (NCBI taxonomy): domain Eukaryota; kingdom Metazoa; phylum Arthropoda; class Insecta; order Trichoptera; family Rhyacophilidae; genus Himalopsyche; species Himalopsyche phryganea. The sequence continues at coordinate 1,252,470 of JAGVSL010000116.1, read as the reverse complement.
ACATTCCAAATTTGAAATTTAAATTATATCGATGTATTCATGGATTCATAAAACGTGGTTTACATGCAATATGTTAATGTATTTATAGCGAATATCATTTATATTTTCCTATTTCCCGATTACTGTTTCGTTTTGAATATTGAATACATTGAGCAGGTTGCTACATAATAAATAATCTGAATATATAAATGAAATGTCTGGCTATCCATCAATCGCTCAACTATTATTTTAGAGATGTCAGTGGAGGAGATTTTAGAAAAAGAAATAATTTGTGTTGAGAGAAAAAAATACAGTGCGTGTGTTTTTCTTCAGTTCTTCTTTCCCAACATACTTTATTTAAACTTTTAGGACGTAGTGATGTGGGAATGATCTCTGAATACTGTTTCTTTCGCATGTCAATTGGTTACCATCCAGTTTTTGTTAATTGATAAAGGCTCCAAAGTGCAATAATTTGAAAACAAGGGAGTATATTTGAATAAACTTTCAAAAATATTGTTGCAGAATAAAAGAAAATCGATGCATTTGCATTCATTATCAAATTTGAAAATGCGATTCACTGCAAAAGCTGTTTTCAATTCTTACGGAAAACGGTTTCACAATGATAATCAAACAGCAATTGATCAGTTGATAATGCTCATGATGAGCAAAATCGGTCCTGATCATTTTAAAAATGTGGGAATAGTACAAAACAAATTGTTTTTTATATTTAAAATTGAACGGCTTTCCATCACGAATTGACAGTTAACACCTTAAAAGCGACATTTCACATTACAAAATGTGTTACATAGGTAATAGGATAAAATAACAAAGCGTTTAGTTTTACAAAATTTTATTAGGTACTTGATAGCTATTTCGGCTCGACGCCAACGCCAGAACTATTCTGAGGAACCGAAAAAGCTATCAACCACCTAATGAAATTTTGTTAAACTAAATACTTTGTTATTTTATCCTTTACAATGGAGTTCTACCAAGTAAATGCCAATTCAATCAATATGTTACGTAGGTATTTATATATATATTTGATTACAAGATTTTATTTACCAAGTGGCAGTGCTACCTGTCAGAATTCACTCAAAGCCCTTGATGCGAAAGATGCGCTGACAGCGAGTGGGTGTGTGTGCTGTATTGTACGTGGAAATTGATCTTCTTTCGTTCATTCAACTTTCGGACGTATTTTTAAGAATAGAAAATATACGAATGTTGAAGTCTCCCATGATAAATGTTATATTATTCTTGGCATTAGACTGACTATTTGTTATTTTCCAGGTGGATCACTGTGGGCGTGCGGTCAATCAGGAATGTTCGGCCGAGAAGCCCCACTCCTGGACATGTTCCTGTTCGCCGCCTTGATATCAGCGGTGGACCCCGTCGCCGTCCTCGCCGTATTCGAAGAGATCCACGTCAACGAGATCCTCTACATAGTAGTGTTCGGGGAGTCCTTGCTCAACGACGCCGTGACCGTGGTCCTGTACCACATGTTCGAGGCGTACAGCGAGATGGGCCCGTCGAATATACTGTACACCGACATACTGGCCGGGCTGGCATCGTTCCTGGTGGTGGCTCTGGGCGGGACCATCATCGGAGTGCTGTGGGGATTCGCCACAGGGCTGGTGACGAGGTTCACCAACCAGGTGCGAGTCATCGAGCCCATCTTCATATTCGTCATGGCGTATTTGGCATACCTGAACGCTGAGATATTCCACATGAGCGGTATACTTGCGTGAGTATTATTATTTATTTACTTTCCCACTTGCTTTTATTCAACGCTATACGTTCAATTAAGCGTATATACAGATGTTTTAAAACCGGAAGTGTCTCAGAAGCAATTTCCCAAGACATGGTGGCTTGACATAAATTTGCGGAGAATTAGTAAACTCTTGGTGTAATTGGCTATCCCACCGCCTCCCTGTTTCACTGTTATAACCCAAAAACGATTTATTTTTAAATAGTCAATACATTCATCACGCACTTGGTCAAATGCAGAGCTCAACGGCAATGGTGTTTCTTACATGATCTATCGTGCTCAGCAAGATATAGTAGTCTTGGTTTAAGATGAAGTATCGATGTGATGGGAACCAGTACAGCAAACAGGAAATTCTTGGTCCATTAAATATTTTCCCAAAAGCTAAGTAAATACTATTACATAATATATGGCAGTTAAATTTGAGCCATTTATTCTTGCTTGTCGATAATGCAGACTGCGATAGTAACGTTTGATCTAAAAATCAGCACTACAATAATTATTATCCAAGGCGTGGTTGCTATACGAAAAGGGATAACTGTGGGCTAGAACGTAGATCTACTTTCCTTCCGTATGACACCTCAATATAAATGTCATTTATATTTATTGCTTAATGCTTCATTTAAATGTTTCATTTACTTTGAATAGTCATTTAATTTCCTGCTTGTTCGTATAATGCCAAGCAAGAGCATTCCATTCCACGTCTCGTGAATATAATTGTATTTTTTTAATTAAAATGTATATGTCGTTTTGTAAACATCATTACATACCATCCCTCATGACTAACACAATATAGCCTACGTTTTAAATACATTCATAATTCAATTTAATGACGATACAATATTTTGCCTAAGATGCCAGTTCTAGTGTTGGCAGGGGACTTGTTTAAGTCAATTATGAATGACAAAACTATACCAGAGTAAACACTATGAAAATCTAATTACAGAGTTGCCACAAATTGATTTTCATTTAAAACTTCCACAACTTTAGAACTAGACAGGCATTATAACTTTCAGTGTAGTTTTAAATTAATTTGTTTAAAGGAATATACCACGTCAACCGCATTTTCAATAATAGTAGACACTATAAGCCTACAAAATATTAAGTTATTTAGTACGATAGTAAATTTAATTTAAAATAGGTTTTTTTTAACTGCCTTTTAGTATTTATATGTTACAGTGAAATATTTTGAAGCGAACAATAAATCTATAGTATCCGATGCATTACGTGAAAATTAAACTTGGCAATGTAATTCAAAAAGTATAACGAAGTAATTATAGAAAAATATTAAGTATGTGGATACCACAATATATTATTAAAAAACGATATATTAACAAAATAAGAAGTAAATTTGAATTATTCAGGTTTTGTACACTTCCATGTATTTTGTCACTAACGACCCGAGTTTCGCCTTTCAGCATCTTCAGGCATTCGAGCGCACGAATGCCTGAATATGCCGAAAGGCACAACCCAAGTCGCTAGTGACAAAATACATGCAAGTGTACAAAATCTCAATAATTCAAATTTGATATTGAAATTCCATCAAGCACCCTCAGTCGATGTCTTAAATTAAAATAAGAAACTGTGTACATTTAGTGTAAAAGATCGGGAAGCAATGTTTAAATACAATTGTATTATCTATGGTTAATAGAACATTACCTATTGACCAACTACATCCGCTCTGCAACTGCTCCGCAACCTTTTCTCGCCCACGGCACACCTAAGCACTCATTAATATTTCGCGGCACCCCCCAAGCCAAAATATATAAATTTCAAGAACAAAACTTACTTTATTTATTTGATGAATTTTAAATAGTAGCTTATACATTTTCTAATGAAAGTCAGTAAGTCGGTGTCACTCTTTCAAAGTGATGAAACACTTTAACACAAAAAAACTTTTTTTGAAAATGAAAATTATAAAAAGCATTAAATTTGAAAAGGTTGTATCAGAAAAAAATAACAAAGCTTAACTATTAAATATGAACAAATTAGTTATGCTATGTAAGTATGTTGAGATGATAAAAATATTGCCCAATTTTTTGTTTACCCAAAATCAAAATAATCAATGTTTACCAATATCTGCAGCAACGTATAATTTCTACGGAAGTTTTGTTTTAAACACGAGACAAACCCCACTTTATTCCCAATCATTGCAGTTGCACTAACCGTGCAAATACAAATACAATTATTCCATTAGATATAAAAACAATACAATACAATACAATACAATACAACTCAGCAACCGAATGGCTTCAATTTTTGTTGTGTAAAGATACGCGATTGTTTCTCATTTTGGGCGCACTAAGCCGCGGCACACCTGGGATTGTCTCGCGGTGTACCGGTGTGCCGCGGCATTCGGTTGCAAAGCACTGAACTACATCAACAAGTCACCAAAACAAACGCGGCTTAAAACCGTACGCGTGTACCTGTCAAATATAGCTCTACCAATAATTCTGGTCAGTAAAACCGTAATTTCATTGTTTGATACATTTTCACTGTCTGAATAGGTAAAATATATATTTATACTAGTGAAAATACGTTTTAACTTTAAATATGCTTTGGCTGGAAATTCGGCGGTTAATTTTTCTATTTTCTTTTCTCGTGTATTGTATTTATAAATCTTATTGAGTATCTCATATTATATGTAGAATTTTATTTCACATCCCTTAAAATGTTAGTCATATTTTGGACGACGTCACATAGCAATTCGATGCAATTATGGCAAAGAAAAATGCTTCAAACTAAAATCTAGAGACAAATGAGAATTAAGTATGTGATAACGTAAACATATTAAATTATTTAGTTCTGCAACAATTATATGAATTTGTTGATAGTTCGATAATCAGAACTATGTTTGAACTAGTTTTTTTTATTTCTATATAACATAGTGGATTTATCGAGAGAGACGCTATATCATCTTTCTTAATCATCCAAAATTTTATTTGAAAATAATTTATACAATGCTATAATTTGTTATTTAATTGTTACTTTTTTAGATATAATTACTCACTAAATAAATGATTATTAGCTTATTGCATTTATTTTTATTATGTATTACATAATCAATGAAAGCAAACTACACCCTACAACATAAGTGGCCAACGCGTGACCCGCGGGAGGTAATTTATGACTATTTAAGATCAACTTACTAACTCATAGCAGTCAAATTTTTTGACATTATACGAATGATATATTTTTGTTTGATTTGCATAAATTGTGGCACGGCAAGAAATCTGGCCCGGATGCTGAAAAGGATGGCCACATTTGCCCTATAATATAAAAAAGGAGTACCGTTAAAATTTTCATGATTTGCGTAGTGTTACATCGCAGGATATGTCTTATAGAAAGGTTATTCATAGCTGTATTTTAAAAAATATGTACTAAAAATAATTTAAAAAAACCTTTCTATTAAGCTGATTTCTAAGTTATTCATTTCCAAATATTTATTATTTATGCGATTGAGTATTTCTTTAAAATCAAGTAAATTCTAATAAAGGTTATATAATTAAATTTTAATAAATTTTTCTCGTACGGTTGGAATCGATAAATAATTGAGCCGCGAAAGTTATTACAGAATCACCTTACTTTTCACCAAAGACTACTATTTTATTTTTTTGACCACCCTTCGTAGCTTTGAGCTTTTAATACATTCCTACCTTATTTAATTTGGGCTTTAAGTAGAGTAAGTGCAATTTTTTTGGATAACAGCCTGAAATTTGACTTAAGCGACCTTAAACTCAAAAGAAAATAAAGTAGGCTTTTACATAATTAGGCCGAGGCTCTTTCTCCGCCACTTCCGGTGTGATTTATCGCTTTCTTTGTTTTTTTAATGGTCGCCAATTGCTTGAATCCACTAAAAAATACCTACATTTACAAAAAAATGTCTACATGACCAATATTGTAGTGAGCCCAAGTATTTTCTAAGTCAACGGTCACCAAACTATGACCCGCCAAAGACTTTCATCCGACCCTCCAAAAATTCTCGATTTTTGTATATAAATTATTCATATTCAAGCTTTGTTTGTGAATTCACGCCAACTATTTTTTTCAAATCATTAATTGGGATAAAACTATTAGGCAGTCGACCAAAGTGAAAGAAGATAGTTGTAAAATGTATTGTTGGATGCGACCAGAATGCTCTTTTACGCGAAAATTTCTCGGATATTCTCAATTATTGTAATTCTAAGAATGTAGTCAAAAAAAGAGCGGTAGACATATTTTCTATGGATTCGGCGGTAACTTTGTGGAAATTCATTTTTAATATAAAATTAAAATTGATAACTTAGTTATTTCACTTGGTTTATCACTAACGTGACGCGTTTCGCTTCTTTAAGAAGCATCTTCAGATTAACCATATCGCAAGGTTATTTATTCCTAAAGTAAACAATGATTCTAATCTTTAAAAGGGTGGGGGTGGGTTTTATTCCATTCTACTGGGCGTGCGGAGGGGGGTAAGAATGTAACAGTGTTTATGCCTAATTGGATTCCGGCTCGTTTCTCAAATAATTTGGTGACCACTGTTCTAAGTAATCATCAAAAATGTAATTTTTGTGTTGCAATTACAAAATCCTACGAGTTTGTAATTGTTTATACGACTATTTTCCCAATTAATGTAACCCTCAGAAATATGAAAATGAGTTAATGATTGGATCTAATTATAAAGACGACAGAGCAGATCTCGGCCAAATTACGTGAATTAGAAAAAATAATTGAACACTTTTTGGAAGGGAAACATCATTTTACATTGGTTTTAATTTTAAAGGTTCTGACCCGGATACTTGATGATGTAACCCAATATTATATTGACAATCATTACTTATAGCCCCTTATCTTCAAACATGAGAATTTACAGTAGTGCAATTCAAAGATGCATATCGCAACTCAGCATATATTTTTTTCGATAGAAACAGTTTTTACAATTTCAATTTTGAGGGCCACATCAATTGGCCAAAACACCGTCAATAAATTATATTATTTAATAATAATATATTTTTAATAAGTCCGCACACCTGAATACGACCAAAATTTGTAGGGGAGGGTCACGATAATATTAGGTGCATTCAAAAATCTATCATGCCACAAATTAAATGGTGGGAATTTAAATCAACTTTTGGTCAGATTAAAATTCAATTTTTGGTCAGAATAAAAATATGAACGGTCTAAATAAAATTATTATACGGCCAGAATAAAAGGATAGGTTAGGTTATGTTAGAAATTCTAACCATAAATTATTTATTTTGCCCTCTATAATTCTAACCGATACATTCTGACTATTTAATATAAATTCTGACCAATGTAATATAAATTCTAACCAATGTATTAAAAATATGACCGAAACTGAATTAAAATTCTGACCAGAAAAATGTGAGCCAAAGTTTAATAACTATTTATGTAAATTATAATATGTTTTCAACATATTGGTGTACTAAATTCTATAGGAAGGGGTTTAATTTTTGTTTAATATCAGCACTTTTCATTTAAGAGCTGTGTTAATATAATAAAACAATATAATTAGTTTTGAAAACGCATTCGTTTGATACGAATTAAGACCGGAAAATTTGCAGTTTTCACGAGTTTCTGCACTATAAATAGAACAAAGCACTGCCATAAAAACGGTAACTTTTTATTTAAAGACTTTAAATGATAAAGTTTTTTACGGCACATGAAGATATTAGGTAAATATTAAAAAATACTATAAAAGAATAAATCATTCCATTTGTGTAAAAAAACATTTATTTGTAGTGACTAACTACAACGGTAATAGGATAAAATATTAAAGTGTTTAGTTATACAAAACTTTATTAGGTAGTTAATAGCTATTTCGGCTTAACGCAATAAAATTTTGTAGAACTAAATGTTTTGATTTTAAGATAGTCAGTTCGAGTTCATTCGTATGCCTAAAGATGCCGAAAGGCGAAACCCAGGTCGTTGGTGACGAAATACATGGAAATGTACAAAATTTGAACAATTCAGATTAAGTACTTTGATACATTAACTTATTATAATGGAGTTCTACCAACTAAATGCCAATTCAATCAATGAATTACAACGGTATTAAAAAATTAGCACACTAATCAAAATAATACTTTTTGTTAAGTATATTTCAAAATTTATAAATGTCAAAATTTGTAAATGTTGATTCATGCCTACGAACAGAGATCCATAAATCGATTGAAAAATCAATTGATGAAAGTATCTATACTGGGATTTCAACTAGTGTCGGACAGTGTCAAGTCCATGGTGCAGTGGTCAACGTCATTGGTGTCGGTTACGGATCTCACGAGAAAAGAAAATACTTGCGGCTTAAATCTATTTGAATTTTCCACTTTACCTGCTATTGATGAAGCAATGTAAGAGTGGTAAAACTAGTGATCTAAATTAATTTAATCTCCACAGAGGTGAATGAACGACTCGTTCACGATAAAGATTTAGTCATTTGGATTACAAAAAACGCATGTTTGGCCCGATAGAAAATGAATTTCGGCTGCTATTTTATGTGGGAAAACATAATTTGAGTCGCTACACGCTGCCGAAGGTTTTTAAAGTTTTCAGTAGATCACGAAAAACTGCTATGGGCAGTATGATAGTTTTAAGTATAATTTAAGCTATTTTGTGTCTTCCAGTGTACAATGAAAAGTAAAATATTCTTTTACACTGTCGTTTTTTTCGAAGACCGTGTAAAACGTGGATCGAGATCATGTAAAAAACGATATTTTTAAATATGGAAAAAATTTGATAGAGCACATACGTACATTAAAAACTTATTTTACTACAAAATCACCAAGAGTGTGTTTAGCGACTAAGCGACTCATTTCATCTCTCACAAAATAATTTCGCAGCGAAAACGGGCCAAGTTCTACTTAATTAGCCTCGTAAAATTATTTCATACGCAAATGCAAGTGGCTTACGTAAAACTTTATTAAAACACTATATTTATAGATGTTTAGTGATAAATGTACACTATCAAGTTGTAAATCATTTTACTCTGCGTATATTATTTATTATTCCAGCTATATTCTTGTTATCACGTGCTTTTTGAGATAACAGATAACAAAATCTTGATGAAATACAATGGTCTATAAATAAGCCTAAATGAGCACGCATATTTGCTACCCATCTTGCCGCAAACGCTGTGTTTACTTTGGGATAAACAGATCGAAAATAAGATTGTAATTATATTGTTATATTATAATTTAACAACAGGATGATATCTCGCTACTCCAAGCAAGCTATGTCAAATGCGCCATAAGTCAACTTTGCTGACGAAAGAAAACAAACCTCATTAATCACAATAAGTTAATATATCAAAGTACACGCATCCCTCGCTTAACACCGAAAATAGGTTCTGCTAGATCACCGTGTTGAACGAAACCGTGTAAAGCGAGATTAACACATGTATGGAAAAGATGGGATAGGTTCATTTTTTATAAATATTAATAAAATAAATATACATTACTTTTGAAAATTTATTAAAACATATTATGAAACATAAAAACATATTATTCGATCTTACTATCACTAGAAATTATCTCGGGAGGGGGGTCTTTTTCTTCTTTTTGGCTGAAGGTCATCATCAGTTCCTTCATCAATTCCTTCGATTATGTTTTCGTCATTTTCCGTCAACCGTATCGAACAATCTGTAATCTTTGATTGAGATCTGTATAAATGTTTTCATATCTAGCAATACATCGTTTCATTTCTCGTGGAAATTTTAAAGCTCGATCCATATCCGAATCATTATTCAGAAAATGTATTTCCAAATTTCTTGCCATTTGTAATCCATCTTTAATTGCTTTTGTAGTAATAGTTGAAATTGGACTTTCGGTAATTACTGGTGCGATTATATGCAAGATTTAATCAAAAAAAAATCCAAAATGAAAACTCCTTTTCCAAAAACACAATTAGTACGATAAATATTAAAATTTTAAATAAGTGTTTATTCTGTTTTTTCCGGTTGCCTTTAAATAAATTCCAGCTGCCCAGGACTGCTCCTTACGAGATCATGACACATCATCTCGCAGAGCTGTTCAAACTTCATTGCTAATGACAGTAAAAGTGGGAACTGAACTTGAAGATCACCTCAAATGGTTGAAGGTTAATTCATAAAAGGAAAACCACGAGGAACATCATTTGTATTATCTATAGCCATATTCCTGTGCTATAATGCCCTAATGTTACTAAATGCGACATCTGTGTGGTCGTCATAACAACACAAACTATGTTGAAGTCGCATAGCAATCAAAAATACAATACAATAATATTAATGTCACATATAATGAGTACTAGACTAAAATCCGTAATTTCGATGGCATTTTTCTATATATTAATATATTTCTCGACCCTAAAGGTACAGCGAAGATGATCTATCATTAAAATTAAAGTAGCCTGAAAGTGGTCATAAACTCAAAGAGGTACCATCAAAAAACATGAATGACAATAAAAAATCTATATATCGATGGTCTAGTTCCACAGAGATACAACTGGAAATTGGTAGTTTTGAGATATGGTCGATCAAAATTTTGACTCATATAAACTGACTCGTAAAAAGTGATGGCTTCTTATTATTTGTATTACTTTTTTATTCATATAGGTGGTCAATAGTTTATTGTTTTAGGATTAAAGGTTGTTTTTTTGCGGAACTCCAAGATTCACAGAAATATATTACCGCAATACGATATGTATTTATATGGAACTGAGAAATTATTTACTTTTTCTGATTTCCATATGCAAATATCATTCCTTTGAGAGAAAACGTGTACATTTTACAAACTGTAGTTTTTTGGAACTGTGGAAGAGCGGGTTTATAATGGCTAACTCAACTTAAAACATCAAATTTAAATTGATAACCTAGTTATTCCACTGGTTTTATCACTAACGTGACGAATTTCGTCTCTTTAAGAAGCGTCTTCAGACTAACCATATCGCATGGTTATTTATTTAACGCGTCACGCTAGTGATAAAACAAGTAGAATAACTAAGCGATCAATTTTAATTTTATATTTAAAAATGAACTTCCACAAAGTTACCGCCGAATCCATAGAAAATATCAAATTTTTGACTTATCGTCCTATGGAACTGGGCCATCAATATTACCATTAAAGCTTAAGACAAGACAAAAATAGGTCGCTTATTTACGTCGTTAGTGAAGTCTAGAACAAGTTGTATGGTACACTGTATGCAAAATCATTATATTTCTATAGCCTCCCTTTTTTTAATTTTGTAAGTATTTTTAAAATAATATTTTAACGATCAAATGTTACTTTGTACAACGCAGTAAATTTCCTAAATTAATGAAAAATTACCCAAATGTTAAGTTAATTATTATAGCTGTACAAAATGTTTATTACAGCCCTCGAAACCTAAACGTAATTATGAATTCAAAGGTCAGACGTTGCCAGGAGAGCGCGTTGAAATATAATATATTTTTTTATTTAACTAACATTAAAAAACGGGCAAGCCCTACTTTAGCAAAATTAAATATTTGCGCAGATGCCCGGGAGCACCTTTTGCGGTGACTGCCCGCCACCACTTCGAATATTTCCCGAGGCATTTCGCCTTGTATCTGTTTATTCATCTCGGCGATTGCGATGATAAGGCCCATATATTATCTTTTACTGTGTCACTTACTAAAAACATTCAAAATAAATCACCAACTGTTGATTTTACACCGTTATTTATAGTGTTCACCTGAATCGGAGTTTTATAACGAGCACAAAGCACCTAATGACATACAAACCTAACCTTAACTTACGTAATACATCTTCTGTACACTTTTGTCAGTTGTTGGACTAATTGCTACTTTCACATCACTTCGTTTGGTGCCGTTTGTTTTAATTTTTAATCGAGTGTGGTAATTTTGTTCCGAACAATATGAAAAAAGCTTAGAAAAATTCATGATACAAACTAATGACTTACTTGACCTCTTCAATTCGCCACTGCGCAACAAACTTTAAACGTGTCTACAGTTGTTTTCCTTAATTGTGTGTGTCTTAAGAGCAACTGCCCAAGATTTGGTGGCGTGTACCTGTGCAGAAAATCAATCCCTCCAGATAAACGAAAGCTTCCATGAGTTTATTTCTACTTGCTCTCCGTATAACAAAGCAAAAGTTTTAACGATTTGCCTTATTCGCCAACAAGTCAGCGTTGCCGATCGGTCCAATGGAAGGTTAGACCGACCTACGCAACTCTTCCTTTTCTCCCTACATTAAATGACACTCCCATAGGATGTATTCAAAGTAATGCTCATAGAAGAGGATCGCTAAGGCGTTGAAAAGTTCTGTATGCATCACCTGCTTATATTCCATGTGTCTCAGGTGGTCGACAATCATATTTATGTTTCAGGCAATGCATTAAGAGAACGTAAAGAATAGATTGCGCACCCAACTTTCTGGTAGCAGGTCCACGCTGTCGCTCTCGAGTGACTCTCGAAAGTCAGTTCGGGATCAGGCAAGCTAAAGTAAACTCTCCAAGCTTAAAATCACATGACACTGCATAAGCATTGAACGCTTTCGTTTACTGAATCAGTATTTGTAAGGAGGTTTTTTCCCCATTCAAATCCTTCTTTATTAATACAGTATTTAGTTAGAATACATGCGGGAAAGAGATATAAAGACATAGTCTGTACCCCCGCTAAAAATAAAAATTGCCAGGAAACTGATAGCTCGCAGATAGGAATAAATAACCAAGTTCTTACCTTTAAAATTCATTTTGATTTTAAGACAATATTTTCTAAAGAAGCGATAATCTCAGTTTCACTTCATCATCAACCACTTTTGATTCCCCGTATTCCTACGGTTGTCACACTTTCTCGCCAAAAAATGTGAGTCCCATGGTAATCTATGTTTGTGATTCACACAAGGGAGTATGTTATGCAAAGTCGTTGACCACTAATCAGCATAAACCATGGTGTAAACCAGTGCCCCCCGATATCTTCTCACCCACGGTAAACCTAAGCACTGCATAAAATTTCGCGGTACACCACGAAAACAAATATGTAACTATAATAAACAGAATTTACATTGACTATATTTTTTCTTAATTATAACGAATTAAACCCCTTTAAACTTATTTAGGTGATTCTTAACCGTTTCGATGTGATTTTCGAATGAAAAAATATAAAATCATAAAAAAACCTTTTGATAGGAGCTGTAACCAATAATTCACACTAAATATTGAAAATAATTTATATCCCTATGTCATCCTAGCTTATTGGTTTTTGATGATATCATTAATACTAGGTGTAATATTATTGCTTATTTCTACGTTCAAATTTCGTGGATTGCATGTAAGTTAATTTCTCTTTTCAAATGCATTGTACCACGGCACACCGGTTGTGGAGCACCGATGCAAACAAAACGATTTGATGTCTAGTCAATACACAGCTAAGCTGCAGGCATAATCTATCTGTCACCATAATGAAAACAAAAACGACGCTTTCAAAGCAAACATGCTTTATTTTATTAATTCATTTTGAAGCCGTTAATTATTCAGTAATGATACAAGTTTTGTTTTGATTTCTTTGTCATACTGTAATAAATTTATTCGATGTTTATAAGAGAATAAATAATACCGGACTATTGAACACATCTATGTAGAAACAATTTGTATGTTTCATATTGAACTATCATGAGCCCTTGTATCATAAATTTTGTTTTTGCTTTGACATGGGTTTTTAACAAAAATATTTTCGGATAAGTTACATTACAGATTACTCAAATGTCTCTTTTTTATTAGAGTACATGGTGGTATCGCGCCCCCCCCCCAATGATTTTTATATTTCTGATAATATCTTCTACCGTATCATTTAATTCTTGGTCAGAGAAATACTTCTACACTGATTAAAGCTTATACCGCGGTGTCAGGCGATCTTGTAATAAAAAGAAAAGACAAAGTTTGTTGTCCTAAGGATAAATAATTTCTGAAAAGTTAATAAGGTTCAGTTACTTTTTTATTGTTATATCTTTGACAAAGGGAACGTGAAATCAATATCTCCATTACAATAGATAATTAATTATTACTAATTAATCAGCATTAATTATTCAATCAATTAATTGAAAGTCTTATTTTATGTAGGAAAAACAAGCTGGGGGGCCACATTACCACCTTTTCTTCTATTATTTAAAATATATTTTGAGCAAAGTTTTTAATTTTTAAAATGTATTTTTCGTTTTTGGAAATCGTATTTGACACTATTCTCTTAAATTTTTATACTCAACAATTGTTTGTCGGGTCCGTGAGCCGTGGTCAACGTCGCTGGCTACGGTTACGAATGTCTCGGGTTCAAGTCACCGTAAAAACAGTTTCATAGACCGATTTATGAATTTCTGTGTAGGCAAGAACTTTTTTCTAAAATGTCCAACATTCCCTCCCAACTATTCGATTCCCAAAACGGGGCGTAGTGAGAGCGATTAGCTATCCACTAGTATTTTCCTAGCCTCATTCTTCTATCCGTACTCTTGAGCAACTTAGTAACAAGCTGTTCTCGTAGAAAACTTCAGTTGAAATTCTACTATTAGGGGGGCATATGCTCCTTATTAGAAGCGGACATGGTAAAGATGTTATATTCCATTATTGAGACATCATTAAATATTTTTGCCACGTTTGTTCTTTTCCTATGTTGATCAAAATCAGGACTGTGGAATTTGCTTAAAACCTAATTAATTATATATTAGCATTCTTCAAAAAATCTTTATTTTAAATATTTTTTTATAAAATGTTTCTACCCAACATTAACACGTAGACTCCTAACGAAACATCTCAAACCTCAGATGTTAGATAGAAGAATAAAGCTAGGAAAATCTAAGTAGTTAACTAATCGTTAGCTCTGTGTCTCTTTTTCAAGGATCAGATGGATACGAAGAGAATATAAATACCGAAACCTCAATGCCTTTGACAATATATTCATGAAACGAATGACAAAATCAACATGAGAAATTATTCGTTCGGGAAATCGTACCTGTGCGAGCCAAGAGCGTTGGTCACTGGCTTAATGGACCTGCTATTAATATAGACTTATATATGTTATTAAGTCATAAACCAAGTAATTCATTTCCTAGGCCACATTTCATTCGTTAAGTATTATTTGGTGTATCTCTTACGAATGTTTCGGTGTGCGTGCAAAAGTACGAGCGGTCATTTTCATTTTCACGAGACGCTAATGGCTACCTTACCCAAACTCCACTCACAGCCTAACGCCCTCTTGCGAAAGCAATAGAGGTCAAACTTTAACTCTAACCTTTCAATTATTTTTTTATCAATCTCTATCGGAAGGATCACAAATCTAATCCATAATAAAAAATCAACCAAAACTAAAGTGCGATACACATTTTGAGGTTTCTTCGATGTTGTATCTACGATTTTTATAAATGATACATTGTATATCAAATTCTTATAAACATAGGTTAAATATCATAACGACGGTGTTTTGGCCACCCTTAAAAAATACGAAAATGAGTTAATGATTGGATAAAATTCTAAAGAAGGCACAGCAGGTCTTGGCCAAATGATGTAAATTAGAAGAATAAACTGACCATTTTTTGGAACGGAAACATCATTTTACATCGGTTTTAATTTAAAAAAATTCTGAACAGGCTACTATTATATCAACACTCCCTAAATATAATCCCACATCTTCAAACGTGAGATATTTTCAATAAAAACAGTTTTTACTCTCTACTGAAACAATTTCAATTTTTGAGGATTACATCAATTGGCCAAAACACCGTCGATATATTTTATCAGTTGATAATGATCGCGATGAGCGAAACCGGTACTGATTATTTTAAAAATTTGGAGGTAGTAAAAAACATATCGTTTTATTTTTAAAACACATGTGTTTGTACTTTTTTTCAAATCCATCTCCATTTTAATCGTCTTGGGTAACTCCCGAGGCACTTCTGGCAATCATTTTAAAGCTCTCAACGCTGCTGTGTTACGGAATAGCTCACATTATGGTTGGCCGCAAGACTGTAACGAGTGGTGATGGTGGGTAAAACGTCTTGTACCCACGGAAGATATAAATTTGGGTCTTAACATTTTGTTTTACGAAACCGCCATTATCGGCACATAAATAACAAACCTTTTGAATTATTGATTGCCTACTAAACTTCGGAAACACTGGAATTGATCGCGTAAATTTTCCCGCCCGTTTAATCGAGTAAATTACTCCGTTTGAGGAAGAAAAACACCGAATCATAATTTCGTAAACTATTAATCATTCGGTATAATCTCTTTTTTTCCATATTCGCTCCAAACGTCGAGTATATGGTCTCCTAATGGAGGTATCTCAACACAAGTTTTCTAATCACTTCAGGTGTCAACTGTCAATTCTTGGTGGAAATGTGCCATATTTTAAAAGTAATACACAAATTTTCTGTACTACTTTCACATGTTTATAATGATCAAAACCGGTTTCGCTCGTCACGAGTAATTATCAGATGATAAAAATACAATCGAAACAGTGCAATTTATATATAAAAATTGATTGTTAAAAATTACAAGGTACTAAACAGTTTTAGTAAAGAATTTACAGGTAATCAAACAAATTATATACAAACGAGATTAAATAGTTTACAAGTTTAAGTTTTCTACAAAAACTGCTTGTCACTCAGTTAGAGTAGGGATGGAAGGATAGGAATATATTTTAACGATTGGCTTAGTGGAAGAGGGATTTTAAACATCACAAGCATCCATGCCCGTACCGGGATTCGAACCCGTGGGACCCGTAACCGAAGCTAACGATGTTGGCCACTGCACCGCAGACCCAAAAAAGTTGGCTTAATCTTTTTCCGAAAAAAATTTAGTTCCAAGTAAAGTGCAGATATCTGACAAATTAATATTTATTCGATATATTTTTCATTGGTTGAAAACACCAATGAAGTATCTCTGAAATCTCCTTTAAAAATAAAAAAAGAGGTTAATCGACGTTCTATTATGAGTCCGTATGGGACACATTGGGAGACGTGATGTGATTTAAAAAATCGTGTTCATTCTTTTATAAAAGCAAACTGACTAACAACCAGTTCTCGTAAAATAATTTTCTGTTGAAATTTTCTATTAGGAGTCCGCGTGCTACACATGGGGAGAACACACTACGAACACGATTACGAAATTATATATACGTCATTTTTAACAGAAAATACACGATTAAAAAATGGGCTGGTTCATCTACAACACTAGCAGAGCTAACAAAATGACCATGAATATTTTATTTTCGATGGGTTCGGCCACTGTTTTGTGGAAATTCATTTTGATTTTATATCTCATTATTCTTATTGAATTGGCATTGATTTGGTAGAACTCTTTTACAATATGATAAAATATCAAAGTTCTACAAAATCTAATTGGTTAATGATAGCTATTTCGGTTTCACACCATCGTTAGAACTATGCTTAAACGTATTTTTGCTTAGCTATATTTATATACTGTTTTAGAAGAGAAAGAAAATATTATGTCATCTCAATTATTCCAACTTAAAATTAAAATAATTAACATACAAATTATTGTGTTTTTGGAAAAGGAATATACATGGTATTATTAATTAATCGTTAAAAGTAAATTAAGCTTAAGCATATTTCTGAAAACGGTGTGAAGCCGAAATAGTTATCAACTAACTAATAAAATTTCATAGAACTGAATACTTTGGCATTTTATCGTATTATATTTTATTATTTTTAGCTAATAATTCAGTAGCTGTAATATCTTAATTTTCAAAACAAACAATCTCAAAAACATCTGTTGTCTATGTATATTAGAATGTAAAATAATACTTTTCCATGTAAATACATGTCTTAATTTAATATTTACGTCACACAATTAATTATTATATATACATTGCTTTGATGTTTCATTTCAACACGCGTAAACTAGTTAATTTAATATCAAACAACATAATTGAGGAGCTTGGGATCAAACCTGTTCAAATCCAGTTTGCTAAAAAAACGATATATTGCTATAGTACGAAAAGACAAATTTAAAAAAACAGAATTGCGTATTCAATTTCGCTCAAATCTCGTAAATAGTTTCTATGCAATTTAAAGTGAAAATAACAGTTTTTGTATCATAATTGACCAAATTCTAAGTCAGCCAATAGCGTGCTTGCATTTGTCGGCCATGTCACATCAGTCAACTGTCACTCAGCCTACCCAAGGTAAGTAATGCGCTGTTAATGTGTACTTTTAAGTGTATTTTTCATATATTGCTAAAACTACTGAATATTTAGACTACTAACTGCATTTTCTTCAATGTCAAATGAATAAATAAGAAGAAATACATCAAATTGAACAGTTACATGAATATTTTTGTGAAGAGGATAAGTTTTTATACGAAAAGTGTGTTTATCTCTAATAAGGAAAAAGTGGATTTGGTCATTTTTGATCCCAAGCTCCTCATTTTGATTGTTTCTTTCACTTAAAACTTAAACCAACACGAACCAAGGGCAAATATTTTGCGAGCGGGTTGTTTCAATTTGTTCATATTTTATGTTATAATTACGTTGATTTGGATCCGTTTGTTTTATTAAAAAACTACGCACGCTATTTACGTAAAGATTGTGTTAGATTGGGTAAATACCCACAATAAATGTATGAATTATATTTATTTTGGAAATTAGCTCTCATTATTTTGCTTCAGTAACAGACCGTTCACAAACAAGTTATGTTAGACATTTCTGACAAGCCTTGGATAATTGGCATAGAGCAGTGATTCCCAAAGTGGTCGGTACCGTACTGGTTGCACTGGAAGTACTGGAACAATTGCGGTAGAAGATTTTGATGCAAATGGACGGCGTGGAAGAGGCGGTGGAAATGTTAAGTAAAAAGAAAATGTCAATACTTTTATTTTTTTTGTCGGATCCACGGTGCAGTGATCAACGACGTTAGTAGGAAAAATGTCATGAATTGATTTTTGTTCGAAAGCATGGATTTTTGTAATGTTTAAAAATTCCTTCTCACTCATCCGATGCTATAAATGGGGCATAACTTTTAGTTAACTACTATTCTTGTCCTAGCCCTATTCTTCTATCGCTACTCTCTTCGAAAAGGAGAACTTGAGTAACTGAGTAACACGGAGTTCTCGTAAAAAAACTTCTGCTAAGATACCTCCATTAGGAAACCATATGCTCCACATTGAGACCGGACAATTCAATTGTTTGGTTACGTGCGAAATGCGTGATATTTTGTTTAAATATTCCATGTTTTATTCTAATTCAGTTAAGCTTTATTTGACTGAAAATAATAAATAAAATCTGTGAAAATCTTAATGCGTCACAACCTATGGCATTTTAAAATTCTCCTCTCATGTTAAAACAGAGTACTGTTTTACTACAGGCGCTTTTAAAACCGCTTCAGAATCTACTCGGATTAAGCGCTTAATGAAATCACCATAAACATGAAAAAGAATATAATATATATACCTAGATTATAATGAAACGAGAGATTATCACTAGCCGTAAAAATTAGACCGCGCTGTGTTGAGTTGAGGTGTTTTTGTGGGTTTGTTTTTTAAACGCAACACGCGTCAAGAAGAACTGAAGGTCATACGTTGTGCTATTTTCTTCAAAACGTCAAAATATCTTCGACTTAACATGGAAATTCTTCCGCGTTTTTACGGTCGTACATAGACAATTGTAAAAACGAAATATTTCTCATTTCATTCCTTCTATCGTTCACTTTCCATATTATTCAGGAAGCTCTTGAATAATAACTATTTTCAGTATCTCAGCTAAAGCCCTAGCTTACATCACATCGGGCAATTATTAACATGCCAGAGTAATTCACGATACGAAATACTCTATGCAAAAATTATCACAGACTAACGTGACGAGAAGACTGTACATAGGTGCTCGTTAGGTGATTCATCTGTGGAAACAGCATGAGCTGGCAAAATAATAACAAGACGTAGTTTGCAGACTTGCAGTATTGGTCTTTTTACGATAGTGGTTGAATGCAATCGTACGCGCTTATGGACGGGATGAATAATGTTCGACAAAAGCGATCAATCGGGGGAATATTTGTGACGGGACCATAATAAACCGAGGAAAACGATAGATCCGGGAACGATGAATGCGGGTTTATTTTTATATTGTTCTTACGGGTGCTTAGACTAAGAATGTGACTGAAAAATTAACTAAACATGAGGGAAAACGATAGATTGAGAAACCTAAAAATATGACTCGAAAACTTACACTTGCGTCGGATAACAAAGATATTGTGGTTTAAATTTGTCTGTAATCTAAAGTTAAGGCAACGTTGGTAACGTTGGATATCAGATTCCTTTGTGTACAATTAAAACGCATGTATTTGTTAAAACACCTGTGGCCGAGTGCTTAACGATCATGGTTGTTCGCCGTATTCGGTTGCGTTGGCCACTGGCTCAAATACCCAAACCAAAACATTCATAAATTGATATTTGTTCAAAGGCATGGATGTATGTGATGATTATATTCTCTCTCAATTGTCCGATACTAAAAAAGTGTTTAATACTAGCTTTAATACGTATCCTGTCCTAGCAGTATAATCTTTCCTTACGCTCTCCAAAGAGAGAGAGGTTGGGCAACTGAATCACAAAATATATCGATAAACGACTTGTGCTTAAATACCCCAGTAGAGGCGGACACAGCTTAAAATATAAATACATCGATCGCTTGAATACTTTTAACCTTCGGAGACGATTCGATTTTTGTTCGTTTATATTTTGAAATATTCGCTACATCTTTTTTAAATATCATGAAATTAGTGTCAAATTATTACGCGCTGGTGCCTGGTAGTGAAATCAAAAATTCAGAAGTGTATTAATTCCTCGAATTATACTTCCCACAACCGTTAAAATAACAATACAGTCTATTCAAAGCAATGTCACTTCACCTGACATTTCGGAATTAATAAAAACCACGACAAATTGAAGAAGTTTTCCGAGAAACTTCACAAAGCCGAGCTAGGCTGTTGAATAGGAAAAACAGAGTGCTACTGTTTCATCAGCACTTAGCCTTCTTCTTTTATTGTTGCCGACACTGTTTTAACCTTGGGTGTGCCGTAACCACGTAAATATATTCCGTCTGTATTTTGACTCTTCGCGTGACATAGTTTCCGGAAATATACAGGTCTTATAATTTATGAAAATATATGTACATATTATTAACATATAAACCGTTTTTTATTTTTCAGTTTGATATTTACAATTGGGGTTTTAACGTAACGTTGAATGATAATACTATTTTTACATCAAGAGAACAAAAACTGTGGAAAAGGGAAGTGTGATTGCACAGGCAAAATGTTAAACTTAAATGAGTTAACGTGACGCGTTCAAGTACAAGCTGTTAATATAAAACCACGAATGAGTACATGTTGTTGAAATTCTAAACAAATAAACACATCGCAATGTTTTCCGTTATGAGAAAGTTGAAACATATTTATTGTATCCTATTCAGAACAATACTGATGATACCACCGAAACTTATTTATAACCAAAAGTGTATACTTCGTAATAATCGTAAGCACTCGTTACCATAGATTTATAACACAATATATAAAAGTTTTATGAGACTTCCTAGGTCTTAGGAAAATTTCTAATCGATATATTTTACTTTTAACGAAATCTATTAAAACAAAAGTTGTGCCACGTAATAATAAAAAATAATTTAACACGCCGTCTTCCAAACGAGACACGAATGTTATTTCGGATTCTTATTCGTAAATATAGAACATTTGTTAAATATAATACTATCTATGTTTGTTCTTTTCATTGCCATGAATCCGTTGATGTGTTTTGCCTAGAATCTCAATCTATTGTTTGATCTCTTTGAAAAATATTCTTGTTTATGAAACGATATTTTACGAAAACAAACCAGCAATATTTCCAGAAATATCATCTTTCGAAAATATGCTTGAATTATTTTTAATTTGTATGATTCAATACGACAACTATCAAGATTCGGGCACGTATTTTAAACCCATATACTGAATTTAGTTTATTGACTATATATTATAGTTATTTTCCCTCCCACCCATCCGATCCTAAAAAACGGGGCGTAGCGAGACCGATTAGCTAACTACTAGCCTTGTCCTAGCAGTATCCTTCTATTTCTACTCTCTTAAAAAAAGAGAGATTGAGCAACTGATTAACAAGATACCTATTCTGTTGAGACACCTCCATTAGGCGGCCATACGCTCCTCATTGGAAGCGAACGTGGTAAAAAATATTATAGTTAGTATTATTTTCTGCCAATGAGGTGAAACAAGAAAAATTAATAACCGAAATCATTTATTTCTCAGTTTTTATCAATATAGTTGTTATTCCAGAGGTACTCAACTAGTGTGGAGTACCCCTCTAGGGGTGAATTCTAATGTTCCAAAGGGGAATCGCTGCCGTTTATTAAAGATTTCTATAAATATGTACGCATATTTGGAAAGAATCTCTCGAGTTAGATTAAGATTATCGTTGGATGGGGGGAATTATATTCTCATCATTGGTGAAAGGGTGGAATGGAGGAAAAAAGGTTGGGACCCCTGTATTAGTCGCTCAACCTATCTCTTCGGAAACGATAATAAATGAAGGAGAGGGTAAAAGGTAGGCTTTAAAATTCGATAGTAAGCCTTGAACCCGACCCAGATCGGCCAATTTTATAAAACGTCTAGGGCCAACTTATGTAATGAAAATATCAGTTCATAAAAAGTGCATATTTGCTAATAGAATCACACGTACACAATTGAAAGGCGTTAGATTATCTACGTAACATCTTAATCGGCTACCCTCTCGCCCTTGTTGGGATATCGCCGGAGTACATCTCCCATCAGATCGTCAACGCCTTTGACATTCAGTCACTTAAGTAATTTGTATAATTGAATAGCCCTGAGAACCTCACTGCACCAGTGCTTCTGCAGTGTCGGTAAACTCTATATATTACAATTTATATAAATTTTGAATGTGTAACTAAAGTATGCAGTTGTTACCTGCGTTTAATTCGTCGGCATAGTGGCAGATAGCGATAAATCAAAAATCGGCTGTTTTGAGTGATGAATGCAGTACGATAGATTTCAGGACGATCAGCCATAACAAAACAAAGTCAGCCATATTCCATGTATTTTGTTACGTAATTTGAAGAAATCAATTTGAATTGAGGTAATTACATTCACAGTACTAGTGGCAAAAAACTATAATCAACATTACAGGTAAACCGAATTCGTGAATGATTAACGAATATCATAAAGTTATAAGTTTAATAAATAAGTGTAACGGTATGCAAATATAAAAACTTAAATTTCATGATATTCTTAAAAGTCGACTATATTAAAACAAGGTTTTTTTCTTTTACCACTATACCGACGAATTATAAAATGTAATTTTTCAACACTTTTCAGTTTGCCTGGTTTACGCTACCTTTCAAAGACTCAGACAAAAGTTTTTACTCAGCTTCGATAATAAATTTTTTCGTCTAATATTGAAGATGACATTGTTAGGCTAACCGGCGTCACAAAACAGGAAATAGATAAGATCAAATAGGAAGATTACCTATACACACTTAATAATTTACAAATCAAATACAGCTCTATCTAAAATCAAACCCAGTGCTCCACATAAAAGCAGTTTTTATCATAGTCTCACCTTTTTATCGCCAAGTGCAGTTATTAATAGAATGCATCGCGAACTGAATTAATAATGCAAATCTCTCGAGATGCATATTATTATTATCCACTTCTTTTGAATGTTACTACTTAGGCATAAATTGCTGCATCTGATAAAAGGCTATTTATACACTGTTTTAGCATCAATGTCAGTTGAACAAACAGAATATGATCCTATTTAGTAGAGCGTTGATTAGAATGACGCCATATTGTTTTTTAATTAGTTTTAACCCGTTGAATACGGCTTCATATTTCAGTACAAATTAATTTTATAAAAATCACAAACTTTTCTTAGTATAAATGCGACCGTTTAAATCGTTTTCTGTACGTAACGTTACTATTTTTCTAAGATGTTTGTTGTACCTTCTTCCTGGATTAAATTATAATGCTTCATTACTCCCTATTATTAATTAACAGCTGGTCTTCTAGTCGAGTGACCTGGCTAAATTTGAGCTACCACCTTGCCTACATTGCCCTCCTCAACCCACCACTGCTTTCCCATCCGTTAATTTTATACGGCAGTATTCCGTGGCGTAACGAACGCTAAACGTGTCTACAGTTTTCTTCTTCTTTTTTTCTTCGCCAATCGCTTTGCTTCCTTCCATGAAAAGAGTCCCTCAACTCCACCGAATACATCCTGTGAATAGTGCCCGATGGCAAACAATATGAATAACAACCGGTTCTCACAAAACAACTAACAACGGAAATTTATTTGCCATGCCTTAGTCATGCATTCATTATTGGTAGTGTTTGAAATAATCAAATAAAACAATAAGCTAACTATAAACCGCACAGAGTTTTAAAAATCAGTAACACAGCATTATTTAAATTTGACACGTGGCTCTGAACTGGTTAATAGTAATATCACTTCACAATGACAGTCAAATCTATAGATATTTAGACACCATTGTCTGGTGCGTTTTGGTAAAGTGTCTTTTTTTAACAATGTCCATTCCCAATGTATAGTGTGTGAACTACTAATGGTGGTATCTAAGTATAAGTTTTTCTACGTGACCTGCTTGTTTTCTTTTCCGATGAGAGTAGGGATAGAAGGATAGGACAAGATTAGTGGTTAGTTAATCGCTCTTGCTACGCCCAGTTTTAAGCATCGGATGTGTGGGAGGGAATTCTAGACATCACACACAGCCATGCCTACGAACTGGAAAAAAATAAATTGATCAAAAATCAGTTTATGAAACCGTCGTTGTCCACTCCACCACGAACCCGATAACTCTTAACAGGGCTTTATTGTTTGTTTTTTTATGAATCCTTGTCGCAATTCTTACAAAGTGAGTAACACACGCAATAAAGAAAATTAGCCTACATTCAAATCGATAAAAGCAGTCAAAGAAGATACGATATGAACTTCAAAGTGATTGTTTGATTCTTTTCTTTCAATCTGCTTTGAATAATTAGCTCGCATTACATATGTCCGAAGTCTAATCATATTTGGGCGAAAACGATAATAAATATTATGCTTTTCTTTTGCAGTATAACATTCTGCGGCATAACAATGAAAAACTACGTGGAGGCAAACATATCTCACAAATCCCACACGACAGTCAAGTACGCGATGAAAATGTTGTCCAGCTCCTCCGAAACGATCATCTTCATGTTCCTCGGAGTGGCCACCGTCAACAACAGCCACGACTGGAACACGTGGTTCGTCCTGCTCACCATCCTATTCTGCTCCGTATTCAGGATATGCGGTAAGTCCATAGATATACCAAACCCTCAGTGTAATAATGCCGTGAGTCTGAAATTGAAATTAAAGAGACATTAGACAACACTTCATGAAAATTTCAAGTAGGACACAAGGAAATATATTTTTGAAAAGATGTCTCTATATTAAACCTTTCGAGTTTCAGATTTGATCTGTCGATAAGCAGAATTAATCGTCAGCCTTATGTATGACACACAATTATTCAGCTACGCGTTTGTTTGTGTGTGTGTTGGCGATCTAACTGTCTGGTCGTAGCCATTTTGTTTGCAAAGTCGTAGATTAAATATTTTTTAGCTTCTTCATATTTTCGATTTATTTTAGAGAGAATGCTACGAGTTTAGTTTACTTCTTGATGTATTTGGGATAACTAATATATATTTAATTTCTTACTGTTGAAATTGATCTATTTATAGCGATATTTAGAAAACGGCTCGCGCTTTAAGGGTTAAGAGTATCCTGTGTATCCGCGTACTGAGAAGCCACCATGGTTGTGAGTTCAATCTACTCCGCGTTGAATCTAAGCAGAATTCTGCTATAAATGAATTTCCGCCAAGCCACCGCTGAAATAATCGAAAATATGACTACAGTTTGATTGGGGAGCCGAGTTGGATGATGATTACATTGGACAGAGAGACTTGGAGATTGAAGGTTGCTGGAGGCAGCCAGGGCAATCCCCGGGTTGGCGCGCTCCCAATGATGATGATATATCTTTTCCTGTATTATAATTTATTTATATTTTTTACAGGTGTTATAATTCTCACTGCACTGGCAAACAAATTCAGACTGCATAAACTCAATAAAGTGGAAAAATTCGTCATGTCGTACGGAGGTAAGTTCATCAATACTCTCACTTCTATAATGCATCGGTATATCATTGAATTCGATTCTCTGTATATGTCGATATCACAGTTAACTCCAAAGCGTAGCAAGTAAAAAATGTACAGTTTTGAGAAAAGTATGAGGAAATACTTAGAATACCGATATCTACCAGTTCCACAATGTAACAAGTGGTGGTCTGTGGTTATTATTACTTCAGATCCAAACTGTAACAACTACAAAAATCCTGTAAAATCCTCTGAAAACGCCTATTATTAATATTATTAGAAAAAGTTATGTTCATAATATTATAGATAATATAATTTTAGATAATCCTTTTTTTACCATGTCCAATCCCAATGTGGTGCATAAATACTCATAATGGCGGTTTTTTTACACGAGAACTACTTCTTACCCAGTTGCTCAACCTATATTTTTCAAAGAGAGCAGGAATAAAAGAATAACGCTAAGACAGGACTAGTGGTTAGTTAATCGCTTTCGCTATGCCCCGTTTATAGGATCGGATGGGTGTGAGGGAATTCTAGACAACACAAACATCCATGCCTAAGAATAGATATTCGTAAATCGATTGAAAAATCAATTTACGAAACCGCTACTTAAACCCGAGACATCCGTAACCGAAGCCGACGACGTTGACCACTGCACCACGGACCTTATATTGATAATACTAGTTTCATTAAAATCTTCAAAAATTAGACACACAGTGGAATATTATACCTGCCCAAAATATTGTTTCATTATTATCTCAGAACTATGCTTTTTGAGTTGTTACACTTTGGAACTGAGGTATCGACGTGTACTATTGTAAATTTATCAAAAAACCAAACTACAAAGATAATAACATCACTTATGGCCGGTCAATATATGACGTCACGTCCCAATGAGGGGAGAGGTTCTAATGAAACGTGATATTTTGTGACGAATGGGATGTTGTAGAAAGAGTGACGTCACAAAACCAAAAAAATATAAACTCATATTTCTGTGAATCGACTTCGAGTTTATAATGTCTCATAAACTAAGAATTGAATATAAAAAGGAAGAGGATAGTAAAAGACTGCGATAAAACCCGGTAAGAGAGGGATTAATAAATAACTAAATTCCTATGACGTCATTTATGAATGCGACTTTATGCAGTAAATACATTTATTATTTCCAAAAAAAATAGTTAATACACGCACACTTTCAGCAAACAGCAAATATTGCAAATATAATAATGTGAGACGAACTCTCCTGGCGGGGTCGTTTGAGAATGACAGGATTCCACTTTCCAGGACAATCCTCAAGGAAAATACCGGTTCTGTGCCCCGTTTCTTTATTAATAGATGAAGTTAGTTACTTTACAAACAAGAAGAAGTTACAAGTTAAAACACGTTATATAAAAACCCAGAAGCTACATGACAATACAGCAAGTTTAAAACAAATTTTAAGAACAAATTTAAATGAAACGTCGCGTTAGCAAACAAATTCAAGAAGTCGCCCCGTCCGACAAGGCGAAAACTAGGGATGATTACGAGATGGCGGTGGAAGGAATAATAAAAAAAGGATTTTGAAAACCCAAACCTATTTCGATTTGTAACATTTTTGACGGGTAGGTAACATTATTTCAAACGGTTATTGCTTTTCAGGTATAGGACGTTTCCGCCCGAGGCCGTTTCTCCTAACAATTATTCAAAAATGATGTTTTTGTTACTAAGCAGATTCAAACAAAAAAGCTAAATGAAATAATATTTTATAATTTAAGACATCGACTGAAGGTGCTTGATAGAATTTCATTATCAAATTTGAATTATTGAGATTGTGTACACTTCCATGTCGATTCGAGTCCATTCGTGCGCTCGAATGCCTGAAGATGCCGAAAGGCGAAACCCGGGTCGTTAGTGACAAAATACATGGAAGTGTACAAAATCTCAATAATTCAAATTTGAAATAATATTTGTTTGCGAAGTGATACAAAAATTAATTGCCATATTTAAAGGCAACTTAATGTATAGTTTTCGGCACGCTGCAAAACTGGGGTGTATAAATTGATACATTAATGTTCATCGATAGTTGGACGTGCTTCTTGTTTCGTGACAAAAAATGTTACGTCGAAAAAGTCGTGTTTTGGTTTAATTATTACAAAAAATTCTCCCGTCTAGGAAAACTCTTATATAATACTTACTCAAAAAACAACACAGAGGTACAAAAAACGCATTTTAAATTAAAAAAACAAATTTCATTATATAACCATAATAGATTCACATGCTCAGCCGTTATAATTTTGTATTCATGATTTGAAATATCAAATATATCTTCGGTATCATGGCAAAAGGCAATATGTCGAAAATTGGCTGTTTTGAGCTATGAATGCAGTACGATAGATTTTAGGACGGTCTATCGTCAAGCTCAACCATATTCCATGTATTTTTTTACGTAATTTGAAGAAATCGGTATGAATTAACTAAATTTCGTTTATTGGTGGAAAAAAACTATAATTCTGTGTGCAAAAGGAAAAGGGAGTGAAGCCGAGTTAAATATTCTAAACTACAAACAATAGATACATGCATACAATATAAAAAGGACAAGTCGAATCAATGCTGCTGAATTGGTAAAATTCATGTTTAAATATCACATTTTTCATCAAATTTCATACAAATGCAAATCACGTTTTGGCTCTCCCGAAAAGTAGTAATTTTAGACTTATCGCCCTTTTTCCTCTCCACACAGAATTATTATTACTTTAAAAAGAATTACTTACACTTAAATCGAATTCGTATATGATCAACGAATCTCATAAAATGGTTAGCTCAATAAATATTGGTTAAGGTATGTAAATAGAAAGACTTAAATTTCATGATTTTCTTATAAGTCGACTATCTCAAAACAAGGTTTTTTACTTGACACCTTCTGCCAATATAAAGAAGAATATTGAAATCTTGTTGGGCATTTCGCTTTGTATGTAAAATTTTATTTCTCACCTTCTCAAGTCTTTTCAGTGAGATCGATCTCTTTTCCATTGCTTAAATTCCTGAAAATAGAAAATAATTATTGTCAAATTTTTGCTACACAAACTATTCGCAGTTGTAAATGCAAAAAAAGCTGTCAAAAAACATTTAAAAGTAGTATAGAAATGAATCATGTTTATAAAACTGTCAAATTTTAAAAACAAATGAAATTTTCTCTGGAATTCCATTTTTAAAATGTGAAAAGATTACTTCATACAATGTCTTTATTATTGAAACCGTTTATTTATACTCTCATACTGAAGTCGCAGGCTTCTCATTAATTTAGCTACGGCATTATAAACCTTTTAAATTGGACGATACCCCCTTTTCGGGTTTAACCGTGCACCCGGTAATCTAAGAAGCGATCCTCGTGCCCAACCGTGCGCTATTCTCGTACCGGTTAATGCTTACGAGAGACCCCTTTTCCTTCAATGCTTTCCACCATTTCAATTCAATTCAAAATGTCCACCGCAGACATTTCCCTTATTGTTGCATTTCCTTATCAGAACGAAGGAACAGCGTCGATACAGGAATATTTTCTTGTATTAAATAAATAAAAACTTTTTAAATATATTTGTATTCGGTTGGTTCAATTGTTTTTTAGTTTTCTTGTGCTCTTAACAGCTTTCTAAATTAATTATTTTTAGCATACAAACAACATTAATATTTTTTGAAATGATATGTCTTGCAGTAAGAACTTTTTTTTAAACTGTGTTCGCTTCTAATATTGACCATACATCCTCTAATGAAGGTATCTTAACAAAAGTTTTTGCATGAGAAATCCTCTTTACTCAGTTACCTAAGCTTTTTTTCGAAGAGAGTTTAGATAGAAGGAGAAGGCTAGTGATTAACTAGTCGCTCTTACTACGCTTCATTTTTAGAGTCGAATGGGTTGGAAGAAATTTTAAACATCACACGCATCTATGCCTACGAACAGAAATCCATAAATCGATTTAATTATTAGACTTTCCGTACTGGAATTTGAACCCGTGAGATGCATAACCGAAGCCAACGACGTTTACCACTCCTCCACGGATCTAGCGAATATAAATAGTTCCGCGTTCAAGTCCCGGCAAGGTCAATATCAATGAGATCTTGGGCATCATCTTTTCCCCTCACTTATTACAATGAAATTTAATTTAATACAAAATCACTTTTACTTTATGTTTTTTAAATCCATACCCCGCCATCGATTTAGAGCAAAAGGGTTCCTGGTAGAGCACCTTTAACAGAAAACTGTCAATTCCTGGTAGAAAGGCATTATATTTTAAAAATAAAACACAATTTGTTTGTGATGCTTCCACATGTTTATATTGATCAGGACCGGTTTTCCTCAGCACGAGCATTATCAACTGATTTGATTTCAGTTGATAGGTCTCGAGCGAAGCAGCTCCTGATCATTATAAACATGTGGAAGCAGCACAAATAAATTGTGTTTTATTTTTAAAAAAGAAGTTGTTTTAGCGAGAACTGATTTTAAGTTAACCGCTCGAGAACGTGGTTAGAAGAGCACTTGTATTTCTCTAATAGCTTTCTATCTATGTTCTGTTTTTCAAGAGCAAGGATAAAAAACCACATCCATGCCTTTGATTTAAAATACGTAAATCGATTAAAAGATCAAGGTGTCCTATTCGGGATTTGATTCTTAACCTCGCAATCGAGTGGACGAAGCTCGAGAGCATTGACCACGCTGTTAAAGGAAAAGGCAAATAAATAAACCATTAATTTGTAGTTATAAGTAATAATTGTATAAATATAAATTGCACATGATTAAATAATATTACGAACAATTGTTCGTTTACACTTACTTACATAAGGGTTCAATAATACGAAAATCTTAGAATTATGGAAGCATTTCCAATATTAGGTACCAGTGTACAAAATCATCCCGTCGAATTTTTTTGTTCATTTGGTTAGGTAGGCAAAAAGCTCTCTAGCGATTTAAACCTTTTCACTAAGAAGGCTTTCAGGAGCTTTTGTCGTTTTAAGCTTTCCGCTGGGGGCTATTTTTATCCCTTTTGGCCGACTATGAACAACAGATTGCAACACACCCAAGGTAAAGATCTTATTTTGATTCCAAGATTATTATTTACTAGAAGTTTATATTCAGATTGATTTGGGATCAAACCATTTAGGACTATTTATTGGGATTATTAAACTAACATGGGAAACCAATAATAAATGGTTTTTTCTCAAACAGTGGCGTAGTGCTGAATAAAAAAGTCTGAGAGCGCTGATTTATTATACTATTTTAATACCCCCTACTCGCAGTGATCCAATTTTCGCACTAACATGTTTCCAATAAAACTTTCTTCCAATGCATAGTTACAAAAATCAATAATATGTTAAAATAAATATTTATCAAACTTACATAATATATGTAAATATGTGAAATAGAGTTTACAAAACAAATTTTAAGATGTATAAGATTTATTACTTTAGTATGTTATTCTGCAGACTTGGACAAGGAGACGACCAGTATCTATGAGACCGATAACTTTACTTTGTGGTCACTGAATTGCTTGAAGGTCGAGCTTAATTTTTTCATTATTATTGAGCACCAGAAAGAAAATAGATACTACATTATATTAACCCATTGAGTATTTTATTTAATTTATGTGAAAATCATGTGGAAACAGATAACATTAACAATATTTTCAAGAGAACAAATTTTTGGTTGGTCCACTGATCATCACCGATCTCAAATCAATTTAAATAAAAAGTGCTTGTACAAAATAATCTTCGAATCGAAAAATCTTTACTTTGGGTGAGTAGCAATCTGTTGTTCATAGTCGCGAAAAAGGGATAAAAATAGATCACAGCGATAAAAACAGCCACTATTAAAAAATATTATTTTACTGGGCGGCCAATTGTTAATGCAATATTTTGAATGCGTACTTTTTGTCATTTTTTTCTCAAGTATGCTTTGTTGAAATACATTGACCAATGGCGGGAATAAAACAATAGGCGATTCATTTCGATATTTAAAAATGTATTTTAAAACAAAATGAATATTTATAATATGGATATACGGTGTCCCTCTCGTAATTAGTCAGAAGTTTACCGTTGAATATTTTGTCACACGAACATTCAGAAATATCAATACATCAATGAGTGAAAAAATAACGTAATTTTCTCAACTGGTAAACGTCGTTGGCTTCGGTCACGGTGCTCATTGGTTCAAATCCCTGTACGGATAGTTTCATAACAAGATTTTTCAATCGATTTATGTATTTTTTCAAATACATGGATGTCTGTGATGTCTAAAATTAGTTCCCATCCATCCAACACTACAAACGTAGCGTAGTGAGAGCGATTAGCTATCCTTTGAACGTCACAAAAACGTCACATTGAAAGCGTATGGAACTATTTTTTTATTACTTATTATTTAACTTTCTGCACACTACAGTGCATGCAACATAGACACGGGCAGAGCGTGCCATACCGTCAGCAGAAACGGTCAACAATACTTTCTCACTGGCCGTTTCCCGCAGTAGGTCGACGGCCGCTCTATTCTAAAATTATTTTTTTTTAATAATACAAATCAGAAATACTATTCCTAAACAACCATGTCTCGAAAAAGAGAGCTTAAACCACTGAGTAACAAGCAGTTCTCGTGGAAAAAAATGTTGTTGAGATAAACTCCATTAGGCTACATAGGGAGCGGAAATGTTAAAAAACATCTTAAACAATGGCCAAACATCAAATAATACGTTTTTCATGCCATGCTGTTTGCTTTGCGCTTAACCTAAACAGTGTTATGAAAAGAATCATTAATTTTTACAACCGACCTGATCATTTTAGTCATTATGAACGGTAACTAGCTCTTAAAGGTCTGCACGGGTCCGAGCTTGGCCCGTGGGCTTCCACCCGGCCCAGCCCGTGGGCCGGGTTCGGGCGAGTAGAAACAATTGACATACGGGCTCGGGCCTGGCCCGAGTAAGGGATTTGTTCTTCAGAAAAGTATTTCAGACTATGTTCGGATCATGAGTACTAATGATAACTGAATATTGTTGATAACAAAAAGGCAATAACTGAAATAGTTTATACCGTTTTGAATATCGTTTTAAACAAAAAAATCTTTTGATTGATACGTATGACAGCTCATTTTATATGTTGGTAACCTGAAACTGAGCTCATAAAATTGTGTGTTATAGATGCGAAGTCTAAAACAATGCTTTGTTTATTTAAGAATCACAGATAGCAAATTAGAATAGTTCGTAGATAAATACAGTGTGATATTATTCTGCATCTGCTTTCTATTGGTTTTAGATAGTTGACAGTTTCGTGTGGCAAAAAAATCATTATTTAAAAATACAATAGATTCGTTAAAAATGGGTTTCAACGATTCAGAGATTTTTCTACACGTGAAAAAGTTGGCTAGGCACCTACGAGCAGTGTGTTAAATGTCAATCAATTTTATGCTACTTTATTTTTTTTTGAAAAAAATCTGGTTTTTTTCGGTCCGAGAAATATTAATTTATGCTTCGATTCGGGTTCGGGTAACAAGTGTGGTAATAAGTCTCGGGGTTGGCCCCGAAATGAATGGCCTCGGGCCGGGTAATTTCATCAAATTTCGGCCCGTGCAGACCTCCACTAGCTCTACACAAGCGTGCTGATATCTGTAATATGCTAATTTAATTCTAAATTGAACCTTTTCTTGAAATTACAGCTGAAATAAATTTCGAGCATTGTCTATATAAGTGTCGTTATCCTTGTGTGCAGTGACGTGACTGTTCGCTCATTTTGGTTAATATTATTTCAGGAAGGACATGAAAAATACACACTGTGGAATAAATGTATTTATAGAGACTCTACACCTAATGTGGAACACTTTAAAATAAACGTTTATCGAGAACTACAGGTTTTTCAATCGCTGAACCTGACATTTCCGAGAGAATAGGTTAGAAAGATGGGACTTCGAAACGACTGATATTAAGCTAACCGCTTTTGTTACGTACGCCTTATTTTTGATGTCGTGGGTCGGAATATGAACTCAATGTATGAAAACGTACGTTCGGAGTTTTGTACTTTTGATCTTTTGTAATTTTTATTAATAAAAAGCATAATAATCTGCTGTCGCCTGCCGCATCTATATGCCTCTAAGACCGGTAATGGCCCGCGGGTCGTGTCATTGATATACCTAATCTAAAATCTAAGCCACTGTGGGAGTCAAACAAAAATATGGGAGCGGTGTAAACAAAAAGAAAGAAGGGAAGATGAAAGAGAAAAAATGTATGATAAATTCAACCCACGATTAACACATGCGGAAAAACCCAAATTCCATTTGATTTTCACAGGACCTATCTACCGTGTTAATCGGGGATTGACTGTACAGTGAAACTAGGGATCATTTGAACCCTCGAGAAGTTAAGTGTGCTAAGTGACAAAATGGTGACACTTGTCAATTGAAGATTTTCGTTTGATGAACTTCTTACATTAATTTAACTTCTTAGACAATGAAATACCTTTCCAGCTTGTATTTACTTTGATACTTAACTTTTATGACAATTTATAACATTTTTCTCAACTCAACTCATTTTTTTCGTAAATATCAGTTGCTCACTTCACTTCTTATTGGTTCATTTCATTTTCGAGCCCAGGAATCCACTTTTATTAAAAACGTAGTTTCTTACAAACCAAATGTTTTTAAATCATCACGTGCTTAATATTTTTATTGCAAGCTTGAAGGTATACACATAAAAAGAACAAAATTTACCGCATCTTTCTGTTTGTTCTGTCAATGATACATCTTTCGTTTTCAGGGAGCACCGAGTATTTTATGTCTAAAAAGGAGCAGTAAGCTAAATACGCTTGGGAACCTCTAAACCAAATGCAATTAATAACCAAACTAAACATGCGGTGATAAAATATATAATTATACTGTTGTTACTTATCACTTAGAAGAGTTAACTAAAATCGCCATGTTGACCCGTCAGACAGCACTTTATGTACTTAGCACTCTTTTACAGTATTTTTATTTCGTTCTTAAACAAATGGCCTGCGAAAGGGTTGGCATAATAAAATCAACTAATGTGACAATCGTTACAGTTATCCTTGCTAACAGTATTATTCTCTTTGCGACAGTGGTGTACAACCATTGCTCGGTTGCCATTCGGTAGAATATGATAAATATTACTCTGAAATCGACCTGCTGATTTGCCCTCATTTTTAAGATAATGAATTAAACATTAGCAATTGAGTGACAATTAAAAAATATAATCTATGTTTATTTTTGTCATTATCTATTATTTTGGTAATTAATATTAGTAGGGTCATTTCGGCAGTGGTCGGCCAGTTAAGCGACAGGTGTACTTTCAAATGAGATTTTGAGTCAATGAATGATAAATACATATTTTTTCGCTGTTGTTCCATTAAACAAGGATTAAGTACCTAATGTCTCCAACTAAAAATAAAATAGTTAATATTGTACCAAGTATAAAATAATAGAAGTTTACAAAAAAATGCTAATTCTCCCAGTGGTCGGCCCCCAAAATCGTTGCGAAGTGTTCAGCCATCACTATGAAACTTCATGAGTATCCCGAAATAATTTACTGATAGTAGACAGAAAAATAAAAAACGTAATGATGCAAAGCATAACAATATTAAGTATATTTTGTTAGCGATCCCCATACAACATGAATTTGTCGAAACTTGCGTTGTAAAAATATGCTTTTTCTAATTGCGTATTGTATCATATAGGTCAGTAATAGTGCAGATATACATTGGCAAGTGACAAGAATACCTACACGAATTTTAAAAAATGTGTTTTTTTTAAATGTATCCATTATTACTTAAGTTTTAAGCTCAAAAGGCCGACCACTGGCAAGATTTTAACCAAATATTTGTCAGTGCTTTTAAGTAGACATTTTTGGGGCTTTAAAACCTTCACTACCTCTAAAACCTGCAGTTATGAATAACTTAGAAAGGTCTCTTATGAAAAACAAAAAAAAAAACACAATAAAAGACTTTTAAAAAACTTGTGTCGTATAATATATTTTCGTGATTTTTAACACTTAAAAAAATGGCAATATTCCGCGCATATGGGCCCTCGTTATACTCGTTCAAATTCTTTATAATTTTTGGTGGGTTAATAAAAAGAATATTCAATCTTAGTATTTTGTACATAAATTTAGATGTTATTATAAACTAAACTGATGTCAAAAGTGATATTTTTACGAAAGATTGCGTGTAACTGAAATAGGCGCCAATATGACGACGGGTGGAGAGCCCCGCATTCAAATTTACGATGTAATATTTGAGAATTTTGTTATTTGCGATTATAATGAGTTAGGATGTCATATATGCGAGAAAATAATGCCTTATGGTTTTTTTTAATATCTGGCGGGTGTGTCGCCATTTGACACCGTCAATTTTACACCCTATTGTTATAAATTTTACGAAGAAAAGTACCTGCCATTATTTTTACGGGACACGCCACTTGTTTTCACGTTTCTTGTGCATAATTTTTGTCTTAAATATAATTATGAAAATGAAAACACTGTTAGATTTTTGCCATAACAATATTGATTATGAAATTTGCCAAAATGTAAATTACATAAAAAATACTAAGTGAATCAGTCCAATTTCTTCTCAACCTGACCGGGTGTAGAACCCAGACAGTAAAGTTATAATAATATAAAACCAGACTCAGTTAACTAGACTAAACATCTCATACTTTATAACTGCAAATTGCAAGTAGAGTACACGCCTTATAACTTTACAATTTTTGCTACAAAAAAATATATAAATATAATAAAAAAACATCTTTCATTTACATCATTGCAGAGGAGTGGGCGGGGAAAAATGTTTGTTGAATTAACAAAAACGACAAGAAAAAATATTATGAATTTGCCTAATTTGTTAATAGATAATAAATATTCAACTAATATTATAGATAGTAGCATAAATACTAAACCACGGTATTTCAGTGTGACACGACCCATTATTATTCAGTGCCAATCGTGCCCAGAACTTTCATCAGATCATCTCTTGCGGCGCAGTCAAGAAAAAGACAACATTGTAATTTGTTAAATGCATCATGCTTAGGCAACGCTGAACCGGCAATCTTACAGAAGCAAGGAGGCGTGATCCCACTGTTGCAGGCATGACGTTTTTTTTAGTCAGTGGGACGCCGTGAGTGGTCGGGCGCGGTCGAGAGCTCGATCCTTGACACTGACCTTTTGCTGTCGCGTAACAATTTCACGGGCTTGATTTTTTTTATATATCAATTGTGTATTTTTTGTATTTGTTTTTATTTTCAATTGTAAACACTGCATGTAAACAACTAAATGCAATAAATAGTGAATTTGACTAAATAAACGAGCGTGTTTGGGTGTGCCTGAGAGACCTCCTCATTATAATCAGCTCGCAGGACGAAATTCTTACTCACAAGGGATACATTTTTCAAAGGACACGATGATATTTATATATTCCGGCTGATGAATTCAACAGCATTTAAGTTCTAGTCGAATAATAGATTCATTCATTGATGATTGAAGTGATCACATTATTTCCTTGGTACCATATTCTGAGCAATCAGATTTTGATGAATACCCCAACCAGACTTTAGCTAAAGAGGAATAGGAGTAAAAGATGTGAAATAAACTTACTTGCATTGTTTACAGAAAAAAACAAAAAGAAACGTGAAAAGGGAGAATTGTTTTACCATGTCCGCCCCAACGTGAATTATATGGTCTCCTAATGGAGATATCTAAACAGAAGTTTTTTTTCTACGAGAACTGCATGTTTCTCAGTTTATAAACCTCTCTTTTTCGATGAGAGTAGGAATAGAAGGTTAGAACTAACGCAGGAATAGCGGTTAGCTGATTACTCTTGCTACACCCCATTTTTACGATAGGCTGGATTGGATTGAATTTTAGACATCAAAAACATCCATTCCTATAAACAGGAATTCATAAATCGATTAACCAAATTATGAGACTGTCTGTACCAAAACATCCGCAAGCGTAGCCAATGACGTTGACCACTGCATCACGAACCCGACAAGATATCTCAGCAAAAAAAAAAGATTCCTGAAATTTAAAATCGAAAAGAAAGCCAAACAACTTAAAATAAACTATGAGAAATGTGATAATCTTCCTCATGAGTAACTTTTCTAGTAATTAAAATTATCAAATTGTTATCAAAATCCCTTGTAATACCAAATATTTTATTTTATTTTAATGCTAATATTTTTTGAGATTTTCGTCAGTTACTTTTATGTTATATTTGTAATTAATTACGTATGCAAAATACTTACTTATGTTTTCTAGAATTACAACAAACTTTAACAAGAAAAGTTGATAGCTAAAATATATCCCAACATGCGCTTTGCTAGCTCCCAAAATCGTCCATAAATAATAAATAAATGGTATTGTGTGTAATTTTACATTGTAATTATATCCGTTTTGATGAAATATATAATTTACTTGTTGAAATTTTCTCAATAAGTTAAAAAATAGCAAAAAATCAGTTTTTACACTCTCCTGTAAAATTGTCAAAAGCGGAGTTAGTAACTTTGCTCTTTAAAGCATTGATATATTTAATGTTAGATTAGTTCCGATTTTCAATTTCTTAGGACTTACGGCTAAGAAAGCAGATTGTAGTTTGGTCACTTAAAATGCAAAACCAGCAACATAACATTAAACTGAAGTCTACCGGATTAAAGTTTTATTATAAACCTACCAACAGGCTATATCAAAAGTTTAGTAAAATTTGACTATACTAGGAAGGATAAACTCTCTCATAACCAAAATTTGGAACCCTTAAACTCCTAAGTAAGCAACTATACTCAATCTGAATTTCAACTGTATATTGTATATTATTAAATATTTGGCATTACATTGTATAAATAAAAAAAAACACTTTTTGTAGATAAAGTTTGGTTAACCCCGAATGGTAAATTGCATTTTCTGACTCATTTCGAAATGTTAACTGTATGTAGAATAAAAATAACTGATTCATTCAAAATAATTTCTCACCAGGTCTCCGCGGTGCCGTGGCCTTTGCTTTAGTATTACTGATAGATCCCGCCATCGTTCCCCTTCAACCAATGTTCGTGACGACCACCATAGCAGTCATCTACTTCACTGTCTTCATCCAAGGTATCACCATCAAGCCGCTTGTCAAGATTTTGAACGTGAAGAGGGCAGAGAAGAGGAAACCTACCATGAATGAGAGAATCCACGAAAGGGTGAGAATGTTCACTAATAATCAGCAACAAACTATAACTATTTCATGATAATAATTTGTACATTTAAAAGACCCATAGAAGGAATTTATCCTGATATTCCCCTTGGTCATGGTGTAAGAAGTGTACTTGAGCTGGATAAAAAATGTCAGTCTCCATTTTTGTATTTGTTGACGTCATTCTAGGCTTATTAAATTACAATCTATTATGTTTGCAACAGTGTTATTGTGATAATAAAAATTCAGTTTGTGAAAGTGACCTCATACATTTTAGAAAAACAATGATCCGGCTCGTCTATACTTCTTACACCATGCTCCTTGGTTTACTCTTGAGATTTGTGCAGATATAGAAAATTTGACTTGACTCATTTCTTAAAACCATATCTGCTCTCCGTGTGGAACAGATGGACTCATAATGTAGGTTTCTCAACATAAGTTGTTTCACGAGAACTACATGTTATTCAGTCGATCGACCTCTCTTTTTTGAGATATTGTAAGGATAGAAGGTTGGCGTTAGGAAAGGACTTCTCTTCCTTACCACATTTTTATGATCGGTTGAGTATAAACGAATGTAAACATCACAGACATGGTTATCTTTGAACATAAATAGGCAAAAAAAAATCAATTTACGAAAGTGTTCATACTAGGATTTGGACCCGTAGACATCGCAACTGAAGAGAACAATGTTGACCAATTGGCTACCAGCTCGGAAAAATATTATACATATAAACAACGTACAACAAAAAACCAACAAATGGCATTTTTAAAGGGTTTAATATGCATATTTAACATTGGTGTGAGTTGGATTTATGTTTATCTCTATCACACAACCTCACTTGTGTATAAGCAGACAGAATAAAAGAGCAAACGCCGGCATGCCCTTATATCTCGCTTGCACCCTTCACTTTACATGTGATTGAGAAAGAAAGAGAAAACATCACTTCGCAGGGCTGTGATTAATAATTGCAATATTTCACAGATCTGTCAAATTGACAATGTTAGATTTAAATTTGGATTATTGAGATTTTGTACACTTCCATGTATTTTTGATATTTGATATTGAAATTCCATCAAGCACCCTCAGTCGATGTCTTAAATTAATGTTAGATTTATTTGATAATAAATAAGCAAATGAGTTCATACTCAACAATGTAACCCATAATGTTATTTTTCCACTTTTCTTTTAAAGCTGTCAAATACGTTTTAAAATCGAACATTCCTTGAAACAAATTTCAGTTCATGGACCACATGATGGCAGGAATCGAAGACATAATCGGCAAACACGGCAACTACCATATCAGAGACAAGTTCAAACGCTTCGACAATAAGTTTATCAGGCCATTCCTGCTGCGGAACTACCAGGGTGCCGAACCTAAGATTCTCGAGACTTACTCAAAGCTCGCTATGAGGGACGCCATCGAATACATGCAGAGAAACGCTTCAACCATCGGCAATATATCCGGTACGGAGTCCATGTCTGCCATCTTCAGAAACTACACTGGGAACTTCAATGGGAGGTATATAAATTTTGTTAATGGTTATTTAGTTTTAGATAAACTACAATTACTACTACACTACTAAGCATAAAAATGATAACTGAGAAAGTAAGTTTTAGTTTTTAAAATAAAACATAGTAAGCTTACAATTATTTGTAATTCTTTATGAATTCATATTCTATGTTATCAGTTTAAAATGAAACACATTATGTGACATAAGCTAAAAATGGATTTTTTGCAAAATTGATGACAAGAAAGAATCACAGAAGTATTCGAAATGCATTCAATTTGATATCCTATATTGAAAAAGTCCCTTAGTTACACTTCTCAACTGTCATTGGGATTTTAATGCGTCATTTCATTTAATGAACGTAACCTAAATATCTTTGCACTTAGTAATATTTATGTATTCAAATCTACGTATTTAATTGCAAACTTTTCACATTATACATTGCTACTCGAGCAACGATCAGTAAACTGGGGTGAATTCCCTATATTCTGCATAAGTAAAAATTTTGATGGGTAAAATATATAATAATTAACATGTCATGAGATTATTAGTAAGTAATAAACTTTTGTAGTAAAAGTACTAACCACGTATATGACGTTAATTGTGTAATTAACCAGCCTTATAGTTTTTCTATGCTGTTGTGAAAAGATATAAAAGTTAACATACAATAATAAGCCAATATCGATCGTCCAGTTTATTACTCAGACATCTCCAAATAACTCATAGTGAGATAATGGGAAAAGCAATATTCGAACGGTCACTATAAATCAAATATTACTGATTTGTGACCGAGTTTTATACATTTCATAAACAGGCGTTTAACAATTTGATACTTTTCAAGTAAAGTCAGTATAAGGATATTCAGAAATATCCTTTCATGTCCACTCCCAATGTGAAGCATATGGCTTCTAATAGAGGTATCTCAACAGAAGTGTTTCCTACAAGAACTGTTCAGTTGCTCAAACTCTCTTTTTGCAAGAGAGTAGGGATAGAAGGATAGAGCTAAGGCGCTCTCGCTAAACCCAGTTTATAGGATCAGATCACAAACATCCATGCCTTCGAACAGAAGTCCATAAATCAATTGAAAAATCAATTTATGAAACTGTCTGTACTGTCGTGAGATCCGTAATCAAAGCCAACAACATTGACCACTGCACCATGAATCACTCAGTCGATATTGTTCAATTGCCAATAATACAGATAATGTGCTTAGTATGTTAGTTTCAAATTAATGTAACAGAATGAAAATTTTTAAATATTTTATAATTATTTTATTTTAACATTTAGTTAAAACCTCATGATGATTTTGAATTTATTTCTATTTTCACTCAAATCCTTTTTGGTGACTCTTCAAGCTGCAAGCAATAAAACTAATATTAATATTACAATTATAATTCCTATAAGCCACCTTAACAATGAATTTTGACAAAATTATAATGGAAAATATTAAAGTAATATATCCATTGAGTTAATGCAAGACCATATCACCCAAAACTATTCTGCCTCCATTAGTAAAAAGACAGATAATAGGAAAACAAATATTCTGATTTATGAAACATAAACAGTGATATTAACCAAAGTAATTTATTTTACGTTCATTTGGTTTACTGCATCATTAACCAAACAATCAATAAAATTTGCTAAGGATGAAATCACAGTTAATGTTTCATTGCTGAGAATTATTCGTCCTTCTTCATATTATTTATGATGGGAATATTGTACTGAAGGTTTCTGTAACATTATGATATTCCACCTTCGAACGGTAGGAAAAACAAAAACTTCTAACCTCAAAATAATGAAGGCTCAAAAGCTTCCTTATGAAGTCATCATTATGTAATAATTATACTTTTGAAGTAATAGAGAATCACCTCTTCTGCTACTTGTTATATATTTTTTTTTGTAATATGTTTGATTTTCTTCCGACACTTATTTATTTATTCCCTGTTTAGTTGTTTTTTTTTTAAATTACATATATTAAAACTGCTTTCTGAAAGCAATACTTTCAAAACCACTAGCCCAAGCTTCAGCCATCTAGACACTTCGACGTGGAACATCGACATGCAAGAGCTGGAATACAACCCGACCAAGAAAGACATGACAGACGCCAGGATTCACCATCTCCTGGCGGAAGAACTCTGCAAACCTTACAGAAGGGTAAGCATCTCAGCACTCCCATTATTAAAACTATCATATCATTAATTTGACCCTGATGATCAGCTTTGATTTTTGAAATTGATTTGGCTAAATACATATATTTTGTGAATGCTTTCAAATCTACCTTTCGGCCTTTGTCGACGTCTCTGTGTGCATATTATTATGTCAAATACTACAGTATACTGTAAATACAATCTCAAGATGTTATTAATCACTCCTGTTGTTAGCTGCTATGAATACACTGCTTAATAAAAGTCTCCACAGCCTTTTATGTCACAAGCGACAATATAGCTACAGAGCGGGAGAAGTCAACTCTATATGCAGACTTGTAAATATGATCCAAATGAATTATTCAATTGGTCACTATTTATTTCTTGTCTATGTTTTCAATATTCATTTGTATATAAACAGTTCTCGAATACAAGGCGACCTCTGACTATGTATGTCAATGTGAAAGAAGGTATCAACCATTGTGTCAATAATATTACAGAAAACATCTTTGAATTTGAGTAAAAAGATACTCAAAAAAAAGATTTTCCAGATATTTATCTATGGCTTTCAATGTTGTATGATTTTGTTAATTTTTATTTTGATTAAATTGTATTTATGACATTTCATCTGACCTGGATTGTAATAATAAAACAATATATAAATAAGGATTATGCATTCTTTTATATAGTTATCCTATAATTTAAACTTCGTAACTCTAAAAACTACAATTTTACAGGAAAGCGTAAGATCGTAATTAATTCGCTGTCAGTTTTCTTTAAGAACTTCTAAATATCCACACCACTGTTTTTGTATTTGTGTGATTATATAGTCACAGAATAAAAAATATACTGAATATTCAAGAAGACAACAGTTTCAAAGTGTC
Source organism: Himalopsyche phryganea (assembly GCA_022494535.1). Lineage (NCBI taxonomy): Eukaryota > Metazoa > Arthropoda > Insecta > Trichoptera > Rhyacophilidae > Himalopsyche > Himalopsyche phryganea. Next base: position 1,208,843 of record JAGVSL010000116.1, on the reverse strand, counting down.
AATTAAATTGTAAGTTACTATTTTACATTTTTTCTTGCTAATATTGACAATTGACATTTTACTTAAAACCATCAACTTAAACAGAGAGAACTGTGTTATTCTTAGGGGTGAAATCAATATCGTTTTGCTATATAGGCCAACTGAGCCTTAATTAAACAATATGAAAAGAGGACAGCAATTATTGCCTATGTAAAACAGTATTATTTAAAAAAAAACTTTGCAATCGTGACTAATAGATCTATTCCGGTATTCCACTGGGTCTATTTAAACTTTTCTATCAATATTTAACACTATTTACCCCAGAAAAGTGATCAATCAGCGCACAGTACTAAAACACCTCACAGTGCCGATAAATCAACACAAATTTTGATGTATTTTACAAACGTCAATTACAGTGCAAACCTGATCTTTCCTGCTTTAAGGAACACATTGAATACCAGATCGGGGTTAAACTTCATAAGAAAAAAAGCGTTCAACGTTACTGCTTTTTATAATTATAACCTATTATAATTTGCACTGATAGACATTAATTTCCGTGAGAGTTCTTAATATAGTCTTGGTGCGCTGATAGGTTGGCGCTCTGTGGCTAAAAGTGTTGCATGAGAACCATTTGTATACAATAATATCAAATCTCAATTTCGAATAATAGTGAGCATTCTTTATAATATGGCAATAATCATGTGTAAGCAGAGATGTTGCGAGGTCGACTAGAAACATTTTTTTCTAATTTGAGTTTATTTTGTCATCCCCACAGTTATCGTCTTGTAACGATAGTAAGTCAAAGGTGAGTTCAACTAAATTGGTTCTCAATGTATTGGTTTTTTTGGCTTCCTTTTCAGTTATTTTGCCTTCCAATGCTTTATTATAGGATTTTTTGAATGCCGTTTGATGTACAGGTAAATTCTTTGATTCTGTCGTTGTGTCTACGTGAAGCTATATCGTAAAATGTGATAATGACATAGATACCGAGCCAAAAATGCCTGTCTGTTAGCCGTGGGAACTTATTGTAGATGCTCTTGTTGTCTATGATACCATACTCTGCACAGTTTGAAGTATAGATTGGTGATAATTAAACACCTTCCAAAATAACTCAACTAATATCGAACTCTGCTCTCTGCAACATTTTCATAACATAATTATCCAGTAATTTTTAAAGAATTGGCTTAAACCTTGTCACTCGATTGTTCTAAGAAAAGTGAGTTTGAATGTTTGATGGATTGATGGATTGTTATTCAAACAGTTTACTTATTTAATTAAGTTGATAATATAGGGGCTACCTCCAAGTTCTCCAAGTTGAAAGCAATCTCATTATTTCTTGCAGCATTATTTCAAAACATTAAGGTGTAAATTTTAGATTTTCTTTGAAACCTCAAAACCATAGTTAAATATCAACTATAATGATTATCTATATCTCCTAAAATCTATCTATACATATAAAAATGAAGATTTGTTTGTTGTCCTCTCTGCGTTCCTTTACCATTCATCCGATTTCGACCAAACTTTGGTGAGTTGTTGAGCGCACACCGGTGAAGGAAGGAAAAAATTTAAAATCTAAGATCTAAAAAAAATCCATCAAATACGTCCAACTAGTGACACCTTTCAACCAGACGGAAAAATAAAAAAATATTGTACCTGTCCAAAATAGAGGTCTGCATGAGCCCGGGCTTGGCCCGCGGACATTTACTAGGCCTGGGCTCGGGCGGGTAAAGACAATTCGGATTCGGGCTCAGGCCAGGCTAGGGTAAGGAATTCAAAAAGAAAAATATTTCGTACTATGTTCGGGTCATGAGTCCGCCATAAGGCAATAGTTTTCATAACTTAAATAATTTATTTCACATGTGCTATGAATATCATTAGAAATATGGAAAAAATAATATATTTTGTTTGAAAAATATTAATGAATTTCTTTATTAAAAAATAAATAGGGCTCTTTTTGGGCTGAGAGAAATAAATCTCGACTTCGGGTCGGGTTCGGGTGTCAATTGTGATATTGAAACTCGTGCTCGGGCCGGGCCTGAAGATGACGGGCTCAGACCGGGTAAGTTTATGAAATTTCAGTCCGTGCAGACCTTTAATCCAAAAGCACTTCAATAAACAGAATTAAAACACAAACCCTTTCTTTCTTTGAGTGGCATTGCAACTCATCCTGGGTACTCACTAGTACTCAATATAATAATACAATATAGCCATGACTTAGATCAGAGTAGACTCTTTTTTTTTCATTTTGACTGTATTCCCAATAGGCAAAAAATATATTTATAGCACTGAAACAGAAAACAAACTCCTGCATTGTTGCTTGTCAGTTTTCTCAGAATAAAATGCTCTTTCCCAAATCTCAAATTCAAAAATAAAGTACAAAAACCATAGTGATAATATTGTAAATACAATGAGTACTCCTTGCCAAAATTTGACTTCAACAGCTGATAGTTATCTTATCTTGGACTCTCGAATTTCCCTCCTTTTTTCCACCACTTCTAACCAGTTCTTAGTAACAAAATATGACTTTTGAAAAGTGTGCTTAGAACCAACATTCAATCGATATCAAGTATATGGTAGCATTTACAATAAGTTCCCTGTCTCTTCGAGGCAAGTATATAAATATACATGAATGATTGCATTATTTTCCTTGACTAACCTTACAATTAAGTCCAACATTAATAAAACATAATGTAGATCTATAAAAACGTATTTATTCTTTACAATTATTTGTCATCTTCCCTCTAAAATACAGTTATATTTAAAAATCATATTATGCAGTCTTTCAAAATTTCTACAACAGAATAACAATATTTATTATCAGTCAATTATTTGTTGCATCATTATTGACCATTCAATATGACACAATAATAATCTCCTATTTGGAATTAGCCATTTATTTTCTTCATGCCGTGGTGGTACTGTGCTTAAAAAAGCCTTACAGGACCACTTTATCGACACAAATTTTCAGGTATCATATAAAAATCAATTGCATAGTAAACATCAGATATCTGTGTTATTGTTTTTCATATAATAAATCAAAGTTTGCAATGGCAGTTCATTTTTTTAGTTCAGTTGGATCAGCTCTCTGAAGTCAATTAGGGTAAAACCCTTATTACTTCTATATCGGCTTAAAAGTTAGGTAGCCGGACTCGACATTGCAGATTTAGTTAATTATTTCAATTAAATAAATTTTCGATTATTTCAAAAATATTATTATATGTACAAAATAAACTTTGGTAAGTTGAGGTGTCTAGTATCATAACTCATAATCTCCATCATATGCACAAAATGAGTTATTAACGCAGCATTGTTCTTTGTATCCACAGCTACCATTTAAATTATAAAATATCTTTCTAAACTTACAAACTCCCATCTAAAATGAATGTGAAAATGTTGTTCTTTTTGAAAACTCATATTCTCTAATGCCCTATAATTTTCTAAACTAATAATCTCCATTACAGCCAGTGCAGTTTTGTACTGTTTTGGCCACAAATGTTTGTTTACATATCATGGTGTCAGCGTCTGTTCCACAGCTTTATTTGTATCAAACTATGCATTTGTAAGTGTAGCATGAAAACGGTTTTTCTTGATTTGCCAAAAACAAGCAATGACGGAGATTCTGAGTTTTGATATTAGAGCCCTCAATTGAAATATAATATAAATTAATTAATGTGAAAAAATATATCAATCAGACAATATAAAATAAATACTATAAATATGGAAAACCACCATCTAACAGCAAGTGCTAATTTTGTTAATGGTAATTATTTCTTTAATATAGAAAATCCACAATTATAATTCGCACATATATCTATGCTTATTAAGTTTATTTACTAAACTTTAAAATATTTGTATTCTACAGTTTAAAATAATAACACATTTTTAGAGTTTTTCCATATCAGTACCTTTCTACTTTGGTATAAAACATTTTACGATGAGTCGTAAAACAGAGTGTTTATAACACGCTTTTAGTAGAAATTTATACATAATTAACAAGGCAGTAAGAATAATTATTAACCATTATAGTGTAATTGACATTTTAAAACAACAATCTGAAATTAATATTCATATAGTATAAATCTAATTCTATTTACGTAGTCCTGGGTAATTTATTTAAATCAATACAATGATTGTATTTGTTGTACAGGTGATGTAGTATCAACCCAAGTAAAACTCAAATTTATTTTATTAAATAAAACGTATCAAAATGAAAGCATGACACTAGAAGGTCTTCGTACATTTAGTATGTCAACTGAAGAGTTAGTATGTCAAGAGAGTGTTGGTAATGCGGACATTAACCAAGAAAATCTGTCAATAATGGCGAAATATCTTATATATAATAGCCCAGACCGCTCTGTAGATGTTCTATTATTTTCACAAATCACATGTGGAAAAGCATTATATTTTAAAAAATAAAACACAATTCATTTGTACTACTTCCACGTGTTTATAATGATTAGAACCAGTTTCGCTCATCACGAACATTATCAACGGTCCTGATCATTATACACATGTGGCAGTAGTACAAATGAATTGTGTTTAATTTTTTAAAATCACAAGAAATGTTTTCAAATATATGTTATATTCAACGGAGCAACGATCTTCGTACAACCACCATACAATTTGTTCGTAGAGACTGGGACTCCCAGGAATACTCGTGAATTTCAAATTTTCTTATAGCACTGCTTGAAACTTAAGGTTGCTTAGGCTGTGTCCATTTCATCAAGACTATCCTCTTTTAAGTTACATGAATATTCCTCAAAGATGGTGGAGAATGTGCTGCGTTAGCTTTCATTGCAATTACTGGGTGTCATTTAATTATAGATTTACCATTAAAAGTTTTGTTTTTGAGGCTCCTAGTGTCACGGGAATAATATTGTTATACTACTCTACCTGTCATAATCGTCAAACTATTCATAGTGTTACTGATGGGAATTATCAATTCTCTTTTTAGCCCTACTGCCTTCACAGAACTGTCGGACTTTAAGAATAACCTCCCGTACATTACCATAAACTGCTTTCGAAACAATTGACATTGCCTATTGTATTTATTTCCACCGTATAACTCAGTTGACTGTTTTAGTTCCGATTTATACCGACGGCCATGCTACAATGTTATATCACATATCAATAACTGTTTATTTACCCAGGCGATTGTCGACAGAATCAGATTTAATCGTAGATAACATATATATACTATTCTGAAATATAGATAAGTATAGTATAGCACACAATATACATATAACACTGAAAAATCGATTGGCTTTCCATTTTCATACATCATTTTTTAAAAGATCAAATTTACAGAATTTTGCACCATTAATTTCTGATTGAATCGAATTTCAGTCATGCAATATAAATATTATGAGACACACTGCAATAAAAAATAATGAGATACATTAAAAATATATGTATAATACATTTTCCACATTTTATTTATTATATATACCTCTGCGGTTTCTTTGTGTATTTTGTTTTTTAGTAGCTGTTATATGTATTTCAAAGCGTTAATAAACAGTATAATATAATATTTTCGATGGATTTGGCGGTATCATTGCGGAAATTCATTTTTAATATAAAATTATAATCGATAACTTCGTTATTTTACTGGCTGTGTTCCTAAACATGACACATATTTCGCTTCTTTGAGAAGCATCTTCTAACTAACCATATTGCAAGGTTATGTATAATAAATAACCTTCCGATATAGTTAGTCTGAAGATGCAATGTGTCACATTTACTAACACAGCCAGTGGAATAACGAAGTTGTCAACTTTAAATTTATAATATTATATAACTGTCGAAAAATAAAAATGTAACGATGGTATCAAAAGGTAAGTGACAACTGTCAAATTAGCGCCTTGGACGCATGTAATTATATACCCATCTTCATGGTGGAGAAAGCGTTAATGAGATGATACACAAGTCGCACAACCAGTGGAATAACTATGCTATCAATTTTGGAGACAGACATTAAATATTTGCAAGAACTTGAAGGGAATTCTGTTTTTAGTATATTCATCACTCTGGCAAGAAGTGTTAAATCAGAAATACTAGTTTAAATTAAATTGATGTTGAATATTTGTGTGTAATAAGATGAACAACGCATTGTTCTAAAATTGTTAAATTAATATTTGTTGAACAATGAATGCATGTAATTTTTAAATAGTTATAGGATTCCAAATAAAAAAGTTCTTTATTTTCCTTATAAAGTATTTTATTTGCATTTGTGCATGAGAATTTCAGTTTCAAAGAATTTGTGTGTTATGATGCTTGATGATAAATCCGAAAAAAGGAACATTCTGTTATAAATAACTAAAACACTATCTTTTCGTTGTAATATTTTTTGCCAGAATGATTTAATTGCTATTTTTTTTTTACATGCGTAGCATATAAATTCGTAATTGAACGTATCTCAATGGAAGTTTTCTACTGTCAACATTTTTGTAGATAGTAAGGAAAGAAGGATTAGGATTGTCACTCACTTTCACTACACCCTATATTTAGGATCAGAAACAATTCGCACTGGGAATCGAACCTGTGAGCACCATAACTGAAACCAACAACGTTGACTAATTGGCTAAAGGCCTAGATCAGTGGTCGTCAACCTTTTTATGCTTATCGCCCATTTATTTTTTTCCATATCCACTCCCAATGTGGAGCATATGGTCTCCTAATGGAGGTATCTTAACAGAATTTTTCTATGAGAGCTGCATGTTAATCAGTTGCTCAACCTCTGTTTTTCGAAGAGAGTAGGGATAGAAGGATAGGGATAGGACAGGACTAGTGGTTAGCTGATCGCTCTTTCTACGCCCCGTTAGGATCGGATGGGTGGGGGGAAGTTTTTAGACATCACAAACACTCAGACTACGAACAGATATCCATAAATCGATTGAATTACGAAAACCTGTGCCACGGATGCCGTTTTTTTTTTTTTGCATATATTTTATAATAAAATTTTCTTAACGCCCACCAACAATAATTCAATCCAGTGTAAGGATACAATAATTTCGAGAAGATAAAGGATTTGAAAAAAAAGCTGCAAACAAGTCGAAAGTCGACCGTTAGGCAAGAACATAAAAAATACTTTGCTTTATTTGGATATGTATAAGGGAGAAAAGTAGAGAAAAAGACAAAAATACCTCATCCCTATGCACCGCGGCCCTCAGGTTAGCGTAGCGAATTGTCTTCAAAATGTCTTCAAGTAAACTTAGCCGAGAGTCGAGTTTGACAGATAGTTTCGATGAAAACAGACAAAAAAAACTAAATTACTCACTGTCCATCATGGAAACGTTAACCGCCCACTAGTGGGAGGTACGGAGCAGGTTGACGACCAGTTTCCTAGATAAATCATGTTATTTTCAATAACTAATTATTGTCATAAATAGATATCACTATCATAGAAGCTTCAGTTTCCCTCAAAAAAATAACTGGTGTAATATAATAAATTGTGGAATAATACTTATTATACATGAAAATATCATTATATTAAAGATAAATAGTAAAAATTATTTAACCTTTTAAATTAATGGAATATTGAATATTATGTACCATGTTCTCTCTGGCTGTTCTATTAAAATAAAAAAATGTATTATTGTTTTCTCTTCTTCATTATTTTGGTTGAAGCATCTTCAATAGCATGTGTGTTCCATGAAATATTGAGAAATTCAAAATGGTGTTGTATTTTAGTGTCAGTTGTAATAATTAAAAAAATTAAAAATGCATCTTAACTATCATTTCAAATACTAATATAATTATTAACATTCTTTTATTATCACCTTTTATTAATTTCGTTGCATAAATTAATGGACAGTTGAAATTGTGTTGAAATATATTTTTGAGCAAACGAAAATTTGTCTCAATGTATTATATATAAATTGGTTGCATCGTTATTTAATATTTTTGCACAATTAGATTACTGCTTTCTGTATAAACAAGTATCGTAATAAAGTGATCAAAGAAATCATTTCATACTTTGTACCAGATACAGACGATTACAAGAAACCATGGCATACATCACGAACATTTTTAACAAATTTGTACAACAAACATGTGATTCAAATTTAATACTTAATACCAAAATCATCTCACATTCTCGTACCACTGTGTCACAAAATACTCATCTTTTGTTGTTTGGGGTAAATAGAAACAATTTCAGAAACAAATATTGTGCCATTATAGTTTTAAATCAGCACATACTAAATTTTAAATTTGATTGTCATAAAATTACTATTTTAAAATATTGAACAGCATGAAAACGATAAAAAAGGAATAATTGGTTATAATCTCATCAGTGTCATTGTTATCGTATTTGGAGACATACATCGATCATCCAGTTCATTAGACACTCCAATTAAATAAAATTTCAGTTAAATATTCGATTACATGTCAAATTTTGCGTTCTATTTGATTCAGTACTCAGATTACTCAAAAACGCCACCAAACAAGCGCTAAGGCAAATAATCTTCTAAGAATTAAACAAAATGATGATATTTCTGCGTCAGTAAAAGAATATTTCCAAATATCCTTCCACTGACTATACTTGGAAAATACGTAATTGTTAAATGCCTGTTTATAAAATGTATAAAACTCAGCCACAAATCAATAATATTTGATTAATGGAGACCATTTGAATATTGTTTTTACCATTATCTCAATATGGGTTATTTGGAGATGTCTGAGTAATCAACTGGACCTACGATATGATGGGTCTCCAAGAGGAGATATGAGATTTAAAATTTCATTTATTAGTAATAGAAATATAAATAAATATTTAACAAATAAAAGCTTTACGTGTTTATCATAAATAAATTCGCTTATTTGTTCAGAGTAATCAAAAGCATGACCAATCCAGAAATTTATGTTAAGTGTCGCCAGTCCACTGACTCATTGTTAACCAAAGTATTTGACCCTTTTCAGTACCTACACTAAACGATACATTCCTGTTATACTAATAAATTTACAAAATGAAATACAATCACTATATCATGTAGAATTTTTCAAATGTTGGGGTCCTCCTAAAAGTGTGGGCCTGTGGCAGTTTCTGAGCCTGCATATGTATGCTTGGTTCACTATTTGCAAAAAAAAACATTTGGTTCTGATCGGCCTAACAAGTTTACTCTTTCCTGTAATGGTTAATGGAGAAACTTTTGAAAATGGTACCATCGCACTTCCAAATAATCTACATGTTTACAAACAACAATTCTTTTAGACAATTTTGAATTGGTTACAATTTCTGCCAACAAATACTATTTCTAGAAGTTTTAACTTTTAATAAGAATTAATTCAAAATGATGTTGAGATTTCCTTTTCTTATTATACCTCCCATGAACATATTTGTTTGTCATTTAATTTTGATGAATGATATGATCATATTTCATCTGTCAAATACATTACATTTTAAATAATAAAACACAATTAATTGTGTTTTATTTTATAAAATATAATGCCTTTCCACCAAGAATTGACAGTTAATACCATAAAAGCAAATACATTACGTTCAAGTATTCATCATATCTGTCAACGCACAGTAGGTTATAACAACCAACATACATTTACCACATCTTAAAGTTGAATAGAAACATATACAAAACAATGAACATTTAAGAGAATGTTGTCAACATGAAAAATATTTGCATGAACATGATTTGTTTAACTACTGTCTGTTGTCTATCTTGATAACTGTTCCTATGCACCCCCAAACAATTGAGCACAGTTTATCTCGAATGAATGCGGTCATAGCAGTTTACTTTTTGGACGTTCTGAAAAACTCGTTCAATACATTTGTCAAAAATCATTTCATCCCTCATGAATCTAGACATTTTTTATATTAGATTTATTCTTTGAAAACTTTGTTTATCAATGAACTTATTAGGTTATCTATATAAATATTCGAGCTTTAAGCGATACTCTATGTCTACAATTATTATATTTTACTCTATAACTATTGGCTTCATAACAAAATAAGTTTAAAAATCGATGGCTTTGATTATGTAGTTTTCAACGATATAACATAGGTGATTATAAAATATATTTTTTGCTTTAAATATAAATGATTTTAAGTATTATTTAACTGTGATCTAAAATCATATTGTCGTAGACAAAACTTTATATTTAGCTACTTAATGTGTAATTCTCGCTGTAAAAGCTGATAGTTTTTATGGTGTATTTTGTAATAATTTATCAAAATATTTTGTTTTATGTTTAAAACTTGTTAACACTAGATGACTGTTTAATCATTGTTTTCTTACGTGACAGGCTAATATTACCGTTTATTTTATGGGTTTTTATGGGAATAATATTCAATATAAATCGGGGGTATTTAAGAAAAGGTTTCTTTCCAAGAATTCATTTGTCACTCAAACATCCATCTGTCACCCAAATATTGTCATTTTTAAGATGGTTGAAAAACCATGTAGTAAACAGAATAAGAATTTAACAACTTTGTGTTAAAACATCTCATCATATTATACAAATAACAAACATTATTGTTAAATTAAACAATTAATACAATTTAATAACAATAGTACGCTTTATACTCAATTTACAAGAAACAGCCGGCATAGAGTGTAGAGTGCTGTTTTGATCAAAAATAAAACTATTTACATATCAAAATCTGAAATTGTCATTTTTGAGTAATAGATATTACGATTGAATTCATCATTCTTGGCTCTATTTTTATAAAATTTGTTCTTATCTGGAACTCGAACAGTGTCAGAGAAAAAGCACTTCCGTAAAACTACATCCGTTTTTATTTATTTTAACGAAAATTGTTGCCAAAAACCACTGTTGTAAAGAAATTATATTTTCCCATAAAAACAAACAGCATAGTTTATGCATTCAGACTTCTTTTGCATTTAAAGCAAATTTATAAAAACATAAAATGGCTCCTGAAAAATGCCAATTTGACTGTATTTTACTGGGGATACCATATAGATGATTATTCTTCTGTATGAACAGCATATTTCAAAAAAAATATCAAAAAATCACAGTACCTCAAGTAAAATCCCTCTATTGACAAACTATGTGAGTTAATACAGTTTTACACTCTAAGCCAGTACAATTTAAAACTAAAAGAGCTTCACTACCTGCCATTACCATTTTCTTAGACACAAACCATATAATATTTCCCAGAAATTCATACATACATCATACTATTATATAAATACTGAAAGACATCTTTAAAAATATTAAAGAAGCAGGTTAAAGACTCGTAATTAGGTGAAATCATAAAATGGGTATTTATGGTTTAATTTTTTAGTTCAATGGAAAACATTTCAGGTGTAATATTACCATTATTTTGTATTTATTTTCTTTGTTGTTGTTTATCATGCAGCACCGTCGGTTGAGCTACAGTCGCCACGCCGTCAACGACAGGGACCTGTCGACTCAGGTCAACTACCGCACACACATGAACATCAGGCGTCTTGTTGGAGACAGGAAGCATCACCACAAACGAAGCAAGCGTTTGAACAAGGTGAGACTGATCCACATTACTTATTTTTTAAGCAAATTAAAATTTGTCACTTCCAAGGAATAGATGTATACATACTTACCTGTTTTTATTTTTTTATCCCATGTCTGCTCCCAATGTGGAGCATATGACCTCCTAATCGAGGAAGTCACCAAAAAAAAATCTGCGACAAATGTTTTTAGTCAGTTTCTCAATCTCTCCTTTTCAAAGGTAATGGGGATAGAAGGATAGGGCTAAGATAGAACTAGTGGTTGGCTAACTGCTCTTCCTACACCCTGTTCTGTTTTGAATCGGATGGATACGAGGGAATTTTATACATTGCAAACATATATGCCTTCAAACAGAAATCCCCTTTGAAAAAGGTTGTTAGCAGACATTAAAAAAATACATATCAAAAAAATTTTTGCAATACTCTCACATATTAAGTGAAATTCAGTTATTTAAGTCTTTTTTTATTCAACAGTTCATTTTAAAGTGTGCTTGTGACTTGAAATACTCCAGCATTATATAATTAAATGCTATAAGCACTTCAATTGCTCTTATACAATTAGCCATTTGTTTTTTTTTAATGTATATTATTGTGATTTTGTATGTTTTCAGGATGGAAAACAGAACCACGTTAGTTTCCCGGAGTTTCAGCAAAACGGTTCTGCCAAACAGTTTACCCACGGTAAAAAAAAGTACTATAGATTAGGTACAGTCCACACTTCTCATTTTAACCCTCATTGCCTGTCGTGTGTAGAAGTTGGCGAGCATCCTGCACACTGCATGACTTCAGATTCATCTTTATTTACATCCGTAGATTTTGTTTTAGGCATTGAGAGATATGTGTGGATAAGTATTTATGTCTATGGCAACAAATTAATTCAACACTTTCAAAATTATTCCCCACTTCTCCGAATCAATCATTCCCACATTAACTACTTATTACATCTCATAGAGTTAGCCTTTAATTCGTAGAGTTTCATTACAATGTCATAATAAACAAAAATGTAATTATTTCTACGAGAAGTTTCATTTTTGACAGTTCATCATCTACTTCTTATTGAATTAAGTACGTTATTTTTATTTTTTCTGCTCATCAAAGTCTAAAATTCATTTATCAATCATAGTATTGGAAATGTTATTGAGTCAGAGAAGTTAAAATATCCCCAGCCTAGAGTGCAAAGCTTGTTACTCTATATATTCAAGTTTACAGTAGATAGCAAAAATAGAAATACTATTATGAGATTTAATTCATAGATTCGAAAAATCTACACCATTGTTTGTTATATATCTTTACGTTACTCTTTAAAACATTATTTTCGTTGTTTTACCAATGATTTCAAAAATACTGAATATCTTTTGCCGAATATGCAAAAATGAATATATATTTCCATATGGCACTTAATCTCATTTTCGGTATTTTAAGAGTTACATACTTTACAGTCTAGGCAATCAACCCAACTATGTAAATCTGTATTCACAGTTGTTCAGAATATCACATTTGTATTTTCCTTACGGCGGGTCGGATCTACCATGGAAAATATATGCAACATATGATATGGCCATTTTTTTCAGGCACTCCAATCAAGGATTGTCATATTTCATAAAACTGTCATTAAAATTGACTATTTTCAAATCTCCCAAATCCAAAATTTACCTTTATTACATCAAAAAAATTTACAACTTCTCAAATTGGTTTTTATATTATATTATTACGGTAATACAATTAGCATTAATGGTACACCCATGTTTAATTCTTTGCCAAAGAGATTTATCCTTTTTTTATTTAATTACATGTATTTGATGGTTCTGCTATATCTTAGGTATGTGTCTATTTAAAGATATTTATATTAATTCATTTTGCTCGCACAAGTATTGCTAGAACCTTTTAGTTGCCATATTTCCATGTAATATATCCTCAAAACAAATACATTTTAGAGAGAAAAACGTTTAAAGTCAGTTAATGTATAATTTTTTTTATCATTATCATTTTAATATCCATTGAAGCTTTCAAAATAATTCTCTCATTAGAAATTATTAAATCTAATTACGAGATATCAAATGTCGGCCTTATAATAAACTTAGAAGAAAGAGAATTTTGCGAATAGAATCAATTAAAGATATAATGTAAACTCTTCAGCGTTTTAATCATTGAGGAGGGCAATACTAAATATGACGTCATGTCATGTAAAAACTTGACAAGAAGTCATGCATACAGGGTTTCAACCAATGCGCCATACCCGTTAAGTTACCATCAAATCGCTTGTCGAAATATCGAATTTCAAAACATAATAATATGAAATTTATCATAGTAAGCATACTAATTCTGTGGTTTCTTTTCTTCTAGAGTAACTTTTCTATTTCTCATTTAAGATTATCCTGATGGATTTAAAAATTTATGTATACATGAGGCTGTAATGCCAGATATTAAAAGTTTTGTTCATCAATTGCAGTCACATTATAGGGATGTGGAATTGGTTATCACTGGCACATTCTTTCATAAATATTAATACAATACAACAGTTAGCTGCTACTATTACTGAGCTATAGCTTACAGGAGACACTCATATTAAAATAGCACATTTATCTTTGTACAATTAACTTTCAACTGTAATTTATTTGACAGTAACTAGTTGACCTTCACCAGGTTTCAAACGGACTGTACTAATAAATATATACTTCATTTCAACATTATATGTTAGTTTGTACTGTTGGCAATGGCCCTCTCCACCATTATTGCAACTTGATAATTCATAACTATTATTAAGTAGAGCAGCAGTACTTTCGTAATTGGCACATGAAATAGATGAACATGAAAGTGTAGGGATTAAATTTAAAGAGAATCGATATTTAGGTTAATTTTGTAGACCGATAATAAATACTACCAATTATAAAAATAGTGCATGTGCCATTGACAGTTTTTATATTTTTTCTTTGTTACAATACAGCATAAAATTATTAATGCATGTTTATTCCTTCTTTAATTTCAACACACCTCACACATCAATAACAATTGATCAATCTGACACTTAATGTTATATTCTTTTCACAAAATGAAATTAATTGTTTATGTATGATACAAAATTGATCATAAGTTGAGACTATTGTTAGGCAGATCATATTACCGCGACATAAAACAGGACAAGGCTCTAAGGGGGAAGGATGCAGCCTTCAGAACAAAACAAAAAATAAAATAAATCTTATCTGGTATTTTATAAAAATATGAATAGATCTCAATGTTGCCGCATATCGCACACGTCATAATTGAATAAAAGGGGTTGGGGGGCTTAATCGTTCAAATATTTAATATAAAATGAAGTGCCTTAATTCTATTTCTTTGTTAAAACATTGTGGTGTGTGAATTCTACTTTTTCATTCTAGAACTGAGTTGCTTTCAAATCTGTAATGTGACAGTTATTCATTAAAATCTATCCAAACTTTTTTAGTTTCATAACCTGCTGATGTGACATTACAAACGTAGATATCAAATTAATTACATACCAATCATTGCATTTATGTATATAAATGTAGGTATTATTGTAATGTAAATCCAGCCATTTTACATGTATGCTTTGTATTATTAGTCATATCATAACTAATTAATTATTTACACTTTAATTAACTTTATTACTGTAAGATAATTAATTTTATTATTGTTATGCTGTGAAGGGGAGGTTTATGGCGTTCTAGTTTGATGGCAACAATGGATATACTAAACTCATAAATTTATTTATTGTAATATCCATAATACTTTTAGACAAAATGCGATGTTGGGGTAAAGGGGTCCAAAAATATCAAATATCCTGTGATAACATCTATAGATAAAAACCTTACAAGTTTAATTTTGTGTATATAAATGATTATATTACTCAGATATCTTTACTATTTGCAGCTTATTTACTTCTATTATAATATTACACCTTATGATTTGATCACTGTAATTTACAGCTGTTAAGATTTCACCAAGCAAGTTTATAATTATCAATATATTATATTGAAAAGTTTTCACAAAATCACGTAAATAGAAATTAATAAATATTATTACACCAAATATGTGTGTTCTTATAAATGTGGCAATGAAAATATTCGTAATCATTCCTTGTAGATTACCCTGATGAAGGACTAACAGAGGTAAATTCAGAAGATCCGGAAGTTAAGCCGACAGGAAGGCCCGAGGATGATGGAGGTATCATGTTTACCGCCAAAACTGCTTGTAAGTTATAGAATATTTTCAATGTTGTCTGTCTGTTTTTGTATGTGTGTTACCAGTATCAAAAATCTTTTCATTGTGTATTTAAATGTGTTTTAATTTAACCTATTAACCCCATAGATAAAAATAACATTTTTTTTTTTAAATTGGGAATCATTTCACCACACATAACTCGGGTAAATAATTCATTTATAACATTCATAATTAAATTAATGTAACTTTTCGCTTTCATATAATTGTGAAAATCTAACACATTATTGTGGTTCCATTGCATGATTCATAATGGAAAAGTTTTCATTTAATTTGCCGAGCTACCACACCTTCCCCTAGGTAATTTTTTATTCAGAAAATGGTGTGTCTTCTACATTATAAAAAATGCAATGACATTAAAGTTTAATAAAACGATTGTGAATCAAATTACCTATATTGCATTCAAGTAAAAGAGGTTAATTAATATTGATAACGCTACATAAATTATTTTGATAAAATAAAATAGTAAAAAGCATCTCAATATTTTACATTTGAGATTTTTTATACAAAAAGAATATTCTTCTTTTACCAAATAAAGAATATATATTACTATTTTTAATGTATAGAAGAAAACATTAACTTAACTTAATGTAACTCTTCACCCAGTATTATTCTTTTTCAAACGTATGATATGAATTTCAATAAAACTGCTGGCCACTCACTTTTATACCTTTTTCACATTCTCTTTATATTTTAGTTATCAAAGTATTCAAATAATAATTATCAACTCGATTAACTTCTTATTGGTAGTCTAGCATCTATGAATCATCAAAAAAATTAATGTGAAATCAAAGAAATATAACAAAAAAAGAATGGTGACTTAAGACGGAATTTATGTAATGGCAATGATATTGGTCATTCCATATTTGAATATCTTTCACAACTTACAAAAGATTTTTGCTTTAAAAAAGAACAAAACGATGTTACTGTTCATTTTTATCTCACTCATACATATAATGTAATCATCAGCATTCATTTCTTTATTGGTTCATAATGTCTATGGAGTTGCCATGTTCTGTATATTATTTCCCACTCGCAAGATTATTAACATCACCATACTAAAATTAACTTATATAGGATTACTATGCCTATACAGCAAAAATATATAAATAACAAATAAGCACCGTTAATTCAATTTCATAGAATCACATTCATAAAGCACTTCATCAAAAAATTATTCCAATTACTGT
Source organism: Himalopsyche phryganea (assembly GCA_022494535.1). Classification (NCBI taxonomy): domain Eukaryota; kingdom Metazoa; phylum Arthropoda; class Insecta; order Trichoptera; family Rhyacophilidae; genus Himalopsyche; species Himalopsyche phryganea. The sequence goes on along the minus strand of JAGVSL010000116.1, from coordinate 1,191,976 downwards.
TAACATACAAAAAGACTCCTCGGCGAAGAGAGAAAATCACATTAAATTAGAATAAATACATGCAACCGAGAAATATTTGATAACTAATTTTAATTTAGTATTCTTTAAGAATAACCTAAATTATATTCTAAATATTAGCTGTGTTGCTTTGAGTTTTTATCATTATGAATGACAGCAATTTATTTTAGAATAGTTTTTAATAATAATCTTGTATATTTTGTAATACCTTTGAAACATTAAATACATCTTTGAGTAATAATAATTGTCTGTAAATGGTGCATCTTCCTCAGTGTCGGCATGCGTTATTATTATATACCTTGTACCGACTATCCCGGATTGTGGGGGGACAGTCGGGTACTTTTATTTGCGAATATTTTTGACAATATTTGCATGACTTTATGATTTTCTCTATTCTCACCTTCTGTCTCACAAATTCTATCAACCAATACTTCACAATCTAACTATGCTTGTGACATATAAAGTGTTTATTTTTTTTTGTTAAAGGCTTCTGTATACTCTACTAACCCAGCTGCCATATGTATATCAAATAATGGCAACACAGAAAAAAATTACATCAAAGATTTAAAATTATTTAAAAGAAAAATTTTATATTGATTTTTGAACAATAACCGTAGATAATAATTATAATCCTTAAACATGTAGAGGTAGTTATTGATGAATATGTCTCGATAAATTTGTTTAACAAATAATACATAAGAGAAAGGATAATGTTTAAAAGTTTGTTGTGAATGTTATTTTATATAGAATTGTACAAAGCCGTTTTAAATAGTATTTGATTGATTAATGTTGCCATTTGAGATAAACATATGAGGCGTTCCGTAAATTACTCTGCTTGTTTGTGGTGCGTGCAATCACGGTCGACAGGCATAATCGAAGACATCAGCCCTACGTCCTCCCACAAAGAGAACAGCAGCTCTTTGATAAACCAGATTGCAAACTTGCCCGGCTTTAACCCGTTGAAGGCAAGGCTCGTGAAGCAATACTCCAAGACCTCCATCGAGGAAATCCTTCCCACCGCCGTTGAGAAGTCCCTTCCCTGGAGAAGAGACCGGTCAAACTACAATTTTGGTACGTCACATTCCAAAAGGCTGGCTGCATCCGCATCGGAATTCCAAAGTGTAGTTGAAACATTGCCCGAGTGTATGCTTCTGATTTTGGTTTTTGTTTGCAAACGGTATGAACGAGTCTTGTGGTGTAAGAAATGTCAAACAACAGTAATTCATTTTATGTTACTTCACTGAATTGAGAGAAACTTTAACATAAGAATACTAATAATAGCAACAATACATTTTGATCAACAATACATATAAATACCTTATAATATAAATCTACATCCAACAGTGACTTGATATTTGTGTTAAAATATGTTAAAAATAATGATAAACAAAAAATAAACAGAACATATTCATAAATAATTGTTACATAAAATAGAATGTTAAAGTTATACCTATCATAAATTCCCTTTATTGTAAGAATTAATGAATAAATTCACCCCCTTAATTATGATGGTACACCCAAATGTTTTCAATCCGAGCATTGATACATGAAATGAAACAGTTCGGAATATATGAGAAGACAGTTTTACTTACTATACATGCTAAATTTATCCACAATATAAATGGTTGAGGAAGCAATATAACCACTAATTTCTAAATCAACAGATTCATTGCCAAAATTCTATACAGGTACAGTACAAATAAAATAAATTAATAACTAAATATTCCAATTAATAGATCACTATTAAAGAAGCTTCACCATTTCTCTTCCCTCTAAAAGTGACTGTAGAGGTTCAGAGTGACGTCTATGGATGAAAATAAATGTTGAATATATTTTTCACTAAAATTCATGTAATTCATGAAATCTACACTCCATCTTAACTAACTATTGAATAAATTGGTAAAAATTCCAATTAGAACTGACTCACAACATTTTTATTCATACAATTTACAAGTTGATTTTAAAAGCTCTCAAATAACAAAACAAATCCACTAACTGAATAGAAAAGGAGTATAATTAAAAGGACAATAACTATATCCTTTTTGTAAGTTGATTTTTCCTGTAAACGTTTTGATACATAACTTAGGATACAAACTGACATAAATAAAATGTAAATGTAGGAAATATAAGAAATGGGGTGACCAGAAATCAAGTAAAATAAAAACTAAGTAGCAAATTGGCCGTAGGATTTTTTTATTATAAAGCAAATATCTTTCGGTTAAGTAATCGTGTTCCAAATTTCTCTATCTATTAAGTGAATCAAGATAAAATGAATTAAATTTGACATTCATTTTTTGTGGCATTTTACAGCATGTGTCTGCGTAAGTATTTCTTCTATAAAATCTTTACATCTTTGATGACAGGGATTTATTGATATACATATTATCGGCTTTCATTTTCAGCATTCCTTTTTTCAAAATTCTTCTCAAAAACTGTCTTTTCCAAATAATAATGTTGCTTTTAATGTTGTAATCAATACATATTTATCGTGATGTCCATTTTGTTTTCCCAATGGCTACTTTATGGTTTTAAATCTCACTCATTTTTTTGAGTTCGTTTATTGATACTTAAATGTATGGTAAAGTTTATTTTTAAGGGAATCATAAATACTGAAGCTTCTTTGACAGCGACATCTCTTAATGAGAAAAATTAGGAATTAAACTTTTTACAAATTTGTATGTAATTGATAAAATCTAAACTCTGTAGAATTATGGAAATATTTCACTTGATTAAGGTATTACTTAAAATACTTATCTCCCAACAATCTGCTGTATATGGTGGATAAGCTAAGCTGTCAATGCATCCTAGAACGGAGATTTAATATATTAGAATCTTCTAAATGAAGCACTATTTTTCTATTTCAAAATTATATTAAATATGAAAGAGAATAAATAATAACTTACATTAATATTATGTATAAGTCACTGTTAAATTACGCCACTTGTGCCCTATACAGTAGACAATTATCGGAATAATATTATTAATAATACCTAAATCAAATAAAACGTTTTCAATATTCTAGCAAGCTATATTTTATTAATTACATGGCTTTTAATTTAAAAAAATTAAATTACTGTTATTTCTGATTGATAGAAGTCTCTGTTATAGAAGATTCAGTCTTGCTCCACCCCTTAATGACAAAACAATTCAGTGGCGGATTATTGATCACAGAATTAGAACCATTTACAATTTAAGTTATATTTCTCAATGCTTCTCTTGTTTGAGACTCATCGTTAGCGCCTCAATAATAAATAATCTGCTGCTTTCTTTTTGTGACTTTTAAGAATAAAATTGTACTTGGCGCCATCACTTAATAGATATTGAAAACAATTATTTGATGATCATTCTGTGGCATTTTCAAGTCATTTGGCATCTTATAAATATACAAAATTATTGATTTAAGATAAGAAAGCTTGAAAGTAGATTGTACTGACTTAAAAAAATAGAAACAATAAAAAATAGTGATAAGAAAGGAAGATGGATTTTAAAATACGCAAAACTGTATGTGACCTTATTTACGAAAAACCTCTTAGACAAATTACATTCTAAATAATTACGAAAAATTATTGTTACAGTTTATTTGTAACCAAAATTTAAGTTTGATAATCAAATATACCCAATTATTTCAATAATGATCTAAAGATTATTTTCTGACACTTTCAACGCAATATAAAACTAGTTACTTATCTAATCTGGTCCTTAACTATTGTATTCTACATATTAAATCATTTACACTAATTATAAAGTATCCAATATTAGCCCAATAATTTTGTACACATATAAATGCATAGACAGGAAAATGTTACCAAAACTGATATGCTAAATCTCTCCAATGTTTTCAAGTGCTAAATTATCTTTCTTTATTCGTTTATTGAATTTATAGAAGAGATTTAATTGAAATGATATTTTAGAATTAAAGCAGCATGAGTAGATTTTTATTTCTTCAATATATTTGCAAGATGAATAAAAATTGTGGGAACGATTCTTTTGCACTTAGTACTTAAGTAATTTAAGTGAAAACCATCAACTAAAATCAACCAAAACCTTCGATGAAAAAAAATTCAAAAAACACAAAATCTCCGTAACTCAATATGTGCTTACATACAATATGTACGCCTGTGCACGGTAATGTCATCACAAAATCACTGGCTTGTGTATTATTGGTTAACAAGTTTACAATTCATGTATATTTCACAGCCAGAAAATATTACATCTGGCCTAAGGAGTGTGATTTTTTTACGTACACATTGTATGATATTCAAATACATTAATTTTTGTACATTTTTAGCAATTACATTGAATAAAACATTATCAATATAGGAATGAACAGAACTCTTCTAGTAGAGTCTAGCTCTATGTCGTTAGTTTTTCTTGCAATCTGCAACCCAATTACTAAAATGACATGCACAGCACGCAGATCATAAACCACTCTCAGGGACGTAAGCGTGCAGGGCACGCAAAATCGCAGTTTTATCGCTCATTTATATTAGCAAAAGTTTACCGATTTCATTAAAATAACTTGAATTCTATAAAGATTAAATTGAAATCTTAGTTATGTATTTTTTTTTTTATCCAAAAAAATCATTGAATGCTAAAATTATCTTTTTTTATATATGTAATTTTCAAAAATTCTAATCTCTAAGTTTAAATATTATTTAAAATGGTGAAATAAAAATATATTTGATACTTTTTCTAATGCGTTCGGAGATTTTTAGCGGCTAAGAGTAATATTTTTTAATAAAAAAACTAGGCAGCCACTGGTGTCATAAAATCATTTGCCCAGAATCTCAAGTCATGATTTTCAAAATAAAAATTCAGTTTAATTTTTTATTCATGTGTTCAAGTCGAGCTTATTCTGTTATTCATTCGAACTGAGAAAAAATATTCCAGTGAATCTCAAAGTATTACTTCAATAAAATTTTGGTATAAAACCTGTTATCAATTATTCTACCGCTATCTCCATAAAAAAATTGATTCGTTCCTAGGACTGAAAATCTATTTGCCTGAAGGGTTAGGGGACTTATTATGTTTAAATAGATCTTATATATGAAAGATGAAAGCGATTGTTTGCGGAACAATCTGTGCGTAGATGAACATTTTTTTTATACAATATAAAATGTTATTAATATGCGCAATATATGCGCAATATAACTTTTTATCTTCTATCTGCTTATTCTCTTTCAGTTATCATTGCACAAAAATCATCTCATATACACCTGCATGATCTGTTTGCATGTACTTTATATTAATACCAATTACTGTAATAAATAATTTAGAAATGTCACTTTCTTAATAAACTGACATTAAACGGAAAATTTCTCTTGCAGTGCCTGAAGAAGACATCTTAGAGGAAGATGAAAGGAGATTATCAAGGGCTTCTGATGGTGAGTTAAATTTTTTTATTGAGTCAATCAATTAAGGCGTCTAAAAGTAAAAACCGATAGTTAATTTTTTCCGTCATATTGAATTACCAATTAAGTATACCTATTTTTATTAACCAGACAATTGTTTGAACCAATAATTAAAAGTGAAAAAATTTTGAAATATTATCAGTATTTGAATACATTGGTATCAAAGTGGGACATAATCCATCTACGGAAATGTATAAGAGAGGTGATTTTACATTTCATACATATTACACACTGCATCAAGCCCGACAACCATGACAGTTTAGCGTAAATTCTACCTCTGTGATGATTTCGCGAAGATGGACGTTAAGTGTCCACTTTTGAAACTATACACGAACTTTAAACTCAAAAATCTATATGAAACCATCGGATTCTGATACTTTTGATGGGTTTTTTGAAAAAAGTACCACAAACAATAAAAATATGACTTTGTCCGAATTTGATACCAAGGTACTAATTTGGTTGTAACTATTGAAGTTATTGGATCCTACATGTCATCAAGAGTTTAAGTATTTTTGTTTGTATGCTTTTGTAGGGGTTTAAAAATTATTTATCATTACATATTGTGTGAAATGAAGTACATGTGCGTATTTATTGTTCAATTTTGACAAAGTGTGTAATTTTATTTTCAAATTTGTTATTTGCTTTCATTTTTACGAGGCATAGAAATAATTGGAAATTAAGAAAACCAATTCATAACCATTTCCAAAGTTAGTAACCCATTCTTAACCCTTCCGTACTCATGGTGTAACAATGCGCTACTTCGGCCTTTAAACCTTTAAGTCATCTGTGAAATAAGTCATGCAAAAATTGAAAATTTTGATATTTGTAAATAAAATAGTTCTACATATAATTGAAAATTAATAATACATTATAGCTTACGTCTCCTTCGTATAATTAATCATATTTTGATAAACTCGTCAATTTTACCATTGAAAAAGACAAAATTATAGTATTGTATTAAATATAGTATAGTAACAATGCGAGATGCATGACAGTACCGTATGCAACCGTTTTGTTTCAAACGGCACCGAAACACGTCTTGAGCCTATTCTGCTATGAATAATTTCAATTCTTGCATCTTTCGATAATTTCACATAGTTTTTTTTATGTATTTTAGGTTTTACACACAAAATATGACGTAGAATAATTACTTAATACTACATAAAACCATATTTCATTTTTAAAATTGTCATTTCGCTTTATAAATGTGTTAATATGACAAAACCCACACGGTAACGCAATCTGACTGCATGAGATCCGAAGGGATTTTCTTAGCATGAAAACGAGAAGCTTATGGTAACATTATCTTGAGCTAACCATTTTAATGTGCCGCGGAAGTTCCTCGATGTCAAAAAGTAATTGTTGTTGATAAAATACATCTTTGAGAGAATCTGTTTAAAATGGGAACGGGTCTGACATGCGGGTGGTGGTAGGCGATAATAAGTGAATTAAGAAGGACGCGACCATGTGACACTTGAGTGTAAAGTGCCGTGGGTATGTGAGACTTAATGTGACAGTTGATGTCTGCACTCTTGTCTATTTTTTTATGTTTTTTCAACTTCATAGTTGCGGGGAGTTGAATACCAAGTACTTGGATAGCAAGGACCTTTATAATTCTATCTATACAATCATTGGAGGAACCGAATGTTGGTATTGCATTGAAAATTTAAATGCTTTTATTTGTGTTATAGTAACACTGACATTGTCAGCATCATGATAATATAATACTCATACTTCTCACTGTGTACAACTAAAACTCTAAAAGGAATTTAATCACCATTTCCCTGCTTGCAAAGTGCTAATATATAATATAATATTTACAATGTGTTTCTAAAATATGTTTTACAGATCATTATGGGCAAGGGGATCCGTCCAGGGTTAGCACCCCAACAGCGACTGAAACAATGTTGCCATGGAAACGAGGAGACGAAGGAGTCAGCGCTCTCAAGCAGAGTGAATTCCCTTCGTGGGCTTCCAATAAAGAATACTTAGCTTACAATTCACCATCAGCCACCTTTTTAGGTAAGTCTTGTGTGCTGATCCAGATACAATTTATTTCACAATCCACGTAAATCAAGATGCTAAAAATTGTATAATTTAATAACCTAACCTAGAATGCATCACTTGTAAATGTTAGGTTAGGTTGGATTCATGATTCACTAAAGTAATTGTACCTAAATCAGTCCAGTTCTGCAAATTAAGTCAATACAAACAGTCAATAAAATTGCATAACAGATATACATATTATAGGTCTTTGTTATGCAATTTCGGTAGATTAAACATAGACTCATTATGCCATTAATGTAATAATCAAAAGCAGTACCGCATATGTGAGGAAATTACTATTTTTAATAGTAAAACGATATTCTACAAAATATTGTTGACTTCTAGTGAAATTAGTGAATATTGAATAGGTTTATTATAAACAATTTGACATTTCAAAATATATAATGAATTTAGAATTACTGCAATGCTAAATATGAAAAAAAAATAAGAGTATTTATCATTAATATGTTACAGCTTACTGTAGCTATGTATATTTTGTTTTTAGATAGTATACTTGATGATTAGAAATTTATATATCATTTTTCAGTACAGTGTTACAATATTGGCTGCTATTTTGTTTCTAAAACTAATTTACATTTTTGAGAAACGTACAAGGTCAATTCTGTTTAATTCTTCTATTGTTCTTTGGATTACTTTCACTAAAAAAACGATTTCTAACATTCTGTGTAGAGAAAGGAATTGTTAGATTAGAAGGCATGATTAGTCATAACAATTAATATTAAGAAATTTAGTTTTTTTTTTTAATTATTGCTTTTTGCTTGAGATACTTGGAGAGATAATAATTCTAAAGTTTCATTATTAGTTGCAATGGTTTTTATATTACTTTATGCCTTTTAAGTTATGTGAAAGTTGATAAATTACTATTGTGCACAATTCTAGCGCCTTCTAGATTATTTTTGTAGGATTAGTACGCACTCTGTCAATATCTTCAACGGAATGATAACACCTTTTGAATTGATAATTATTTTCAATTAATCTTATTTGGAACTCAATGTCTTTAGAATGAACAAAAGACATTAAATTAATATATTATTTTGACGACTGTAATATTGTTGTCGTACGAGAGAAAATGACCAAGTGCATCTTTTCAAAAAAGGACTACTTGCCGTCTTATATATAATTACAATGGTTTGGAAAAAAACGTTCAACATAAGATATCTATACACCTATACCCATTAATGTCAAAAAATTAAACCAGAAATTTAATTGATTACAAATATTCAAACGCATTTCTTAAACATGTAACTATTTTACACTTTAAGCAAAAATAAGTTTAAGTGTAGTTCTGACGATGGCGTAAAGCCGAAATAGCTATCAACTACCTGATATAAAAAAAATTTGTAGAACTAAATATTTTGTTATTTTATCCTATTATAATGGCGTCGGCGTCCGTGGCGCAGTTGGTTTCGTCGCTGGCTACGGTTACGGATGTCTCGGGTTCAATTCCCGGTGCGGACGGTTTTCATAGATTGATTTTTCAATCGATTTATGGATTTCTGTTCGTAGTCTGAGTCCTCCCTTCCACCAATCCCATCCTCACGGGGCGTAACGAGAGCGATTAGCTAACCACTAGTCCTATCATAGCCCTATCCTTCTATCCCTACTCTCTTCGAAAAAGAAAAAGAGAGGTTGAGCAACTGAGTGACAAGCAGTTCTCGTAGAAAAAATTCTGTCAAGATACCTCCATTAGGAGACCATATGCTCCACATTGGGAGCGGACATGGAAAAAAAAAAAAAAAAAAAAATTATAATGGAGTTCTACCAAGTAAATGCCAATTCAATCAATATTTTACACTTGGTCACTTTCTACCGATGACATATATGTATATCAAATTTTAAATATTGTAATTATTGTCACAAGCAATACAACTTCTTTCTAGTTTTAAATAAATATTATTGATTTAAATATAATTAATATTTTACACATAAGATTGGATTGGAAGTTAATTATCTTTCCAAAGTTGTGTTAACAATGAAGGTACAAACTTTTAAATCCCATTTTTAGCACCTGTTTTTTTTCTCACTGTGATTTTTCTTTATTTCCCCCTTTCCACCTGTAGGCGGTATTGCAAAGCCTAAGCAGCCCAAGTCTATAATAGGTCTATTCCGACGAGAGAGCTCCAGTTCGGCCGGAGGAGGCGGGGCAGGCCCGTCAGGTTCCGAGGGAAGCTTACATCCGGATGTGCAAGCCATTACCGTGACCACCCCCCAATCCAGACAGCCTTTGACCACTCGCAGTTACAGTGTGGGCGGTCCTTCGGTTGTTTTGATGGAGGAAATGGGGCATGCGGATCCACTAGGGGGGGCCATACGACCGGCCAATATCATGCAGGGACCCCACCGAGGCCAGACTAGGAGAGGTTCCATGCTTGAACTCACCGGGTAAATTACGTTCGTTCCCCAAAACTTTTAATTTACAAGTACCTATTTTTAAATTAAGTTATTTTGTAAATCTGAATAATCAGTCAACAGTCATTCAATGCAACATGAGTCTTCTTACCTTAAGCCCCAACACTTTTTGATCTTGTCTTTGTTGAATGAAAATTGATCACAACATTATTGATTCTTTTGCAAGAACATTTTTCTTCCTTTCAAAGCCTGATTTCTCTAAAATTTGTAGATATTATTTCAATGGTGTCCTTTCTCGCATGATTTATTTATTTAAATGGTGAAGAATTTTATAAAGTGCTTAAAATAATGTACTTGTCAAAACTAAATATTTACCTGCAACAATTATTAGAATATCAATGACTTTTATCTGTTCACTTTGTTTAAGAACGCAAAAACGCTTTGTTCTTCTCGGTACATACCTACTCAATTTAATGGGATATTTTCTGCATTGAGTTTATCCAAAAAGATAAGACAGGCTGTGTTGTTGGCTAGTCGCTCCTACTACACCCTGTTTTGTAGGATTGGATCAATGGGAGGGAATTTTAGACATCACAGACATCCATGTCTTCATGTTTTCAACGCAAATCAATTTACTATACTATCCTTACTGGGATCCAAATCTGTGAGCACCGTAATCTGAGCCAACGAAACTGACCGCTACTTTTGCTTGGAAATATCTTTTAAATGAATTTTTCCAGTTAGTGTGAATCAATTCACACTCCACACCAGTCCAGTGTGAATTTATTTTGAGCACTGAACAATAATTGTTTTGATATGATACATTACAATTTTTATTTATAACTACAAAAACGGTTTTAGATACTTATATTTAATACCCAGCGAATTCCTTTTTTTAAATTTAATAAATCATTTTTTCAATCTAAATTTCTGATTTTATCGATCTTTTATACTCAGTGGTTTATCCCGTGACGCCATAATGGAAGAAAAATGCAGTAAATCTCTCCCAGAAAACGAAAGAATGAACGCTCGTCGGAATACAATTTCAAAATGCACACCGCGATCACAAGTTCGAAGACAGCAGACTATCGGGGCATCACTACTGTCGAGCTCGTCCAGTTCCTCGAATGAAGATGAATGATTGCTGGAGTTTTTAATTTAACGCTCGCAATTTATAACGAACATTATTTTTGTGCTTAAATTTTTTATGTACTTAAATTGAACTCAAGAAGGTATAAAAAAACATACTTAATCCAGTTGTACTTATGAATAATTTTGTTAAGAATTGTTGATCGCAGTTATGTGCAAAATACCTTCACTGACCTTGATTGCTTGTCTGATTAAAACAGTTTCCATGCATTAACATACAAACATGGTCACATACAAGAAACATCTAACCTCAATTATGCGTTTCTTTTCCAAAACTGGCTATTTCTAAATTTGCACATTTTTAGGTATTTATACTTAAAATAGGACTTATGTTTTATGATAATAGTTTGTAATTGGTAAGTATTTGTTTTTATTTCATTACAAAATTAGATCAATCAATTCAAACTAATCATTATTCAAGAAATGTGTATGTTTTGAATTTTATGTAAATGTTTGTGTATAGTTAGGGATTCAAATACCTGACAGCTGAACAAACTCACACAGTATTTGCAACTGAACTAAATCGGTATGCATTGCTTTCAAAATGATAGTCCGAAACTGAATATTTCCTGTGAATAGTCACTTATGGAATAAAGAATATATTTGTGCATTTTGAATTAGCATGATTCTTATCAATTAAAGTGTTTTGGAAAAATAATAATACATCGGTCAGTTCTTGGCATTGAAATGAATAAACATACAAATTTGACTCATTTTTGGAAATAGCTAGTTATGTAAAACTACGCCACAAATACTGTATGCCGTGCCCTCCCACACGATACACAATATTATGTAGTTATTGTGAAAGCTTTTGCTTAACTGTAACTGAAATGTATTCTGTGCGGGGAGAACATTTTACTAAGCATATTGCAGATATTAAATGATCACTTTTAAGGTGTTAACTGTCAATTCTTGGTGGAAAGACATTATATTTTAAAAAATAAAACACAATTTGTTTGTACTACTTCCACATATTTATAATGACCGGTCCTGATCATTATAAATATGTGGAAGTAGTACAAATGAATTGTGTTTTATTTTTTAAAAAAGATATTAAATGAATTTAAAAATCCTGCAACCTGGTTTATTTTGGTATCTGTTTAGCGGAATTTTATTTTATTATAAGTATAAAATGTAAACGATAGACAAATTTTGTCCAGGTATACTTACTTCAATCTTAAAGGACTTTTAGGGTTTATGTAGGCAAATTACAATGGTAATTAATTCACCTATTTCCAAACAAATATTAAAATGTATCAAAAATGGACTCAATTTATTTGTGCTCTGAAATGTTTCTATAAATTATTACAAGCTTGCAATTTGGCTTTTCTATTCAGCGAAATGAAGTTGTATAATGAAACTACATGTATCCAATTTAAGCCTTTTTCATACACAGTAAGATTTAGAATTATGTAAATCACTACTGTGAAAGTTTTGCTTTTATTGTATGAATAATCGATGTGTTCACAATTTATTAATACTTAAATTAAACATTATAATGTGCACATTAAACCTACTATAAAAACTTATTGTTTGACATGAATTCATCTGTCATATTTATCAAAAAATAATACAAAAGATATTGTGCCTGTTCTGGTAAATATGCAATGTCAAAAAAGTTGTGTCTATTGTCTGCCTAAAAACACTAACTCGTTGATGCTAAAATTCTACATTATGAAACATGCAGCACATAAATATACAACATCCATTTACTCAAAACTGGCATTTCTAACATAACATTTTTAACAGAACAACGACAATATGCGAACATATCTATGACTTATTGATGAAATATTTCTGCCTACAAAATTTATCAAAACACCTACTTAAGTGTCACAATATGTCCGACAGTAAAACTTTGTAGACATAATTTTTAACACTAGCTTTTATTCTAGAATTGTTTTGTTTTATTTAAAATATAAGTGTATTTATTTATGGTTTAGGTGCTATAACTAGGTGCTGACATTCTTTGTTTCAACAATAATTTATTACATATTTCTTTTATTTTATATGTTACACTGTTCATTAATCTTATTGAATCATACACAAGGTAACGAGATTTGCAATCATATATTGTGAAGCATTTGGATTTGATAATGTACGAATGATTTGCTTAGCTTACATTTTAGTGTTCTACTGTGTTTACTTTCAGTTATTGTTTAGTATTTTGAATTTAAACAAATCAAACCTAACCCGACTCTGATTTAGTTGGCTTAACTCGACCTAAACATTTGTATCGTTGTAGAAAAACTTATTGAATAATTATTCTGAAGAGACATTTCAAGACAAATTAATAATAGAGCACATAGAGGGAGAATATCCAAGCCAAAATAGGCCAACAGGTGTTAGTAAAAATAGGCGAAGCTCCCTTTTTGTAGAAACATCTTGCAGTATCAAAGATACTGAATTATCAAGTCAATTTACTAAGACTTAACAAAATGAACATTGTCCCTTGGCTCTGATCATTCTTTATTAAAAGAAAAGTTTTTCTGTTAATAACTTTCTAGTTTCAACAAACAGACATGTTTGCAATTTTAATTCATAAATATAGTGTCAATCTTCTGAAAATTATTTAAAATATTAGTATGTTTTTATAAGTCATCTACTAGAATTTAAATCAGTGACATTCGTTTACTTAAATATTTCAAGCATTTTTACCCATCTGTCAAAATTATTTTGACATCTATTGATAATTATTATTGTACAAGTTGTATTATTTTATGTTGGAATAGTTGAAATATAATATACTTGTAAAAAAAAAGAATTAGGTACTCAAAGCGGTGTATTTATAATTAATAATGCGCTCATGGAAAAAAAGGTTTCTGATCAGAATCCATGGATAATAAAAACAATTCACAATGTTTTTTAAGGTTGTATTTATAAATATACTAGCTGTTTGCCTTGGTGGATAAAACTTCCAATCTACATTTGCTTTAATGTTGTAAGTATAACGACAACACAATTCTTCTATTCAAAGACGGTGAAAGAGCTGTTATGCTTCGTAATATTAATAATTGTTACTGATATATTATAAATGAATATGAAACTCTCAGTCAATAAAGCCATTTTCAATAACGTGTACATAATAATGTATCATATTAGAATATAAGTCGATTAATGATATAATAACAATCATGCGAGACGAATGGCAGAACGATGAATAAAATAATTTTGATGACTGCAGGAATGAAAGAAAATGGCCGTCCACGGAAGGTCTCATTTGCAAATAAATAGAAGTGAAGAGAAAAATGGTGTTTTAGAAGAATATGATCAATTAGACTGGTCAAATGGCAGTCATTCTGTCTTTATTATGGCTATTCCATTATAATTTAGGGTGTTTATCTCATGCATTGTCTTTTTTATTCTTAATATGCAGTAGTCTCTTTCCAAATATATACAATTTAAACCGGGAATAATACTGTTGCCTTGTAAATAAAAATAATTACTATTCATGTTCACTAATGTTACTTTATAGAGGTGAACCAAGCTTGGTTACAGTTCAAGGACTTTTAATACAGCCCATTGGTTGAAACCTCATGTGGCTAACTTCAGGTATGGTCAAACATGCCATGACCTCATAACACTAGAAGAAGCTATACGTATCTCCTCTTTGATATTAGTTCAATTTACTTGACAGCATAGTCATTTGAACTTATGTGATGGCTATGTCTTACATGTCAATTATTTGATTTGCAAAGCAACTGTATTCGATACAAGTATTTTATAAAGAAATAATGATAAGTAGATTTCAATAATAAATTATGAAAACTTCACCTACTGTGTTAACTTAATTTGTTTTATTACAATCGCTTATGTATTCAAACTTATACTTATAACTTATTTTTATTAGATGACTATTAAATAATCTAGGTGTCACTTTTTTAAAATTCAAAACTTGAAACATTTAAATGGCTAAAATGATTTAGAAACAATTGAAGGATTGAATTTCAAAAGCAACTGAGCTTGAAATTGAGACTTGGAGGCTATAGAAAGCCACACTTTCATTCCAATACAATCTGAAGAAAAATACAACCCTTAACATCTTATTCAGATAAAATAAACCTTAAATGTGTCAAATCGGACTACCTTTTGTATTCTGTACAAATTCAATGTTTCAATTTATTTGGTCATAATATGAATTGTTCAAATTATTCAAAATTGTTTACAATAGAATATTCATTACTAATTTTTGATTTGTTTTTTCATTCTTTGCTGCCTACAGCTCTTAAAATAATATGATTTGAAGCACTTGGTAGGGAAGTGGCATAAATCACAAAAGAAACATAAATGAAACAACTGATTGCAATATGTATGAAGCAATTAATGTTCTTCAACAAAAAGATGTTCCATTGATTTAAAACAAAATATTTCTTTGATAAATTAAGTGGTGTGGCGTTTTTGTTTATTTAATAGTGAATAGAGCCAGGGGGGACATTAACACTCTATACAGCAAATTACTGGAGAAACTGAGATGGTTTCAACATTTTAGTAAGCCTGATTGTATTTATTAGTAACAGTTAAAAACATTTATCATCAATAGATGTCACTATTACAAAAGCTTTGTCTTTATTTTAACCCGAAGACAGCAAGAATCACCACACCAAAGTTTTAAAACTTTAAACTTATTTATCTAAGATATTTTTTTTGACCTTTTGCCACTTTCGTCATGCGCGTCTCATTTATGATGAATTTTTCTTATACTGGCTTCCAAATTTCGTCACATTTATAATGGTAGTCGTAGTATACATTGGTACAATAATTTTTGAAGTGAGTAGAAAAACATCGAATCATATTCAAGATCATGTAGAATATAAATGTAGATAGAATCTTTTAAAATAATAGTGAAATATATGTAAAACTTCAATCTTATTTTTCTTTACTGTGAATAATTAACGGCACAAAACTAAATGCATGATTTCCTGGGTGCATTATGTTTTCTTTACTTAGAAGTTTGGCAGCTACTTTGTGTTCCATTTTCAATACAAAATTAAAACAGATCACTTTGTACAACGCACTTAAAATTTGTAAAAAATATATGAAATGTATAAGTAATAATGGGTTTAATCTCTCAACAGTTTAATAAACTAAAAAAAGGAGTGAAGTAGGGTTAAAGGAGAGTCATATTATAACCCTAAAGTATACAGCCATATAGATTCCTCAGAATTTTTAAATTTTGCTTTTTAAAACATTATTATAAACATGATGGAATATTTCTAAATTATACTCTTAAGCAGTTATTACTTTTAAGACCATCTTATAGATATTTTTTTATAATTGATTCGGTCCACAGAAAAAAAGGATGAAAAATCTTATTATTACAAAGTGATAGTTAACTTAATTTTGCATTAAGCCTTCATTTTTATTTGTTTTAATTCATATTCTATAACGTATTGTGATTGTAAAAATGCACCGCAGTTTTTTAGTAAATTTTTTCCATGAAACTTATTTCAATGCTTTTTTATTGTAGTATTAATTAAATAATTGTTATTTTTTTAGACACGCAATCATGAGAATGAAGTGGGAGTTGATTTTTAATGAATTTCATTATCAATAATTTATTTATTTAACTTTTTTTATGCAAAGTATTGAATTTATTTTTAAGATAATATGTGCACTTATAATAAACTGATTATACTACAGATCTTAGCTGTCTTGTAATGTTGCCATCTAAAATTATTCCTTGCTGAATTATCAATACTGGCAATTCATTTGTTTTTTTTTTACTATTAAGCCCAATTGATATATCATCTATATACACTGTTTGGCCATGCGTTTATAATAATATAGATAACATTGAATATATTTCAAGATTTTGTTTGATCTTGTTATGCCAAATGATCTGACAACTCATAACAATGTTACTTTATATGAATTGTTTGACTTAAAAATGGTTACGATTTATGCTGTAGAGATTGTTAACATCCAAACATAAATGAAGCTTTACTCTTATATGACATGAAATTCTTCAATAATTAATGGTTACATTGTTTATGCATTTTTTCTAACATTTATTGCATAAAGTCGAGCATAAAGAATACTTTTACCAAAATGAGCTTATTATACCGATTCATCATGACAAAATTGCAGCAGTAAAAGATTTAACAATATCTTGTTAATAGAATGCTCTCATTCTGGGTTTTTTCTTCATCATAAATTATTACTGATGAAACTATATACCTGTCTTTATTTCTAATTTCAAAATAATCTCTTAATCAATAATAAATCAGATTTCCATTTAAATAAACGTGTTTCATAAAACAAAATATCAGCATTTTTAAAAGCGAAATATTGCTCAAACCGGAATCAAATAAGTTCATAGTATTCATGAAAATAACATTTCCACTGAGTAGCTAATGATTTCTCATATTATTTGTAATTAAATCTCTTGCAAATATGTGAATTGAATACCCTTGATTTATTTCAGTTACATATAATGGCAACTTGAGAAATAGTAAACTCATGAATGTTCTTCGGCTTTCCCGGTTATGTATCGATGATATTTTTGGAAGAAGCTGTGTTGCAGTTAGAGGTAATCACAACATGCTTCAGACTCCTGATGAAGACTTTGAAACGTTGGGTGATTACCACTAACCACAACATGTGCGCACATGATATACTCAAATGCCGATTGTTAAAATTGAATAACCAAGATTCTTGAGAGATCAGATCTCTGAAAATATTGGAAAACTAGTATCTTCGGTCAGGGATTTAGTATAACAGTTATGAACAGGGCTGTCGGGTGATTAATATTATATTTATTCCTACAGTGTGTTTTGGTTAAAATTCTCTTTGGCCATTGACAAGTGGAATGATAAAACTAACAAGGGATATTATAGAGTCAATGTTATCCAATTAAATTAACCGTAAGACTTGTACTTTGAAACACAGAGAAAACTATAGTTTGTTAATAAACTAGACTGATTTCGATTGAGGATACAAATAAACGATGTTTCATCGATAAATTATAAACTATGCCTTTGATAAAGCATTATAATGGGTAAACTTTGTCATGTTGTGTCGATGATGAAAACGGTTGTGACAACCACAACAGCGAAGCGGCGCCCGTCAATGAAATCAATACGATTGTTAAGCTATAGTTTTCCCGAATGGTGTGATTCTCCAACGTCGCATAGGCTGTATAAAAAATACCAATGTACATATTACTTAAATATGCGCTTTTAGCCGCACCACTTTACTATGAAAATGTCAATAAATTAATTGTTAAATCGTAAACATAAAACATTGTTATGTTACTTTGTTTGTAAAGAGATAGATAATTAATAACCTAGTTTGTAAGAATTATTAATTGAAAAATTCCATTTAAAATAGAGAGAGCCTAAGCATATATTTTTCATAAATGTTTCAAATCCATTATTTTCTTAATAACAGAACTTTTAATTTATTCTTTTATGTCCTAATAATAACAAGCTTTATTTTGATATTGTTTTTATTTTTAATTGAATGTTTTTAATAAATACCAGTTAAGTAATGTTTATATTTTAAGACAATTATCATCCATATTCTTGCAAAAATGTTATGTCGAAAAAACTGTGTTTTAAGCTCTATCCAGGCGCTTGTGGTGGCTTTATCTCTTTCTCGCTCAATCACATGAAAAGTGAAGGTGCAAGCGAGATGCAAGGGCATGCGGCGCATGCTTTTGTATCCTTCGTGCTCATACCCAAATTAGGTTGTGCGATAGAGATAATGATAAGTCCACCGCACGATGCAGCGATGATATCATCGCTTTGGTGGTGAACGAACCTATCCCAAATTTGTAAATTACTGAGATATAGATATTTGAAATTTGTAAGTCTTTACACAGGTGCTTTTAACGATAACTTCCACACAATATTCCATAGTCTTTTGACAACCGACAATAAAATGACCAGCACTTACTACTTGAATGACGGTGAACAGTTCTAAGCTACATGGATCTCTTTTCAAACGTATTAGGTGTGTTAGATCCTTTAGCAAATATTAAAAAGAATCATTTTACATTAAAAATATGACTTCTATCTTTTCACCATTATAAAATTTATTGATTTAAAATAGTTTGGTGAAATAAAAACGTCTTTTAAATTTGTGCGGAATAGGTCAGTTCAGCACCAAGAGAATGGTATACATCATTTTTGATTCTTTCAAACTTATAAATTGTAACTACATACAAATATTTATTATTGAGTTACTCAAAACTAGCATTTCTGACATCATGTTTTTTGTCAAACTAATGATGATTTATTATGTAGGGAAACTTTTAACTCTCATAACTACTGCAGATGACGTGTGAGAAGGTAGGAAGAAATGTATTTCCCCACACTCAATTATATAATTGTATGCGGCTCTTTAAAAGCAAATAATTTTCAATGAAATTGTGAATACTGTATTTCTGTTTGTCAGAAAATTTAAATGCTGTCAAAAGAGTTCCACATTGTAAATAAAAATATGTATTGGGTGCATCCCAGATCTATTAATGTTGACAAGACTTGTGAAAAGAAGCAATTGACGGCAGAAAACAATGTCGCTGAAAAAAGTAAACACCACATCTACCAAATAGGTAAACTTTAATGACAACATTTGAAAGATGTAAAGATTCAGTATCCAAATGTTTGGGGACACTAAAAGCATGTGTATTTTTTTGTAACATAATTTTACTTGTGAAAAAATACAACAAATTTGACATATATTTTTGAACAAACATAACATATGATAAAGGAACAAAAAACTAATGTATGTTCCACTATTTTTTAATACTCAATGATGAGAATGATGCAAATCCAGTATTTATCATCTGCCGTAGTTAGGATATTTCTAAAATCAATAAATTATTTTCTTGTCTCATGTTATTTTATAATGTGGCAGTTCATGTATACAAAATATGATTATAAATGTATAATTACACTAAATGCCAAGTGAGCTTATACATTACAAAGATTGGGGTAGCAAAAATTGTTGTCTTTGGTAATATATTGTTAAAACTGTTTTGGGCATTTAAACTATAAACACATATAAATTATGTCAATAGACTGTTATAGTATGCATAGACTGTTTGGCATGTATATCGAAAAACCTATGTGAAAGTCTATACATTAATAATTGGGCATATACATATTTATATATATTCTTACTTGGCACATAGTGTAATGGTACTTTTAATGATCTATTTTAGAGTTTATTTTTTTATTAATAAAACTTTTACTTGTTGCAAAATTAGCTTTGACTTTACATAAAGTTGTTTTTCAAGAATTGAACTACACCGAATCTTTTTAAAAATAGTTATATTCAGATATGATTATTTTTTTTCTGGGTAAGAAATTTCGTGGCTATTTAATACACTGATTGATTGTTGCATAAGTGTACACGAAAAACTATAAAGTGGAATAAAAATCTGTAAAAATAAATGGTGCTATTAAAAAAATGCTAACATTCCGTTTTAAAATTTGACTATGGAAAATTAATTAAATGAACAGGTTCATTTATGAACACACCTTTCTTAATAATTAATTAATCTATAACGCAAATAATGTTTACAAAATATTATCAAGATGTGTTTATAAGCAGTGTTAATTTATTGCTTCCCAGTAATATGTATTTCAATTTTTGGTGAAACAAAGCTAACTTTGGAAATAGAGTATTAGAAACAAATTAATGTAATGTCTAACTTCAATCTAGAGAAATGTTAGATTTTCAGTATTTAAAATGGTACTTATTGTCATATTTTTATGGATCAAATTAATGTTACAATTGTTTATTTTACTTAGGTGACTCAAAACAATTTAGATGTGTAATGAAAATAGCTTTATATTTTTGAAATAGTCATGTTAGATATTTTCTCTGAAGCAAAATATTTTCATGAGGGATGTAATGATAAAGATATGAATTTGTGGTGTGATGGTAAGATGTATGATTTTTCAATGAAAAATAAATGCATTATACGAGTTAGGTTATTGTTGATTATTTAAAAAATTTCTTGACCCAATATTTCCCACCGTTTTAATAACACGCATCCCTCAATTAACCTAGTAGATACTTTCCATGAAAAACCGTGTAAAGATAGGAAGCTGATACGAAATCATGGGATAGATTCAGGACAAAAAATACCACTTAGAAAAAGAAATGAAGATCCTGGTAGTTAATTATTGTCAAAAAATTAATAACCCAAGTAGGTATGCCTTTTATTTTTATTCATTTCTTCATATTGCATAAAAATATTTTTATCGCTCCTTGAATTTTGAGAGCTCTTTCATATTAGAATTTATGAGACGTTTAAGGGTAATTATAATGACAATGAGTTCTAATTTGCATTGTTGAAATTTGATATTGAAAATCCATCAAGCGCCCTCAGTCGATATTTTAAATTATTTTATAATTAGTTCTTCTAAAAAAATTAATACAGAAAACTAATGGTTAAAATTTGAATAATATTGTATTTATTAAATAGAAATTATGGAAAAATGAAACATTTTATTTAAAAAAAAACACGGGGAAAAGTTCAACATAAATGAGGGGATGAGTGTGATTATATTAACAAAAAGAGAAGTAGACCGACCACCAAGACAAATTGTCAACGCTGAGGCAGCAGAAATAAATTTAACTATTTATAATTAATGCATAGTATATGTAGGGAAATTAAAAATATCAACATTTTTAAATGGGGTTAAAAAATGAGTCACCCATTCGGAGCAGAAAATTGATAATGGATCATATTTTGAAAATATATACAACGACATAATGCGTAAGCTATAAACCTGTTATATAAGATCTTTATATTTATAGTGATATTACTAAGAAATAATACATACCTACGTAATTTCCATTTATTAAAGTTATACTATATTTATTTGTAAGCACCGCAGCGCGCCTTTAAAAATGATGTCACAGATTTTTTTTAAATGTATATGATGTAAATATGATAAACATATTATGGCAATAACGTTAATAAAAAGATTATTATGGTAGAATACCTATTGGTTTTTCTAAAAACGGGTTTGAGAAATTGCATAGGTACCTACCTATTATTTTTTTTTTTTAAATATGATGGTATACAATATTAAATTGAATTATTAGTGTTGACTTTAATGATTGCGTAAAAAGTGAATCATTATTTAATATTGTTCATCAAAATATTTTTGTTTGTGTCGTATTCATATTGGTATTTGTCCAACTAGAATCTTCGTCAATATTATTTCTTATAAATAATACTATTTTATATAATACTTATTTTATAAAACAATTAAAATTAATTTTATTATTTAAAAGTTTATCAAATATCAGGTTTCATAATTTATAAATCTGGATTAAGTAATAAAATTAATTTACGGAACATAATGAAAGTCATCTGACAACTTTGTGACATGTCAGTCGTCTGGTCACACCGAACACCTTTTAAACCAATGAACTTGAACGGGATAAATTTCTCTGCTGCCCCTTGTTTACGTTGTGCAGTGAAAGATGTTAAAAAACAGTGATGTCAGTGTATTTTAAATTATAATGAAACTAGTGCAACAAATAAATATCCTGCAGTAATTTGTGCATTCACAGAATACGATCTTACACCATGCTACTTTGTAAAACACAGGTGCAAAAAGGATACATTCATAGGTGTTGGGTGGTAAGCTATCATTTTTTATCTGTGACATTCTTAAACTGAATACCAAGAACATATTCACAATCCTTATCAATCTGGTTGCAATATTTTGATTTATATACTCATTTACACAATATATTTGCGATTCATCTTGCATTCATGTTGTACAATACATATTGCTGTCACATTATCGCAATTGCTCTCGAGATTTTTTATAACTTTCTAACTAATAGCATTCTCTATTCAATAAGACGAGATGACTGTATTTATTACCCACCGTTTCGCAAATTTACGTTAGAACAAATAATGTTTCCAGGTAATATTTGATCACAAGATGTCTTGTGATCTTATCAGTGAATATGTATCGGTGTTTCACCTAGTTTTTTTCAGTCATTTTTATCAATTGGCAAATTATTTCAAACAACATTCTTTCATCGGTGTAAAATAATACTGCAATGGTGTACGTAATTGATATTAATCTTCCGAATATTAATTCAGTTCCCATCGTGTTGTTGCGCCATATTATTACTCCATAAAGCTTGACTACATCAGATGTACTCATTTGAGGTTATGTTGTAGTTTGGTTCCTCGTAAAATCTTTCGAAATTTGAAACAGTCATAGACGAAACGTATTCCTCTATTTAATAACCGTTTAGTTAAAATATAAATTGTATCAAACATTTTTTAAATGGAAGCAAAATCTAGGTAATTTGATAGACATTTTTCATTAAAATTAAATATATAAAGATGCAAATTGAGATGTGCTTATTCTAGTGGTTTTAAAATAAAGATATAAATCCTCATTTAGTGTGGTAATTAGTCTGTGTATGTGAATTTATAGATATTTGACACAGTGGCAAATGAAAAAAGGTTTTATCATTTCTTTGCTGTTCTGGAAGAAAACGCTTAATCGAAAAAATCACATTGAGTTAGTGATACCAAAAATTTCCTTATTTCAAACTCTACCGTATGGAAGAACACACTTATTTTTTAATTTATACTTTTACTTAACCCGTTGCCTGCTGAGCTGTTTAAAGAATATTCCAATAAAAATATTTTCAAAATAAATTCAGTAGTATTGTTGTTAACCAAACATATGGAGATTTTCAGGACAAATCAGGCTATATCTTAATACAACAATTAACTTGTACACAAAAGTTTTAACACTGTTAACACTCTTATATTTTTGAGTATCAACTATCAACACACTGAAATCTGCCGTCCTAACAGTTGATACGTTAGCAGTCAGCGGGTTAAAAACAGTTCTGTACAAACAAAATAAATTAAAAAGGTTCAAAGTCCAATTACTCAAAACTAGTATTTTTCAGTGTCTTCTTCCAGAACAACGACAATTTATATTTATTATGGCAATTATTAATCAGGCTCCTATCTTTAGTTAACAATTTCAATGTCTATCTGTCGTTTAATGGCGCATATTTCCCTCTCAAGCTTGAAAGCCGTATTATGAACATTTACAAAAAATGGAAAGTAGATTCCAAATTCAAGAAGCCCGGCCGGGTAAGATAATTTGTTTTGTAAGTGTTTTCTATTTCAAAAATACTATCCGACAGTCCCTGGATCAAAAAGCAATCCAGCTTTGCAATCCCTTATCATAACTAATAACATTTGCATTGAAATCAAAATATTATATAAGGAAAACAATCCATGTCACTCATTGGCAGAATAATAATATAATATTTGAGCTTTCATATGCATAATACAGTGGAATATAACCACAATCTATCGTTCTATCATTCATCATTTTCCCACTTTTTTCATTATTTTTATATGTTTTCTAGCGAGTACCCGATATGCGTTGCAATGCCACTCAAAGAAAAAAAGGGTGTGTGCTTTAATTCTTTTTATTGAAGTGCTTTTGGATTAGAGGTCTGCCCGTGCCGAAATTTCATAAAATTACCCAGTCCGAGCACGTCATCTTACGCCCGGCCCGGTCTGAGACCGAGTCTCAATATCACGGGGTATATCACCAGAACCCGACCTGAAGCCCAGATTTATTTTTCTCAACCTAATAAAAGCCTGAATTTTTTATAGTAATTCATTTGTGCTTTTTAAACAATATGTGTTATTGTTTCCATATTTCCAACGATATTCATTGCACATGTGAAATAAATTATTTAAGTTATGAATACTATTGCCTTACGGCTGACTCATGACTCGAACATAGTACGAAATATTGTTCTTTATTTTGAGTTCCTTACCCGGGCCGGGCCCGAGCCTGAATCTGAATTGTCTGCCCGCCCGAGCCCAGCACGAATAAATCAGAAGGTTTTTCTGAGATCTCGCTGTGTACGCATTAGATTCTTTTTTTAGATTTTAGATTTTTTTCTTCAGAAACCTTCATGGGTGTGCGCACAACAACTCACCAAAATTTTATTGAAATCAGATGAATGGTAAAGGAATGCATAGAGGACAAGTAAACAAACATTCATTTTTATATATATAGATTTGTGTTGCTTTCTTGGAGACTTTCCTGCATTTATTGTTTTTTTTTGATGGGCCCTTAAAAAAAGATGAATTGGAATTACACTTTAATAATGTAATAACCGTCTGGTTTCCCACCTTATGAGGCAGATAAGACTCTGTATGGGCACTTTTTTGTATTGAAATATTAAAATTATAATCTTTTTACTTGTCAATCTTTCACTTATTTATTAATCTGAAGCTGTCTTTTTAAAAGAAATAAAGTAGGAACTTTGACTAAGCTAATGCTTCTGAAAAGAATATTATTATGTTGTCTCCCAATAAAACATAGATAAAAAGTTATAAAAAACAGTTTTTAGTATTTTTCACTGCCACAATTGCATCGCTACGTATTTTCTATAATTAAGATTCCAAAAATATGTGTGACACAAATAAACTTTTTCTTTTTCCATGCCCGCTCCCACCGTGGAGCATACGGTCTCCTAATGGAGGTATCTCAACAGAATTTTTCTTTTGAGAACAGCTTGTTACTCAGTTGTTCAGCCTCTTTTTTTTCGAAGAGCGTAGGGATAGAAGGATAGGACTAGGACAGGACTAGTGGTTAGCTAATCACACTCGCTGCGCCCCATGAGGATTGGATGGGTGGGAGGGAGTTTTAGACATCACAAAGACCCAGACTACAAACACAAATCGATTGAAAGATCAATTTATGAAACTGTCCGCACTGGGAATTGAATCCGAGACATCCGTAGCCATAGCAAA
This sequence comes from Himalopsyche phryganea, assembly GCA_022494535.1. Lineage (NCBI taxonomy): Eukaryota > Metazoa > Arthropoda > Insecta > Trichoptera > Rhyacophilidae > Himalopsyche > Himalopsyche phryganea. The sequence goes on along the minus strand of JAGVSL010000116.1, from coordinate 1,166,194 downwards.
CGACGTTACCAACTGCGCCACAGACCCGACAAATGATTTAGTTGAAAAAATACTGCTTTTTGCTTAAAATATCTCGCGAGGCAATTCATTCGACATGTCTGAAATATAATTTAAATTTTCTTCATATTGACTAAAGATAAGAGAGTTGTAAGCTATTTTTTAATACTGGAGCGGTTTTAGATGCATGATAATTTTTGAATAAACAATGTAGGATATTTTTGATTCAACATTAATTCACCCGTCCAATGCAAACGTACCATACATGCTAAAATAGTTATTTCTGTTTGAAGTGTAAATATATATTCATACGATCTTTATAATTATTGTATAAAAACAGACTAACTGTAAGTCATTTGTTACTTTGGACTCCAAAGCAAAATTTTAAATATTTACAATTCAATAAGATGTTTCTTTCGTAAGATCTTGGTAATCTGTGATTGTAATGTTTTTTTTATATCCTCGAGTGACTTAGTTAAATTCTCATTGAGTTTCTCTTGATTGATTTAAAGTAATATCTGGTTCCTTGGAAATTAGCCGTAGAACCAAAAATTTTTTTAAACAAATAATATCAAGGGTACACAAATAGATTGTTGACACTGTGGCGCAGTTGGTACCGTCGTTGGCTACGGTTACGGATGTCTCGGACTTGATTCCCGGTGCAAACAGTTTTCATAAATTGATCTTACAATCGATTTATGGATTTATGTTCGTAGTCATGAATGTTAGCGATGTCTAAAACCCCCCACCCATCCAATCCTCAAAAACGGGGTGTAGCGAGAGCAATTGGCTAACCACTAGTCCTGTCCAATCCCTACTTTCTTCGAAATGTCAAAATGTATGCAATTTAACACTCTGCATTCTGGTAGAACTCGTGTCATAGGATATAATGGCTTTTAAAAAAATAGTATCAAGTCATATTGCTATTTTTTTTATTCTCGCCAAAAGCATGGTATAGCTACAACTCATTGATTCCAAATCATATGATTTGTATGCCAAAAAGATTATTCTTTATAATTTACAAAAATATTTTTAAAAAACAAGCAATTGTACTCGGGCGGGAGAGTGCTTTAAAAAAAAATAACGATTTAAATGCGATTATCTCAGAACTTGTTTTTATGACTTAAAGTCTTCCGTCAGTATACCCTCGATATATGAAACAGTTCAGCAAATACTTTACTACATTACTGTACATGGTGGTTTTGATGCCAAGGTTTTTGAGCTTGGCTGGTTAGTGAACAGGCTAACACACACCCTATGGGAGTGTGATTTTGCCTGTTTGCTGGACATCTTGTACACGTACGGGATCAAAAATTGAACGTCATCGTCTCTTTTTCAGTGAGATTACAGATAAAAAGATAGAGCTAGAACAGGATCAGTTTAGTTAATCACTCTCGCTACACTCTGTTTTTGGAATCAGATGGTCGAGTAGGAATTTAGACATGAATGATATCCATGCCGTCTAAGACAGAGCCTTAAATCGATTGAAAAATCAAATTATTAAATTATCTGAGTACTGAGAATATTGCAACCAATGTTGACCGCTTTGCCACTGGCTCAGCTCGTTTTTGTGAAGTGAAAAATAATGTCATCTCATGGCTTATTTCATTAATTCATGGCTCAGCGGGTTAATGAGTGTTTTTATTTTTAATATTGTCATATAACTAATTTATAAAAGATACCACATATTTATCAAACTATTACCCAGATAAGCAGCTAGCTTATCTATTTTAATAATGGATGAGTTGATAATTTGCTGGGACTTCTGTCATCTAGCGCCGATTGTTTTATTTCTGCTTTATTTTAATCTTTTTAGGATAGTTCACTACTATTGATTGGGTCATCATATGACTATAGTATTATAGTTTTGATATCTACACGTACAGTACTCTAAGCCAGGTGTCTCCAAACTACCGGAGCATTATGAATCCGTACAGCAGCTGCCCATCACTGCACATTTACTAACAAAAATGAATGCTAAATAGTAATTATGTTCGCTCCCAATGTTGAGCGTTTAGACTCCTAATAGAGCTTATCTTAACAGAAATTGTTTCTACGAAAAGTGCTTGTTACGTCGTCGTTCAATTTCCATTTTTTAGAAAGAATAAGAATCAAAGGATAGGGCTAGGAATAAAGAAAACGATTATTTAAACACTTTAGGATTTGTTTAAATTAAAAAGAAATACGATAAAAGTATTCATAACTACAACTTCAATCTAATCTTTATAGAACTCAAGTTATTTGAATGAAATCAGTGAAGTTTTGCTATTATAAATGTACGATACATCAGAGCGATCTGGTAGTGGTTTATGATCTGCGTCATCCGGGCTTAAAGGTTAAAAGCGTGACCTCTCCAACATAAAAAGTTTTCTGAATATGAAAATCTTCCTAGTGATAATTTAACTGGGTCTATGCCATAAGCGCATTAACATGCTCCATAATCCCATGCATGTGAGGCCGGCTATATGAAGAGAGTGTTACGCGCCGTACTTTAACCCGCTGACTACTAACGTACCAACCGTTGAGACGGCAGATTTCAGTGTGTTGATGGTTGATACTCAAAAATATAAGAGTGTTAACAGTGTTAAAACTTTTGTGTACTAGCTAATTATTGTATTAAGATATAGCCTGATTTGTCCTGATAATCTCCATAAGTTTGGTTAACACCAACACTACTGAAATAATTTTTGAAATATTTGGTATAGGAATATCCTTTAAACGGCTCAGCAGGGAAGATTGATTGTTTTAAATAATCCAATATTTTGTACGCACGGCGATATCTCTTGGAATCATGATGAAATATTTAGACGTGACATATAGTAATGTATTATTGACATTATATTGATTTTAATAAGAGCTTCGTTGGGCAAGCAAATTTTTCAAACAAAAATTTCAGACCGAAAGGTAGAGTATATGCCTTATAAATTTGCACTTTTTGCTAAACTGATACGCTTTCTGTATACTACTTTAGTATTACCAACATCACTTGGCCGTCGCCGAATTCGGAACTAGAATTGTCAGTCTAGAATTAATTTCTGCAATTGCCTGTTTATGCAAAATAAACATCTTGTCTACTTTTAATAACCGTCGCTAAAATATCAGTTTTGTAATTTATTGAAATTTCAGTTCTGGTTGAGTATAGTAAAATTCCTAACGTGACGGTGGCACTCTCACTAGTGGCCAAGTTAAAGTGGTACATCTATAGTATCTATGGATCCCTTGATCCTAAATCCTAGAGCCGGACATTAGCCGGAGTGCAAAGTTATACGACGTGTACTCTACCGCCTCATTTATACCTCCCGGCAATTAAACGGTTAATAATCTTTTCCTCTCATATTCCACATCGTTTCGCTTGCTTCATACTTAACTCATCTTTTTCTCATAGATAAATGAAGAAAAAAGTTGACCATTTTGAATGAATTGTATTATATAACAGCATACTGTTAAATATGATCATAATTGTTTGTGCCATAGAAAATCTTGGCTATAGTTACACATTGCATAATATTTTTTATCCTTTGTCAAATAAATATGTTGTGCAAATACAAATATGTAATATGCTAAATGCCAATATGTTCAGTGTATAAAAAAATATATTACCACAGAATTGATTGAGCGGGATTAATTATTTCAGAAAGACAGGGCTTAGCAGTGACCTTGTGTATGATCAGGCACGAGATATTGCAAACTAATATCCTTGTCTGTTGTGTAGATAAGAATAGTAGATTCCTTTTACATTTTCAATACCAGCTACATGATTTATTGTGTCAGGCCAACACAGATGGCCAACCTTTTTGATGGTATTTGTAAACTTGCACCAATTTTCTAATTCCATAGTTGATAGCTCAACTAATATTTAGAGATCTTGGCCCCGAGCATTTATTTTCACAACAGAAACACGCATGTCCATGGTCTTAATGCTAAATTTAAAAAATGTAATTTTGATATTGACCCAAACCTATATGATCACTAGGGGAAAGTTCTTACCACTAGTCAAAAGTGGCTGACATCCAGTGTCTCTTGCCAGCGGGTGGACATCTCACCCACGGTTTTAGTTTTCCTAGTACTTATGTATGTCTGCAGATTGTATTTTGGTCAATTCTTCAATGGGTCGATGACGGAAAGAGGTCCTAGAGATAGCGATTAACTAACCATTAGTCATGTAACTAGCCCTATCCTTCTACCCCTACTCTCTTCGAAAAAAAGAGAGGTTGAGCAACTGAGTAGCAAGCAGTTCTCATAGAAAAATTCTGTTGATATACCTCCATTAGGAGATCATATAGTCCACGTTGGAAGCGGACATGGAAAAAAAAAATGTGTAATCATGTAATTGCCAATTACGTAATTATAATCTTTTGCATGTTCACTGTCTATGCACTCAGTTCTATGGGTAGGCATCGAACAACATTGGGAAAACTAGATTTAAAATAGTAGCACTGTCCTAATTTTGAAAGAATACGTGCAGCCGTTACTTTGCAATTGCGTTTTGAATCTTTTAGACGCTCTCATGGAAAATTTCATGTTTGTAGATACGTAGGAAGTGTGTGTCAATATGTTATAAATATTGTGATGAGAGGATTACTTTCTGTTTTTTTTTTTATTTTTGCAACATAAATGCCCGTGGTTAAGTAACCCTGCTGAAAAACGTGTGGCATTGCTCTTGAAAGGAATCAAGAGTGCATATTTTGGAACTGTGCCATAAAATGCTACAATCTGCGAGACAATATTGATAGTTGAATGTATTGTATTTAGTTGAAACACCTACAATGTTTTATTAAATTTATATTGTATATCTGCATCTGTTTCTCATAATTTATAATTAATTTAGGTACTTTTTCATGCATATGGTCTCCTAGTGGAGCTTATCTCAACAGAAAACGTTCTACAATAACTCCTCATTATTCAGTCGTTCAACCTCACGCTTTCGGAGAGCGTAATGATAGAATGATATAGCTAGAACAGGACAAGTGATTAGCTAATCGCTCCTGCTGTACCCCGTTTTTAGGATCGGACGGTCGGGAGAAAATTTAGGAATTACCGACATCCATGCTTTCATACAAATTCGTAAATGAATTTATCCGTTCTGGGAATTGAACCCGTGAACACCGCAAACGAAGCCATCAACAATGACCATTCGGCTACATATCGGAATACATAATGTCGGCCTCTATAGTCTGTACCCTAGCGATTATATGGGTCTGAGTTCATGTCCCGGCAAGGTCAATATAGAATTTTGAATCTTTCAATCTATTTCTGATCTCGGGCAGCGGTTTCTGTGATGTGCATGAATATTTTTTGGATGTACATTCATTCATTGACTATTCAATCAATTTATGGATTTGCATCCCTTCTCAACCACCCTCTCTGATCCTGAGAAACGAGGCATAGAGAAAATGATTAGCTTACTTCTAGTCCATTCTCTACATTAGGAGTCTTCAAACATTTTAGCCTAATACTGTAGTTTTGAATTATGAGCAAATTTCGGTTGGTAATTATGGGCATGAGGACATTTCATTGCGGCGGAGATAACCGATAGCCAACAAGGAGAAAAGCTTCTGTCTAATTTATACACTCGTATGAAGCCCTTGCGACAAAAAATTTGGTTGATCAGTTGCATAAATTTGCTCATGGCATTTTTTCCGCTTTCGGCACTACTTATCTGTCCAAAAAAACTATGGTGGGGCCGAATAACCCCTGTTCTATACCATCATGATACCCTTACTCACCGTGAATAAGAAGGTTGATCCACTTACTTTCATGCAATTCTATTTAAACAAATTCTATAAAATAATCATTCCGTATTTAATAGTACATGTATGCATTCTACTTTGCTAATGCTATGGTGAAAAATAGCAAAGTATTTACTTTATATATTATAATGAAGAAATAAACAACCTAATCTTTGTAGCAAATGCTTCTTTATGGACATATTAGAATCATTGTGAATCACTTTCTTCCCCACTCTAATACCGCTCTGTTAATAGTAAGAGTGAGAAAACAAATGGCAACCGAAGAATTCAGTTAGAATAGAACTGGGAGCAATTTGTTTTCATTTAGCATTGAAAATGACTTGAGGTAAACCAATCGGCGTAGGTGATCCTCTCAAAGTGTACAATTCGCCCCTTAGTGACTCATTTCCCATCACTACAATCAATGTCTAATATTACTTACCATATTGCACTCTTCATTTTCAGATTATCAAATATTTTCCGAACCACATCTCTTTGACAATTGAGAAGATAATAAATTTTTATTGATAAGTATTCTAATGTGCTCGATTGAAATTATCTTTCTATTTTTATTATACTTCGAGGTTGATATCTGATATATTCATTGTTACCGATTTAAGCCTGGATAATCTTTCAGCAGTTCCTTGCCAGCTGTTATTATTCCAATGTTTTCGACAATCTCAACTGTTATCTATGTTATACCGGTTTTTTTGTTACCCTGAAATATTTTGGTTCTATCATCTACAGACGCAAGTAGCAAATTACTTACGTGTAGTTCAAAAGATAATTTAAGATATCAAACTATCAATTAATTACTCTACAATCAATACCTCCATATTGGTAATATTAGAAAATTATGAATCGTATCAAAATAGTTTCTGGATTATATTGTAGACGAGTGGTTTTGTTTTTATCAACGGTTGCTTAGATCTGAATAAGTAGGATCGAAGAAACTGTCATGTCATCTTCTGAGCGAACTCAGTTTGTCTTAAATATTAAAGCTTCTATCTCAAAGCCAGATCGGGTTGCATGTTAGTCGCTCAACCTCTCATCGGAGAGGATAATGCTAGAAGTAGTTTAGTTAGTCGAAGTCACAGTTTTTAAATGATCATGTGTTAACATTAGATGAGAGACGACGTGCAAGTGTGGTTACATCGAAAGACAAATAAACGGTGGTAAAGCTTTTTATTCTGGACAGACAGACATACACGTTACAAGTGAAACAAAGCAATACACTGAAATATAAGATCGGTCTAAACTTGAATAGTATTTTCGTTGGATTTGGCATAACTTTGTGAAAATTCATTTTTAATTTGTTATTCCACTGGCTGTGTTTCTTAATGTGACACATGCTTCGCCTCTTTAATAAGCATCTTTAGACTAACTATTAACAAGGTTATTTATTCCTATGATGAGCAATGATTTTGAAGGATGGATGAATGAATTCAAGGGTGGGGTGGGATTATTCCCTTCTACTAAACGGGGGAGGGGATAAGACACAAACAATAATAGTACTAATTATCATAACACTAATATTTACACAATTAATTCTATTGTTTGGAGGTGAAAATCCCAAGGGAAATTAATTTAATAGTGGTGAACCACCTGTCCTATTTAAAATGTTTCTAAAATATTTTAAATAGAGATGCTTCTTAAAAAGGTGAAACACGTGTCACATTTAGTAACCCAGCCACTGGAATAACAATGTAATCAATCCACAATATTTGTCTGTGCCGGAAGATTACCAGGAGAACGCCACGGATGCTAGTTTTCAGGGCTTAATCTTCACACGCTCATCTTTTCTTTTGCGAATAAACAAAAATGGCAGTAGCGATTGAAATTAATGTTATCTGTGTGAGACAAGTTGGCTCGCGCCTTGGCCAACGCCGGCAATATTCGCGAAGAGTGCCGATGTCACGATGAAACTGAGTCACGTCAAGATAACCTATCTATAATCCTCCACCCAGTGACTGATACTGAGAGGGTTATGGCTTATATTTTGGTCCAAACAAAATGAGGCCATGTCAATCCTCGCATCGAGTAATTAAAACATTGAATTACTTAGCTACACGCGAATCAAGAAAATAAGTAACTATTGATATTTGAGGAGCAAACTTTCAAATCGTGATTTTGTCACACAGATACAGAGCTTGGGAAACGATGAAAAACATTTTGCTCAATAACCTAGCCTATACGCTTAAAATCAACTTTATCATAATATATAGTTTAAGAATTATGATCCTGATATTGTGTATAATCTATAGCTATTAGTTATTATTGATTTTTTTGTTTTAAATTTGGACAAAACATGTTTTGCACGAAATGCGTGGACTAAATTTGCACTTCTTGAATGTTATCTGACTGATATGGAAACATCAATAGAAAAAAAAAGTAAGTCGTCTAATTTATTGCAAAAATGTAATATTATAATAATTATAATATTTATGTACATATTTTTAACAGTAATAAGGTTCTGCTCCACAGTCACATATAATCTTGTTGTTCTACAACAGATTGTGCATCTAAAAGTATATTCTTGTACCATGCGAGTCTTTCATCTTCAAGACTGCCAGTCGTCAAAAATTATTTTTAATTATATAATAACATCACTTTTCTTTTTTTGTGAGATCAAATGGTATAAAGGCAGAGTCTATTTGTTTTGATGGTTTTTAAATGCTAGAGAAACAACTTAACAAAAACAGTGGTTTCATCCTATAGATCTCACCATTGACTATCGCACCTGATATTTAACTCATTTTTTTTGGTGAGAAATCACCTTTTGAATGTTTGCTAATCATTTTTAGTGCAATATGGGCTTATCACTAAAGGAATAAGATTATTAATAATGTCAAATTATGCCAAACTTTAAGTTCATTCAAATATTTTTAACATACAAGATACTCTATCAATTTGCTTATCTATTCTAGCTTCATGGCTAAGCCATATAAGCATTTTATTGTAAGATAGCAAGATTCCATTAATATATCTTGCCCAAATGAATTCACTTTTAATACTTGACTATTGTTTGTGTCATTCCTAAAGATGGACTGAATAACAAATAATCCAGATAATCAATCTGGTAACTTTGGTCCAGTTCTGAGAGTTTTATGGTTTGCCCGTTGCTTTTATGTGTGGTATTGTTGTAAATAGAAATGTACCAATGTCTAAAGATGAAAAAAAACACAAATAGATTTATTGTTATATAAATATAGATAAAACAGGTTTGGCCAAAGTTATCCGATTTGGAGGCAAACTTTGGCCCAACCTATTTTATCTATATTTATATAACAATAAATCTAATTGCCTCTAAATCTAATAACTTTGGCCCACGATACAAATAATCATTGTTATTACTATAAATTCAGTGATTTTAAAGTCTTTGCAACTTTTATTTATGCTTTCATATATTCTGTACATAATTAAGATGGGAAAAAAATATACAGCATTTGATTTACAGATTAGTGATACAAATTGAAAATATGGCTAATCCAATTTATTTCATGACTAGTATAACCGTACCCGTCAAAGATGACGGTATTTAAATTGAAATACTGAATGTCTAAAGTAGCTGGTACGTCGGAACTGTTTGTGCATTGTTTACACCGCGAACGCTTACGTCATGAAAAAATTTCATACCTACATGTGATAAAAATAAAGTGTCTACGGAGCGATCTGGGCTATTATATATACGATAAGCTTCTAAGTTGTGTTTTATCATTCCAAGCTCACAGCTTACAAATTCAACTATAAATCAAATTATGTTGCACATTAATTCATATTTTTACCACCAGGGGCCACTCAATACGTTTGCTTAGCTACAAAATATTCATATGGCATTCGTATTATCATGGTATTATAACAGCATCTTTTTCAATGTAGTGGGCCAATTTTAGACCGATGGGCAAACTTACCCAAATTGATGGTACACATTTGTATTTAAATATCTACCTTCAAATAATCCTTACTTTAATTTTTATAAAATTGAAACGCAATTAATAGTACACCCATTCCTCAATTTATGTTTGTTTTATGAGTTATGACAGCAAAAAATATTTTTTTACAATTTCCATTTAATAAATAAATTATCACTTTTATGGTGTTATCTGTCAATTCTTGGTGGAAAGACATTATATTTTAAAAAATAAATTATCATTGACGTTTTGACCGGTAGTCCACCGCACCAAATTTCCGAGTCCAACAAACAACAATTATCATTATTTTTGCACTCGAGTGCCGCAAAATCTTGGTTACCTAGAGATAGTTATTTTAAAAATAAGCCTGGCCTGTTTTATGTGCCTTCAAGTGTTTATAATTATTATTGTATTAGCATTACTAAATTGGTTTGGCCCTTAAGTCATACACATAGCGATTGCGTTTATTCTGTTGCTGTTAAAAATGAATGGTGAAATGTGCGTAAATTATTCATCACATGTCTTTCTCACCATCTGATCATCAACTAAACTGGTATATGAGTGACAAAAACGTCCAACCAGGTACCAAAAAATCAACTTTTTTTATCCGTGAAACTCTTCCATGATTTTTTATGAGCTTCATATCGACGGTGTTTTGGCCAATTGATGTGTAACCCTCAAAAATACGAAAATGATTGGATCTCATTTGAAAGACGACAGAGCAGGTCTCGGCCAAATGATCTAAGTTAGAAAAATAAATTGACCACTTTTTGTAAGGGAAACATCATTTCAAATTGGTTTTAGGTTAAAAAATTTTGCCCCCCCCTGTTTGATGTACGCCACTATTATATTGACACTCCCTACGTATAATCTCGTATCTGCAAACATGAGTGCATTTCAAAGATTCATAACGGAACTCGCCATATAATGTTTCTGACAAAAACAGTTTTTACTCTCTCCTGATCAATTTTGAAGGCTACATCAATTGGCTGAAATACCGTTGATATCGTATATATTTTCATTTACGCGGTTTTTCATGTAATATATCTACCCCATAAATCGAAGAATGGGAAGGATCATGAAAATGTCAAGTAGAACACGAGGAAATATATTTTTGAAACGAGCTCTTAGTATTCAGTCTTTCGAATTTTTACACGCTTGCTTGTGTGCGTGTTGGCAGTGTATATGAAGACTGACCGCATCCATTTTGCTTGTTAAGTCTTAAATTAAATATTTTTCGATCTATTTTAGCGAGCATGCGATGAGTTTAGTTTACTTCTTGATGTATTTGGGATGACTAATATATATTATGCATAATTCTCCATTTTTTACTGTTGAAATCTATTTTTATAGCCATAGTGAACGTTTTAACAGATCAATTGACTGAAAATAAATTCGTGCGAAAATGGATCGCGCTGTAAGGGTTAAGGTACAGCTTCCCTATCAACCTGTGTCCAACAGACAGATTTTCAGTGCTCTACCAACCTGCTATAGGTGTACAAATTTCCGATTATCAATTAAATCGTGTACCGGGCGTTTCACTCCTCCACTAATCAATGTTTAAACACGCCGTTGAATGGCTTCTAATAAAGATGTCTCATGCTTCAAGTTACATAGAGCGAAATCACCTTGGCGGCCGTTTGTTATCACCTATTATTATTCATATTTGTGGACACAGCGAATGAACCAAATTGCATTCAGAGCCTTTATAAGTAATGTCAACATTATACGTTTCACTTATGAAGTACAATCAGAGTTTGCGCTTGTTTTATGCATAAATATGTATACATACCTATACAGAATAAATATGTTGTATTTTTTTCGCCACAGCAAATTTACTTTTGCAATTTTTTTCCTGCTATAAGTTGCCTTGGGAATAAGTATTCATTTTAATTGATTTAATTATAAGGAGACTTCAGCAGACCTCGTAGTGTATTACTTTTGAAATCCTCCTGAACTCTTTCATCCTCAACTAGCCCAACAAGGCAGCAGGACACATTCTGATACACATAACTGATCTCAGATACACTAAAGACCTTCGAGAACCAATTGTCTCTATCGAGATTAATTTATTCTTTTTCTTCTGATGCTTTTTTTCCCTTCTCTTTTAATATTTTTATGCCACTGGTATACATTATAAATATTTTTTTATCTATGGGATATAACGCAATCAGATACACGCTAAGGACCATAGTGTCTCCAGCGCTGAAGCAAACAACCACCAAAACTATACATGTAGAGGATACGAGGCCTTCTGTTCTAGGAGCACCGGTAGATTGGCACTTGTGGGTTTCGAGAGGTTTCATACTATTCATCTCATTTTTTGTGGTGCCTTTAAAAAACTGTGAATCAGGGTTCCACTGTAAACTCCTTAAAGCATTAGAATTATTTATTACGAAAGAAACTGGTACACGACAAATTGGTTCTTTTTTTACCGCATAAATTTGGTGAATAGGAGCAATACCCAGGAAAAAGATTCACAGTGCTATAATTGCCAAAATGCGACTGTTTGCATTCCAATATGTATTTCCAATAGGAAAACACAACATCAGGCATGAAAAAGTTTGTTGCGACCTACATGTTTTGCATGTCTGATCAGTGTTCTTATTGACCCCGCTTCGCTAGTAAATAGGAATGGACGAAAATTTTGAGAAAGAATCGATAATGAGTGAATAATGAGGGTTCCCATTCATCAAACCATACTGCTGAATTGCTAACACAACTTTTGACAAGCATATTTAGCTTTTCAGTTATCTCGCATATAAATCTGAAAAAGTTTTATTCACCCTGATAATTGAATTGTCGTTTACTTGATAGAAATTAATTGAAGCAAGATAAAAATCTTAAGTATTTGGTTCTACAACATAGAAGTTATTAATATAATAGGTTATAATTATAACCTTTTTTAAAATTTGGAGCATATTATGCACTCCGAACCAAGTAATTTTTTTGTAACTGAATCCAAACAGTTTCTCTGTCCCTCAATTAAGGATAGAATATCAGGGTTAGGACAGGACTACTCGTCAAATCGCTCTCGGTACACTCTGTTTTAAGGATTGGAATTGAAACTAAAGCTCTGTTACACGTGAATTTATTTAATATGGAATAAGCCATTTTACATAATAGAGAAAAACAAAATAGGAAAACTTATACTAAATAATGTGTGTAACATAAAAATCCATGCAAGATAATCATCAAATACGATTTCAGATAGAGGGGGCTATATTTAAATTAATTATGCGGTCTGAATGTCAATAAATCTTGCAACCCTATTCTTTTGGAACCTATTCACCCTGTTTTACAATATATATTCTCATGTTGGTGAATTAGCTATTATATTTAGAATTAGATATACATAGATATGTATATAAAAATTAACGTTTGTTTGTTTGTACTCTACGCGTTCCTTTATCATTCATTAGAATTTAATGAAACTTTGGTGAGTTGTTGTCCGCACACCCGTGAAGGTTTCTGAAAAACAAATCTAAAAAAATGAATCAAATACATCCAAACAGACACATCTCGGAAAAACCTTCTGATTTATTTGTGTAAAACACAAACTCTTTCTTTCTTTTAGAGGCATTTCAACGCATGCCGGGTACTCACTAGTTTATATATATACACATTACAAAAATTACTCATTTTTTGCTTTTGCAATCCGAGGAATGATGAAAAATAATAAACATTGGAAATCAGCAAGAAAGTCAACCGAGTTAGTTCTGACGGAATCTACTTTAATACATAGCAAATAGTTCTCGTCTGAATTCACTCATTCGTGTTCTTCATTCTAGGATAAGAATTAAAAATTCAGCTGATATGATGAATTCAGATGATGAAATAATGCTGAGATCGTTGAATATCTAATGCACACCTAGATCCTAAGTGATCGTGTAATTGTAACTCGTAAATCAAACGTCTGAAGACTGTTTACGCCTGTTTAAAAATAGCCATTGATCTTTCGATTATTCGTCTCGATGATATTTTGTGCAAATTATATTGCGCTATAAATATACTTTGCGCTGGCATACTGGCATTATATCTAATTGGTTCTGTCATCGGGTGAAGGCGTTTGGCACTAGGAAGTAAATTTATTATCAAGTACAGCGACGCACGTATCTGTACCGAAAATACCTAAGGAATTAATTTGGATTTACAAATCCAGATAAGATTGCGTTTTGAAGAATTTATAGATAACTTTTTTTTCTATTATACTACTAAATGTGATCCGGTCACCCGCAACGATTGGTGTAATGTGTAACTTAACAATAAGCTATTAATTCCAACAACATATTTTGTCATCGTTTGGTCCTGTGGCCGAGTTGTCAAGGTTCTACTAGATTGGGCGGACACGATTTCGATTTCCTGTATGGAAACTTTGATACATTGATTTAAAAACTTTTAACCAAAGGCTTGGATGTCTGTTTTTTTCAACTCTCTCATCCATTCCCCACACTGGACCTGAATATGGAGAGTAAAGAGAGCGATTTGTTAACCATTACTCCTTTCCTACCCTTCTAACATAATCTCAACCGTCTAACCTTACCCTCTCGATGAGAATGATTCAGAGACTGATTTATAACCAGGTTTTGTTAAATAATTTTACATTGAGAGCGGAGGTGGTATGAAAAAATCACTATAATTTAACTGAGAATTATTTAGAAAGATAAATGTGCATTTAAGTTCTTTAAAAAACATTCTATGGACATTGGAAATAAAAATATATTTTTGAAATTCAAGCACTTTTTTTTATTTTACTGCACTAAAATATATTCCTAACTTAACCACTTTACCTATTCATGAACTTGGTAGAAAGTCCCAAAGGGAATTAATTTAAGAGAGAGGAGCCATCCCACATTTTAAAAATACTAATAACTATTAAGGCTTTTATTAATTTAATCAAATTCTAAGCATTTCATTTTTATAACTGTATTATTTACAAATTCTCTCCCACCCACCCGATTCAAAAATCAGGGCATAGCAGGAGCCAATTAGCTACCTGCTAGTCCTACTCTAACACTATTCTTCCGTCTTTCATATTTGAAAAAACAAAACTTTGAGCAGCTGACTAACAAGCCGTTCTTGTAGTATTTTTGATAATTCCCTTTTAATTTGCCCTGATTGTTTTTCTTTTTTTTTATTTCAGTAGTAATCAACCATGGAGCACTCGGACCTGGTGGCCGAAATGTCGCAGGTGGAGCATCTCACAACACAGGAGAGGCTTCACCTCGCAAAAAGGTTTGTGTTGTTCTACTGTTTCTTATATTTTTTTCTAAAGAGACAATAAAAAAAGTCAATATATTTAATGAACCTTCAGATTTCATAGAAAATAATTCACTAATCAATCGTATCAATGAGATAATTCCAGCGGTATATAGTTTCAATGTGAGGATTGGAACAGACCATTTTTTGAATTATTTTCAGATACCAGGCGCATGCGGTGGCTTTATCTCTTTCTCAATCACATGAAAAGTGAAGGTGCAAGCGAGATGCATGCAAATTAGGTTGTACGATAGAGATAAGTCCACCGCACGCCGATTCTAAGTACTTCCTCTGGCTCGCTTAGGTTTTGGGCATACGATAGTGTTGTCATATGTTGAATAATTACGGTGTTACGAAGTGTCAAATATTTAAAAATAGGATGAAATTTTTATAGTATTAAAAATATCCAGACCAGTAAAACCTCATTGCTCCAATGGTTTGAGCTCTTGCTCCGTACTCCACTCTAACGCTCTGGGTTCAAGCAGTTTATGATATTTTTACATGATCTTTCAGGAGACGCATCCAGCAGCTAAAGTTATGGGCGTCCCGCGAGCGTGAGTGGCTTCGCTCCCGGGCCAGCGCCGCAAAGGGAAAGGGGGCGGCGGCAGCTCTGGCGGAAAAGGTTACATCGGGACGGCGCAATAAAAACATCTTCTTCAGTGACAGTGTTATGTTACTCGAGGCTGCCGCTAGAAATGATATCGAGGAAGGTCAGTAGTTAATAAGATTCATGTGTCCCCACCACCACCAAAACAACCGCCATAATATTTCTTAAGTACACTGTGACTAAGGATCAACTATTCGGATATCGAATAGTACAACTGAAACTATTCGAATAGTTTCTGAACCATGAAAATAATATTAAAAATTTGATTCGAATAATTAATAGTCAATAAAAATTTTGTAATAAAACAACCTCATTTATAATAAAAATCACTGATATACATGTAATATTTTCTCAAGGATGAGATACCTACATCTTATAATAATTTACGACTAAATCTTTTCCCACTTCTATCTAATCTGCAGCTGCATCGGATTACTCCACAGTATTTCTTCAATTAATAATATTACGGCATGTCTAATGGGTTTTTTAGCAACGAGTCATTCGTCAAACCAAATCCCCCCCTATAATTACAAGCCATGCTGTACGCCCCGTCAGTAGGTATTTTTGGGGACAAGTGGTCCATTACATTCATTGTAAAGTCATGAAATCGATATTTTGGACTAATTACGATGACTTCTAGGATATTTTAATAATGTGAAATAGTGGGTAATTAAATGTAGTATCTTTAATGTTAATAGGAATAAAGATAATTTCGATGGATTTGGCGGTAGCTTTGGTGTATTAATATAAAATTAAAATTGATAACTCCAATGGCTGTGTTACTACATGTAACGCGTTTCTGTGAGAAGCATCTTAAGATTTACTGTATTGTAAGGTTATTTATTTCCAAGGTAAACAATAATTCTAGTTCTTAAATTAAAAATGAAGGGTAGGGTGGGTTTTTTCCTTCTACTGGACGTGGGGAGGGGGTAAGACCCAAACGAAGTACTAATTACATAATTAATTATTAGTGCTTGGAGGTGAAAACCCCTAGGGAAATAAATTTAATAGTGGTGAGCTACATGTCCTATTTAATGTTATTTACTAATAATCGATTAGTGTTAATGGTTTTATTAATATTTAAAACTATTCATTTTAATACCTTTTTTGCGATATAGTTACTTTGAAGACGCTTTTTAAAGAAGCAAAATAACTAAGTTATCAATCATAATTTTATATTAGGAATAAAGTTGTTTAATCAGTCAATCAATTAATCAGAGGCTAATGTTGTGGTATCTGTGTTTCAGTGAGAAGATTACTGTCTAAAGGTGTGACACCAGATGCGACAAACGAGGATGGGCTGACAGCCCTTCACCAGTGCTGTATAGACAACAATGAAGAAATGCTTAGATTACTACTCGACAAGGTGAATAATCATTATTAATTTTTTCAATGGTCCTACAGTGCAAGTCAAGCCCTGACTTCTTGCATGCGGCTCGGTTCCCAGCGCTTTTCTATTTGGAGATTTTTAGAAGCCTACCGGCATCCATCACCGCACTGTCCTACTATCCGATTGAACCTACCGCATCCAAGGTTTTCCTTTTGGTCTCTTTCCTCCTGGGGTTCCATTGATGATCCAGGAGGAGGAAGAGGTACCTGTAGCTCCAGTATATGCTGGACACAACCTGACAAACCTCTGCAATTTATAGTTTTGAATCTTGACATAAGCAATAGAGCTTGTCATTATACCTGATTCTCCGCAGTCCACTCTCATTGGGTATTTATATGCATTGCGGAAACCTCTTCTCAAAGGTGTTCACCATTCCAGCTGCTTCCACTGTTAGTTATAAAATACCTTTCACCTAAGAATTAGTGATAATATCTTTCTTGAGATTTCCGTCCATCTATGCCTTTAAAATGGCGCACTGAATGAATGGTTATTAACTTCTACCCTATTTAAAAAAGGTGGGTTTGAACAGTTGTCTAGTTACAAATTTTTGTCAATGAAATTTAACCTTTTGATGTTTAACGTTACAGGGCGCTAATGTAAACGCGGAAGACTCAGAGAAATGGACCCCGCTTCACGCTGCAGCAACGTGTGGCCACCTTCAACTCGTTCGGACCCTCATCCAACGGGGGGCCAACCTTTTAGCGGTCAACGCAGATGGTATGATTATTGTTTTATTCGTTTGCAACTCGTTATTCTTAGTGGTATGCTCTGCCTTGATATAAAATCGGCCATCAGACTGTCAAAACTTACAAAGATCTCATTCTAAAATTAAGGCACAATCCAAAAATATTTCAAAGATATAAACATTGTTGATTTGTGTTTTTTTAATTGTTAATACTTTTGTTGGATTTGGTGAAATTAATTTCTGAAAATTAATTTTCAATAAAAATTGATAACTTTATTATTCCATTAGTATTGTTACCTCTTTGAGAAGCATCTTCAGACTATATCAGTACTTCAGAAATATGTTTCTTTTGCAGGCAACATGCCTTACGATATATGCGAAGACGAATCATCGCTGGATTGCATCGAAGGCGAGATGGCAGCGCGAGGAGTGACGCAGCGGCTGATCGATGCGACGCGTGGCGCAACGGAACGGCAGATGCTCCGCGACCTGCGGCACATCGCAACCCAGGGCGGCGATCTTGAGGTCATCGACCAGCACGGAGCGACGCCGGTTAGAAACCCATTCATAAAACGACTGGTCAAACAGATAACTAAAATCGGCCTATCCAAAATGGCGCTTCTTTTGCTTCTTGTCAGGCGCAAAGTGAAAGCGAAGCCCAAGGTGTGGCGAGGTATTTTGAAGAATTGTCCGGCCTCTCCAATTGCTCTGGCATTAGGCGGTACAGATAAATCTGATAGTGATAATAAGGAAACTTTCAAGTGATTTGTTTATAGTTTAGGCTGATAGGAATTTTGAGAGTAATATGAAATTAGTGGGACTTTTGTAGAGGCTTGTCTCAGTGGGGAAGATTGCCTGTTTCTCCTTATATAGCTGCTGTCAATAGGATGAAATAAAACAAATACACACCCTAGGCAAGGTGTGCAAAAATGAAATTTTTGCCAAACCAATTGCATAAGAATAATTTTTTACAACTATTTGATTGCGAAATTGAGAAATTTGATTAAAAAACTTTGCTACAATAAATTTGAACCGTTACTTATTCTATAATATCTTGAAGACCGGCAATTAGTTGTCTCATGCAGGAATTAAGATACAAAGTAATTTTTAGACACTGTCCACATGTGGTTTTAAACTGTTGTATATTACAAAGGGATGCCTGCCTTCTGTTCACTCTGACCTATTATGTAAGTCGTGGGACATTTGCAACAATGTTGTGAAAACTAGTGCAGTAGTTTCCAAACTAAAAAGGAAAGAGTCATCATAAAGGGTTCTAAAAATCGGTTGTCAAGTTCATTACTCAGGCATCTCCAAATAACCAATAATAATAATGAGAAAAGCAATATTCAAATTGTCACCATAAATCAAATATTATTGATTTTTAGCTGAGTTTTATACATTTTATAAACAGGTGTTTAACAATTAGGTACTTTCCTAGTATGGCCAGATATTTAGAAATATAATTTTATACTGACCTAGAAATATCAACATTTTGTTGAATTCCTTGGAAGGTTATCAGTCTTAGTATTTTTTTGGTGGCATTTTTGAGTTATCTGAGTATGAGCGCACAATTTTGCTTATAATTGCATATTTAACTCAAATTTCATTTTTTTGGAGTTGTAGACAATCAATATGGTTGTAGAAAAAATTATATTAAAAGTCATTGAAATCTAAATTAAAATTCGGTGTCTTGAAGTCATTACATGTAATGTGCAACATTTTGTATACTGTTGGAAATGATTGCAAACTGAATTAAAATATCGATAGACAATCCAAATACTCTGTTGATGGTACAGTAGCACTTTCAGTATACTTCAGCGACTGGAAGTCTATTAAAAAATCTCACTAATTTCATATATCTCTGAAAGTAAAAAATAGCTTGAATTCGGACACTGTGACTGTTGTAAAATGTTCCTAAATTGATAGATACTATTTTTTTAATCAAATGCAAACACCTCTGGTTAGGTGAATATTATTTTTTATGCTTTTGTTAATATAATTTTATTTTTTAATATATATTTTTTTAAAGGTCATTCTATGATTTCTTTTTAATTTTCTTTGCTTGTTTACTAATCTTTCGACCTATAAGTCATTCATTCTGGACGAAATACAAAGCTGGAAATGTTTCACAAGAAAAACCACTAATTATTCAATTAGTCAGTAGTATTGCCATTTCATAACTAGTATCTAATAATAAGTAATAATCTGGTTTCCCTTAGTATCGATAACTATATGTTTTATACAACTTTGGTGTACTTAAAAACAATGTTACCACAAAACAAAATGCACTATCCAATCATACATGCAGGCAACTCTTGACATCTTCTATTTCTGAGCTTTTATTATTATTCTATACTTCCATCAGCCATTTTTAATCATTCTACTCAACGTTGAATTGACTCTATGCCAACTTGACTTTTTAAAATATGTTCTTAAATGCCGTCGTTCTGGCAAATCAAGTAAGTTATTGTTCAAGTCATTGTTGAAGTCATTCACATGTGATCTGAGTATCCCGCCATGTCTGTTCTCCATTCAGAGCTTATGGCCACACACAATACCTCCAAGTATTTCTGCCTCCTGCCAATCTCTGCTTCCTCCAAAGTCATACCACCGTCCGGATAGCATCGGCGATAGAATTACATTCACACGGCGACATAATCCATGTGGTTGGAAGTAGAGAGAGGCAGGTTTGGAGCTCCCGTTAGGTATATGTCACCGATTCAACTGACAAGAACATCTTTACACTTTCACTGTCCACAGTTACACATAGCTGCTGCAAACGGTTACATAAAGGTTGTGGAGTTTCTCCTGGATAATCACGTGTCCACAGACGTCAAGGACAACGATATGTGGCAGCCGGTTCACGCTGCGGCTTGCTGGGGACACGTAAGTTTAATATCATACTCATATTTGTTATGTCATGGAAGAGTATTACATTATATCATTCATACAAATATCCAACACTGAATGTTAGTATATATTTGTGTCAAAAATAATGATCATCATGATTAACTCCAAGATGCTTGAATGGTAGCAACCCTTATTTATCAACCCTTTTACTCTGAGAGAGTCAATATATTGACATAATATGCACGTGAGAAGACATCCCAGGGCTCTACTCTTTTCAGATAAATTTTAGTGTTTTTTTTTGTAACCGTTTGCCGTTCCTAATGTCGAGCATGTGAACTCATAATGGAACTTATCTCAACAGAAGAGAGTAGGGATAGAAGGATATTCTACTCCACGTTTTTAGGATAGGATGGATTGAAGGTTCAGACATTACAGACATCCTTCCATGCCTTCAAACATTGATCTGTTGAAAAATGTTTTGATTAAGCTGTCCGTACTGAGATTTGTACCAGTGAACATTGCAACAATGTTGACTACACAAATATTTAAAAGAAGTTTATCCCCTTTTTTCACAATTAAGTTTGTCAAGTGCTCAAAACCAACACACAAACACTTTTATGCATTCATTTTTCAATTGATTAATGGACCTCTTTCCTACGTTGATATGATGTTTTCATACCTTTCGACCCATCCTCTATCTCACCGTTTCTTAACCGGTGCTCTGTGGTACACTGACGGTCCGCGAAGATTTTTGGGTGGTGAAAATTTTTCATAAATTTCAAGTAATAAAATATCAAGCATACGGTGTTGCAAAATTAATAGTTTTGAATACAAAATCAATTATATGAATATTTATTATTTTATTCAAATGTTGATGGACCAACATTTTTTGATTTTTTGGTAGTCCGCGGATGTAAAATGGTTAAGAAACAGTGCTCTTTCTGATCCCAAAAAGGGATTTAAAAGAGAGATTGGCTAGTTAATAATCTGTTTCTTACTTCATTTATCTCTGCTTACTCTCTAATGGTGGGTCCGCACAAAAAAGTCACTAAACTCCACACCTGAGCAAATCATAACTCGTGACGCGCACAGATGCTCAGATGTCGACCCACCATTAGAAGAGTGAGGTTGAGTGACTGACTTTGAGTTCTCGTAAAACAACTTCTGTTGAAATGCCTATTAATTCAAATGCTCCACACTAGGACAGACATTGCTTAAAAATAAATAAATTAGAAAGTGTTTGCCAGCCAAATGGGCTGTTGTCTTCTTGGTTGCATTGTCAAGAGTTCACTTTATTTATTTGGATCTACTGGTATAAATGGTTTTATTTCATTACACACACAGTATCCAATCCTGAATAAGGCATAGAGGTGGCGATAATCTGACAATTAGTCCATTCCTTATTCCTCTATCAATAAAAGACAGGTTGGACAGTTATTTAATTTATCAATAAGTTTATCATAGAAAAACATGTAGCATTTTTTTGTTTCTTTTGTTGTATTGGCTTTGATATTATCACCTAATACTTTTTTTTTCTCTGTCCACTCCCAATGTGGAGCGTATGGTCTCCTAATGGAGGTATCCCAACAGAATTTTTCTATGAGGACTGCTTGTTACTCAGTTGCTCAACCTCTCTTTTTTCGAACAGTAGGGATAGACAGATAGGGCTAGGACAGAATTAGTAGTTAGCTAATCGCAATCGCCACGCCACGTGAGGATCAGATGGGTGGGAGGGAGTTTTAGACATCACTAACACTCAGACTACGAACAGAAATCGATTGAAAGATCAATTTATAAAAACCGTCCGCAGCGGGAATTGACCCCGAGACATCCGTAACCGTTATAGCCAACGATGCTTCCAACTGAGCCACGGACGCCGAGCATATACTAATATTAACTACTATAATTATTTAGTTTAATATAATGTTCTTTTACAAATATTGTACAAACATTCCAAACGAAATATATCTCACAGTAAAAGGGTTGATCGACATATTATAATATTGAATGATATACAAGTATGTCTTCAGATGTCCGACACTTTCAAGCAATGTAAATAGTGCTTCATCACTGTTATATGGTCATATTCAGTACAGAATTTTATAGCCACTAAATTCTTAAAATATTAAAACTATATATTCTTTTAACTTTAATAATTATTAATAAATTCTTCTATTATCTGTAATATAACTTTTTCACAGTGTTTCTACAAAATTTAGAACTGCGTTTGGCCATATTTCATGTGCAATATTTAACAAGTGCATTAGAAATATCGTTTCATGCAAAGGAGTCTGAAAGTCTCCTGCGTCTGAATGTATCGAATCTCTTTTGAAACAATCTTGTGCTTCCTCGATTGTAAGATTTTCCGGTAGGTCGATATCATTATCACCAGAGTAATTGTAAATGGTATAACGTGTGTACCTTTTTATTTTTTTGTTTTTAACTGTGAGTTATTTTCGCTTCCTTTTTTTAAGCCATTGTTGTGACTACTCTCGAGACCTGGTTCTGTACCTTATCAGTCATCAAAAATTCTCATATACCACTCCGAATAATTTATATAGTCGCCACACTTTCCAATGTACTTATTAATGCACTAAACAAATAATTATATACCTCTTTATAACAAGAATAAGACAGCATGGTTTTTTTTATGTGGGTGTGTTTTTTTTTAAATATTTTAATGTGTTTAATTATGTAAAACTTAGTTGAGGCAGTGACATTAATTAGACTTGCCCTGGTATTAACGGATAAAACTTTGTAGCTCTATTAAATTTCATTTTATCATTTCTAAAGGAAACCCATCATATTCTTCGCAATTTGTATATTCTGACCTCTATTTGGTAGATTAGAAATGGGATCAGAAGTTTGAGTGACCTCCGATGTTTGTTAGGCCATAACAAAATTTTTATAGAAAGTTTCCAATCTTTGGCAGTAATTATATAATTTATTGCCACACAAAATTATTGAATGTACGGATTGTCCTCGACTTATGACTAATTTAAGAAACACAAAAAGCAAAATTTAAGTTATCGTTAATGTAGATTTCTAAATTTGTACCTTCTACGTACGCTAACCATTTGAGTGCCACTCTTTTTTTTTCATATATTGTAATTACCACCAATACTTGATAAAAAACTAGGTATTAGGAAAATGAAAAGGAATTATTTAAGTATAATTTAAGACATCGACTGAGGGTGCTTGATGGAATATCAATATTAAATTTGGATTATTGAGATTTTGTACACTTCCATGTATTTTGTCACTAACGACCCGGGTTTCGCCTTTCGGCATCTTCAGGCATTCGAGCACACGAATGGACTCGAACTGAGAGACAGTAAACAGTGTCTAACGCTTATATAGAAGATACAAATGCGACAAATATCATTTACGAGGCCAATACATTATACGTGTGAGAGCCACACCGATACCTGAGTTAAAATTTCGGAAATCGTCCTAATCCTTATTTTGTAAACACCATATTACCAGAGTGGCGAATTGCCGAAGGCGATTGCCGCTTTTCAACTTCTTTTCGGGTCGTTAGTGACAAAATACATGGAAGTGTACAAAATCTCAATAATCCAAATGAAAAGGAATTGTTATCATTTATTTGACATTTTAATACAAACACATAGGGGGAATATTTGTAATTAAACCCTCATGAACTTGAATGCCGAAGAGTCCGCTTCATTTTATCACTTTCTTCACATTTACTCAGATGAAAATTTTTTGCATTATTTGACTTGCTAAGATTTAAACTGTCATCGGATTCAGTTTTAATATTGTTACTCCCACCCTACTCATAGGTAGAATCATTGTGTGCATTGTCTTTACTACTATATTCTTCAAACGTCGATCCTCTTATGGAAACGGAAAACTGATTATTGTCGAAGCATTGAAAAAATGTACACATCGATAGCTGGAAACGTATCTAACCTATAAAAAAATTGCACTTGCGGGAACTGTCAAACTACACTGACATTATAACTTGTATGCAAGCGAAATCGCTCTCCTGGTAATATAGGCATGTACACAAAGAACGCAATCATGCGCCTCGACATTCAAAAGGTTAAATTGGTTCTTCGCAGGCATTCAGGCATTAACAAAGTGAGGTAATGTCAATATCTATTATTTGTCACTGTCTCAACGAAGCTCAACAACTGAATGCGGGGCAGAGTGTTCTGTGTTTAATTTTTTGTTTAACGCTTCTTTATAAATCGTTGTGATTATCTTCACAAAAATATTTAAAATTAAACATACCCTCCGAAGAATTATAAATATTCCTTGAGATATAGTATACTGCCCTGCTAAGTAAAAACACGCTATTTGCCAATTCAATGGTTTGTCGGAATCAGGCTTCCTACTTTAACTTACCTTTCGGTATAGTATTATTTATATTTGGATATAATTTTTTTGGAATAAAGTGCGTATTTGTTGTCTTCTTTTAAAAGTAATAATCGAATTGAAAAATTGTACATTTCTGTTAAAATAATCTGTTTATGTGTTTATATTTACTATAGGCTAATATTTTGATGTAGCTTATGTAAGTCACAATAATTTTTTTCACATTTATTATTTCCTTCCGCAATCACAGGAATTGTGTATTCTAAGTTATTTTTTTGCCATAGTCACAAGCTACACCATATATTTTCCACAATTCATAGGATAAGCTATCTTTCAAAATTGAAAAATTAAACTGTCGGAATGAAAAAGTGACATTGACAAAAGGCAGTGTAACAGCAAATATTTATAAACCATAGATAAAAACACAATAACATATTTGTAAGTAAAAACACGGCGCTTTCACAAAAATTACTGTGTTTTTACGTACAATTGTAATAAAGCTGTGTTTTTACTTACAAAATCTAGCTGATTTATGATAATTACAAAAACATTTTTTACTGTGTTTTTTCTTATGCAAAATACTCCAAATTCTCCATTTTATCATACCCCATACTTTAATTTTGTCATTTTCTGCAAATACTGTGTTTTTATTTAGCAGGGCAGTATATATATGCTGTTGCATTAATACTGAGGTGTTCATTTCTAAAGTCGACCAAGACACCAAATATTTTTTTTACTTAACCCTTAGAGTGCAAGAGCGCCGATCTAGTTGCGCACTCAGATTGTGCTTAAAATACTCAGCAATTCTCACAATAATAGAAAAATTTGCTTAATTTCATCACAAAATTATTTAAAAACGTCTGGGCTACTTTTACCTTTGAACGCTTCAAAACAATTGGTCCACTTTAAAGTTGACCCCTCCCAATTCGTTTGTACCTAATAATATATCATATAACCAGCGTGAAATGATGTGACTATTGCATGTGTTTTTGTATTTGTGCATCCCGCCTGAGCAGTTGGAGGTTTTGGAGACGCTCGTCCACAACGGAGCTGATCTCAATGCTAAGAACAAGCATGACGAAACACCCGCAGGTAATTTATCAAATATTTTCTATATATCATGTCGTTCAGCATAAGCTGATCACACTTCTACTGACCCAATTTGAATATTGTTTCCATATCAAATATAAAATTGTCAGAGGTATTTCGTGTTATATGTATATTTGTAGACATCACGCATGATTTTTGACAGTATCAATTTGAGGTTATGACCATTTGCATTATTTTTTTTAATTAAAATGTTAGATTTACTTCACTCTACCTTTTGAGTTGAGGAACATATTTATTTGATGCAAAGATGGTTAAGAAAAGTATGATTTTAGTTGATTATTGTATTTAATTTTTACTGTATATTTTGGGTTGCTATGCCAACGACTTACAACAATGAGACTTCAGCATGACTTAGCTTATTCAGCTGGTACAAATGATGCCCTTCAAGTCATCTGACAGTGATTCCCAAGTACAGTTCCAAAAGCAACAGTTCCCAGTTTGACTGATAAGCAATAAATTATAAACAAGCTATAAGAGATTATGTTCTGTGATTGGATAGGCATCAGTACCAGGCAGCTAGTATAAAATTAATATGGTATCTTTATGTAGTTGAGTACCTACTCATGTTTCGCTTTTTTGAGAAGAGTCCTAAAATCTGATCGTATAAAACAGGCTGTAACTAGAGCGATAAGCTAACTACTAATCCTCTCCTAGACCCATTCTCATACCCCTTACTCATTCCGAATAAAGAGTTTGATCGACTGAATAACGACATGTTCTCTTAAAACAACTTCTATTGAGATATGCTCCATTAGGAAGGAGTTCATCTGTCATATTGGCAGTGAACATTGTTAGAAAAAAATAAGAGTGGGAGAATTTGCTGGTAACCGAAAGCGACTAAAGAGAGAAGAAAGGCTCACCGTTTACATTAATAATTACTCGTGAGGGGGAGTGTTAATGGAAATGTATGCACAAGCTTAGCTAGCATATTCTCTTCAAAGCTTTGCCTCTTACCTTTTGAGACCTGTCTATTCCATCATTACTCAGAGATATGATAATGGTCCAAGGATTTCATTTCATTCAAAGTCCATACTAGTAAAACTGTCAAATTATTATCCATAAAGGTCGGAGAGTTCTTCACCACACTGTCTTCATCTTACATCTATCAACGGGGACATTATTTGTTGTAACTTTCTCAAATTTTGTTTTTTATCCATTTACTTTTCTCCATACAGACATATGTGAAGACCCTGATATGCGTCTCCGCATAGCGCAGCTGCTGACCGAGCGGGAATCCCGGACGAGAGTGTCCGGTTCCAGCTCGACGGGAGGAACAGGACCCGGGGGAAGAAAAGGAACTCCCGGAGCGAGGCTCTCTTCATCGCGAGCGCATTCTGTCCGGCGGACATCTCTACGGGAGAAAGGGAAGACGGCGAAGCAGGACGCTCACGATGAAGCAAGGATGAGGGACACGTTTGCGGGAGCTACTACGGTGAGTCCATAAACTGTATATTTCTTTTGACATGAAGTAAACACTAATTATTGTACTTGTACAGTGTATGGTGGTGGTATACAATTTGAAAAACATTGAAACTGAATGTGTTGTATACAAATCTGTGAAAATGACGAAGGTGGTATCTTCAATAATTCAAAAAATAATTTTTAGCAAATACGCCAACACCGATAATTTCGTCCACAATCATCAGTATTCGTGAGGGGTTTACATTGTGACTGAATTTTTTCTAATACAGTGCAATACCCATAGGAAAGGTATATTAACCACTTAACCGCTACGAATAATATACCTAGCTGCCTCTGCACACGGCAAATTTTTACATGCCTTAAAGTTACAACAATTCAACTTATTCATGTCAATTATGGTTCCTTCATGTTACCAGACCTCGCCAAAAGCATTATCATTAAAATTCCTTTATCAGGAAGCTTCTAGCCACACGTTCATGAATCTGTAATTAGTGTCGTCACAAGCATTTTCTATACTTTTAGAATAATTAAAAAACACTTCACGTACTTTACTTTTCGTCGAAACATCAAGGATTAGTTTTATTTTTGAAAGACGATCACCAACTTAGTGTTCCTCTTCGCTTGTAAAATTCATAATTGACAAAAAACAATGTCGTGGCATTGTATCAGAATAAATTGCCGAATACTGCAATGGATTGACAACAACAAAATAATCACTAAAAAACGTATATTTTATCAGCATCGGTATCAACCCAATAATTTTGGCGATCAGATTCACAAACCTTTCATTAGTTTTATCAACCAATCGAATAATAACGTCTTCATCAACGAAATATTTAAAAAAGTCTGATTCCTTATTTTTAGGTTCTCAACCTTTAAAGTCACCCACATTCCAAGTAAAAACATTTCCAGTAGACATTTCAAATACATCTTCAATTTCATTATTTTCATCATCTCAGTCTGTTTCAAAAATGTCACATAGGTGATGTCTGATATTATGCAAAATTATTTATTTCTTATATTGGATTTTGACATAACCATTGCTTAGACAACCCTGACAAGATAGGATTTTCCGAATGATTCAATTTGTTTCAATAATTTCACAATGGCAATCTTTGATAGGCTTAATGATTTATTTCTCTTATCGGATCTCGACATGTCTATGGTTTTGACAACCCTGATGTCATCTGTATGATTTTCTTTGAACGTCTTCTTACATAATATTATTAGCTGTCAGTAAATAGCGCACCAATTTTATATATTTAAAAGTTATAAATAACGTAAATTCATGGTAAAATTCATCGTGCCCATCGGCTTATACCGGTCTTGTGGCTAAGTCTCTCTTCCCATGATAGAAAAGAAAATAGGAAACTGAGAGACCGTTTTGCAAGCTCCACATAGTTTCAGTAGGTAAATATAATTAGGTAAAAAACATGATTTTTGTATATTTTTTGTTTATTTTCCGGTCACTATGGTCTAGTAGGTAATGCTATGTGATACTGTTCTGTAATCCATGATTCAACTTCTCAGTTAGAAATTTGAGTATGTGTGTGTGTGCGTGCGTGCGTTATCACTGTTATCACAGCTTTCTGTCGTTAAAACTCCTGCTGTTGAATGTATTCCAATATTAGTCCATATGCTCCATGTTCGATTCGGGTGTGTATCAGGTTTGTGCAGCTATTGTATCAAACTCAAATTAAACGAGTGTGATCGTAGCTAATTAAAACACTCCTGCGCAGGCGCCGAGCGACCAAAGACGCTCAGAAATGCGAACTGGAACAAAGAGCTTGCGATTTCCGATATGAATATGTTTAATATAGAAATCGCATTTTCGAAACAAAAAATTAAATATACTCATCTGAATCTTGCATTGCATGCAGACTGCAGGCTGAGAAGATGTGTTTTAAGTTTTTGCGTAAATATTACAAATGAATGAATCGTTTTTTTTTTTTTTGTTTATGGCACACATCAATCGCATGTTGACCACTTTTACAACGCAAATCAAATACTTTTACGATAACCATCGACAATGTAATGAGGCGTGCCTTCTTCATCATAGAGAATCTCTGTGACGTTTTTAATCACATTTGAGGATTCTTTTTCAAAGAATAGAAATTTAAAAATATAAATTACTTTTAGGTTTTTAGGAATCGCATTCCTAACTTGTATTATACAGAGATTTAATTTAAGAATAAAAGTGAAAAAGTATTGCTGTCTGTCCGTGTGTGAAGTATTCCGGCTTCTGTTGACGGTATTGCGCGTTCTGTCCGTGTCTATGCTTCCTCCCAGTATTGGCAGCTCGTCTATGCTGCCATTCATATTGATTCGTTCCCCACTGGTTGTTATTACGGATTCAGCTGTGAATCAAACCAAAAGCCGATAATAACATTTTTTTAAATGGGTACATAGTAGATGGTTCTATAGGCGAGTGGTCAACGTCACCCTCTTCGCAGTGTCCACAAATTCGACTCGCCTACGGACAATTTCATGAGTTGTTTTTTTTTTAATCGATTTATGGATTTGTGTTCAAAGGCATGAATGTCTGTGATGTTTACCTACCCTCCCACCAGTACGATCCTTAAAATTGGACGCCAGGGCTAACGATTAGCTAACTACTAATCTGTTCCGAGCCCTATTCTCTCCTTACCCCTTCTGAAAAAAATAGATTGAGCGACTTAATAATAACTTTTGATGAGATGCTCTGTCCATCAAAAGCTATCAATATTGAAAGAGAATTGAATAGTCGAAACGGGAAATGAGTCACTTTTTTTTTAATTCTCAAGAATACTTAACGTTGTACCCACCACCACCCGCTTCGGGTTCACAATTTTCCTACAGGGTGTGTTCGCCCAGCGTAACAACGTTATGCGAGTTTCAATTTTTGCCTGGAATGTCGGAGGAGAAATTCCCCAAGACTTGATTGCATGCGCTCTAGTGTTCAGGAAGTTAAAAAATAATTTAAAAATTTCGAGATTCTTCTTTCCGATTCATTCATCTAATTCGTATCATTGCGAAAACAAATGACTCATGCTTCAATTTCAATTGGATTCTCCACGAGTCATTTATTTTCTCACTCAGTCTGATATTGACAAAAAAGTGTTCGATTGAGAAAGCAAGTGATTCGCGACGATTCTTACACTTCCATAATGTTTTTGTGTATTTCTAACCTCATTAACCCCGTTCGTCACTAAGGCTTTGTCCATGCTGACAGTCCTCACTTGAATTACGTCACATTGTCTCACCTTGCCTAAATTGCCATACATTAAACAACTCGTAACGTAGTAATAAATTACTGTTTTCTCAGAAAATATGAATTAATATTTTGTTGATTTTTTTTCTTAAACGTCTTCTATAATCTTCAATCATCTTCGCCAACCCAAGTATTCTGCTCTGCAGATAAAACTTTCACAAATTTGAATTATTGAGATTTTGTACACTTCCATGTATTTTGTCACTAACGACCCGGGTTTCGCCTTTCGGCATCTACAGGCACTCTAGCGCACGAATGGACTCGAATTGAACTTTCTTGAATTGAAAACTTTCACACTTTATTATTACGAAAAACAATTCTCAAAATACTATTCGACTAACCCTCAGTATTGTAGAATTTGAATTGAATTGTTTGAAACTGAAATAACAAACGAATGCGCAAAATAAACGAGTATTAGATATGAATTATAATAATTATTGCGAACCATTGCGTTTACAAAACGGACGGACATCCATTTAAAATTAATTCATTTATTTCACAAGGCCTGCCGCTTGCCTCTTCCGTTACTTGTGCGTATTAAATATAATGTAATTATTAACCCAGTGATGAATCAGTAACATCAAAAATACATAACTCAACAATCGGTCCCTATTTTTTTTTTACCATAACTATCGCAAACCTAAGTATTTTCGACCACCGGTGGTCAACATTGTCTTAATCGGCGGCAGACACAGCAAGACTTCTGAGAGCTTTAGTTGCCAAGCGGACAGCCAGCTCCGAGTACACGTGCACTCACGCTCGATCTAGTTCGTAAGAAATCGGTACATTCCGGGTGGCGCGGTAGTAACAATTTATCAGAATATTTTTTAAATAAGTCTTAAAGTAAGTCTTGGCGTCAAGCGGAGCCCATTTCATGATTAAAACATTTTTCTGTGAACCTCTGAAAATATTTTTCCAAGCAGTAAACTGCAAAAATATAACCGTTGTGAGATTCGGGGTTATATTATTGTGTTCGGGAAAGTTTATTCCGACCTGTAGCCGATTATTGCTGGAACGGCTGTGTGAAAAAAGTCGAGTGTGTCTGCTTTTGACTACCCCCGCTTCTTCCTGGTGTGTTGAGGGGTTGTATCAAATGCCGTTCTTTATACCACGGCCCCTGTAAGTTGTTCTGACAACAAATCGTCGTAACAATACATTCCATTTATATTTAACGCTTAAAATATCGCATTCAAAAGTATTAGCACTATTAAGATTCGTATAGTAAAGCTAAAACTGACGACTCAGTGACATGAAAATTGAACAATTCAAATTTGGTATTGAAATTCCATCAAGCACCGAATGTCAATAGCTTAAATTATTATTTAACTTTCTGGACACTTGGGTGCATACAAACGAGTCTTGAAGAATTTCTCCTCGGGACATTCCTGGCAAAAATTTCTAAAACGTTTTGGAATAGATCTGCCGTCAACCTTTGCGGTCGACGGCTACTGAGAAATTATTGTCGCCTATTTCACTGTGCGAGGTAGTCCAATTTCTATGACGTTCGATCGCGTTCTGTCTATCGCCCGTCGCGGTGTATGGTATGATACGTTCTGTTGGTGTCTCTGCTTTCTCCGGTGTTGTCAATCGTATTTATTCGTTTCCCCACACACGCATAACGCTGTTACGCTATAGAATACACTATTTGAGAAGAGTGAAGTCATAGCATGCGGTGGTCGGTACACAGTTGTGTACTAAGGGAATTTAAAAAAATGATATCATTCTAAGCATTTTTATTGGTAATAAAATGATTTTTTATGACGGACATTCAGGCTCAATACAATTCCTACTATGACATAAAAAAACACAAACTTCGCCGCACGTGCTTAACTCATTCATTTCTGAAAACGCACGTAGCGCGTCGTCTACTTCATATGCC
This sequence comes from Himalopsyche phryganea, assembly GCA_022494535.1. Taxonomy (NCBI): domain Eukaryota; kingdom Metazoa; phylum Arthropoda; class Insecta; order Trichoptera; family Rhyacophilidae; genus Himalopsyche; species Himalopsyche phryganea. The sequence continues at coordinate 1,133,764 of JAGVSL010000116.1, read as the reverse complement.
GCAGCATACATAATAGAAGTCTACACTGGCCGAAATTTCATAAAATTACCCGGTCTGAGCCCGTCATCTTCACGCCCGGCCAGGCCTGAGCCCGAGTCTCAATATCACACTTGTTACCCGAACCCGACCCGAAGGTCAGATTTATCTGAGTTTTAGTTTTTATCATACTTTTCAAACAATATATGTTATTATGTCCATATTTCTAACGATATTCATAACACATGTGAAATAAATTATTTATGTTATGAATACTATTTGCCTTATGGCTGACTCATGAACCCGAGAACATAGTACTAAATATTTTTCTTAAATTTGAATTCCTATCATAAGGACATATATACATTTTATTCTATTGTGGATCATGAGGACTCCTAATGGAGGTATCTCAATCCAATGATGTTGAACGATCGGCTACACGCCTGGCTCCAAAGTCCATACCTTCATTTTCATCTATGTAATATGAATATTTATGAAAGTTATAAGAGCTTAACCTAAAATAAAACAGTTTTTTTGGTTCTTCTGAAAATTTCGTACTTGCATCCGTATGCTTTTATATATATATGTACGCTCGCAATGTAGAGTATATAAACTCCTAATAACTGCGTGTTACTCGGTTGCCTCAACCTCTCTTTTTTCGAAGAGAGTAGGGATAGAAGCATATGGCTAAGACAGGGCTAGTGATCTGCTAATCGCTCTCGCTGCTCTCCGTGTTTAGGATCGGGTGAGTGTGAGGGAATTCTAGACATCACAAACATCCATCCATAAATCGATTGAAAAGTCAAATTATGAAACTGTCCGTACCGGGATTTGAACCCGGACATCCGTAACCGAAGCCAACGATGTTGACCACTGCACCACGGGGCCAACATCAATATACCTACTTCAATTGGCAGTGAACATGATCATAGCCGCGAACTAAAAATTCAGCAATGTGTTTTTTCTGTAATTTAACGACTTCATTGTTTTATGAACGATTTGAAAACCCGTCAAAATTTGAAAAAAAAATATGTAGGATCACTACGATCCTCGTCCGCTCCTGTCCGATAAAATATTTTTGTTTCACTTCTTGATCACTTAGCTCTGAGTTATGAATTTTTAATAATTTTGTTGGTGTTGCACACCGTAGTAAATTTTCAAGCATTTAATATTTCATTAAAAATGCGCTCGCTACATTGCACATCATTATTATCATCACCGGCACACTTATAACTTATATCATTACTCATTTTCTGTAATGTTGTTTATTTGCCGCGCTGGTTATCGAAAGTGTGCTCAGTGAGGTGTGTGCGCACTTCTCAAACCAAGGGTAAAATACAAGATAACAGGCGGTATTAATCAGGGTTACCAGACGTCCCTATTTGGGCGGGACAGTCAAATCCCGAGTCTTGCGTTGCCTCAGAAAATCACGATTTAACAAGAAATGTATATAGTTTTTTTATTTTTTGAATCAAAGTAATGATGGCGAACATTTTTCTATGTTTCAGAATAACAATGATCCAACTCCACTTTTGTTTTGGTGGAGGTCTTTCCTTAATCAATCAAATTCTCCATTAGAAATATGTTTTCTTTTTCCAATAGAACTCGGACTGACAGACTTCAGTTAGAGTTCATCCGTGTACTTGAATGCCTGAAGAGGTCGGACATTGAAATCCGTGTTGGAAGTGTACACCATTTTATATTGAAGCTCCCTCAAGCACCATCAGTCAATATATTAAACTACTGAATGAGTTATTTATGAGCCATAAACTTTGAATCCAATATCTCGAAGTATGATTTCATGGAGCTGGTCCATTATTATTCTAAAGCATCCATATCGGCGGTGAACACGCAATAATACCTTGGAACACCAAAAACTAGTTTGTTCAGGAAAACACAAAAAACTAAAAATTACCTTTAGTCTTTATATACGAAGAATGTATTATTCGCTTTTCATTTAATTTCTTTAAATTTCTCTAAAAACGTTGTTAGGTGACGGAAATTGTTTTGAAACTTGATTTGCTGACGTGGATTACGATATGTTGCTCCCAATTTTAAACATATCGGGGTTACAAGAAATATGTTTTTAGTTATTTACGCACGTTTTATGATACATAGGCATACAACGAATATGCCACGAACAACGTGGCAGAAAATATGAGTTCAGGAAACACCACAACGCCAAAATCACAAAAACGTGGGTTCCGAGGTAATGCATGTTCACCGTCGCATATATCTTGCCTCATTTTTTCTTGGTTTCTCCTTTTCTCCTTTTTTTTGTGCGACTGTCCCGATCTGCGATTTTTTAAATGTGGCAACCCTGTATATATATATAATAGATGAATCTTTTTCGTTATGTTCTGCGAATTTTCTCACCATTATGATATAATACAGAGCAATCCCAATTTATCGTTCTTATTACCTCCCTCAAAAATAAACACCATTGCAGTTTCCATTCCGGAATCAGACAGACCCAGTGACCACGCAATTGCGTAGTCGAAAAATTATCCGTGTTGATCATTCGGTTGATTCAAATCAGAACTGCAACTACGGTAGGGTTTCAGTTATTTTATAAAAACTTCTGTTCAGATCTCCATTGTCCATATGCTCCAGGACACTTGAAGGGGACATGGTAAAAAAGATTGTCAGTTGTCATATTGTGATAACTTTCTGTAATTCGGGGTTTGTTTTGTTGCATAATCGCACGCTTAAAATCAACGTAGAAATCGACACTCTACGTATAATCACGTAAGTGCAAAATATGTGATATGTCTTTCGTTGTCTACGTATCTAATTCTATGATGGGTAGGCCGTCAAACAACAGGGGAAATTAGATAAGAAGTCGTATCTTTGCAATTGCGTTATGAATCTTTAAAATGCTCTCATGTGAAATCTCATCATGTTTGCCGATACGGAATTATACGTAGGGAGTATCGAAATGTCCTTTAAAAGTGTTAAGCTTTAATGTACCGTGCATACATTGTAATATTGAGCCACAGATAATTTCCTCTGCCGCTGAAAATATTCCGAGTGCGTGCGAGTTTTCCAGCCAGCGCGGAGCTCATGTCGTGTCCGCCATGTTTATTTATTAACTTATTATTTATCCATCTTTTGCACTAACGAGGCATTTAAGAGAATTAATTAAAAAAAACACCACTACATAAATAAAATTCGTGCATATACGTACACATGCAAACAATTCGTTAGAAAGTTTCGCCAAGGAAAAATCTCTGTGCGTCGTCCAAGTGTAAACAAAACAATCGAGACGGCTGCTTGTATTGTTTTGTTTGAGATTTTAATGCGCCAGAAAGGGATGTCGATATGTGTGTTGGTATTATTAAGCGGCAGTGGGAAACCTTTGTCATCCGTGCGAGATGTTAACATAGTTATATTTGTTAAGGTAACTAGATTTGACTCTTTTTAATTGAACAATCGTCAAACAACAAATTCACCTCGAAATAATTATAAATAAACTTTAATATAAAAAAAAAATACTTACACTAATTTCACAACACGCTCACAATATTAATAAGGCCAGTCGCTTTTGAATAACACATTTGGATAGAAATTCTATAGTAGTACCAAGATTTCTTGGCCACCGCCGAATTTGGAACTAGAATTGTCAGTCTAGAATAAACTTCTCCAATTATCATTTTATGCAAAATAAACATCTTGTCTACTTTTAATAACCGTCGCTAAAACATCAGTTTTGGAATTTATTGAAATTTCAGTTCTGGTTGGATATGGTAACATTCCTAACGTGACGGTGACACCCTCACTAGCGGCCAAGTTAATTTGGTAACATCTGTAGTATCGTTTTCCTTCATAATTTCACGAAAAAATTATATTTTCGAAATCATTTTTCTGTTAAAAAAGTATTTATACGAGGTACCTAATATTCCTCGCATTAATTTTTTGTTTAATTTTTTTATGACCCTTTTTTTCCATGTCCGCTCCCAATGTGGATCATATGGTCTCCTAATGGAGGTATCTTGACAGATTTTTTTCTACGAGAACTGCTTGTCACTCAGTTGCTCAACCTCTTTTTTTTTTTTTTTTTTTTAAATAAAACACAATTTGTTTGTACTACTTCCACATATTTATAATGATCAGGACCGGTTTCGCTCATCACGAGCATTATCAACTGATCAACCTCTTTTCTTTTTCGAAGAGAGTAGGGATAGAAGGATAGGGCTATGACAGGGCTAGTGGTTAGCTAATCGCTCTCGTTACGCCCCGTGAGGATGGGATTGGTGGGAGGGAGGACTCGGACTACGAACAGAAATCCATAAATCGATTGAAAGATCAATTTGTGAAAATCGTCCGCGCCGGGAATTGAACCCGAGACATCCGTAATCGTAGCCAGCGACGAAACCAACTGCGCCACGGACGCCCTGACCCTTTTAGCAATCAAAATTAGTATCACTTTATTTCAGCATAATAAGTAGAATGAGATTTGCATTATATTATAGTTAATAATTTTGTCCTTTAACTTTATATTTAGAAATTTTGTCTAATTAAAAAATATGAAAGTGGAAATTTATTTTTTAATTTTAGGAAACCAACCCTCAGGGCTCATTCTCTATGTTCATAAAACAAAAATCGCTCTATAATGAGTATAAAATTCAATATCAAGTAAATCTAATTTATTGCGAATGTAATATCTAGTCGGTACTATTTAGTACGAATGCCGAATGTTCACAACAACCTGAATTCGCGATGCGTCTCGGAAAATGCTTCGGCATTGAGTAATTCGAAAATCGAACGACTTCAGCGGGGAATGATCAATATTGTTATTATTTTATTTTTTTTTGATTAATTTTAATGCAACACGTACATGTCGGTAGATGGCCGGCCGTGCGTACTGAACTCACTCCCCCACACAACCTCGCCGCGAGTGCTAAATTTATTTTTACACCTACCGCGACAGACATCGGTTCGCTGATTTCAGAAATCTACCCAAAAGTGCATTTTAATTAGATGATCGATTTTGTCGAAAAGTGAAGTGATTTTTTTTCGATCCCATAGTTTGTTTATGTGCCAATAGACAATTATATTATGGTCTGTGATGTGACGAAAATTACCTACCCATCTCTCTTTCCTTTTAATATCGTCGAAAGGATTGTTTCAAAGTAAAAATAAATATCGAATATTTTTCATTTTATAAAATATGACTTTTAAGATTTTATATTCAATCAACCCGTCTTTGACCATTTGCAATATTTCGCCAATCAATAAATAATGTAGTGAAAAAATTGGGTTCATTAAATCTCACTGTATTTAGATGGGACGGTTTTCGAATATTTTTCATATCGTCGGCATAAAGTACAAGGCTTGTAACTCCACAAATTATTAAAAATAATTAAAAAAAATCTTAAGTATTATTTTTTGTGTATGTAATTTTTTTTCATTGTGCTTTAGGATCAATTTTTTTTTAAATTTTGGTATTTTAACAGTTACGAGCTTTTTTCTCTGGTCTTATCTAAATCTGATATATTACTTGGAATATAGATATTAAATTCAATGCTTTCTTAGTGATGCGTCAACTATTCTAAATATAATAATGTATTTACACTTAATATATACAATAATATAAAGGCAAAAAGTATTGATTTATGGAATGTGCATCTAAAATATTTTCAACCCTTCTCCCTTTACTCATGAGCGTTAAATAAACAAAACGGCCATCAATTCCTCGGTCAGTAGATAATTTTATATTTAAAAAAATATTTGGCATGACAGCAATAATGCCAATGCATCAAATATTTTGAAATTTAAAAATCATTCGAGATTAAACTCGATGAGGCTTTTTTTATAATTTGATATTGACCTTGCCAGAACTTTAAACACAGGCCCACCTGATCGCATGGGTTAAAGTTCTTATACCACTAGACCACAGGACACCGACTTATTATTAATCTATTTCGTTGCAACCAGTTCTCAGTTTCTAAGAGTAGATATTTTTGAAAAAAAAGTTTTATGTTACCTTTGACTCACTTTTTTATTATCACCATCATCTCTAAACCTACCGACCTTTCAGACTTCACAAACCACTAACATGATTCTCTTTAAAAAATAGAAACAATTATAATTGTAGAAGCTACATTTTTTTATTACTACTTACACGCGTTTAATTAGGATTGCCTGCATGTTTGAAATAAATTTATGGCTTTTTGGCCCCTATTTACATTAACTGCGGGATAAAAGCACCCTCAATCTCCTTCCGCGTGTTTAATACTTATTTATCAATGAGAAAATCTTCGATTTTGGTTTTTTAACGGGAATCTTTAAACGATTTTCTAATATCATTTTGAATTTATCTAAGAGCAATTATATCGTTATATTTGAATCACCATTCGATTTAGATACACCAATAAATTGCTAACAGAAGTCATCGCCGTATTGTGGATTAAATGCGATTGATAATTACTTCTTTTCCACTTGCACCCTCATTCTTCTTTCTCCTCTGGTTGACTGACATTGGAAATAACATCCGCATCATATATTCCAGACATTTCACTTGTCTAAATGCTCGTTAAAAAATCTCTTTCTACATCTGATAGAATATTCTTCCACTATCAAGAGTGCTACTTACTTTATTTTGTACCAAGATTGAGTTCTCCGCGAGAACTCGGTCGTATCGCTATCTTTGTTACAAATGGTTTTAAGAAGGCAGAACTGTTATGGCGTTTCATCAATGAAATAACCCCTCGATCCATGATGGTTTGAATTAATTATGTAATTTTTATGTAGTAAACATTTTGTAAGCATATTATAAGGCCGTTGTCCGTTTTCAATATATTTTCACTTGAATCAGCATTGAAGGAGCATTGCCTAAAAGCACTCATTACTTTTTGTGGCAACCCCTTACTTTTCAAATAATATCTTGCTTATGGAATCCATTTAGTTTTGAACTCTTCAAATGTCCTTCTATCGATCTGTTATGTCGTTATATGTTGGTAGGTCGGAGATCTTTCTTCAAAACAGTATTAAATTATAACTGGATTTTGCCAATCTATATATTAAGAATGAAAGTCGACAGACTTTTACTTCTTACTTTTAGTTTCGGTAATTATGTCAGGCTAATAGCAGGACTTTTTTCAGTAGAGCAAGGTGATGTGTGAAATTATAATACTCATGCAAACTGTTTGTTTATTAATGTTTATTTCAAAGATATAATTTTGTATGTTATTCGGTAGGTGATACAAAATAATTAATAACTAAATTATATTGCAATAGATGTTTATATAATACAAATTTGAGTGGGTTTCTTTATGACAACAATTATAGTCTAGAGGAAATGCAACTGCATTTGAATGCTCGGATTCGTTGATAAGATGCATTGTTTTAACGGTCATTTTTGGTTGTTTGCTAACTGTTACAGGGTAGTTCAATAACTACTTAATATTTTTAAAATATGGTAGCATACCAAATCCTTAACAACAGATGCATGATGCTCCTTTCTATCTGTAATAATCAACAGGAAGATTTTCCCTTAAATAATAATCTTGGTTTTTTGCTTTTCCAATCACCAAAATGTAACATTTTGTGAGATTCTGATGCGTTCCCGCATATATATATATAATATTATGCTTAATACGGATTGAATTCATGCACGGGATAATCGGGAGTTTACTGCAGTTCCAATAATTCAGCGCTTTTGAATGTCACCTAATTTAATGAGTTTTTTTCTGACTGTGATAAATATTCATTTGGCCATTTCATGAAATTAATATTATAATATTTCTAACGGAAATATACTTGAAATAGAACATATTTACGATAGTGATATATTTTTTAATTTATGATGAGCACATAATATAAGTTATACATTTTAAATTACTTAATTATTATGGCTTCTTTTAATTATTGTCTAAATTGGCCAAATTGATTTTCCGGCAGGTGTAGTAAGTGCTTTAAATTCAGCCTTGTTATATAGATACTCGCATAAAGTTATTAATTGTTATCAGTTTAGTTTAGAACAGAGTGCTACCCAATCTTTTTACTGTTTGTTGCACACAGGTAAAAAAATGAAACGGTCGGAATGCAAATGGTTTTTGTTTGCCAGCGGAACATTTCAGTGGACCATTGGTTAGGAAACACTGGTTTAATTAAACTATATAGAATACTTTTGGTACAGTCCCCTTGTAGGTTGGGAGTCACACATATGTTAAAATTAAAATAAGAAGTCTTCTCTCAAGGCTCAAATGTCGTTTATTCGTCTTTTACACATTTTGTAGGTTCGGGCAAAGTAGGCTGGAATCATTATAAGCCGGCAGACACTCGTTGTACAGGTTGGACTCCCCTCAGGATTATTCAGGCATTGCCCCCGTCCCTTTGCCGCATGGTCAAGGAGGGTGTTGTATAAGAAATTGCGTAATTTTTGGTGTGCATTAAAGTGAACTTGTTGCCTTGTGTAATTACTTACTTACCTACTTTTGGGTTTTTTTGTGAATAGAATAAATTGTGTAGGCAAATAGATAGCCTACGTACGAACCGAACGCTCGAACTGATCCTCGCCAATGAATCTCTAACTTATTGCGTAATTCCCGAAAACACATATGCACGGTTCGAATATCAGACCCGGGACTCCGGGTGAACCGAATGACCCGCCGGGATGAGAAAGCCACTGGCCGTCATCTCCAGACGTCTCCTTGTGGCTGACAACCAGCACAAGGCGCAGTGCGACGCGTCAGAGAAAGTGGTGTACCAAAAATAATTTAATAGTTGGAAGTCGAGCCTCCGCCTCAGTTTTGTGACGAGGCACTACCAGTGAGTGCGGACGCTCCCGACCTCGACAGTGTACCAAAAACGTTAAACCAACTCATTTTCTTTAGTGCCGAAAGAAGAGGAGGAAGTGGCTTCTCCGCAATTGGAAGCTCCTCTCCCTATACCTACGCCGCGGTACAAACGTAGGCGGAACCGGCGGGAAGAAGCAAAGACACCGATCGGATAGCGCAAGTGCTCTGGAAGACACGCCCACGATGGGCATAGCGATGGCCTCTGTAGCAGCTACCACGAGGTTGTTTCACTGTCGTTTGATGGGGATGCCGTGTAGGACCACATGCCAATTGGTGGCCAAGGTCTCTCCACCAGCTAGACGCAGATGTGGGCCACTCAGCCCGCGTTCATCCGGTACTAGGGTGGCACTTACCGCAGTGCGTGTGGTTCCAGTGTACCGCTGCTAGGGGTTGTGCATCCCCCATCAAAAGCGGCAGTGAGACAGAGCCTCGTGGTAACGCTACAGAAACCGTCACTATGCCCATATGGATGGCATGGGCGTGTCGTCCAGAGAGGATTTGCGGTATCCCTCTACCGGTGTCGTTGCTTCCTCCCCCCCCCCCGTTCCGCCAACGTTTGTACCGCGGCGTAGACACGTATAGGGGAGCTTCCAATTCTCTTCTTTCGGCATTACACAAAATGTTTTGGTTAATGTTTTGACGCACTGTCGAGTTCGGGAACCTCCGCACTCACTTCGTCACAAAACTGAGTTTTAAAAGAATTGTTAACAGTACTACTATAACCACATCTCTGGACGCGTCGCAATGCACCGGTGCACTGGTCGTCGTCCACCACAAGGGCAGGTCCGGTCTCGATGGCAGGCGGGGGGAGTCGGTGAGGTGTGGGCTAACAGTAAGAACACCCGGCGGTTGCTGCTGAGACTACCTCTCCTCGGTTTTGCCCCATCGTCCGGTTCCGTGCTGCGATCGCGTCAACGTCGTGTCGCGGTGTTCTCGGTCTGTTCCGGGCAGTCCTGGTTGAGGTGTGGCCGTTTACCCGGAAGTACTCCACTCTATAGGCGAGCAGCTGCCCTCTGATTGCACGGCGCTTGATGCTCGCGGCACCGTGCGATCACCGTGCGATGGAGGCGGTGACGACTGGTGGTTGCGAGCGACGGGCGTCCCCAAGCCGAAATAGTGGGCCCCGCCGGCGTCGAAGTTCTCTTCCACTTCATCGGCGGCGAACCGTGTTTATGACTAGGCGCGCTGGCGGTCGCAGATCGGATCTGTGACTCCGGATCTGACGCAATATCTACAAGCAACGCCATGGTTGCCTCTATGAGCTCGTCGAGGGTTAGACCACTTGCGACGGATGGTTCGAGTTGAAGAAGAGCTTCGACGCCGATAGGAAACGCTATTTCGTCTTGCGGACGCCCGTCGCTCGCAACCGCCAGTCGTCACCGCCATCGTGTGGTTGCCACTCAGCGCGAACACCCGCTCCCAACCGCGTCGCAACGAGCCGCAACCATAATATGCACCGCAACAGCGAGCGGTACAACGGGTCCTCAATGCGGGCAACCGCGTTACGATCGCCTGCAACGCGATCAAAACGCGTTACAGGTACCGCGAGCCTCAAGGGGCCAGAGCTGCACCCCTAGGTGGAGTGCTTCCGGTGTAAAGGGCCACACTTCAACCGGGACTGCCCGGAACAGACCGGGAACTCCGCGACACGACGCTGAGGCTACCAAGGAGGTAGACAGCAACCGCCGGGTGTCTCTTCTGCTAGTTCGCACCTCACGAGTCCCCTTCCTTGTGCTGGACGACAACAGTCGGAAGGTTTCTCTCCCCTGTTCCGCCTACGTTTGTACCGCGGCGACGTACAGGGAGCTTCCACTTGCGGAGGAGCGACTTCCTCTTCTTTTGGCACTACACATAATGTTTTGGTTCATGTTTTTGGCACACTGTCGAGGTTAGAAACCTCCGCACGCACAGATAGTCTCCTCACAAAACTGAGGCGGAGACTTAAGCCACTGTTAAAAAAAACGTTATTGGTAAACATTCTCTGAGGTTTGCAATGTTTACGCATCGGAGAACAGTGGCGTGCCAAAAACATTGTTTAACAGTGGAAGGCTTCGAGCCTCCGTCTCAGTTTTGTGACGAGACTATCCAGTGAGTGCGGAAGTTCCCGACAGTGTGCCAAAAATACTAACCGAAACATTAGTGCCGAAAGTCAGTAAGTGGCTCCTCCTCAAGTGGAAGCTCCCCCCTATACCTATACGCCGCCGTACAAATGTAGACGGAACAGGGGGGGAAGAAGCAAGGGACACCGGTATCGCCCCATGAACGAAGACTGAGTGACCCACATCAGCCCGACAAGCCTTTCACCGCCACTGCTTTGGTGGTAGAAGGGCTCCAGTACGACCTACTGTCGGGGCTAGACTGGTTTGAGAGGGAGGAAGCCAGTCTTTATAGACTTCAGAAGGGGATGCTTCCACTTCGGGCAGGGGTTAGTTGAGGCATACGGTGACTGCCTTATCGTAGCCGCGCCAACCCCGTCCCCAGGGAACCAGAGCTACTCGAGCTATCCGACGCTATGCCTACTCAAGCCCACAGTAACATCATGAAAGTGCTGCGGGACTCGCCCGTTACCTCGACTCGGGAATTGTGTTTAGCCGGTTCTAAATCCGCGTGGAGATTCGCGCCATCGTTGATTAATTGTGCACAATAACTTACCCCTATGTCTGTGGCATGTGGCCAAGCTGATCCGCGCGGTCCCTGTCTGCCTCTGTGGATTTGTCTCTGAGCATCAGTGGTGTGTGTGACCGCGTAACTACTGGTTGGGTATTCGGCGCCCGGTACTGACATTTACCCGTCAAGGGATTGTCAATCGTAAATGTGTATCTCTTTGTGTACATGTGCGATTCGGCTTCAGACCGGAGCTGGATTCCGCATCCCGGTGGGTCATTCGGACCACCTGTAAGTCTGGTTTGATGGTCGAACCGTGCACAGTGTTTTCGGGAATTGCGCTATTGCGCAATTCATTGGCGAGGCTGCCTATCAGTCCGCATATGAGACGGAAGACATTCATTCGTTGTTTAGCCCGTCCCCTCGCCGGATGGTCAAGGGTGTTTTATATTGAACAATTTGCTCGCGTGTTTTTTTTGTGAATTGAGTTGTTGAGCCTACGTACAAACCGAACGCGATTTTTTGTGAAGAGACCTTCTCTCCGTTTCATGTTAGCTCCACATTCTTGTGAGGTAGGGGCTCTGTATGTATCTCTCTCTCTCTCTCTCGTCTAGAGGAGACTAGCGAGGTCATCTCAATTTGTCGCCCAATTAAGTGTGGCCAACGAGGTTTTTGCTACCTCAGGATTCACCCCCTGAGATCTCCTGTTGAGATTTTGTACATTTCCATGTATTTGCTCACAATGTCACAACACTCGGTTCTGGGTCAGGGTCAGGCCCAGTAGCACCAAAACAGTGATAGTGTGAGTAATAGTGAAAACAATAGTTGTAGACAATATGTGCACAACGGCCACGGGGAGGATCGTGAGCTCATTCCAGGACACTAAAGAGCTGCCGATCCCAGCATCAGGTGCCGCCGCGACCGCGCCCGCAGCTCGAGAATCGCGGACAGAATATGAAGAATACCCGTAGCCCTAATAACAGAGGAGCCCGTGGAATTTGGGCTTCTCTTCTACGGCAGCCACCGGGCGAATGTCTGGCAGTTCATCAGTGACTGCGAGAACTATTCCCAGGTTGCCCGAACTCCGGAACAAAGTAAAGTCGTGAAGAGGATCTCCGCCCTTTGCGATGAAGCAAAAATAATGGTGGCACATGTGGAAGACAAACCGCATGGCTGGAACAGCTTCGCGCACCGCCTGCAGAGGCGGTTCGGAGTGCGAGCTAATAATGACAACAGAGTAGCGTGCTGGGGAAGACCTTGTGTCCTACTGGATAGGAAGCTGGTCATTTTCCAAGGCCTGTGGCACGTTTCTCAGAATACGCATCCACGTTACCCAACCACTTCTGCAGGTGGTGCGCGAAGCTGGTCCAGCCTTGCGGTTTGTCTTCCACATGTGCCACCATTATTTTTGCTTCATCGCAAAGGGCGGAGATCCTCTTCACGACTTTACTTTGTTCCGGAGTTCGGGCAGCCCGGAAATAGTCCTCGTAGTCCACTGATAAACTGCCGAACATTCCGCCCGATGGCTACCGTCTCGTTCTCGAGCTGTGGGTGCGGCGGCAGCGACACATGATGCTAGGATCGGCAGCTCTTCCGCGTCCTGGAAGAGCTCACGATCCTCCCCGTGACCGTTGTGTCTGTCTACACTATTACTCACACCTATCACTGTTTGGGCGCAACTGGGCCTGACCTGACCCAGAACCGAGTGTTGTGACCTTGTGAGCAAATTACATGGAAATGTACAAAATCTCAACAGGAGCTCTCAGGGGGTGAATCCTGAAAAAAGCCTCGTTGGCCACACCTTAGTTGGGTGACAAATTGAGATGACCCGTCTAGTCTACGCTTGACGAGAGAGAGACAGCCTCTACCCTCGGAAAGAGATGGAGTTAACAGAAAACAGCTTACAGGGAAGCCAGGTCTCTTCACACAAAGTCGCGTTCGGTTTGTACGTAAGGCTTAACTCTCGATTCACAAAAAAAACACACAACGTTAACACACGAGCAATTCCGCAATTTCTTATAAAACGCCCTCCACCATGTGGCGAAGGGACGGGGCTAGACCTGGATCTTGAGGGAAGTCCGGCTTAGATACTAGACACCAGTGTGTCCCCTGTCTTACTATGCAGGCTGATATAATCAGCCCCTCTCCAATGAATCAAACTTTTGCGCAAAACCCGAAAACACGTGCACGGTTCGACCATCAGACCAAACTCCGGGTGGACTGTAGACCCGCCGGGATAGGGAAGCCAAGCCGTCTACGAGCACTGGCCTATAGTCGAATCGCACACATACACAAAGGACACATTTACATAATCCCTTGTCGGGTGAACATCAGTACTGGCGTCGAATACCCGACCAGTAGTTACGCCACTGGCCGTGTATACACGCACTGATGCTCAAATAAATTACACAGAAGCAGACAGGGACCACGCTTTGATCAGCTTGATCAGGGACGTGCCAAAGTGACAAAGGAGTATGTAATTAAATACACAATTAATCAACGACGGCATGAACTTCCCCGTGGATTTAGTACCGACTAAATCGTGAGATCGGTTGAACGTTGCACAACACAATTCGCGAGTCGAGATAATGGCGAGAAATTCCGCTGATTGATTTCTACATTAATCGCGGTACAAGATTTTAATCACAGCTTATACACAGCGGGTGCGAAGGAGGCGGCGAGATTCTAAACTGGAGTCCTCAAAAGGATTTTTAAAAACTAGCGAAGTAAAGTTAAGACGAAGAGTCAGCGGTGAGGTCACCACCTCTTTCCAAAAGCACTTCCACAAGGAGCAGACTCAAAGTGACTCCTACAAACGGGAGCGATATTAATACTAAAATGAGAGGGGCGGGTCCCAGAAGGAAAGATTTTCTCGCCCCCGGATTGGTCTATCAGCCCGCAGACGGTGCCGTAGTGGGTGCGAGCGAAACTCCTGCTCCGAAATGGAAACGCTGTGCACACAGTGAAAAGTCCCCAAATTTGTATCGGATATATGAATTACAAACATTGCTCATAGAATTTATTTCTAGTTCATCATAGGAAAATTCGCACGCAAAATCTACTGAATTTAAGTTTTCCTACGGTAAAATTTTAATTTATTATTCAGTTACAACACATACAAAAGAAGTTTGTTGTCGTGTCATTCATACTGTATATTCATTTATTCAAAAATAGTGTTAACATTTCTTGTTTGCCAATCTCCACCCACTCACAATGTGTTGGATGTAAACTTTTAAAAGTACAGTTGTTACTTCATGAGTGGCTATTTAATGAAGCCTTGCCCATTGATCATTTGCTCTCCCTCTTTTTATAAACGATTTCAGCACTCGGTAGAGCGGTAAGGGTAAACCTATAGCCATGGATGTAAATTCATAAATCGATACCTATATAAACGTCATCGAGCAACCAACTGACCTTACACTGTTGTGATGTTGAAATTCTAGTGATTTCATGACGTAATCAATAGCGCAAGTGAAATGTGAAGTGTTCGCCGGGGCCGCTGGTAAAGTTTAGTATGTTTGAGTTTTATTCCTTTCGTGCGATGAGCTGACGCTGTTCACAATGTTCCTCACCAACGATAACCTGCGGAAGATGAAGAAGAAGGAGCCTGTCATTTTAGGAATCAGCTATAGGGTTTGTTGGTGACACTGCCAATCATAGTATACCGTATTTCCTCAATTTTAAGATTTTTTCCAGAGTGTCTTTTTATCGATGACTTCCCACAATCACTGTCAAATTTCAAAAGACCATATTTTCTGGGAAGACTCAGCTTTATGCCACTTCTTTGTTAAAACAAAGTTTTCTGTTTTTAGTATAGATATTTAAAAATAAGGGTGTGTAATTGATGACATATTATAATAATCTTCGACAATGTTAATAATCTAAATATCGATTGTCCAGAGAGATCTACCTTCTAGAGAATTAAACAAAATGTTGATATTCCTGGGTTACTGACCCGGATATTTCTAAATATCCTTCTACTGACTACTCGAGAAGTACCTGATTGTTAAACACCTGTTTATCAAATGTTTTAAACTCATCACAAATCAATAATATTTGATTTACGGTGACCATTTGAATATTGCTTTTCCCACTATCTCAATATGGGTTATTTGGAAATGTCTGAGTCATAATTGAACGATTGATATATTGTCGGCCAAATATTTAATTGTTCTAACCAGCATTCTGTAGGTAAAGTTTGAATTGTTGAAATTTTGTACATTTCCAGGTATTCGTCATTAACGACCCGGGTTTTGCCTTTCGGCATCTTCAGGCATTCGTTTGCTTTGAATGCCTGAAGATGGCGAAAGCCGAAACCCGGGTTGTTAGTCGCGAAATACATGAAAATGTACAAAATTTCAACAATTCAAATTTTACCTACAGAATGCTGGTTAGAACAATTAAATATTTGGCCGACAATATATCAATCGTTCAATTCATTATGACTCAGACATCTCCAAATAACCCATATTGAGATTATCAAAGTATTTTAGTTCTACAAAATTTTACTAGGTAGTTGATAGCTATTCCGGCTTAACGCCATCATCAGAACTATAGAACGGTGTTAAGCCGAAATAGTTATCAACTACCTAATAAAATTTTGTAGAACTTTAGAAAAGAATTTTATCTTATTTTAATAGAGTTCTACCAAGTAATGCTAATTCAATCAATTCAAATTTGATATTGAAATTCCATCAAGCAACCTCAGTCGATATCTTAAATTATAATATAACATAATAATTAATTGATTCAAACGTTCTATGTTCATCGTTCTCTGTTTTCTTGTATGCAGGGTCTCCCGAACGGTTCAGAAATCAATCAAAACATTCCAAATGGCCCAACATCTCCGCAGAAGAGAGCTTCGAACGGTTCTAGCGCTGGCAACCCAGGAGATGCTGGAGCACCTTCTAATCCACCGCCTGCCAAACAACCTGCCACGATCAGCCATAATGCAGCCACGCAGAACGGGGACGCACAGTCACACCAGTCGAGTGAATCGCAAGTGTCTAATACGGTATGATTCTTAAATATATTTTATAGTTTAGCTACTCTCCAGAGATTTCTCTTTCTTTGAAGAATAAGGACAAATTGCTCCCCCTACATCACTTTTTTTGGATGAAGTGAGGAACTCAGAGATTAGGGAACGTACCTGGCAGGACCCTTTTACATCAGTGGTCATGGGCTCAGAGATGTTGGATTTGTCTGGGTCACACATACTGCAGATGCCTGCCGAGAGCTTCAATCCTGCTTGCCTTCTCTTCCGAGCGGTGGGATTCTGACTTCCCTGACAACCATCGGATACTATCCACAGGATTTACTCGGCGGAGCTGAAGGACTCTGGCATGTCATGGGAGGAAGCAAAGCCATTGGGCAGGTCACAGGAAATCATGGAGGTGCCACGTGGTGAAAAAAGAAGAAAAATAGGATGAAAACATAGACATCCATGCATTTTGTTTACAAAATCCAAAAAATCGATAGAAATGTCAACATATGAAAGTCTTTTTTCAGGGATCCAAACCTTTGACCAAACAACTAATGTCCTGATAACTGATGTCCTAAATCATTGTTGGGCAAAAATGGAATTTTTTTATCAAATGTAATGCAAATTAATGATATATTGAAATTTGATTCCTAAAAACTTCATTATTATTATTGTAATTAAGATATTGTTTGGCGCTTTGTTTACCTATGATTGAGCTCATAATTTAATAGATGCATATTGCGAATTAATTACTTAAATAATCACAAAATAATTCAATAGCCAACAAGTTATACTGCGGGGTAACGCAATATGACATTATAAATGTACTCATGATGGATTCTGCTACAAATGTTTGTTACAATTTTCATTTTGATATTATTATAATTGCGTTTTATTTTTCTGCAGTTACCCAAGATCACCAACCCACTCTACGGAGTGAACGCTGCCTCGCAATACTTGCCAAACGCCAACCCCAAGAGCCCGGACGGTGCCGCGTCGTCGCCGGTCGCAGCGCACAACCAATTCTACAACGGATTCAACAACGGCAAGAGCGACAGCCAGCAGTTCAATTCTAGGTTAAGCCCCGAGGATACCGATTCGATGGTCGTGATGAACAACAACGGCGTTCGGAAGGCTCCCGAAGGTCAGGACAACGAGTCGTTCGTTCACGAAGACGAACTGGGCTCCGTCAAGGATTTGATGGAGATGCCAACGGAGACCAGCGCCGCCACGCATTACACCACTGATAACAACGGGAAGATTAACGTCCATGTAACAGTTATGATTAACGCAGGTATTTATTTCTCTATTTTCTTTATTTTTCTGGGCAAGTAGTAATAATACCTACTACTTCTACATCCAAGAGAATGGGGGGGACATCTGTGTAGTTTTCATTCTTTCCTACGTTACCGTCACCTCGTAAAATATTGAGTAATTAGTTAATTACTAATTCTTAAGTTTGAGTCATTGATCATCTACCAGAATTTATTAAAATTCTTACTGTTCTATAATAATCTATATTTGCAATACATATTTCTGTACCTCAGAGGCAGACGGATGCAACTCTATTTTTTGCAAAAATGAGTTTGACGGATTCATCATGTTTAAGGCAATATTTATTAGTGGCCGAGAGATGTAGGGTCTCCAGCTGCTTATAATAAGAAAGATATGCATAACATGAAGACGCACGTGCCATATTATCTATAATAGAAACATGTCATTCGTATTTTTTTTATTTATACAGATAATTTTTTTGTTTTGACTTTACTACAAAAAGAGAAATTAGATACAAATCCACAGTGACATGTCTTTAGAAACAGTAAGATGCAAATCCATGCTACTTTTTTATTTATTTATTTTTACATATAAAGTGGAATTATATTTATTTGTTTATTACATTATTACAGAAGAACTTTAATTGAATTAGAATATAAAAAAATAATAATAGCAATCTGTAGATTTTCTTGGAAGATGAGTATTTATTCAAAAAATTAATTGTTTTTAGGCTCTCCTGAACATGCATCCGTCTGCCAGTGAGGTACAGATATTATGTATGCTAAAAATTGGCGGCAAACATAATATTGACGGCATTTGCTATCTGTTTCTTTTTATATAATGTCTGATTCTAATTGAACATCGATTTGAAACAATTAAAGTACCGTGTATTAATTTGTTAAATGATTATTACCTGGCGCTTAATTTTGGTAGCCACACCGTATTCTTGATTGTTCCAGAATTTGTCTTGTAGATCAGAAAATGAAATCTGTTTTGGGTCATAATCGATTTCAATAACTTCAGTGTGGTCAACTCTGAAAACAAAATGCAACAGTTCTTAAATGGCAATCATATAAAATATTATTTAATTATTCTTAAATAGTTTCAGACTTTCTTTGAATGATTTTCTTACAGAATACATTTTGGGAAACGTCTCTCTCAGTAGTCGACATATTGTAAATATAATCCAAACGATTCGTAAATTAAATGTTTACTAAACTAATATGTAAACTGAATGTTTGCGGCCCTTAATTTCGGTAATATTTTATTCGTGTGAATCGGCATTTTTTTTGTAGTTATTTGCCATAAATAATATAATATCGATGGTGTTTTGGCCAATTGATGTAACCCTCAAAAAATACGAAATCATGAGTTAATGATTGGATCTCTCTTTAAAGACGACAGAGCAGGTCTCGGCCAAATTATGTAAATTAGAAAAATAAATTGACCACTCTTTGGAAGGGAAACATTCATTTTACATTTGTTTTAAATTTCAAAATTCTGACCCGGCCAACTCAGAATATAATATTTTCGATAAATACAGTTTTTACTCTCTCCTGAACAATTTCAATTGGCCAAAACACCGTCGATTTATGTTTGAGTCATCAATAGCTTAAACCCATTTTGAACATTTTTATTCAATAATGCAGTTCAGTTTTATCTGTCCAAATTTTTGCTGAGAAGAGACTTTGGACGCTTTACTGAATATCCAGTTCATAATAAAAACAAATTGATGACTTTAAAACCATAGTGGTTTTATTCTGTCACTCATGTAAAGTTCTTTGTAAGCAATTCATTATTTTAAAATTACAGGAACACTTGCAGATCTTAAGAAACAGCGGTCGCAGATCAGAAACACGAGCCCGACAGACGCAGGCGCTTTCTCAGGAAGCGATTCCGGAGGAAGCCCGCGCTCGACATCCGTGTCGTCTCCGCCCCCCGCCATTCACGGAGACGTCCCTCGATTCAGCGGCCACACCAGCGAAGTCATTGGGGACGCCAGATCTCACAGGTGTTGCATTATCATGTGAACGTGTATTTAACATAGTCGATTCTGCAGCAATACTACTTGGTGTTATTTTGTATAGGACATTTTTTTTGTGAATACATTAGAGAAATTCTACAGGATCTTTTGGATGGCACGCTATTTATCGATCAAGGTATCTTGTGTGGAGATTTTATTACCAAAAATGAGGACATCATGCCAGAAACCAAATTGCTTTTTTTTTACGAAGCTGAACATTTTTGGATATCAATATGCTGTCGCCTTTTAAGATACGTATTGAATCAAATGATTAGTCCAGTCAGATAAGAAAGATTGACATAGCTACCAAATAGCTTAATAAATACAAAATATGAGATTTTCATATAACTAAGGAAATCAATCGCTAACGGTCAAACGTGACACATCTGGCATAACGGTCAGTGCATGAAAACGATGCATTCATTAATGGTGGATCAAAATTTGATGGAAAACCATGGTTGTGTCTCTCAACAATTATAATTTTTAAAGAAATATGAAGTACATTAATTCATTTGAGATAGTGGATTGTTAACGTCTTTCGATCCCTTATGTTATTATACCAACAGGTTGCAAGAATACTCGTTAAGATAACATTCCAAGATCGAAAATGTAGTTTGTTTCTAAAGAGTCATTATTAAGTTATTTTTACTTGAATAATTTCAAGAAAATATCTAAAAACACTCACAATTTTGATGCTGTTGGATTTTACAAATGTGTGCGTAGGATATTGACTAATTTTTTTATTAAAACTATTTAATGGAGCACCTGGAATAATCATTTTCCATTGTGGCGACACACGATGCACAAATTAAATTCGGCGAACCTGCAGCTAAACTGGAGACTGACATAGGACATGTATGCACAGTAGAAGAAACCTCTCGGCTGATTAACGCAAGAATAAAATAACCTTATGCACAAAGGCCAAACAATTTAAAAAAGATAAAACTTCATCACATTCCTGGCAACTAAATTTACATAATTCCATTTTTAAACATTGCAGCTATTTTTATTTATTTAAATTCAAAAGGGTATTTTAAATAGAATGATCGAATATCACAGTGGTTAACGTGTATCCCTAATGTTGTAGTACAATAATGTGTTTGGTTTTAATGTCAGCTAGAGTGAAGATCGATATAGGATTTCATTTTGTATTACGCGGCAACTGTGGAGAAAAGTTAAAAAATACGAAATATAGTATTGTGTACTTAAATGTAAAAATTTAATTTAATTTTTAATATCAATCGCATTGGCTCTGTATTATTTGTATATTTATTTTTGAATTTATTAGTCATTTGTTTGTATAGATTAATTTGATAATTAATTAGAATATATGATTGAAATTTTGTCCGTAATTACTCTAATCGTAAAAATGAAAAATGGGGCTCGGCCATAAATGGTGTCACATGATTTTGGGTATTATTATTGTTATTCCCTCCGTTGGCTGTCGTATTTAATCACAAAACCTTTAACTGCCTAGATATTAATGACATCACATGTATAACCTCCTCTCCTAATATTTTTTCTACAACCAATTAAGGAGCTTGGTGGAAAACCAATTAACCCCCGAAAGTGTGTTCTGTGTGTTAAAAACTTTCTACGCTTTCACAAAAAAATATCTGACAAATAAGTGAGGTTATAATACCACCAAACCATATGGCCCCATAATCTTAGCTGGAAGAACAACAACCTGTGAGGTGTCCCAACTTAAATGACTAGCGTGCTCTATTAACTAAATACAGATATAATTTTATAAACCTTACTAAATACACCATAATCGGTAAAACCACTTAAAGGCATAAAGTTGTTCTTCTACCAAGCTCCTCAATTTATTATAATACCCTTTCATCACATTATTTTAGACCCTTTCCTAATGACATCATACATGGTCGGTTCCAGAAATAATTGTAGTATTTAAAAGAAGAAATATGCTATTGTTACTTAAATTTAAAAAGACAGTATTTAAGTCTTTTTTGTCCGTTGAATATATCATTTTAAAATTTAATAAAAGACAAAAACCGTGCTTAAGAAGTAAGAAATATTGCATTGGTTATTAGTGCCTTAGTTAAAAAGAAACATTGCCTCCTTGTATTTACTACATTACGTACCTATATTATTATAAATCCTGCATATTTTCAAATGCCCTTATTTTAATAATCGAGATAAGTTTACTTAATTAAATGATTATTATTGTCTATGGTAGTGATTATTGTTGTAGTTAGTTTGTGTTGTGAATAATAATTACTGTGCACACTTCACTCTTGTCAAAACAGAAGACGCCATTTTGTATTATCTTCGTAGTGGCATCGTAAATCTGCTGCCACTGTTGTGCGCGTGTGGGTGTGTCGGCGACATGGCAAATTTAAAGTATTCATCAAGAAGCCATTTTGTTCTTTGTGCTATAAAGTTTGACTCGATCATCAAACGTTCGTTAAAATTATACTATTAATTTATTATTCCTTAGATTATTCTCCACCATCTTTATTTATTAACAAAAAAATTGATGGAGAATCACCAATGTATCTACGGACGTTATTTGTTTTTAAATTGTTTTTTCCAATATACGTAAAAGTGTTGTTTTATCTGTACCAATTGGACATGTATATGCATGCATCTATCTGAGAGCCAAAAACAGTTTGTTATACAATTATAAAACTGTCTACGATGACAATACCCAACTGGGATGGAATAATTTTCGTCATTATTTATATACAGCAATATAAGATGGCAGATCTGTTTGAAAATTTGAACAATTTTTTCCACAAACCAATGTAATAACGCGGTGGGTGTTTACAACTGGTGACATTTCCAGTGAGTTTTTGCCTAATCTCAATTTGGACCATGAGTACTTTAAACCAAAAAATATAATCTTGAGATATCAGCGTTTGAAGTAACAAATTTGTTTATCAAATAGATTTTTAAATCGGTTTCTAGGTATCGCATTGAAATAAAAAATAATACACTAATGCACCAAATATAATACATATCACATTAATGCATAACCGTATTATTTCTTAATAATTAGTATAGTAGTCAAATTTTTTAAATATTTTGAAAATACTTTAGCGAGGTTACCCAATTACATTGCATTTCACATTGTATGCGAGTTACTTATGTTAAAGTAATCAATAAACCAAAAATGCTGAATAAAACCATTATTAGTCAAAAAATGATAATTTTTGACATACTAAACTAAAGTACTCATGGCGTGAATTGAAAGTTTACATATTGACAAAATAAAATCAATCTTCATGAGTTAATTATAATATGAATTGGTTATTCAAAAAGAAACAAACGAATTGCATTACTAACTAAATAATGATCAAAAGGGATATTATAATACAATATAGCTGTGTTTAAACTATTGATATAGGCTTGTGTGCGTGAATTCATTTGATGAAGATTTGGCCATAGACAACCACTATTATTGAGATACTCTATGAATATTGATGCCCTCTTGGTACAGACTATAAATGGCATGTTAATAGTACAATAATTGATTATGAAAGATTGAAATGTAATTTTTCCTGTCGGTAGGTTGCATCGCACCGTCCTATCGGTTGTGCACTTTACGAAAAGATTAAGTATGGTAAATCCTCGATATAATATGGGACCTTGATATTTATTAAAGACATCATGTTTAATTCCATAAGTTCCGGTCAAAAACAACGTGATTACATAACTGAAGCAGTTTTAACATGTGTTGACTCGTGATTTGACGTGCGACCAAGCCTCACTCAGTCTTTTGCATTTAATTCGTTTACAGTGTAAACATATCATTATCATGGACAAAAACGGAAATTATGCTACATAAAAAATTTGGCATGCTGATTTTATTATTCAACAGACTCTCTTACGTTTGTCTATTATATCGAGGTTCTATTTTATGATACTTAATAAATGTATCCCAAATAGTTCTAAAAGTTTACTCAGGGTGTGTCATCGATAATTTTGTATTTATAATTTTAAGAACACTGTTAAAACTATGACCATTCTTGCACAGCCAAAATGCTTACTATATTTTGCCCAAAACTAGTGATTTTAGCATTAATTTGTATACTTAATCAAGCCGTCCTTATAAATTATTCTATCAGATTATTTTATATAACTATATTTTAAGAATAACGATTATTTTTGTGCAATATTTACGTAATTCTGTATATTGTATTATTTATTACACTGGCAATCCCTACTTAAATTTTTTTTTTAATTCAATTAAGCCGTTGCAATATTGTATTTGTGGACGGTCGGTCGCTCGAAAAATAAAATTGGTGTTTAAATGTGCGTAGTATGCTAATCTCACAAAGGCCCACCCCCCCCTCCCCCAACGGACGCTTTGATCTGATCAGTATTGATTGCCTCAAGTGAAACTTATTTATTTCTTATGTCCCTTCCTCATTAAAAGGTAAAATTAGATGCGCCTTATGAGATTTAGGTATACCAGCATTTTATATTCCTTTGAGCAAATTGTAACCTGTAGATATACATATACAACCATAACTTTTCAAAACATGTATTTTTATGAGTAGCCTAAATTTATTTTGATAAATTTAATTGTCTATGAAAATTATGGAAAGAATTCGAAAATAAGAATATTTCTTGGCCATATTTTATTTGCTAAGATCTTTAATAAAATTATGTATTAAAAATAAAGTATAAATGATTTAGTGTGTGATTCATATATTGTAATAATTGGCTGCTATAAAATTTAACTATATGATATGAATAAATACAGTATTTATTTTAATTTCCTATTGTATTTTGATATTCTAAATTTGTTTTTTCAAATGGCAATCAAATTATATGGCCTTCTCTTGTTTTAAGTAAATGTTGCTAGGTGTTCCAAACTTCCAATTTTGAAAATGTCTGGCTACAATAAAGCAGCTATCAAATACCACAGACAAATTTAATATTAGCTAAATAAAAAAATACATATTATATAATTGAACATTTCTTAGAAGTTACGTAATAAATATAGCAAGTTTTAAGTATTTTTTTTTCTTTAGATAGGTGAAGTAATGAATAAATGTTTGGTATAATAATTAATCTTTAAATATTGATGTTTAAAATTTAATACGTGTTCAGTAAAAATTGCTATTTTTTCGTGGAATCAAATCAATTGATTGATATTGTCTGCTAAATGTCTGGCCCGGAAAACCAGTGTTTCAATAGTGGTAAAATGTAAATTCCCCTTGACCGTGAAATTATTTCAAAAATATTTTAACGTCAAATACTGCATTATTTAAACAATGTGTGATCCAATACATCATTTTAACAAGTAATGTATTCTTAAATAAATACCACGCCCCCTTCATAAGAGAGAGATTCAATACATCATAATCATATTAGTAACCATAAAATTGTACTAAAAAAATATTGGGGTTTTAGAAGATTTTGAAGAATTATATAACAAAAGTGATAAACTGCAATATTTGGACTTGAAAAATATCTTTTTTTTTAATTGTAGTATGAATCAAATATGTCCTAAGCTTTTTATAAAAAACCTGTGAAGAATACAAAGTTCGGTACTGCATAGATTAAAGAAAAATATATTTGTAATGGTCAACTTTGAAATCAGCTACGGTTCAAGTATAATAATTATATGATAATCGTTTATATTATGAAACAAAAATTAATAATTCTTATATTTCTCAAGTGTACTTTTCAAAAATACAATATTTTGATTTTCTACCACACTTCATTTTTAAATCAGATCCTCAGGGCTTAAAAAGTAAAGCCGTGCAACGTAAAGTAAACAACAATAAATACTGAAAGTTATATGCACCGACAATCCCCACCAAACAGATTTGTCTATACCCAGTAGTATGGTTCTAAGTCAATGAACATACCAATATTATTCCATCAAAAGATAAATGTCTCAATCTGTCTTTCAGTTTAAAATTGACTAAATTCAATCATATCTACTTTTTTGGATCGACCATTATAAGATGTCTGCTTAGAGAGGTCGCTAGTGTCACAGGAGTAATAATGTGCCATACTACTTTATTTGAGAAGCTTGGGACCAAACATGCTTAAATCTAGTTTTGTAAATTAACGAGATATCGCTTTTAGTATTAAATGACAAATTCAAATGAACAGAATTACATTTTCAACGTCGCTCAAATCCTCATCCATGTAATTTAATGGCAAAATATGAGTTTTTGTATCATAATTGATCAAATCTTAAATCAGCCAATAATGTGCTTACATTTTTCGGCCACGGCAGCTCAGTCAGTCGTCACTCAGCCTATCCAAGTGAAGTATTCCGCTATTGTGTTGTTTTAAGTGTTTTTTTTTTTTTATATACATTTCTAAAAATACTGCATATTTAGAGCCTTCTTTAATGTCAAATGAATAAATAAGAAGAAATATATCAAATTAAACAGTTACATTAATATTTTTGTGAAGAGGATTAGTTCTTATACGAAAGGTTTGTTTATCTCTGTTAAGGAAAAAGTGGATGTGGTCATTTTTGATCCCAAGCTCCTCATTTGTCATCATCGCCACGAGATTCGTAGCATTATTGATTGCAATTATCAATTCTTTTTTGATAATTGTTTTCAAAACATTGCCTATCGTATTTATGTCCACCGTTTACTGATCAAAACAACTTTCATAACACTAGTGAGATTACGTGATATAGCTACAAGCCTTGGATTGAGTATTTTAGTCCCGACTTCTGCCAGCGGCCATGTTATAATGGTATATCAGTACTATGCAGTACCCAAATTGAAGGAAGATTATCGAACTACATGTTACTATGGAATTTTCAACAGAAATGTTACTAACGAATTTTGCAATAATAGTTTAACTGTGTATTCCTAAAACATCTTGCCTGTTAGATGGTGTACAATTTATTAAATAGTGAAAAAATACGCAATATTAATTTGCCACAGAAATACTTATAATTATAAATTCGTTTACTATAAGTTTTGTCATAAAAGTAATTTTGTTTTGGGTTCATTACATATCTTTTTCAAAAGATTTCACATATTCATGATAGAATTTCAATAATATATAATCTTCTAAATAAATAAAATTCCCATTATAAAATTATATTCAATTGATTAATTCATATTCCTATATTTTTTTTAACAAAATTTTATTTGATACCTTAAAGACTGCATAACTAAATATTAGTAATGTTTCGTCTACTTAAATTTAACTGTTTACTAGAATGTGTTGTTTGTTGTACCTAATGATTCTTTGATTTAAAGAGCCAAATCAATTTATAATCGACTCAAATTCATACACATGATTGGATTCGTTCAGAAATCGCAAATTATTCTTGATTCAGTGACTCGCCAATCACTGAAAAGAGTCTTCTATAAATTGTCACAGTTCAATCTATGCATTTTGTGATTTTGGAGTGCCTATCAGTAGATAAATTGTTTGTGTATCGATTAATTGTGTATGTTTGTGAATATTGTATATTTTCCATTGACTAATATTGTGTTTAAATCTATGTCGCATCTCTTCTAAAAACGTTGCAATGTAAAAAGTATGTTTTTCAACTGCAATATAGAAGTTTTATCATGTTTTCGCAGAGTAAAAAACTCAGTCTTAATGAATAAGTCTTTGTCAAATTGTTTTCTAACCTTACAATTATAGTATATGTTTTCTTCTATCTCACCAACGTCCCCTCTCAATATGTCATGGAATTTGCGCACAGTAAATATTTCAACGAGGACTGCTGTTAAATTAGTCTCATTTCATCAAGTTCCTTTATCGATGAAGCTACGGCTGACTTTCAGCCAATTTATATACGCCCTGTTTATAAGAATGATTAGAAAGGAAAGCATTCAAAAGATCATCGACACCTGTAACCTCGGATGTAAATTTATAAAAAAATTAGTACACTGATATCTGCCGTCTCAACAGTAGATACATTAGCAGGTTAAACCTTAAGCTGCAGAAATTTCAATGTATAAAAATTGAAGTAACATTCATATTCATCTTTTTAATGGTACAAATCGTATACTCAGGTCAAAATTCGTATGGAAATTTCAAATCAAAATATGATAAAATTGAAAACTTATCATTGCCAATTGATCATGCTCTTTAAAATACCTATGTTTATAGAGTACAATGAGCGTATTACTATAAAATAAATATTGTATCAACTAAAAAAAATTTATCTTATTCAAAAAGATTGTATTTGCTCCATGATTATAAGGTTGATAACAAACAAACATAGCCAATAGTCAGTTTTCAGATAACTTTTCATCACAATAGCTAAACGAGTAACAACATTTTTTTCGCAAATTATACATACAATTTATTGTATACACTTGATCGAAATCATTAAATGTTAAGCCTTACTGACCAAGCAGGCGAAACACAAGTGTCCGGACACTAAAAAATCTGAGTATAAGACCAACAACTCTATTTGTAAAAAAACTTCAATTTAATACATCTTATTGCTCTCATATGAAAACTGCTTTCACATGACATTATTATTTTTCATTTACCTATTCAATCTTCGATACAAATGTCTATCTAAATTTACGTTTCATTACTATCCACTCTTGTCGCATTTTTACATCACATACGATAATTTACGGAATTTCTAGACAGATGTGATATACATTAATCAGTTTCAAAACTTACATGATCTGTAGACAGGTGAATGACTCTTTATTTTGACCTACTAATGACTCCTTGATAAATTTTCATAATTAGGTTTTTTTTATTAATCGCAAAAAGAACTGTCAGATTTAATTAATTATTTTTATCTCGGCTTATCACATTCGTCTTTATAGTATAATGTTTGAGTATCTTTACGAAAACATTTTTTTTATATTACATCAAAATTGCTTTTGTTTGGTTTTATTGTTTGTTTTTGATAAATTTAACAGTCGAATTTTGCAATTATGTACAATGACGCTGTGTTTAATTATTTTAATCGTTATCCATGAAATCAAATCCGGGTCAAATGTCAAAAAACTGCAACATCACTCTATTTTGAAATAATCACAAAAACGTATGTTTAGTTTTAAATTATTTAGTAGGACATATATGCTGCGCACATAATGATGTAACTAAAATAATTGCCAAACGATAAATTTGTTTGAAAACAAACTAAGCTTCTTCATACACGGTTTTTGATTTTGAGAAAAATCATCTAATAATAATGTTTTGAAAATATCAAGTACTAACTCTTTTACCCCCAGCCATTTTTGCATACAAAAACACTACTTGGAATTGAAAAAACAACTATATATATTATGAATAATAGTTTTCAAAAATTCCAGACTTCATTATTTTATTTGACAACATAAAATATATATATATATATAATCATGTTATAATAATACAGATAGAAAAACATAATTTTTTAATTTCAAAATACTACTAATTTCTCAAATAACACTTGAAAATTAAAATGTTATTTACTTATCTGAGAACAAAAGTAATTTTTTCATTTCCAAACATGTTTTTAAAAATGTTAAAATATTGCATTATAGATTATTTAATTAAACATAGGACTAAAGATTTGTTTTCTTGAATTTATTAGGTTGACAAAAAAGGGTTTCCCTCGCGGTTTTTTTGTTTTGTGATCTTAGAATGTCATGTCTTTAATACGAGACATAAGTCTGGTTCCAAGGGGTTAATAATATAAATTTTTCAATAAATAATATTTTAAATAGTGAAAAGTTGCCTTAAATTTTCCTCACCCCCTGCAGCACGCATTTAAACATAAATCTCGCTTAGTTATGAAATATTAATCAACGCAAACAATTTTACAACAATGCAATAAACATTATTATTAGTTTTCTTCAAATATAGAGAAAATACACATCTGCAATTGATTCTGTACGTTACAATAATTAATATCTACACTTTTGACAGCGTACTCTTTGTTAGAAGCAATTTAATATTTCAAGTAGATAATTTTAATTAGTTAAATGAAAAAATGTGATTTATTTCATTTTAAAGTCCAAGTAACCATCTAGTATATTACGTCGCAAATTCCTCAATCATTGACAGTCTAGTTTGTAATCAGACCCCCTCGGTGTTTTATCACAGGGTCCAAATGTCATTGTCGCTTTGATTCGAATGCCTTTCATTTTATATCTCATATCTATTACGCATTGATTTCTCTTTGTCCTTTAGAAGTAACGGATAATGCTGTGGAAGATATCCTACAAACGATATTTAACTGTCAGATTACTTCTTATTAATCAATTAATTCTTTCGTGTATTTTCACATCATAATAAGAGAATTTTCGAATTATATACTATTTTTAAATCAATGCTATTGAATATTTTAGATAGACAGGGAGAAAGAACAAAAAAACTAATACTGAAGTATATTTTTGATGAATTCGGCAGTTACTTTGTTGAAACTCTTTTTCAACATAAAACAATAACTTTGTTATTTTACTAGTTGTGAAATAACAAAGTTATCAATTCTACTTTTATCAATTGAAAATGTTCGTGTTAAGCGAAACCAGTCCTGATGATTATAAACATGTGGAAGTAGTACAAACAAAATTAACTTAATTAGTTAACTATTAAATTAATTAACTATTTAATCTGCAAGTCAAAAGAATCAATATATAGTTACCCTTAGCTACACAACAAATGGAATGACAAAGTTATCTTTTTATTTAAAAAATAAAACATTGTTTTTGCTTAACCCTCACAGCTGTGGGGGCTGTTTTCACACGAATTTATTTTCATTTGATCACCTGTTGAAACGCTCTCTATGACTAAAAATAGATCAACTTCAACAGTAAAAAATGGAGAATTATGTGATATATTGTTAGTTAGCCCAAATACATCGAGAAATAAACTAAATTCATCGCATTCTCGCTAAAATAAATCGAAGAAAATGAAGAAGCTGAAAAATATTTAATCTATGACTTTGCAAGCAAAATGACCGCGGCAAGTCACACAAGCAAGAGCGTAGCCGCATAAATATGTGTAATACTGACTGACGATTAATGCTGCGTATCGGCAGTTCAAAGCTGAAATTCGAAATATCAAGAGCACTTTTCAAAAATGTGTGTTCTTCTTGACATTTTCATGATCTGTTGCTTAATTCCTCTACCTAAAGGTTTGAACCATTTTTTAACCCATCATATATCCGTAAGTGTTTCCTTCTCGTTTGGTCGGAAATACGAGATAAAGTCTTGGACATGTAAACATGTCCAGTGCGCTCATCGGGTCAAGATATCGACTGAGAGTGCTTGATAGAATTTCAATATCAAATTTTAACTGTTCATATTTTTTATATTTCCATGTATTTCGCCACTAACGGTCCTGGTTTCGCCTTACGGCATCTTCAGGCATTCGAGCCCACGAATGAACTCGAACTGACAGTACAAAACTTGAACAATTCAAATACTATTTTTTGTAAATTTAATGCCAGTCCACCAAGAATTGGCAAGTTTAAGACCTTCAAAGTGAATAATAGCAAAGTTTAAATCAATTTAAATTTCATAGGGAAACAGTATTAAACCGGAATTGAATCTAATCAATTTTCAATGCAGATAATCAATTTTCGAGTTGAGCCTCGCTTAGTAACCTAACTGCAGATATATTATTGAAAATATAACGTTAGCTTTCATAGTATATTTTACACCGTGAATCATGAGATTTTATTACACATGGCGTTTTCAATTTACAGCTTCTAAGCAACATTATCTCAAAAACTAGAAATTATTAAAAATGCAGTGCTATTAAATGAATATACTTGCAAATAAAACTATAATATGTTGAAGAGGACTTGATTGAGACTATATATAGAATAAGACACCTTTTATTTTAGACTTCATCAAACAAAACACGTTTAACACTGCAGAAATAAGCGTCACCATAAGGTCACAGTAAACATCATTGCACATCTATCCCAATATTCACCACATTTCTTGCTGAATATCGTTGCCTTCTCTCAATTTCGGTTAAAAAGGATATTTACGTCAGTTTTGCACCACCTGTTTTCTCGTCGATATCTACTAAAAATATGCACGATTTTTTAAAGTAAATTTAAAAAATCGTGCTTGCTTTTAGTATATATCGGCGCGAGAACAGGTGGTGTTAATCCTTTTTAACCAATATTGGGTGAAGTCAACGATATTCAGCAAGAGATTGGGGCGAATATTGAGTTAGATGGGGGAATGGTGTTAATGTGACTGTACGGTCACGCTCGTCTCTGGAGGGTTAATACAACCTTGACATGTTTGAAATCGATAATATTTCTTGATAGTTTTCCTTTACTGATTCGTCAAATTCACAATATTGTTTGTTTATCCCATTTTTTAAAAGTAAATAATTATGTGTTGTATTTCCTTGCCACCAGCGATTCTGTGTATTTATAAGAAGCAATTTAAAACATATATTTATAATTATTACTCCTTGTAAGCAAAAACTATTCCATGTTTAGTGATTTTTCTTGCCTTCTAGAAAATGCTTCTTAACATACATTCCATTTTAGTGATCTAGTCTTATTTAACTAAATAAAAAGATGTTGTATTTTTCTATAATATTGTTGTAAATATACTGACCAACATGAAAAAGGTTACATTGAATTTCGGTATAGTTTTGATGCCATATTTAGTTGATTATTGGTTACTAATGGGTCTAATGAATATCAGTATATATATAATTATAATTTATTTGAACTTTTAATAAGTTTTCGGAAGATGTCTCGGAATTCAAGATTATAAAAACGTTTGATACATATAAAATTAGACTGAACTGTCTTGTTTATAAAACTTACGAATATATCATTATTAATAATGTCAATTCATGAATTTTTAATAAATTCTATTTTTTTCCAATATACTTACTCTACTTTAAATATACATTTTTATTGTGACTAATAATAAATTTATTAGAAAATACGATGACCTACTGCTTTGTTTAAAATGACAAAACGCCTTTACAATAATTTGTCTGTAAATAAAAACATACTTTTTTTAAAGAATACTTTTGGTATGTGTTTAAAGTTTCAAATTAAAACATAAGTTTTTGACGGATTATTTAAAACACCTGTGTTTTATACAAGTTTTTTAATTATAGGTCTCGATAAATAAACAGATAAATTTGTAAAATTCTCTATGGTAAATTTTTTCCTAGAATTCTTAAAGCAAAATTTATACTAACTTACCGGTTTTCTGATTCTATATGCAATAAAATACATTTGAATCACATTATCAGTTTTCATTTTTTTTAATATTTAATTGTTTTCTAAACATATTATTTAATTTATCTACTTTTTATTGGTGTTGGATGGTATTTTTCTCTTATTAAAGTCTTGAGGAATATTCGAACACCATCTTGAACCCTCTAAAACTGGTAGGAAATGAAATGTGATTAGGTAACTGTCAAATATTCAAAAAGAAATGAACACAGATTACGTGATTCAAACATGTTCTTTTCGATCGAAAACCAGGCAGTTAGTTTTTAAAATGCTTTTTACTAATAATTGATTGCTATTAAGGCTTTTATTAATATCCAAGAATCATAAATTATTCTCTATAAAATGATTTCCCTTAAAATCAAATATATTTTTACTTTCCCTCCAAATTTTGACATAATTAACCATAGATAATAATACATTTTTTATCTTTTGGTTTTGTATCTCTGTAAATAATAAGTGAACATTTTGAAATGCTCACCAATAATAAAAATAATTAGTGACTTGAAGATTATGTAAGTTATTTAATATATATAATTTATGTTTCAGATCAAAAGAAAGTCAAAAATCTTTGATTTTTTGCCAATATGTCTTTAGTATTTATTTTTAATTTAAAATTGTATTTTTATTTAACTGTAATCTTATTAGCTGCCAATTGTTTTCATAATGATAATAATCACTAAAATTATTATTGTTATTTTGTCTTAAATATATTTAAACAGCCCAAGCAATATTGAACATTCCGATTTTTAATTGTATCTATGTAATCTTTTTAGATAATTTTTACCACTTATTGTACTTGTTACAACTGATTTTTAGAACTTGGTATTTATGAAATAATAAAGTTTCAACATTGAAAAAAAACTCGTTTTATTATTTCCTATTCAACTTTTCTAACATGTACATCATTGTCTTTTGTCACAAGTTTTTTCATAAATCTACTTTCGAAATGGAACCCGCATGACTATTCTGATATGTCACCATACCTTGTGATGACTGACAGGAACCTAACCAGCGCTGGACAGATTATTGGAACGATTGACGAATCCACCCTGGAAGACGGTAGCACAAGTTAAAAATTCGCTATTCACTTAGGAATAACGGAACCACATTTAACTTTGCGCAGACTGCCTGGAGGGACAGCTTTACATGGCCAAAACGTCGGTTTTTGTGGCCTAATGGTATGAGCTGAACCCTAGCAATCGGATGGGTCTGGGACCTGGGTTCAAGTCCCAACACGATCAGTATCAAATTAGACTTTTTTCAATCCAATATTTGAGATCTTGGGCATTGGCGCTTGTGATGTCATTTCTACTCGAATGACTTTAAAAATTTTCATCGAGTTAAGCTCACTTGATTAAAAAATATCTGGTGTCAGCTGTAATGGTAAATATAACTCTCACATACCACTTTCGTGTATGATTTGCAGAATCGGCCCCCTGAACCGAAGGCTCGCTTTCAATTACTTAATTGGTAGAGTTGCTCAATGCCGCAGGGAGACTTATTTTTATATTCATTGTTTATTATCTTTTAATTAAACTATTTTTTGTACCGCAAGAATC
Source organism: Himalopsyche phryganea (assembly GCA_022494535.1). NCBI lineage: Eukaryota > Metazoa > Arthropoda > Insecta > Trichoptera > Rhyacophilidae > Himalopsyche > Himalopsyche phryganea. The sequence continues at coordinate 1,099,398 of JAGVSL010000116.1, read as the reverse complement.
ACAGTGACAAAATCTGATCATCTTCAAAAAAAGTAGACCTCATTTATCTACTTTATTGATAGCCTCTACTTTATTCAGGCATTCATTGTTCGCCTTATAGACACTGGTCGTCAGTGTATCGAACAGGAATCCTTAAATCGATTGCAAAATCAATTTACGAAATTGTCCGTATTTGGATTCGCGCCCATGAGCACCGTAACCGAAGCCAACGACGTTAGCAACTCGAAAATATTATCTTAAAAAAAACGACATCTCAGATTAATCTGACCCAGTAGTAACGTTTTGTGGTTTGTTCCATAATATGTGGCTCTAATTTCTAATCCTTAATCCGGTTTCTGCTAACGAACCTAGTTATCAGTAAGTAAACAGATATACAACAATTTTTGTCCATTTCACACAATAATTAAAAAATGTAATTCGTAAATCAAAATATGTACGTATTAAGTTTTAGTAGCTCTAATTATAAATCTTCGAATCCTTACTAAATCATTCTAATACCACATCTACATATAATGTGACCCCGCCGAAAAATGAATTCCTGATTTCAATCTCGATTCCGCAATGAAATGTATGTGTCTCAACAATTCTAACTTATATCATAATTAATTTTTAATATAACAATTAAATGACAAAAATCCAATTCCGTAATGAAAAAATACTTCGGTAACAGTTGTATCTTAAATCCGGTTAGATTCTACTAGAATCCAGTTGGCGTAAGTATTTCAACTGAATGTCATTTCAGGTTATTAACGGCTTATATTAATATTACTACAAGTTAAGCTGGACTACTTGTATTTATAGATAGGTATTCTCTTAAGTATTGTGCTTCAACATAATTTAACATTTACGCACAATATTTCCAGACAGGTTTTCCAACTTAAAATGAACTTAATTATATCAAGCATTTCACTTTTTGACATTACGGACAGTAACATATTCATTTTTTCGTTCGTGATTCACCTGCTGTGTTCAGTCCCAGACATTGTTTTGTTATGAAATATAACATTACATTGACTTCGTAAAATAAATTATCCACAAGGTTACGTCAGATGAAACTTGAATCGATAATATACTAAATACGTCAGTCGAGCGTCTGCCACTACGGACAGAAGTTGTGTTCTATGAAATAGTGTTGCCAGTAAAAATATATATCGTGACGAATTAACTTGGTAAAAACCATTGAACACCAGTCACTATTTTGACAGTGGTGTTATATTTAATTGAAAGAAGATATTTATGTTTAATTTTGTCTGCAAGTTTGGCACAAAAATGCGTCCACCAAATTCTAATGTAAGTGAAACTGAGTTTGTTGTTACCGACTTTTTGACGTGGAAATAAATTCCGGTTCAGCTTAAGAATTTCACGATTAAATTTTAATGTTAACTGAATTCAATATAGGTATACAACAACATTCGCCATTGATGTCAAAATATAATAAATCATTAATAAGATTTGCGCGTTATTATTTTATTGCCAATTTAACTAATTAAAAATCGCAGGCAAATGTATAATAGATTAATGAGTCACGAAACCACAATATAACACATGTTTTTCTTTATACAAAATATGTATAATTCGTATAAGGGTATATTTTATTTAATTTAATAATCTCTAAAAACCTGTCATGTTTAAATATAGTCTTCTATATATATATAAAAATGAATGATTATTTGTTTGTTTGTCCTCTATGCGTTCGTTTTCTATTCATCCGATTTTGATCAAACTTTGGTGAGTTGTTGTGCGCACACCCGTGAAGGTTTTTGAAGAAAAAAATTTAAGATCTAAGACAAATCTCAAAAAAGAATCAAATACGTACAAACAATAACATCTCGGAAACGTATTCAATATGTAAGGAACTCAAATTTGAGAAAAATATTCCGTTCTATGTTCGGTCATTAGTCAGCCATAGGGCAATAGTTTTCATAACTTAAATAATTTATTTCACATGTACTATGAATATCGTTGGAAATATGGAAACAATAAGACATATTTTTTGAAAAGTATAAATGAATACTATATTGAAAAAATTGGGCTTTTTTCGGGCTGAGAAAAATAAATCTGGGTTTCCAGTCGGGTTCGGGTAACAAATGTGATTTTGAGAGTAGGGCTTGGGCCGGGCCGGGCCTGAAAATGTCGGGCTCGGTCCAGGTAATTTTATGAAATTTCGACCCGTGCAGACGTCTAATCCAAAAGCACTTCAACAAACAGAATTAAAACACAAACCCATTCTTTCTTTGAGTGGCATTGCAACGCATGCCGGGTACTCACTAGTATGTTATATTATTACGAGCACATTATTTGTAGTTAAATTATTCTGACCTGCGTACTGCATTAGTTGACGGATTACCCCATAAGAGATTGGGGCGCGCGCTTAGACCTCCGAATCTTAGGGGCTTCAAAAGTAATGTATATTACAATTCACATACATATTAATTCAGTTTACAAAAAATATTTTTATTTTACATTGAATTTTAATAATATCAATATCGTTGTTTTGAATAAATAATTGCCTCAATGTTTTTTTAATTAGTGTCTTCATTGGTACTCCTTTGAAATTATAATGAGATATATGTGATTACAAATAGAGATTTTTAATTTATTTTATATACCCATTCAATATGATAATTTCAAATAAATTTTGCGACTTCTTTTTTTATATTTGATAGACGGGTCTATTATATTGCGCCTGCGGCCTCCCACGTGCTTAATCCGCCACTAACCAATGAAATGTTTCCGATAGTGTTTCATCTTTCTCCAATATTATGTCGGTCTTTCTAACGAAGCGGTAATAACCAACGATTGGAAGGTTTCAGCTTCAATTAAAAAGAAGGTCAATTAATTCACAAACTGATTTATATTCCCGGTTAACTATGTAATTAATGTTATTTCTTGAACTCTGCACAGTAATAGTTTACATCGACACCTAAATTAGCTAAAGACGCTTTTATCATAACATAGCGTGTGCGAAATTTATTACAATAAATCAATAATCGCAACGAAATGTCAAGTGATTTCCCTCGGAATAAATATACGCCAATTCACTTGAATGGTGTGGACTGTCAATTCTTAGTGGTAATACAGTACATTTAATAAGTGGTAATACATACAGTTATCTAGGAAATTTAATTATGGATAGGAAAATGCCAAATTATCATACATTGGAATCTGATAAATCGATCTATTTACGCAAAATACGAATAAAATATCAGTATGAACAAGTCACCTTTTTTATATCTCCATGTATTTCGTCTCTAACGACCCGGGTTTCGCCATTCGGCATCTTCAGGCATTCGAAGAAACGAATGAACTCGAACTGACAGACCGTAAATAATTTATATATAAGATAAAATACGACAAATTATTCACTTTCACTTCCACGCGGATATGTCAACAACCGTAGGAATATCGTCGAACATTTTTTAAGGTCTTCCCAGTGACAATTACTTGCGGAAAAAAATATATACTTATTGTCCACGATTTCTCTGGAATCATACATTATGGGATGTACTTACTGGCCGGTAAACCTAACAATTAATCCTAGAGATAGATGTTGCTCCAGAATATCTTACGATAAAACAAAATTTAAATAAAATAGTCGATTAATAATGACTATATTTAATTCGTTGAATTGATCGGTTAGTATTCATGATTCGTCAAAACCCGTTGTTTACATTTATGACAATTTTTATCTGCACGATTATTTTTTATTTAATACGCATAGTCATTTCAGATGAATGTGATAAAAAATATTTTATCTGTATTTTGACAATAGATTAGCTATGTAATATCTAGTGAAATGAAAAATAAATTACTCTTGGTGATCGATCTGTTTTATATACGCAAAAGTATTTATTTTATTTCTTACCATGTTCGCTCCTAATGTACTGACGCTCCAAGAATTTTTCGAAGAATCGAAGAGAGTAGGAATAGAAAGATAGGGCTAAGACAGACGCAAACATCAATGCCTACGAACCATAAATCGATTGAAAACTTACATACAAATAATTTTTCAATAGATTTTATACGAAGGCTTGGATGCCGTGCGTTACGCATAGGCGCATCAGGTGAGCGACTGTGGCGGTAAATTAAAAATGGAAATAGCCTCGCGGTTGGAAACACACTCTATTTTTACACAGAGTATACGTTTCATGCAAAAAAGCCGCGTAAAAAAAAACATGAAGTAAGAAATCCATTAAAATACACATAATTCAGACAAAAGAAATTATATAAGCGCGATACGTTATTATATTATGTATTATAACTGTATAGTTCTAAGAACACCAGGTTCTCTTTTTTCGTTAATTACACGACTATGAGATAACACGGCATAAGAAAACTTGATATTATTGTTTATACCTCGATTGTTTTGTTTTAACACGTTTATAAAACAAAATTAACACAAATAATAATCATTGTCAAATCTATTCTTTGTCATGACATGTAGCGACACTTGATAAATTAATATACTTATATTTTGAAAGTTAATTGAAAACGACAACCAAACTTTCGGTCTCTGGTCTAGCCAGTAAGAGCTGTAACCTAACGATCATAGTGGTCTATGTTCACGTCCCATAATAATCAATATCACATTATTCAGACTGTTTCAATCTAATATTTGAGATCTTCGGTATTGTTGTTTGTGATGTCTTTAGGCCTTAAGTTAACCTCGATTGACTTAAACAATTCTTATCGTACGTTCATCTCATTTGATTTTTAAAAAATCAAAACATTTGACTCCGAAGCTATAATTAGTTGTAACGGTAAATATTACGCATGCATTTAAAGTATTGTCTGTTAACAAATTGTTTGAAATACATAATCGAATCTAGGTATTATTTTTTCTATGTTCACTGATTTTTGTATTTTGGTTCTGGGGCCGTATCCCCAGCGAAACATGATAAATATTGGCATATGAAAATACATATTTTTTATAACACCCACTTACGACAGTCCTCGAGTGACAATAATTACAATATTTACAACTATGCTAAGCAATTTCGTTTGATCTATCGCATTCTGTGTGCCTGACCTCGTTCAATTTATTTTGTGTTGCCATCGCTTAAATTCAGGGTTATGTTAACAATTTCCTCAAACAACGTTTTATCTACGCGAAGTATTATTTTAGCAAGAGATATCAAGAGTTATTTCAACCCAAAATTATTATTTCTTTAACCCTGTCCACTCCGAATGTGGAATATAATATGGACTCCTAATATAGCATAATTATACCAGTCGTTCAACCTCTCAATTTTTAAAGAGTAAGGATAGGAGGATGGGGCTAGGACAAGTAGGAATTAGCCCACAGATCATTGCTATTATTTTACATATAGCATTACATTATTATGTAAACATATTTAGTTTATACAACATAGATTTTGGACATGATGCAAGAAGTTTAGTTTTATAGGTGAGCTGGATAAAAAATAACAGTCGCCATTTTTGTATCTGTTGACGTCATCGCGTGTCTATTGATTTGACAATTTAATATTTTTACAACAGTGTTGTGGTGATAGTAAAACTTTGGTTCATCAAAGTGACGTCACATATTTTACAAAAAGAACGAACCGGCTTGCCCATACTTCTTACGCCATGGATTTAGAGCCCCTTATCTGGTCAGGTCCCGATTAAGGATTGCAACACTGGTATTATGGAGACCTAGATACCGGGTTTTTCTGTTGATATTTTAAAACCGAAGTACCTCTTTTGAAAATACAAGATACCTGATCGTTCAACAAGAGGTGAATCTGAAAAGGCTTTATCTGCAGTCGATCTTATTTTTACGTAAACTAGTCTATATTTATAATTTAAGATAATTTAAGACATTGACTGAGTGTGCTTGATGGAATTTCAATACCAAATTTGAATTGTTGAGATTTTGTACATTTCCATGTTTTTTGTCACTAACGACCCGGATTTCACCTTTCAGCATCTTCAGGCATTCAAGTACACGAATGTGCTCGAACTGACTTCTCTACTATATAGCACAAAATACATGTAGCAATCTGTATGTCTGTCGGTCACAACAACTCCTCCCAAACGGCGTACATTAGCGACGTGAAATTTTCACACTTCATTTTGGCTGAAATTGTTAGTTCAACTGCGCTATTTTCAACTTTCAACACTCAACATTTAACTTTTAACCGAATACTGAAAACGCGATATATTTGACGTTTCAATGCGGGATCAAAAAGGTAATAATAATAGTCGCCTAGCAAAAGCTCAATACTAATATATTCTGCAAGTGACAGTTGAGATAGTAACGCAAACGAAAATATTTGTGTAAAATATTGAATTTCATGTTTGTGATTTGGTAAATTCGTGCAACTTGGTGTGCATCTGGAATCGTCATCGAGAATTAGCGTATGACTCTGATCGTATGTTTAATTTGTGGCACTGTAGGAGCCATTATTAAATGCAGACCAACAAGCTGTCTATCGAGAAGTTCTGCAGCGCCATAACAAGAGTGCAGGTGGCAAAATTGTCATCTTTTATTATAGCTGGTTTCAACGTTTAATCTTATTATTAATTGGTGGACTATATTCTCTGGGTGTAACAAAAGAGGTACGGTTGAGGGAAATATTTTCAAATTTCAACATTAGCTATTGGCTAGCTAAATAAAATCTAAATTTAATAACCTAATATAAGCGTTCTCTATCTTGATCGAAGCCAGGTAAAAAATACTAGTAATCTATTTATATTTGTCAAATTTTAATTCAAAGAAACAAGAAATTAAAAGTTTTTACGATCATCGGATTTTTATCGTGATGATGAAGGTAGATATATGTATATTTTAAATTGGTATTCATTAATGTGAAATAGTAACTTTGATTTATGGCAAATATGCTACTCTTTTTCTGCCTGAAAAAATATTTAACGGTGCTGAAAACAATGCGATTTTTTATGATATTTAACTACGGATCGGAAATTGTTAAAATATTAATCATTGGAATCAAGGAAACCGATAATTTACGCGAAATACTAACATAATATCAGTATGAAAAAGTCGTCATTATAATTATGTCAAATGTTCGTTTCTTTAAACAAACCATAGACTAAATATTTCGTATCCCGCTATTTCCGATCTGAAATTGCACTGTTTTCAGCAGCATTAAGTATTTTTTAAGGCAGTAAAGAATAACATATCGTAAAGCATATTTACCTGATTCTGCACTACTAGAACAACACCCCAACAATTCCAAATGTCATGCTAAGTAAATTGCATTTCAAGTTTTCAAATTTCTTCATTTCTTTGTCTCAGCATAAATTAAAACATAACTGAACCAAACCATATAAAAAATGATTTTAGATTTGCAAAATAATTTGTCATTAAAGAGATATTTGAGTTCCAACCAGCTCCTGTAACACTGCCGCATCTTGAAATTTGATGGTGTTACAGGGTACAGTGCACTCAGTGGTAAAGGACGTGAGACGTACACTGCCATAAAGCAAACAATGGCTGTGTTGCTTTGTAATAATTCTACTATGATAACCATGTACTTTTTAACAGCAACAAGGCCATAAAATAAAATTTGGCTGTATTGCATTTTGGTTAAGGCATAAATATTAAATATTTCCTGGTACAACAAAGCCATATTTGAAACCATGTTGTTCCAGCCATAATACAGCAATAATTCGTATAACTTACAAAAATAGTATACATATATTATGACAGTTTTACATTATCATAAATACTGACCGGGCAGTTGATTTGGCATTCAAAACTAGAAACCGGTATGTTTCGGTTTGTAGCGGTGTTGTTCTAGGAGTGCGATTTATTCGCCAGATATTGCGACTCCGATTAACCGTAGTTATTAATAATTGTTTTGCTAATCTTCGTCTATTTTTTTAATATTGATATTTGCAATACCGGTATGTATTTCATTGCAATCCCCCAATGCTAATGAAGGCTCACTGACTTTCCGGTACACATATAAATATCTTGTAAATCCACTTTACTTTTGAAATGTATTCTCCTGTATTTTGAGTAAAGTCAAAGTAAACAAAATACTGACGAAATAAACATGTGATCAACGGACACTGTGTTGTCACAAAAATAGCAGATACATAATCACACGACGCACGTGTCTGTTAAACTTCGCAAAACCATGACGCACTTATTTTTGTGTTTATATAACATCTAAAATGATTTGAAAACTCACTTGAATCATGAAATTATATTATGTAATCGTAACCGCTCTGTAGTAATGTATTTATTGTTTTATTACAGCAAAAAACTTATGCAATAACAAAATTCGCGTAGGATTACAAAACGCTATGTCATTATTTTAGGATGTAACATCGTCATGTGATAGCGCTGATTAATTGTAATATTTTAATACCCCCAAGTTTCCTACCAAACGTTCTTCCAATAGGTAGTTAGAAAAATCATTTTATTATATTTATCAAACTGAAATAAAATAATATATATATAGCATTTACAAAAAATACATCTAAAGTTTTACAATATAACTGTAAATGTTCCGTTTTTTCACGCGTTTTAAATAAATAATATTTTCAATTAAGCAAAATGTTTGGTCCTAAAAAAATGTACAATTTATATAACGCAAAAAAATGAGAATTGCAGAAGACAAGAAATCATATATTTTTTAGTTTTTTACCGTGTTCGTTCCCGTTTAGTATATGGATTTCTAATGGAGGTATCCCAACAGAAGTTTTCTACGAGAAGTATTTGTTACGCAGTTGTTCAACCTCTCTTTTTCGAAGAAAGTAGAGATAGAAGGTTAGGCCTAGGACAGGACTAGTGGTTGGCTAAAAGCTCTCGCTACGTCTCATACACGAACAGAAATTCATAAATCGACTCAAAAACCAATTACTAAAACTGTTGATAACTGGATTATAACCCGAGACACAACGGACCCAACATTTAGTACAAAAAAACGTCCTGATACCAAGAAGTTGATAATGTTTCGCATACGTCCGAAACAAAGAGCGACATTGAGACATTGAAACGTGGATGCTTAGAATAAAATTAGCAGGGTCATAAACAAGGAAGAAACTGTTTTAAAAGAAACTTTAAAAATATCTCAAATATTTTTATCGCTACTGACGGCCTTGTCAGATAAAAAAACATGAGCCTAAAAATTCCAATCCGAGGTTAACAAACTCTTTGTTTAACTTTAAGTAAAAAACATGTTAATTTTGCGATAAACCATTCATTATAAATGAAAACTTTGTGTTACCACACAATAAATAGATGCATCAATATTAAGTACATATCGAACGTGTTTCGGCCAATTTATGTGACAGTCAAAGTTGAAATTGTTCAGGAGAGAGCAAAAACCGTTTTTATCGAAAACATATGGTGATTTTCGTTATGAATCTTTAAAAGAATATGTAGAACGATTAACCTTTTAACAGACATTGTTGATTGAATTGGCATTTACTTGGTAGAACTCCATTATAATAGGATAAAATATCAAATTATTTAGTCCTACAAATTTTTATTTGGTAGTTGATAGCTATTTCAGTTTAAAGCTATCGTCAGAACTATCCTTACTATAGTACTTACTATAAAATACTTTGATATCTATCCTATTACTTTTAAGAGATATTTAAAGCTCAATGTTAACATTCAGTTGATAATGCTTGCGATGTGCGAAACCGACCCTGATCATTTAAAAAAATGTGGATGTAGTACAAAACAAATTGTCTGTTATTAAAATATATATATATATATATATATATAACCCAGACCGGTATGTAGGTTTTAGACATTCAGTATTTCAATTTCAATACCATCATCTATGACGGGACGGTTACACTAGTATATGTATAATTGAACATATACTAGTGTACCGTAACATACCATAACATTTTCAATAATTATTATTATTATTGTTACTGTTATTATGTTTGTGAAATGCATGGCGCATTGGCGTCAGCTGTAATGCCATGCATTTAAATTTTTTCAAATTTAAAAAAAATGACGGAAGCTAAACATAAAGTCTGAACCATTTATATGAGGGGTTTCAAGCTCCCCAAAAAATATCTGTCGTTGAAATACTCCATTATGCATTGATAAACTACTTTGTTTAATAATACTGAAAATGTATAAAATTACAATACCTCTAATAGTGGACGTTTGATTTTTCCTACAGGGCACCACACCGTTACACCACGTAGAAATCCCCGTGAAGAAGGCCACCTTCGGGATGGGCTGCTTCTGGTCTAATGACTCCTTGTTTGGTGCCCAATTGGGAGTTATCAGAACGAGAGTCGGTTACGCTGGAGGCACCACTGGAACTCCTGCGTACAGAAATATGTAAGAAAAACTTTAAATTTGAGTGATTTGCGTTATGAATCTTTGAAATGCACTCCTGTAAATTCTCATGTTTCCAAATACAAGGCTATGTAGGGAGTGTCGATGTAATAGTGGCGACTTACATTAAGTGGGCGGGTCAGAATTTTTAACCCTAAAACTTTAAATGTAAAATGATGTTTCTGCTTCAAAAAGTGAATTTATTTTTCTAATTTACATCATTTGGACGAGACCTGCTCTGACGTCTTTAAAATGAGATTCAATAGTTAACTCATTTTCATATTTTTTGAGGGTTACATCAATTGGCCAAAATACCGTCGATATTATATTTGTGGCAAATAACTGCAAAGAACTTGCCGATTCATACGAATAAAATATTACAGAAATAAAGGGCCGCACACATTCAGCTTACATTAGCTTCGTAAATATTTATTATAGTTATACGAATCATTTGGATTTTATTAAAAATAAATCGACTTCTGAGAAAAATGTATTCTATAAGAAAATCATGAGTTCAAATAAAGTCTTTCCTAAAAGGAAACTATTTCATTAAATAATATTTTATAATTAATTAAATAATATTTTATATGATTGCCATTTACGAACTGTTGCATTTTGTTTTCAGAGGTGACCACACTGAAGTTATTGAAATCGATTATGACCCAAAACAGATTTCATTCTCTGATCTACTGGACAAATTTTGGAATAATCACGAATATGGTCTGACCACCAAAATTAAGCGCCAGGTAATTATTTTACAAATTAATACACCGTACTTTAATCGTTTCAAACCAATATTCAATTAGAATAAGACACTATATGAAAATAATTGTTGGTTAAAGATAACTTGTAGATAATTCATCATAATTCAGCATAATATTAAAATAAAATCATCGGACATTTTTACCATAAAAACATTACATCGAATGTAGTAACCCCTTCGTATGGACATTGAAGATAAGTAACTTTTAACTTTCCCTAAACCCTAGAGTATTCAACGTTGTACCCAACGTTCACAGTAGTTTTCAAGGATAATTCCTCAAGACTAAATCATTTAGGTACAAGTCAATTGCCATCTCCTATTCTTTCATTCAATTAGTATCAGAAAACCTGCGTCGCGATTCTAATTCAATTCACCGAGTGACATTTGTGTTTTCACTCTGCTTTCCATTAAAAAATCAGTGTAAGAGTACGAAAACCAATTATTTGTTGCTGAATTCAGATTGGATTCTAAGTCAAACGCAAGCTTACTAAGATTAGTGTCGTTTTCTGTCTCACTCTGTCTAATATTGGACAAATCATTATAATGCGTGGGAAAGTAAGTTACGCATTGTTCAATTCCAACTGAATTCTATGTGAGTCATTTTTTATCATCGAATCAGTGTATGAGTGGGAAAACAAGTGATTCGCAATGATTCCATAGATTACTCTACGACATTATCTTTTTATTAAACAAGAATTATCCTCATAAAAGACAAAAGTGCATTATTTTAATTATAAGTCATTAGATTTAGGGTTACAAACATTTTTCTAAATACCAACGATAATGTTTATTATATTGAATACATTAATGCATTTTCAGTACATGTCCCTGATTCTTTACCACGACGAGGAGCAGAAAGAGCTGGCCGAAAAGACCTACAAGGAAATAGAAACACAAAATAATGTCAAACTACGCACAGAGATCGCTCTCGCAGGTCCATTTTACCCAGCAGAAGAGTAAGTCACCTCGATAATAATTTATTTCAATATGCTTTATGTGACACGACAACTTACGCGACCCCTCAAAAAGAGATTTATGGGATTTTCAAAATACATAAATATATTTTCTATGATAATCATAATGTATAAAACTAAATAAACATCGTGCCAAAAGGATGTACACTATAAATGCAGAATTATTATCTAAATCTAAAATTAGCTTTTAACGCTGACAAAAAAGATGACATGTGACATTTCTGATCACAGTAATGACATTATTAGTCACTCACTTGATATTTTATGGCAAGCAAAAGGGGACATGCATCTAATGTCGCAAATTTAAGAGAATTATTACACTTTACAAATAATTAGAATTGTTTTTTGGGCCTCATATAAAAAAATATAAGTGCGTAATAAAATAAGACATCAGTTGATAATGATTCATTTCATTCAAGCTTTTTTGTTTTCATTGTGTAATAATTATAATACAGATTGTGTGAAGAGCGAAATCTTCCACCACGCTCTCTTGGTTTCGCGATGTCAATGAATACATTTTAATAATTTTACTGATAAAATCAAATATTCAAAAAAATACTTGCAAAATGTTGTTTAGTAGTCGAATAAGTGTGATGACATGCAAATATCATTTAATTTAAATTGTAGCTTCCTAAGAGGCAAAATAAAATTAATATTCTGAATATTTTGTCTCATTGGTATACATTAAAATTATATTGAACCTGTTCTAGGAGTCAGAAGGTCACTTATGATATTATTACGTCGTTGGACTTGTTTAAAATAATTCAATTCAATTGTACAATTGTGCTTATACATTTAGAGGCAAAGTCGGCAGTTCTGCCGTGAAGGATAAATTTATTTGACCGATATAAAATTAATCTTTATTTAAATATGATAATGTCACATATGTAGATTATATCTTTGAAATGGAAAGATGGTAGATAATATTGACTTTGGAAAGGTAAATGGGCATATCTCCCGTTTTTATAAAATCCAGTTGGTCAAAAACAAAACATTAATTTGTAAATATGCTATTGTTATCATAATAAGACAATATATTTATTCAGATAGGTAGAGTGGCGTAGTTGCATTTTTACATAACTATTTTCGTAAATGGTATACGAGGGTAGTCCTAGAAGTACCCAACCTGACACATAGATGGCAGTTGTTGTTTGAAAATAATGACTATGCTAGAAAGTAAAAACCTTGTAAGACTCGTATAACCAATCTTACAAATTAATTATGGCCAATATTTATTGGGTCAGTAACTATTTCAATTATTGGTCAGTAAATATAATAAATGGTCAGTTTATATTAAGCCAGTTAATAAAATAAACAGTCTGTCATTTACATAAAATGGGTCAAATAAATTAATTTAAGTCATTTATTAAAAAATAACTCTCTTAAAAAAAAAAATTGTTGAACAACTGAGTAACAAGCAGTTCTCATAGAAAAATTCTGTCGAGACAACTCCATTAGGAGTACATATGCTCCACGTTGGGAGCGGATATGGATAAAAAAAATTAAACTTAACGGTCAGACATTTAAATATATAAAACGGTCAGTTTTTAATTAACCTAACTTTTATTTATTTTGCAATTATTTGTTGAACATTTATTATGTCTTACAGACCATTTATGGAATTAGTTACTGACCAAATAAATAGTTACCATTAATTATTACTTTTTCAAAAAAAATATGGTCAATTTTAATATAGGTAATATGCGCAAAGGAGTTACTTTATATTGTTATAATTCAATTAGTTAATTATTTTTTGCATACCACACTTTGGAAACTTGTTATACTGCACGAACTAGCACCAATTTAATTCTCCTGTTTCCAAGTTTTATCAAATTAATGTAGATACGCTGTTTACAATCCAATGCGAAAATATTCCCTTGTTTTTAAAAATGTCTGATTATCGCTTATTATTTACAGCTATCATCAAAAATACCGGTTGCAAGGTCACAAAGACCTTTGCAAAGATATTGGGCTGAAAGGCGGAACCATGCTACAGACTTCTCATCTGGCAGCCAGGCTCAATGGATACCTCGTCGGGGTAGGTGGAATAGAGCAGTTTGATAAGGAGCTTCCGAACCTGGGACTGTCTCCAAAGCAGGTGGAATATGTCAGGAGAGAATTGGAACGCAACGAGGGCGGTGGACTTGCTTGCTGATATAATTATAGAATATTTAGGATTCGTCATGCTAATATGCGTCAATATTAAATACATTCAAATTTAATGTATCGTAAGACAAAAACAAAAATGAAGTTTTGCGTTTAAAGTTAGAAAACATTCGAGTTAAGCTATGAAAAAATACATCTTTTTTTAAAATGGAAATTATATGGTAAGATTTATCGCTTATTTATTGTTCAGTTTGTTTCTATATGAGGCGCGCTTTTTTGAATGTGGAATTTGTATATCAAATGTACCAACAGATGTCAGCAATTATGAAAACAAATGATAGTCCTTTAGGAAACAAATGAAACATGATAAAATTGTTTCTATTTAATTTGTTTGGATTGAATTTTAAACTATCAAATTTGGAATTAATTTTATGCTTTAAAATCAATCATCTTGTTCTTCTTCAAATTAAATCATTGCAGTATTAATGTAGTATAAATTTCATCTAGTTTTCATCATCTTTCTTATTTTTCCTGATTTTAGATCAATACAATCTGATCCTCTCACAATAAGTTTGTTCACAGAGGGCTTAATTAATATTGTCAGTAAAGTTGTCTCAAAGATTATAATATCGGTAGAACAACGATTCTTTACTTCACCATTGGCAAAATAAAGAGCAGATAACCAAATCAATACCCTACTTTTTATGATGAATACGGAATTGATATTACTATCATCACAGCAGTCCAAATTGGAACAGTAATGACAGAAAACATTGTGGCTTTAAAATAAAACAAGAGTGTAAAGAAGAAGTTCATATTATTATGCAGTGCAAAATATAATTCCTTTATTTAATATGTCTCATCAAATTTTTAGAATTAAAATCTTTTAATCAAATGATTTGTCTTTTAAAATTGTCTCCATTAAAAATACGTTTTTGTCTATTACATCAAATTAATGTCAACCAAATAGTAAAATGTTCATTGTATTATAACACCTACCCTAAGCATTATTTCATTTCCTGGAAATCGCATATACCCCACTTAAAATTAATTTAAAGGATTATCTAAATGTGCTGTATTTCTTAATTGAACTATTATAAATTGTAATACAGTTGGATAATAATTAATCCTTAATGAACCACTAATAATTATATCAACAGTTATATTTCAATTGCATTGTCATTATTATATGATTTGGGAAAGGATATACAAGTAGTATAATTAACACTAAGTAATCAGGATACAAAAACATATATGAATATATTGTTATTAGTTGATTGATAGTTTCTTAATTGCGGAGAGTTTCTGATAATAATTAACTCTAAATAATGCTACAAATTTAGGGAAAATCCATGCAATTAATAATATTGGTTTTGTTAATGGTATAATAATGTCACTGTAATAACTTCCATTTGGGTGGATTATGTAGCAAATATTTTCGTAGATTAATATTGCTTATATTTATAATCCATTACTAATAATATATAGGTATTTAGACCACGATTTCTTGTTTACTATAAATACGATTTATGATATATTGCCATCACAAAGAAATATACTAATAAAATCAAATAGAATACTCTAACCTATTAAACTGACTGTCATTAAAATCTCAATAATAAATAATGATTAATAATTCAAAAGGTTAAAATCAGTATCTATATATTATTGTTGGCAGCTTTCTTTTTCCAAATAACGTTAGTATTGTGGGTAAGAGTGGGTATTTAACAAGAACTTCTGCTACATATATTTTAAAACCATATTTTGTTTGGATACTATTAATTGTCATGGTGTCCGAAGGATATGGAGAGTATCTGCTTTACTAGATAATACAATAAAAAATTGCATTATGTCTATACAATTTTACCATGAATAAAATATTGATTTACTTTATGTTAATACGATTGCATTGAATGGAATTTAATATTGATGCAGATTATAAAATAACTATGAAGTATACGAGAAATTGTGTTATGCAATTGTTAGTTTTGTCTTAGCTTAGAATTTGTACACTAATAAATATATAATATTTTACACACAATAACTTATGAAAGATAGGAAAGTGATATTAAAAAAAAAATTTTATGGCTCGCAAAATTAATATGTAGATATTGGCTTTGTTCTGGCAAAAATTCGTCTATTAAATTATAATAACTCTTTAACTATTGCTGGCTAGAAAAAATACGAATTCGTTTAAAAGAACACCATAAACAAACAAAGAATGAAACATTCGAGATTCAAATTATTATTCACATGTAAATATTACTTGACAGTAAAGTTGTTATAATTTTTACTGTACTTAATTTGAAAAATATTTGATTAATTGCACCGATCCTGTTGACAAATAAGCAACATCGGTTTTCTTAAAACCAGACTTGACGCTTTTGCCATAACGACGTCTATATATCCACTGCTGGAATGTATTATAATTATTTTTCTTCTTAAATTGTTAAGAGTTATTGTTATTCTTAATTGCATTAATCTAAGTTTAAAGATATGCATTCATTTATATATTAAATCAATTTTATAAAAATATGTTTATTAGCCTTAAAAGTTTTATAAAAATAATATTGACTTCGGTATTCATATATAATTTTAATGTATTGTTATTTTGTATCATATCTTAGGAATTTATAATATTTTGTGAAGCCGGGTTTCAAGACAAATACACAAATAAATAATTATTTATCTATCAAACAATGTATTTTATTAACATAGTTCCGCATATTTGTTCCGCATGTGCCGACGTTAAAAGCACTCTGTCAGTGGTATGACTATTGCTTCCATAAGAAACACTTTATATGTAAGTATATCAATCGACTTTTAAAGGAAGTCTCAAATAATTGTTATTTTGAAGCTGTTGTAAATATTTGGGGATTTTACTGTTGTTCTATTAACTTGCAAAAAACAAAGCACAATGCATCTTATTTCAAATAATTAAGTGTTTCTTTATATTGTGATCATTTTCACTACCATCCTAAATGCTTTAACAGTTTTTCAACGCAGTAAATTCAAATACATGTGACAATTGTTAGCCAATCCTTCAAGCTTTCTTATCAGAGAGTATATTTATAAGATAAAAGTATTTACGAGGCTTGGGCAAACTGCGGCCCAACACGTATTTTTGTGCGGCCCACTATGCGATAAGTAATTTGATTGTTATTGAGGATGAGATTCCCTAGGTTACTCAACGTTGTACCCATCACCACGCGCTAACCGCTATTTTTTTGTTATTAACCCTTTGGTTCCTTGCCTCGTCAAAATCGTATGAAATGTGGTCGAAAGATAGGCCCCGTAGAACTAAAAGGGTTAAATAATCACTCATTATTTATGTTTAAATTTCTTGTTTACAGTATTAAATAATATTTTTCTGATTATACTATTTTACATGCGGCCCGCTGACCTTTTTTATTTGACCCTTCAGTCAAAAAGTTTGCCTGGACCTGGTATACATATATGATATATTAAATCGTCGATGTTTCATAAAAAGGGTGAATCAACTAATAAAGAAAACTAAGAAAAAGCGGCGCCGGTGTGAAAAAATAATATTTACCTTACTGATCTACGAACTGTCAATAAATACAAAAACGCAGTTTGTTTTGTACTACTGCCTCATGTTTATAATG
Organism: Himalopsyche phryganea; assembly: GCA_022494535.1. Lineage (NCBI taxonomy): Eukaryota > Metazoa > Arthropoda > Insecta > Trichoptera > Rhyacophilidae > Himalopsyche > Himalopsyche phryganea. The sequence continues at coordinate 1,081,650 of JAGVSL010000116.1, read as the reverse complement.
ATCAGGATTAGCATTTGGTCGATATGCTCTAGGTGAGTGAAACCGGTCCTGATCATTATAAACATGTGGCTGTAGTACAAAACAAATTGTGTTTTATTTTTAAAAAAATACTTTACTACGAACAACAAATTTGTCGATTCCTTTATGGGCTGTGTTAGTAGATTTATGACTTCATCGATAGGTGATTAACAAAGTAATGAAAAAAATGGCTGCTTCTCCTCAAAAATTTCATTTTGGTTATTTCATCTTTAAAAAAAAACTGACGAGACAAAACGTAAGAAAAAATAAGACGTATTTTATTTTTCTTAATCAGTATGCAAAATAAATGTAAAAAGATAAAATAACATTAAGTATTCAGTTCTATAAAATTTTATTAGGTAGTTGATAACTATTTCGACTTGATAGCTTGACGCTGTCGCCAGAACTAATATTATTTTTTATTTATAATTTATTAGGTAGTTGATAGCTATTTCGGCTTGGATAGCTTGACGCCATCGTCAGAACAAATAGTTCTGAAGATTTGAAACTTTATTAGGTAGTTGATAGGCGAAATAGGCATCAACTACCTAATAAAATTCTGCAGAACTAAATACTTTGTTATTTTATCCTATTATAATGAAGTTCTTTCAAATAAATGGCAGTTCAATCAATAAAAAAAGAAGTAATTAATATGGTTCGTATTAAGAGGACGACAAACTGTCTTTCGATAGATATTCATAAAATAACTCTATTGCATTAAATCCAATTTGAAAGTGACCTTACGATACCGGATATATTTAAACAAATAAATTTTCCTAATCTAAACTACAATTTTATAGTGAATGAGAAATTGAATCGCATTTTACTATTTACTGATTGGGTAATATAAAATGTAAGCTGGAAAGGTAATTGACCTGCAAATAAATATTGTGAAATATCCAAGCTTAGTTTACACAAATAATGTGTACGGTAAAAGAATGTTATTTCCTATATGCCTTATTTATAATTTCTGTATTAAATTTAGGTGACTCAACGCTCTAGGGCAGCTATACTCGACCTGCGGTTTTATGTGCAACCCGAAACAAAATATCTTTGAGATACAGATTTCAGGACTTGTATCAAGAATTGTTTGTTGGTTATAGAAAATCCCTGGCATCTAGAAACAGCAACTATAACACAATTAGCTGCATTGGGATATGATTATGCAAAGTTATTTGATGAATTTATCGACTTTAAGAACGATACTAACCTGAAAACTATTTTTAAAGAAAAGAAAGAGGGAAAAGAGTACATCGATTTTTGGAAATTAGTCCCTGAAAAATTCAAGGCTGCAAAAATGTGTCTTACTGCTGCTTTCGTTGTTTGTGTCAACGTATCTTTGTGAATCATCATATTTCAAAAAGAAAATATGCGAAAAGCGTATACAACTATCGACTTACCGATTTTCACTTTGATGACGTATTGATGGCAGCGTGTAGCGATTATAAACTTGATTTGTCTGAAATAGTAAAAAAAATATTTCAGTATCAAAAATCACACAAATTTTTAAATAAATCAGCATACCAGTCAATAAAAGCTCAAGCATTATCAGCGTATTTCCCTATGTAATTTTTTTTCGTCATATCAGTGTAATGTTGCGGCCCGTGAAACTTATTATAAATTGAAGAACTCCAAAACAACAAATGACAACTTCTTGTGACATTTGATGTTGAAGGTGTTCAATTCATTTCCATTTAACGTCATATTAAAGGGCGAAGGGAGAGCATAATCAAAGCTATTGATACTTCGTGGTTGTCAAGCTAATATCTGCTAAGTGCAATATTTGAAGATTTCGTCATTTTGACTATTATGACTAGTTTAGTCACCAACTTTCGTATAAAAAGATTGCTATTGTAGGATTATAGGATGACCTGTGGTGGCTAAAAAAATATGCAATGTGCATCAGCCAGATTATTGTCAAATAAAACTATGTTATGTTTATTCAATATCGCAAAGTTATACTTTTTACACATAGCAGATATTGGTCTGAAAACAGCGATATATTTCCGAACCCCATCATTTATTCCTTATCCGCTCAGAAAAGAAAAGGTATGTTACCGAATTGAAATACTCCAATAAAAGTCTAAATATGAAATTGGGAGCGGATTGGGTAAAATAAATATATTTGTATTTACATATTCATAGTTAATTGAAAACACACAAACAAGCTTAATTCCTTAGAAATGGTGTGGCATAAGAAATAAAATTAACTTGTATACAAATATCAAAAATTGTTATGAATTCTAGACTACTAAACCTAATCGTTGTAATTATCAGTAATATCAGATGCATGCTAGGGTAAGTAATTGAAAAAGGAAATGCCTAGTTACGAAGTTAATAGCATTATGATGAATCACAACATTCTGTTATGTGTTTATAATATTCTTAATTAACTGATTTCACTTTATAGTTAAAATTATACAAATTTTCTTAATTACATATTCTTAAGTAAACGATAATTGGGTGGGCTATTAAATGTTACCATGGATATTTTTCCGAATACATCAATATTTTAAAAAATACGTAGGTTTAAATAGCAAATTCCCAACGCTAGACTAATGAGTCTCCTTAGTTACGTTCGGGATATTTTATGATGGTTTGGGACGTGTTAAAAATGATACTCTTTTGAGTCCACTATACAATTTTAGTTACCTATTGTTATTGACATTTTACATTTTAACAAAAAAGATATATGTCTACATGTTAAAATTGTTAAATAATGAATATGAGATGTCTTTCATGGCATTCTTTACCAGCCAAGCAATTTGGTTTATAGGGAGGGGTCTTAAAATTTGTCAATCAATGAGGACTGGTTCACTTAAAACAATTTTATGTAAACAAAGCTAATTTAGAATTTAACAAGATTTGGCATGAAGTTTTTAAATGTAAAATTTAAAAATATTTTTAAGATCACTTTTAAGGTGTTAACTGTCAATTCTTGGTGGAAAGACATTGTATTTTAAAAAATAAAACACAATTAATCTGTACTACTTCCACATATGTATAATGATCAGGACAGGTTTATTTAATTGTGTTTTATTTTTTAAAATATTTTCAAGACATATTTCTTATTAGCCATAACTATCCTCTTTCAATGCGGAGCTTATGGAACCTCGATGGAGATATTTCACGAGAACTGGTTGTAGTTCAGCTGTTAATGTATCGTTCCAAAGAAACTTAATATGTAGTTAATAAAAGACAGTTTATTAGTAAGCTTATGACAATATCTTCATTTTATTTTCTCTATTTTGAAAAAATTACATACATCTCTGCATTCCGTTACAAATCTGTATGCCGTTTGAAAAACCAACGAATATAAGTGTCCATTTCGGGACACGATTCCTTTATCGTAATAAAAGGATAAGATGAAAATCTTGGGGCGCCATCACTCAATCACGTTTCCAGTTTATAATATAATAACTTTAAATATAACTATCTGACGTTTTAAATGATTAGAATAGTCAATTTAAGCCCTATATCGACATTTCCAAAACGGTCGTTTTGTGTAATGAACTGTTTTCTACGTTTTTTTCTACACGTTAAATTTTGTCAATATGTTAAATTGTAAAAAGGTTACCGATCATAAAGCTGTAATCTCTAGAAAAAGTTGTCGACTCTTCGCCTCGTAGTATTGATAAGTTAACTTTTGGCCGAAGGAACGATAAATTGTCATATATTAGCAGAAGGCGTTAAGTAAAAAAAAACCTTGTTTTGAGATAACCGATTTTTCAAAAAGTCATGAAAGTTTAGCCTTTCTATTTACATACCAATTATTTATTCAACTAACCACTTTATGAGATTCATTGATCAATAGTATTTTTTTTATAGCAATGTTAATGTGAACGAAATTGACTTAATTCATATAGATTTTTAAGGTGTTAACTGTCAATTCTTGGTGGAAAGACATTATATTTAAAAAAATAAAAGACAATTCATTTGTACTACTCTACATATTTATAATGATCAGGACCAAACCGGTCCTGATCATTATAAATATGTGGAAGTAGTACAACTGAATTATCTTTTATTTTTTAAACTCGTATAGATTTCTTCAAATTACCAACAAAAACACATGGAATGTGGTTGAGTTTGTTTTTTCGGACGATGGAACGTCATAAAATCTATCGTACTGTATTCATACACAACAGCCGAATATCGACTTATCGCCTCCTGCCAAATATGTCAACGAAATAAGAACGTAAACAGATAGTTTTATAAATTAAATTATTGAACAGACATCGGCGTAACGGTCCGATATATTTTCTTGCCAAAATGTGTATAAAACTTACAGAATACCCTCAACGAAATATATTACAGTGAAGTTGCATATAAATATTGTAGATATCTCTTCAGTAAATGGTATTTCAAACAATAACAAACAAAAATACAATAATTCATCTCATCGATATGCGTATAAAATTCAAATTAGGAACAGTTATTGTGAAGGCGCTTTGGATTTGGGAAGAGCAAATGGATTTCACCGTTTTCAAAGTTTTTTTAGGTTAGGAAATATTTGATCAAAAAAAGTATCGTATGATTATTTCTTTTAGAAAAAAGAAAACTGAGTAATGAATCAGAAATGAAAAAAGCGGAATTCAAATTTGAAATTCGTGCGTGGTTACAACCTTAACGTAAAATATCGAAGAAAAAGCTGTTAAAAAAGATTATATTTATATAATTTCAATTAAAATAATACTGTGTAATTTGCATTATTGCAAGCAAAGTTTGCTATTGTATATTATACGGTTACTTTTAAATAATCCTGTTGCAAAAAAATATAGACATGGAATATTAATGTATGTAGTATTAATATATTTAATAAACTATAAAAATCTAAGCATTTATTACATTTTATATTAAAAAAAATTACAACATATAATACTAGAATCTATAAATTACTTGTGGTGAATTTGATAAACTAATACTATTTATAGTAATTGGCATTGATTTGTATCAATATGATATCAGAGCACCCTGTTTAATTAGCGATAATTTCGTAATGGTGTAATTAGCCCCATCGACAAGCAATAAATTGAGTGCATTTTCGAAGGGTAGTATCAATATTGTTCTGGATTTCACACAGTATACATCTATTGCTGTATACTGTTAATTCTAAAGTTATTTTTCTGACAAGTGGATGATTTAATTTGGTTACATTATTTCAAGATATAACCTAATTTATCATACCAACCTACTAAGTCCGTAAATTATTAATAAATCGTGATTGAGTCAAGCCGTTAAAAATAGACATTGAAATTATACTAATTCTGTTTATAAACCCTCTTCATATTACAATTCCCTGAAGCAGAATACGCAGCCCAGCAAGATGAATGGGTAAGTTCACCTCCGATTATAAATCTGTTTAGTAATAATGTCAAACAGTAATTCTTCTAAATGTCAATCTAAACACAGTTACTCGAAATTATTCACACATTCATAAACATGATAACCCTTCTTACTATAATATCATTTGTTGCAGAAATATCGCATCCCCAGTGGTGAACGCATCACCAAAGACACCCCCCAACACGATGGTAATCACCCCTGTTATGCTCGCAAGGCGGCCGTCGTCGTTGCAACGAGTCTACCCCAGTTCCGAGGAGCGAGGAAACCGCAAGCTCACTCCTTTACCGAAGACCCTCATCAGGAATCTTTTCGGTGAGGAGAGCTCATCTCCGGCACCGTCTCCAAAGATGTGCCTGTTCGGGCTTGCTCCTCATCTGGCTGACGAAGTCGAGCAAGACAGGATGTTCAGATTATCAGATGAGGCCAAGAATTCGACTCGATTATTATAATGTGATTTAATTTAGTGAACGGACAAATTTTAGTTTTTAAGTATTAGCATTTTAAGGTATTATGATCTAATTTGTATGTTGTGAAACTGTAAGTAATGTAAATAAATATTTTATCTAAACCTACCTACAGTTTATTATTTTCACCTTAGTTCATTTTATAGTTTGGTATAATCGAACTTCTTAAACAATTCATGCAGATATTAGAATTCGTAATGAAAGCTTATAATTCTCGTTGATTTTGTGTGAATTATTACTCCCTCTAATGTAATTTGACAAGATTAAGATATTATCGATGGCATACTTTTCTATTAAAGTATTATCGATAGCCGGTTTCGAAACGTTAGATAATTACCACAACACGATATCTTCTGAATATAATATTCATTCAATCCTGTCTTTCTACTCGGTTTACGTTTTAGGAAAAGCAGCGTAAATGACAACCGCACAAAAAAAAGATATCCTCAAGGCAAATGTCTTTTCTTATTAAACTTTATTGTAATTCTGAAAAATATAATTAAATATTTGGCATATGTAATAAATTACAAATATAACAGGTGAAAACCTCAAAATATTACTATCAAAATGAAATATTAGGTATTACAAAGGATTTTGATAATAATTTCAAAATTTCAAACGAATTCAAAATTTTTATGAGGAAGACGATCAAGTTTTTCACTGTTTTTTCTTTTTCATTTTGTCGGGTCCGTAATGCAGTGGTCAACGTCGTCAGCTACGGTTACGGATGTCTCGGATTCAAGTCTCGGTACGTTCACAGTTTCATAAAATGTGATATTATCTTGACAATGCATAGACTTGAAGTACCGCTTGCTGAACTAAAGGCAATTTTGCATCGATACTTCGTTGACATGTTTGCCAAAATTGAGACGAAGCGATTATTATTTATCAAAAGTGAATCGAAACAACTTGCGTTTCGATGAATGTATTTATTTGAAAGATCCAATTGTAAATGATATCGATCAGGGCATCCAATCCTAGACACTTTTTACGATTTCGGGATTCAGAATTTCTCAATCATATGCTAAATTGTACATTTAAAATCTAATTTGTCTAATTTAAGACATCGACTGAGGGTGCTTGATGGAATTTCAATATTAAATTTGGATTATTGAGATTTTGTACACTTCCATGTATTTTGTCACTAACGACCCGGGTTTCGCCAATTTTATGGGCTACCGAAAATTCACAAGGATTCAATACCAATTCGACCGGTAGTTTCATATATGAATGCTCCAGCGTATAAACTTTCCAAAAGAGCTAACTCTCTCATCCGCAATCACAGTAAATTCAAACCATTGTATAGTATTAAAAATTCATTAGAGTTAGTAGATAAAATTAAAAATTATAACATTCCGTTAAACGCCAAATTAATTTCTTTTGACGTTGTTAGCTTATTCACTAATGTACCTGTAAACAAATCATCAAAGATACCCTTAATACGCGTAGAGTTAATTCTGTCATTACTACGGAATTACTTAATATATTAGACGTTTGCGTTGACCAGAACTATTTTCAATTTGATAATAGATTCTATGAACAAACCGAAGGCCTTGCAATGGGAAGTTGTTTGTCACCACTATTAGCAGAATTTTACATGAACCATTTAGAAAACCTTATTTTTAGCAATAAAACAGAAGTTAGAAACGTAGTTTATTGGTTCCGTTACGTAGATGACATCCTTTGTCTATTCAATGGAACGGAGAGACAAGTTTCTAACCTTCATAATTTTCTTAACTCACTAGATGATAAAATTCAATTCACTTTAGAAGTAGGGGGCAAGAATATAAATTTCCTTGACCTTAATATTGATATTAAAAACTCCATTCATGAATTTAAAATTTACCGAAAACAGACGTTTTCAGATGCGGCCATTGATTTTAGCTCAGACCATCCTTTCTCATATAAATTGGATGCTTTCCATTCTCAGGTTCACAGATTAGTCACTATACCTCAAAATAAATTTAATTTTGAAAACGAACTAAACATTATTAAACAAATTGCCATTAATAATGGCTATGAGGCGTCTCTTATAGATAGTCTTGTATCAAAAAAACAACGTAAATTAGCAGAAAAGATGCTATATTTCGGGAACTTGTCTAAAGACATAGACCGCCCCAGAATCTGGCATAGAATTAGTTATTTAGCTTGCACAAGCTTTAAAATTAAAAAACAACTCGCTGATAGTGTTAGACCGGCGTTCTATTGCAAAAACTCTCTAGGCAAATTACTTATTAACAATAAAGATAAAGTAAACTTTAAGAACAAATCTGGTATTTATAAATTACAATGCAATGATTGCCAACATTTCTATGTGGGTAAAACCACACGTACATTAGATATAAGGGTATCAGAACATTTAGCTGCCTTTAGATTAAAAAAAGAAACTTCGACATTCGCAAATCACTTGCTAATGGAGAACCATACGTTTAATGCGGATTATGGGGTTAAACTGTTGCATAAAAACATGGGGGATCATAAATTATTTTATCAGGAAATTTTAGAAATTAATAGAGCCCAGTTAAACTCATTACCAATCTTGAATGAGCAGCTGAACCTTCCTAATTCTCCGCTATTATATCCGATACGTTGAAACACCTAACAGATGTCACTAAATGTGGAATGATTGTATATATTTACCCATTCGTCGAATTACATCCCGTCAAAACCCACAATACTATTATAATTGTAAAATCACTGGTATTTCTAAAAGAAGTTGAAAAGCGGCAACGCCTTCGGCAACGCCACTCTGTTAATATGGTGTTTACAAAATAAGGATTAGGGCGATTTCCGAAATTTTAACTCAGGTATCGGTGTGGCTCTCAGACGTATAATGTATTGCCTCGTAAATGATATTTGTCGCATTTGTATCTTCTATATAAGCGTTAGACACTGTTTACTGTCTCTCAGTTCGAATCCATTCGTGTGCTCGAATGCCTGAAGATGCCGAAAGGCGAAACCCGGGTCGTTAGTGACAAAATACATGGAAGTGTACAAAATCTCAATAATCCAAATTTAATTTGTCTACATTATTGCCTCAATTGGAATGTATATATTATTAAATATTTTTTGAGCATTGGAATGGTTGTTTTTGTTGATTTAAAATGAGAGTCATTTACAAAAAAATATTATATATAAAAAAAAAACGTAATGATTATTATGCATTATTATGGTAGGTTTTACCAAATGGTATCCAAACACAGGATATTTCCTTCAATTTGACTTTAAAATATTGTCCTTCATTCATTTAAGAAGCGGACCTAATTTGTCCTCCATTTCAAATTGGTTAATAACGGTTGTTACGAAATATGAGATGGAGGGATACAATACATTCACATTTATTCAATAGGTTGTATAAATGTATGTAAATGGACGAATCGAGGTGCACGTTTTAGTTAATCAGGAAGTTTTAATTTGATAGATGAATTATGTTTTAGCATTCACAGTGAATCCCGGGATTGGAAGCCCTAATACAAATACACAAAGACAAAGGTCCAACAAGTTTCAAAGATCTCCGAACCATCGATGGAATTGAATGTCACACATATCGTGAAACGTGTCTGGCATTAGGACTACTCGACAGTGACAATCAATAGAAGAAAGTTGCACATTAGGATTATCAATTGAAAAAATTAGTACCCTTTACAGTAATCCTCTCATTTTGTGAACTCAAAAACGCTTTTGGAGAATAATAAGGACTGCATGTGTGAAGATATAATATTTTGAATATCTTGCGTGGTGAAAATCCTCACAAAAAAATTATCGCATCATTATTTGTTTTAGGAAATAGAAAACTGAGTGATGATATATCAGAAATGAAAAACGCAGAACTAAAATTTTCAATTCATGTGTGCTTACTTCAACCTAAACGTTAAATAACAAATAAAAACGTAAATAATTATTGTCGATTTTTATACAATTTCCATGAAAATAAAGATAAAATGATACCGTCAAATTTGTGTTCTTGCGAACAAGCTTTGCTATTATTCAATTTACTCTTATTTTTATATAATCCGGTTGCATACAAAATATAGGCAGGGAATGATGTCACTGGATGACATTTAACGATGTGATATTATATTTTAGAAATTATAAAAATCTAAGCATCGCATTTATTACATTTTATATTTAAAAAATTACAATACTGAGTTTCTTTCGCTATTGATCATTTGATTTCAAAGTATTCATATTAAATGTTGACTGATATTGAATTTATATTTCCATATAAAATCTTTCTATAATATAAAGAACATAGTGTAAACTAAATTATACGTAAAATAGACATTTCATGCTAAATCATATAGTACTAGAATTTATGAATTACTTGTGTCGAATTTGATAAACTAATACTATTTGTATCAATATATGAAAGCGCCCTGTATAAATTAGCGATTATTTCGTAATAGTGTAATTAGCCCCATCGACAAGCAATAAATTGAGTGCATTTCCGGAGGGTAGCATCAATACAGTTCTGGATTTCACACAGTATACATCTATTGTTGTATACTGTTAATTCTAAAGTTATTTTTCTGACGAGTGGATGATTTAATTTGGTTACATTATTTCAAGACATAACCTAATTTATCATAACAACCTACCAAGTCTGGAAATTATTATTAAACCGTGCTAGACTCAAGCCGTTAAATAAACATTGAAATCGTACTTATTCTGGTGATAAATCCTCTTCATATCACAATTCTCTGAAGGAGAACACGCAGTACAGCAAGATGAATGGGTAAGTTAATAAAGTCATCTCCAACTATAAATTGTTTAATAATAATGCCAAATTCGTGAATCAGAACAAAGTTATACGCAGACATTCGTAAACATGATGATAACCCTTCTTACTATAATATTTGTTTTACAGAAATATCGCATCCCCATTAGTGAACGCAAACTCATCACCAAAAACACCCCCCAACACGATGGTAATCACCCCTGTCATGCTCGCAAGGCGGCCGTCGTCGCTGCAACGAGTCTACCCCGCTTCCGAGGAGCGAGGAAACCGCAAGCTGACCCCTTTACCGAAGACCCTCAACAGGAATCTTTTCGGCGACGAGGGCTCATCTCCGGCACCATCACCGAGGATGTACCTGTTCGGGCTAGCTCCTCACCTGGCTGACGAAGTTGAGCAAGATAAGATGTTTAGATTATCAGATGAGGCCAAAGATTCAACTCGATTATTATAATTTTGATTTAGCGAACAGACAATTGAGATTGTTTTTAAGTGTTGGTATTTTAAGGTATTATGTAGTACTAATTTGTACATTGTAAAACTATATGTAAGTAATGTTAATAAATAGTTAATCTAAATCTACGTTAAATTTATTATTTTCCCCTTTCTTTTTGATTTCATGGTTTGGTAAAGTCTTATTGACATTATTGAATTACTTAAACTACATAAACAATCAATTTTATTATTGTCACATTTTCTTTGTGAGCTATTCAATGTTCTTCCATTGAATTTAAAATTTGATTAAATCTTCCAATGCAATTTATAACAATAAAATGTTTATCAGAATCATAAAACAATACAGATAAAGCATCAATTTAATGTGCTTATTTCAGGTTTTTAAGACTCTAGGCATCATTCATTTTTGGTGAAAATATATAAATAGTTGAAAATGGTAAAGTCTATAGCGTCAAAGACGATCTGTCATTTATAAATTAAATTATTGATATCTAAAGTACATTGTATTACATATATTATTTAATATCCCAGATCCCATGATGTGAGACCACTGAAGATGAAACCTTTACAGGTTTTCAAACGTTGGATGATTACAACAACACGATATTTTCTCAAAATACATAATATTCAAACAATGTATCGTGTTTTTATAGTTTTCATATCTAATAAACGTTTTTATATAGCCCATTCTCGCGATTTACGTGGTTGATACGTTTTAGGAAAAACAGCGGAAACGACCTCGTAAAAAAGAAATAAGAAATATTACACCACGGGCTCAGGCTTAAAGAGTAGCTTATCTAAATAAATAGTTGTCCCTCGGGTTAACTTTTTGGTACGTCCTTTGAGATTTGAGTAGGATTAAAAAACTAGTTAGGATAATTATTTATATAGATAAGTGCTCCGACACCTTTTCTCTCCCACGAGACCACAAATAAAAAATGATATTATTAGAAATAACATAGATTTCTGTTTTTCATTTTATAAGTAAATATTACACAATAATTATTTACCTCGGCACAGTGTTGGGTAGTTTACTATTACAGGCAACTATCACTGTCAACGAACCGCGGAGAACTGATTTAGATGACAAATCACTGCAATTTGGTGTGGTGGACTAGAGGTGAAAATCGTAAGTAATGTTGTAGTTATAAAATAAAAATTTTGGGAAAATTTTTTCGTAAATTCTTCATGTAAAACCACGCAAAAAATCTGCGTAAATTTTTGAAAAAGCGTAATAAAGTATCGTCGTTTCCATTGTAAAATCATTTTTTTCGGGAAAGCAAAAAAACAGTTAACACCTTATTAGTATATTTAATATTAATTACTCGTTTTTTTATTAATGTTTTAATTCTATAAAGTTGTTTTTAAAACTGCTTTTATGCTCTCTCGAAAAAAATTAGATTTTACAGGTATAAAATTTAGCAACGGATACGACAATATTCCCATTCTATAATAATAACGGGAATGTGGTGTAACCCTCTTAGAGGAGAAATACTTCTGTAACTGTGTTCTGTAAAGCATGCATGGATGAACTCCCAAATTATTGTAAAGATTTTAATATTGGATATTTGTCCTAATATTTCTTTGTTGATTAGTTTAAAAGAAAAAAATATATCTTACTGTGAGAGGAAACTGAGAAGATAAATAAATAACGTACTAGGTGTCTGAGATATTTACTTCAACTATTAAGCTTTAAAACAACATGATAAGATAGGCTGAGGGTTGGAAAATATAAATTTATGATAAGCTGTCGCTAAGCCATATAAAAGTGTCAACTATAGTGGGGGTTAGCCCTCTCATCTTTCTCGTTTTAATCAAACAATGAATTTAGAATCTGTAATGTGACAGATAATTAAAAATACGTGAGATGACTCTGATGAATTAAAATAAAAAGTTAAGATAAAATATTTATTTACATTTATATACAATCATACACAAACAAACAGTTTACCATCATGGAGAATATCTTACTATACTAATATTTCAGATATAATAAGTTGTCTTTTCACTTATAAAACTAACACTACTATAATAAACAGGACGTATCTCTGGCTTCACTTGATAATCTTGACATCCTGTCTTCTTCAACTTCGTCAGCCAGATGAGGAGCTATACCGAACAGGCAAAGCTTTGGAGACGGCTTTCGGGTTGATCTCTCGGTACCGAAAAGATTTCTGCTGAGGTTCTTCGGTAAAGGAGTCAGCTTGCGGTTTCCTCGCTCCTCGGAACCGGGGTAGGTGCGGCGCAATGATGATGGTCGCCTTGCGAGCATAACAGGGGTGATTACCATGGTATTGGGAGGTGTTTTCGGTGATGTGTTTACTGTTGGGGCTGAAATATCCCTATAAAAGAAGAAAATACATCTATTAATAAAATAATATTATACAACAAGGCGTTTGAGAAATTTATTGAGATCTTGGTTTTTAATTAAGATGCATTGGAGGTGGCAAAATAATTACACAAAGTTTCCAGTATAACGAAATTTAATAGCTTACCCATTTCCCATTACCTTGCTGCAATACTTGTTCACTCTCAGTGACATTTGCAAAATGATGACAATGATCTGCCTCCAAAACTGTTGGAAATATCCTCCAATCATCTCAATTGTTGTATGGATAGACTTTCCAACAATTTTACAGATTCTAAATTTATGTAACAAACAACTTTCCAATTTGGTATAGTTGGATAACACTTTTCCAAAAGTAATATGAAGAAATTTAAATTACTTTTATCGATTGCAATAGAAGAAAACTGTGTTAAATCCAAAACAATTCTGATGCTCCACTTCGAAAATTTACTGAATTTATTGGTTGTCGAGGGTTTTAATTAACCTAATTAGAAATCTTCACAGGACGCTATGAAATATTTATATAAATCATAGCAGTTTGTTTTCATTATATTGTCAATAGTGCTTTTTAAGTCTGATTAATAAATTTCCTTTACTGATCAGCTATTCAAAGTTGCAACTGGCTATATTGACTTACCCATTCTTCTTGATGTACTGCTGCAGAATATCTATAAAAAAGAAGACAGCACATTCATTGATCATATTACTTCATGAGAGGATATTTTTAAAGATAGTGCTTCGAAAACTGAATTTAATACTAGATTTTTTACTGGAAGCATTTAATTAAATTAGCTTTTGTAGTAGAATCAGTATTGCTGAGACTCCTCACCTGGCTGACGTTGAACAAGACAGGGTGCTTACGTTATAAGATACGTCTCGATTATTGTAATAGTATCATTATTAAGTTAGTGAAAATACGTGATATTGTAAATATTAGTATAGTAAGGTATTCTCCCATTTCCATAATGTTAAGCTCTTCGTATGTATATGGTTGTATATAAATGTAAATAAATTTCAACTTCACATTATATTTGCATCAAATTCATCAAAGTCACTACACATTTTTAATTCCCAGACTAATGATTCGTCAGTAAGAACATTTGCGAGTGTCTTAAAATGCATAAATCTGTAAATGCGATACGGCATCGAAATTTTACTGATTATGCATAATTATGTGATCCTTAGGCTGAATTTATCAGAATATAGAATATTTTAATCTGGAATAAGTGTGATAAGATAGAGAATACTTTAATATACTAGGTATCTCAATAGAATTTTCTACGAGAACTGCTTGTTACTCAGTTGCTCGACCTCTCTTTTTTTCGAAGAGTAGAAGGATAGGGCTAGGACAAGACTAGTGGTTAGCCGTTAGCCGTTTTTAGGATCTGATGGGTTGGAGGGATTTTTAAACCTCAAAAACATTCATGCCTACGATTAGAAATACATAGATCGATTGAAAGATCAATTTACGAACCGTTCGTACCTGGACTTTAAACCAAGGCATAACTAATCGTTGTCAACTGCGTTGCCCACTACACCACAGAGCCAACTTAATGCATCGATTATATGAACAGAAACATTATTTCTGCGTGTTTACTAATATAATTAGAAATTAATCATGACGTCTATGAAAAATTATTATTTGGGTTTGTGGACGTATTCGATTATTGGAATAATTTTGCTGGCCATATTTATTATTTTGGCAGGAACACACCCATGGAAACTATTTTGACTTTATGCCACTAGAGGGTGAACTTTTCGATAGCAACATTATCTAGTCTATATTATCTGCCAGTTGGCGTTCTAAAAATCGAAAATTGCTCACTGTCGATGTTAAACAGTTTTTTTTATTAATTTCAACCACAAAATGATAATTCAGCATCTTGTGACTGTTGCGACATTTTTTTCTTTTTGCCTCGACATTGAGGCTTAATGATTATCATGAGTTTATTTTTATTTGTTTATTACCTACAGAAATACTTATGCAAACTATTTTGACTATAGGGTGAACTTTTTTTATTTATTCATCACCAGAATTTGGCTTTAAGTCGATATTTTTCATTAAAGATGAATTAAAAGACGTTTTAGTGGAAGCATTTAATTAAATTATTTTTTACAATACCATTCCTAAGTAATTCTGTCGAGAAATCATTTTTTTTGAACGAAACGAATCAAAAATTTACTAGTAATAGTCAAAATAAGCAAAGTCTTTCTGATCTTGCAATAATCATTTGAAAAAACTTTTGGGAAATTTAAAAAACAAATTCAGACATTCTCAACTGATAAAAACAACAAAATTTCCGAATATCTATTTGAAAATAAAGAAACACCTAAATCTAATTACATAATAGGAATTCAAAGAATTGTCAGTCTTAGAAGCAATTGACTGCTTATATTTATTTATGAGAAATCAATCAATCAAATCACCAACAAAACCCATCATTTACAATATCATATATTTAATTTATAGTTTAAATTGAGCGGTAAAGGTTTCATCATTATACCTATATAGTAATGAAACGATATCATTAGTGATGACTTCTCTAATTAAGATACTGTATCATTAGTTTAAGAGCATTTTCAAATCAATACTAAATTAATGCAAAAGTAGAAATAGGTTTGCAATGTAACAAAACATAATCTAATATTGTAGATGGATTCATTAAATGGAATACGATTATATTTTCGCGCATTAAGGAAATTAATAATAATTCACATTTCATAAATCAATAATTAAAAATATACAATAGAACATTGCGATAACAAATTACATTTGGAAGTATCATGATTTCTTAATAATAACCTATCTTGAGTATCTTATGCGGCTTCTAAGCGATCAACTTTTTACAGCTATTTGCTGCCGACCATGTGTGGTCGTGTATAAAACATCAAAACAAAGTACTAATGCCGTAACATTAGCGTATTGCACATACTTGCCGGGATCTTGACTGGATGATATTTTGAAAATCGAACGCAATCGATATTACGGCGGTATGGTATTGGCAGGATAAATCTATTCCCTTCTCGCTCTGCTCGATATGCGCGTCTCTATCCTATATCTGTCAATTATGCAGGTCTGTGGGAAGACGTCACCATTCAACATCAAATTTAATTTAAGTAATTTTAAGTGAGTTTTGAATATTTCAGACCCGAATAGCGAGAAATAAAAGCGGCACATAGCCGGTATTATATGTACTCTAAGTGAAACGGGAATGCAAAAATTTGATACGTGTATTGCATTTAATACATATATTCGTTGAAGCTACCAGTCTCACTGTTTTAAATTTTCCTTCGCTGGAAATGTACGCCACCCTTATATTGCTTAATGTCAAGTTTATTTCATCTTTTTTTTTTCTTTTCTCTGCATGAGGAATAGTTACTGAAGCCACCATAGTCACATATTGACTCCCATTATGTTGTGTAGTTACCGCAATACTGGCGTCATCACTACATTCAGTTGAATACTTGACCCAAAACAATTGAATGAAACTTGTGTAAAGTTGATATTTCTTTAAAATCGCATAGTTGAATATAATCATGAATCTTATCATGTTGTTGTCTTCTGAATCAGAAAGTGATGTCATCCCTTCTATTTTTTTGATTACTTTTGTCTATTTTTCGGTAACACTGCTGGTCCGACAGGAATTCTTTTCATGATAATCAGTAGCCAATTCAGTTTCTGCAATAAGACATTCCTAATCAATAGTATAATTTTAATAATGTATTCATTATTAATGTAACAATAGTTTTCTGCTAACTTAGATTTACAATATTACTTTAAACTTAGCATTTTTAAGAATAATCATCACTTAATTAATATAACCTTTAAGGTGTTTTACAAAAGGTACAAAAGCTAATTCAATTAAATGCTTCCACTAACAAATCTTTTATTAAAATTTAATTTTCAAAGCATTATGTTTAAAAATAAGTATAGTAATTTCAGTAAACTGTAAAAAATCGAAATGCTCTAAATTCAACATTCGCTCTTTTGAATGCACCCAGTATACCTTTCAATTTTTTGAATGATTTTTAGTTTGTGATTGTTGATATTTATCGTAGCGGTAATTTTCAAATGCCATCACGTTTTATGGTTTTATTCAATGAAATTTGACGTTTTCTACTAGTTAATTTTTAACGCTCTTCATATTAAAACAATTGTCAGCAACAACCTGCACACTGAACTATTTGAGATCGACATGGCTACAAAAACGATAACTTTCTCGCTAATTTTCGCTACACAAATCTTTGCAAAGTGTAGATAAAAAGTTTGAAACATTCAAATTTTAAAATACTTACATTACTTGTACCTATCGAGTTTTAGTTTTATACTTAAAAGGGTCGAAGTCGAAAAACATTGGAACTCGTGAAACATTATTTATTATTTTTAGTATCACAGATATTTCATAAAAAAGAATATATTAAGAAATGATAACTAAAGGAGATGTACTAATTGATATATGTCAGAGCACTCTATGAACATGTCTAATTGGGGTAATTAGCCACAACCAATAAATTGCGAACACCCTCGAAGGGTAGCATCAGTATTGTCCTGGATTTCGCACTGTTTGCATCTATTGTTGCGACAAAGATAATTCTTAAATTAAATATAATATTACTTTAAGAAAAGTGTTATCTTGTTTTCCAATTGAAAATATAACGCAAACTCTCTTGTTGAGCTCAGCTGGCATAATTTTAAATTTTTTGTGGTATAAGTTAAGAAGCTGTCATTTGAAATTCGACTAAAGGTCCGTCCTTACAACGCAAAGATGATTGGAGAATACTTGCGACAACCTTGGAGCCACGCTATCTTCTTCATTTGGCACATTTCTCTGGGGCTGAACAAGTACTGCTGGAAAATAATGGAAAACGGGTAAGCTATTATATTCCGCTATACTTATTATTTTGCCACCTACAATGCATCTACATTTACAAGCAAGATCACAATTCATTTCTAACAGTGCACTGTCTTCTTTTATAGAGTCGCATCGCCGAAAACACCTTCCAATAGGATGGTAATCACTCCTGATATGCTCGCAACATGCATATCATCATTGCGCTGCGTCTACCCCGGTTCCGAGAAGCGAAGAAACTGCAATCTGACACTTCCCAATCGCATGGTAATCACTCCTGGTATGCTCGCAAGACGCATATTATCATTGCGCCCCGTCTACCCCGGTTCCGAGAAGCAAGGCAGTCTTGAACTGACTCATCCCGAAGGAATGGGAATCACTCCTGATTTGCTGGCAAGACGCATATCATCATTGCGCCCCGTCTACCCCGGTTCCGAGGAGCAAGGCAGTTTTGAACTGACTCATCCCGAAGGGATGGGAATCACTCCTGATTTTCTGGCAAGACACATATCATCATTGCGCCCCGTCTACAGCGGTTCTATGGAGCGAGGAAACCGCAAGCTGACTCCTTTGCCGAAGAACCTCAACAGAAATCTTTTCGGTAGCGAAAGCTCGACCCCAAGGCCGTCTTCCAAGCCTTGCCTGTTTCGTCTACCTCCTCACATGGCTGACGAAGTTGGACAAGACAGGGTGTTGAGGTTATCAGATGAAGTCAGAGATACGTCTCGATTATTGTAGTAGTATTATTATTAAGTTTGTGAAAATACATGATATTGTAAATATTAGTATAGTAAGGTATTCTCTTATTTCGATGTTGATAAGCTGTATGTATATGAACGTAAATAAATATTTTATCTCAACTTCACATTATATTTTTATTCATTAAAGTCACCAGACATGTTAAATAAGTGTCCAGGCAGACGACAGACACTGGTTTAATCACAATGGAAGGTAATAAAAACACCGAAAAAATACTATTTTTTGTTATGTATAAGATATATACATAATAGAGTTTCTTGTTGCCTTTAATTTAGTTCAATTTAATTTAGTCAGAAAAAGTCCAAGCAAACTAACTTGTTGGTACAATTTAAAAATCTTTATTTGATTTCCATAAATTCTGTCACGTTCACTTTCTTAAAAATACGATTTTGTCTCAGACATCAAATTTCGATAACCTACAATAAACCCTAATCTGGTCACGGCGTAAAGCAAATTAAGGATTTCTCAAAAATAGGTGTCTTTAAAAAAAACCCTTTGCTAGACAGGCTTGAAAATTTTCTAATTTAATTTAAATAAAAGTGTAATAAAGTAAATAAATACTTTGAGAGTGCAATTATTTTTTTCATTTCGACGTTTCATATTTTTTAGGCAACGGAAAACGATCTTTGGCGAAAATGCGAAATGACAGAAAACCCTACTAATTCCTCTTAATAACAGCAAAGATAAGATTAAAAAAATTTATGGAAGCGGGCTTTACAAGCTTAAGTGAGCCCTGTGTGATTCGATCTTTATTGGA
The DNA here is from genome assembly GCA_022494535.1 of Himalopsyche phryganea. NCBI lineage: Eukaryota > Metazoa > Arthropoda > Insecta > Trichoptera > Rhyacophilidae > Himalopsyche > Himalopsyche phryganea. The sequence goes on along the minus strand of JAGVSL010000116.1, from coordinate 1,061,918 downwards.
CAAAAAGGATGGAAAATTTCAACTAGATAACATATAATCATTTGATAAAAATAAAAGAAATTCGCGAACCACCTCTTAAAAGCTTCACACGACATGACTTCTAATTCATCTGCGGAATGCCTAAGAATTCATTAGAACATCTAAAAACTAACAGACATAATTCAGGCAATAATATCTATTAATTTTCAGTTATTGTAATATATTTTGTCTAAGGGTCTTATTACAGAAATGTAGGCATACCGCGAATGAATTAGAAGTCATGATGGTGATTCTTTTAAGAGGTGGTTTTTGAATTGGAAATCTGTTTTATTATTATCGAATGTTCTCATATGTTCTTTAAATCTAGTTGGAATTATCCATCCTGTCTGTTCAATATAGATAGAATCACATAGACCTCAGTTTTGTTTGTAAAGCCCGCTTCTGTCTAGTTTATTAATTTCTTCTTTACTATTTTTAAGATGTGCAAGATTATTATTTACTTTAAATGCTACAATAAAGGAGTTATTAATTTCTTGCTGGATTAAACCACTAATTCTATCTAGGTAGTTATATCGATTTATGCATTTTACACACGCGAATGTTCGTACTGACGAACTGTATCATTAGTATGGGAACTAACCATGTCTGGTGACTTTGATGAACTTTAATATAATGTCAAAATCTTTAATGTACAAACATGTTTTTGGAAAAGGAACTTACTGGTATTATTGATTAATCGTTAAAGTAAATGCATCAAAATTTTTCTGATTATGCATTATGACGTGAGCTCCTTACGTTCTTACAATGGTTGATGAATTAATGTTTAAATTTGGATTATTGAGATTTTGTACACTTCCATGTATTTTGTCACTGACAGTTCGAGTCCATTCGTGTGCTCGAATTCCTGAAGATGCCGAAAGGCGAAACCCGGGTCGTTAGTGACAAAATACATTGATGTGTACAAAATCTCAATAATCCAAATTTGATATTGAAATTCCATCAAGCACCCTCAGTCGATGTCTTAAACTTAAATTATATGAATTAATGTTTGTTGGTCATTAAGGAGATTTATAGATTCATGGTTTATAGAAAACACTCGCAAATACTGACGAATCATTAGTCTGGGAATTAAAACGTGTGATGACTTTGATGAATAAAAATGTAATGTGAAGATAAAATATTTATTTACATTTATATACAATCATATACTTACAAAGAAACAAAATGGAGAGAAAACCTTACTAAACTAATGTTTACAATATCACATATTTTCACTTAATAATAACAATATTATCTCTTCACCTGACGAAACACTCTGTCTTGTTTAACGTCACCCAGGTGAGGAACAGACAAAAAGCTTGGAAGACGGCTTTGGGGTCGAGTCCTCGCTCCACGGAACCGCTTCCTTGCTGACGGGGCGTAATGATGAAATGCGTCTGGCGAGCATGACAGGAGTGATGACCATGCGATTAGGAAGTGTCAGGTTGTGATTTCTTCGCCCCTCGGAACCGGGGTAGACGCGGCGCAATGATGATATGCATGTTGCGAGCATAACAGGAGTGATTACCATCCTATTGGAAGGTGTTTTCGGTGATGCGTTCACTGATGGGGCTGGAATAACTCTATAAAAGAAGACAGTGAACTGTTAGAAATGAATTGTGATCTTGCTTGTAAATGTAGATGCATTGGAGGTGGCAAAATAATAAGTATAGCGGAATATAATAGGTTACCCGTTTTCCATTGTTTTGCTGCAGTTCTTGTTCAGCCTCCGAGAAACGTGCCGAATGATGAAGATGACACGCTTCCAAGGTTGTCGTAAGCATTCTCCAATCATTTTTGCGTTATAGGGCTGGATCTTCAGTCGAATTTCAAATGACAGCTTCTTAACTGATACCACAAACAACTTAAAATTATTCCAGCTGAGCTCAACAAGAGAGTTTGCGTTATATTTTCAATTGGAAAACACGATAACACTTTTCTTAAAGTAATATTATATTATATTTAATTTAGGAATTATCTTTGTCGCAGCAATAGATGCAAACAGTGTGAAATCCAGGACAATACTGATGCTACCCTTCGAGGGTGTTCTCAATTTATTGGTTTTGGATGGGGCTAATTACCCCAATTAGACATTTTCATAGAGCGCTCTGACATATATCAATTAGTACATCTCCTTTAGTTATCATTTCTTAATATATTCTTTTTTATGAAATATCTGTGATACTAAAATAATAAATAATGTTTCACGAGTTCCAATGTTTTTCGACTTCGACCCTTTCCAAACAAACGCCAAGTATTGTGTGGTAGAAGATACTTTTAAGTATAAAACTAAAACTCGATAGGTACAAGTAATGTAAGTATTTTAAAATTTGAATGTTTCAAACTTTTTATCTACACTTTGCAAAGATTTGTGTAGCGAAAATTAGCGAGAAAGTTATCGTTTTTGTAGCCATGTCGATCTCAAATAGTTCAGTGTGCAGGTTGTTGCTGACAATTGTTTTAATATGAAGAGCGTTAAAAATTAACTAGTAGAAAACGTCAAATTTCATTGAATAAAACCATAAAACGTGATGGCATTTGAAAATTACCGCTACGATAAATATCAACAATCACAAACTAAAAATCATTCAAAAAATTGAAAGGTATACTGGGTGCATTCAAAAGAGCGAATGTTGAATTTAGAGCATTTCGATTTTTTACAGTTTACTGAAATTACTACACTTATTTTTAAACATAATGCTTTGAAAATTGAATTTTAATAAAAGATTTGTTAGTGGAAGCATTTAATTAAATTAGCTTTTGTAGTAGAATCAGTATTGCTGAGAATATGCTAGAATGCTAGAAACATTTCTTTTAATATTACAAATGAATTGTGATTTATTTTTTAAAATATAAAGTCTTTCCACCAAGAATTGACAGTTCACACCTTAAAGGTTATATTAAAAATATATAAAAAGTTAAAAGTAATATTGTAAATGTAAGTTAGCAGAAAACTATTGTTGCATTAATAATGAATACATTATTAAAGTTATACTATTGATTAGGTATGTCTTATTGCAGAAACTGAATTGGCTACTGATTATCATGAAAAGAATTCCTGTCGGACCAGCAGTGTTACCGAAAAATAGACAAAAGTAATCAAAAAATAGAAGGGATGACATCACTTTCTGATTCAGAAGACAACAACATGATTATATTCAACTATGCGATTTTAAAGAAATATCAACTTTACACAAGTTTCATTCAATTGTTTTGGGTCAAGTATTCAACTGAAAGTAGTGATGACGCCAGTATTGCGGTAACTACACAAAATAATGGGAGTCAATATGTGACTATGTTGGCTTCAGTAACTATTCCTCATGCAGAGAAAAGAAAAAGAAAAGATGAAATAAACTTGACATTAAGCAATAGCAGGGTGGCGTACATTTCCAGCGAAGGAAAATTTAAAACAGTGAGACTGGTAGCTTCAACGAATATTTGTATTAAATGCGATGCATGTAGCAATTTTTGCATTCCCGTTTCACTTTCAGTACATATAATACCGGCTATGTGCCGCTTTTATTTCTCGCTATTCGGGTCTGAAATATTCACAACTCACTTAAAATTACTTAAATTAAATTTGATGTTGAATGGTGACGTCTTCCCACAGACCTGCATAATTTGACAGATATAGGATAGAGACGCGCATATCGAGCAGAGCGAGAAGGGAATAGATTTATCCTGCCAATACCATACCGCCGTAATATCGATTGCGTTCGATTTTCAAAATATCATCCAGTCAAGATCCCGGCAAGTATGTGCAATACGCTAATGTTACGGCATTAGTACTTTGTTTTGATGTTTTATACACGACCACACATGGTCGGCAGCAAATAGCTGTAAAAAGTTGATCGCTTAGAAGCCGCATAAGATACTCCAGATAGGTTATCATTAAGAAATCATGATACTTCCAAATGTAATTTATTATCGCAATGTTCTATTGTATATTTTTAATTATTGATTTATGAAATGTGAATTATTATTAATTTTCTTAATGCACGAAAATATAATCGTATTCCATTTAATGAATCCATCTACAATATTAGATTATGTTTTGTTACATTGCAAACCTATTTCTACTTTTGCATTAATTTGAAAATGCTCTTAAACTAATGATACAGTATCCTAATTAGTGAAGTCATCACTAATTATATAATTTCATTACAATACAGGTACAATGATGAAACCTTTATCTGTCAATTTAAACTATCAATTAAATATATGATATTGTAAATGATGGGTTTTGTTGGTGATTTGATTGATTGAATTCTGATAAATAAATGTAAGTAGTCAATTGCTTCGAAGACTGAAAATTCTTTGAATTCGTTTATGTAATTAGATTTAGGTGTTTCTTTATTTTCAAATACATATTCGGAAATTTTGTTGTTTTTATCAGTTGAGAATGTCCATTTGAATGAAAGAAACCGTTCGTAATCATCTTAAATCAAATGAAAGTACTTTACATTCTGTTATGCTTTTTCATTTAACACCCCCTCGGGTTCATAACTGCACTAAATTCACGTTCTACTAAATAGGAAGACGGGAAAGCAAGCAAGCTTCTGTATAAGTAACAAATAATGCAGAATATGAAAATAGTAATAATATTTGTTTGTATTCTTATTCAAACATTGGTTTCAGCACCTCATTTGTGGATAATTCAATATATTGCACCTGTATTAGTATGGATCCATCTGAATTCGTGAGTGTGCTTGTAAAAGGGTCCAACACAACAAATCGCTACCAATTTATTAACTGCCATTTATTTCAACTTTCATTATAATGAAAATGTGTCACAAATATTTTTGTTGTATTAAACCTTTCGCGGACCCATCCGACGTTGTCCACGCACCCCAAAATTATTTCCATTTTGCCACAGACGCCCTCAGTGGTCACAAGGACCCCTGGGGGTCCGTAGGAACGACTTAGGGTTTTAACGAAGATAAAGTATTCTGAATTATTTTATTAGTTATAACGTAATTGCTAATTATATTATTAAACATACAGAAATAATATTTCTGTTCATATAATTAATAAAATAATGTATTAATTCGGATCCGTGGCGCAGTGGTCGCGTCCATGTCCCGTTACGGACAGTTTCATAAATTGATTTTCAAGCGATTTATGGATTTCTAATCAGGCATGAATTTTTGTGGTGTTAAAAATTTCCTCCCACCCATCAAATCCTAAAACCGAGGCGTAGCGCGAGCGATTAGCTAAACACTAGTCCTGTGATAGATGTATCCTTCTATCCATACTCTCTTCGAAAAAGGTGAGGTTGAGCGATTGAGTAACAAGCAGTTCTCTTAGGAAACTTCTATTGAAATACCTTTATGTACCACATTGAGAGCGGACATGTTAAAAAGATTTTTAAAAATATAGGATTTTTTTTTAAATAATGAAATGAAAACGGCTTTTAGTAAGAACAACACCGAAATCCGGTTAGTAAATTTGAATCCCCTAATTGTAAGTATTGGTATAGTAAAGAATTCTCTAATTTACAAGGTGTAAAACTGTTTGTTTGTTTATGATTGTATATAAATGTAAATAGATATTTTATGTCACCTTAATACTATATTTGTATTGACGAGAGTCTCCTCACACATCTTTAATTCCCAGGCTAATTATTCGTCAGTAAGGAAGGACCTTTGGCATTTTTTAAATTCCTTTTGTCTGATTAAAACCAATGTAGCCAGTTAGCTCAGCTATAAAATTTAGGATTCAAAATAGGGAACAAAGCATTTAATTCTACAAAATTTTATTGGTTATCTGATACCTATTTCGGCTTAATGCTATCGTCAAAACTATCCTTAAACTTAAATTTCACGAAAAATCTACGATTATTTCTGCATCGTTGACAAAAACGTCCATTGTCACTTTTCATTTTAAAGTTAAAGCCTTTCTCTTTTTTAGAAATTTTAATATTTTATTTGTTTTACTGGTTTACTGTTTTCTACATATATCTGTGCTGTTATTACATTTTTTTTTCCATGTCCGTTTCCCAATGTGGAGCATATATCTCAACAGAATTTTTCTATGAGAACTGTTTGTTACTCAGTTGCTCAACCTCTCTTTATCGAATAGAGTAGGGATAGAAGGATATAGCTAGGACAGGACTAGTGGTTAACGCCGTGAGGGTGTGATGGGTGGTTGAGGAGGGTGTTTTAGACAACACAAATACTCAGACTACGAACACAAATCCATAAATCGATTGAAATATCAATTTATGAAAACTGTCAGCACCGGGAATCGAACCCGAGACATCCGTAGCCGCAGCCCACGGCGCTACCAACTACACCACGGACACCGATTACATATACTTTTATAATATAACTGTATAAGAAGAATTAATGATAAAACTGAAAAAAGCCATGCAGTTTTTTAAAATTTACATTTTTCAAAACGGAAACATTTATTGACAGTAGTATGAACAGTAGTTATAAGTAATAATAACTAACATATATATATATATATGCAGTAAACAAGTAAGATAAAAAATATCACAATTTCATTATTTCATAGTAAATATCTCCAATGTGCCAAAACCGTGCAGCACTTGGACCTCCGATGTGACAATATAGACATATTATTTCTATTGTCGTAAAAGTTGTGTTGTGAATTGTGTTTTATTTTTTAAAATATAATGTCTTTCCACCAAGAATCGCCAGTTTACACCTTAAAAGTGTTAAACATTATCGAACATTTTAGTAACTGACCTAAGTGGTGTTATTAATATTACTCTGATAAACTGAATAACTGTTTTTAAATTAAAATATTTAATATGCTCAAACGTGTTTTTGAAAAAGAAGCTTACTGGCATCATCAATTAATCGTAAATCGTAAAGTAAATGGGTTGAAATTTTATTGATGAGGCGTAATTACGTGAGCTTCTTATAATGATTAAAGTAAAGGTGATGAATTAATGTTTGTTTGGTCATTAAGAAGATTATTCCATGATTGTATCTATTAACTTTCACATGTTCTAATAAATTCTTATAACACAAATGTAGGCATATCGCGGATGAATTAAAAGTCATGTTGTTGGAAGCTTTTCAGAGTAGGTTTACGAATTGGGAATCTGTTTATTATTATCAAATGAAGTTCTTACTGGCGAATCAATAAACAGGAGACTAAAAATGTAAGGTGATTGATTAATTAAAAAGAAATGTCAAGTTGAGATAAAACATTTATTTATATCCAATACAATATTTACATAAGGTAGTAATTCAAACAAATTGTGTTTTGTTTTTAAAATATAATGCCTTTCCACCAACTTAAAAGTACAAAACAACACAAACAGTTTTACAACATTTACAAAATATAAAGAATACCCAATTATACTAATCCTTAAATTGTCTTGTCACAAACTTAACAAAAATTGCGACGTAGCTCTGGCTTCATCTGATAATCTTGTTCAACTTCGTCAGCCAGATGAGGGGCTAGAACGAACAAGCAAAGCTTTGGAGATGGTTTTAGGCTTGAGATATCGGTACCGAAAAGATTCCTGCTGAGGTTCTTCGGCAAAGGAATCAGTTTGCGGTTTCCTCGCTCCTCGGAACCGGGGTAGATGCGGCGCAATGATGATGGGCGCCTTGCGAGCATAACAGGAGTGATTGCCATACTATTGGGGGTGTTTTCGGTGATGCTATTATTACTGGGGCTGGGACATATCAACAAAAGAAGAAAATACGTGTATCAATAAAACAGTATTACACAAAAAGCATTATTTAAAAAAAATATATTTACTGTTGGCAATTACATGAGATCTTGGTTGTGAATTTAGATGCATTGGATGTGGTAAAATAATCCCATACCCATTGTCCATTATCTTGCTGCAGTACTTGGTCAGCCTAAGAGAAATGTGAAGATGATGAAGAGGATCTGCCTCCAATCTTATTTTCGTTTCAAACCGGAAGGATCTTTACCCGACTTTCGAATAATTGACAGCTTGTCATTTATAGATTTATAACACAAACAACATTCCAATATGGTATAGTAAAAACAGAAATATGTCAACTGAGCTCAAGAAGCAAGCACGAGCTATATTTTCAAACAGTGAACTCGATAACACAGTTCTAAAAGTAATATTTAATTTTAGAATTATCTTTATCGGTACAATAGATGTATACTGTGTGAAATCCAAAACAATCACCCTTCGAAAATGTACTCAATTTATTGGTTATTACAGATGATATAATTACCCCAAATATAAACTTTCACAGAGCTCTCTGACATATTGATGTAAATCATAGCACAATATTTTCAGTAGATTATAAATAGTTATTTTTAAGTGAATTAATACATTTTGTGATGCTATTATTTTTGAATATATTATTTTGTCATCTGTGAGTGCCCTATCTTTTTGTACGTCGACCCTTTTCATTAACAATCGATATAAAAATATAAACTACAGCTAAATAAGTAGTCAGTAATGTAAATATTAAGCAATTTAAATAGTTCAAACTTTGTATCTACCGTTTGGAAAGATTTGCGAATTGAAAATTAGCGTACAATTGTTTTAATATGAAGGAGCGTCAAACATAAACTAGTAAAAAACCTAACACTCAATTAAATAAATCCAGAACGTATGATGATTTTTGAAAACTATCGCTGTGAATAGATATTACCAATGTCGAGCCAAAAATCATTTCACAAATTCAATGGTATCTTGTGCTTTCAAAAGAGCAAAGATTGAATTTGTAGCAGTTTAATGTTTTTTTAATTTACTGAAATTACAATTCAGTTTTACCTATTTTTAAACATAATGTGTCGAAGATTGACTTTTAATACCAGTTTTATAGGCTTAAATTGTACAAAGAGAGCAACTTATAAGTAAGTAAAAAGATTCAAAATATACACAAGCTTTAGGTAGAATTAATATTACTAGGAATAGGCTAGAATGCTAGAAATATTCTACAAAATAATATTAATCATAGTTGAAAACATGAGACCTAATAAACATTGCTAAACTTATAAAAGCAAGCGTTCAACAACGTAGCAGCTTAGCAAGATGATGAGTAAGTAAATAAAGCCATATTAAACTATGAATGATTGCTATTTGGTCATATTGCTTTCTTGAATTGTTCTAAATGTGAATCTAATCATATTAATTCGCTAGAATGAGAAATCTGCAATCATTTTCTCCTGTTAAAATATGACTTAACAGCAATTCATCTTGGCTATCTTGGCGGTAATTTTAAAATACCATCATGTGTTTTGGTTCTAATTTAATGACGTTATTTTTATTTTAGTTTATTTTTAACTCTTCTTCATAATAAAACAATTATAAAGAACAACTTGCATGTTGAACTTGAGATCGGCATGGTTGTCTTTACAAATACGTTTCCGCTAATTTTCAATACACAAGTATAATATTTGCAAAGTTTGAACGATTAAAATTGGCATTACACAGTTATTACTGTGTTGTAGTTTTAATATAAAAAGTATCTTCTGTCACACTATACTTGGCGTTTTTTAATGAAAAGGGTCGAAATTGAAAAAAGATTGGGAGCTCGTGGATAAGCATTATTTATTATTATTATCGGTATCACAGATATTTCATAAAAAATGAGAAATTAGAAATTACATGTACGGGTATTAATTAATGCGTCAGAGCGTCCCTGTGACAATTTCTACTTGGGGTAATTAGTCCCAACGATAACCAATAAATTGAGAACATTTTCGAAGGACTGCATCAGTATCGTTCTGGATTTCACACAGTATACATCTATTGTTCCGATAAAGATACTTCTAAAATTAAATATCTTTATATTACTTTTAGAACTCTGTTATCAAGTTAACTAATTGAAATTATAAGTCGTGTTTTTTTTTTGAACTCAGTCAACATATTTTAGTTTTACTATACCAAATTGGAGAGTTGTTCTTGGTTGAAATTAAGCAGCTGTAAACTGTACTTGAAATTTGAGTGAAGGTCCTTACTTACAACGAAAAGATGATTGGAGAATACTTACGGCAACCTTGGAGCCATGTTATCTTCATCATTTGGCATATTTCTCTGAGGCTGACAAAGTACCGCAGCAAGATAATGGAAAATGGGTAAGCTTTTAAATTCCGTAATATTCGATTTCTAGAGTAATTATTTTGCCCTGTCCCCCAATGTTTAATTCAAAACCAAGATCTCAAGTAATTGCTTACTTATGATTTATAACAGTAAATAATTTTCTTTCTTAAAAAACGCTTGTCGTGTAATATTATTGATTGACTGTATTATTTTCTTTTATAGTGATGTACCAGCACTAGTAGTGAACTCATCACCGAAAACACCCCCCAATACGATGGTAATCACGCCTGTTATGCTGGCAAGAAGGCCTTCATCACTGCGCCGCATCTACCCCGGTTCCGAAGAGCAAGGAAACCGCAAGCTGACTCCTTTGCCGAAGAACCTCAGCAGAAATCTTTTCGGTACCCCAAAGCCGTCTCCAAAGCTTTGCCTGTTCGGTATAGCTCCTCATCTAGCTGATGAAGTTGAACAAGACAGGATGTTCAAGTTATCAGATGAAAACAGAGATACGTCTCGATTATTATAGTAGTTCTATTGTTATGTGAAAAACAATTTAAGTATTAGTGCAGTAAAGTATTCTCTAATTTCCATGTTGTAAAACTGTTTGTATGTTAATATGAGTGTATATATATATGTGTGTAAATAAATATTTTTTTTCAACTTAACACATTATTTTTATTCATCAGATTCACCTCACGTGTCTTTAATTTCAAGTTTTATGATTTCTCAGTAAGAACTTCCACTGTTTTTTAAATTCAGAGTCAATTTGTCAAGTGAGAAAAGCCAAATTGTCAAAAAAAAATAGACAATATGGGTACCAGAAAGCCGCATATACATGAGAATATGGATTTGGATTAATATAAAAACTAGTCTAAGATATTTTTCTTCAAAATTTTATGTAGAACGACGTCCATACATCGCGTTAAATAACTCTACAGTATCTGGCAAATAGCTGTTTGTTTTTTTTATTATACATGATTGTACATTTACATTCGATAATCTGCTTCTGAGTTTATTTTTGATTTGGTTCATAGACGAGTTTACTTCGATTTCTTTTTATTCGCTATCTTTTCATGACATAAGAGACATGACTTTTCATGACATATGAGACAAGTTGGAAAACCATCCATATTTTGACTCAATGCATATGACTCGGTCCATTCATTATTAAAATTTTCGACAAATATTTTTCTTCCTCTTAGATATAGCTGAACCCATTTCGTTCATGGGTTGATTTGTATACATTTTAATAAACTACAAACTGAAAAAATCAAAATGAACATGGTAAGAGTAGAAGACGATCTCTAGTCTCTTATAAGAACCGAGAACTTTTATGAACGTTCTTATGCTAAAAATTTACAATACTAAAACACAAGAAGTTACCAACGAAGTTATTATGAAAGTTAACTACCTACCTAGTAATAACGTTGATAAATATTATAATAAATGTCTCGGTTACTTTTTACAGAATTATTCTAATTATAAATATTTATTCTGAAATATAAAGTGATATGAATAAAAATAAATATTTACCTTGATTAATCCTTGTTGCCAAAGCTTCGAGCAATTGAAAATAACGTGAAGACGAAATCAAATCACAACTCACACCGACTAAGTTCGACGTTAACTCAATAATTAATGGCCGGCGTTCTGTCAAGTCGGTAACTGCTTGACCGACCGCAATTGCAATTGTCAAGTCACTAACTTTTCCATAACAGTACATTTGTTTTACATGCATATATAATACTTATGTTATTAAAATAAATGTTCGGCGGTTCGCGAGCCATCTATTCCGACCCCTGAGCTAGGCTAACGGTTGGAAATTATTAAGAAGCTGACGCCCGCTATAAAAAAAATCCAACTACAGCGGAGTTAGCCTCTGCGGCTTGTGGGTGCCAATACCTATACTCAAAGCATTGTAATAATTATCTAAAAAAAAATGTTTTACACAGAATTGACAGAACGTATGTAGAGGAATATTCGTGCATTCGTACGATATTGTATTGTTTCATTACATCGGAGTAATCAAATTTATGCTCGTTGATATTCTTATTTTTGATAGATTTTAGAATAAATTTTTCCATAAGGCTATCTCTTTACATGATAAAATTAAATTCACATTAGAAGTAGAGATAGACAATAGCATAGCAAATAAAATATATCATAATAACGAACTTAGAACTATCTAACAAATAGCGCTTAGATAACAAATATGTTACAATGTAGCAGTGATTCCTAAACTATTTTATGAAACACATTTGAAATTCTCTAGACAGCTTATTTACACTTACATACTCCTAGAAACCGTCTATGTATCGATTAACTACATAGGGAGAATTAGTTATAAAATCCACCAAGAAATTAAAAACTCCTATAAGTATTTAGGTACCCTGTGTAACCGTATACTGAGAATTCGCCGTGGCGCTAGAATTTAAACTATTTCGCGTTAAATTTAAAGAGGGATCAAAAATATCCCGATCCCCATATGATATTGAATGCCTCAAAGTTATTTCTCTATCATATTATAGTATTCTCAGGGCGCGAGCTTTAAGCACCCAGTTTACTAACATTACATCGGCAGTGCGATATGTTAGATGATGAAATAAAATATAATGTTAAGTTGAGATAAAATATTTATTTACATTCATATACTATATAAAATAATGTACTATTACATATTGTACAAACACTCTACGGAAATTAGAAAATGCCTTATTATAATCATATTTAAAATATCAAATATTTATAGTCTTTTCATTAACACTACTACAATAATCGAGATGTATCTTTGGCTTCGTCTGATAACCTGAACATCCTGTCTTGTTCAACTTCGTCAGCCAAATGAGGAGCTACACCGAACAGGCAAAGCTTTGGAGACGGCTTTGGGGTTGAGCTCTCGGTACCAAAAAGATTTCTACTGAGGTTCTTCGGCAAAGGAGTCAGCTTGCGGTTCCCTCGCTCCTCGGAACCAGGGTAAATGCGGCGCAATGATGACGGCCGTCTTGCGAGCATTACAGGAGTGATTACCATCGTATTAGGGGGCGTTTTCGGCGATGCGTTCACTACCGAGGCTGGGATATCGCTATAAAAGACAATACATTAAATTGATAGAACATTACAAGGCGGCGTTTTTATGTAATTTATTAACTGCTATAAACAATAACTTGAGATCTCGATATTGGATTTATTATTTACATTGAGATTCAGAATCAAATATTGAATAGCTTACCCGTTTTCCATTATCTTCCTGCAGTACTTGTTCAGCCTCAGAGAAAAGTGGCAAATGATGAAGATGATATGCCTCCAAAATTGTTGTAAATATCCACCAATCATCTTTTCGTTTCAAACCCGAAGGATCTTCGACAGCTTCTAAATTTATACCACAAACAACTTAAAAATATGCCAGCTAAGCTCCTCAACAAGCAAGCACGCGTTATAATTTCAATTTGAAGAACACGAGAACACTGTTCTGAAAGTAATATAATAATTATATTTAATTTTAGAATTATCTTTATAGCAACAATAGATGTATACTGTGTGAAATCCAGAACAATACTGATGCCACCCTTCGAAAATGTTCTCAATTTATTGGTTGTCGATGAAGTTAATTAACGTAATTAGAAATCTTCACAGGTTGCTCTGAAATATTGATGTAAATCATAGCAGTATATCTTCATTACATTATAAATAGTTATTAAAGCAAATTAATCGCAATTAATACATTTCCTTTAGTTAAAATTTCTGAATATATAATTTTTTACTAAATATCTGTGATGCTAATAATAATAAATAATATTTATCCACGAGTTCCCAATCTTTTTTGAATTTTGGCCCTTTTCATTAACAAAAGACAAATATAGAATGACAGAAGATACTCTTTAGAATAAAACTACAACACAGTAAGTACTGTGGATAAGGAACCATAGTGGTATGTAAAAATTACAGCCACGATAGATAGAATAACGCGCTAAAGAATCATTCCAAAAAAAAATATGCTTTACTGGTTACGTCAAGTATGGATTTGGACCAGTGCAGCTTATTTATGGTTATATTTAGTAATACTACAGTTTGTTTCTACTCTACCACACAATATAACTATGTTTGATCTTATGTGTCAAAGATTGACTTTTACTACTAGTTTTATCGTCTTAAACGGTACGAAGAGAGCAACGCTCAAGTATGTAAAAATGATCAAAATATAAACACGCTTTAGTGGTCGAATCTGTAAAACTGAGAATATGCTATAAATTTTCTAAAAAATAATGTTCTTATGAATATAAATCATAACTAAAAATCTTTTGATACATCACATTACTCTTAAAACTTAAAAGCTTAAGTTCAATAGCAAAATACCCACAACATCACTATCTTATTAGTTTTATAAGTAGAGAAATTGTACTCTTTACATTGGCACCTTTTATTTATGAATGCATATTTTCTTTTTGCAGTGTTTGCTTTCCTATAAAGTTCTCATTTTTCTCATCAAAGAAGTCATAAGTCCTCCCATTATACAAACATTCAACGGTGTTAAAACATTGAGAGCCTGTGGAATATTGTAACTGTAAATTTACTATCTAGAAGTGGGCGACCCATCAAATACTAACGATAATTCATGAACACAAAAATAGGATTTTTAAACATTTTATAGCGTAGGTACCTAATAACTTATATTATTATATTAATGTTATCTTTTCTTGGGCGAAGATAAAAATGGCAGCACTGTCAATGTTTTTTGATTTTGACGTTTACTTGTGTCATTTTAAACTGTCACTAATGACAGCCAGTTGTGTGTATTGCAATATTGGCGCTTCATAATAATATACGGCTGCTAAAATGTCTAAATTCACATTAAGTTACATTTTTACGTTATTTTTGTGTTTTCAAACATGTTATGCCGCTACCCCTATTGTTTTGTGGCATGGAATGGGTGAGAAAATATATTATAAAATACATTTTTTATTAATATTCACTTGTCCGTTTAAAAATAAAAATCACAGCAGCATAAATCAGATAGCTGATAGCCTAATATAATCTTTAAAAATTAAGATCGTTTGTCAGATTTTAAATTTGGAACAAACATAGATAATATTATAATAATTTATTGAAGATGCCGAAAGGCGAAACCCGGGTCGTCAGTGACAAAATACATGGAAGTGTACAAAATCTCAATAATCCAAATTTGATATTGAAGTTCCATCAAGCACCCTCAGTCGATATCTTAAATTAGAAACGTAATAGGTTTTGTTTGTATTTTTTAATTATTTTCAAAATGTGTTTATTGTAAAAACATCTCGTATTATTTAAAAAAAAAAGGACAAATTTCACTCGATTATTGAGTATTTCAAAATAACTCAGGGGTAGGTAATCCTTTATGTAAAGTTAGATTAGATTAGCTTAGACATTTTAATAGAGAATAGGTAAATATTATTATATCCTTATTATAGGATTAAATTATTTCAAGTTATTAACTATCAATACAAAAGCCTAAAAAGTTTGTTATATTAAGGATTGCATATTTAGTTTGTGAAATAAATTATTTTGTATGTAGCATATTGTTTTCTAAAGATTTTTTTACTTGTCGATTACATGCCACAATCAAGAAACTGACATTTTGGAATGCAAACATCTCAAAATTTTTATTTTAGCACATACATAGCAACATATTGAGTTCTACAATATTTATCTCATATTGTTGATGTCAATTTTGACATCACAACATTGTCGAAACAGTGCTTAAATGTATTTTTGTTTACTAATGTATACTATTAAAAGGGAAGGATGATATATCATGATTATACTGGAAGATGACATGTTTTCGTTGATGGCCTATGTTTTGAAATCGATACAGCTTTCTTCAAGGGCTACAGAATATTCGAACATAAAATATTTTTTATTTAGTATTCAAGTTTTTAATATACATATTTACATAGTCACTAATACCAAAAACCTGATTTTTTTCAATTGGTTTTACTTGAATATAATGATTTGTGATTTATGCCCTTAATACAAAATAATATAATATAATATATCATTACCTGCTTAAACACAATTAGTCTGATTTACATGTAGTTTATTTAATGTGATGATTCTAATTCAAGTTTTTCTTGGAAAAAAGAACAATAAACAAAATACATTGAATGGATATTCAAAATGAATTAGATGTAATTAAGTGAGCTTGTCATAATTACTTTTTTTATTAAAGTAAGTAAATTTTATAATCCAAACCAAAGTGTAATTATCTAATTAATATATATTTTGTATTTGAAAACATAGCAATTCCATGTTTTAGAATATACTATTATTTCATAAAGCAGTCATATTTCTATTTTTAAATTTGAAGTACACTTATCGACTGGACAAAGTTCAATATTGTGTCAAGTATTAAATTCAATGAATAGATCTTGTATTGTTCATCATTTGACTTCAAACTTATGTTCCAACATACTTTGACATATGAATTCTATTAATCGTTTATTGGATAAGTTTATTATAATACATATTTACTGCAATAATGGAAGTAGGAAGTGATTTATGAGTGACTACAGTAATTGACACTCTGTCGCTTAATTGCTTACTTTCTCTTCTTACTATACACTTCAAATTATTTATTACCATTGCTTCGGATTGTATTACAAATGTAAGTAAACCGACCTGCAATAAATCACCCCAGAATGATTTTTAATACAACAGTATCTTGTATCAGATTTCTTGCTTTGTTTTTTGTAACTTATGTTTCCTTTATAAAATAGATTGAAAACAAATCAATTGCTGTCATACAGTATAATGTGCATGTTTCACGAAAATAGATAACAGATCTTTTATATATCTTAAGAAAAAAATAGTTGTCTGGAAAGAATGTCCAAGATAACATATCTACACCCAAAAATAGCAAAAAACTAAATCAGACAGGTGAATACAATAGGAGAGGTTTTTAGACTGATTACAAATGTTCCAACGGTTACCTTAAACAGTTTACTATTTCTTACTTGGTCACTTCCTCCTGAATGACATATTAGGGACAAATTATATGATCAGCATCACATTAAATGTGATATTTTTTAAAAATCTACAATGTCATAAGTATCCCATTAGACAATCATATTTATCTTTGTCAACGATATAATATATT
The DNA here is from genome assembly GCA_022494535.1 of Himalopsyche phryganea. Taxonomy (NCBI): domain Eukaryota; kingdom Metazoa; phylum Arthropoda; class Insecta; order Trichoptera; family Rhyacophilidae; genus Himalopsyche; species Himalopsyche phryganea. The sequence continues at coordinate 1,044,753 of JAGVSL010000116.1, read as the reverse complement.
ATTATGTTGTGTAAATTTAAAACTGTCATACTTATGGCCAACAATTGACTGCAAAAAACTATGAAATCATATTACTTTAATACCAAATCTACTCCCCATTTAGAGCATATGGACTTCTAATGAAGTATCTCAATAGAACTTGGTTTTTTTTTTTTGCGACAACTGGTTGTAATTCAGTTGCTTGACCTTTATTTTTTAAAGTGGGTAAAGATAGACGAATTAAGGATGGGCTAGAAAAGACTATTAGTTATTATCTTCTCTATGCACTGTTTCAATGATAAGATTGTATTTTTATCACTAAATTGATATTTAAAAAATACAAATAATATCATATTTATGTGAAATTATTTGTTTATGCACTAACTTTTTAGCGGCTGGTAAAAACGAAAACATACATGAACTTACTATAAAAATTTTCGTTATACATGCTAAAATCCCTTTCATTTTATCCATAGAGTAATATACTATTATTTTATCTGCCAATCCAACCAAAGACCTTCATAGTATCTACCTACTATACATGCATACAAAATAATAGCTTGAAGGTTTAATAATTGCATAATATGTTTCTAGCTTCATAAAGTAATTATTCTTCACATTTTATTTTTGTTTGATGCATTTTAAATGCTGATTGTTTATTCAAGTACAGTGAAACCCTGATTTGACATTCCCAGAATTCACGTTTTCCCTTTCATTTATGTATAATAAATGTACCTGCTTTTATGTTTTTATTTCCTGCAATTTGCATCTAAAATATTCAATCAAAATTACATATAGTTGAAGGTAAATTGAGGACCTTTAACGCTATTTTACTAGCGTTGATGACTCGCATGACCAAAACATTCAAATCAATTATTGAATCAAAAGAGTTTTGTATTGACAACCCAAACCAATGTGCATGAGTTTTTAAATAAAAAAAAATTTAATTGTAAAAAAGTCTATTCTTTCTATTATCGAATAATTATAAAACTTCAAAAATATAAAATTGTGGTTTAAATGTATGATAATTTAATATTCCCTACTTAACAGATAATTCTGAGTGTTATTTTATCGGTATTGTGTAATTGTCTGCACAAGAATGCTATAATAATATTTTTTTCATGCAGCAATAATGAAATTTATTTATTATGTGTAGTAAAACAATACTATTCATGTTTTTCTTATGTAAAATTTTTAATGGCTTTATTTCCAAGTAATATATCACTTGAATAGTGTTAACTTTCAATTATTGGTGGGAAGCCATTATGTTTAAAAGAATACAACAGTATATGGTACTAATTACGGTACTAATAAAAAGTGTTTTGATGACATGGAATAGGACATTTTTTGGTATTAAGAAGTTAATTTGACTTATCTGTCAGTTTGTCATCAGGTTGTTAATCTCAAATAAATTCATATATGAGTGTGCATAATAGATGATAATAAACATAATTGAATCACAAAATCAGCATTTTTTGTTTGTTCAGATTTGGACATTCTACTATCTACTAGCAGGCCAAACTGAAAGGGGGTAACAAAGTGACCATAGCCAGTTATGAATTGGCTGGTTATAAATTATTTTTCATCTGATTTGATAGTCTCTTTTGTTGTAAACAATTCTATAATTGACTGTACTTATCATTTGTGAAGATTGCTGCAAAATTTTATCAGATGTCATTATTATTGCAATCATTTTGTCTACAAAAAAACGTTGTTTTTGTACCTTGACCTTGTTGATTTACATAAGTTTGAAAGTAAAATTTTGTTTCTAGGCGAATCTCAATTTTTTGTCATCTGTCAATAATTATTTCATATTGGTGAATAACAACAGATAAATCACTTAAAATTAATTACAATAATTAAACTTATATAAGAATTTGATGCATACATATAGGCGTTTAATAGGTATTACAATAGATCATACAAATTTGTATTTATACTGGTATTAGCAGAGGTGGTCGGCAAATTGATAGAACAATGTGTGGCGCTTAGTCTATGGATGTTGTAATGAACACAACAAAAGAATCAATTACATTTTTACGAATTTGATTCTCAGGCTCATTTAATATTATTTCCACAGACCTAAACTTACTTAACGAGTTTGGTTAACTAAGAATAAGAATACTCAAAATTCCAAAGAGTTAATACTACTCGGGCGAGTACCTGAGACCGTTGATAAGTCTGATGAAGCATTACTACATCTGTAGGTGTGTTTTAGGTATGCTTGATGTATTGAATGGAATGGAAAATATGCTTTAAATACTTTGGAACCCATGAAGTGTGTGTCTTTCATTAGTGACCTTTACACACAGACGCTCTCACGCGCAATTAGGTGGTGTGTGTGCTTTAAATCTAAAAAGAGAGTGAAGCCCGCCATTGGCGTTGTCATATTTATGATTTTTATAATTGAATTGGTGAATTTTGAACACTTTAGATTAATTGTACTATTTCTCAACTCTATAAAAACATGTAATATCCCATAATAAATCATATACATTCTTTTGACAGATGAAAAATTAAACTTTTTTTCAATTGCATTAGTCGCCACAGGTAAAAAGACGGTGTCAGGCAATTATTTGTATTGTACCATGTCAATAATTTGTTTTTATTTACATTCTTATTGAAGTACAATATTTTCATAGAAGCTCTTCATCATACGAGAGTATTGATTTAAAACTTAGATGCGTGCTAACAAGTCATTGGCATTTTTTCATATTATTAGTTTATTATTAGATATGTCATGGCTTATCCACATTGAATTAGCGTGGTGGTAAAATAATAGATATAGGGCAACAATAGATGGGCGGGCTGTAGCTTCTCTGGTGATATGAACCAGGCATTTTAAGCTGTACGTTTTCATCCACAGGTGATACATGTTGCTTTTCGTTCAGTCTCGGGGCTTTCAAGACTTTCCTGGAAGAGCAAATCACCGGTGTTTATGTCAAGTCAATTATGGTCGGTGACTCTGTCATTCAGGACATGGAAAACGGCTACTTTATGGCGGCGAACAAGCAAGTGGATTTAGTCTGTAAGCAGATCCTTGCTGATCCTTTACTATCAGAAGGTTACAACGCCATTGGATTTTCACAAGGGAGTCAGTTCTTGTAAGTATTCAATAAAATTGCCATTCTGGAAGACCAAAGTATGTAAAAAAAAAGAATTTCAATATAGCTTTCAATGACATTGTTCTGATTAATTGACTCTGGTTTACTGATTGCAATGCCAGTATTAGTGAAATCGGTATTTGATCGGTACAGTTAAAATACGGCTTGTTGAAAATTAAGTAAAATTGTAATGTGGATGTAATTAATTTTTCATTTAAAATAATAATTTAGGGTTACTTCTAGACACCACGAGACGATATCGTCTTTGACGCCATGTATATTGATGCACACTTTTTTTCTCATACACATTGTATTTTATGCCTTCCAGTCAGTCACGTGTCGGTTCTTGCGAAATTTGTCTCATATAAAGATTTTTCGAATCGAAATTGTTGTTTGAAATACCAGTATTGATATATTTGCCTGGCTTTGCAATGCCTACTCTGATTTCTATAGAAATGGTTAAGTTATAAATACATCTAACCCTAAATGGGTGAAACAGAAATTTACAAGTTTACTTATATGGAAGATTTATCACAGATCAGATAAGTATTCAAAATTAAATTCTTTGTATAATTTTCAGCCAAGGCAACATACCCATATAAATAACTAAAGAAAATTTGCATTCGATGATTTGAACTCAAGAGCGTTATCACTAGGTCTAAGTGAACAGCTATCTGTTATTATATAATTTAAGACATCGACTGAGGGTGCTTGATGGAATTTCAATATCAAATTTGGATTATTGAGATTTTGTACACTTCCATGTATTTTGTCACAGTGACAATTCCATCAAGCACCCTCAGTCGATGTCTTAAATTATATCAATATAACTAGTACAGCAAGATTGATTGAACTCTACAGTAAATTAGTGTTAAAATATCGTGTTGTTTGTCAAAATTTATGGTTTAATATCAGTTGTTTTAAAAATAAAGTGACTCCCGCATAAAAACATGGAGGATCAAAAATTATTTTATCAAGAAATTTTGGAAATCAATAGAGCCCAGTTAAATTCCTTGCCAATTCTGAATGAGCAGCTGAACCTTCCTAATTCTCCGTTATTATATCCTATACGTTGAAACACCTAACAGATGTCTACTCTGTTAATGTGTTGTTTACAAAATAAGGATTAAGGCGATTAACTCAGGTATCAGTGTGGCTCTCAGACGTATAATATCTTACCTCGTAAATAATATTTGTCGTATTTGTATCTTCTATATAAACGTTAGACACTGTTTACTGTCTGTTAGTTCGAGTCCATTCGTGTGCTCGAATGCCTGAAGATGCCGAAAGGCGAAACCCGGGTCGTTAGTGACAAAATACATGGAAGTGTACAAAATCTCAATAATCCAAATTTTATCTGTTATTATTTAGGAGTGAACTAAAATATTATCCATTTTGTGTAAACAAAAGGATTGTGAATCACAACCAGTCGTTGAACTGCTGCCGTCGACACACTCCGTAAGGATTCCATGTGCTTTATATATAGAGTACATCATATGGATCAATAAACAAATATATTATTGACAATTCTAAAAAAGTTTCTACCCCTTAGACCATATAAATTTTCCACATGGAGCATGTGGTCACTGAAAATCTCATTCAGGATCCTCTGCCACCTGTATCAACCACCTGGCTTTGCCTCCTCCCAGATCATTATCACTGATGTAACAATTAGCTGCCTGGTTCGATTCCTAAGCACCGAATTCCTCACAAAGTCAAAACACTATGTAATTTTCACTCGAAAGTCTAAAATTTGATATTGTATTATATTTCCAGACGTGCAGTTGTACAGCGATGCGGACATAAAATCCCACCCATGAAGAATCTGATCTCCTTAGGTGGGCAGCACCAGGGTATCTATGGTCTGCCGAATTGCGGAGCCCTGGAACACGACGCTTGTGATTATCTCAGGCGCCTACTGAACCATGCAGCTTACCTCAGGTATCCACACTTGTTTTATTCTAATATAAAAACGCTCTGCTACTTCGCTTAGAAAGTATAGAGGTATCACCAGAACTATTGTCAATTATACATCCTTTGACATTTGTATTTCACAATTTATCGAGATTGAAAAATTAATGAATGAAAAATGTCCAAGCGGCATGTCCATGATTCCTCGCAAACTGCTTTGCTTCCTTCCATGACATGAAAGCATCCTTTTGTTCTTCCGACTACACTCTATGGATAGTATTCAACGGTCGTCCAGTATGCGGAAATGTTAAGATAATTCTTGCGGAATTAAATACATTCCTATGAGCCAATCAAACACTTTGAGATGTATCACTACTTAATTAAAACAAATACCTTCAATTCTAATTGAATTCTTAGCGAATCATTTTTTTTATCACTCTGCCTGCTATGAAGAAAGCGATGAGAAAGCAAGTATTTACGATGATTCTTATCTTTACATAGAGGTGAATGAGTGATCCTCGTTTATTACAATGATTTGTATCTTCTTGAAAGACTAATGCTATTTTATACCTTATGTAATGGAGTTCTTCCGGGTAAATATCAATTCAATCAACGTTATTTAGCATGTTGGTATAGAACACAGGCTTCCAACCTATGGGTCCAACCCCAAACGCCTGCTGATGAAATAGTAAATCAGAAAATATATTAGTAATGATGTGTAATATATCGGCACATGGTATTTTTAGCAAAGTCAAGGGTTATTATATAATCACTTTTAAGGTGTTAACTGTCAATTCTTGGTGGAAAGACATTATATTTTAAAAAATAAAAGACAATTCATTTGTACTACTTCCACATATTTATCAGGTGATAATGCTCGTGATGAGCGAAACCGGTCCTGATCATTATAAATATGTGGAAGTAGTACAAATGAATTGTGTTTTATTTTTTAAAATATAAGGTTATTATATATATAAAATGTGTTTTTGTTTCAGTTGGGTGCAGAGCTACCTCGTACAGGCGACATACTGGCATGATCCCTTGAACGAAGATCTGTACAAGCGTCACAGTCAATTCTTGGCCGACATAAATAATGAGATCACAATCAACAGCACTTATGTGAATAATCTGTCAAAGCTGGAGCATTTCGTCATGGTCCTGTTTGAGAATGATACCATTGTAGAACCGAGGGAGACACAGTGGTTCGGTTTCTATGTACCTGGACAAGCGAAGAATATGCAGACGTTGCAAGAGTCTGACATATACGTACAGGTATAACTTTTTCCAATAGGGTTATAAATAATTGCACTTTGTGTTAGATAGTATTCACTTGGTACACTTGAACTTTTATTTCGATAGTGTGCACTTTGGATTAGACAGTATTAACTTAGTACACTCAAACTTTGATTTTAATAGTTTCCACTTAGTCACGGATTCTTTTAACAAAGGGAGTTAAGTTGTAGTAGCTTATGTTAGGGTTGGTCTGGTTTGGTTTGTGTAATGTATTCTAATGTGTGGAGGCAATATAGGCAACCTAATACCCGGTAGAAGAATATTTCACCATTTCATTACAGCTTCGTGCAACTATCGATTTCAAATTGTGAGTATTCATTAAATTTTTAAGAAAATGAATTTCAGTAGGTTTTATAGCAAATTTAAAATTAACACATTAAGGGATGAGTTATTGTAACATTTTTACGTTATCAGACTGGAAAGAAAATGCTTATATAAATATTTTGAATTTTTAACTATGTCCACTCCCAATATGAAGCATATGGACCCCTTTTAAAGTTTATATCAACAGAAAATTTTCTACGCCAACTGATTGTTAGTCAGTTGCTCATCCTCTCTTTTTCCTAAGAGAGTAGGGATAGAAGGATAAGGTCAGCTGATCACTATCAAAATTGATATCTAAGAATCTCTTTCTCCACCTCAATTTTGTTACTTACCAACTTCTGTCAGTATGGTGACAATGTAGCCATCGACCAGTACTCTGCTATGGCTATACCTCCATTTTTTTTACCATGTCCGCTCCCAGTGTGGAGCATATGGTATCCTAATGGAGGTATCTCAACAGAAGTTTTTCTACGAGAACTGCTTGTTACTCAGTTGCTCAACCTCTCTTTTTCGACGAGAGTAGGGATAGAAGAATAGGGCTACTGCCAATAGTATAATAGGACTGGTGATTAGCTAATCGCTCTTGCTGTGCCCCGTTTTTTGGATTGGATGGGTGGCAGCGAATTTTAGACATCACCAACATTCATCCATATGAACAGAATCGATTCAAAATCAATTAATGAAACTGTCCGCACCGGGACTTGAACCTAAGCCTTCTGTAACTGTAGCCAACAACGTTAACCACTGCACCATTAGGAGGGCATATTGGTAGCGAACATGGTCAAAGATTAAAAAAAGGCCGATCTCGAATTCATTTTACCACAGTTTCTGCAATTGTCATTATTAATAGCCTTGAAGTGTTACAGCAATTATATTCTTAATTTTTTTTTTCAGGATCGACTCGGTCTTAAGGGTTTAGATGAAGCTGGAAAACTGGTTTTCTTGTCGACGCCCGGCAACCATCTTCAATTCTCGCAGGAATGGTTCACTAGCAACATAATAGAAAAATATTTGTTGTAATACTTGCAATAATCATTGCATTCCCATTAGCAAATTTCCCTCCAAAATCATCAGTTGAACCTAATAAGGCTATCTGGATATAATCACTTCAGTTAGATTATTATTGAAGAATGCCGTTTTTTATTTCTACCTCTCTCAACTTATGAACTTTGCTAATGGTAGCTATTTAAGCCACTTGTTAATATTTACGGAATTATGTGATCATATTATGGTATTTGTATTTTATATAGATTTAATTTAATGCAACAGAATGTGATCAGAGTCAGTGATGTGATAGAAGCTGTCTCAAAATCTAACAAACTGTGTTACCCACAAATTGAACAATTTTAATTAATTATAATTTGAGTCGGTGAAAACCAAACATGGCAATCTTCATCGAATGTCAATGTTCAATTAGTTTTATTATTATTTCTACTGTTTGGAATGATCACACTTATCTTATAACCAGTTTCGTGATGCAATGGTTAACATTGATGGCTACGGCTACGGATGTCTCCGGTTCAAGTCCCGGTGCGGACAGTCTCATAAATTGGTTTTTCAATTGATTTATGGATTTCTGTTCGTAGGCATGAATGTTTGTGATGTCTAAAATTCCCTCCTACCCATCAGATCCAAAAAAAACGGGGCACAGCGCAAGCGATTAGCTAACCACTAGTCCTGTCATTCTATTCCCACTCTCTTCGAAAAAGAGAGATTGAGCAACTGAGTGACATGCAGTTCTTGTTGGGCGAAGATACCTCCATTAGGAGACCATATGCTCCACACTGGGAGCGAACATGGTATTATCTTATAGCCACAAATACAAGATATATACGCTAAACTGATAATAATAAATCAAATGTATAATGCAAGATGCGCATTGTTCGTATTAGACTTAGAAATGCTCAGTTTACAGAGTATATTCGACGCGAATCAAATCAGTTTGTATGACGGTGTTATGAAAAGAAACTACTAGCTTTCACACTATGCCTGCAGCTGTATCAGACTGGAAAAGTGAGATAGCAACCGATTCGTAACGATTCTAATATTTCTATAGAACCAAACAAATAACCTTGTTCACTCTAAAAATTAGATCGTTTGAATTCAATCATTCGCGAATTCATTGTCTAGTACACGTGGCTGCAATGAACAAACCAACACAGCCATCGCTTGCTTGTACCCGGGGAATGAGTTGAATTCGATAACATTACTGCATGACTAATCAAATTTTAGAAATGACAGACATTAAAATTGATACCTAATGATGCAGGGAAATGTAGTAGATGTTTGAAAACTACAATTTTATGATGAAAACGGATTTTACTACATATATGAAATAAAATTTGGATTATTGAGATTTTGTACACTTCCATGTATTTTGTCACTAACGACCCGGGTTTCGCCTTTCGGCATCTTCAGGCATTCGAGCACACGAATGGACTCGAACTGAGTATATATGTGATAAAGGCGAAACCCGGGTCGTTAGTGACAAAATACATGGAAGTGTACAAAATCTCAATAATCCAAATTTAATATTGAAATTCCATCAAGCACCCTCAGTCGATGTCTTAAATTATATATGAAATAATTCTTTATTTACTCATGCCAACATAAAAAATATAAAGTTGGAGATGATCTTGTTTGATTTGCATCGACTCATTAATTAGTTGTGAAACATTAATCATTAGAAGGAAAATTTAAAAAATCCAAAAAAATATTGTTACCAAGAGTTGAAAAACAATAAGTTACTCATGTTTTTTTTTTAAGTTTTATGCTTGAACAAAGGCATTATAATTTCCCTATGTACACTTCTTGTAATATTGTTAAATTTTCTTTTTTTCTGTTATATTTTAAGCGTTGTGATAATTTGGGTTGAAATAAAAAAGTTTTTTACTTGATTATAATTATTGCTGTATTTTTTAATTTCCAAATATGCTGAGCACTTAACTCTTTGGCTGTTTTGAGAGAAATTATATCATTTACAATTAGTAATAAAGGTTATTTTATCAAAAAAAAAAAATACTGTACACGTGTTCACTGATGTCTTCTGGTGTTCTTCTGATGTCAGAAGACGCAGTAGGTAACGCATTCTATTTTTGAATTTTGGTTTTGTATAATGCAAGATGTAGGTGTATATATCGTTATCATCTTAGTGTGAAGAACATGTCGTTAAAATATCTTAGCTTAATGAAATGCTAACCAGAGCATTAATATACGTCGTGAATGTGAAGGTATAGGGAAGACTGGGTTCACACGTCATGCCACACTTGCCAAGTCAACTAGGGTGACCATGACACGCAATAGGAAAGCTGAAAATATTCAATTAAGCAAAAAAAATATTTTCAACGGTCCAATGGACACAGCGCCTCAAGAGTCATTGTCATGTTAATGTAATATGACACAACATCTTAGGTGTTAACTGTCAATGCTTGGTTGAAAGGCATTTCATTTAAAATAAATGTTTCACAGGTTTATCTTGATAGAAAATGAAAGTATCGTAGGTTTTATTAATAAAGTGTATCTCGTTAATAAAGCCATAATCCAATTATATGTACTGGATAGGTAAAGCTTTTAGAATAGAGGCTAACTTACATCTAAACTTCATAATCGACAGTGTTTTGGCCAATTGATGTGACCCTGAAAATTGACATTGTTCAGGAGAGAGTAGAAACTGTTTTTATCGAAAACATTATGTGATGAGTTGCATTATGAATGTTTGAAATGTACTCCTGTGAATTCTCTTGTTTCCAGATTCGGGATTATATGTAGGGAGTGTTGATATAATAGTGGCTTACATCAAGTGGTCGGATCAGAATTTTTTAACCTAAAACCAATGAAAAAATATCTTTCCCTTCCGTAGTTAGTTTATTTTTCTAATTTACATCATTTGGCCGATACCTGCTCTGTCGTCTTTATAATGAGATCCACTCATTAACTCGTTTTCGTATTTTTTGAGAGTTACATTAATTGGTCGTCGTTGGTTACACCATCGATATAATGACTTCAATTAACAAAGACGACACCGCACAGCCATCGAAATTGTAAGCAAAAGCTGTTCCGTGATTGGTTGAAATTGAACAGTGGCATGTTTGCAACTCGCCACATATTTGAAAGTGCTTTTCGTATACAAAATAGTCACTTTTTGACAAGTTTTGACTAAATTCAATAACATTTTTGCTAACTCAAAATCTACCAAAATCAAACATTTACATTTGTATGTAATTTCAACATATATAATGTCACGGAAGATGTATAAGCGTATTTAAGAGTTACAAAAGTTGCTCAAGTTTTATACATACCTTTACAAAAAAGAGAAGAAATAATTTATTGAAGAAAAAAAAGGCCACGGTTTCCGGACGCCACTGGCGTTTTATCTGCCCTACACAGTAAATGGTTACATGAATAGTATTTTAAGGAATATCTAGAACAACTGAGACGTTTTCTAAATTAAAGAGAGCTCGAATTTATCAATTAAACATTACAATAAAGTTTGTAAAAAATAATTTTTTGAAGAAAAAAAAGGCCAAGATTTTACAGTGACAGAAACTTCAACATTTATGTAAACCTCAATCTATGAACATCTCCCCTTGGTGGAAACTCAATGAGAAATTTAGCGGTTAAATTTAATTTAATTAAAAGGTTAATAAAAAAAAAAATGAAACACATTTTTTTTTTTGTTTCAGTTGTTTTTCTGTGTTGATAGAGTAAGTTGTTGAAATATCTTTTTTTAATAAAACATTCACGTTTAAGAATGGTCGCCGCATAGTTCAAGGGTGGCAACACCTTTTGTCTTAATATGCCACCATAAGGTGTCACCAGTGTCTCTTCAATCTGAGATAATGTGAAAGCAAATGAGTATATACCATTTACACCCAGTCTCCCCTATTGCATGCATTTTTAACACACTGGGAAAAGGCAGTCTTATCAAGGTTTTTTTTTCAATACGTCAGTTACCTACCTACATTTAGATAAGGCGGAGACGGAGACGTAAAGACGTTTTATAGCGACATATTCTATAATGCATACAAATATTAAAAACATAAAAAAATAAAAATCAATTTATTTTGTACTACTTCCACAGTTTTATGACAAACAGAACAGGTTTTGTTATCGCTAGCATTATCAAGGGATAAAAAATTAATCTTAACAAGGTGATTTATGTAAAATTAAGTGTGAATAATTACCAGATATCTAAAACAATTGGTTCAATAAATATGACAAGAATTTACAGATCATAAGAATTAAACATATATTAAATTAAATTGTCTGCAATTATAATATTAAGGAACTCTTATAAATAAATAACTACTCGTCTGTTATCAAAAATTAAATCACATTAAAAGTCAATTAGTAGGAAAAATATAGTTTAATTATAATTGGTAAAAAGAAATTTCTTTCTGTAAAATTAAGTACCTACCATTTAACTACTTTTAATAATAATTAAAGCCTTTCCACCAAGAATCGAACACATTGAAAGTGAAATATCAGTTATTTTTTAGTCACAAGGAAAATGAGTAAATTAATCATGGTAACCCATATTCGCAAACTAATTCTAGTGACGTGAAAAGAACATTCGTAATGAGAAAGTAAATTTATTACATAATAATATACGCTAAAATCTCAATAATAATTTCTAGTCATATGTTTATATTTTATGACACGTCATTAATTCGACACGGCACTAATTTGACAATGTGACATTTAGCACTGTTTCCACTTTTCCATAAGTCCTGCTTATAAACCACAATAACTTTTGTCACATTTTTGGCCATGGTACATTGTAATAATTATTCTGTAAAGTTGTGGTAGCGAAAAAATATAAAAACACAAACAAATGAACATCGATTATGTGATTCAAATATTTTATGTTCTATTCTATTCGATCGATGCGCCATCTATAATGAATCAATTTGAGATTCATACCTATAGTAATTTGGTGATGGATTGAGAGCTACGTAAAATTTGATTTTTATTTATTAAATTTATAAATAGAATAAGTGTCCAGTTCAATAATTATTTTACCCGCATTGCAAATGAATGCAAGCCACTACTAGGTGTCACCTCTATTATGCGAAATAAAGAAAAATATATTTTATAAAATTTTCTGTTATTTAATGTTTGGATGGAAATATTTTTAGTTTCCCACCGTTTTTCTCCGTATGGGACCTGGTATGATTGTACCCGCGAGAATTTTAATAACCCTTACTGCTGTATCTGTACGCTGTGTTGCCTCTGTAAAAATAAACACACGTTCGCCATAGGTAACATTTTAACTTGTTGTTACATATATCAGTGATGAAAAAAAAGATTTTTAAATGTTATAAAATAACCATGTTCGCTCCTTAAGTGCAAAAAAGCAATACTAGCTCAAATGACAACTGCGTGATATAGTTACGATATAATTCAAGACTTTCACTGAGGGAACTTGATGGAATTTGAATATAAAATTTGAATTGTTCAAATTTTGTACAATTCCATGTTTTTCGTCACTAACGACCCGGATTTCGACTTTCGGCATCTTCAGGGATTCGTGTACACGAATAAACTCGAACTGACAATTCAAATTTAGTTACGAAATGCTAAATAAGTTTTATTTTATGTTGCATTATAGAATATATACCAATGCATCAAATATTTTCAATTTTAAATCAAATGAGAGATCATTATGCTAATCATCTCGCAGCAAATCACGATACGAAATTAAACATTTCTGCAACGACAAGTTAATGCCGAGCCTGTGGTCGACTGGTCATCGTCGTTAGCTTCGATTACGGTGCTCGCATTCCATTACGGAAAGTTTCATAAATTAATTGTTCAATCGATATATGGATTGTGTTCGAAGACATGGATGTCTCTGTTGTCTATAACTCCCACACACCCATACTTTCAATTAGTCCAATCCTTATATTATTACTCTCACCAAAAAAGAGATATTGAGGAACTGAGCGACGAGTAGTTCTCGTGAAAAAACTTATGTTGAGATAAGCTTCGCTAAGATTTCATATGCTGCACATTGGGAGCGGACATGGTTTAAAAAAAGAACAACTTGCTTCAGCCATTTTTTTAATTTGAAACTGAAAATATAACAATTGCGGTTTCTAATCGAATATTGCATGTTTGAAAATATTCGTCTCTTTTTTTAATATTCCGATAGGGTGACTGCTATAGTAATTGGACACTTAAGGAAGTACTTTCCTTTAACAGTGTATAAGTCAAAAAAAAAAAGTATGTAGGAAACACGTAAGATATGTAGAGATGAGGAATTTAATGAGCTTCAAGGAAATGAACACAACAGTAATAAAAACAAAAGGTTTTTTTAGATATTTGTATTAGACTGAAAAATCTGGAAAAACATATTAATTGGACACATTTACTTTTTAGGTTAGTTGTTGTACCACTATTTAAATCTCAATGAATATTGACAGCTTGTAGTCTCTCACGCTTTCCTGACAAGTTTCGTTAGGAAATTCACGAAACTTTTATAAAGTAAATGTCACTAAAATAACATTGCTTCTTAAAGGGAGTATTAGCAGTCATCCTACTCGAATATTTGATAAATTATTCGTTCATAGTAAGCCACTATGTCAGGGGTTTGCAGTTTCACAAGTGAGAAGAGCCAAAATGTCAAAAAAAAGACAATAAGGGTACGAGAGAGCCGCATATACATATGGAAATGGATTTTCATTTATATAAAAAATAGTCCAAGACGCTTTTATTAAAATCACGATTTTCGTCAAATATTATTCTCTTCCTTTTTAGAATAGCTGAAGAGATTTTGTTCTTGGGTTGATTCGTATAAATTTGAATAAATTACAAACTGAAAAAATCAAAATTAAGTAAGAGTAGAAGACGAAGACTAGGTTCTCATAAGAACCGTGACTGTGATAACTTTAAAACACAAGAAGTTAGTAACGAAGTTATTATGACATTGAACTAGTAGTAGTAACGTTGATAAATATAATAATAAATGTCTCGGTTACTTTTTACAGAATTAAGCTAATTATAAATATTTCTTCAGAAATATAAAGTGATATGTGTAAAAATTAGTATTTACCGTTAATAAATCCTTGTTGCCAAATCTTCGAACAATTGAAAACATCGTGAAGACGTCATCAAAGTTCGACTAAGTACGAGGTTAACTCAATAATTAATGGTCAGCGATCGGTCAAACCGGTAACTGCTTTATCGACCGCAATGGCAATTGCATTTGTCAAGTCACTAATTTGACCATAACAATACATTTGTTTTCCATGCATATATCAGAATCAAGTGCCACTTATTCAACGCATGCATCCTGACGGTGTTGGTTTACGGTTGCGAGTCATGGCACATCACCAAGGCACCGTATACTGTGCTTTGAAAACAGATGTTTGCGGCGAATACTAGGGGTCCGGGGGTTTGATTTTGTCAGGAACTCGGAGGTAAGAGAGCGGACGGATCAGCCTCTTATTACGTCCAAAATAAAAAAGCGACGATGGACCTGGCTTGGACACGTGCTGCGGATGCCCCAGGAGAGCCTGAATCCTGCATGTCTCTTCTACCAACCAGATGGATTCCGTCACCCTGGAAGGCCGCTGATGATTATCCATAAGATGTATTCGGCCGAGCTACGGGACGCTGGGATGACCTGGGAGGAAGCGAGGAGACTGGCTGGAGACAGAGAAGCTTGGAGGAAACGCGCGATGGCCATATGCTCCGAATAGGGAGCGGATATGGTTAAAAAATACATAATATTTATGTTATTAAAATAAATGTTCTGCGGGTCGCGAAGAGCCGCGAACTTCAGTGCAAAAGCCGCCTATTCTGACCCCTGTACTAGGTTACAAAAGGTACAAAAGGTAACAAAATACGTCATTAAGCGTCGTATTATGTCTTGATATGATCTATTTTGTTTAATTAAACACTATAATATACATTTTAGACACGCGCTAGGAACTATTATGTGTTAAAAACTGAAGGCTTTAGTTTCATCATCAATTGAACCTTCCTTGCGTCGACTTAAAACATTTTTTGACTTGAATTTCGGATCATCACACTATACCAATGTATTCTCAAAGCTAACATCATTGCAGTTCTCAAAAAATTCTGTCAATGTCGAGTTTGGTGGATTCGCCAAACGATTACAGATGCACATCAAGATTTACGAACTTACCATGCTACGTTTTACATTCAATTCTATCGACGGTCCGGAGATCTTTGAAACTTGTTGGACCTTTGACTTTTTACGACAACATTCATAGATAATAACAATAAAAGTTTCTGAAATGCACATTGTAGACACAGCATTTAACATTGATGTGGGCATTAAACATCTTCGAAAGCAAAGAATTCCAAGGATAATTTTACGCATCTTTTGATTTTATACAAATTTTACGATTCTAGCATGAACAATAATGATTTGTGACGTTTATGATATTATTTATAGTTACTAAGCAACACGATGCTGACAATAACAATCACGGAATATTTGGTATGAAGCAGTCGCTAGGCGATCAACGTTTGTTGGTTTATTTTATCCCGTATCGTAATCGTCAAAAATACATCGTTTTCAGTTTTACATTAACTGTTAAAAGTTGATAGTTGAAAATTGCACAATTGAACTAACAATTGCAGCTAGAATGACGTGTGAAAACTTCACGTCGCTAATGTGCGCCGTATAGGAGGAGTTGTTGTGACCGACAGACATACAAACATACAGATTTCTACATGTATTTTGTGCTATGTAGTAAAGATGACAATGAATACCTATAAATTATATGATTTTAATATATTCGAATACTATAAGATTTTAATATTCGATGTTCGAATATTTGGAATCCTTAGCAACAACCATGACAATCTTACCGACTCGTGTAGTTAATGAATTGAAAATGTAATTGAAACAGGCGGCTGTTGTTTCAAAAAGTTTTCGTTTTTGTTCACATCTCTTGACGTCAATGGCGGCATCAAGTTACCTGCATGCGCATATACAAATCATCTGTTTGCCATATTCCAGGGATATCGAAATATAACAAAATAATTCCAAAACAAAAATAAAGCAATTCGGCTAACCGATTTTTCAATTGTATAGCTGGGTATAATGAAACCGGGATTCAGGTATTTCAGCTGTTTGTTCAATACCGAAAATCGATATAAAGCTACAAATATTTAACGACTCTTTTTTTTAACATAGCCTCCTGGATTTTTTTACAGCAGGGCTTACACGAAGATACGACCAAGTTTGACGGATTCCAGAATTGATGAACTAGCTTTTAATCAAAGAAACAACTTCCCGTTTTCTTTGCGCATACATTATAATGTGACAATTCAGCGGCGTTGATTTGACTGGTTCTTTTTCTCATATGTGCTTTATAGTTATTTTGGCATATTCAACTAATTTTTCAATTTTTACACTTATTGTAGTTACTTTGATATTTAAAAAAAGATATGGTTCGGGACGTATGTATCATATAAAATTAATATTGTTCTGTATGAATAAAATGCGCGTTAACTTCATTATTAAATTGAGTTAGAATCTATAATATCAAACAGAAAATACATATGACTGTCTGTCTGTCGTTAACAAAAACTCTTTCCAAACGGTGAACAGTAGCAACGTGACATTTGCAGGTTATGTTTT
The DNA here is from genome assembly GCA_022494535.1 of Himalopsyche phryganea. NCBI lineage: Eukaryota > Metazoa > Arthropoda > Insecta > Trichoptera > Rhyacophilidae > Himalopsyche > Himalopsyche phryganea. The sequence continues at coordinate 1,027,524 of JAGVSL010000116.1, read as the reverse complement.
TAAATGTAACATTTTATGTCACCTTCCTTTTTTGGGTTTTCTAAGCGACGTTAAGAAATTGAAATGCGTTTTCTCTGACACTACCTGAATTCAAGATATAAACATATTTTATAAAAGTAAACCAATGAATCATGAATCCAACCATTTCTACTACATATCAGAATATACATGTATGTATCTGTCTATATGTCTGTCACAGGAACAAAACAGTGTACAGTAGCGACGTGAAATTTGTCCATGTCATTTTGGCTGCCATTTCTAGGCCAACTGTGTTATTTTCAATTTTTAACTTTATTACTAACTGATTTTTTGGGTGATAAAATTTTGTGGGTGTGCGGTATACGGTGATATTTTCAACATTTGACATTAGCTAGCACCTAAATGACCTAAATAACTTAATTTTACCGCCAACATAACTCCATAATAACGTATTGGCAAATATCTGTTTTTCTAGTGTCTGAGCTTGGATGTTCAATACAACCACGGTGAATCCGGGCAGTACCTATTCTATTTATAAAACACAAGCGTTATATTTATAGAAGCGGGGTACAGATATAAGCTGCCGTATTACATATTTGTGATTTGAAGTGAGCGTGGTTTGTACTAATAATAAATAAAGAATGAATTTGTATCTATCCATACTAGCACAATATAATACATATTTGTAATAATAATGTCATTAAAATATTTGAAATCTGGTATAGAGCTTATTTTTAATGACAGTTCAACTATTTTGAAGCAGATGTTGTGAGCCCCTGTGATCCAGGCCGCGTCAGTCTGCACGCGGCGGTAATTAAAATGGGGTTTTAATCAAATGGGCTTTCCCTTGTCGCGTTTCATTCGCCAGTGCACCAACCTGAAGGTGGTTGACGGTGGGCGCGGGACTACGCCGTAGAGGAAATTTTTCAAAACTCGAAAGGGAGCCGTTATGACGTGAACAATGCTATATTTATTTTAAGAATATTTTTCTATGCAATAATCCGATTCAATATGGTTATCGCACCTTTTAGGAATGTTCAGATATGGACAACGAACGCTAAAAATTGCTACAGATGAAACTTTATTTTTAATCGTTGAACTTTATGTGTATCACACCGAAGATTATATCTCCTTAATGATACATTTTGGGTACATATTTGTAATAAACAATAAATAATATTAGAATAACTAGTGATCAAATAATTAACGTCATCAAATAATAGTTAACATAAATATCGTCGTTACACAAAATAAAACTCCAATGTGCAAAAATCCTGTTTTGAGATAAAGAGAAAAACAGTTTTAAAAATTCAGAAGAATAATTTTTAGTAAAATAGTAATGCAGTTTATCGTAGTAATATTAATTACACTAGTTCAGTTATTAAAGTGATTGATAATGTTTAACAGTTTTACAATAAAAGAAATAGCATGTTTATACTGTCACATGAGAGGTTTCTGCTGCACAGTTTTGGCACATTGGTGATATTTACTATGAAATAATGAAATTATAGTATTTTTTTTTAATTTACTTGTTTACTTTTTACTACAATTATCTGTGCTATCATTACTCATAACTACTGTTTGTCTTAGTCAACAGATGATTCTATTCCAATAAATTTAAATTAGAAAAAAAAAACAATATAACTTCTTCAGTGTTGTCATTATTTCTTCGTATACAGCTATAGTATAAAAATATAAGTAATAATAGCACAGATATATGCAGGAAACAGGAAAGTTAAATTAAAAAATATATTACTATTTCATTATTTATTATAAGATGACTTGGTAAGACGTTAACTTTAAAACAAAAGGTGATATCACAATGAAAAGTTTAGCAACGATGCAGAAACAATCGCCGATTATTTTTATATTATTTAACACATTTTTGCAAAAAACCCTTTTCGTGAAATTGGCAAATTGGAGGTTTATTTTGTGCAACTAAGATATACAAAAATTCATTTCAACAATTATGGATTGAATGGTGATTGGCATAGAAGGTAAACGAAAGAAGTTTCTTGAGAAGGAGCTAGATCTGGAGATTCAATAGGACCATCGTGAATCGTGACAGAGTATTCTCGGAACGTTGATTTATATCTATCATCGTGCGGACAATTCAGATCGGATTTAATTTTAATTCAAATGACTTGGCTTTAAACGCACCCGTGATAAATTGGGAGATCCAGTGTTCCGGAGAGAACCAGGTTGCATTCTGACGAAAGAGAATATCTAAGAAAAAAAGATTCGTAATTTTACCTCGAGGAGACATTGACCAAACTGTCAGAACAGTTAATGAAGAGAATTTAAAGAACAAATCTTAAAGAGTTGTTTCACATTTGCTTTAAGAATCTCATCTGAATTCAACAGGTGAAGAATTGTGGAGCCAATTTGCTCAGCGTATTACTACTATTAGTTGAATCTGTCAGCGCCATCGGACATGCCAACTTGGTTGCATTTGAGGGCTCTAATATCATAACTCAGAATCTCCATCAATGCATGTTTTTGTCATACCCAAAAAAAACATTTCGTGCTACAGTTATAAATGCATAGAACATACGCTTACACCGTGATATGTAAACAAACACTGGCGGCCATGGCAATACAATACTGCACTCTCATTGGCTGTAATGGAGATTATTAGTTTAGACAATTATAGGGCATTAGAGAATATGAGTTTTGAAAATCAACAAAATTTTCACATTCATTTCAGACAGGATGGGTTTGTAAGTTTAAAAAAATATTTTGTAATTTAAATGGTAGGTGTGAAGAATAATGCTGCATTTATAACTCACTTTTTGCATATGCTGAAGATTATGAGTTACGATACCCCTCATTTAGACTACATTTTAAGACAGTCGAAGAGTTCACGGCGCACTGAGGTGAATGTATCGCAACTTACAAAAACTCATTCGCTATCCAATTCCTATTTAAATTTCTGAATTATATTATTGATGTCCCCAACCAAGTCTTCACGAATATTTTGACATATTAGGCAAGACTAACGTCACTTTTTAGGTGTCAACTCATTTACTGGTGGAAAGATGATGTAACATATCATTCAGTTACGATTCCACAATTGTATATAATGTCCAGTCCGAATGACTGATTTCGCTCATCGTGAGCAATTGAATCAGAAAATAAAATAATTGATAAAATATACAAAACTTGTCTGGTATAAGAACAAAGCAATGACTTCAATTTAACATGTAACTTAATATTTTAAACAGAGTCGGACTTTTACATTTCGATACTTTTATGGGGAGTAGTTTTTTACTGTGAATATTTTAGTACAAGATATTTCTACAGAGGGTAAAATGAAAAAATATTGGTTCATAATTTGTTTTTCGAACCGTAAACTATTTGCGGTGGGATAGTTTGTTAAAAGGCTTCACGCTAATCACGTAATTTGGAACTGCCCCGAGATGAATGCTGAACGAACAGAGCTTGTTTGCTGTGGTCCGTCCTCAAACGGGTCCAATAGGCCACACCGGCTTGATTTCAACCATGGCCAACTTTGAGGCATTCGATAATTTTGCGACATTATATGGGGGATGGGATATTTTTGATTTCTCTTTAGATTCAACGCGAAGTGGATTAAACTCTACCACCACGGTGGATACACAGGATACTTAATATCATTTAAACTAAGTGGCTGAGCAAGCATATTTTCTTTTTTCTCACAATCTCTCGATCCGTAAGCGAAGCCAACGGCGCTTACCTTTGCGCCACGGACCCAACAATATAAAATAACATAAAATATAGTTATTGATAGTCGTGTAGTGTCTTTATAATCTTTACATAATGCCACGATAAAAAAAAATATTTTAGACTTACCATCAATTTGGGTAAGTTTGACATCGGTCAGATTGTCCCGCTACATGGAAAAGGTTTGACACTATGCTGTTATTTTTTTTTTTTTAATCCATGTCCGCTTCCAATGTGAAGCATATGATTTCCTAATGGAGGTATCTTAACAGAATTTTTCTACGAGAACTGCCTGTTACTTAGTTGCTCAACCTCTCTTTTTTTTCGAAGAGAGTAGGGATAGAAGGATAAGGTTTGAACAGGACTAGTGGTTAGCCAATCGCTTTCGCTATGTCCCGTGAGGATGGGATGGGTGGGAGGGAGGACTCAGACTACGAACAGAAATCCATAAATCGATTGAAAAATCAATCTATGAAAACCGTTCGCACCGGGAATTGAACCCGAGACATCCGTAACCGTAGCCAGTGACGCTACCAACTGCACCACGGACGCCGCATATGCTGTTATAATAGCATAATAATACTACATAATGAATATGAATATTTTTTAGTTAAGCAAAGTATTGAGTGGCCCCTGGTGGTAAAAATATGAATTAATGCGCAACATAATTTGTTTTATTGTTGAATTTGTAAGCTGTCAGCTTGGAATTATAAAACACAATTTAAAAACTTTTCAATTTGTATTACTAATATATAAACCAAATGCTGTATATTTTTTCCCATTTCAATTATGTACAGATTATATGAAAGCGTAAAGAAAAGTTGCCAAGACTTTAAAATAACTGAATTTATAGTAACTACAGTGATTATTTGTATAGTGGGCCAAAGCTACCCAATTTGGATACAAACTTTTTCGCACCTTGTTTTATATATATTTATATATCAATTATAACAATAAATCTATTTATGTTAATTAAATTTCATCTTTAGACATTAGCATTTTTCTGTGTAGAACGATACCACACATAAATGCAATTGCGAGCCATAAAAATACAAAAACCCTCAGAACTGGGCCAAAGTTACCCAAATTGAACGTACTGAAATAACTGTCAAAATCTGTTACATATACTTTTGCAACTAATTAGTTTTCTAATTTTTTTTTATCTTATTTTAATAGAATACTACCATAGAAAAGGTGGCTTGTTTAATGAATGTATTGCATTTTATTTTTAGTAATGTTAAATAATAATTCCAAAGTTTCAAAGTGCGGCTCCGGCGCCTTAAAACTATTCCACAATAATAAATATAAAGTTGTCGACAATGGAGAACAGCTCGTCTGATAAAACGTAGGTAGTAAAATAATATCTCTTTTGTGAGCCCCAGTATAAAGCCAGATGAGACAATTTTCGAAATTAAAATTACTACAATAAGAAAATATGAAATTTCCACAATTTTCTTTCGAATTGTCGACACAATGGGCGCGCTCCGTTTTCGCGAAACTTTGCGAATTTTAATGCACAAAACTTTAAATGAGTGACGAAAGAGAGCACATCAAAGAAAATAATATTGAATACGTCTACAACTTTCGCCAAACAATCATAAATAGTTTTAATTGATGGAAAAGTTTAAATCTTCTTCGTCAGCACACTGCTAAACCCCGATTTTACGCCTTTGAAGTGGTTGGGAAGCATTTTAATAGAGGTTAACAAAAATAATAATTAGGGACACTTACTTAGTGAAAATATTTTTGCTTAATTCTTCATATATATCTTCGTTGTTTTGGAAGAAGACCCTAACTGAAAAATACTCGTTTTGAGTAATTGGGCTTTGAAGTTTGTCAAATGTTTGAAATGCTATAACTTTTTCATTTATTTTATTTGTAAAAAACTCTTTTTAAATAAAAATATAATTTAAGACATCGACTGAGGGTGCTTGATGGAATTTCAATATCAAATTTGGATTATTGAGATTTTGTACACTTCCATGTATTTTGTCACTAACGACCCGGGTTTCGCCTTTCGACATCTTCAGGCATTCGAGCACACGAATGGACTCGAACTGACAGACAGTAAACAGTGTCTAACGTTTATATAGAAGATACAAACACGACAAATATTATTTACGAGGTAAGATATTATACGTCTGAGAGCCACACTGATACCTGAGTTAACATTTCGAGAATTGCTTTAATCCTTATTTTGTAAACAACCCATTAGCAGAGTGGCAAATTGCCGCTTTCCAACTTCTTTTAGAAATACCAGTGATTTTACAATTATAATAGCATTGTGGGTTTCGACGGGATGCAATTCGACGAAAGGGTAAATATATATATACAATACGTGATCTTACCTCGTAAATAATATTTGTCGTATTTGTATCTTCTATATAAACGTTAGACACTGTTTACTGTCTGTCAATTCGAGTCCATTCGTGTGCTCGAATGCCTGAAGATGCCGAAAGGCGAAACCCGGGTCGCTAGAGACAAAATACATGGAAGTGTACAAAATCTCAATAATCCAAATTTTATACAAATAAGTTTAGCGTGTTCTTTCATATGTTAGAGTTTGAAATAAGGAATTTGGTATAACTAACTTAATATGTCATTTTTTCGATTTAGTGTTTTCTTTCAGAACAGCGATGATATTAACGATATAAACTATTAAAGTACTAATTATTTTCAGTTTGAGTTCATCCGTGCACTTGATCGTCTGAATATACCGAAAGGCGAAACCTGCGCTGTTAAAAATTTTAATGATTCAAATTTTATATATATATACTAGTATTTACCATCTGACTTTACATGGGAAACAGGACGTTAATATTAGGTTATTTAGACGTTGGTGTTATTGTGGCGTTATTTTGGTGCTAGTTAATGTCAAAAGTTGAAAATATCATCGTGGACCGCACCCTATATAATTAATACCCATAAAATATAGCCCATGAATTAATAATAATGTTAAAAGTTGAAAATATCACTGTGGTTCGTATTTCATGTGATATTTACAAAATAAAGTCCACCGATTCATAATAATTTTAAAGGTTGAAAGCTGAAATTATCACCGTGAACCGTACCTCATGATTTACTCACAAAATATAGTCCATGAATTAATATTAATGTTAAGAATGTTAAAAATAGCACAGTTGACCTTGAAATGGCAGCCAGAATGACAAGTGCAAATATTAAGTCGCTACTGTATACTTTTTGGGATAAGTTCTTGTGACAGACAAAAAGATAGACAGATTTTTTCGTATATTTTCTTTTATATAATAGAGACGGATGAATTCATAATTTCCTGCTCTATTTTTATAAAATATGTCCAAATCTTGTGAAAAGTGTCAGAGAAAATGAAATGTCAAATCATTTACAAGTAATTGAATTTTACACAAGATAGTCAAGATTTCTAAATTATGTTCAACAACGGGCATCAAACGAGCTCTTCTTCTTCAGCGCTAGAGTTGACCGCTCGAACAGCATTTCTCTTTTGAGTGCAGGTATTCAATTACGAGTTACGTAAATTCTAATGTATTATTCATTTAAATGGTTTATTTATAAAGTCTTTGTGTTAATTCATTATAAATGAAGTCGGTACACTTTTTAGTGTGAGCTCGTTGCGTTGGCAGACGTGCAGAATATGGCGGGAAAATATACGCGGACAGAATAATATGAAATCATCGTGGAGGAGTACTCCATCTACCGACGGCCACCTCTTCGCAAAAACCACTTCGACGCATCGTGTCGCATCTAGTTTTAGTATTAGAATATAATTCCTTCAATCAATTTTTATATTAAGATAATTACATAACTTGAACAGTGATTTCCAGAATACGAAAGTCTTCTATCTAAATCTAAATTTACATTTATTATTAAGTTAAAAAGTATCTCGATTAAATTGGTTTTTTTATATGAGCGACACACCAATAACCAATAATTTTATATTTTTGGTTGACCAAGGGATTTCGGCTGGAAATTTTCACATCGTGATTTTCATTCGCCATTGGCTTTGCAATATTTTCAAATCTTCTGACCCTACTCACTCATAAAATCTATAGGAACAGACAACAAGCATTCTCAAAACTACATTATTCTAGCCTAGCTTTCTTTGATCAAAAGAGATGATAGTAGTGATTCTCAACCAGTCTTTGTTAAATGCATATTATTTAAATATTCTGTATAGGTACTTCTTATATCGAGTAGAAAAATAAAATGAAAATGCAAAAAAATGAAGATTCTGTTATTTGCGAGATTGCGCTTGTTTTCTGATTATATTATACTCAAGATTGAAAACTTAATATTCTGTCAGTGTTCTTATGCGAGAATAACGACATCTGGAGTCTCGGATTATTAGCTTTAAAAATTGGTTGCACATGTGTGATTGTAGCCACTAGTGATGATTTGGGCACGTCTTAGGAATACCACCTGAACGTGCGACACTCCGTTCAATCTTATGGTATCCTTTCGGATGCTTTCATTACGATTGTCACCAATTCACTGTTCAGCGATACGCATACTGTAGGAATCTCGTTGGATGTGGCGCGATCTCAAGCTTTCATTATAGTCTGCACTGGAGCAAACAGGACAAAGAAGTTGAGGAAGAAAATCATAATCAAATACCATCAGGATCTTTAATTAAAATAATACCATAAAAAATGAAGCAACTTTTCAAATAACAAAGACATTTTGGTTCCACTTAGCGGAATTCAGCAAGTGGCAATTAAACTTTGACTTTCACGGTTTTATGCGCAGATGTCTGTTTTGGCAAGACACCGTGCTAATATGAAATGTATCTTTTGTTAAGGTACAATACTACGCCTACAAAGGTATCGAAATGTTGAGAGTAAGGCTCAAATTGGACTGGAGTACAATGGCGCATCCCTCTGGTTCGTGAAATATTTAAAGTGTAGCACGCCGCTTAGTAAAAATCAAAATTTCCTCTCTGATTCGTCTAATTATAAAAAAATACTAAATCTATTTAATAAAAATATATGCGCAATATCGACCAAAAAACACAGAAATTCAAGCAAAATTTTGTACATTTCCGTTTATTTTGTCACTTTCGGCATTTTCAGACGTTTGTGTGCTCGACGTGACGAAATACATGGATATGTACAAAACTTTTATATTATATTTCATAGCTTGATTCGACACGATGCTCTTATATGAAGCGTATTAAAACAGTGCTACCATTCGCTGTTGTGTAAAAAATAAAATCGCATTTTCCTGTACAAGTATTACCTACATAGGTAAAGCGTATACCTACCCATTCAAAGAGCTCCGTAATAATGTCTACGGCTCCGTTGAGGGGGGGTAAATAATAACATGTACCTTCCCATCTCTGCCTTGTACTAACACAAGTAAGTTAGGACAAGGCAGTGATATTCATCTACTAATATAATATTTTAAGTCTGACGGGTGCAGAGCTGGACTTGGACCAGGCTATTGTTCGATTGTGTTTTTCTTTTAAAAATAGAGATTGCAATCACGGGGTGCAGCCATGTTTATTTTTCCCGAAAATAGTGCGATTGAAGACGTGAAATACTGAAATGACTTTATAAACAATAAACCTCAATATAACAGACAATAGATTGAACAAACACCAGTCAAATATGATTTTTTTATGTTTATTCTTTCAATAAATACGCAATGGATAACCTAATTTATTATATAACAAAACTTCAGCTTTAACGGAGAATCCTTAATTGCACTGAAGTATTTTGATGAAATGGTAGTTTATAATTATTGAAAATCTGCTCGCTCTTCTTACGACGATACAAAATTTCAGAGTGACAGTATTACATTTCCGTCCCATTTTGAAGTTCAACCATGTTTTATGTATTTACATTTGTTTGTATTAAATTAACTTGAATATTTGTTTAAAATATTTTGTTGAGGCGTTGTGCCTATGCTTCAGTTAGTCGTTCAAGCGAGTTAGGCCCGTTCCGCGACCCTTTTTTTCAATTTTTCGATGAGAACTGCTTGTTACTCAGTTGCTCAACCTTTATTTTTTCGAAGAGAGTAGGGATAGAAGGATAGGGCTATGACAGAACTAGTGGTTAGCTGATCGCTCTAGCTACGCCACGCAAGGATGGAATGGATGGGAGGGAGGACTCAGACTACGAACAGAAATCCATAAATCGATTGAAAAATCAATCTATGAAAACCGTCCGCACCGGGAATCGAACCCGAGACATCCGTAACCGTAGCCATCGACGCTACCAACTGCGCCACGACGCCGATTAAAAACTTATTTTGCTGAAAAATCGCCAGGAGCGTGTTTAGCGACTCAGCGACTCATATTGCTAATGCCAATATAAAAGTAAATCAAAATCCGCCTCTGGGTAAAGTGCGTTTTTTTTGGTGAGGGAGGAATCGCCATTGTGAGCGAACGCGCTCTGCCGGGCCTAATGAAAATTATGCATTAGTTCTGTTTTCATAAAAAAAAGAAAAGGAAGAAAAAGAAATGAAGGGTTTTATTCCATGCCTTGTACGCGCGCAGCTAGCTGTCAGTTCGTTCGTACTCTATTCAATTTCGCGCGCTTTGCAAATTTCATTGTTGGAATATTTCAGACATCCTCTCCGCGCATTTTTTCATGGAGCTGGAAATTTTAATTAATTACGTTTTCGTGCTTTTTACAAAAGCTGCTCTACAGGATTTTTACACTACCTATTATGTTTCTTATAGCTATAACTAGAATTCATATCTGGAACCATTGTTTGTAAATTATAGAAAATGATTTTCATAGCAATATTTAATATAGTAACTAGGCGTGCATTTGTCGGGTCAGCAACTATTTCAATTTTCAGTCAGTAAGAAATAATAAATTGCTCGGTAAATAGTCAGTATAGACGTGGTCACTTAATAAAATAAACGGCCAGCAATTTATATAAGATGGTCAGTTTTTTTATTAAACCTAACCTGAGTTAACTTTTATTTATTTTGGAATAATTTACTGACCAAACATAATTATTAACTGAACAATTTATTATTTCTCACTGACCATTTATGGAATTGATTACTGACCAAATAATTAGTTACTTAACTCTGTGGAACTAATTTCCTGGTAATTAATACCGTACCGGTTGCCATACAGTTGCTAATTACCTTCAACGCGCGTCGCTCGTCCTCAGCACGTGAGTTAATATCAAAGTCTCCATTTCAAGACAAGAACTTTCAATTACATGAAGCGCATGATTATTTACTTCATTTTTTGGCGTACTTTCAATCGATTAACGTTACGCATTATTGATTTAAAATTATTATTCCAATAAGTATAAATACCTACTATTAATTAAAATTGATTAAAAAAAAAAAACAAAAAATTCATTACGCAAAAAAAACCAATAGAGACATATCGATCGTCCGGTTTATGTAAAATTTTGCGTCCTTTCTGATTCAGTTATCAGATAACTCAAAAATGCCACAAAAAAATGCTGAGGCAGATAACCCTCTAAATAATTGAACATAATGTTGATATTTCTGCGCCAGTAAAAATATATTTCTAAATATCCTTCTAGTGACTATACTCGGAAAGTACACAATTATTAAGCGCACCTGTTTATAAAACTCGGGTACAAATCAATAGTATTTGATTTATGGTGACCATTTGAATATTGCTTTTCCCATTATCTTAATATGGGTTATTTGAAAATATCTGATCACCACCACTTATGCAACTCCCAAATACCTAAAATAGCTGTTAGCGCATTTGTTCAAAAGCCCCCAATATTAATTAATATAATGCATTATTCATTAAACCCACATAGGAAAACCCCGTAATGAAATCGATTTTTCACTTCCAACGTGTAAGAACTCAAAAAGTGTAAGTTCTGAGATAATTAAGAAACATGATTTTACGCAGCTTTTAATTTTCTACTGCACATGAAATTTTTGTATATTTTAGCGACATTCTAGGATTTTCTAAAAACAAATACTTACATTTATAATATTACAAACACAATTCTACTTTTTATACGATTTTCGTAGTTGTTATAGTTTCAATCTAAAGTAATAATAACCACTGTAATTCTAAAATAATAGCAAATTACCTCTTATTGCTTTTTGTATCTTGTAGATATCAGAATTGTAAGCATTTCTTCATTCTAAGCCGAAAACTGTTTTTTTTCACTTGCAACACTTTGGAACAGAGGTATCAATATATTCAAATATGTGGTAATCGATTGGAGGTCATATTTACTTTGTTTAAGACTCTTCATAATATCACAGTGACACATTATACAATATATAGCGAGTAATCAATGAAATCTCATAAAGTAAACTGCAAATTTTTGACTTGTTACACATTGGAATTGAGATGTCGAAATGCATGTATTATGTAATAAATTCTCAGAATTTAGCAACAATGACAATCATATTCTGTATACCATATTTATTATTATGTGTCGATATTAACACTGTCTATGCGTATTTATTTTCCAAACGCTTCCTGTTGACTGTTCTTGTAAAATTCGTGGAAAAATCTTAAAACGAATTTTGATTCGGTACAATTCAGCTCGGCTCTGTTTTCTTTATAAAATAGATTGAAACGTTTTTATTTGTGCATTGTGAGAGACGAGAAATTGAATCGAAGATTGTGGAGACTTACTTTCGGTACGAAGGTTTACCTGCTTACCAGTGGCTTACCACTCAATTTACGAAGCAGGGGAGAGTGTAATTCAATTGCATAAAAGACGCTCACCTCATTGTTTTATTTTTCTTCATTTTAAACATATTTCCATTCTTTTTTGCTTAAAATTGTCTGAATTGCCATGTGCTCATTTGGCTTGAACGCGTTTGTCTTATGCGCATTGGCAAAGCCCCCTATAATTACAAGCCATGCTGTAGGGCACGTCAGCAGTATTTTTGTGGATGAGTGGTCCGTTACATTTACTGTGAAGTCATGAAATTGATATTTTGGGCTGATTACGATGAATTCTAGCATATTTAAATAATGTCAAATAGTGGGTAATTAAATGTAATATCTTTAATGTTAATAGGAATGATTCGGCGGTAATTTTGATTTTTTAACATTAAATTAAGGTTGACAACTTAGTTATTTAACTGGCTGTGTTACTGGCTGTAACGCGTTTCGCTTCTTTAAGAAGTATCTTAATTAAAATAAAAACTAGAATGGGTTTGTTTCCTTCTACTGGACGTGGGAATGGGGTAAGACCAAAACGATAATAGTACTAATTATAAAATTAATTATTAGTGTTTGGAGGTGATACAGTTAGTTATGGTTCGATACAGTTAGTCTGAATATGCTTCTTAAAGAAACGAAACACGTTACATCTAGTTACTCAACCTGTGGAATAAATAAGTTATCAATTTTAATTTCATATTACGAGTAAAGTAGTTTAGTTAATTTGAAAGAGTATAATTATAAAGCCTAGTCGTAATCAATGATTGTTATTAATCAACAATTCAAAGTGTGTTTTTTGCAATAAATTGCGAATCTAATAAATCTACCCGGCCACACACCGCATTTCAGGCCATTCACTACATATATTATGACGACTCTACGATATAATTTATTGTGACGATTTAATTATTACTTAACATGCATATATGTTGGTTTTCGATGAATAGCAAATTATATAATGATTATAGTAAAGAAGCACTGAATAAACTTACAAGAAATCTTTTCAAATATATCTTATATTTATGTCCGAAAAACGGAGTTGAGACGATCTTCGTACAACCGCCATACAATTTATTGTTAGAGACTGGGACTCCAAAGACTACTCGTAAATTGCAAATTTTCTTATAGCACTGCTTGTAACTTAAGGTTGCTTTGGCAGTGGTCATGGAAGCAAATAAAATACACGTATAGTTAGGATGAAATATATTATTGAACCTAATAATAAACCAACGTTTAAAGATGCTACCGGCACACTATATACCCCCATCCCTATACAGCAGATATTGGATCATGTGGCCGTTATTCAGTCAATAGAAAAATATCCCTATTATAGGACAGGACTAATTTAACTAATGGTTAGTTAATCGCTCTCAATGCGACTGATTGTTATGATCAGTTGGGTGGGAAAACATTTTTAACACATCGAAAATAACGATATCTTTGAACAGAAATCCATAAATCGATTGAAAAATCAGCTTATGAAACTGTCCGTACTGATTCGAGCCCGTGATATCCTTAACCGAAGCCAATGATGTTGAATGAATACTGCACCACGGACCTGGCTAAATCTCCCGCAGGTGATTTATGGAATAGTATTTTAATTGGTAAGTAAATTAATAACTACGATGGTTTTATAATTCTTGCTTACTAGATTTTATGAATAGCGCGGATATTATTCGTAAACATTTATATAAAAATGTAAAAAAATCAGTATTAATTTTGTCCTTACATAGCGTTCTAGGGAAATCAATTTAATGTTTGTGCGGTCCTATTCCCAGATTTATTAGTATCCTGACACTAACAGTGCCCGTTCACCAATGCTCAAAACCTTTTCGCGAATGATATAATTTTGATCAATCAATTCCAAATGTGTAAAATAATATACCTTGTAATTGTTAACAATCAATTTTATATAAATAACCCTGTTATATTTTTTTCTTTTTTTCAGTTGATAATCCTCGTAATGAACGAAACCGGTTTTAAACATTATAAACATGTGGAAGTAGTACAGACTAATTGTGTTTTATTTTTAAAATATAATGCCTTTCCAACAAGAATTGACAGTTAACAATGTGTAAAGTAAGTTATAATATGTATATTTAGCTCTTGCGATGAAAAGGTATTTAACCACTGACTTCCCTTTTGTATTGGGTTTGTTCAGTAACAATCTAATAAAAATGTAAATAGTGAAGTAATGAAAGTGGAAAGGAATTCTATTTTACAGATAAAACACAATTTGTTTTGTACTACTTCCACTTTTTTATAATGTTCATGATTCGATTCATCCATCACGAGCATTATTATCTGATGACCATTATGCAAACATGGACGTAGTAAAATGCAAATTGTGTTTTATTTTTAAAATGTAAAAATGTTAAAGGTCTTACTGACCGGACACTAATAAATCTAATAATATGACCGGTGGTATTAAGACTAGAAGAAGCACCCTCCATAAACTTGGCACGCCCTTGAAGTTTTCATTTTGTATTCACTCATCTTCCTTGTGCTTTAATCATTTCGAATCGTTAATATAGAATATAAACAGTGTGGTGAAAGCAGCGGGGGGGATGGGGGTGGGTGAGCGGAGATATAACTGTGTTTATTAAAAAGACAAGGGGTGAGGAAAACAGAAAAGAAAAGTGGAAAGCGTATTTTAAAATCAGTCTGATTCATTTTCCCAGTTGTCATTGAAAATATTCTGCGCTTCCTAGGAAAAAGCAACTTTCATTTTTCGTAAATGATTTCGGACGGCTCTGTCGCCGAGTGGTAAACGCTTGTAGAGTCATATAAACTAAATCCTATTTTTACACGGGATGCAAAACATCCGTGCAACAAAAAACAGTTTAAAAAAAAATGAAGTGAATATAGATAACAAAAATATATACTACGAAGGTAGAGCACAATACATTTATTTTTGTAATATAACATATGAATCGAAAATTGTTACTCGGCCGCCGGAAACGTTTTTTATTCGTACAGTTCATTGAATAATAATTTGCATTTTATATTAAATTTTATAGTTCATCGGATAGGAATTTACATTTTAATTTAACCATTTTATAACAAATCCCGAAATTCCGAAATCCCGGTATTGGTATTCAATCCCGGGAGTACGGAATTGATTAATTGCTCGGGATCCCGGGATTGGAAGCCTTAATTCTAACTTTTTGTAATAATATAAAATAGTTTGAAGAATTGTTGAGATTGTGTACGTTTCCATGTATTTTGTCACTAATCATCCGGATTTCGCCGTTCAGCATCTTCAGGTATTCGAGCACATGTATGGACTCGAATTGACAGTCCATTCGTGTGCTCGAATGCCTTAAGATGCCGAAAGGCGAAACCCGGGTCGTTAGCGACAAAATACATGGAAATGTATAAAATCCCAAGAATTCAAATTTGATACTGAAATTCCATCAAGCACCCTCAGTCAATGTCTTCAATTTATAAAGTTGTTTGAGGGTTTACAGATATAAAGATATTTACATACTTTAAATGAGTATTATTATGAAGCACAATCGTAATCACGTCTCGTAATCAATGATTGTAATTAATCAACAATTCAAAATGAGTTCTATTGTGATAAATTACTATTCTGATAAATCTACCCTGCCACACATAGCATTTTGTGCAATTCACTAGATAATATTGATACAATTTAAGTCGTATGATGTTATTTTATACCTCAAAATTTTAAACAGTATTACTGCTGCCGACTATATGCTAATTTTGATTTTTTTCTTAAGTTCCCTTAAAGCCAAACAAGCCAAGATTTTCCTCATCTATACATCTATTATCTTGACATATACAATTAAAACAAAAAAAGTCCGTTTATATAATAATGTATCTGTTAAATGAATACATAAATAAAAAAAAAACATTGAGGACACAATCTTTTATTGAAAATTATCCGTAAACTTTGAGTCTATTGCATACGCTGGTTTGGCTCTTAACCACTCATATTACATTCGTATTCCGCGTAAATTATTTTGCCTTATTCCAATCTATCATAATTTGGCATTTTCTTATCCAGTATTAAATTTCCTACAGAACTGCATTGTTATTATCGACATTTAGTACAATTTCGAGAAGATAAAGAGTAGCATATTGTAAAACATATTTACCTAAATAACCATATTACATAGGTATATAACTAATCAGATAGTTAACATTACCATTTGACCAATATAAATACAATGACTTTTATCCGATTATCATAAATATTAAAAACTTACGCGATGAGAGACATTTTATGTTTATTGTTTTTTTGAATATTATCAGTGAAATTGAGTTTTGTCTTAATGTATAAAAATTCTCAATATAGAATATATTCTTTTTCGTCTTTTAAGCCGCGATACAAAGTAATTCGATGCAGTTATGGCAGAGATAAATGTCGTCTACTCTAAAATAATAGACAAACAAGACATGATTGAAAAACTGTACTGTCAAATATTAAAAACAATTGAACATCGATTGTACGATTTGAATTATGTTCTGTTTGGTCGAAAACTCTATAATTTAAATAATTTTAAAAACTTTTAATAAATAAAATAGAGATTAAAAATTGTATACATGTTAGTTTGAGTAGAGAGGGCCGCCAAATAGATAGAGAGGTTTGTTATGGTAGGTGTATGGATGTTGTAATGAATAAAACAAAACCAAAAAATGAAGAATCATCACTAGATTATTCTTTTTTACAAATTACTATGAATTATATATATTTTTTATATATATATAAGTAGCGAGTACCCGGCTTGCGTTGCAACGCCACTCAAAGAACGTCTTTGTGTTTGAATTCTGTTTTTTGAAGTGCTTTTGGATACACAATATTTTTTGTTTCCGTCTGGTGCATACACGAATAAATCTGAAGGTTTTCCGAGATGTCGCTGTTCGTACTTATTTGATTTTTTTCAGAAACCTTCACGGGTGTGATTACAACAACTCACCAAAGTTTCATCGAAATCGGATGAATGATATAGGAACGCATAAAAGACAAATAAACAAACATTCATTTTTATATAATATATAGATAGACCTAATGTGAACAGAAATTTTTAAAGCTAAAGGCTGCAACACATGCTTATATCTGTTTCTCGGAATTTATATTCATATAAAGCATCAATGAATTATTAAAATTATCCAATCGTTTCGAACAAGATCAAAAAGTTTTGATCTAAACATTTTACCAGTTTAGCCCCGCTTTGTATCTTTGAAGGGTTGAATTGGTTTGTACGTCAGGGATCGAATAACTTTTCTTCGTCGTCAATAATGTTACCATAACGTAGCCGATGTTTAAAAAATATTTATAGATCCATTTACCCTTTTATGTTTGGGATTTTTTTAACTATCCTCGCTCCCAATATAAAGCATATCTCAATAGTATGAAATCATTACGAAACCTCAATAGAATATAATATATAATTAGTAGATAATCGTTAAATAAAATGAAAATCAATCAACACTTGAATAAGACATGTATGACATTAGCATCGCAGATTTTTTTGGAATCTTTACTATATTTATGTTGACATTTCTCACAAACATAATTGCAACCTCCACAGCTTCTCCCTTATACAATGCCTAGAAATATGAGAAGCATGTTATTACGTTAAGGTGTTAATTATTGGTGAAAAGGCAGTATATTTAAAAAAAAACACAATTTGATTTGTAATACTTCTACATTTTTCAATGGCCTGCATTTATTGGGTCAATAACTATTTCAATATTTGGTCAGTAATAAATAATAAATGGTCAGTAACTTATTCGATAAATGGTCAGTATACACGTGCTCAGTTAATAAAATAAACCGTCAGTAATTTATATAAAACGGCAAGTTCTGTAATTAAACCTAACCTAACCCGACTTTTGTTTACTTCGCAATTATTCACTGACTAAACATATTTATTAACTGACCATTTATGAAATTAGTTACTGACCAAATAACTAGTTTCTCTACAGTAGCGCACTCTGTATAATGAAAATGGCAATCAATGTGCCCTCTAAGCTGCGCGCAGCAGTTCGTAATCGTTCGCGCCCACTCCAATACAACTATTCAAATAATCTTAAAATTGGAATAGCCCTAATTGTATATTTTTTTCAAGAAATTATATTTCTGCATACAATTTTTTTGGCTGCGGCGCAATCTTCTCCATCGTAATAATTTATGATTCAGAAAATACTAAAGTAGAAGATGCTATTCTAATAGGAAAAATTGGGGGGGGGGGTGGTGGCAAATTCAAGGACCGCCCCGGGCGGCACAAACCCTAGCTACGCCACTGTATATATATATAAATAATTAATGTTTTTATTGCTTTGAAACATTATTTCAATTTATAAAATATCATTCAAACATTGAACTGATTTTTTAACCCTCAGATGTCAAAACGTTCATCGTGTAAATCAAATACATATATCGTCTAGTTTCTCCAAAAGTACAGTTATAAAGAATTCAAACTGGAATGGCTTCACGGATCAGTTGAAACTGAAATTCCATCCAATCAGAAACTGAACAAGATTAAACATAATGATAATTAAATCTTAACTATTATCAAAACAAGAAATTGATTTAGATGAAGTATATAATAAATGGATTATTAGTAAGGAACGATGGGAGAAACTATAAAATTTTAAGCAAAGCTATAAAACATGTAATTATTATTAGCGCCTAATTATTTGCTTCATTCTGCTTATTTTTCTTAATTTGTGATTGATTTTATTTAATGTGAATAAATAAAATGAATTCTGTTATTTTTTATGTTTTATTTTAATACACTATATTTTAATAGAAAATATTAAATGATAATAATTTTAAATATAATGTACAACGCAAAATAAAAAAAAACATTTTTTTTATTATATATTCAAATATGACATATTGATGTTTGTAAAATAATTGAAATTATGCCGCGCATTTGATGGAGTGGCCTGCGAAGCCTTTGAATTTTCTGCGCAGCCAACCTCTTGTCTTAGAGGGAACATTGGTTGCAATATAATTTAACGAAAAAACATTTTTGTTCTGTCCTATGGTAGAATGTTTCAATTTAACCAGAAGGTATATGACCCACAGCCTCGTATACCCTCCACTACAGCACTGTAATAGGTTAAGCAAGAACTTTTTTCTTCAGTATTATCATCAGAGTATGATGTCTTCGGATTAAATATTTGACCATTTATGGAATTCGTAACTAAACAAATAATAGGTTGCCCTTTTTCAATCAGGACCGAGAGGAACTGGTCCTGATAGTTGTAAAAAAACAAAATAATGTATGTGAAGGTTGTAGAGGGATTGTGGATTTGGTATTATCATTTTTCTGCTGTCTTGCATTGAATCGATATCAAATTTATGTTCACATAAAATATCTCATTGAGTTACATCATATTTCTAAATCGAAAAAACGGCATATTGAGTTAATCATACCGAACGTTGTTTCGAACTCTACCGTATGGAAGGACAGTCTTATATTTATAAATTATACTTTTACTAAAAAACAGCTTTGTGCAAACAAACTAAATGAAAAAGGTTTAGCTTTTGAAATATTTCAAAAACTTCAAAGACCAATAACTCAAAACTAATATTTTTCAGTTAGTGTCTTCTTACAGAACAACGACGATATTATTAATACACAAATAATTGAAAGGTATCCTACCACTGCAGCGTTATAACGAAACCATCCTTCATATTGCCTTAGTTTAGAATGCTTAGATAAATCGTACCGATAACTTTTCTGAAAGGGATTTTCATTACATTAAATCTTCTATCAGAATTTAAGTGAATCTTAAATCGGCATCATATAACCTTTTATATGTTTATTATTATATATTGATCATCCGAAATACTTTAGCCATATTACATTTGGACTGAAAATACGGATAATAAACATTTAAGCGTTAATAATTTACTCGAATTGGTTTCATTAGAAAATCTTCCTTTTGGGCTAATTTGCATCTTAACGAATGTGTAAAATCAATTCAACCTAATATATTAAGGACAATTTAGATTTCATCACATATAAGTCTAAGGATTCCAACTATTCATCATTGTCAACTATTTGGATAATGAATAGTAAAACAGAAGCTATTCGAATATATTCATCAACTCCATTAGTCCTTTCCAAGCCCAATCCATTTATCATTTACGTCTTTGAATAAGAAAGGTTGAGCGGCTGAATTCAAATCAGTTCTCGTGAAAACAACTTATTGAAATGCTTCATAATGAATCCATATTGATACCTCAGTTCCAAATAGCATAGTCCTGAGATAACTAGATAACATTATTTTGGGCAAGCTTAATCTATTACAGTCAGACGCGGCTCGTACATACGCACTGCGGAACTGCAGCACCCCCAAGCAAGTGGAGAAAAATGTAATATTATAATATACATAAATTTATGTATATTATATGAAAACTACTACACTATTATTAAAGCGTGTAAAGCTCGCCCGAGTACCGAGTACCCGATAAATGCAATAATTAATATAGACCGTTACTTCTATCAGAAAGTGAGGCATCTTCATGATATTTTGCAGTACTGTTTTCGATGGAATATGCTTGATTGGGCAAAGGCTAGAAGCTTGATATGAACTGCCAAATTTACAGTATTTCGTGTTCTGCGTGCGGGTGCGGGTGCATCGTCTGACCAAGCGCGCAACATCTGTATAAATAAAATCGATATTTTTCAAGGAAAAAAGACAGAAGAATCAATTTTATAATGAAATAAAAACACATGTAATGTTTAATTTTAATAATTTTGACGTTAACTGTAAAATATAATCCAAATAAACATTTTTATTTTATTATCAACCGCAGCACCCCCAGATATCTTATCCACGAGCCGCCACTGATTACAGTACATCTAATTTTTGTAGATTTTAATGAAATTCTAAGATTATCCAAAAATATATTTATAATAATTATACCTTAGGGTATTTGGCGTAGTGGTCAACGTCGTTGGCTTCGGTTAGGAATCTCATGGTCTCAAATCCCAGTACGAACAGTTTCATAAACTGATTTTTCAATCGATCTATGAATGGATGTTCATGGATGTTTAATGTAATGTCTAAAATTCTTTTCCACCTATTTGATCCTAAAAACGGGGCGTAGCCAGAACGATTAGCTTACCGCTAGACCTATCCCACCCCTATTCTTTTATCGCTACTCTATTCAAAAAAAGGTTGAGCAACTAAGTAACGATCAGTTCTTGTAGAAAAACTTCTGTCAAGATACCTACATTAGAAAATTATGCTCTATGGAAGCGGACAAGGTAAAAAAATTATAAACCTATTTTTTTCTCCTCACGACACGAGTTTTCAGAGATTTCCACAGGATTTGCGTAGTTTGAACGTAAAGTAATAATAACCACTGTCAATCTAAAATAACCACAGAATACTACTTACATTTTGGAGCTGGTATATATTGATATTCTAAACATTTCCTCATACTTATTATTATCACGATTCAATTATATGGAAATGATGTAATAGAACGGAAATACTATACACGCAAATTGAAATCAGTTTATTTAGTATCAAGTAGTGTATAAAAATTTCACTATTAAATGATTGGATAAACATATTAGTGTGGGTCTTTATGGCACATTACACCCCTTTCTCTCCTCTGTGAATACACGAGATGTAATTAGCAAATGAAGTGAATTTGCGTAGTGAGGGGACTCTACATTCAATTGAGACCAGCATCCCGCCTTTGTTGTGAGTTTTTTTAAAACTATTTAATGGATATGTTTTTAACACTAAAATTGTGAAGATATATTAAATTTTCGTGCACCAAATAAAGCGTACTAGTTCTTAATGTTTTATAGGGGTTTTTTTTTTAATAAAATACAATAATTTTGTTGTGTACTACTTCCACATTTTTATAATGATTAGGACAGTTTCGCTCATCGCGAGCATTATCGACTGATAAAATTTAAATCTCAACAAGGCTATTTATATGAAATTGAGTGTTTATAATTACAAGGCATATCAAGAAAATGGGTTAAGAACTTCGACAAGAATTTACAATATTCATATGAATTAGTTTCACAATCTATGCATATTTATCAACAAACCTATTTAATTTTATAAATACAATACAATTTATTTTGTATTTTGACTTCAGTTGATAATTCTCGCGATGAGCGAAACCGGTCATGATCATACAAACAAACAAATAGTGCTTTATTTATAAAATATAATGCCTGTCTACCAAGAATTGACAGTTAATACATCGAAAGTGAAACTTATTTAATATTATTTTTTTAATTTTGCTTGTAAGAATTGATTTTTGTTTTTAAAATTGTTTTTTAGATATATTTTAAATGTTCCTCTGCGAAAAGTCTTCATTTTCAATAATATAACAATCTATATATTTAATGCGATACGGGTTGCTATGCAGTCTGTTAATTATAAATATAGTGAATACCCTTGATAGATTGGTCAAATAACTTTAGTATGGGGACAATGGTTATTCCTCGGTCAGGCAGAATGAAGTCAAGAATACACAAAAGCGTTTACCACTAACATTACCGATTTGTTCATTTTCAAAATTAACTAAATGCCAACTACAATAACATATTTATATTGCTCAGATTTTCGACTGTCGGTAAAATATCAGACAATATACGAACTAGTATTTTTTATACCCCTAATACACTATTAAAGGGTTAACTAAACGACTAGCAAGTACTTCATCCAAATGATGTTTTGGTATGACGGCGTTTTGCGTATGCACGTTTTAAGGGGGTTGCTTATATTAATTTAATTGCTACTACATCACAGCGGGGTGGCCGAATCGTGCACACTTCCCCTTTCAACAAATAACACGACAATGAAGATTTTGAGGTCAAAATATGAAAATAATTCATTCGAAATCACCGAAGGGGAAGATTTATCTCTGATTAATTTTCTCGAGCTATAAAAAGTTTATAAGCGATGATTTGATGACTTTTGTAATCATAATTAAGGGCTTTTTTTGAATATATTGTTTATCTTTGAATAATGAATGACATAGAGTTTTTTAAGATGTTACATGTCAATTCTTGGTGTAAGTATCAACTGATAATGCTCGCGATGAGCAAAACCGGTCCTGATCTGATCTCCACAATTGTTTTTCATTCAAATATCCATTCCTACTATCTATTATTTATGTATGGACAAAGATTGAAAAAAATGTAAGACGTATGTAGTGGTGCAAACTTCCTTACGTCCATCTATATCACCAAACTAATAACTCACCTTAACCTAAAAATCGTTACCGAATGCTAAAAATGATCATTAATATTGTAATTGTTTTTTTCCCAATTATCGCATGCGAGTTTATTCCCGAGTAAAAACCTAGTTTTTTCCCGGCCTCATCACTAGACGCATGGTTCAAAAATGCTTATCGCTTAATTCACAAAACCTTCGAAAATTAAGTATGAAATCATATCTATCATTTATCTATGGATAGTGTATGTGACAAAGAGTGTTTTGATGTATTTTTAAAATAATTTTAATGATTAGTTTCTAAAATCACCGCAAATTCAATACTATTACGTACCACAATCTATTATTCATCTATGGACGAAGAGTGACGTATAATGCTTTGATGTATGTATTGTCAAAATGAGCTTATTGATTAGTTCGTAAAATCTCCGCAAATTTAGTTATCATTATCGCGCACTGCAGCGCTGGCATCCGTTTCGCGTCAAAGGCATAGAAAAATACGCTCAAAGCCCGCCAACTCACCAGCGTTTATCTGAGAGTCGGTTTTCCGTGCCGTGTAATAGATTACCTATCTAGGAAACCGCCGATGACGTCATACCGTGATGCTTCGCTGCGTTTTGATAATTAACTTGGTCTGTGCAATACAAACTGCGCTACAAACTCCTGAATACTTTTCCTGGGTTGTCAACTTTTGCGAACGTCGGATCGGCGGTCTGCACATTCACACCGAGAATAATATCTAACTATGCACGTCACTCTTTTAAAACAGAAGATGCAAAGGTGGCATCTACTAACAAAATTTGTTTTTACAAATTTCATGTAATTAATTGAATTATTATTTACTTTTCAGAGCTACATTTTTTACCATATTCACTCTTAATCTGGAGCATATAGGTTCCTAATGAAGGTATCTTAACAGACGTTTTCTACGAGAGCAGCTTGTTACTCAGATGCTCAAGCTCTCTTCTTTTAAGAGAGTAGGGATAGAAGTATAGGGTTAGAACAGGACTAGTTTGCTAGTCACTCTCACTACGCCCCGTTTTTAGGATCGTATGGGTGGGAAGGAATTTTAGACATCGCGAAAATTCAAGCCTACCAATAAAATCCTGGATTAGAACCCGAGACATCAGTAACCGTAGTTAAAAAGGCTGACTGCTGCAACACTCAATAGAGCTAAATTATAATAAGATAAAAATATCAAAGCTTTCAAAAGAAAAAAGAAAATTCTGAAAATAAAACACAGTTTTTTGTACAACTGCTACATGATTATTACCAGCATTATCAACTGACAGTTGATAATAATCGTGATGAGCGAAACCGGTCCTGATCATTATATACATGTGGAAGTATTACAAACAATTTGTGTTTTTTTTAAATATAATACCTTTCCACCAAGATTTGATAGTGAACACCTTAAAAGTGAAAAAAATTCTTATGAAACCACATATTTCCAAAATTCTTATATGAATTATCAAATATAGTTAATAGCTATTTCGGCATCATGCCACCATAGTTCATTAAAACTAAAACGCCATTGTTATCAAATGAAACTATGTTATATATTAACAAAAAGAAATTGCCAAAATAAATATCCGCCCTATAGAGTAGACAAGTAGACGATTACTGGAATAGAATTATGATGGACACATTTAAACTGAAATGTTTTAAAATATGTTTTATAATATCAATTCCACTAATGTTTCTATAAAAATCATTTCCTTATCATTCTCATTAATAATTTAAATGTTACTACCACTGAAAATGAAGAAATGTCTCAAATATATTATTGCTTTATTCAATTAAAATATTTCATTAAAAAAGCTAGTTCATCAATGATGAAAACTGTTACTTACGACATTATGAAACGCTTTAATGCTGTGGAGATTATAATAAAATTGTTTCCGACTCGTGCATTGGCATCAGCTTTTACTAGTTTAGATGAATAACGTTAATAAGTCTGTGCTGCAGAACCTGTCGGCGCGCCGCCACTGCTGTTACTAGCGCTCTCTACTTCATTAATTAAACTTACAGTGGAGGCTCGTGGTTATAAACAATAATAAAATCTCATGATTTTTTTTGTTGATTTTAAACATTTTTTTTTGTTTTAAATTTTTTTTAATGATCATTCGAACATACCCGCTCCCAATGTGTATTTTTAATGCAAAGTATCAAGTAAAATGATGTTTTTACGATAATTGGTACATATTCTCAAGATTATTAACTTAAATGCTCGTGTTTACACGCGTGGCCGAAACCTTAAACAATTTTTTTTCTTAAAACTCGTCCTTCACGAGCAGTTGCAAAGGCCGTTCGGCTGATCAATACAGTGTCTAAGGAGGTGGATATTTTCACCAACGAACTCTGTGTATTGTTTTTAAGATATTTTTTTCATATATGATTTTTTATGTTATTTCATTTCAAACATTTCTTGTTTTCTTTTCTATTGTCTGAATTTTTAAAAATGTACAAATAAATAAAATAAAATATTCAGTCGCTTGACTTCTCTTTTTGGAGACGGTAAAGATGTAAGGGTGAAAAGATGAGTGGAAAGTTATATATTCTCTGTGTGCCCTAATTTTATGAAAGTAATGAAAACGTCACAAAACACTTTTCCTTTGAAAACTGATCTGTGAATTGCTTAAAAAATTAATTGTATGAAAGTGGGATTCGAATCCATGAATATGATAACCGAATAAGACAAACGTCTAAGAGTGTTGACCACAAAGCAGACAATTGTGTCACTACTTTTCAAAAGCAGCCATATCTAAAATGGATGAACTACAGAAAAACCACTGATTTACTTGGTATTCAATAGCATTTGTGCCATTTTTTAAATACAGAAATATTAAAAGCAAGTAGGTCGATAGTAGTTGACGAAAATACCTAAACGTGGATATGACTGATTTCGAAAAGTAGCGACTCAATTAGTCGATAATCTGAAGAATTATTTGAAACGATATTCATTAAAAATAGGAAACCAGGACGAAACATCAAGCAAGCCTGGATTTGATTTAAACTGTAATAATCCCGACCATTATCCATAATAATAATAAAAGATCTTTTAAATTATTCAACTTCACGAGCAGACAATGAACAGTCTGATATATTGAATCTCCTCTTGTGGTTGTTTCATTTCCACCAATAGAAGAGAGAGACGAGCCGCTTTTGTTTGCAGCGGATTCCTTTAATTAACGGTTTTAATTAATTACCGTTTACAGGTAAACAAATCCTATTCGAAGTCTGCAATTTGTATTACAACTACATGGAAATGTAGATCTGCCTATCGATTTGACGTATTATCGTTTCATTCGCGTTTTGTCTCAAAAACTAAATGTTGTTATTACATAGTTTTGATATAATTATTTATCATCAGTATTATAGCTGCGTTGAAGTAAGGCATCCAATCTCGGACCATATTTATGATTATGGGATTTCAGAATTCATAATGATTCATAGTTTCATGCTTTATATTGTACATATTATTTAAAATTCAATGTTTGTCCATTATTACTTCCATTGGAATGAATATATGGTTTTATATTATATATTTTTGGGCATGCCAGTGTTTAAACCTTACTTATTTACTAATTATATTTATAGATGAGATAGATTTTTTTATAAAACAATAAATAAAAAAAACAATGAAATTATCTGTTTCTGTCTACGGCAGTTACGAAATGTGAGAAGGAAAGAGGACACAATCCATAATATATAATATTATTAATTATGTATGTATTATAACAAATTATGCACGTATACAAACCGAGGTACAAATTGTAGTTGATCAGGATTCAAATTAATTATTTAATTTGAAATATTTTTTATCATTATAATTCATAGCAGGTTTTCAAATCTCATTTTTACTTTTTTTAACATTAACAGTTTCTATATGCCGACGATATTTTTTATAATTGATTGACCAGTAACTAATTCCACAAATGTCCAGTAAGTAATTCGATAAATTAATGGTCAGTAAGAAATAATAAATGATCAGTTAATAATAATTAAGTTTGGTCGGTAAATAATTGAAAAATAAATAAAACTTAGGTTAGATTGGATAAGATTTGATTAAAAAACCGACCATTCTATATAAATGTCTGACCGGTTAATTTAATATTTGACCTATTGTTTACCATGTCCGCTCCTAATGTGGAGCATATGTCTCATGGAGGTATCTCAAGACATTTTTTTCTACGAGAACTGCTCGTTACTTAGTTGCTCTACCTCTCTTTATCGAAGAGAACAGGGATAGAAGGATAGGGCTAGCTCATAGCTCTTACTCCGCTCCGTTTTTAGGATCGGATGGATGAGAGGGAATTTTAGACATCACAAACATTCATGCCTACGAACATAAATTCACAAATCGGTTGAAAAATCAATTTATGAAAATTTCCGCACCGGAACATGAGCCCGAGACATCCGTGACCGTAGCCAACGACGCTAACCACTGCACCACAGAGCCGAGATTTTGATTAATTACTGACTATTTATTATTTCTTACTGACCAAAAATTGAAATAGTTTCTGACCAATACTGACTATTGGTGTTTGATTTCCATTTGAATATAATTCCGCTAGACTTACGCATTGAAAACAGCCCTTGGTATGAGTATTTAGTATGTCGTATAACATTATTTTAATTATGACATCTTGAACAGAAGATGTCTGAATCTTCGAGTTAGTACTAATTATTTATCATGTAGCCATACTATTATAATGCATTATGTTTTCTTTGAAAAAACTGATAATTAAACTCGGTTTATGGTTTTATTGTTTTAGATATACAATACTTATAAATCAAAGATTGATATTTCTATATTGGGAGTATACTGAGTCAGTTTTTGATGGTTTTCTTTTTCGTTTGTTATTCCTACCTTTATTATCATACTGAAACTATTATGTGAAATCCGAGAAGAAAGCTCCCTGTTTCCTGGCGTAAATCAGTGCCAGGGTGGATATATACTATGTCTTTATATCACTTTTCCGCATGTAAGCTAGCTAAGTACTGCTAACTAAAAATATTCTGTCAGCTGAAGGCTTTGTGTGGGGAAAACACTTAATAAAAACCTCTTACGAGAATAATTGTCTTTGAATCATTAAAAATAGTTCAATTCTTACTAAGAATTGCTCGAAATGTTGATGGTTATCTGTTTTGAATGTCAAAATATATGCTATGCAATTTAACATTCTTCGTACTGGTATAACGCATAGTGTCAAGTCGTAGGATATAATGGCTTTGAAAAAAACTGTATTAAGCTTATTATTTTTTTTTACTGTGGCAAACATCATGCTATAACTCATCGATACCAAATCTTATAATCTGTATGCCAAAAATCAATCAATTAAAAATCAAACAATTGTACTTGAAAGAGAGAGTTCTTTGAAAACAAATAGTGCTTTAAATGCAATTATCACAGAGCTTGTTTTTATGACTTAATGGTAACTTCGCTGGACGGATGGTGTGTGACAAGACTGACAAATTTTGGGTCATTCGAGTCACTAGAGATCAACACAAGGATAAGAGTAATCACAAGCACCTACGTTCAAAATATCATAAATTTTACATTGACCTTTCCGGAACTTGAATTCAAACCCACCTGATCGTTAGGGCAAACTCTTATCACTAAGTCTGGCTTAATAGTGATTCATCTTTTCTCTCAAAGAATACAGCTACCCGTCAATGTACGCATATTGTAAAAACGCTACTTCAGCCAATTTTTGGTCTGTTTATCATTATTATTATTATTCGTTCCGGCTGATATGCCATTCACTCCTGTATTGCGGTAGCGTTTCGGCGGGCATTGTGGCGGTCCGGTCCGGTCCGGTCATTGTTTTCCGCGCGACGTGGCATTCTCCGGGATGGGGAACAAAGCCGGAAAATTAATCTACAAGCCGTCGAATCGAAATATAACAACGGTCCATACCATTCGAGAACACTAACGAGAGTATAGACGCCGCGGCTCGCGGTATTTTAAATATGCTTGAGGAGGTTGTCAAACTGTGTATCTGTGATGTATTTATTTTATTTTTAAATATTGCTTATTTTCATAATGATCCGATATTCAATACTCAGAAGTAAAATGATCTCCAATGTTTGTAATAAAATCGGGAACTAGCGGAATCGATTATAACTTAAAAAATGGTGAAGTATTTAGTTCCACAAAAATAATTATAGTAAATGGTTTATTCTGGTGAATTAAGCCCATGGTGCAAAAAGTTAGGTCATGACGGTCGTCATTTTTGCATTAGTTGACGTCATTCTGTGTTAAGTTAACCACAACCTACTATGTTTACAACAGTGTTTTGGCGACAATAAAATTTTTTTTCGACATGTGACGTCACATCATATTTTACAAAAACAATTATCCAGCTGACCTGTACTTCTTACACCATGAGCTTAGCCAATTATATTTATCCATAATTTGTTCATAAATCTAAGAATTTCATGAAAACAACAATGTAGAAATACTTCATCGGGTAAATAATATTAATACAAATAAACACATTTTTTATACAAGTTGAAACTTAGCAGCTGAAACCGGTCCTGTTCATTATAAAAATCTGGAATTGATACGAAAGAAGTTTGTTTATAAATATTTTGCTTTTACACCAAGAATGGACATTTAACACCTTGAAAGTGAGTAAATGTTTGAAAGTGAATAACTTGAAATTATAGATCACATCAGTTGAAAAATTAAATAATTAAATAAAGATTTTGATAAGCTATCAATGCCAAAAAAATATTCTGCTTCTAAAGCTCTGCGGATCTAAGATTTATTTTCAAATAACAGATTAAAATAAAATAGCATTTGATATTTTTCGATGTTGGTATTTTTAAAACTCAATTTTAAATAGTTTACACTCCTGGGTGCGCTAAAGCAATTCTGGGTGGTCACATTAGCCTCGGATGCAATTGCAGGAAGGTGAATCTAAGTAAGCCGGTGGAAACAAGAATGAAGCAGAAGAAAATTGCTTCGTGAAGTTATTATTGCTAAACATAAGAACTATTTTTTTAATCTATGAAACTGCTCTTATAAAATCAAATAACTGTATTCTGTTGAATTTGAAAGTACATTTTTAATGTTATTTTTAAATTTTACGTATGCTGTCCACTCAGATATGGGAAGCAGACTTATTTAAGTATTATTTTTATAAGAAATATCAACTTAATTCTTCGGGGGCACCATCGCTAAAACAGTTTTGAAGCCACTTGCATGCTTATAACTGAAATTGTGCTTTACATTTTATATTCATTTTCGAGATTGCTCATTGCATTGTTTTACGTAACAGCCGATAGATGGCGTTGCCCACTCACATTTGTTTTTCATTTTTTTTCCTCCACATCAATTGTTTCGATTCGCCATTATCAAACACAAAAACATGGCGTCTATATCTTTTCCATACAATCCACAGAATAAAGCGGATAGCTGCTTCTTTTCATATCAACTAGATGGCGTATCAGCCAGGGCATTTACAGTTTTACACACAACTAAACAATAGTCTTAAGTACCACATAATATATTCTACTCTCTTATCTCTATTAGAAATATATAAAATTGTAATACATAACAATCCCTATATATCTCCGCTATCAATGTAGAGTATTTCAAAGATTCATAACACAATTGCAAAGTAACGAGTACGTGTCCCTTTTTCAAAATTGGGACAGTGCTTATATTTTAAATCTAATTTTCCCTGTTGTTTGATGCCTACCCATAAAACTGAGTGCGTAGCAAACGAAAATTGGAAATACACACAATCACATATTTTGTGCTACAGTAACGGCAAGTACGTAATTCGATACTTCAGTTCCAACGTGTAACAGCTCAAAAAGCATAGTTCTGAGATAAATAGTCAATAAGATTTTGGGCTGCTTAAATCTTCTACTGTACATCTAGTTTTGTAGATTTTAATGAAATTGTAGGATTACCTAAAAATCATATTTGTAATGTTATAAACATAGGTAGGTTTATTTTATCCTAATGCAGGTTTTTGTTTTCAAAGCATTTTCGTTGCTGTTACAGTTTGGATCTAAAGTAATAATAACCACTGGCATTCTTAAATAACCACTTCGGTGTGATTACATTTTGAAACTGGTTGATATTGAAATTCTAAGCAGTCGAAGAGGGGCGAATGTTTGGTTATCACCATCCAGGAAGTAAAGGATCTCAATCAGACCACCACTCCAGTCCTGTCTTTTATTTATTGAAGATGCAGTGGTTTAATACACAAAAGTTACCAGTATAACGTGAAATTGAGTCTACATTTAAGTTTACTTACTACATAAGTTACAATACAATTGACACAACAAACGATTTTAAGTTTAACATTAAATGGAATTCAAAGAAAATACGACGAATTTAAAATAACTAGCAAAACATCACCGCGACCGACAAAATCGTCGTCGGTCGCCGGTTTCTCGTGACCGACTGTCTACAAAATTAAAATTAAACTTCAAACAATGTAGGCCCTCTCCCTTTTGTCAACATTTAGGCAGCCGAGGCTATTAATCAGTGCCTGTTTTCTAATTTCAGCTTAGCTCGTCGGTCGGTCAGCAACCGATTTAGTTTTAACGACCATACATCGGTTCGAATACCAAGAATCATTGTCATTAAGACTGTTCGAGGGTAATTCTGGATCCTTTTAAAACCAGGGTGTGTCAAATAATACAAGTATGTATAAATGTGAGTATTGAGGCGTAGCGAGAGCGATTAGCTAACCACTTAGTTCTGTTCTAGCTCTATCCTTAATCCCTACGCTCTTAGAAAAAAAGAGGTCGAGCAACTGAGCTACAAGCAGTTCTCGTAGAAAGCTTCTGTTAAGTTACCTCCATTAGGAATCCATACATTGGGAGCGGACATGGTAAAATAATGTGAGTTAGCCGAGATCCGAATATTAATGTTTAATAATTTTTTTGGGAACCTATCAAAGGAAAAAAATAATGTTTTACCAATAATTGACTTTAGAAACGTTTTGTATAAAATCAATTAGTCACTGAGCGTAATATTAAATAAAATGTTCAACATTTTAGACAGATTGGATTTACTCAAATGATGAATTAAATGATCGTAATTGAAGTATTTTTGTTTTGTGTCGGCGCATAAAGAGATTAATCCTTTGTATGAAAACTACCCCTAACTATAAAAAAGCCTATTCAAATCAAGGGTCGACCACCATCGGTATTGATAAACAGAAAAAAAATAACAGCTAGTGTTTGTTTGGTTAGTATCTTATTCAGTATTTTGGTCAGCATTTAATTAAATAATTAGTAATCAATTGTATTTTACAATAGACGGGAGTGGGAAAATTACGGCCTTCTAGGTCAACATTAATGTTCCTTTTGAGACGAGAGGACTCTCTGCTCATCAAATCCTCCTTAGGCTGAGCAGGTCAAACCAATAAATCGGCGGGATATTTTTAATCTTTTTGCAAACAAACGGCTTATATCGATTAGCGAACCACTAGTCATGTCCTAACCCTATCCTTTTATCCTTACTGCTTTCGAAAAAGTGAGGTTGAGTGACTAATTAACAAGCAGTTCTCTTAGAAAAAACTTCTGTTGAGATAGCTCCATCAAAAATACATGTGAGCGGATATGGTCAAAACGAATATGTGCATATTTTTTAAGATATCGACTGGGGGTGCTTGATGGAATTTCAATATCAAATTTGTATAGTTGAAATTTTGTACATTTCCATGTAGTTTGTCATTAACGGCTTGGGTTTCGCCTTTCGGCATCTTCAGACTTTTGAATACACCAGTGCTACACAGACATTTTCGGTGTGCGGACCAGTAAATATTTTCAGTATTACCTAGGGACCGGCTTAATTTTGTAAACAAAATAAAAATACGGTAGTAACAGTTTACTGAATTCAAAGAATTGATATTACACGAGACACGCGTCGATATTAATTATTTTTCTCATTTACTTTGTAGAGCGCGGATCGACTTTCGCCAGGCCGCGGACCGGTACTGGTCCACGCACCACCATTTGAGTAGCACTGGAGTACACGACTAATCGCCCCCGCTACTCTCCGTTATTTATAGATTTTAGGCATGGCATACATCCATGCCTCCGAGAAAAATCAAGATATGATACTGTACTGTTCTGATTAGAACCTGTAAACAACCATAACCGAAGCCGACGACATTGAACATTCGGCTGAAGACCCGGTTAATTTGATTAAAAAAATGATCTATAAGGAGATTGGAACTTGTTAATTATTATCCTCTTATGTCGTTAAGTTATTTAATAAAAGGTTTGCGACCTGTTTGCAAAAAAAACGTGGCAATAATGGATTAAAACGAGGCCGTCCGCTGGAGCTACGATTTTATTTTTACCGAAAAGTTTTACGCTGGATAAAATTACAAAATGAAAATGGCGCCTCATCGGTTTTCAATTCGCATTTATTAATATTGAATATTCAATAGAGGCGAATGTTTGTATTCAAAACGAGCTCAGCTTTTTTGCACGGCTATCTCAAATCATATAAAAACGCTTTGTATACAGTAAACGGTTATCAATAAAGGCCCTTTGATATGAATGATATTATATATTCTATGCGTTATTTTCATTTTATCCATTTCAATTTCGGCATTCAATATACATACACCCATCCCTGGATTTATGTGGTTTTTTTTTTCACTGTTTAGACGTAACACAGTTTTACAAAATGGATTTTAAAAAACGTATTTTTATAATTTCTATTTTATAAATCAAACTTGTTAAAACTAATCATCGGAAAATGTCATTGAATCAATCAATATTTGAGTTTAGTTCGGTGAGTCTTTCGCACACGAATAATTCTCGATTTTTTTAAAACCCAAAATCGTTCAACAGTTCTCATTATAAACAAATAATGATATAATCAGTTCAAATTAAGGATAGTTTACTTCTAAAAAGAAAGGTTAACCATGAAAGGTAATGCTAAAACTATAGCTTGCATTTTGAAACCCCAAGAGTTGTAAATGTCCTTTTTTAGGTGTTAACTGTCAATTGTTGGTAAAAAAACATTATATTTTAAAAATAAAACACATTTGTTTTTGAATCGTTAAAATTTTGTACATTTCCATGTATTTCGTCACTAACAAACCGGGTTTTCTCCTTTCGTCATCTTCTTTCAGGCATTCTAGCACACGAATGAACTCAAACTGACTGAAAGGCGAAACCCGGGGCGTTAGTGACGAATACATGGAAATGTACAAAATCTCAACAATTCAAATCTGATATTAAAATTTCATCAGACACCCTCAGTCGATATCTTAAATTATAAAACACAACTTGTTTTTACTACTTCCACGTGTTTATAATGGTCAGGACATCAACTGATAGTTGATAATAATCGTGATGAACGAAACCGGTCCTGATAATTTTAAACATGTGGAAGAAGTACAAACAAATTGTGCTTTTTTAAAATTTAATGCCTTTCCACCAAGAATTGACAGTTAATACCATAAAATTGAAAAAAAAAACTTATGAAACCACATAGCTCCACAAGAATTATCAAATATAATTAACAGCTACTTCGGCATCACGCCACCATAGTTCATTTCAACTAATATGCCATTGTTATCAATTAAAACTATATAAAAATTATGTAAAATTGAATGCTGACAATTACAAGGTATATGTATAATAGTTGGTTCATGAACAAGAATTTACAGATAATCAAACAAATTATATACAAATTATATTGCAGACTGTTTAATTATTTCATTATTTTACTACTGAATTATTTAATTTCAGACTGAATAGACGGCAATCAAACTGTCAAGGACCTCTTACAAATCAATAAATACTAATCTGAAATCAAAAATAGAACCACATTCAAACTCCATTACTTTAGTACAGTATAATGAGTTTTACCTAATCCGTAAATATTCATTAAATAAAATAGCAAAAAAAATTAATGAATCATTTAAAAATAAAGAAATATTAAATATGTAATTAACATTAACACTTACCAGCCGTGATAAATGGGGAATGAAGATCAGCCAGGAGTATCGAAAAGATATCTGAAAAACAAATTTAAAGAAATCAGAATCAATTCTCACAAGTTAAATTATAAAAATAAATTTATTGATATAATACATATGCATAGATTAATGAATCGGATACAGAAGTGGGGAAGCCGCGATGTTGTAAATGTTGTAAACTTTTTCCACGTTTCAGGGAATTCAGTGATATTTAATTATATCCAGTAAAAATATATGAAATGAAGGAGACGCATTGTAGCTGCAAAAGTACGTTTATAAATATGGAAACGGTCAGAGACGGTTTATCATTTGAAAGATTACAATATGTCATAATGGAGTTGTTCTTATCGTGCGGATTATTCGTGTGCGGAAGCATCCGTTGGATGGATATCAGTGATATTTACATTCAGTCCTACCTAATCGATCCTAAAACAAATGGGAAGCAGTGAAACCAATTTGTTAACTTCTAGACTTTTCCTCTCGAATGGGAGAAATTGAGTAACTGAATAACAGCCAGTTTTCGTAAAATAACTTCTGTTAAGACCCTTCATTACGAGTCAAGTAAATAGGGAAAGAGAGAGAGCGATTAGCTAGCTAATAGTCCACTTGACCAATATTATTATACCATTACTCTCTTCGAAAAGGAGCGATTACTTGACTTCTTAATATCCAGTTTTCGTAAAACAACTTTTGTTCAGATGTTAAGAGATAATTATATTTTGGACAGGCTTAATCTTCTACTGTACATCTAATTTTTGTAGACTCTTTACTTTAAAAGTGGACATACCTGTATAAAACTGTCTTGTCTAGGAGTACACATGCTGCACACTGCGAGCGGACATTGTTGAAAAAGAAGAAAATAATGTTACAAGTGACTCGACTTTGTATTATTTAGTAAATACATACTACAACCAATTTCAATATGAAGTAAGCAACGATTCTCGAGAAATTTAAACATGGCCGATTTATATGTCGAACACTAGCGCATTAAAATTGTCGCGAAATTTAATCAACGGCGAAAATCAATAGTATTTAATCAAGCCGGTTACAAAACATTCCCATGTTGGTACCCACCTACAATAATGGCGGAAACTCATCGCGTTCTGTCAAATAATAATTTTATGATTCGCTTCGAGACGACAAAAGGATTTTGCAAGTAATAATAATTTCGAAAATAGAATACAATCAAAATAATAATAATATTCATTTGAGGGGGAAATCAAACATTCAAACAATGTACCGGGAGAACAATACCAGAAATCCTCCCTGGATGTACTATTTTCTGCTATAGACAAGAGATCCTCAATAATATGTTTATGATTTAAATTTTTATGATCGGAGCCATGATTTGTCGTGGTATTTTAGCAATGAATTCTTATGACTACAATCATTAATTAATCATTTAATTCATTAATTAATCATTTAATTCAATTTGAAATAAACCTTATTTGTCGCAGTGTTATTATATAGTTTTCGCATTATTCTTGTATACAGTTTTCAAGATGATATTTCTAATGCGATAATTTATGAATAATTTTCAGAATCCCATCTTAATTCATTGGCTTACTAATATTTAATTAATCGTTTTGGATATATAACATTGAACGGATAATTTTCGAGTAGGTAATACAATTCATTGTTGATATTTTGAAATTTTATAAGATGAAATGAACTAAATATGAGAGTATAAAACCTCGCCTCTATTGAAAGTGTTGATAATTCCGGCATGATAATATATTTCATTCCAAAAACTAACTATCACATACCTACACTTCGTTTTTAAGATACAAATTATACTTTCAATAAAAGCGCCATTTATAAACTTTATTGTCAAAACTGTCACACATATTTTTTCGAAAACTCGTCTCAATACATGGTGTAAGAAGTATAGTTGTGTTAGTTGTTTTTGTAAAATATGTGACGTCACTTTTACGAACTAAATTTTTATTGACACCCAAACACTGGTGTAAGCATATTAGATTGTTATTCAATAAACACACAATGATGTCAACAAATGCAAAAATGGTCACTGTCATTTTTTATCATTGTGTTAGATAGTATTCACTTGGTACACTTGAGCTTTTATTTCGATAGTTTGCATTTTGGATTAGATAGTATTAACTTATTACACTCAAACTTTGATTTTAATAGTTTCCACTTAGTCACGGATTCATTTAACAAAGTAAGTTAAGTTGTAGTAAGTTATGTTAGGGTTGGTCTGGTTTGGTTTGTGTAATGTATTCTAATACAGCTTCTTCAACTATCGATTTCAAAGCGTGAGTATTTATATTGATTGAAAACTATTTTGTCTATGCGAAAATGTTTTTTCGTAAGTGTAATATATTTCTTCAATGTTAAAATATATCTTATTATATGGAATCACTTTACTGAAGGAATTTATTTTTTGTGGAATGCAAATATTTGTTATAGTGAAAACTATTTTTATGAAAGTGACTAAGATCTAAACAAAAGTGCATTTAAATGTAAGCCTTTTTGATCCAGCTCACCTATACTTTTAACCCAATTGGTCTCCGTATAGATAATTGATTCTCGACTTACGATTAAAGTATGAACCATAACTAGAAATAATATATTATGGATAAAAAGTCTCCACTTACTAATTACTCTGGCTACATAACTTATTAAATAAACAAGAATCTGTCCAGTACCTTAATTGCTTCGTATGATTTTAGTAACTATTGAGAGGTTCTGGTTTTTATGCATGTGCCTTTTTAATCTGTGATTGAAAGTCAAAAAGTTGAGCGAATATTCAAACCCCTATGTTGTTTATTATTGACGCGTACTGCCATCTACAGCCGAAATTACACAATAAATCTGCATAGTGCATACATTTGATTTTCAAATGCTGCGTTTTTCTAAAGATAATTTTAAAATGTATATTGGTTCAGATTTTTTGCTAGATATTGCTAGATATTTCTTTATTTTCAGTTTTAAGCTACTTGGTATTATATATTTACGATGGTATTTTGACCAATTGTTTTAACCCTAAAAAAATATGTAAATGAGTTAATGATTGGATCTCATTTTAAAGACGACAGAGCAGGTCTCATTGAAACGATGTAAATTAGAAACAAAAATGATCACTTTTTGGAAGGGAAACAACATTTTACATTGGTTTTAGGATTAAAAACTCTGATCCGTTCACTTGATGTACGCCACTATTATATCGACTCTCCCTACGTATAATCCCATATCTGCAAACATGAAAACTTACAGGAGTGCATTTCAAAGATTCATAACGCAACTAACCATAGTGTAATGTTTTCGATAAAAACAGTTTTTACTCTCTTCTGAACAATTTCAATTTTGAGGGTTACATCAATTGGCACAAACACCACGGTTAATATGTATAATATACACATAAATAAAATGTTTTTTTTAAGTAAAATAACTATTGGTAATTATTATTAAACATATTAAATGTAATATTACGTTTGATGGATAAATACCAATGTAAAAATTGTATACTATTTAGTTCCACAAGAATTATAAAATATAGTTAATATCTATTTTGGCATCACGCCATCGTCAGAAATAGAGAAATAGTTAGGACGGCGACGTAAAAGTTATCAACTATTTTTTTTATAATTCTCTTGTAACTAAATACTTTAACCTTATTATCATGGCATTCTACCAAGTAAATGCCAATCCAATAAACCTATATAAGATAGTGACTGCAGTAATTATTTGTTGTATCTTAAATATATAAAATAGAAAATACGCGTGCCACACAAATCTCTCAAGCGGTGAGCTATGACGTCATGAACTTGAGAAACCTGTGTGAAGGTTTCTAATTTCAGGTAGCTACATCCTTCCTTTCGTGAATTACGAGTCAGGAAAGATAAAATCAAAATTATAATATATCCGAAAAACATGGTAGTAAAGCTAGTGGTATGTATAAAAATCACATTTTTCATTATTCTATTACTAACGGCTCTTAGAAATAGAAAAGTAATTAAGTAATACACTAAAATATATGAGGATAGTATCATAACTCAAAATCTCCGCCAATGCTTGATTTTGGCAAACCAAGAAAAACCGTTTTCACTGGTGGCCATGCCAGGTCAATTCTGCACTATCATTGACTGAAATGGTGATTATTAGTGTAGATAATTATAGGGCGTTGGAGAACATATGCTTTAAAAATGAACAAGATTTTCACATTCATTTTAGATAGGATTTTGTATACTTAGAAATATATTTTATAATTTTAATTACGTCTTCACACTTATTCCAACATCATTACATGTATTTAAAATTAAAATATTTAAAACACTAATTTTGTTTTTGGAAAAGGAACCTAAGTGAAAGTGATGCAGTGGTCAACGTGATGTCCCGGTACGGACAGTTTCATAAATTGATTTCTGGATTCTTTTCCGTAGTCATGAATGTTTGTGATGTCTAAAATTCCCCCCCGCCCATCCGATCCTAAAAAAACGGGGCGTAGTGAGAGCGATTAGCTAACCACTAGTCCTGTCCTAGCCCTACCCTTCTATCCATACTCTCTTCGAAAAAAGAGAGGTTGAGCAACTGAGTAACAAGCATTTCTCGTAGAAAAGTCTGTTGAGATACCTCCATTAGGAGGCCATATGCTGCACCTTAAAAGCGGACATAGTAAAAAAAAACATTCAAAAAAATTTGACTAGGTAAATACTTTGATATTTTATCCTATCATTTTACAAATTTCGTAGAACAAATTCTGGAAAACAGCATCTTTAATTAACATTAATTTAACATACCTATGACAATCGCAACTGTTTTTGCTGAATAATGCTGTTGTCTCTTTCGTAAAAATCTGTTATTAATACAAATAAGGTCAATGAAATTGTATTATGTCTGAAAATATTTACTTTCTTAGTACCCATGCCACGGCACGCCGCTGGTTTGCAGCGCCACTAATATACTAACCCCTCTCTCTTTCTTCCTACAGCACCGCGAGAGGAATTAATTTTTCTACGTAATCAAAAAATTCTCGCCGCCACTGCCGCCAGAAAGACGTCATAATTACAAAACCGGCGTCGCCTCGTATTACATACGCAGTTCTAAAAGGCTGAATACCTTTCTTAATTATTTGGCTTGGCTTGTTTCAATTTCAATATGATACCTTATATTTACAAAATTTATTATTATTGAAAATATCGAGGTATGATAAGATTTTAAGCTATCGTCAGTTCGAGTTCAACCGTGAACTAGAATGCCTGAAGATACCGAAAGGCGAAATCCGGATCGCTAATGACAAACTAATGGAAGAATAAAGCAATTGAACAAGTCATATTTAGCAAACAGGACAAACGCGATGGAATGTGATTAATGATTACGCGCGCTGTTCGTCTTTTTATCAGAGCAGTATTCAAACTGACATTCCATCATTTCAGTCAGCTAGACGATCTTGACACTAAGTGTCGCTAAACATAACCACGCGATATAAATCAGGACTGGCCTGAACGTCCATTGCAGTCTACTAGTCTCTCGTGGTAGCATTAACAGTCGACTGTGTCTTGAAAGGTAAAAGAAAATGCTTGAAAATAAGTACTTTTTTATATATTCTATAATTATATTAAAAAAAGATTTGTTTTTCTAGCTTGAAAGAATCTTAAGTGGAGAGTAGTTATTTATATTGCAACCAGGTTTTCCAAACAAGAACAAAATAAAAACAGAATTCATACGCAAACTAGCATATCCTAGGGGTCGATAAAACGTAACCTTTTAACTTTCTACCGTATTTTATATTAAACTTGCGGCATACTAAAACAATTTTTACCATTCAAAAATGTGTATGTAATATAAAATGAAAGTTAATAACTTTGTCATTTCTCTGGCTTCGTTACTAAATGTGATACGTAGTTAGCTTATTTAATAAACATCTTCAAACTATATCGGAAAATTTTTTTCCTGAATATGGAGCATAGTAAAATAAAATGATAACTTCAATCAAAAAATGACAAAAATAGCACAAGCATGCTACCGAGAAAGCTTATGGGTAAGTATGTACTATTTTAAGGAATAATCATGTGAGTATACACGCATTAAAGGTATTGAATTAAAAGCAAAATAAAATTACAATTTTTTCCGTGGAATTTAGAGTAATTTGTTTGTAGAAGCATTTACTGAAAAGAAACAAGCAAAAATAGCTTTATTATAATTACTAGTTGTTTCTTTAGTTCATTGAGGTATTTAATTATGTATCCGTTGCTTGCTGAAGGTTTTAATAGCCCTACATAAATATTCAAAACAATTTTTAGGTGTCTACATGAGATTTTTGAAGTTATTGGAATCGAATCGAATCTCTAAACTGCCGATCTTTTACGTTTTAAAAATAGCTGGAGTGACGAATTTGGTCTTACGGTGTGATAGGACCTTCCGCGGAACTGATTAAAAAACCTTGTTTTTGTGAAGAGACAAAACAAAAATAATAATAACGGATTTCAAAAAAGGGAGAGAAAAAAAACAAACGAAGTTCGCGGTTTCAAATTAAGAAATTTAGGTTTTGTTTTTGGTCTCATTTTTAATTATTTGAAATTCTACCCACCGATATGACAATATCTATTGTTATAAGAATTATTTTGGATTTTTAATCACTGGCAGCTTATCAAAAGTGTAAATAGCTACTTATTTCATATTTGGTGTCCATTAAAAAGTATTCCAAATTTAAACAAAAAATACACAACACATTTATTTTCTTTTCGAATGATAGAAAAAATAATTTCTTAGTTTGGAAGAGGGTATCTTTTTTCACAAAATATGTATTGTTATATATAATCTTATTGAAATACATTGAAAAGGTCAATTATAACGCTAATTTATAATTATTAATGATTCTGCAACGAAAAATTAAAATACTGTATCACTTCATTAATAATTATCCAAAATAATTAACAAAATGTTGGGGACATAGGTGAACATGCTGTTCTTTTATACAACGTGTCATCAATATACTTAGTTTGTTCATGTGAAATTAGTTATTTTTTTTATCTTATTATGATGATTTTAGTTATTAGAGATTTACTGAAATTAATAAAAGTTGTTATATAATGCCTTTTTGTTTACATATTATAATCTCTACTGTGGTGTTTATCGTAATATTTCTGGCATAAAACTTGAACTTGAAATTGTCCTGGTAAGCCACAAAAATTCATTAAAATTAATATCCTTCTTATAAAGTAGGTATATATTTCATTTTTAATGGGGAACTGTCAATGAAAGGCATTATATTTTAAGAAATAAGACACAATTTGTTTTGTGGTACATACTTCTACATTTTTATACCTATAGAGCGGGGCTGGTTTCATGCATCAGTTGATAATCCTTGTGATGAATGAAGTTGGTCCTGATCATTATAAAAAATGTGTAAGTAAAACAAAACGAAGTACGTTTTATTTTTTTCAATACCTATATATTTCAAAAGACATATATATCGTTGTCTTAACTAGCATCTGCGTATCTACATGTCAGTAAAATTTTCAGGAAAGTTTCAAAACTCAATAAATTAGATTTGGATTATTGAGATTTTGTACACTTCCACTGTGTACAAAATCTCAATAATCCAAATTTGATATTGAAATTCCATCAAGCACCCTCAGTCGATGTCTTAAATTATATCAATAAATTAGTTTTAAACAATGGTTTTTTTTTTAATTCCACATATGTTATAAACATAAATGTAAAATGTATTGATATAAATGTATTGATAAAAACTGAATTTATTGAGTTAAAACTCTCCTGAACATTTCACTGAAATGTAGACACGCAGTTTGCTAGTTAAGACTACGATATGCAAAAATAATGATTTTTTTAAATGAATATTCCGTAATATAATGTGTTTTTAAATAATCGTCTTATAACTATATTCCCATTTTAAAGATGAAAAATTCTCGCTATGAGTGAAACTGGTCCTGATCATATCATGAAATTGTTGAATGGCTACAAAAAAAATGGGTTTTGTTTTTATAGATATAATATAATTCTTTTCCACCAATAATTGCCACTTGATATCTTAAAAGTGATTAATTTCTATTAGTGACCAATATTCAACAGTTGTCGTTCTCAATGTGGATCATACAGAATCCTAATGGAGACATCTAAACAAAAAGTGGTTCTACAAAACATGATGATATTCAGTCACTAAGCCTATCTTTTTCGAATAGAACAAGGACATAATAATAAGACTGGAAGAGAGCTACTTGTCAGCTAATGCTCGCTTTATCCCGTTTTTAGGATAGTAGACATCCATGCCTTTGATCACAAACTCGAGCATCAATTTAAAAAAGACAATTTATGAAGGTTTCCTTACC
The DNA here is from genome assembly GCA_022494535.1 of Himalopsyche phryganea. Classification (NCBI taxonomy): domain Eukaryota; kingdom Metazoa; phylum Arthropoda; class Insecta; order Trichoptera; family Rhyacophilidae; genus Himalopsyche; species Himalopsyche phryganea. The sequence goes on along the minus strand of JAGVSL010000116.1, from coordinate 983,721 downwards.
GAGACTCGATCTCGTGGACACCGCAACTAAAGAAAGCGACGTCGACCAATTGGACGGTCAAACATGATTTGTATTTAATTAGATGGCATTCATCCATGTGAATATTTGAATTAATGTTAACCATTTCACAGTGACAATCTTACTAAAAAATTAATAATACAACTTATTATTTATTACTCGGGGGCCTTATTAGAGTACAGGTCAAAGAAAATCGCATTATTTTATCTGTACTCTAATATGGCCGCAATCAAGAAACTTGTATATTTAGATATATTATACTTAAAATGCATATGCATTGTTTTTTAAATGAATGAGAACAATTAAATGAAAAAGTTGAATTCAGCCAATGGCCACAATAAGAGGTCAAAAAGCCACAGGCACCCAACCTCTGATTTGAAGGTTTTGAAGAGCGTCTTGGGTTCACGGTTGTTTTCAACAAGTTTGTAAAAAAAATAAGTGAAATATGTGCATTGCATATAAGTAAATTGTTATTATTTGTACTATCGGATACGTAGTGCACTGATTATCGTCATTCGTTTCGGTTACGGACCTCATGGGTTCGAATCCCAGTACGGATTTCCGTTCGAAGACATGTTTGCGTTGTCCAAAATTCCCCCACTCATCAGATCATAAAACTGGGCCTAGTGAGGGCGATTAGCTGACCACTAATCTTGTCCTAGCTCTATCCTTATATCCCTACTCTCCCTTATATCTCTACATATGCTCTACATTCGAAACAGACATGGTTAAAAAAATGTATTATAATATATAAAAATAAGCAGTGGAGTTTTTATACTGAACGCAACCCTGAAATTTATCTATTCAATAACAATAAGAAAAATATTTTTAGACCTTAATAATTAAAAAAACTTTAAGTTCATGAGGATTTTTAATGAATGAAATTTGATTACTAACTGGTTAATTTCAAAAAACAATTCAGAATCCAAAGAGTTAATGCCATTAATTTTATAAATACAAAAATATAATTAAATTCTATTTATTTTATTTTATGATTATAAATTCTACCACCAAGCCTTTGATTTCAACGAAACGTATATTGTAAATAGTAAAGTACTGTACTGAATGATAAAATTACCCACACAAAGAACGCGAATGTGAGAACACAATCAAATATTCAATACCACAATAAAATTACAAAACAGCCCCGTCAAATTTCAGCCGAATTATTGTTCAACCCCCTGACGAGCCCTCCCATTGGTCCAGATTCACTCACCCCTTGAATCCGCTACCAATCACGGGTCGCATTTTATCGCGGGGGCTTGGTCTAAAGGGATTTAATGGAAAAACAAGCGTTCGCGAGGGTAGTATCTGACAGCCGCTCGACGGAAAAGTGCGCGCGAAAGTTCTGCAAATGGCGGACGCGTTTCGAATATTTTTCAAAGTTTAAAATTGTTCCACGCGGTTTTTATGGCTATTGACAAAAATGTTAAAATAGCCTGACAAGATTATATAATATCTATTATTACTCAATAACGACAATTCTAGTTGTATATTTAAGGTTTTATTATCGCTGTTTTACGCAATAAATATTATGCGTTATATCAATTATTTATAACATCAGATTTGACATAGTTTACAAGGAACGAATAGTCATTTTATTGAAAAAAACCCACACACGCATTCCGTACCCTTTAAAAAGGATAGAAAGTGTAGGTAACATTATTACTAATTTACGTGATTCAAATTTATGAGAAGTTATAGACACATATTTTGTGTATAAAATTTATTTTCATATAAATAAAATATATAACTATAATCAATGATTATAAGAAGACGATCGATATCTACAATTAAAATGCATCCTTTGTACCACTGATAGTTTTTCAATTAATGACGTGTGCGAAAATTGGTATTAAATATGAATAATGTTTGTTTTATTCATTTTATTTAGTCTAATAAAAATCATTATATTGCCTTTCATACATTGATCCCCATATTCGAGTATGTTTATATCTACAGGACTTCAGTCAATATAAAAGCTTTATATATAATAATACTACAAAAATGTAAAAATTTTTATTTTGGAATCTGGTATTATAAAAGATAAAATTCATAACGACGGAATTTTGGCCAATTGATGTAACCGTCAAAATAGAAATTGTTCAGGAGAGAGTAAAAACTGTTTTTATCGAAAAAATTATATGGTGAGTTGCGTTATGAATCTTTGAAATGCACTCCTTTAAATTCACATGTTTGGAGATACGAGATTACACGTAGGGAGTATCGACATACTAATGGCTCTCATCAAGTGGGGGGGTAGAGTTTTTAAACCTAAAACCAATGTAAAATGATGTTTCCCTTCAAAAAAGTGGTCAAATTTATTTTCCTAATCTACATCATTTGGCCCAGACCTTCTCTGTCGTTTTTAAAATGACATGCAATCTTTAACTCATTTTTGATTTTTTTAAGGATTACATCAATTAGCCAAAGCACCATCGATAATATTATATTTAACTAAAAACAGTCAGTTTTCATAATAATATATCCCATGGAATATTTGTAACGTTTTAAATTATGAAAAGTACTCAATTTATGGTTCAAAATTAACTTAAATAAAATATATTATAAACTAATAAGAAAAAGGGTTTTCAATATCGTTTACTGATATTTTTAAAAGTTTGAAATAATAAAATAAACTATTGCCAGTGATAAGTGACTTTATATTGCTGGGTATAGTATTATATATAATAATAATAAACAGTTTTCAAAAAATAAAAAACTTTACCCCGGACAAAAACATTTACACAATTCAACCATCAAACATGGCTGGTCCTTTCCTGTCGCCGTTACCGGGGGAGCTCCTCACGGAATACATGTTCGGGAGACGACGCCAGCGAAGGAACAGGACGACCTTTACACCTCAACAGCTCCACGAATTGGAAGCGCTCTTTCATAAGACTCACTATCCCGATGTATTTCTCAGAGAAGAGGTGGCTCTCAGGATAAGCCTGTCCGAAGCCAGGGTTCAGGTAATACCAGTGGTCTATAAATATACACATATTAAACACTTGTTCGATAGATTTGTTTGAGATAATTTAAAAAGAAATGCTAATATTATTATTATTAGGAATAACAATAAACAAATGTACCTTTACTAAAATATAATAATAAATGTATATCTGTTTGTCAAATGATAATATAAATACATGCAAGAAATAAAGTTTTAAAAGAAATGATCAATTATTTTAGTTAGTACATTTAATCATTTTTTTTAAAATTAAAATCCGAATAGAATATTTAATATTGGACCTCCTAAGCTTTTATTACTCTACCCGTTGCTTGAATATAGCTATTGGGCAACCACTAACGGTTCGTTTAGACCGGAGCGCGGTTTGACACTTTTTCGGAGAGTTAAGTGTATAAGGACAATGTTACGAGCGAGAATTTAGAATCACGTGAACATAGTCTGATCTAGTTTTTGTAAGAAAATTATACAAATAATGGTGAAATACATGTCACAATTAGTAACACAAACATTGGAACAGTAAAGTAGTATCATACTTGTTTTCATAAAAATGTTTTCTTCCAATAATCTTTGTTATTTTATTTAGATTTAAGCGTGTTTAGACTAACTAAATATTGCTTTAGGAAAAAAGGGTGCATGAAATGTAAATACGCATTTGAAAGCATTGAGATTTACATTAGAATCGGACATGTATAGCTTACAATAACTACGTAATGTTTTCGATTTATCGATTTCATAAACTTCACACAGTTGCACACGTTTTTAAATACAATTTTTATATTAAATAACGTAAAGCTGATAAAAACGAGACCTACTTCAATACTCTTAGCGTTTCGATGTTGTGGGATACTTTCCGTTATAATTTTAAATCTTTAAAAGTATCTGTAAAACTGTTCGTCGTTTATTTATACAACCGTAAAATTGAAATTATAAAATAACACGAAAATTTATTGAAGTCAACTCAACAGTTGTGCGAAACAAATTTAATTGTTATTTCTTTCGCAAGTATACCTACAAACTTTCGTAAATAAAAAATATCCATGATATGTTCGTTTATTTAGAGTATTTTCCATCTTACTTAAAACTAACTTGAAGGGTAGATGGTTAACAAGATAATAAAGATTAATTGAACCATGAGGGAGAAAGATAAAGCAACTTAACAGAGTTGAAAAGTTGGTGTGATTTTAAATTATCTTGTCAAATTTATGAGAGAAAACTAAAACAGAAACTATCTCCTACTATCAGAAAAAAACAACGAGTGGTGCAGTGATTACCGTCGTTGGCTTATGTTAAGGGATCTCACGGACTCGAATCCTAGTACGAACAATCTCCTAAATTGAAGTCTCAATCGATTTATGTATTTCTATTAGAAGCTATAGATATTTTTGATGTCTATAATTCATTAAGCAGGAAACAGGGCTAGTGGTTAGTTCATCGCTTTCGATTTACATCCAGTTTTTATGGCAGGATGGGGGGGAGTGAATTTTTAGACATTACAAACATCCATGTTTTCGCACAGAAATCGAATAAAACTTAATTTATGAAACTGTCGGTACCGGGATTCGAGCCCGTGAATTCTGCTACCGAAGTCAACGATGTTAACCTCCGCACCACATATTTACTTAAATTGGGTTGTTTACTTCGGCCCTTGATTGCATCACGTTTCAAAGATTCATCAGTCAGGTTGCTTGTTTTTTATCCAGGTTTGGTTTCAAAATCGCCGGGCCAAGTGGCGAAAACAGGCGCGACTTCAGCTGCTGCAGGACGCCTGGAGGATGCGCTGCCTAGGACTCGCCACGCCTCCCGTCTTCATGGGTGAGTCTAAAGACATATAAGAGGAGATCAAATCGGACTACGAAGTAGAAACTAGAAACTGTGGACTAAAATCTGACCTGATGACTTTTACTCACTTGTAAAAAGCTGTTGGATTATATAACTATATTGTTTCGTTCGATAAACAGCAAAATGTCGTAACCTACTAATTACAATTGGTGAGGTACGGCACATTGCTGTTTGTCAACGATTTGATAGACAACAAAAAAAAAATACAAGTCAAAATAAAATCCCTTTTATTTCAAAAATGTCAACGTATATTTTATCATTTCATTTAGGAAAACAGAGAATGAATTTCTATTAAGAAAAATTTAACTCTTTACGTGAAAATGTATCAAAAACACGAATTTATTTTCTTCTCGTAGTTGTCATTCATACAATAGCTATTCTTACTTTGACGTTTGGGGAATGTCAGTAAAATACGTGAAATATTCTATATAACAATCTGTATTTCTCTTACGAAATTTATTCTGGAAAATCTATCTGGTTCCACAAATAAATAAGTTGTATTTTAGCCTTACTATAAAGTGAGGTTTTTATATAAAAAAAAACGACAAGAAAATAGGAGGTCGCCTTACATTAGAGTATCAAACAAATGAACAATAAATTCACTGCCTAGCGATGATGTTTTATATCTTCTTTTCATGTGTGTCCTTTACTTCTTTTTAATAAAATAAATTACCAAATTTTTTTGAGTTACAAATACAAATTTATGTGTTATTGATAATTAGGATCACCCTACAGTCGGCCCAATGCGATATTTATTTAATACACATATTTATATTTACGACCAATTTCTTTTTACTATATATATAATAGACTTAACTGAATAATTACTACTTGTTTTTTAATAAATGTAATTCATATTCAGAGACATTTCTTACTTAGGTGTGACCAGCTATATGCTATATCGATCTTATGTTAGTGGAAGTAAATAATTAGCATATATAACCTAATTAAAATGGAGTTTTACCGAGAAAAAACCAATTCAATTGATAAATATAATAAATAGATTACGAAATACTTGAATGAAAGTTTTGCAATGCTAAAATAATACAAATCGGCAAGGAAGTATTCGAACAAGCTACGACAAAATCTACTTTGAAAACTTAGAAAACAGTCTTTAACTTAACTCGATCGAGACCACAATAGAAATGTTATGTGAGAAGCAGTGTCTTTGAATAATATTGAAGCTTTTAGAAAGAGTTTGCTTTATTTTACAATCACTATTGGCTAACCTGTGTAACAGAAATTGATAATTTACACAATTAAGGTGACTGATTTGTTGATCAGATTGGTATTAAATTTCAAAATAAAATTAAGAACTCTTTTATAATATAGTGAAAAATAATTTATTTCCACAAGAGTTAAATAGCATATTTGATAGGCTTTTTGGCATCGTCAGAACTATTCTGGTAGATAGTTCTATATTACGTAATTATTGTTAACCTTGATAGGTACATTGCTATCTTTGGCGTATAATATTTTTATATTTTAACTCACCTTGTTTACTTCACAGGGCGACCGGGTCAAATGAGTCCAACCGAATCACTCGCAAGCCAAGAAAAACGATCACAGGAAGACGGCGCCTCCTCAGCAGGTGGAGTATCACCTTCAAGTCACCGAGAATCTTATCATCCGATGATACCACCTCCAAACCGTTCTCCATCTAACTCAAAATATCCAGAAGACAAATCCGCGATGCAAAATGGACAGCAGAATCAAAACAGAAATGATATCCATAACAAAAGCGGTAGCTTCTCGCTGAGTGGAATTCTATCAAGACCCGACCAGAACTGCGTAAGCCCTGCACCAACCGATCTGACTGTCATGGGGCAGAAGTCTTATCAAAATGGCTACGAAAGGTACAACAATATTTGCGATAACAGTAGCGGCAATTCTGACGATGATAGTGATACTGAAATCGATCTTACTTCTCACGGAGGAAAGGATGAAGCGTCTGGAATGTATCAAAGTGGATTTCCAGATACAAGACAAGGCCCGGTTTTAAACGAAATGGTACCCAATGATCTAAGTATGAATTGTTTGAAGAATTGTAACGATTAAACTAATAAGGTGCAATATTATATAATAAAATCGATTTGAAACGTCATGATATCCAAGGACTGCAATCTGGGGATCCGGTTTTGTTTTTCCGAAATAGCCGGGATTACATTTTAGTTAAAATATAATACAACGGAAATACTATTGAAGAAGCTCTTTTGTTATCACTCTTCTCTAATCAAAGAAAAAACTTCTTGTCTGACTGAATATTTTATATCAAAGATGCTTTTTTTAAGCGGAATATCCAAAATATCTATTGATAAAATATCACATATAGGAAGTTCGTTTTCGTTTCTTTGTTTATTAAAATATAGTACTATTTATAGCCAATAGTTTCTTTTCAATGTTGATAATTGTCAGAAATTATAGGTACTTTAAATTCCCGGTATCGGAAAACATAGAACGGTGTGCCATAGAACCTATTTATAGATACTTTCTATTTTGATTACTCGTAGCTCCAAATGAAACGATGCAAATTTATACAACAAATTCAACTGTATATAAAAATATCATTACCAAATGAATTATCTAATTTACTGTGTTGCATTTGATAAAAAACATATTATTTCTGCAGCGTTATAGCACAAGCTGATTTTTTGTCATATTGGACATATTTTCACAATATTCGTCAGCAAGTCAGCATGATATGTGGTGGCAAAATTCGGTATGCTAGTCATTATCAATGAAGATTATCTATTGAATAAGGGGTTATAAATAATAGCACTTTGTGTTAGATAGTATTCATTTGGTACACTTGAACTTTTATTATATAAGAAGTATAGTTGAGTTCGTGGTTTTTGTAAAATATGTGATGTCACTTTCAAGAATTAAATTTTTATTGTCACCCAAACACTGGCGTAAGTATAATAGATTGTTATTCATGACGTCAACAAATGCAAAAATGGCGACTGTCATTTTTTATCATTGTGTTAGATAGTATTCACTTGGTACACTTTAACTTTTATTTTAATAGTTTGTACTTTGGATTAGATAGAATTAACTTGATACACTCAAACTTTGATTATAATAGTTTCCACTTAGTCACGGATTCTTTTAACAAAGTGAGTTAAGTTTTAGTAGGTTATGTTAGGGTTGGCCTGGCGTGGTTTATGTAATGTGTTCTAATGCGCGGAGCAAAGACAATATAGGCGGCCTAATACAGGGTAGAGTTTCGACAGGTATTTTCGTTTCATTACAGCTTTGCGCAACTATCGATTTCAAAGTGTGAGTATTTATATTGAGTGAAAACTATTTTATCTATGTGTAAGCCTTGAATAAGTATATTCTTCGTCAGAAATTATCCATTTCATTTAAATAAGTTACCAAGGTTAATATTTTTTCTCTTCAAACTAAGGTTAAAATGACGTATCAACTTGTGAGATAACGCTACAGATTCCTGTATAGAGATGATAATTCGTGTGTTAAATTATTTATATAATACTAGATAACCCTATTTCAAGCTTTATAGTCTGGCAAAACAAACGCATACGTCATAATTAAAATCTTTTCAATATTTTACATAATGAATTGAATATCCACATCCCTCAATTTACGCTGTTCCGCTTATTCTTATTAAACGCTGAATTATTCGAACCCTTGTAAAACAAAGCTATCATTTCACATTTGTGTAAGGATGGAATATAGCTATCAACAGAGTTTATTTATATCGTATAATATACAAAAATTATAGCCCAAAAGGTAATCTATTTGGAAGGTAGGTATTCAAAAAAAAAACCATAACCTATGTAAATAACAGACGCAAGACGTACAAAGCTTTAAAAAAATCTAATCAAGCTATTATATCATAAAGAAGCACTCCTGTTCTTTTTTATCGATTAAAAATCATCTTCAAGTATTATCAATAATATTTATCTAAATACTGTCTTAAACTGAAACTTTACCTTGTAAAAATAATCGTGCACACTGATATTTGACCGTGGAATTTAAGGGGAGGTGTATAGAGAAGATCTGATGAAAATATGTGCATAAAAAAAAGATTTGTTGACAATTTCAAATCAGAAATTGCATTAGCCGGAAGCAGCTTTCTATTTGGTTCAAAGAGTATAACAAATGTTTGTGGGACTTTTACTATTTAAAAAGCCGTGTAACCAAATAGGGGCCCATATTTGTAAAAATCTCTCATATATATGTACTTCAAAAGAAACTTTTAAATAATAAAATAGGACCAATGTCTTAATGGAGCCGAAACACGCTTCGGCACTTCTTTAAAAAGTTTTTATCATGTAGTTGTAGGATGTAACGTGGAAGACCTGGATTTTTGAAAATACTTTATCAAATTCAATTTTAATTCCTTTACTACAGATTAAAAATATAAATTATTTATTTGTTGCCTATCGACTATTATTATGTGACGAAATTTCCAATATCTGAGCAATTAACGAATGTATAACCACCATTCAAAGGGTCGCCGGTTCCCCACTCCTGATTTAATACGATAAGTGTTACTAATGTTTGATTGTCCTGGGTCATAATTAATTTTCTCGTATTATTTGTTTAAATTTATTTAATGCAATTATCTACCAAATATTGTTATAACAAAATAAAATATAAAAATTATTATGTATTGTAGTGTTAAAAAAACTTAGAAGGAGTAATAAATGTTTGTAATATTTTAGTTATTATTTACCATATATAAAAAACTATGTGGATAAAAAAATGTTGTTAATTGCAAGTGGTCTAAGGGTTGCTGATACTCGGGGTGGGTTTTGTCTGTGCATCGCCTTACGTTGTATTGTATAAAATGTTTAAAAAAAGATGCCTCGAGAAAAATGTTGCACCATACTCCCACTTCACAGGTCACACCGTACCGTGATTTATTGCTGTTTTTACTTGATTTCACAGTGTTTCCCAACATTTTCACACATGCGGACTGCTAGAAAACGTAGCAGTCGGTTTACAAATGTTTTTTTTATACCAGCAGAATATTTTACTGAACATTGATCTAATTTTGGAGTAAATTTAGCATTGCAAGTTGCCGTCAATGTAAGGCCATAATTCTTCCTTTTTGATTTAAAAGAACACAATGATATCAATTAAAAGAAAAATACTAAATTGTAATTTTTAAAAATTTTCATCATTATCTTCTTAGTAAGTTATGTTTTTAATATGTTTAAATAGTAATAAATAGTTGATACACCCAAATAAAAATTATTATTAATGTATGAAATATAATAATAATATGTACCTTGTTACTTTTGGTACTGGTTTATTGTACGGTATACATTCCATACAAAATAGCGCACATGCTTATTGCAGTTTTCTAGTTGGTTACATTACTTACCATTTCAAAAAGTGGCAAAAGAGTTTTTGACTAAATGTAGCTATGGAAAGTAGAAAGCGGCTCAAAATACAAAAAAAAGTTACGCCACCTTATTTAAGACTATCGTAATCATGAAAATATAAACTCAAACACTATTTATTGGAACACGGAATTTATATACCGTAAAACAGACAAGTACCGAATGTTTAATTAGCCAATAATTAATTATAAGATTTACTAAACAATTAATAAAACAATTGAACAAAACTTTGCTTTATTATTTAATTTTTTACATATCATTTAATTTAATTAATATTTCCATTATTACCTATGCCCTAGACCAGAGATGGCGAACCTTTTTCTATTGGTAGGCCGCCTTCATTTATCTTAAGTCAAATAACGCCGAACTGAAGAAAGATTCATAAAAATGTACGAAATTGATTTTGTAAACGAAGGAACATAATAAAATTTATTTACAAATTTCCAAATTTAGAAAATTTGGAGTCAGTCAGAAGGCTGCAATTCAGAAGAGGCCGCAGTTTCATCACATTTGTCGTGGTCCATACAGAGGGGGAAAGTAGAATAAACTGCCGTATATCACAGTTGAAGCGGACACACGCTTTTATTTGTTAAATATTTTTTGATATTACTATGATGAATAAATCTGTCACTTTTTTTTATAAATATATTGCTTTCCATATTGATTTTTCTATAAATAGGCCTCAAATTACGTATCTCGGGCCTAACATTGAAAGGCCTTGCCTATAAATTTGTAAAAGTTATAAAAAAAAATATATATATAGCCTAGCAGTAATAGGTCGACTCAACGATCAAAAGGTAATGATTTCATAATATTATGTAAAATTTACTTATCAACTGACAATGTTGTGCATAGTTTTCGAAATAAATGCTGAAATATAAATAATTAAAATGTGTACATAACAGATTTAATATTATGATATACTATGATAATAATCAAATTAAATTATAAAAAAATATTTGTCAGAAGTGGGATTCGAACCCACGCCCTCAGAGAGGACCAGAAGAGCTCGCCCCGAATGGTTCGGGTAAGGTTAATTTGCCTTGAGTCTGGCGCCTTAGACCGCTCGGCCATCCTGACATATGATTGAGGCGACAAAATAAACAGTCACATTCAAAACAAGTCTGATTTTACATACTTGCTAATAAAAGATAATTCAATAAATTGTTATCTATTTTTACATTGGTACAACTGCTTGGGAATATTGTTGATATGATTTTTATTCTGTTTCTTTTCCCGCTGAAAAAACAAACGTTGAATCATAACACACATAGTGGAACACCGTTCGATCGTTCTCGAATTCATCATTTTCCCGTATTTATCGTTAAGTTTTTATAGTCTCCGGCAAATAAGATCCGGCGTTGAAGTCGGGTCCGTGGTACAGTAGTCGTTGGCTTCGGTTGCGGATGCCTCGGGCTCAAATCCCAGTACGGACAGTTACATAAATTGATTTTTCGATTGACTTCTTTTTGTAGGCATGGGTGTTTCTGATATCTATAATTTCTTCCCACCCATCCCATCCAGCTAATCACTAGTCCTGTACTAGCCATATCCTTCTATCCCTACTATCTTCGGAATAGATAGGCAACTGAGTAACGAGAAGTTCTCGTAGAAAAACTTCTGTTGAGATACCTCCATTAGCAGTCCATATGCTCCACGTTGGGTGTGCACATAGTAAAAAAAACAGTTGAATAGTCGCTCAATCACTGTATTTTTAGCCCTTAATAAACGTTAAATCGGGGTTCCACTGTAATATTAATATATATACTAAGTAGTGTTTCGCGATATAGATAGTTTGTATCACAAACCCTTTTGAAATAGGTAGAATGCTGACTTTACGCTGTTTCATTTCGTTTATGTTCGATAAAATTTTCAAATAAACAGTATACATACAAATTCATGAAAAAAATATCTAAAAGACAATACACAAAGTTCATGGCTGAAAATGTCAACATCAATTGGCAATACAATGATCAGCCGAACGGCCCTTGCAACTCGTGACTCATATGTCCGACGCGAAAAGCAAGGTAACCTATAGTTTAATATCTGTAGTATAATAAAGTTCCATTTAATAATCTTTGAGCAGCTACACCAGGGGTAACGAACCTGCGGCATTAAGACGACATACTACATTATAGGGGTCTCAATTGTGACCTTTTGACTGAAATAAAGAAATTCATAATTAATTAATTTCATTTTCTTTCATTTACAAAAAATTATACATACATTGTAAGTATGTTTTGACACTGCCCCGTAGTTACGGGGCGGACAGGGGTCTTCAAAACCCATCTACAGACTCTTCCTATTCATGCAAATTTAATATGTAATATCGAGATAATATTGAGAATAATTACGCATGTTCCCTACCTTTGTGCTAAGGCATAAACAGTACTGTTTTGGAGGGTATACGGAGCTATATGCCGTAAACTCTCTGTTATTTTCGTATAAATAGCTTATACCTTGTAGCCAAATAAAAATTAATGCTTTACCATCAGACTGTGGTGGCCTTTGCATCCGAAAGAAGATAACTTTACGTTTCGGGTGACTGAACGGCGACGGTATCACCTCTGTGATGTTTACGATTTCAGTAATTGGCATGATGAAAGTGCATGAAGTGCGCAGATATGACAGTTCCATATGTCATTATAATGTGGCATGTGACTAATCCATTTAAGCCAAAAGGATCGTACAATGGCTCCCAAAAATCTTCTACGATGATTCAATAACAAAAGTGATATCTCCATTTAATCACGCTAGCAACAACTTGAATAACACTTACCTTACTGATAAGATTTATCGAGTATCTTTAATTTCTAGTTAATATGACAACATGCAAAGATAATCATTTCTTAGATGTCTTCCTTTTTATATATTTCTACACAATCGTTGAAATGCATTGGCGTACACCCGGTTCTCTTTTTGCACACACATTATTTTGGACGACCTAAGGAAACGAACCAAATATTTTTTTATACTGATTATTTTGCTTTTACATGGTTACAAAAAACGAAAATTATTATTATATTTATAATAAATATATTATTTATATGTTTAAAAAATACGTCCGCCTTTGAGAATACTGGTACCGTCATTTGAAAAGTTTTAACTTTAATAACTCATGCATGGCTTGTTATTGTGTTGACATATTTATATTTCTCTTCTAGGCTTCGATTTTATTCCATTTCTAGTTTTCATTATATAATGTCTAATGTGTAATTGAAATGCCAAATCATGAAACTATTTTTACATATAAATAAAAAATAAATACCAATTATTTTATATCGAGAATTTAATAGTTTGTGGGTATTTTAAGTAATGGAACCTATCTCCCATTTTTATACGTGCACCTCATCTTTTTTACAAGGTTTTTTTTGTACAGTAGACTCTGGAACGTATCCCCCGTGCAAAAAGAGTATCGGGTGTGTTTGAAAAAATAATCACAGTGAAGAAAAACTTGTTAGACCACTGGCAATATTGACTCGCTGCCTTTCAACCGTGAAGAGTAAAAATTAAATTTAAAAAATCTATTTTTAACATTTTTTCAAACTGAAAAACTCATGAAAAGATTAGAAGTATTTTATATGTGAATACTTATTTTTCTGCTAGTTGTGCGGTTTTTTCCTGTGCGGTTTTTTCCTAGCACCATGTGATACATGTTTCGCCTCTTGGAGCATCTTCTTACTAACTACTATATTGAAAGGTTATGCATTTTTAAAGTAATATTTTTACAAACGATAATACTACTAATTACCATAACACTATTAATTACTAGTGTTTGGAGTTGAAAATCCAAAGGGACATAAATTTAATAATGTTTCATTAATTTCTATGCTTCTTAAAGAAATTACACATGCGTTACATTTAGTAATACAGTGGAACAACACAGTTATCAACTTTAATTTTATATATAAAAAAAAACATTATGTGACCCAAAAAGAGTAAAAGTCAAGGAATGTGCTCAGCATGGAAAAGGCAATAAAATTACAGATTATTTATCCCCGCGTAAACGGAAAAAAATGAATCCCTGGAGCAAATTAATCGAATTCCCATAAAAATCTGAGGTAAATCGATGATCGGTATATGTATACATTATATTATATATTTTTGACCAATTGATGTGACCCTCAAAATTGAAATTGGTCACGAGAGAGTGAAAACTATTTTTATCGAAAACATTATATGGTGAGTTGCGTTATGAATCTTTGAAATGCACTGCTGTAAATTCTCATTTTTGCAAATACGGAATTATACCTAATGAGTTTCGATATAATAGTGGCTTACATCAAGTGAATGGGTCAGAATTTTTAAGCCTAAAACCGATGTAAAATGATGTTTTCCTTCCAAAAAGTAGTCAATTTATTTTTCTAATTTACATCATTTGGCCGAGACCTGCTCTGTCGTCTTTAAAATGACATCCAATCATTAACTCATTTTCGTATTTTTTTAGGGTTACGTCAATTGACCAAAACACTGTCAATATTATACAGCAGAAAAATGGACACATAAAAATGTTGTATCCTATCAAATTAAAACCGTTACAAATTTCTCAATAAACGATTCAGTTTGTCAATAATGTTTCAATTATTAATGTTTTTCAGCAAGATATTTAAACGTACACCCGCCAGTACAGTCGTTGTTCTGGAAGAAGGGACTAACTAATAAAGACTAGTTTTGACTAATTAGACTTTGAACTAACTCAATATGTTATTTTTTTAATTTAGTGTTTCCTTCCAGAACAGCGACGAAATATAATAACGGTTTTTTTTATTTATCGGTAACTTTTGAAGGTTTATTTTTAATATATCCCCACAATACTTTCGAGGTTTTATTTCTCAAAAATGTATGTACTTAAAGGATACACAATTTTAAAATCTGCAAAATACAGTAGAAGGCTACCTTCGATAATGTTTATAACAATATGAATCTTAATTCCATACAATGTTTGGTAGTAACTATAGTACCCTAAAAAAATCATATACAAGCCACTGTAACTGACACAATAATTAATCGTTATCTGCTTTGTTAGATTATTTGATTATTTGTATGTGGGAACAATTCCAAGAGTTAATCGCAAACAATTAAAAATTTAGTGAAAACATTGGCATGTATCGAAATAGCCAAAGTGCGATACCAACAAAACCTTTCTGTGTATTTTAATTATAATCTCAATTGTGTTCAGTTCAAATTAAGGACATCAAAAACTCAGTGTGATTTTTTGGTGTGACGACAGTAAAACTTCGCTATAACGTACTTCACATTAATTTTTCATAAGTGCAGAACTTCACAGACTTTAAAAATTAGCAGTAGCATGCTTCATTAGTGCATTTGATAATCGATTTAATATGTAATACACGACCTAGTATAAAACTTTGGTAAGTTTTGCTATAAAAGTAATATTTAAATGATTATTTTGAATAGCTTTTATTTTAGAGTATTTTTATAAGTACTATAACTATGAAACTACTAAGTCAAATCAAATGAAAGTATTTATGTAGTACTACAATGACTCTATTTTATATGATATTATTCTCAGTACTTTCCAAGCATATAAAGCCAGCTTTTGAGAGGAAGTGATTGTAATTTATATGACATTTCTTTAAGAAGAACATTTCCGTTAATATACTAATGAATACATTAAAATATTTTCGGTACTTCGTTGATTTGCGCCAGGCAAAAAAATACAAAACGCTCGCTACTATAATTCATCTATAATATGCTATATGGCACTTCACATAACTCATGAAAATCCTGGCTGCATCTCTAGCGGAATTTGATTGTGCGATTGTAAAAATCTTTTTGCTGTTTCTTCATCATGCACCTCTACGAATATTTTTTTAGCTAAATATGCTTAAGGCAATATAAATATGGCTCATCTGAATGCTTGCACTGGTTGTTCGAGTACGCATGAATATGGGTAGTCATGAATGTTTTGTTTATATTTTTAAATCGGTCAAGTAACGCCATATACGGATGGCGAGGTCCAGCAAAGAACGTTTCCCGTTACTGCCTGGTAAAAAACAACGAAATACCTTATTTTCTAAAAAAAAATATCAGTGAATGATTTTGAATGACGTATTTTGTAGAAGAGATAACACATGGTCAAATAATGAAGACATCATGAGTAATTCCACAGACGCTGATATTGAAAATGGACGTGTGGCTGGCAAATTCAAGAATATGGCAAAAAATGTGGTTCGTACGAGCCTACATTGGGGCGGCAACGCGGATAGAACACAAAACTATTTCAGCCCGAATTATTTAGAAGACATAGATGATTTAACAGCCACAGAAGATGCTGATGAGGACGAAGAAGAGATAGATATACAGCAAATGATTATCAGAAAATCAGAAGGCGTCCCGGCAGAGATTATTCGTTTCAACACCCAACTACTGCAATGTGTGAAATCCAATACCACAACATTGGCAAAGCAGTAAGTACCCATTTGTTTGTAATTTCGTATTTTTTAAAAAATAAAAGAAAATAAATATCTGAAATTAGGTGGCATACCATCACGCGAGATCATATCAAGAAGGAAAGACATCAAAAATATCCATGTCTAAGATCTTTCGATCAAACTTAAATAGAAAAATCCAAATTTGATATTAATTTTGTCAGGACCTGAAACCATGTATCTGATTGCTAGGGTAAAGCTCTTACCACTACACCGCAGAGGCTGATATTATCGCGTATTGATCCAGAAACAACTTAATAATATCAACTCGCTTTAGAACTGCTAAAGAAACTCATCAGAACTCTCTCTCTCTCTATCGATGAGAAGTTAAACAATAAGCAAAGTTAATTCATCTTTGTTGGGTTATACTTTATAAATATCTATCAGGACAGTGAATTCGATGTCTTAGATGTATGTATAGTATTTTGAGTGGTGTCCGAAATTGACCAAGCTCTACTCCTTTTTTATATTTAAACTATAATTATATCAATAAAAGTTTACGAAGTTGTCTAACTCATACCGCAAGGGTAAGACGTCAGCCGTACAATTGAAGAGTCTAATTCAGAATATGCGTCAATGCTTGTTTTTGACAAATCAAGAAAAACTATTTTAATACTACTGTTTCAAATAATAAGTTACAGATTATTTAAGAAAATAATGTTAGTATTCTGTGTACGCTGTGAAGCAAAATACATACAATCCAGCCGGTGTTTCATAAAGCATCTTATTAGCTGGGCGCCAATTCATTGCATATGCGAGGAAGTTGTTTGTCATTCAGTACGTACTTAGTAAAGCATTTAACCAAAAAAAAACAATTATTGAACCGTTACAACAACTGAAACGTGTGATTCGTGATTTTCAGCTATCTCGAAAATGGAGCAAGTCCTGATGCAACATGCCAAATGCAAGGTGTATCCGTCTGCCACTTAGCCGCATACTTTGGATCGGACAGAATCCTCAAAGAGGTGATCAGAAATGGAGCGAACCCGATTCGAATGGACAAGAAGGGCCGTACTCCGCTTCACTATTCTGCTTGGCGAGGGACGAGCAATTGCCTGCGCATCTTGCTTGAATTTTTCAAAAAGAATAAATTTATCAATTCCGCGGGTGGCCCAGTAGATAACATAAACCCTCTGTGGATGGATTCGATCGATCACAACTGCATTGGACTGGCGATATCTGTAACTATTCTCAATCTCGTTATTTGATAACTAACAATGATTGTCCATATGGAAACCTAATTGAGAATAAAGTTTATCCTGTTAGTAAGCCATCGCCGGAAAACTTATCACTCCGAAAGTTGACCAAGCAGATAATAATTATATATCAATATAGAACTTTGTTCCAGTAGTCGAAAAAAAATACAGTGAAACCTTTAACTATCTTTTTCGCATGTACAAGTAATCTTTACAGTCGCGGCAAAACACCCATAAGAACAATGTTAAATAATCCCGCATTCATCGTTCCCTAATCTATCGTTTTCATTGAATTATCTGTAAAATATTATAGTGCCGTTTATCGATGCGAGGCCGGAAATAAACTCACATAGGAAAACGTTTCTGTTTTTATGAATGAAGTTAAACTCGGCGAGATGCACATATTTATATGTCCACGTGGACTCAACGTGTCGAAAAAATGACAAATATTATAGTTAACAGGTAATCCCCAATTTACCGTGTTCTTCCCAATTTTCCAGGTTTTTTCCCTCCATTTCAAAATTCCTGGGTTTTTTGCAACACTAGTCCCTCACAAATACTACCCTGATTGATCGTTTTTGTCAACCACTTGTCATCACAGAAGTACTTACAACTACATTCAACCGCTATTGCTGTCTCGTCACAATTTATCATATATTGTTTTTGTTGAACATTTCTCATCCGGCTCATAGGCTCGTGCGACAAGTGCGTTCAAGTACAGCTCATGGTGTTTTTGCTGATGACTCACCTACTGATTCCCATGTAGTCTGGTCAGTCATCTCGCCGAGTCGGTCAGTGTTAATTTTTGCCTAGTATTTCGCATCGTTAATTATTATTCCGACTCGCAACTTTAATCCCTCCTATGAGGAAAGTTAGGACTCTACCTAAGAGACTGAAAATAATGACTTTCTCGCATTCTTCATTTTTACATTGTCCTTGAAAAACAAATTGTCGAGCTACCACTGTAATACAAATATCAAATTATCCAACAGAGGCTTTCAAAATTTCATTTTAATTTAACTAAATTTGCCCCGCGATTAGTTTTCCATGAACCCTAGTATTTAAACAGCTGTTTTTATATTTTTTGTTTTAGATTTTTTCTTAGAATTAGAAGTCTCGACTTACCATGGCTGCCTACCTATTGACGGGTTGCGTAAAACAGCGATTGCAAATACGTGGCAAGTGTGCCCAACTTCACGTGCCCAAGACGTCAAAAAAAAATTCAAATGGAAATTGTTGATTTGCAATTTAATAAAGTGTCATACGTTTTCTCAAATTGATGAATCGGAATGCCGAATGGAAAACATTGTATTGCAATTTGAATTGTTGAGGTTTTGTACATTTTCATGTATTTCGTCACTAACGACCCGGGCTTTGCCTTTCGGCATCTTCAGGCGTTCGAGCACTAGTTCGGCTAGTTAGTGACGAAATATATGGAAATGTACAAAATCTCAAAAATTCAAATTTTATATTGAAATTCCATCAAGCACCCTCAGTCAATATCTTAAATTATAGTATTGAAACCATGGACAAGGAAGCACAATATGTTTGTCTGTTAAAGAAATAGTAATCTTATTGTTGACCATTTTGTATTTCACGTACTCGTGTGAAAATATTTGTTGTGAGTGAAAAAAATATTTTTTATTCATTGCTTAAAAAATGCTTCACTTTTGTGCCTGCGAGCCCCTGGTTGCCGATCGCTGATCTAGAGAGATTGATTTCTGCACACTTAAGCTCACGCCGCTATGCCTCGGGCAGTTTCTGCTAAGAATGTATTCATTAAAATTCTATTACTTTGTTGCGTCTAGGTTCGCAATATTCCAAGCACCGAGACTGCACTGGAAGTAGCGTTGGGACAGCTCAACTTTGAATGCGCTGGTATTTTACTGGATGCCGGTGCAAGAGTCTGCACCTGTAAAGATGCAGAATTCAAGCGAGATGCCAGATTTTGTCTGTCTGCTGTAAACAGTTGTGGCTCCACAGTAAAGAAGAATGACTACAGCGACCAAAAGTATTAACTTTTCCCTAGTTTAATCAGATATATTCCGTTTATTTAACTATATTTCGTATTTTTCCAAAAATGTCTCGTGTTATAATATCGTAAGCCAAGTGACAGCGATAACCGTCAAAATTCACTTAACACTCACTCATACACACCCTTAGCGCAGAGAGAGTGTGTGTGCACTGTATTACAGATAGACAGATAAATTAAGATACATATTATGTATACTGTATATAGGTATCAAGTGCGCGCCGTGGACTTCTCTCGCTCAATTGCGTGTTAAGTGAAGGGTTCGAGCGAGATACAAAGACATGCTCTTGTATCATATTTGCCACTTAAAAATTAAGTTATGAATAGTATTGCCTTATGGCTGACTCATGACCCAAATATATCCCAAAACATTTTTCTGGAAATTAAATTCTTAACCCGATCCTCAATCTGAATTTACCGGCCTGAACCCGGTCGATGGGCTGGGCCAGGTAAAGGCCCGCGGGCTGGACCCGGACCCGTGTAGACCTCTAGTATGTATAATATACATATTTAAATATATCGACTGTAGAAAGGGAAATGGACGCAACCCACACACAAAAAATATTGTGCATAGCCCAAAAAAAATGTGTATTAAATTGTATACAGTGTGATTACCGAAAAAAAAATATTTTGAAAAGACGGAGGGATAAGTCCTTTTGCTTTTCTACAGTCGATATATTATATTTTTATGCATAAATATAGCATATTAACACGTTTTTTGTGAGTTATACACAACATTTTTTGGTGTGGGTTACGGTCCTTTTCCTTTCCACAGTCGATTTATTATAGGTAACTCAAAAATATATAATATGAATTATACATTACATAAAGAAGAAAAATTAACTCACGGCAGCTATTTAAAAAAAATATATATATGAGTAATCGTGACATGAATAATTGCATGTCTTAAAGCAAATTCACCTCTAAGTTTTCCTGTCACTAGCAAATCGCTTTGTTTCTTCCTGTGGGAGCTATGGCATGTCAAAATCCTTTAACTTTGCCTAGTACATCCTATTGAATGTACCGGGTGGTCTTCTAGGACGCTAGAATTTCACAGGTCAGAAAAAGTGGCAAACAAAGTCGATGCTCTGCGGAAGCAAAACAGAAAGTGCTTTGGCCATTTCCAATGTCTCTCCATCACCACTGATTAGACTTTACCGTATCTCCGAATTAGATTAGGGCGCCGATTAGATCTTCCCGCATCTCCGAATTCTTCACGAAGCCAAACCACTTCACCCCCAATACCCAACTCATACATCTTTCTCAAAGCTCAGTATACTATAATACAATACCGTAAAGCAGGCAAAATCAAGCATTGAACATTGATAATGGATGACATAGGGAAACCCTTTATTTTAAGTGCTTTTTTTTACTCATTGGTCTTCCTATTGAATTACAGATTTCTTGAAACATTGCGGGTATTGTTGATGCATGGTCATCGTAGGACCGGTCGAAAACGTAAGGTGTGTACAGGATTCTACAAACCGAAAGGAAAATCATATATCAGCAATCCATAAAGCCGCGACGATTGACAATGGAGAATCGGTGCAACTCCTATTGGATGCAGGATTCTCTCCGATGCAGTATGACAAAGACTTACAAACACCGATACACTTTTCCGTTATGCACCGAAAGATAGGTCCGTTCAAAATACTTTGCGATGCTGGCGAATTGGAAATTGGTGCGCTGTATTCCGCTCTTAATCTGTCCGTTACCACAAATTGGCTGCCGGGTGTAGCCATCATAATAAAGAAACTTATAAATAAAAAATTGAGTATCGACCTACAAGACGAATTGGAAGATACAGTCTTACATCTTGCAGCCAAAAGAGGAAACAGTACTCTCGTCTACAATCTAATTAAAATATTTCGGATTTATGAACTTTCAATAGACGAAGAAAATAAAGCTGGGCACACACCACTGTACGAAGCCGTTCGCGCTGGACATGCAATGTGCGTCAGAGAATTTCTGCACCAAGGAGCTCTACTTACTAAATGTGGTCAAACTGAACTTCACGAAGCCGCTAGAAACGGAGATCATTCAGTTCTGGACCAACTTCTTGAAACGGCAGCATTGGTCGAAAAACACAATACGATTATAAACGCAAAAGATGATCATGGATTGGCACCTTTACATTGGGCAGCTCACAATGACAGCGTGAAATGTTTTGAGCGCTTGGTAGCAGCTGGCGCAAATATTAACACGATAGCGTCAGATGGAGCTTATGAAGGTTTCACCGTCCTCCACATGGCCGCATTTAATAACAGTGTGAACATTATCAATTACATCTTCGACACTGAGCCACATATGATTCAAAAGAAAGACGTGCACCAAAAGCTTCCTTTTCATATTGCAATCCTACATGGATGTCGAGACGCTTGTACACTTTTCATCGGTATGGGAGCCAACCTATCAGACACTGTGCTCATTGAAAAAAAATCATTTGCAACTATGGAATTGTTGACAAGTTGGCATTATCCAGTGAAATACCTTGAAAGTTTATTTGATTCTTACATTTTGAGAAATAAATATGATTTCGACGATAAAGATAGTGAGGTCTGTCTCAATTATGAACTATTTATACCAGACAATGAAGGTGATCCACCGCAAAGAATGAAAGTTATGGAGGCCATCTTTGGTAGCGAGTTAGGATTCGAGGAGCTAATACTTCACCCGCTCGCGGAGAGTTACTTGTGTCTGGAATGGTCCAGACTGAGGATGACTTTCGCTGGAATAGTTTTCATCCATGCACTCTATTTGTTCTTCCTCACCGCTCTTATCATAGATTCGTACGACGACTTCAAAGTAAATAGGGCGTGGGAATACTGTGTATGGGCTTTTCTTTCAATCATAATTGTCATGGTAAGCATCACATATAATTTTTTTCGTAAATTTCCGCTGGTAATGTAGAGTATATAAACTTCTAATGAAGCATCTCGGAAGAAGTTATTTTACGAGAACTGAATTGTATTCAGGGGTTCGACCTCTCTTTGGCGGATTATGAAAAAACTAGCTAAACGTTGCGTTGCCTTTCACTGGGTATAAAATGTGTTTGAGAATCATTTTCTGACTAATCTTAAAACTCTTACGTTGGAAAAAGTCCAAAGATGCTCGTCAAATAATCGAGATCACACCAAAACCAGTGGAATAACAACATTATAATTTTTAATTTCAAGTTTACTTTAAGGTTTTGGTGTTGTGTCGCAGGAGCTGTTGCTTTTCAGATATTCGAAGTCTCACATCTACCTGAAGAAGCTTGAGTGGCTGCAAAAGATCTTGTCAACTGCGCTCAGCATTTGGTTCCTATTAGACTATCAAATAGATAGTAAACGAGAAATATCTCGTATCTTGGCTGCAGCTACAATACTAACGGCTTGGGTCCAGTTTTCTCTCCAATTTTCTCGACTCACCGGAGGCTTCTCGTACCGAATATTTGAAAAGGTCGCAGTGAGAGCTGCCAAGGTATGATTATTCATATTATACTATTCCAAACAATGAATCTTTTAAGCTTTCGAAATTGACGTTTTATGTTTTATTTTAACTCACTTTGCCCTTGGATTAGTATCACTATAAAAAGTAATTGCTCATTCTTAACTCTTATGGTGGTAACTGTCGATCGATGTTGTAAAGGCATTATTTGTGAAACCGATCATAATCATTTGGGATATTGGAGGATTCAAAATGCGTTTATATGACAAAACCCACACTATAACGAAATGTGACCGCATGAGATCCAAACGGATTTTTTTAGTATAAAAATGGGAAGTTTAACGAAGATTGGAATAAATTACGACTCCGTCCCTTGAATGTCTGGCAATCTTTAAAACTCCTTTTCTTTCAGGTATTGCTAATGTTTGGTTGGTTTTTGGTCATCGGATTTGGGCTGGCATTTTGGATCCTGTTTGAAGAAAACTCACCCTTCGACACGTGGGCTGATTCGATTATCAAAACGATCGTAATGATGACATCTGAATTTGACTATGGCACTCTTTTCGAAGACAGACCTTTTGATCCTCTTTGGACGATATCAAGACTACTGTTCCTGACGTTCATACTATTCATATCCATAGTCATGATGAATCTCTTATTGACCCTTGCAATCAGCGATACGGAGAATTTAAAGGCTGAAGGTCAGAAACAAAGACTGCTGGAACAAGTATACTTTCTAGGAATGCTGGATGGTTTTGCTTTCAACTTGGTGTGCAAGTTTTTGCCAACATTTTTGAAGAACCGTATTTATAAAATGCAGCTAAAAGAAATTACTTTGTATCCCGGAAGAATCGGTACGTCAAAGACATCAAATTACCTAAGCGACAAAGTTCTCGCTCGCGTCTATCAATACTGTATGGATAAAGAAAAACCTAAAGAAAATATGCTCGCTTACGTGACAGGTCAAATAAAGCGTTTAGACGAAAAATCAGAAGTGATTCACACCCTAGGCGTATCGATTGAAACTCATTTCAAGGAACTGTCAAAAAAAATCGATAAATTATCGACGACTAAGAAAGCTAAAAAGAGCAAGGTAAATAAATTTCGGTGGACTTTTAATACCAGTAGAAAACCTTGGAATCGAATTGTCTAAATATGGAGTGGGGAACCGTTCCATGCTAGAAAACCGCATTCAATGAACTCCGATTAGATATACCTAAATACTTTTAAAAAATATGTATATTATTAAACAAAAATGAAATTTGGTTACAGTCAAAAGGTCGGACTTTACCACATTTCCAACGCCTGGCTTAAACCTTTTTTCAGCCCTTCAAGCACAGCGTGAATATTAATTATTGTTTTGTTTTAAGAGACGTTCTTTTATATATGTACGTGGATATTAATTTATTCCTGTACCATTTTAATGGTCTTGGTTTTATTATATATTAACTCCTGTTGATTTTCGACTTTTAATCAAATTTTGGGATATAAATGCGATAGGCAATGTCCAGTGTATCTGAAACAATCCATGAGACAGACAATTCATGTGTCTCAACCAAGAAGTTATAATTCCCATTAATAACGCTGCGGATCGCGTGGCGGACATGACAGGCAACGTAGTATGACAACATTACTTTCGTGACACTAGCGCCCTCTCAAAACGGACAACTTATAATAGTCAATCTAAACTGATAATATTTCATCAGTATTTTTATGATTTATGAAAATAAAATCATTAGTAACTTGAAGTTGAAAAATATTTATTTCGTCTCTCATAACTACTTCAATTTAATTGATTATGTAACTTTATAGACTGTGGCGTAATTAGTACCCCAATCAAAGTGCACTGTAAGTCTACTTTAAATTATATTATAGGATTTTATATATAATAATCCAGAGAGCTCTGTAGACGGTTTATTATTATAACATATTACATTCAGGTATGAAATTTTCTCATGACGTAAGCTTTCGCGGTGTAAAAATTCACACACAGTTCCGACGTACTAAACTACTTTATATATTCAGTATTTCAATTTCAATACCGTCATCTATGACGGGTACGGTTATACTAGTTAAAATAATTATCAAAATGAAAGGAGCCCCATTGGTTTAACTAGCCCAGTGGATTGTGATTTTAGAAAATAATATTATATATGAGTCACTGAGTCGCTAAACACGATCCCGATGGTTTTTCGAGTTTTGAGTAAATCACGAAAAACTGCACGAAATGGGTAGTGTGATAGTTTTAAGTATAATTTAAGTTATTTTGTGTCTTCCGGTGTATAAATAAAACTAAAATATTCTTTTACGCTGTCGTTTTTTTTCGAAGCGTATAAAACGAAGATCGAGATCGTGTAAACAGTGACATTTTTGGGTTTGAAAAAATTTTGAATTTCGAACAGTGAACGAAATATGAATAAATTTTATTTAGACTTGCAACTGGAAAAATTTATCGATAAAGCACATATATACATGAAAAACTTATTTTATTGAAAAATCGCCAGGAGCGTGCTTAGCGACTCATTATGATAACCGGGATTTTTTTTTAATATTGTGCCTATTATATAATCATAATATTGTACATTTTTTCTAATATATAAGCCAATATTTCTTTATGCCAGTATTTTACAACGGTACTATGTATATTTAAAATTATACATTTTGGAAATAAAATATTTTGAAACAATAAGGTAATTTTTTGAACGATACTTTTTTTCTAGATATTTTGTATCTAATGTATAAAAATCAATGTGGATCAAAATCAAAGGATATAGTCATAGTACAATTAGGCCCGGCCCGGCACGAGCCTGACTCTCAACTATTTAATTTTTAACTTACAATAGGTCTTATAATATATAAAAATCAATCTCACAATCCAAATATATCTAAAATCTTAAAGAAAATCTGAATTATTGAATCAAATACGTACACATAGCGTCATCTTGGAAAACCTTCCGATTTATTCGTGCACGCACCAGACAGTAACACAAAAAATATTGTGTGTCCAAAAGTTCTTCATAAACAGAATTAAAACACAAACACTTCCTTTCTTTGAGTGGCATTGCAACGCATGCCGGGCACTCACTAGTATTTTAATAAAAATATTCTCCAACAATAATTATAAAACTTGGCACTTATTGCGACAAAACGCCGATTACGACAGTTATTCAAAGCTGTAAATAAATCCCAATCGTCAGTATTCTGGTTTGAAAACATGCTGAAATAATCTATGCTATTATTTTAATTACTAGATGTCTCTGTAAAACAATTGAATCCATAGTGGGTATTCTATTTTTTGGTACCTACCTACATATCTCGCATTTAACATTTCATCAATAAAATTATTGAAGTAACCATTATATGAAAACATTTGTCAGTTTCAAGAGTTTCGTTCATTGTTAAGAACTCGAAATGTTCCCGTCCCTATATTGTCACAAGGAACTAGGGCGAGCCTGGTACATATAAATGTATGCAATACATTACTACCTCTGTAAATATTCATTCATCAACAAAATTGAGGTAACCCAAGTTCTCATTTTACATTTTTAGGTAGGTATTACTGTACTATAGTGATAATATTTAGAGTTATACTGTTTTCTATACGCGAGTCATGCAACGAATTTCTCGAAATAAGGCCTAATTTATAACAGCAATAGATTTTAAAGAAGATCTCCGATAAACTAACACAAAAAATTATCTCGTTTATCTCACAAGCTTTAAGTAGTCTTATGATGCAATTCATTTGTTCGCTATGCATAATTTAAATCTGTAAATTCCACAAAATACAAAATTACGCATTATAGGAAAGCGTAAAAATGACTTCTAAACATTCGCAGCGTTGTATTCTTATTCGTAATCGTGTGTAAATTTTAGTTGGATACGTCTAGGGCTTCCAATCCCGGGATCCCGTTCAATAAGTCAATCCCGTAATTGTGATTATGGAGAGACGATGATAATATTACTATAATAATGATTGTATTCTTTCACTTAGAGACAAAAAAAAGCATACTCCGCAATATTGTTTCACTCTATTTTCTACCACAGCGACTATTTCTAGGGCTTCCAATCCCGAAATCCCAGGATCCCGGGAACCCAGCAAATTATTCAATCCCAGGATTGTCTAAATAATTATCTATCAAATTTAATAAGTTCTTCCTAATTCTACGATGAGTATCAAACAGTGCATACTTTTATATAAGACCTACATAATTAATATTATGTATTTTGGTTGCCTTTCTTATATTTCGAACACTTGTAGACTATAGACCAGCGGTTTCCAACGTTTATGCTACAACGCCTCCCCTAAAAAAAATTGTTTTTCCGCGCCTCTCCACCTTTATTTTTTTTAATCGATATGATAATATCGAGACATCTTAAATAATAAAAACCTTATTAAAAACAATCTGATAAATATAATTAACAGAATAATAACAAGATTGTATGACGAAGCTAGGGGTTTGTCCATCCTCTCACCATTTTTCCTCCAAAAATGATTTAATATTTACAATTCTTTTAGATTAAGTTTTATTTATTTGTATATATTATGGTATGAAAATTATTTATTAATTACAAAATTTTGGCGCCTCACCTGGCGATGGTCCGCGCCTCCTGGTTGGAAACCACTGCTGTAGACGGAACAATTTAGACAAGAATTTATTTTATTTTATTATTTGCACGAAAAAATCAATTCCAACTTCTATAATATTTACAAAATTGATATATTATTACTTTACACACGATTGAGGAATTACATTTCAAATCATAAGTTGCATGTAGCACGCTAAAAATCACGTACATAACGACGAGATGGCTGCAATAAATAAAACAAAATATAATAATCTTTTAATTGTTACAGGTATATTCGTATTTTTTTTATGTCTTCTTGTAAAATGACCGTGAAAAAAAATACATGCAATTCATATATTCATTCCAATTGAAGCAATGATGAATAAAATTTAATTTCAAAAAAAATTGTAAGTCCCGAAATCCCAGATTATGTAAAGTTTACGGGATTGGATGCCCTAGTTACGCTTTGCTGTTTTCATTTTAGATCTTATTGGAAAACGTAATTTTGCTTCGTAATATCAACTGCAGTATTATAATTCAGCGAGGTTGAAAATGAAACAAATTTTAGTCTCAGTTTACACGCTGAACGAAACACCGCGTAAAACGTGGAATGGGTTAATTAGTATTTTAAATAATCGGTTAGGCATCCGCCATTACTTTGCGATAGCTTTTTTTATAATTTATTAAAGAATCACGAACTCCCCTCAGAAGTTTTAAGCAATAAAAAAAATCATAAGCGAATATATTTGATTTATAGTTGCTTGTAACATGTTTTTTAATGCTTTTATTAATAGATACATGATGCAAATTAATTTTACCCAACAGAGTTTCCCAAACTATATTATTTTAATTACTAAGCAATATTGATTTCTTAATTATATTCCCTGAAAATCGATGATTGTTTTCGATTTTTAAGTAGTTTTTTCTTCTTGATCGGGCTGAATTTACAATGCTCTTAAATATAAACGTTTACCTATACTCCCTATTTCTATCGGCTTGTATTATATTGGGTCAGTAACTATTAAAATTTTTGGCCTGTAAGAAATAATAAATTGTCACTTATTAAAATAAGCGGTCAGTTATATATATAAAGTGGTCAGTTGTTAAATGAAACGGTCAGATATTTATAAAACAACGGTCAGTTTTTTTGATTAAACCTGACCTAACTTTTATTTATTTGGCAATTATTTACTGACCAAACATAAATATAAACTGACCATTTATCGAATTAATTACTGGCCAAATAATTATTTGACATTTCTATTTGGGTGGCTGACACTACGACAACTCTTGCTATAAATTACAGTAGACAGGTAGGCAGACTGAAAAGTATTATGACAATCTTATCTTATCTAGCCTTTTTCATTGAAGTTATTTTACTGCGTAAAATTTATCTATGAATGCTCAACTTAAATTATTCACTGTATGTACAACGATCGGTATCGTCATATTATCCTCTCTATTATATTTGTTAAATGTTTAAGAATAGAATTCCTAATGATGTATGATTGGCGGTAAACTGTTGGTTGATTCTGTCGTTGGGTTAAATCACGTCGGGGACCACTTTAGGAATATTATTCCAATGATTTAGGACTGACTGACTTGTGTCTTGACTGTCTTTTGGGTCTTTTTGTCCCTTGGGACCAGCCCCAATATCTGGATTGATGGCGGTGATGGAATTTTTCGTAGGCGCTGAAGAATGAGTTTCATTCTGATGGCCGTGATCTTGAGTGGTTTAGTGTTTTTTGCTGTTGTCAACCTTGGCAAGCAGCACTTTGGCCCTTGCCAGGACTTCTCTCAGTTGGGAGATGGTGGCCTCGCAGTCGTCTTCTTTGATTGTCTTATTATTGACTTTACTATTTATATGTACTCCATAGAGCATTTCTATATTAAGTACATTCGATTTGCTTCTGCACGGTCTATGAAAACGGACAAATTGTCTTTTTTACTCAGTTGTTTTGCTCTAAAAACCATAAATTATAATTAAATACAGTGTATTTACATATCATATTTTTACATTTTTGGCGATTTTTAAGATGCCGATGTACATGACTCATGCATGACTTGTTATTGTTTTGACACATTTATGTTGTTTCGATTTTATTAATCTCTGATTTAATTTACAATGAATTTCTCTTCAATATTGTTTTTCTTGACATGTTACGAATTGTTTACACCTTAGTGCAGTCGTACCTTATGAAACTATTTTTACATACAAATCTATATATATAAAAATGAATGTCTGTTTGTTGGTTTGTTGGTTTGTCCGGATCTTATTGGCTCCTAAACTACTCAACCGATCGCGACGAAACTTTCAGGAAGGACTTATTGTGATCATGCCGGGAAATCTATATCTATATCTATATATATAAAAATGAATGTCTGTTTGTTGGTTTGTCCGGATCTTATAGGCTCTTAAACTACTCAACCGATCGCGACGAAACTTTCAGGAAGGACTTATTGTGATCATGCCGGGAAATATTATATAAAATAAATGTTTGTTTGTCCTTTACACGTTCCTTTACCATTCATACGATTTCGATGAAACTTCGGTGAATTGTTGTGCACACACCCGTGAAGGGTTTTGACCACAGCGACATCTAGGAAAAATCTTCTGATTTATTCGTGTACGCACCAGACGAAAAACAAAAATATTGTGTTATAACAAGTGTGATATTGAATCTCGGGTTCGGGTCGGGCCAAACCTGAAGATGATGGGCTCGAACCGGGTAAGTCTATGAAATTTCGGCATGTGCAGATCTCTAATCCAAAAGCAGTTCAATAACAGAATTAAAACACAAACCCTTTATTTCTTTGATTGGCATTGCAACGCATGCCGGGTACTCACTAGTAAAAAGCAAATTCGAAGATTTAATATTTTGGATGTATTTTATGTAATGGAACCTATCTCCTATTTTTATATGGACACCTTATCTTTTCTTACAAGGTAGTCTCTAGAACGTATCCCCCGTGCAAAAAAAAGAAAATCGGGTGTATACCATCGTTGTGCGGTGGACTTATCACTATCTCTATCGCACAACCTAATTTAGGTATGAGCAAGAAGGATACAAGAGCATGCGCCGCATGCCCTTGCATCTCGCTTGCACCTTCACTTTTCATGTGATTGCGCTAGAAAGAGATTAAGCCACCGCACGCGCCTGGTGTATACGTATTTATAAATCTCTATTTTATAGTGTATGGTTCTCAAAGAAGTGAAACACGTGTCGCACATGGTATCACAACCAATGGAATAACAATTTTGTCAGTTTTAATTTTATGTTAAAAATAAATCTTCAGAAAGTAATTGCCAAATGTATCGAAAATAACATTAAATTTATTTTGCTTTCAGTCAATGTAAATTCAGTATAGATTGTTTACCTTCCAAAACTTACGCCTCTGCTCGGCGCACACATGTCTGCTTCGACTTTTATAAATTATAACATTAGAGGAAAGATAGCTAAACCTACTCTTCGAACGCAACAACA
The DNA here is from genome assembly GCA_022494535.1 of Himalopsyche phryganea. Lineage (NCBI taxonomy): Eukaryota > Metazoa > Arthropoda > Insecta > Trichoptera > Rhyacophilidae > Himalopsyche > Himalopsyche phryganea. The sequence continues at coordinate 952,358 of JAGVSL010000116.1, read as the reverse complement.
TGCAATGTAAGGGAACGCAATTCCAGGATTTTTCGATTGAAGAGTTGCCTTTAAGTACTGGAAAGTAGGCGTGGGCAAACAAGCGAACTTGTCTACTGCCAATTAGTTACATCGTGAATCTGATAGCGCCCATCACCAGCAATAACTTCGACAGGTTAACACGTGGCTTTAAAGCTATACGTATAGACAGACCGTTCATAAACATTCATCTCGATAAGAATAATCATAATAACTTAAATCATTTAATTGGTAAATATAAGGTAAAAGTATTGACGAGCGATTAGCCGAGTGGTTGACTTCGTCAGTACGGACAGTTTCATAAATTGCTTCTTCAGTCAATTTATCGTTTTTCATTGCAATATCAGCAAATTCTTAATTTTTCAGGGAAGCATAAAAACAGTTTAATGTCATTAATATGGTTATATATATATGCGCTAAAGGTGAAAGCTCTGAAAAGGCAAGTCATGTGTGAATAAAGTAGGACGCAGACAGTCGACGACAGTATATATGAGCAAAGTAGAAAGAACCGGATTCATTCTGTCTTCGCACGCTGAACTGGGATTCTGATATCACCCGTCGATTGGAGACATGAACTGTATAATCGTCATCATCATCATCATCATCATCATCATCATCATCATCATCATCATCATCATCTGTACCTACAATTAAATCGCGTTACGCATTCGACATTGGAAATATGTTCCTAAAATTTAATATTAATTACGTGTTTTTATGCTCCACAGAAAACTTGAGATTTTGCAATGGAAGCGACGTTTTTGTTTTCGAAGGCATAGGTTCTATAATTCCCTTCTACATCTGCAAAAAAGTACGCAGTAAGAGTAATTAACTCACCACTAGTTCTGCCATATCTCTATATTCGTACTCTCTTTAAAAAAAACAAAATTGAGCAACTGAGTAACGAACAGTTCTCGCAGAAAAACTTTCCATTCACTCCTCATTGTGAGTGGAAGTGGTAAAAAAAATATAGTTCACAGTCACAATGACTGAAACTTGTGCTCAACCCTTAAGCAGTTATCATTTCATCAAAATAATTTAAATGCTTCTGTAGGAATACGATTCCAAAGCTGTTGCTTGACTTGATTGAGCGGTAGAAACGGATGGTCGTGATGATGACGGTTGATGCTGTTTAGAGTTCAGTTGGCGGGTTGACGACAGGTATCACGATGAGACGGTTGTTGTGTCGCGTTTAACGGTCGATGCGGAATCCTCATAGTCGTCATTTGCTTGTCTATTTATACTGTGTTTTGTGATCCAGTGACACACATTGACGGTCGTTGACCTCTCTCGCAGTGTCAGTAGAATGACGGATATCAGCTAAATATTATTGCAACCATTCCGTAATCTGCAACGTCGTGTCTTGTCATAGGTATATTATTTGCCAATAAATAATGCTTACTGATAAACATGTTTCGATACAGGCGAGAATTCATATTTCAAAAACTGCAGCGTCAGGTCTCGCCAAAAAATAAATAGAGTCTATTTTATCAAGAAATTAATTTTATTACTTTCATAAAAACAAATGACGCTCTTTTTTAAATACTGTGACTGTAATATGTTTGCCAGGTGTTCAATGTCAAGGTAAAAAGGTAACCTGTTGCAAAAAGCCTTCCTGCACTCAGGCCGGTCATGCTGTTGGCAGGTACCTACATTATTTATTATATAATCGCAAATCTATTAAAGATTTTTTCGTCCACCGCATCGCTTCTCAAACATCTGGCCAGTATAGTTAAATTAAATGACTTGAAAGTCACCAACACAATAATTTTACAACGATAAAAGTAAATTAAGGTATAACAGAGCCAATTCGTTGTTTTCACAATAATTATAAAGATAATATGATTAATAACTATTTCGACATCATGACATCATCGCAACATTCGCAAGTATAGCTACATTGATCATCACGACGTAATGCCAAAATAAATTGTCGGTGAATTCTGCTGTAATTTTGGGAAAATTCGTTATTAATATTATTATTAATTAAGTTTCACAAGTCCTGTGGAATGTCAAAATTCTCAATTTTAATTCTTGTGAAATTAAATATTTGCTTGTGTTACTTTAATATTATAAAAGTCGGGGCCGTGGTGCAGCGCTCAACGTCGTTGGTTTCGACTACGAATGTCTCGGGTTCAAATCCCGGAACGGACAGTTTGGTAAGTTGATTTTTCAATCGATTTATGAATTTCTTTTCGTAGGCATAAATGGTTGTGATATCTAGAATTCAATTCCACTCATCCGATCCTAAGCCGGGGCTTAGCGAGAGCGATTAGCTAACCACAAGTTCTGTCTTAGCCCTCTTCTTCTATCTATACCCTCTTCGAAAAAGAGCTTGAGCAATTGACTAACAAGCGGTTCTCATAGAAAACCTACTATTAAGTCTCCATGCTCCACATTGCATCTCAGGGATTGAGCAGGTGTCTCCAAACTTTTTGACATAAGGGCCACACTGACTTCTCCACTAATTCCCACGGCCCAAGATCTAGCTACCTCATCCTACCAACATACTGTAGTTTTGAATTACGCACGAATTTCGGTTGGTAATACGGGCAAGTGTCAAGGACATTTCATTGCGGCGGAGATAGCCGATAGCCGATAGCCGACAAGGAGAAAACCAGTTTCTTTATGATGTATACACTTATATCAAGTCCTTTCGACAAACAATTTGGTTGATCAGTTGCATAAATTCGCTAGTGACTTTTTTTCCGTTTTTGGCACTACTCTGTGTGAAAACACTACGGCGGGCCATAGTTTAAAGACCCCTGATCTAGAATCTAAAAATTCAATTATAATAGAAAAAAATGTGCGCGTTGTAAATTGGCTGTAATTCGAGATGTTTTAATTCATATATATGACATTAATCTATTCAATAGTTATCTCTAAATAGTGTACACTGTCCAGGTATGAAATTCTCCAACCGCAAGCACAGAGCATTTTTTCAATCTGCATTGAAATTTAAGAATAAGTGATTTATCACAAAGTACAACATGATGGGTATAAAAGCAAAGGCAGCTTTTTACCACGGAACTGGTTTTGAGAAAACGTCAAAAACTGATATAAAACATTACAAATTAATTTAATTTATGTGTCCTGTAACACCTTACAGACTGTTATATACTGTAGGGCTAATAGTTTAATATGGCGATTTATCGACAATTTAACTTTTAGAATTTATAAATTTGATCACAAGGAGACTGGACTTCTTTCCATACATCAAAAAGTCTGACTTTGCTTGTGAAAACTTTAAAGAAAAATGTGTTTGCTTCTGAGTTTCTTAACCAAAATATACAACATGGCCATTTTGCCTGTTGATTTTTTTTTGTATAGGAGGATTTTGTTTGCTCACAAACAGTAGAGTTTTTAGTTCTTTGATTCTGAATCCATATTTTAAAAAGTATTTTTTTCAAGAAAGCTACCTTTGCTTCTAACTCCCTCAACTAGTCGATCGCTTTAAAAAAAGCTAATAAATTTATCAACTCATGTATGTTGAACAATAATACTGAAAAGAATAAAAAATTTATATGCACATAATATCTCAGGCTCAATGAATGCTAAAAGGTCTAATGTCAAAAATGTACCTAATTGAGTTAATGTCAAATTGTTGATTCTAAAATCCGATGTCAAACTATAGCTTTGTTGATCTCTTTATTGACGTCAGCGTTTACGAACAAACAAACATACACAATGTTAGAACTAGAGCATCCAATCCCGGACACTTTTTATGATCCAGGGATTTCGGGATAATTTTTCATTCCCGGAACTTGTCATTAAGCGTAATTTAATAGAGTTGTCAAAATTACCTGTTCTTGTCTATGGCAGTTAAGAAATATGAGAAGGAGGTAGACCACAATACATAATATATATATTAATTATTTAGGTATTATAAAAAGGTTTGTAGGGCCTTTGCGAACCCCGTAGGCCGGGTTCGGGCGTGTGAATACAGTTCGGATTCTGGCTCGGGCCGGGCAAAGGATTCAATTTTCAGAAAAAACATGTTGTTCTATGTCCAGGTCATGAGTTCATTATTCTATTCATAAATTAAATACTTTCTTTCACATGTGTTATTAATACCGTTAGAAAAATGGAACATATATTGAAAAAAAAATCGGGCTTTTTCGGGCTGAGAAGAATAAATCTAGGCTTCGAGTCGGGTTCTGGTAACAATTGTGATATTGAGACTCGCGTTCGGGCCAGACCGGGCCTAAAGATGTCGGGCTCGGACCGGGTTATTAAAGAAAATTTCGGCCTATGCAGACCTCTAATAGATACAATAACAATACGCGTTATAGTTAATCAGTAAGTATTTCAAATATAAATATTTTTTTAAATTTACAACGAATCTCGGGATTGACCGGTATTGGAAACCCTAGTTAGAACTAACAATAGCGTTAATCCACTTTGATCTATTTTTGACAATGGACCATTTAACATTGAACCACAGATTGATGGAAAACTTAATAATATTTATATTTTTTTGTTCACATGACAAGCGAAAATGAGACCGAATATTCATTCGCACTTTAGTACTGCTAATTTTATGTGAATAAGAATAAGTGACATTCACACTTACATGTTGTATATTAATCAACACGTTATCAGAGATTGCAAATCAAATCTATCATTTCATTGATTCCATTCAATTATAAAATAATGTTTATAAATTTGAAGCACCTATATCTTATTGAATTACCGACTTGAATGCGGTCTTTAAAGATTACAAATAAATAAATGTGGCTTTTCGGTATGAAAATTTTACCCACATAATTATTTAAAAAACCTGCTTAGGATCTAAATTTCGCCAATTTACCAAAACAAAATCGTGCAAAACACCCGTTATAGGTAGTGCGCTCTTTTGTGTAGTTTATTATTTTTAATGTTTAATAATTATGTGTTGCCCTAGAATAAATTTAAAATTATACATTACGATTTATTTCTTCGATATTATTTTACATTTATAAAATATTTTTAAAACTTTCGATGGACACCATTCTGTAGTAATTATATCGTCAACATACTGACTGAAGGTGATGAATCGAAAATAGGCTGTTTTTAGTTATGAATGCAGTACGATAGATTTTAGGACAGTCTATTGTCTAAAACAACAAGCTCAGCCATATTCCATATATTCTTTACGTAATTTGAAGAAATTAATATGAATTACGTCAATTTCGTTCGCAGGTATTAAAAAGCTATAATTAATATTACTATAAAAAAGATATACTAACACTGCAATCAAATTCGTAAATGATTAACGAATCTCATAATGTGGTATAGTTTAATAAATAATGGTTAAGGTATTTAAATAGGAAGGCGTCAATTTCATGGTTAATTTTCAAGACGATTATCTCAAAATCAGGGCTCGAAAAGGAAAAAATCAAAAACCGGAACGTTCGCTGATTAATATGTATATACCGCATAAATTTATATAAAAAATGCATATGTGCATATTCGTTCTTTAATATAAATTGATGAAGACACTCTTTGAGTGACAAAATGCTCTACTAATATCTATTATCCAGATTCACCCGAAATTCATATGCTGATATATTTGTCCTGAACCAATAACTCAGGTAGGGAACAACGTAGCTAGCTGAAAATAGTCACATTTACTCGGATCTGTCAAGCATAATGACGACATGGCATACCGTTTAGGAGCTTTCATGATGAACAATTTCGAATATTTTGAGTTAAGGTTTTGTATATAAATTAATGCCTAACATTCTATCATCATAAATATATTATAAGTAAAAATATGATGGTTGAACAACAGAGTAACAAGCAGTTTTCGTGGAAAAACTTCTGTTAAAATGAACTCCATTAGGTGTCTAGAACCTAGAAGCGGACATAGTTAAAAAATACAATAATGTCAAATATATTTTTTAATTAAATTTGTGATGATTTACGCGGTTTGAATTGTTCGGCAGCTTAGGAACCAACCGTGTATATTGAGGGAGTGTGTATTTAAAAATGCAGCCGTTACCTATTGTTTTTGAATAGAGCGCCGAAAAAATGGTAAAAAACGTGAGACGCCCCACAATTCCACAACACAGGTGTTTAAAATCCGTGAAAGGTTGCGACGACAAAAAACTCGGGAGCAGTGGCAAAAAATACTACCTACCTGTCTTCACAGTAGCGTCCCTGCGGTCAATATAAAATAATTTTTTATTTATATCAATAAATAACTTGTAGCTTAATTATGAATACAGGGGTGGATCCATGTTTGGAGGAAACCCGGGAGACAATAGAGAAAAGAACCAGAGGATTGAAGCGGACCATTTTTTTGAATTGCTCCGCTCCGATATCAAAGTACTTGCTTCAGCTCCGCTTCATGCTCCGGATAAAAAGTTTAAATAGAATTTAGTTTCGTATATAAATAGTTTTTAAAATAAGCATTATTAAATGTTGTTTTCGTTATTGATTATATAAAATAAAATGGCCGACAGCAAATAAAATCTTTCATTTATAGATTGCTTATTCTCGCATAAAAATAATTTCAGCTGTAAAAATAGTCGCTCGACACTCGTTTTGAGTGTTAGGCATACTTTATGACAGTGTGAATCATTCCAGTCTTAGGAAATGCCATATTTGATCTTTTTTAATTATTTTAGGTGCCCCGGCTCTTTGATACTGGAGCGGAGCTGGAGTAAAGCAATTAAAAATACAGTCCGCTTCAATCCTCTGGTTATTACGATAAAAATAGATATACACGAAAAGAACCATATGAATAGAAATAAATGAATCTTTCAATTAGGATTCATTCAAAAGATCACACTTAATACTCTTCAATGCCTCACGCGGTCTTAAGGCTACGAGTTCTCCACCCCTATACTAGGGACTAGACATTTAATGAGTCATTTAGACATGAATCGAAAAATTCGAGTCGACAACCCACTCGATTCGTATCACTACGTTACGAAAACAAATGACTTGTGGTTCAATTCCAATTGGATTCTTGACAAGGTATTAATTTTCATTATACCTAATATTGAAAAATCTGTGTTATAGTAGTTAAACAAAATTACTTTTCGTAAAAATTCTAATTGGATTCTCCGTGAATCATTTGTTTTCTCACTTTTCTTGTCATTGACTAAAAGCGTTGGGGTAGAGTAAACAAATGATTAGATAATAGTATATTACGACTACCATTACCAAAAGCCAGAAAGGCGAAGCTGTGATCCACAGTGAGAGAGAACATTTTGAAAAAATAAATTGAAGCGATTGTAGGATATGTTTCTTCCGATAGTATGTACATACTTGTGTTGTGTTGCCAAGTCGGCAAAGTCACGCGCCGACACTGCTTTCAATACCTACAAAAGTTTTATAGGATCGAATCTTATATTTATTTTCGCACGTTTATCCAATAAAGAAAAAAGTCGCCCAGTGGCGAAGTAAAATTTAAAAATCAGACTGTAGTAACAGAGAAATAAATTGTACAAACATATTTGCGTATTACTTTGTTATGTTTGTCTAACTTAAACTCGAAAATATGTTAGAAAATCTGAAAAATTTCAATGGTCTAGAAAACACCGGTCTATAGACTAGGGTTAAAAATTTTCCTCTTCGGTTGCAGTGTCCACGGACTCGATTGATGGATTTTTGTTCAAAAGAATCTTTATAATGTCTTTATTACCTTCTGAAAACGGGACATAGGACCCGAAGAAGATGCCGATTGGCTGCAACTTTTCGCATATTAAAATTTCACACTCAGTACATCTCAACTCGTAAAGGGTATTTTATTATTTATTTGGCATTTTATTTTCGTTAGTGAAAACACCTTCTGAGTTTATAATTGTTTTCAAATAGCAGTGATTTAATTGCAACGAAAGCATATATAGGTTTATAAACAATGGGTTTCCTTCACTATCATTTTTTATGCGTCATATCCAAAACCATGCCCTGTATCCACAAACCGTATTAAAAAAATAAAATTAATTTTTGTTTAATTGTATCTATACGTTCTGAATAATATATTAAGATTAGTGTAACTAGTAGTTCTTTTTTTTAAATTAATGTAAGCTGACGTGCAACACTTTATTATTATCATTATTTATCATTTTTCGACACGATTACAAATTAATTTTTACTTTATTATCTGGAATGTAAACAGATAAATTTAATGTGAATGATGTGTTTAGTGTAATTTAATTAAATTAAAAATAAAAATAAGTACATAAATGTTCTATTCTTTATTATAAGAGTCAAAGATTTTTTATGGCAACATGTAACTGATTTGAAGTGATTTTTAGAATAAGTGAAAATTAAAAACAACTATGTATTCATCAAACTAATATATATATCGATGCAAAATAATAAATAAATCATGATATTCTACTTGAAAAACATAATAAATAAATCTACATCAACTATTTTTGACGTCTAACCAACAAATTATTAGTATTAGCTGTCAAAATTACGTGAAGGATTTTATAACGCTGAGAATTTGAATTTGGAAACACTTCGCCATCATGGCAGCTAGCTATCACCAGCCGAGTTCAAACAGAACTAAGAGGAGTTGGATAGACGAAAGATCATGCTAATGATTGAGTTAAAATAGTATATAAAATATCAAAGTCCATTTTTATACTTAATTTTTTTTTTTTTAATATTGAATACGATTATATGGTAGCTGTATACTGTATGTATAGTTAATTATGATTTATGAAACTAGTTATAATATAATATGATATGTCGAGAGAGATGAGGTTCAAAACATTAGATCATACAGAAAGTAGTTACGAAATTTTGCAACGTGGGCTTTACACAGTTTAGTTGGGGGAACTTTTATCATTCGGAGTATTGATTGTCACAGAAGATGTATGTACAATAATAACAACTATTTAAAATCCATGTTCACATAAAAATCTTTAATTTCATTGCACCATCATTGAAATTCTATATCAATAACTGTCACGTCAGACCGGAAAAAATACAGTTCTTTTACGTCAATTAATGTTTTATTACAATTTGTGACCAACAGCGTAACAGGAATATAATACATGTATCGCTCCAGAGATTCCGTACTTTTCAGTGATTGCTACGCAGACAATATGCTCTTTTAAAAAGAAAAACCAACGTCTCGTCAATGAAGCCGTTTCATTATAGAAGCAAAAAAAACTTCACCTTTGTGATAATTCATAGGTTAAGAAGTTAGTTTATTAAAGTATCATAGGTTAGGTTTGTGTGTTATTTATTATTTTTATCGCCGGGTTGAGCCGGGTTCGTTGCCAATTTATCAACATTGTGTCGATGTTTTTTCGTTGCAGTGTTTACACGAATGTTTCAAAGATTCAAAAGTTGATTTTTCAGTCGATTTCTGGAGTTCCATTCGATGGCATGAAAATACTCTAAATTGGGAACGTACATGGTCAAAATAAAAAAAACCTGATTAGACATAGAAGAAAAAAATGTTTAAGCATATATCTCCCATTCGTTCCGAAATACCGAACGCTCACAATGTTTTTTTAATCCAACGATGAAAACAAGAAAATCACGCACAGTTTTTTTTTGTTTTGACTTGGTGGCTTTTTCTATCCTCGTTAGCAGACCTAATGTTGTTATTTTGTCTTGATGTACCAAACTCCCTATTCACTGATTCTATTCAAAATTCGAGCCAGTTGCTCGAAACTTGTCGAGCCGTGAGCAGTGTTTAGAAAGGCTCGCCTGAATTTTAACCATACAACAATATTAGACTCGCGCATTTTAAAACATTTTAATAAATTAAACTCAGAAGAAATAATATTTATACGCAGTGATTTGTATTAAACTGATTAAATAACATCTCCACAGACTGTAGCAGAAGAAAGTCATGAAAATTACGTGAAACAAGGTAAATATTATCGTATTGCTTTGTTTATTATATTTGTACTAGATTATTGAAATGTCAAATATTGTTTTTTTCTACGATATTCAAAAATAGAACATTTATCTTACTGTCGCAGAATTTCTTTAGCAGACATTGTTTAAATTTGAAATAAAACAAATGAAATCATTGCACATACAAGATTATTTTCATTGTTTACATATTCTGAAACGCATACAATTGTTCACGAAACAGTACAAACTAACCTTCAGTAGATATTGAATAAAATACCTAGAACTTGAATGATTGTTTGGGTAAAGAAAAGATAAAAAAGTTATGTGACATTATAATATTATAAATATTTACTTTTAAAATACTTCATATTTATATTAACTCCGATAGCAGTTTTGTTATTAAGTTTGTTAGTTTTTTAAACATCTTTACTTTTAATAGATGTTTACTTTTAATATTTTCTCAAATTAAATACTGACTGTTTTAGAACGTTGTTTATATGCAGAAACTGTATGATATTGCTTAGGGTTTGTCGCTTGATTATCTGTTTTAACGAAATTTATATTTAATATTTATGTTTTTTTCAAGGATATTGTTTATGAGCTTGGAAACAATTAATTCAGATTATGCTTTTAATAATACATCATCATTTCTTTTGATAAATTAAGATATTTTAGATTTTGTGTCGCTTAGAAAAATAGTGGTGTAACTCCAGATTAATAGAAAAACAGCTCATACCTAGTGGTTTGGGGCGGGAGCGTTTGGGGATAGCCTACCTTCATTTTTTTCTGGACCAGTGGTTCCCAAACTTATTATGCCCATGGACCCCTTCTTAAAGCAAAAGCCTGACCACGAACCCCCTAATTAAAATAGGTCTACGCAACTGCATAATAAAAATAAATAAATTCAATTTTGATGTCTTGCATGGTAACTGGTGATGTAAAATATAATATAATATAAACAAAACATTTTGATATTTAAAGTATGATGAGTTTCATAACTGTACTAAATCCACGTTCTACTAAATAGGAAGACGGAAAAGCAATCAACAGCCTCTGTATGCATAATGCAGGATATAAAATTGGTAACTGTTTTTGTAAGCAAAATTTGTGATATTGTGTTCAAACATTGGTTACCGCTCCTCATTTGTGGTTTATTCAACAAATTGGTCCCGTATTATTATTGATACATCTGAATTTGTGGGTCTGATTGCAAAAGGGTCCAACACCCAACAGATCGCTATCAATTTATTTGTTGCTATTTATTTCAACTTTCATAATAATGAAAATGTATCACAGATATTTTTTGTATATTAAACCTTTCGTGGACCCCCACCGACACTGTCCACGCACCCCCAAATTATTATTAATTTGACACAGACCCCCTCAGCTGTCATAAGGACGCCTGGGGGTGCGTAGGAACCACTTTGGGAATCACTGTTCAAGACGAATTGCAAATTTTGCGTAATACGAATTGTATAAAATTTCAACTTTTAAGAACCCAAAATTTTTTTCCGCTTGAAAATATTAGTTAATTTAAAACGTGTTAAAAAAACAATATTTTATATTGTATTAAACACGATTTATATTGTAATATTTTAGGGGTATTTTTTTTAAACGCTGTAGCACATACATGTATTATTTTGTTTTAGTTTGATAAATATTTATTTTAACGTATAAAATAATTTTTGTAACTATGAATTCGAAGGCTGCTTTTTTGGAAATTTAGTGGTGCGGAAATTGGATCACTACGGGTAGTTGGTATTAAAATATTATAATATTAATCAGCACTCTCAGACTTTTTTATTGAGCACTACACCACTGTTTATACCTCAAATACGTTCAAATATGTTAATATATCAGTGCTATATTGGTTTATCCTATGTAGAGACCACTTATTCTTAACAAAAACGGAGTTTTGTTTTTACACTGCCACACTAACCGCAATTTCCATATAAACAGTTAACTATCTCCAATATTACAATAATTAAAGAATGACGATTCGTTAAATATAGTTTTTATGATCCATTTTGGTATGCTTTAACATTATAACGTTCCTTGTGGTAGTTAACGTATATTCTTAAATAAAAAGAGTCTTTAACACTGTACCGAAAGATAGAATTTGATACTGTTCCTGTTTTACAAAACCTCGCTTATTTCAACACTTCAAAAGCTGAAGTTACACCACTATCAACTGAGAATGCTCGTGGTGAGCCTGAACGGTCCTGATCATTATAAAAATGTGGAAGTAATACAAAACAAATTGCGTTTTATTTTTAAAATATAACGCCTGTCCACCAAGAATTGACAGTTAACACCTTAAAAGTGATTACCACTATGATTATAAGTGACACATTTTACACTTTCGTGAAAAATTATCCGAAAGTTGCTATTAAGTGAATAAAAATTAAATGGAGAAATTAAGCTATTCATGTAACTGAAAAGAAAGGGTTCGAGGCATAAAAGGTTTCATTGTTTTCTTGGTAATTCAAAATAAATTATACTCCTTGGTGAAGACTCATTCATTCAGAAAACAAATAAAGCCTGCCATAGCTTCCTTCACTAAATACATGGGGCATTGAGCATGTACATCTAGTCTCTGTCGTGTAGGTGCGATATGTTTCGTTTTCTACCAGTTCTAACACGTTACGTATTATTTTACTTGAATCTCGATAGACAATTATTATTACTAATAAAATAACGGTTTTCTTTGCGTCTATTTCAGATTACACGTCTATAGATATGGCTCCTCAATAAAAGATAACCATCTATTTCCTATATCAAAAATGATTGACAGTCGGTAACAAACTATTATATAATAATTAAACAATACGTAAGGATGACTGGGAAGGTTCACATTTTGTGACAATGCCATTTATTAATGATAAAATTGGTGAATGATTTTGTTCATTCACAGATGTCACTGTCTCATAATGTGAACCTTTCTACTCAACCTTAACCAATTTTCAGCATAAAATATTTAAGCACACATATGTATGAATATTAACAAATTTTCTATTATTTATTCATAAATTCTTTAAACAAATAAAAATAAAAATACATATTTCACAAACTTCAATTACATACATCAAATGACGCATAGATTGAAGGCTCAAATCAATTACATGACACAATTAGTTTTCAAAAATATTTTTATCCAGAAAATAAAAAATAAATATATTGCGACAATCTATTTTTATTTTCTGTTCGAAGAAACATTCCTTAATATCTTTCAAATAAAAAAATATCTAAGCACATTATTTTATCATAATATAACACATTATATAATAAATTATTATTATCTGCTAGACGTATCCTTTCTTATTGTTTGTATATTTTAACTCTATCAAACTTGAGCAGTAAGGTTGCCATTTTAAAAGTAATGAGCACCACTGATCTAGGACATAAAAGTAACTCGCTTAAAACCACTTAAATTACGTAATACAGCACAAATAACATAACAATAATATAATGTGACTTCAAAAATATTGCAAATTTTTTAATCATTGCACACGCAATATTAAATTAATATCTGCCGCGTTTCAAAAACACATTTAATGTAGTGAGCATGTAAATAGGGGTAAATTATGCAACCAATTAATTGAAATAATTATTTTCATAATTTAATCAGAATGCGTCAGACATTTTTTTTCAATGCAAAACATTGCGTCGATATGGATAAATATTTAATTACAATATATTATGTAATATTTGTCGCTATGTATCTGCTGTAACGCTCAAGATATGCAAACCACAGTATAGTACACCCACACACACAAATTCAATATATGCGCACCGTCCGCACAAGCGTAATTAGCGAATGTTATGACTATTCTAGAATCGATAAAATTCTTCTTATAAAAGCAAGCAAACTCACAAATTCCTTCAAAACACCAGTAGCAAATGTAGATTTTTACTCCTGATTACTGGATCAGCCAATTCATTAATGACCATTTTTTATTGACTCACAATTTCGCAATCAGTTTAATTATAAAACTGAATAAGTAAAAATTTATAAAACATTTCAATAAAATATGTTTACATGTTTCACGATAGAAAAAAAAATGTTGCAATATTTTGTCCGCACCGTAATGTCAGTACAATTTTTTCTCCACATTATTATGCGAGTGCTAAACACGCTCACGAAGGTTTTTAGAGTTTTGAGTAAATCACGAAAAACTGTTATAGTCAGTATGATAGTTTTAAGTATAATTAAAGTAATTTTGTGTCTTCCGGTGTATAAAGAAAAGTAAAGTATTCTTTCACACTGTCATTTTCTCGAGCCATGTAAAACGAGGATCGAGATCATGGAAAAATTTTGAATTTCAAACAGTGGACGAAATAGGAATACATTTTAAACTTGCAACTGGAAAAATTGATAGATCTATCAACAGAGCATGTCCGTCATTAAAAACTTATTTTATTGAAAATCGCCAGGAGCGTGTTTAATGACTGCGAGAATCATAAATGGTCCTATTATATTTCTAAATTAATTTAAAAAAAACAGCATTACAGCTGACGTCAATGCGCTACGCATTTATATAGTTCAAAAATAATAATAATAATAACAACAGTTATAATAATACAAATATTTTTTAAATCTTCTCTTCCCTATTTTATAAAAAATAGAGAAGAGAAGATCTATATTGTATCAGTTGCTAACGCTCGCGATGAGTGAAACCGATTCCGACTACAATGAAAAATGTTGAAGTAGTACGAACAAATTGTGTTTTATTTTTTTGAATATTATGCCTTTCCATCAAGAATTCGCAGTTTAATCGATTACAAAATAATCGTGAATTTTTTTGTTAAAAGTCGATTTATAGCCGACTGGAAAAAGTTTATATATTAATTTATTATGAAAACGAAAAGGCAAGGCAAAAAACAGGGCACAACAGCTGACGTGAATTCACGATGCATTTGAAAAATAATATCATTTTGACAGTATGTATATAAAAGATAGAAGCTAAATAAAACAATTTATAGAAGCAGAATACAAAAAATAGTAATAATATTTACATAAAAATTTCGTTGAAACTTGATATGTATACTTACCTCTCTAGTCTCGGTAATCAGCCGAACAGCCCTTAATAATGTGGTTGGGCCTTTACGACCGACACGAAGAACGAGTTTTAAGAAAAGAAATATTTTAATTATTTTCTCCATCACCGCGATAAAAATCGGGAGCGTGTATGTTCATAGTCTTCAGAATTTTAGAATTGTAAACTCGGCCCTGTAGAAGAAGAAAAATGAATTTTTAATCGAAAACGATCTATTAGAAATTTGGTTGGGTAATAGATACTCTTTTAAATAATTATCAAAATGAAAATATTTCAATATGGAATATCGCAGAAATTTCTTGTGCAACTCTCTCCAATTGCAACTTGTATGATATTTCTCATTGACTGCATATAATCGATGAATTTAATATTCAAGCGTACTTAGAACAAAGGAAACAAATCAAATTGCTTTATTTATGACACATTCATACCGATATTGCATATATTTTGAAATTAGTAGTATATTATTTGTTGAAAGCTCACTCCATAATATTGTTAGTTTAACCCTTACAGCTCGAGCCGTTTACAAACGAAATTTATTTTCAGTAAATTGATCTGTTAAAACACTCACTATGGCTAAAAATAGATCATTTTCAACAGTAAAAAATAAAGAAATATATGAAATATATATTAGTTATCCTAAATACATCAAGAAGTAAACTCTTTGCATTTAATAAATCGAAGAAAATTAAGTTGAGAAATATCTAATCTACGACTTTGCAAGCAAAATGGCTGCGGCCAGTTTTCATATCCGCCTACACGCTCATAAGCAAGAGCGTGGCCACATACGTATGTGTAATACATAGGGCTGACGATTAATGCTGCATGTCGGCAGTTCAAAGCTGAAATTCAAAAGACTGAATATCGAGAGATTTCCTTGTGTTCTACTTAACATTTTCATGATATGTTGCCTAGTTTCTCTACCTAAAGGTTCGAACTATTTTTAAAGCATATAACCACAAGTATTTCTTTCTAGTTTGGCCGGAATTTTGGAGATTTACCGAAGTCTTCGACATGTTAACATGTCAAGCGCGTTCTTCGGGTTAAGCAGATTCTTGAATACGGCCCACTGTTTGAAATATTGTGAAGCTTACTATCTGTCAAGTGAATGACAGTTGAGTTTGTAAAGTAGCTAATAGGCGATTTTACATATTTTAATCTATGGTCATCTTCCTTTTAAGAAGAAGTCCAATTTCTTACTTAACAAGCAAAATTAAATAATTTCAAAATTCGAATTGTTAAATTTGGCAACACTAATAATTTCATCTGAAGCATTCCTTTAAATAGATACTATGTTTATAATTGAGACGTTGTCTTAATTAATGTTATGTTTTTATCGTGTGTGTACGTGTTTGATAAAACCCAAATAACGAGAAACGAAGAGTTTCTTTCTTTTGTAATCAAATTACCATGCAGCCAGTAATAATATGACCTTGCTATAACCTTGATACGTTTTTATTATGACACAATATATTATTCTCGATTGTCAATCGGTCAGCTGCTGTACCTTAGTTGGCGAACAATCCAGGAAGGAGTCAAATACCAAATGTAGACGCAAAACGTTAAATGTATTAACATAATATTTGCTTAGAAAATATTATGTAAATATATCTAACTTGTTCTGTTTAAAGACACTTACTGACTCAATCATTATTATCGATCGTATAATTATTTCAGTTCTTTAATCTTCTGCAGAGTGTTAGCTTCGTCTTCTCTATTCCATCCATTTCTCTCAATTTGCATTGCTGAAAACAACCTTCGCGGATATGGTAAAAGAACATTAAGGTACATTTGGAACCACGGTGATATTTTATTTTTCATATTAAGGGTGAGGGAAATTTAAAAAAAATAATACACTGCCATCTTTTGATTTATAAACGGTATTCACTGTGTTGCGACAAAAAAATAAAGTGTGCAGATAAGTTGATATTTGGAAAATTTATGAATGGAAATTTAATATGAATTACAATTATATTTTTAAAATAAAACACAATTTGTTTGTACTACTTTCACATGTGTATAATGATCAATACCGGCTAAGCTCATCGCAAGCTTTATCAACTGATAAAAATAAAAATCATTACAAGGATTTTTATATAAAATTGAATGTTAATAATTATAAGGTATATCAAACAATTGGCTTAAGAATTCACAGGCAATCAAACAAATTATATAGTCTACAATTCAAATGCTAAGGACGTCTTAAACATCAATAAATACTAACCAGAAATCAAACGCTAAGTCACATTAAAAATCACCTTTCTGAGAGAAATGTAATGAGTTTAAAAATAATTCATGAATATTCATTAGCCAAAAAAGCAAATGGAAAATTTTAAAAGAAAGTTGTGGACCACTTAAAATAACGAACTATTAAATATGTTATTAACATTAGCACTAAACAGCACATGATAAATGGGGAATGAGTATTGGTCAGGAACATTCAAAAGAAATTTAAAGAGACCAAAATCAATTCTTATAAGCAAAATTAAAATAAATTTGATGATAAATATGGCAAGAGGTCGTGATCATTATAAACATATGGATATGGAAGTAGTACACACAAATTGTGTTTTAGTTTTAAAATGTAAAGCTTTTCCACCGAGAATTAACAGTTAACATCTTAAAAGTGAGAAATACAATTAATTGACTGCTACAGGTTGCCTACAAAAACGTTTGATTTAACCATTTACCCGGCGTGATATGATTGCACATTCGCGGAAAAACAGATTTAGAATCGATCGGCATCAAAAATAAGTTTTGGTAAAAATATATTAAAATGTATTATTCTCGATTGTTTTAGTAAAAATGTTGGCGTCCGTAGCGCAGTTGGTAGCGTCGTTGGCTACGGTTACGAATGTCTCAGGTTCAATTCCCGGTGCGGACGGTTTTCATAAATTGATCGTTCAATCGATTTATGGATTCCTGTTCGTAGAGTGTTTGCGATGTCTAAAACTCCCTCTCACCCATCCGATCCTCACGGGGCGTAGCGAGAGCGATTAGTTACCCACTAGCCCTGTCCTAAACTTGCCCCTCTATCTCTACTCTCTTCGGAAAAAGAGCGTTCGAGCTACTGAGTAACAAGCAATTATCATAGAAAAAGTCTGTTGAGAAGCCTCCATTCGCAGGCCATATGCTCTCCACTTTGGGAGCGGACATTGAAAAAAAATGTCTCTAACCTAATTGTATGCCAAACGAAAATTCTACTCTTTGGCATTCCTAAAAAAGATTTTTTATCATATAAAGCCACTTGTTGTATAACGTTGTGCAGTATTGTGTCAATATCCCCTTTTTCAAACACTTATCAAGCAGTTTTGAAACGGAAGTCTACTAATTTGAACGAATAAGTTAGCAACTGATATGATATAATATATATCGGTGTGAGTGTAGTTAATATTAATGTATGTGTGAAAGCGTTGCGGTGGAATTCGGCAAGCGATACCTTATTCGACGGTGTTTTAATCATTTGATGTAACCCTCCAAATTGAATTGTTCAGGAGAGAGTGAAAACTGTTTTTATCGAAAACATTATACGGTGAGTTGCGTTATGAGTTTTTGAAATGCACGCCAGTAAATAATTCTCATGTTTGCAGTTACGGAATTATATGAAGGGAGTGTCGATATAATAGTGGCTTACATCAAGTGGACGGGTCAGAATTTTTAATCCTAAAACCAATGTAAAATGATGTTTCTCTTCCAAAAAGTGGTCAATTTATTTTTTTAATTTACATCATTTGGCCGAGACTTTCTCTGTCGTCTTTAAAATGTGATCCAATCATTAACTCATTTTTATACTTATGTCTAAATATTTCGATTTAACGTACGTATTTCGAGTCTAAAAGCAAAAAACCGATACGTCCACTTAACGTAGTTACTACTAAACGAAAGTTTTTTGTTTCACACTTCAATTCTAAGTTTTCTCGATAGTTTTTTTCCCATGGTATTTTATTTTCAATTAAGAACAATATGACTATTTTTATTAGCTAGTCAACTGCTAATTACAATAAATATAAACAAATTGAAATTGAATTCATCGGTTTCTGCCTGTCATTTCGCTGAAATGTTGAAAAGTTTCAACATTTTTTTCGTATGCTTTTGTCGAGTTTTACAAGATATATCTGATTGAATATTACTTGATATGGCTTATGGTGTATGTATATTTTTTTTGTAAAAATTTCCTTTATCGATGTTTCTCATCAACAGGTGTTACTGTCACATTACATTTAGCTGTTGACTTACCTACTAGCGCATCCAATCCCGGGATTGGTCATTAAGTGTAATTTCATGTGCTAAATTGTACATTTCAAATTTAATTTGTGTCTATTATTGCTTCAACTGGAATTTACATATGGTTAAATATTTTTTTTTCGGTGTTGGAATGGTTTTTTTCGCTGATTTAAAATCAGGCAGGTCATTTACAAAAAAAAATATTTAAAAAAAAAAGAACTACTTAATCAAAATATGTTTTTATTTTATTTCATTTATTGCATTGTTATGGTAGGTTTTACCAAAAATGGGAGATGTCCTTTAATTTGGCTTCAAAATACTGCCCTCCATTCATTTAAGAAGCGGTCCTATTTTGTCCTTTATTTGAAATTGGTTAAGAACGGCAGTTATGAAATATGAGAAGGAGGGATACTACAATAAATGTAAATTAATTTAAAAGATATAAAAAAACTATGTAAATTATTAAGGAAGCTTTAATTTGATATATGAATTATTTTTTAGCATTTACAGTGAATCCCGAAATCGCAGGATTGTCTGAATATCAGTCCCGAGATCACAAGATTGAATAATTAGCCGGGATCTTATTTAAATATAATGTTCCATACCGATAAAATCAAAGACTACACCAAACAAATGAAGTAGAAAAAAATCGCGTCAGCACCTAATTAAAAGACTTAATAAATGTATTTTTAATATTCTTTTCGGTTAGTTTATAGTTCATGCTAGGCATTTCAAATGATATGACAATTTCACGCTTCGTCGGTAACAATACATGCACAATAGTAAGCGTGGACGTATGCAGCATACAAAGTAACTCCAAATAAATTATTCGTAGCCTTTGCCAACCCCGGCACGCGGACCAAACGTTTCTAATTTATTTTCTAAATGAAAACTATTGCGTGCTTGGATACTAGGCATGCGTCGTTGTTAACAAGCGAATCTAAATGATCTATTCAGTGGTGATAGCATGACTCATTCATTCCCCTATATGAAAGAGTAGAATCGTCGCAAATCACTTTCTTTCCCACTCTAATACAGCTTTGACGATTGTTGCAAATGAGAAAACAAATGACACGTTCATTACCAATCAATAAGAACGAATCAAATAATTCAATTTACTCGAAATGTTCAATTCGTACCTAAACAGCTTGTTTAGCATTCTTATTTTGAAACATGACCGTTTCCTGTGTAAAAAAGTTGACTCTTAACAAAGTAGTTCAATAAATATATTTGCAAAGAATAACTGGCACTAAATCAATCGTTAAACCTCTCTTTTCACTGATGGTTACTACTGTTAGTCTTGACAGTACAAATTCTGAAAACTAAACATTCTTTCCCTTCTTTTTATCTATTTTTAGTATACCGTCCATTAAATCTTGATTTGTTTTACAAATCATTTGCTTTGTCACTTTCACAGTTTTTTTTTTTCAATAGTAGGCAGAGTGACAAATATAAGTGACACCTAAAAAATCCAATGAGAGTTGAACCGAGAGTTATTTATTTACGTTACAACTCCACTCGAATGAACGTGTCACTTATATATAGTTTGAGTGTAATGTTTTCAATCTTCACATTTGTCACAGCTTTATTTTTTAGGATCTGGAACATCCCCGATGTTTGCTTAACGTCTCTGCAAACAAAAATGATCTGTATTATACAAACCTTATACTAAAATTGGTACATTTCGAGCCTTATGTTATAAGTTAATCATAATCACTCATTCAGTCCTTAATGACATAAAAAAAGAAAAAACTAATATGCAAACCGATAAGTCCCTTAACCGGTTGACTACCGGCCACGCACTAACGCGTGATATTAACATGTTACTTCTACGTCAGTATTCCGTCGGCAGCTGTCGTGTTAAACTATCCATCAGTACCTAATTCATAGTTTTAATTGTAGTAAATAATATTTTAAACTGGTTCACGAGCACTCACGTTAATGAATGTAGGGCGAAAGGTACATGCAATAATTATCAGCGAAAGATTGTAATTCTGATAACAGCACTTGGTGCATGCTGTGAGGAAAAAGAGAAACGATAAACGAAACATTGTAAAAAAAAATCTAGAAGCATCAGTATTGTGTTGTAAATGAGCAATTAGCAGTTAAACTTTTGTAACAAGACTTAAGTGTTTTAAAATTTCAATTTGGAAGCTTAGAAAAAGGTATCATCAAATATCAAAACCCATATCGACACTCCCTACGTATAAGCATGTAAGTGCCACATACGTGATTATACGTCTTTTGCATTTTCTTTGTCTACACACTCAAATCAATAGGTAGCATCAAAAAACATTGGGAAAAGTACCTACTTCGCCGCTTTTTTGTAAAGTGTAAACACGTCTTTACCTAAAATCCGAAGTCCAATGTCGTATTTTTAATATTTCAAAAACTACAAATCCAGCAAAACTTTATATAAAATAAAAAACTAGATTTAAAATGATAGTAGTTTCCCAATTTTAAAGAAGATACATGCAGCCGTTACTTTGAAACTTCGTTTTGAATCTTTGAGACTCTCCATGTAAAATGTCATGTTTGCAGATACGGGATTGTACGTAGGGAGTGTCAATGTTATATTTTTATATCGTATTATTACAATATGTATATGTCTGCTCGTCGAACGTATTAAGCGTATAATAACATGTAGCGCTAGCACTTGCTAATAATATCTAATTAAATATAAGGGTAGGTGTCACATACTGAATAAGTATTTTCAAAGAATTGATTTTTAGTAGTATATTTTAAGCAATTGATAATAAATTGGTACATCTAATTGTTTTAGAGATGTTAGTTTATTATATCTTAATTGCAGTATTTGAGAATAAACGTATGTCTTCCTTTATTCATAATATTTTAATAAGTTACAAAGATATAATACAATCCTATTCTTAAATTTATTAGTGACTTTACACTAATAGAGCCTTGACAGTTATGCTTCCTAACACCTTTACGCCGAACATAACATTTTTTGTATTTTGTCTATACATCTTTATGGTGTTGGTACTTCGTATAACCAACGTCGTAATACAGGAAAAATGCCAGTGGTAACATAACTTTTCATCTTAAAACGAGAAGTATCGTAATAATCAGTCTAATACAGTCACGAGAATACTACGGCCCGCATGCCAAATGCGGCGCGATACGTATGTTTGTGCGGTCTACTATACGGATAATAAATTTTACTTGTTATTGTAAAATAGATAATTTCATATTTTTTCACGGTAATAAATAATGTTTATCTAAAAAGTGTATGTTAATTGCGGCCCGCCGTCCTTTTTGAACTTTTAATACGGCCCTTCACTCAAAAAGTTTGCATTTGCTTGCTCTGATACTCTAATGAGTGAACAGAATTAATCAGACGTAAAAAACTTTAAAGAATAATCATAAAAAATAATCAAGGCCATTACTTATCTAATACGGTTGACACCGTTGACGTTTGACAGATCGTTTAATAGTGGAAGTGAACATAGTCACAATTAATTAATACCGCATTTAAATAAAGGACTACCAACATAAAAAATATGTATAGAGAAAATACAAAAATCATTACTGCCTAGGATAAGTGTCATTCTCTAATAAATTTGAGAACAGAGCCCGCTGGATGTCACTATAAATTTATTATTCTTCATATTGTAAGCAGACACAGCTTTAAAATCCATACTTACGGGTTTAAATAATTAAATTTGAATATAATACGGTTATTTGTTAACATGAAAGTAATTCAGTTGAAATTTGATTTTAACGACATAACATAAATATGTCGCAATTAGTGTCATAAATTAAATGACAATAATCCGGATACACGTTTCCATATTACATTTAAATAGAATATGTATATAATTTGGCAGATTACATTATATAATTCGACATGAACTGGTGGTTTGAAAGCTTTAATTTATCATATTATTAAGTTATTAAGTTATTACCTCAACTCAATACTAATAATGATATTATAAGAATCTCTTATCTCAATCAGCTACCGTACGTGATTTACTTGCGCTTAGAGGACTGCACGGGCCGAAATTTGATAAAATTAGCCGGTCCGAACTCGGTTTCTTCAGGCCCAAACCCGACCCGGTCCCGAGTCTATACACATATTACCCGGAACGGACCCGAAGCCCAAATTGTTTTTCAATTTACAATACTGTTCAACCTATGTTTGATCTAATGTATTTTATTTATTATTATTGAATTTTTTGGTACCATGAACTCACAACTATTTAACGGGAAGCAGATACTGAATAATATTCACGCTTTATTTTTGCACTAAGAATAATATAACTATTGGTCATTCATAAAATAAAGAAAGCACTGTTTCAGATAAAACTTTGGTTGACTCACAATTTTATGAGTTTCGCAGCTTATTTTTTATCCATGTCCACTCTCAATGTAGAATATATGGCCCCCCAATGGAGGTATCTTAACAGATGATTTTCTAAAAGAACTGCTTACTACTCGATTACTCAACCTCTCGTTTTTAAAGAGAGTAGAAACAGAAAGATAGGGCTAAGAAAGGACTAGGATCGCATGGATAAAAGAGAATTCTAGACATCACAAACATCCATGCCTACAAAAATAAATCCATAAATCGATCGAAAAATCAATTTAAGAAAGTGTCCGTACCGGAACTTGAAGCCGAGACATTCGTAACCGAAGCCAACGACGTTTAGCACTGCACCACGGGCCCGAAAGCAAGTCCCCAAAAAATATTTAAGGCATACGTTATCAAAAATTAGATATTATTGTTTCCATTTTTCCAGCGATACTGTAAATATAAATTATTTTAGTAGTTACCTTTTTTGAATAGTATTGCTGCATGTCTGACTACGAACATGGTCCGAAATATTTTTATGAAACATAAACTTCTTACCCGAACCCGGCCCGGGTTCAAATGTTAGCTGTCTTTACCCGTTCGAACCCATCCCACGAGCCGAGTCTGGGCCCGTGCAGACCTCTACTTGCTTTGTAGTCGGTTGCAATTTATTTCAATTTTGTATCATTATAATATAATATATATTTACGTAATGCACAACATCCTGAATATGTTATTTTTATAAAAAAAATAAACACTATTAGTATGTATTGGGGTAAAAATAATGAAGTATATATATAAATATAATAGTTCCAGAGGAACTATGTTATTTATTTGACAGCGTTTTCGTTATCGCGTCACAACTGTTTTAGTTATGAGTATAGTGTAATGCCGAAATATCGATTATTTTATATAATTACTTGTTATTTATTCCATGAATATTTTTTGTCCGCTTCCAATGTGGAGCATATATGGACTAATAACAAAGATTTTCTCCCTATTTAAGTATTTCTACAACAATTGCTTGTTACTAAGTAAATCAACTTATCTTTTTTCGTATAGAGTGTAACGATATAACATAGAACGAAAGGGCTAAGACAGGATTAGTGGTGAGACAATCGATCTCGGTATACTCAGTTTTTAGGATCAAGTGGGTGCTACGGAATTTTCGATATCTCGGAAATTCATGCTGTCGAACATAAGTCCATATATCAATGTATGAAACAGTTGGTACAAGTTGGTTTTTCCCACTACCAACTGTTCTGTATTTGCAGCCAATGTCTCATTCATGGCCTGAGCAGAGCTGCACAAGACTGATTTTGTACCATACACTAGTGTGCTTAAGAAAATAGAAAAATAATTATTTAATAAAATGTGCAACTACCTCAGCCACTTGAATCATGTTGACATTAAGTGTCCTGTGTATTGTGTATAATCGTTTATTAATAATATTTTTTCAATTCATGCTGATTATTCTTACATTTATTACTGTTGTTCCACTATCGCAAATTCTTGCCGGCCGCCACTGCAATGTAGGATATAACGATATTAAATGTTTCCTTAGATAAATATGTTGGTGTAATATAAATACATCTAAGTATTCTGCAATTAACCAATATCCATCGCACCCACACCGCAAAGCATGACCAAAATAATTTACATCGTTTCGGATAGTAAGTAAACGATGGCTTCGCCAATTTTCGTAGTACAACTTACTCCCGTGTCATACATAATCTTGTTTACTGGCTGACGTCGCCCGGCGTCTGTCTGATGACGTTGCGGCGTCGCTTTTAAACATCGGCAAGACATCTTGGTACTTTATTAAACATAAAACACGGGACTTAAGACGACCGCCCAACCAGATGACAAATATAGCCCCAAGAGACTCACGCGATACATACTTGCATAATTAACGCACTAACACATGTAATAGACTGATTGACCAGGAGTCTCCAAGCGTTATTGCAAAGGGTCTCACTGTTTCACAAATTTGGGCGAACCAAGATAGATCCATACCAAGCTTTTTTGACCATTGCTCAAGATGATACGATGTATCTGTCGGCCCCGAATTGGTTTCATCTCTGACAAATTACAAGGCATTCAAAGTGTTCGCTGTTTCCCATGGAGAGAGGGAAATGTGTAGATTTAAAATTTTAGCAATTTAAGCTTCACGGTAATTAGGAGCGTGTTCTTCATTTCCCGTTAATTTCGAAAGTGAAGCATTTTATTGTGAGTTAAGGATAAATTTTGTTTTTCATTTTTTCAGATCAAGATACAATTAAAAATGACATCAAAATATTTCAGAATCCAGTTAATACACTGACATAGAAACTGTGACTGATTTATAACTAAGCGATTTTTTTAATGATAAATATCAAAACTCTTGAGTGCTGAAAATCTATCATATTTGTATATGTGTAATAAACTATAAAAATTATTAGTTCCTAGTAGAAATAATTAATCGAAGAACAGTTTTTTTTATAATTCAGAGTGTCGGGCCGGATTCATGATGCTCCCAGGTGGTGGTTTTGAGACCCCTGCCATAGACAGTAGCAAGTATAAGCCTGTTATATTGGTCAACAAGACAACATGACTTCACTCGGCAGTCGTATAACACGGTTACATGATTCCACGGAAATTCCGTGTTATGTAAATCCATCCATGTTATACAAGGTTTATATAAAATTATTCTTTCCGTGTTTTACGATGACCAATTGTATCACATTTCAATATGGATATATGCATTTTAGACGACTGGGAAAGATATAAATACGTTTTACATAATGTTACTATTATTTTGTTTGACTCAAAAAAATATCTGGGACTGCAGCTAACAGGCAAGCGTCAGATATTTTAAAAAAAATAGCATAAGATAAACTCAAATAAAGGTTAAAGATCAACTTTAAGAGAAAAAACATCACAAATAACCATGTCCGAGATCACAAAATTGAATTTTAAAATTCTTTTTTTATATATTGACTTTTCTGGAGCGCGAACTTACCTGATCGCTAGGGAAGCTTTTACCACTAGACTAAGAGGCCAACAGTTATTTTTGAACGACATTAATAAATACGATGTCCCTAAAAATACGCAAATTATTGGAGCTACTTTCAAAATTAAAACGACTTTTCGAGCTATTCATTTGCCGTATGGCATTCGGTCAAATTAAATTAGCCGTATCAAAATTCAAACAATGTCAATTTCATAGAATACCGTTTCCCTTCTCAACATTTTTCTCAAACTTAAATACATGCTGTATTTAGGGACTCCAACTCGAATATTCAATATCCGTATATATTCGGCCACTTTTTAACTATTCGATGTATGAATATTAAGGTAACTATCCGAATACTATTCGTAATAATTATTAATGAACTATTTTACAAAATCGACGAAAGATTACATCACATTTTTTTCAGATTTCAAGAACAATGTAGCCTCATGAAGCGATTTTTTACATAATACTTTAGTTTGACGTATGACTCGGGGCTTAAAACCCCCTTTAATATGGCCGTATTATCAGTATGTTATTGAAAAAAATACATTTAGAGTAATTCGACGCCGCTGAAAATTTTAAATATTATATTACAATGAAACGGTATTGGAACGTGTATTTATATTGTCTCTATCTGGTATTTGACAGAAATGGGAAAAGATTTAGTGGTAAATTATTATAAAATGTAGGTTTCTCATCATTAAAAAAATATCTGGTATTACAGCTGACAGCCAATGTGTAAAATATTTTGAAAATTAGAAAATCATACGAGGTAAACTCGATGAGAATATTTAGAAGTCACTCATGTCCAAGATCACAAATTTAAATTGAAAAAATCTAAATTTGATATTGACTTTGCTGGAACTTGAACCAGAACCCACGTGATCGCTAGGAAAAACATTTACCACTAGACCACAGATGCCAACATCAGTGATTTAAAATTTGAATAAATGTTATTCTTATTATAAATGGGCTCGTTTTCGTTCAAATTTTAATGCACTATTGAATAATTATTTTAGTCTATATAATGTTATATTATAAATTATTCAAATCGATTTTTTAACATTATAGTTCCATATTTCAGAAACTATTCAAATATTTGAATAGTTTCAGTTTTACTATTCGATAACAGTTGAAATCCATAATTGTATTGTAAGGCAGCGATATTTTACATATTGTCAGCAAAAGAGACAAAGATTTGTATGCCGAAGTCACTTGCTAAGTATTTTATTTCATATTACGCTGGAACTGAGAGCTGGATCAAAAGGCCCTCAATTATTAAATGGATCGAGGCATATATGATTATTGAATTAAATTGTAATTTATTCCGTGATCAAGCGGGGTCGTCGTTTTGAGCTTTGTAGGTCAATCTGCAGCACATCGTGGATAACTAAGTCCATCTGTACTCACTTCACACTTTGTCATACATATTAAATCATTCACAGTCTTCAAAACAGCTGACGTGTAAATTGATACTGTGTATAGATGAGCCGGTTAAAGTAATATAGGTATAAGCAGTCTTGTAGCGGAGAGTACCCTATGCCATATTCGTAGAAATAGTTTATACTTTATATATCTAGTAACTGTACTAGAAAACTAGTTTATTCAGGGAAAAAAACTAATATATTCTATGAATTCGGTGGTAACTTTGTGGAAGATTTTTTTAATATAAAATTAAAATTGATAACTTAGTTATTCCACTTGGTTTATCTCTAACGTGACACATTTCGATGCTTCGTGAGATGCTTCTTAAAGAGGCGAAACGCGTCACGTTAGTGATAAACCAAGTGGAATAACTTAGTAATCAATTTTAATTCTATAATAAAAACAACTAAATTTACCTTTAGTCTTTATATGCGAAAAATGTATTCACTTTTCATTTAATTTCTTTAAATTCCTCTAAAAACAATGCTAGGTGACGGAAGTTGCTTTGACACTTGATTTAATGACGTGGGATACAATGTATTGCTCCAAATTTTAAAGATATTGGGGCAACGAGAAATATGTTTTTTGTTATTTACGCACGTTTTATGATACATAGGAATACGATAAATTTACCAAACAACTTAAATAACGGGGATCAGGAATCATCATAACCCCAAAATCACAAAAACGAGGGTTCTTTGGTAACGCATGGTGACCGTCGATATACCCTTTGGTTTCATCAAAATATTCTAGCATCAGACAAAAAATAAACAACTTCTCGTATAAAATAAATGAATGCTTTTGATTAGCAACACCGCTCATGATCATTATAAAGATGTGAAAGTAAATTAGGATAAAATCGTCAGTGACGACGACGTTAAGCGTTAAACTGTAATAGATATCAACTAACCAATAAAATTTTGTAGAAATAAATACTGTTATTTTATTCTAAATGGAATTCATATCAATAAAGCAAATTGTGTGTTATGTTTTAAAATATAATAACAGTTGACACCTTAAGAGTAATAAATGATCTCTCGGTCAACAATATTGAATAAATATTTAAAAAAAATCCTTTTTGGTTTTCAGCAAAGGTCAGCATTCAAGTGTTAAGTGTCATGTGTATCTTGAGGGTTTGAGATATCGCACAGATAGTGAATTACCGTATACCATCTTTGAAGTATGGGAAAAAATTGATTTAAATCTAACATTCATATCTACAGATGTCAGACTCTTCTAAATAAACTTGAAGTATCTCATAATGATCAGATACATAAGTTTGGAAACAAACAATCAAATGAAATGGAGACTACGTTGAAAGCACAATGGTTTCAATAAAATAAAAAAACTGTATAAAGACAGAATGATGTAAATTTTATTCAAATGAGACAAACATATTTTCGGTTTCTCTGACTTCGGACACACTTCCAGATTATATTCAAAAACTCACCACATTGCATGCAATGCTTTGAAATTTATGACTTACACCAATATACTGTCCCTATTCATTTGAATCTGATAGTATTTTTTTAAATTATATAATATGATCATAATATTGTTATAGGAATACTCCTGCCAGAAGATGGAACCTCCTCGGCAGGCGACTATCGTCTTCCTCGTGCTGTTCAGCAGCATCGTCAGTTTGACGAGCTCGATTTCACCAGTCAACAAATCCGCCGGATGGTAAGTTTTTGATTATATTACATCTGGTGAAACCATCTCTCGAAAATGTCAGTTTATTGACAATTTTTTAAAGAAAAAACCTCGTCGCTAGAAAAAAAGGTCGCTGTTTACCTCTACCAACATAATAAATAAATATACATAATAATGCAAATATAAATCTCGATAAACAAGACTTTGGACACAGCGGTAATTATCTTCAGGAAGTTTTCAGGTGAATTAGATTCAATAAGACTTTTATATTTGTTGTAACTGTCTTTATTCAATTTAAATAAAAGTTAAGACAGCACATTTAGCCAAAGATTCTGACGAGACATTGGTTTTCATACTTTGGGTGTAGCAATTTTTATGATAAGAATATGTCCCCTTGAGCCTCGTATAACATGGTTTTGATATAACACAGTCGATGAATTGTGACATATATATAACAGGGCTTTAGCATTTTTTTTCGAAAATGATCTTATAATGGAAAGAACATTGAAGTTCAAGAGGGAATTACATCAGATCTTGGCCCCTTATCACGAAATACGTAACGATTTATACGCTAAAAGCAAAGAATTGCTTATTACAGAATTTTTAAAGGCTAAATCCAAAAATACTCCAGAGTTCTCCGGTAATGAAAACTCACAAACGATCTCGAAAAATAGTCAAACATATAGACTTGTAAGTGATAGCGATGATGCATGAATGATCTATTATATTTATAATTTAAGACATCGACTGAGGGTGCTTGATGGAATTTCAATATCAAATTTGGATTATTGAGATTTTGTACGCTTCCATGTATTTTGTCACTAACGACCCGGGTTTCGCCTTTCGGCATCTTCAGGCATTCGAGCCCACAAATGGACTCGAACTGACAGACAGTAAACAGTGTATAACGTTTATATAGAAGACACAAATGCGACAAATATTATTTGCGAGATAAAATATTATACGTCTGAGATCCACACTGATATCTGAGTTAACATTTCGAGAATCGCCTTAATCCTTATTTTGTAAACAACACATTAACGGAGTGGCGAATTGCCGCTTTCCAACTACTTTTAGAATTACCAGTGATTTTACAATTATAATAGCATTGTGGGTTTCGACGGGATGCAGTTCGACGAAAGGGTAATTATATACAATCATTCCACATTTAGTGACATCTGTTAGGTGTTTCAACGTATAGGATACAGTAACGAAGAATTAGGGAGGTTCAGCTGCTCGTT
Organism: Himalopsyche phryganea; assembly: GCA_022494535.1. NCBI lineage: Eukaryota > Metazoa > Arthropoda > Insecta > Trichoptera > Rhyacophilidae > Himalopsyche > Himalopsyche phryganea. Next base: position 921,617 of record JAGVSL010000116.1, on the reverse strand, counting down.
CAGAATTGGCAAGGAATTTAACTGGGCTCTATTGATTTCCAAAATTTCTTGATAAAATAATTTTTAATGATGCAACAGTTTATCCCCATCATCCGCATTAAACGTATGGTTCTCCATTGGCAAGTGATTTGCGAATGTCGAAGTTTCTTTTTTTAATCTAAAGGCAGCTAAATGTTCTTTACGGATTAGTCACTATACCTCTGAGTAAATTTAATTTTGAAAACGAACTAAACATTATTAAACAAATTGCCATTAATAATGGCTATGAGGCGTCTCTTATAGATAGTCTTGTATCAGTGTCAGTGGTGTTTTTACTTGTATTCAACTCAAATATACATTTATACTTTTACACAACTGTGAGTGATAATTATCAACAGTATCTGCACTCTAAACCATTGTGCAAATTAATGTGGACAAAGCATTTTTTTCATACTGCTATAGATTTACTCCATATTTCGTTATGACATCACTATTAGAAGCTTTTAATGACACTCTATCTTCAAATCGTGCATTTGTGTGTATCTTTGGCAAATTAATTTACAGCGTTTGACTTTCTGATGTTACATTTGAGATTTTTGTTGTTTTGTTCAGTTTTTAATGAAAGTTTTGATGTGTATAAGTAATGGACATCTCAATAGAAGTCCGTTATAAGGTTATAAAACTGTCTGAACCTACTTAAATTATTGTAATGCATATAGCAGAAGAGTGTGGCATTTCTTAAAGTGCAGTGAATACGCTGACCTAACTCCATCGAGAAACTGACTCAATTTTACCACACAGAGTGTGACCGAAAAAGAAAAACCACCAAGAAAGAAGATACTCTTTCGATAAGGAACAGTAAAATAAGCCCGCGAAGACCAGCGACGACTTAGATAAAGAGCGGTGTAGTCTACTAGAAGTTAGACGAAAGGCTCGGAAACCCGTTAAGAAACAACTCTTGACTACTGTAATGAAGAAGAAAATGATGACTTGGGGACAGAAATACAAACGATGGACACAAAGTGACTGAAAGAACGTGTAATTTTTGGACGAAAGCCATTCCTTAGGAAATGCGTCACCAGTTTGTTTGCCGGTTCGATGGTGAACCACTTTTAAAACCTCACAGTCTGCAGTCAATCAAATATGTTTGTTTATCATGTTTACTTGTTTCCAATTCGCTCCAATTTCCAACAGCGACTTCATCAACAGAGCATGTTTGTAAAACGCGGGATATTTTCCATGTCCAGTATTATAAAACTCTTCCAAACCAACCTGTTAGAATTTCTCCTTTAACTGTGCATCTCAACACATTTCACAAATTTTCAAAATCAGCTAAACTTAGTGATTGTTTATTTACACAAAAATATAGAAGAAATTCGCAGATGGAATATGATATGAACCACATATAATGGAATGTTCTTTTGGTGGTTTTAGGTACAGTAAAAGTTAAAAAAAATATTCATAATTTTATGATCCAGCTCCGCGGACCTCGCGTTGGCCACGTCTGGTACAGAGTCTAAGTTGTTAAGCATCTCATCATTAATATTGTTTTTGAATAGGAAATAAACTAATAACACTGTAATTATTTACATCACACTATTACATCATATCAAGCAGTCAGTGCCAGTTGTTATCTGAAAACAATATAGGTACATATTAAAACATGTTGATAATGTTATTTCGCTGCATTCTTATCAGCGCCACAGAGCGGAAGAGATTTATAATTAAAAAACTTCGCTTCCGTGGTGCAGTGGTCAACGTCGTTGGCTTGCTATTCAAGTATGGACAGATTTATAAAATGTCTTTTCAATCGATTTATGAATTTCTGTTCTATGACATGTATGTTTCTAATGTCTAAAAATTCCCTGCCACTCATATGATACTAAAACAGGGCGTAGTGAGAGCGATTAGCCAACCAATAATCATGTCCTAAGCATATCGTTCTATCCCTACTCTCTTCCGTAAAGAGAAGCCAGGAAACTAAATAACAGCAGTCATCAGCAACTATTACAACCAACAATTTACAATCTTATCAACTTTTCATGTTATAAATGAATTTCTACAAAGTTACCGATGGGATCCGTTGGTATCAGTAAAATATGTAAATATTCATTATCTCGTCACAAAGTTATCATTTTCAACTCTGGTATTAAGTTTTATTTTATTGCGTGAAAAATAAGTCTTTTGTTCAGTATTTATGTTGGGGAGCATCGTTCAAATTATCCATATTATCACTGCTGGACCTTATTTTTACTTTTAGGAGACAGTGGCACTGGAATTGCATTGAAGGGCGCTGCACAAGAGCTGATGGTGCTGGATCGAATCCGTCACAGCAGTCTCCGGCGGCGTGTCGCCTCACCTGCGGCCACCACGGTCCGCTATGGCCACGACCGACGGGCCCAGTCTCACTACGAGACCAATTGATGGTCTTTAACCCCAGCGGAGTTCGGTGAGTAGCATAAAACAAATTTGGAGAAAAAAACTAAATATATTGAATTGATATTATTAAATACAGCCCCATTTTCACCGTAATAATTCACAGGCTTGCAATATTATTTTGTTCTTGTTTGATTTTTTAATACGATGTTAACATTAATACCTTTTAGAAAGTCTTCCGCGAAATCTCGATTTTTTTAATTCCAAATCATTTTATCGCTTGAATTTACTGTCCCATAGTCTCTAAAAAATGCTCGTACTTTTCAGATTCATAACTGATTCCGACCCTGTTTATAATTCTCTACCGTCCATCAATATTGTCTGCCTATATATTGTAAATTACTCTGTTAAGTGGTTTTTCCCTATATCTTATCGATATTCGTCGTACGCTTTGTAACTTCGAACTCGCAACCATTATTTTTAATCGCCCCTTAAAAATCTACTATAGAAAATCCACGTATTTTACAAACAATACATTACAATATGTCGTGCGATAAATAATATACGAAAACTAAAAAAGTTAAAGACATTTTTATTAATAAATATCCGTTTTCACAGGATTATTAATATTTTGCATTTCCAAAATTTAATATTGAAACCAGCTTAAACATAAAAACGAATCTTGACTTATGAGCAAATTACTGTTTTTTTTTTTTTAATTTCTTCGAATAACTATAAATTAATACATATAAGTCGCTGAGTCGCTAAACACGCTGCCGATAGTTTTTAGAGTTTTGAGTAAATCACGAAAAACTGTTATGGGTAGTATGATAGTTTTAAGTATAATTTAAGTAATTTTGTGTCTTCCGGTTTATAAATAAAGGTAAAATATTTTTTTACGCTGTCATTTTTTTCAGAGCCCATCAACCATCAAAATTGATACGTCTATCGATAGAGCACATACGTACATTAAAAAATTATTTAATTGAAAAATCGCTAGGAGAGTGTTTAGCGACACAGCGACTCATATAATAACTAACTTAACGATCTAACAAACGTCCGTTTATCATCCTTAATTATACCATTATAAGAATGTCACGTAATCACGGATAATCAATAAAATTTCATTCCATTTACTTTAACGATTCATTAATAATATCATCTATATTCGTTTTCCTAGAATAACTAAAGAAAACAAATAGGACGTTAAATATTTTAACTTTAAGTAACGTTATGATGTTGGACGTTTGTGATATATTGTTGTTTATTTATTCATTTCGTTTAAACATAGTTCTGACGATGGATTTACAAATTTAATATTACTAAGGTAACGTTTTTTAATTTAATTCATTTAAAGGTCTCTGTAGTACAGGGGTTCACAGAGTGTATCCCGTGTGACTTTTCATATATCCTGCGAGATGTATTTGATATAATTCGCAAACACTAGAGTAATAGCATCATGTACCACATCAGTCAGAATCTTTACGTACATGATTCAAGGGTTCACGACCGAGTCAACTAACCTGCCAGCGAAACGGCCACAAGTGGCGTAGGTTCAGATTTTAGTTCAGCTGTTCGACCCAGCTACCCACTCGCAAAGGACTTATGAATATTTCGAATAATTTCTACAGTGTCTCCACTACAAAGAGGGCGCAGTACTTGGTTGTAATAGGCTCGGCGTTATGTTCAATTTATCACTTGCGACAATGCAGTATGCGGCGAATCCTTGACGTCAGTACTTACTGTTGGTAATAGTAAAGTTCATGGCGGAAATTTAAGCGAATTTGGTAAAAGTGAGTATTGTATGGATGCAATAATTACAAGGGGACGGGCCGCGATAAACAGAATCATTAAAAGAGCTCGCAATCTGATTAGGAATAGCTGGAGCAGCCTTCAACGCAATGCGGAAAGTCTGGGAATCTCGGTTGTACTCGGTCAGAAATAAGTGCCACCTGTTCAACGAGTGCATTCTGACAGTGTTGCTTTAAGGTTCCTAGTCTTGGCACTTCACCAAAGCACATGGTAACTGTATACTGTGCTTTGTAAACAGATGCTTGCGGCGAATACTAGGGGTACGGTGGTTTGATTTTGACAGAAACTCGGAGGTTAGAGAGCGGACGCACCATCCTCTTATTACATCCAAAATAAAAAAAGCGACGATGGACCTGGCTTGGATATATGTTGCGGATGCCCCAAGGGAGCCTGAATCCTACTTGTCTCTTCTACCAACCGGATGGATTCCGCCGCCCTGGAAGACCATCCATAGGATGTATTCGGCGGAGCTTCGGGACGCTGCAATGACCTAGGAGGAAGCAAAGAGACTGGCGGGGGACAGAGAGGCTTGGAAGAACTGCATGATGGACATATGCTCCGAATAAGGAGCGGATATGGTTAAAAAACCCAACTATGCTTTGTGATTCACGGACAAAATGTAATATTTCGCTTCTGAAAGATCTAAGAATAAGCATGAAGCCTCAATGTCGAAGGAGAACAAAGAAATTGTTGTCTATTGAAAAATCACAAGATGCTGAATTACCCATTCAAAGCTGAATTGGGGAGAGTAATATTTTTTTCACTAGACAGGGACTCTTGAAATAACAGTTTCATAATCTTGCTGAGAAGTAGGGGTTTCTTACTCCATGGAGTTTTTGCGTGATATTACTAGTGCTAGTTTTCAAGATCATGGTGATATTTATTTGGAAGAATTCATTCATTTGGTTGATTTGCTGTTGCTGTTAAGCGTAATGAAACAGAGTTGTGAAAGGATGGAGAAGGCCCCATTTAACTCTTACAATTTATTCAAAAATATGATTTGGAGACTCAGTCCCAAACAATAAAATTCTTTTTAAATTTTTCCTTACAGTAAGTAAATAATTTTGTATTTTTGTAAACTCACTTTTGGCAAAAAAATGGATACTTTCCGAAAAAAACGTATAACTCTTAAACCGATTAACATTTCGCAAAATAATTTGGATAGCAGTTGTAAAACACGTGGTCGCATAATATTTTTGACATATTTTATTATTATTACCGTAAAAATTCCAGTGGTTATCAAACTTTTGTATTTTTAAACATAGATTATCTGGCATTTTATATCGAATTGTCATATTGAATCGAATGTGTAGTAAATTTCAAGCCAAATATATATGTGTTCATGTATATTTGACTTTTAAAAGTTTATTAGTGCACCGAAAGAAAAATACATTTGGATGTAGCAGAGATCAAACAAATACTGAACTTGCAATTTTCCAAAAAAGATAATAATAGGTATAATCCTAGAAAATATTGATTTTTTCGTTAATATCTGGATTATGTAATATGTGATCCAGATGTTGGCAAAATTTTCGTGAACATTTTGATTATAGAACTAAACGTTGCATGTTATTCTAAGCCATTTCGAGAAACCGAACAGCCAGAAAAAATATATGCTGATGTATCGTTTTTAACACAGAAGTAAACCTTCGAAGTATTCTTTATTTATTATTCAATGTAAATCAGGCAAACATAAGAAAACATCGAAAAAAAACACGTATGCACGTAGGATGCACATATTTCACTATCCATTTCGTCATCCGTAACGAATGTGTTAAAACACATTCGTTACGGATGACTCGCCAGTGAGTCTTTGCGCACGTCACACTTCGGGCTTGAAGTACTTGCATCCAATGTGATAATTTTTTTAGAATCTTTACATGAATTATTAAAAATATGAAACATTTCAAAAATTTCAAAAATTTCACGAATTCATTTTTTAATCTGCAATTTACGTTAGAATATTTTTTTAAATTTTCACCGACTGAGTAAGTCAAAATTATTTTTTTTGTCGATATTTTGGGGGGGGGGAATTGAGGGGGCGGCAAACTCAAGGACCGCCCCTGGCGGCAAAAGCCCTATCTACGCCACTAGTAATACCTACATTTTTTTAACCATTCCCGCTCCCAATGTGGAGCAGAAGATATTTTTAGGATACTTATTGACAGTTTATTTATTTGGCTTATATATGCATACGTAATTAGTCCAGTTAGCAATTATGTAAATAAAATGATTTTTTTTTAATTGACTCATTAAAACAAGCTGGACATATTGTGTTACTTTGTTAATTATATGTCCGTTATCATGCATAATATAACTGATTATTTTAATATCAAACTAGTAATGGTTGCCTTCAACCAGTGGCATTGTGGTTTGAACTACTTTGATCACACTGCAAAATGAAGTCCTGAAACAAATGTGTGAAAATCTCGTACCCAGAGTATTCAAGCAGATTTACTGAACAATAAAACGTTATGTTTCTTGATGGAATCTGACCTTGCGCATTAATCAATAGTTGCATGCAATAAATTTTTATCTACAAATCTTATATATTTATAATAGCCCAGACCGGCCTGTAGGCGTTTAATTATTATCACATATCACATGTAGGTATGAAATTTTCTCATGACCTATGCGCCCGCGATGTATTTAAAATAAACTTTTATGCAACGCACACACACACCCAAATTGTTGGGACACAGTTTCAACGTGACGAAAATTCCTAAGCAAATAAACAAAAGTAACAATAACAATCAGTCCGTCAGTATGGAAACTGAAGCAGAGCGGCGTTTGCGATTACGTCGTGAGCGACAGCAGAGATGGTCAGGAAAGCAAAATACCGGTGTGGCGCTGATGCCGAGGCACACAGACAACAAAGATCACAAAGAACTCCGGAAGTTACACAATTCCAACGTTTCGCTAACGTGGAATCTCATTGAAGAACTGAAGAAGCTCGAACATTCAGTATTTTAATCTCAATACCGTCATCTATGACGGGCGACTCACTAGTATTTAATAATGATAATTGAAGACCTTGGTCTTAAAACAGCAAATTTCCACATTTTTCCATTTTCGTTTTATTGCATTTCTCGATTCCACATCGAGAAGTAAACTAGACTCGTCACACTCTCGCTAAACTAAATTTAAACTAATTATTCTCGATAAATTTAAGAAAATTAAGAAAATGAAGTAGCTGAGCAATATATAATCTACGACTTTGCAAGCAAAATGGCTGCGAGCAGTCTTCATATACACCGCCAACACGCACGCAAGGAAGTGCGTAGCTGCATAAGTATGTGTAATACATTGGGCTGACGATTAATGCAGCGAATCGGCAGTTCAAAGCTGAAATTCTAAAGACTGAATATCGAAAGCTCTTTTCAAAAATATAGATTGTGTTCTACTTGACATTTTCATGACATATTGCCTAATTTCTCTACTTAAAGGTTTGGACTATTTTTTAAAGCACATATCCACAAGTGCTTCTTTCTAGTTTAGCCGGAAATACGGGATAAAATCTTGGACATGTAAACATGTCCAGCGCGTTCATTGAGATAATAAGAATTTTTGTGCATTATAAAGACTAATCTTTTTGTCAGACAAAACATAAGATTTGGTATCGATGCGCTTTTACAGTCATATCATGCTTTCTGCCAGAATAAAAAAAATAACAATACGTCTTAATACTGTTTTCTTTCCAAAGCCACTTCCAGTACATAAAGCATTAAATTGCACACATTTTCATATTCAAAACAGAAAACCATCAAAAATTGACTTGCTGAAGATACGAATTATTTTGTTGGAAGCGGTGATCTTTGATCCGAATGTAAATTTATTTAATTTCACTATTTTTATAAATAGCCGTTGGTGGGCTACACGTGTTTTTCCTAGAAATTAAAAATTTGCTACATCGTAATTTATAGCTTAACTTTAGATTTGTAAAATAAAATGTAAACACCTGTTGTTGTAATAAAATTCACGCGTCTAACATGGCTTAGAAAATTTAATGTGTAATAGCCCAGACGGGTCTGTAGGCGTTTTATTATTATCGTATATCACTTGTAGGTGTGTTATGCAATGCATACACACACCCAACAATACGCACAGTTCCGACGTGACGCAAATCTCGAGGCAAACAAACAAAAATAATAAAAACAGTCTGTTCGTCAGTATGGAAGCTAAAGCACAGCGGCGTTTGCGATTACGTCGTGAGCAACAACAGAGATGGAGGGCGAGGCAAACTCAAGAAGCTGCAAAATCCCGGCGTGATGCTGATGCTGAGGTACCCACACAACAGCGATCACAAAGAACTCTGGAAGCTGCACAACCTCGACGTGCCGCTAACGTGGAAGCTCATCGAAAAGCTGAAGAAGCTCGAAGTTAGACGATTCGGAATGAATCGTCACAATATATTAATGAAAGCGAAAGACATTCAGTATTTCAATTTCAATACCCTCATCTATGTTTGGCGCCCCACTAGTCATGTTAGAGTTGTGCTAGGACAAAATTACAGGAGACGAAATGGTACGGTCATAATATACATGAGTCGCTAAACACGCTCCTGACATTTTTCAATAAAATAAATTTTTAACCTACGTATGTGCTCTATCGATAGATCTATCAATTCTTCCAAGTCTAAAATTTCTTCCTATTTCGTCCACTGTTCGAAATTCAAATTTTTTTAAATATGTCGATTTTTTACACAATCTCGATTCTCGTTTTACACGGTCGACTCGCCTCACAAAAAACAACAGTGTAAAAGAACATTTTACTTTTCCATATTATACACCGAAAGACACAAAATAACTTAAATTATACTTAAAACTACATACTGCCCATAGTAAAAACCTTCGGGAGCGTGTATAGCGACTAAGCGACTCGCATAATAATGTGAAGAAAAAATTGTACCGACATTACGATGCGGACAAAATATTGCAAATTATTTTTTTTTTTCAATCGTGAAACATGAAAAATATTTAATTGAAATTTTTTATTTATTTTTACTTATTCAGTTTTATACTTATACTGATTGCAAAATTGTGAGCGAATATAAACACGTAGGAGTTACAAACAAGATGTACCGTAAGTTTGCAAATTTATTTGAAAACTTTAATGCGTTGTCTATGATTGTCGAATGAACTTTAAGTGCTCACAGGTGGCACTTGGTATTTTTTTTAAATTGTCTAGAGTACTCGACGTTGTCCCCATCAACACCCACTAAGGTTTCACACTCTTCTGACAGGGTGTATTCCTCAGCTTAACAAAGTTACGCGTGTTTCGAATTTTTGCCGAAATGTCCGAGAAGAAATTCCTGAAGACTTAGTTGCATGCAATCAAGTGTGTAGGAAGTTAAATAAATATAATAAAAGTAAAAAAAGAGTTTTTAATAGTTGAGTTCCATTCGTATTCAGCATAACCAACGGGGCTGACAGATCCAAATAACAGTTGTACCGTCTTAAGTCATTTTTCGCTTTCGTTGTCCATGTCTGGATATTCCCAAAGGCTTGATCAGCATCCTGAATCATATTGCCGCACTTACACATTGGACTATTTACCAACCGGCCAAGCTAAAAGAGCTCGGCAGCGAAGTGACCGAGACCAGTTATGAATCGACATTGAAATCAAACACTGAAAAAAAATCCAAACTTTGGTTATCTTCATTCGCCACTTTATTTTCGGAAAGAATTCGTAATTTTGCCTGTCCTTGGACGAATTTTCCCATCGATTCTGCAAATTCGCACTGCAGCGCCTATTGCCACACTAAGGGATTCAATTTTATACACATTAAGAATGTAAGGATCTAGTCGGTGAAGAAGGAAGCAGTAAAGCAACCCCTCATCCCACCTGAGACACCCTTATGCAGCATCACTGTTGCGACCCTCTTACTTGAATGTGTAGGTCTAACGGAAGTATATCAGCCAGTACCGGCAACTCGTCTGTAAAAGTAGTTATGTATCCTTTGATTAGAGTTATCAACGCACTATGTTGTCCGCTTAGACGAATTTTCTGGATGAAAATAAAGTTGGCACCAGGTGTATAATATTTTTCTTCTTGGACTATATTCGCCCCCTATTTAGAGCATATGGCCACCACGTGGTGCCTCTATGATTCCCTGCCACCCGCCAACTATTGCTTCTAAATACAGTGGTATAACAATATACCAAATATTAAATTGGTTCGTTTTTTTATGTCAACATGTTTTGTCCAGAAGAAACAAGAAGTTTTTGTAAAAAAGATAAAATGTCCATTTTAAAAACACTCCTTTCTCTCGGAGAAAACTAAACACATCGCAACGGTGTCAATCGAATTAGTTGCTTACCTTTTATTATCGTTATTATATTCGTGAATGCAAGTCAGGTGTGTCCAATGAATCACCGCCTACGCATAATGTTGCGCATTTAGATGCAAATAGGTACAAGAGAAAAAGTAGAACGATCACCATAAAATGACATATATTATATTATTAAATACGTACGGAATTCGCAACTCTGTTTTAATAACATTTTAAAGTCATTGATTGAAATGGAATAATTGATAGAACTTTATTATAATGGGGTTAAAACATTCAAGAAAAACTCATGGTGTGATACCGAAAAAGCTATAAACTGTATAGGTATTATAATTTCTGCTCCTACTGTGAAGCATATCGACTGTGTTTTGGCCAATTGATGTAACCCTCAAAAAATATGAAAAAGAGTTAATGATTGGATCTCATTTTAAAGACGACAGAGCAGGTCTGGGCCAAATGATGTAAATTAGAAAAATAAATTGACCACTTTTTGGAAAGGAAACATAATTTTACATTGGTTTTAGGTTTAAAAATTCTGACCCGGTCACTTGATTTAAGCCACTATTATATCGCAAACATGAGAATTTACAGGAGTGCATTTCAAATAGTCATAACGCCAACATATAATGTTTTCGATAAAAACAGTTTTTACTCTTTTCTGAACAATTACAATTTTGAGGGTTACATCAATTGGCCAAAACACCGTCGGTATAGACTCTTAAAGGTGATTATCTCGACAGAAGTTTTCTGAGGAGAACGGCTTGTTACCCAATTGCTCAACATCCCTTTTTGAAAAGAGTGAGGATAGAACGATTAGGCTTAGAAATAACTAGTGATTGGCTTATCGCTCACGCTACAACAAATTTTTTTTTGGGTCGGACGGATGGGAGGGAATTTTAGAACTATTTAGGATCACATACATCCATCCATTCAAACAGAAATCCATAAATTGATTAAAATCAATAATTCTGATTATCAAATGTTAAATGTTTATAAATGTTTATTATGTACCTAGTATGTTTTTTCAGGCACACAAACCAAAGGTGCTGGATATAGAATGATAATCTGCGGCTGATAATCATGTTCATGAAACGCGTCGCGAATTACAGTTTGACAAGTTCTGCCCGTAACAATGAATTCCTTTACAGACAATCTAATAGATATGCAATACAACGCCCTGGCAGAACGATGAGGTCACTAGATATTCACTTTCAAAATTACGTTTCGCGCATATTCAATTAGCACTGTTTACTTTAATATGTAGGTCCTTTTATTCTGCATCTCAAACAGATACGTGAACTGAACAAAACAAATAATATGACAAAACTAATCGCTTTTCAAAACAATGCTATGATTGATGAATTGTTTAAAATGCTTAACAACTGTGATAAATTGTGAGGAAAATTTCATATAACCATGGTAAAATTCTTTCGTAGAAAGTGCAATAATGGATATTCCACCATTTTTAGAATCATATTGTCAATTGGGAAAATCCCAAAGATTGCCAGCAGCCATTGCATGTTTGAATGAAATTTAAACGCTCTATTGTAATAATACTCATAGAAATTTAGTCTTAGATGTAGGCCTATTGCCGAATGATTTGGATTTTTGTGATGTTTATATTCCCTCCCACTCATTCAATCTCTATCTTTGGATATGCTAATGAAAGAAAAAGAACTAATAGTTAACCAGTTGCTCTATCTACATCCCTTTTGCAAGATATGATAGAGGAAGAGTGAAAGTTGTGTAGGTATCGCATACATCCATGCCTTTGCTACGAATCCATAAATCGATTTAAAAATCAATGTAAACAAAATTACTTTCCGGAATTCGAGCCCAGGACCATGAAACCTAGTGAACGATAATTGACTCCACTATAGTACTAGGGATTCCAATCGAATATATTCGACTATATTCTGATATTCGGATATTAAGGTGTTTTATTCTTGTTGGTAAGGCATTATATTTTAAAAATAAAACACAATTTGTTCTATACTGTTTCCACATTTTTATAATGATTATAAACAAGTGGAAGTAGTACAAAACAAATTGTGTTTTATTTAAAAAAAAAATAATTATTCTAATATTATTGGTTCATATGTGTTATTTATCTATATTTATTAGATCATATGATAAAAAATGTCATTTGTACTTGCATTCTATTTCGATATAATCTGTTTTGTTCACTTGTTAAAACCTTACTAGAGTTATTTTCCAGTTTCTACTAACGATACATTGAATTACTCCGAATCGTATTTAAAGAACTAATTAATTATTCCAGTATGTTCGAATAGTAAAATGTATTGAATATTCGATATTCGAATATTTGAAATCTCTATACAGGACAACAGAGATATAAATCGCTTTTTCCTTCAGGTAGACGTGAGATTTTATTAAGAGAACCTATAGGATGAAAGAGGCCACTATTCACTCCTCAGGTCAGATGTGAGGCAGACGGTTGGGCAACTAGTCTGTCTTGTCTGGCACGTGTCCCGCGATCGTCTGAGAGCGCACGCCGACACCGAAAATAGACAACCGACGCACGACGTCGGCGTCGCCATGACTCGTTAATTAGAGGTGCGAAATCACACCAATATTATGATCAATACTAATCGGTAATGATGTATTGTTACGGTGGTGTGTTTTTATCGCTTTCTACTGCGCCCGCTCATTGAAAATAGTACATTACCTATTTGACAGTTGATAGGCCATCGCACAAATTTTGGTAAATCGATTAAAAAAATTAATATACACTAATTAGTATTTAGAAATTTCAATGAATCGCAGAACGAAACATGGTAAAGTTGTTAGTTTACACTCTTTACTGGCTTATTAAGTATTCATGTAATGGAATATTATAATATTATCTCTTAAAATATCTGTATTCCTAAGATTATTGTGAATCACAAAAGATGATCTATAAATACAGCACAAAAACGTTTTTTATTAAAAACAATTATATTAAAAATAATTTGTCACAATATATTTTTTGTGTTAAAGAAATAAAGCTTAAAATCGATTAATACATGTGAATTATTAATTCACATCATCATAGTACTAATTAAATATATACAAATTATATTGAATAATATTACTCTACAAGAAACAATTCAATACTAGACGTGAATACAAAGTACCAACTAGGGATTCCAATCGAATATTCGAATATTTCTACCCTTATTCGAATATTATTCTTTCATACTATTAATGTATATTTAGGCCATTGGGTTACCAAAAAATATCATTAGACGTCGCGTTATATCTTGATGTAATCTATTTTGTTTATTTAAACACCATAAGACACACTCAAAACACGCGCTGACAACCATGTAGAATGTGTTAAAAAATAATACATCTCACCGCAAATATGAAAAAGCAACGATGAAATTCATATATTATATTGTTCGAATATTCAAACACTATAAGGTTTTAATATTCGATATTGAAATACTTGTTTTCAACGAATATTTGAAATCCCTGGTTCCGACACATCTCTTATTGTGATGTCACAATAGTATAGTAGTCGTAATGATTAATAGCAATAGTGTTACCCGCCACACGCTATTCATTCATCAAAATTAAGCGGGAATCTAAATTCATCTCATCTCAAATAAAATTCGCTCACTTTCGTAATTCTATTACATTCGACTCGTGTTCTACTAAACATGCGGCAAAAGTGTTGCTTCGCCTACGACTGCGGCGGGGAACTTGCGGCTTCAGAGCCATGTTGCCACTTTGAAACATTTTGTATAAATTTAAATATTTTCTTTTCAATAATGCCGGCCCTGCTCCTCTGAAGTAGCAGGATTGTTACAATATCTTCCATACAGTTGCTTTCAGTCATTATACAAGTAAAACCATGTAGTTTATAAACGCTGTCATTACATCCTTATACGATTTTTTAAGCTATGACAGATCCAAATTTCAAGCATATACACTCAGTAATGTTGCATTTTAATAGAACTTGTTTAACAAGAACTGGTATTTATTCAGTCATCTTCGATTTTTCGGAGGGATAAGTATAGAAAGATGGTTCTAGGAAAAGTCTAGATGCTGGCTTATCACTATTGCTACATCCTTTCTTTAGAATCAGGTGAGTGGGAGGTTATGTAAACATCGCAGACATCCATGCCTTTAAACAAAAATAAATAAATCGATTTAAAAAAAAAAGTATTAACCTGTGGACACCGCAACCGGTAATGGTTATGACAAACGAGTAAGAGCGTTGTCCATTCGGCTACAGGAATATGTACAATACATTATATAATACGCATGAATATTATTTGAAATGATTAAAAATCTGTGCGCAATCTTACTTATTGCTAACAGCTAATAATTATTGGTATATATTATGAATTATTTTTAATTTAAAAACATATTCAATTCTAATAAGCTACCTACAACTTAAAATACATAGTGCAAGGAAAGAACTACATGTGACGTCACATAAAAGTTTTTTTTTGGATCCTTTTTTTCTGTTTTCAATCCCTTATTTGAATCTTAATTCTAACATACACCCTTGTTCTAAAAAGTGTCGTTTTTACATTTTCAGGAACTTAGATACTTTCGTTTAACAATATTTTTAAAAAAAAATCTTCAGTGAAAATTTTACAACCATTATTTTGAAAAATACTTTTTCTATTTCTAAAATATTGGATAAGAATTATTAATATTTTTGGAAACCGATAATTTACGCAAAATACGAATATAATATCAATATGAAAAATCCACCATAATATGACGAAAGCAATTTCTTAGAACAAACCATACAGCATATTTGAAATATGGCGATAAATTTTCGTAATAATACTTCGTTTTTCGCATAATTTATTGATTTCCTTGATTCTAGTGTTCGACTTTTTGCCAATTTCTTATCCGCAATTAAATTTTCTAGAGAATGACATTGTTTTGTCAAGCAGAAAAGGAGTAGCGTGTTGTAAAGCATATTTACTAAAATAAAATCCAAATAATATACTGATGTTGGATTTTTCTTAATCTCACTTTAGTCACTCTATATGAAAAAGATTTTTTTTATACGTCATGTTCACTCCCAATGTGGAGTATATGATCTCTCAATGAAGATAACTCAAAAAAAGTTTTTCTACAACTGCTTGTTACTCAGATGGTCAACCTCTCGTTCTTTTCGAAAAGATCATGGATATACAGATATGAATAGACAGGGTTAGTGGTTAGCTTATCACTCTCCATACTCCCCGTTTTAAGGATCGTATGGATGAGAGGAAATTGAATTAAGACATCGCAAACACCCATGCCTTCCAGCAGAAATCAATTCGATTGAAAAATCAATTCAATTCTGTCAGTACTGAGATTTGAACCCATGAATACCCCAACCGAAGTACCCGAACCGTGGTAGACCACTCGAACATGAATCCGACCCTTAGGAAAAGTAAAAAACTTCACATTTTTGTTGATTTTTTTTCATGTTCCAGCTCTTACAAGTTTTCAGTTCAATTTCACTGTAGAATCCAAAAACATTTGATCACTAAGCAAATCATGCCTTTCGATAAATTTACAAACAACTCAAAATTACGATGCGCCCGTTGTGACGTCACATATTTTTCCATGGCAACGAAGTAGCTCACCTTGTAGTTCTCTCTTTCCACCATGAGCTCACCTGTAGTTCTCTCCTTCCACCATAGTCTTCTTAACCTTAATATTTATATCCCCGTCTATTTTTTTTTATATTGTCAAATTCCGTATTCAAAAACCATGTTGTTTTTTATAATAATTACTTTGCAACGTACTAACGGAAAATTTTAAATTTAAATTCTACTTTTATTTTGTCGCAAAAATATTGTTACATATTACTAGCCGTACCTGAACTCTGTCGCTCACGTGCTATGACATTGTATCCTATCACCGCTTGCGCGTCCCTGTCACAATTTTGTTTTACTGTATTTTTATTTGTAAATTTTATGAAATTAAATCGTGTAAGTATATTTATTTTTTAATAATCTGCAATTTTTGTTCACAGATTCGACTTGTCGGGAGTGTCACCAAAGGCTCGAGAGTTCACCCAAGAAGTCGCGGCCATATTCTCGTCAAACCTGATGAAAGAGTGCGGCGGAAACTGTACACTCCTCTCGGAAACCGTCTTCGACATTCATCTGAACTCCAGATCTGATGACATGACTCTTTCTTGGACTACAGACGAAGGATATGCCTTGGACTTGAGTACAAATGGTACTCAATCATTTTATTTCTATTCTTCGTGTAGTTACGTAGATAGCAGGTATACATAACCTTAAAGGTGAGTGACAAGGCTTAGATTTCGCTACAGCGACATCTTTTGAGAAAAATTGTTTAATCATATTTTTTTAAATACATATTCATATAATTGATAGAATCCAGCTTACTAGAATTTTGACATATTATTATTAATTTATTTATTTCTTGATCAAATCTGTTTCCTAGGAAAGCTTGAACTAAAATCACTTTAAATAAATTAAATTTAAACCAAATTAAATATGTAGGTATGTTAGGTTTAGTTTATTGATATATTGAATCTCTACCAGATCATTTTGAGCCAAGTTGGTGATGATGACGGATGGCGTGATTCTATCACTTGAATTCTTATTATTTTATGAATTTTAAATATTTGCAACCGTTTTCTATCAGAACCCTTGATACAAAGTAAGAATTCATTGAAGGATTCTAATGAAAAATGGTATCCTGTCTTAAAATTTACTTTACTTATTATTTTCAAATATTACTATATTCAAAAGCTGGGGAACGTGTCAGAGTATATTAAAAGACAAAAAAGACCTTGAATTCACTATATCAAATTAATCCTTAAATATATACAGCATGCAAATTACCTTGTTTGCACAAGAATAATAGTTCCGCATCTTTTGCTGATTTACAAGAAATTTCTACTTCTAGAAATTAATTTTTGATACTGACTAATAGAGAATTAGCATTACATGCTTCATTTTGCTTTAGATTCATCAAATGCTACAATTTTATGTATTTTTACAAAAAAAAACTAAAGAAGTCATTGTTTATTTACTAGATTTATTTTTTACCATAATAACCGAATTGAGTTTCTCCTTTACAGAAAACAAAATAACAGCGGTTGTCACCGCAGCAACTGTGTTTGGCCTTAGACACGGCCTAGAAACCTTATCCCAGCTGACTGCAGCGCATGGTGCCCCATCCCAAAGAGCGCTTGTTGTGCCGTCCTTTGCCAGGGTTCAGGACAGGCCTGCGTATCCTCACCGAGGCCTAATGCTGGACACTGCTCGCAATTTTATACCTGTTACCGCCATTGAGAGGACGCTGAACGGGATGGCAGCCAGCAAAATGAATGTCTTGCATTGGCATGCGACTGATACACAAAGTTTTCCATTTGTTTCAACAAGAGTTCCTCAGTTGGCAAGGTAAACTAAATCTGAATAATTTAAGACATCGACTGAGGGTGCTTGATGGAATTTCAATATTAAATTTGGATTATTGAGATTTTGTACACTTCCATGTATTTTACACATCCATGTATTTTACACATATTTACACTTCCATGTATCCATGCATCCATGTATTTACACTTCCATGTATTTTACACATAATACATAATACACATAATACACCAAAATACATGGAAGTGTACAAAATCTCAATAATCCAAATTTAAATCTGAATAATTTACATTACAATATTATTATAATTTGGAAAAACTTTTCACTACCATTCTTATGAAATTTGTTCAGGTGAATAAAATAAACTCTATATTTAATTAAATTTTATAACATAACCTCAATCTTCGACAGTAAATAAGTACTTCGTTGTGAGATAACATGACTATAAACTCAAATAACAATAACCTATATGCGATTAGGTTCTACAGTCGTTATGGTCATCATTGGTGTCGTTGTTAACCTCTGTAAACTTATTCTTAAGCACCTGTTTATAAAATGTACAAAACTCGCGTACAAATCAACAATATTTGATTTATCATGACCATTTGAATATTCTCTTCCCATTATCTCAATATTGGCTATTTGGAGATACCTGAGTAATGAACTGGGCAACCAATAATGAGTCTAGTATCTTAATTATTTAACACAGAAAGTTTTGGCTGGGGTGAATGTTACTGATGCTAATTATGTATCTATTACGTAATATACAATATGTCATATATTTATTATTGCATTTTTATTATACATTTAGTCTGAGGATGCTTCTCAAAGAAGATCAACATTTATGAATCAAAAACAATGTGCCACCAGTTCATATATATATACTATTAACAGAATTTTGACAATAGATCATTTACTATTGATTTAAAAAAAACTTTTCAGGTTCGGCGCATATTCTCCATCACAAGTCTACCGACCACGTGATGTGCAACGCCTCCTCCACTACGCCTTAGCCAGAGGAATCCGGATAATCCTGGAGATTGATGCACCCGCTCACGCGGGAGCGGGGTGGCAATGGGGGTCAACAGCTGGTCTCGGGGACCTAGTCGCCTGTTGGAAGCACTCGCCTTGGAGAGAGAGATGCATCCAACCGCCGTGCGGCCAGTTGAATCCGGCGAATTCACATCTGTACCAAGTTCTTGAGGATCTGTACAGAGATATTGTAGAAGCTTTTCCAAACGGAGAAGTTTTCCATATGGGTGGAGATGAGGTAAGGAGTATTCGAGAAATAGCATTAACTTCTTCATTTATTCCAAAAAGAAGTGTCACTTTACAAAGACATAACATAACACAAAGCACACATCACAATAGCAATACGAGCTTCTCAATTTTTACTACAATGTTTGACTCGTTTACTGCCCATCCCATATATATACGGAATCGAGAGTTAGATACCACACGCTAATCCTGTATATATATGCATCACACAATTTCGGCATATATGTGAATATTCAAATAATATTTTATTCTATTTTAATGTTATCACTGTAAAATTTTATTTCTGAAATTTTGGGCATGAGAGAGTTAATCGCTTTTGGTGGCTTATAAGTTAGGAACTCTATCTCCCGTATTAGGGGATTTAAGGGTAGGAAGATGCAGTTACGGAAAATGAGGGTGGTGCTGGGTACAACGTTGAGTACCCAACTTCGTCATCACCCTCTCTCTAAGCTATCTATTGATGAGGAATACTAGTAATAAATGTTTATTTATTTAAATTCGAATAACTTACAATTCTCTTCAAAAGATGTCACTATCACAGAACCTTTAGACTAGTAATAGATACATAACATTTTATAATGTCTTGGCTGAATAAATGATGTAAATTTTCATCATTCTGTAGGTCCTTAGTTTTAATTTCTTCAGTTATTGTTCATAGATGTTAAAGAACTGATTTTAATAACCTGTTGCAGGTGTTTTTCCCTTGCTGGAATGCCACAAAAGACATCACAGATCTGATGGACGCCCGAGGAATGGGCAGAGGAAGAGCTGACTTCCTCAGGCTGTGGGCAGAATATCAAGCCACCGCTCTGAGAGTTTTCGACGAAGCTTCTGCATCAGTTACCCCTGGCCTATCAACAGCACTTCCGCCGATTATTCTCTGGTCGAGCCACATGACTGATCCGCTTGTGATAGAAGGATTTCTTCCCAAAGACAGGTGATATTATTGTACTATCTTTCCTTTAACAGACATATTTTAATTTTAATAAATATTTGGGGATACATTCATTTATTTGCCAATGCAATTCTAGCATTGGAAAAAATCAACATTTAAAATTGCCCTTGCCAGTTCTTCAACATTCTGACTCTTTAACCATGCCCTTATCGATAAAATACTAATAATATAATACAGCTCCTTATATTTAGCATATGAACACCCTACAGCCCCTCTAGGACTCTCAGTTACTCTCCAACAGTCGTATTTTCTCCAGGAATAACCCAGCATCCCTTAGCTTTGCTGAATACATTGCATGAATAATAAATATAACAGTAGTAGATTTTGCAGTTTCAGTTAATGTGAATTGTATATGTGTTGCCGATGCCTCAAAGAGAGACATAACTTTTACTGTTAAGTTTTTGTGTTACAGATATGTTATCCAAACATGGGTGATTGCTGAAGATCCTTTACCGAGCCAGCTGCTAGAACTCGGTTACAAAGTAATTCTTTCAACCAAAGATGCCTGGTATCTTGATCACGGTTTTTGGGGAAACACACAATATCACACGTGGAGAACTGCCTACGATAATAAACTGCCACGGTTTAAGGCACTCCTCGGCGGAGAGGCTTGCATGTGGACAGAATATGTAGATGATCAAAATATAGGTTTGTTTTTTGGATATTTAGGAGGCAAAGCCTTAGTAATAAAAGATAAGAAATAGTTTACATACAATCATTTAAAAGAATAATATAAGTTCCACAAATAGTGGAAATTGTTTTATTATTATGTATATATGCATTTAATCTAAAGTGACACCAAGATTTTCTTTGCCCTTTGGAATTTTAATGATTTATTTGTTTTAAATAAGATTATTGGACAGTAAACCTGGATAACCCATTGCACCCGTAATGTCACAATCGTGTTCATATATTTTTGTATCATCCAAGACACGCTTATGGAATTTTACATTTACATTCATGGGCTTAAAATGTACAAATATTATTTCTCGGAAACTGAAAATGTCTGAAAATAATATTGAAACAATTCAGGTCTCATTGTATGCAAAAATTTATGATATCCAACAAACAGGTAAACATATTATAAGGTTCTTTTATTCCAGATGCTCGAGTCTGGCCGAGGACAGCCGCTGTTGCCGAAAGACTTTGGGCTGATCCAGCCGGTGGATCACGGTTAGCAGAGGGTCGCCTCACTAGACACAGAGAAAGACTTATAACACGAGGAATCAAGCCTGAAGCAATTCAGCCTCTCTGGTGCTATCAAAATGAAGGCGAATGCGCATGACTAGTGAACAAACAATACAAAATTACTTTAGAACTGCCAATATTATTAGTGTGTGTATCGTTGAGAATATTCTATATATTGTGTGATTACCTAGTAGAGGCGAGTTAGTTTAGAACAATAGTTTAAATAAGTTGCACCAACTTTAATACTTACCATAATCTTATATCATATATCTATAGCCATCATTTATGAAAGATGCCATAAACTCTCGCAGAACATTTGAAGTCATTGGTGCTCTGTTTTCAGTCTTCCGTGCAATTTAAATTCCACAATGATAGTTTTTTTCAGGCAATGTTTATGCTTGTTACTCAACTATTTCAATAGTAAATTGACAAGTACATCACAGGAATCATGCGTGAATCTACTAATTTCATCGGTTATTTGACAGGAGTAAAAATAATATAGCCTAGATTTTAAACAAATTAAAAAGCTTGATTTTTCATACATTTACAAAGTCTCTTGTCTTAAAATATTTACATATGGTAACAACAGACCCAAATGTATATTATTTAATTATTAAATCTCTTGCATCATACTGATCACGTCAACCATTTTTTTAATAATAATCTCATGCATAATCTGTGTATCCATCAGTCTTGGCATTTTTCAACATATGTTTCACTAATCCCTTCCATTGGGCAAGAGACATACCCTTAATGTATCGCCCTTCTTCATAGCTTCTGCAAGACTATCAACATTCCTTGTATTCATATGTCTGAATTTTTAAAGAATACTTTTAAGTTCCAGATAATTTATTCAAAATAATTAATTGTATGCTCACATTTAGACGTCATCAATAATTGAGTGCAAATCAGTAATGGGTATATTCATTAAATGTCAATTCATAATTACAATAAATTTAAACTATATAAGTTTTAGTAATCATGAACAAAAAATGTATTCTAATGTTAAAATAACAATGAATATATGGTTAAATGAAATATTCTTTTAAAGTTGACATATTCTAAATTTTGCATTTTGTTTTATTTCTCTCGACTGTTAATTGGACCTGAATCGGTTAGAGATTGTAGAATAGGCACCGTTCCTATCTTCAAGGCTCTCGGCGACCTCGAAGAACATTTTTTTAGTGACGTTTTCAAATTTTTCTTGTGTTACATTCTTACTAATAGTAACAAAAATAAAAAATAAATCAAATCCTTGTTTGATTTGCACCGATTCAGTTATTGATTGTTTTCAAATTTGAAACATATATTCCATGAGTTTTTTTGTTTTAACTCCATTCTGCTTATTGTTTTGGGATCCTTTATATCATTATAATTCCATATTTAATTATTGAATTATACTTGATAAATTAGTTGTAAATTATGACGTGCTATATTATAATTATTATGTTTATGCCTCTCATTTTCATATCAAACTCTTAATTGAAATACCAGCTGTTAATTTAAAAAAAAACAACGTGTTATCGAAATGTTTGATAACACAAACAAAGACTGTATAAATTTTTAGTGAATGTAACAATTATTTTTAGTTTTAAGTAGTTAGGTAGTTTAAATTATTATAAAAGCAGTGCCTGTAAAACTTTGACATATCCTTCCATGACTTTTTTCCAAGGATAACTAATAGGGTTTGATTTTAATTGAAAAATATTATATGAAATACAAAACTAATAAATATATCAAGAACTTTGTGTCTTTTGTTTTTTTTTTTCATTCCGATCTGTTACTCTTAGTCGATCGAATCATTTACGGTTTTTAAATGTAAATTTAAGAATTTGTTCACTTTTGATGACTTTTATTTATCTGAGAACCACAGGATAATTATTATAACAGCAATAAGATATATTCTGGACAATTCATTGTGAAACAAAGAATATAACTCAAAAATAAACCTACATTCCTAGCAACCCTCCTATTTATAACCAGACCAATCAAATCTTTTAGAGTTTTCTGTATTATTTGAAATGCAAAAGAGATTTTTATTTTATTTTTGGCTCCCAGTGTCATTTCTTAACACAAGCATAATATATGGCTTGAACTGAGAATTTTTAGATTATATATTCAGCTAGAGTTGGTTAAAGACATTAATGATAGGAGGGTGGTGTATGGGTAAGTAATTCACAATTTTTTATCAAAATATAAATCGATCTGCAAAAATATCTAATAAAGGTTTACCCGATAATTATATAAAACAAGTAAGGCAAACATCTTATTGAACATTTTTAAATATTCCCGAATCTCGAAATGTCTCGAGTACTGAGAATCAACAATTTACACGATTTATCGAGAATTTTTATCCATCAAAACTCATTTCTGTAAAGATGAGCTGTGATAATCATTTAAAACTTAGATTAGTACTGAATGTGGAGAAGACGAGTTTTCAAAAATCAAATTTCGTATATTCAAGAAACGTCCATAGAGTAGCATAGAATATTAGTATATTGTCTATGGCATAGAAGGATACATATCACAATAACAAAGAAGGGATACTCAATCTTATATATTTTTTATAAAAAATATTATCTGCCTTGAGATTAACACTTCTAAAGTATTAAAATTACTGGAACGTACAAATTGTATAAGTATAATTAATTTCATTAAATAATCATGTACTACAAAAAATGTATACCTATATGCCAATTATTTTCACAACGTCCAATTGTATGAAAGATTTTTCTTTGCCATTATTTTGCAACAGTCTCAATACCATTCTAATAACTTCCTGACATCTAGATAGAAATTTTCAAAAAAAATTAAATTCGAAATAATTCAACAAAAATATTTTTACAATAAGATGACTTCACAATTATTTTTGAATTAAAATCTACATAAATTGAATAGGTTTCTATCTTTCATGAACGCAATCATGATTAGGTATGTTTATTGAAAAATAAATAAATAATGAAATCAAATTCGTATTCTAATTTTTGTGTACTGGCAACAACATTGATTAGTGCCCTTTCGTCCATGCGCCCTTCTTATACAATTTTTACTCTGGTTAAATTCAGTGAAAATGTATACAATTTCCAAAGGACCTAGTAAAATAGTTGCTAAAACAAGACGAGGTAAAAGAATTAATAAAATCCCGCAATATTGCGTTGTCAGCCTCCAGTGCCGTTATATAAAATCATTGTATTTTCGTTTTACAGGTATAACGCAAAACTTGGAGCGGTTAGAAACCTTACGAGATCTAACTAGAAAACCATCAGAATCTGATAACAACGATATTGTAACGTAAGTTTTAACTCAGTAATAATTAAATAGTCAAATATTTCCTAAAACCACACCATAGTATTTCATAATAGTGGCGAAATTTTCATTACCACCTCTTGTATCACTTTTTTTGCTCTATTTTTTTTTTGTTGATTTGCTCCACGTATGTAATGTTAACATTCTCTTTAATAAATTGAAAGGCAAATCGCATAATTCCACTGTCTTCTTTAATTCATAACATCATTGAAATCTTAGGTTAATGACTTGTCTAAATATATCGAATTGTTTCTCTTTTTTTATTGAGGTTTTTGTTTTAGTGTTTCTAAACCAGTTTTCCACTGCAATGGCAAAAAATCTATGCATCAAAGATTACACCAGGATTCAATCACACCTCAGCATGAAGAAATTATCAGATATATCAATGACAGTAAGTGATTCTCAAATAATTTGCACTTATAAACTAAAATAATTATTTTATGTAAGTAACATTAACAAGAAGTTAAACGGTTTTATCTCGGATACTAACACAGCAAAACATTTCGGTAAATATGCTTTACAATGTGCTATTCTTTTTTTGCCTGAGAAATTACTTAGTGCTGCTAAAAACAATGCCATTCTCGAGGAAATTGAATTAGAGGAAACCAATAAGTTATGCGAAATATTATGTTGTTTTCATACTGATATTATACTTATTCCGCTTAAATTATCGGTTTCCCAGATTCCCATGTATGATAATTCTACATTTTCCTGTTTGTGAACCAATTTGCTACAGAACTGCATTGTTATTAGTATATTTTGGGAGAGAAAAAGTGTAGCATATTTACCAACATTTAAATAAAATGGATCACTTTTGATAATGGCCATTAATATTCATATACCTGCCGTCTAACAGGAGTGTATGAACCTCTACTCTAGTATCGCAACCTTAACAATCTTTTATTAGTAAATATTCCCACTACACCTTTCAGGCAGAATTGAAAGTTGACAATAGAGGTTATTACTCATTCATTCCTAATGTAATAAAGTTTTATTGCAGAATCAAATATAATATGGCTGCCCAATGGATATATTTACTAGTTGTGCTTGCAATTGTCATCCTAAAATGATAATTTTCCTTAAAAGCCATTGTGAGAACACACAATGGAAAGTTTTAAAAGCATTCTTTCGTTTCTTCAATCACTTATTTATAATAAATTCATTTTAAAATAATCATTGAACCCTCAGGCTCCAAAATTTTACCACGCCTAGTGATAAATGCTTTTTGGAAAGTGTGAAGACGTTTGTAGTTTTTCAGATATATTGCACCAAACTAATGTAATTTTAGCTTGCCAGTACTTTTGCAATCCAAAGTACATTGCAACACCAAACAAGTTATTTATTTACCCCTAAAATGTGCCTTTTAAAATTATAAACTTTTTTTTATGAAATCTCAACAGAAGTTTTTGTAGGAGAACTGCTTGTTACTCAGTTGCTCAACCTCTCTTTTTCGAAAACAGTAGGCATAGAAGGATAGAGCTAAGACAAGACAGGACTAGTGATTAGCTAATCGCTCTCGCTTCGCCCCATTTCTATGATTTTGTGGGTTAATTAGTTAATTTTAGATATCGCAAGCATCCATGCCTACAAACAGAAATCCATAAATTGATTTTTGAATCAATTTATGAATCTACCGAACTTTTAACCGAAGCCAACGCTGTTGACCACTAAACCTTATTTGCTCTTAATGCATATAAAGTTTTTTTAAATGAAAATTCAGATCATTATCGTAATTGGTAGTATTTACGACTCCTTTAAATCTGTATTTGTAAAATATCTGGGTAAGTTCTTAAGTAAAATATATAGCATTCCGACGCAAACTTTTGGTTCCTTGTAGCCGGTTTTCCATATGTTCAATTAAATTAATTCTATTTTATTTTAATAAACTTTTATGTTGAATTTGACAGATTATTTTAAAAAAATAAGTTGTGAATCTTCTTTATATCAAGATTTAACAAAAGTTGTTATTATTATCAGCTTATCTTAATCTGAACTCGCTTTTTATTTATAATATTATGGCCTATACACATTTTAAACTTCAATATGTTGTCACAAAATTACCTTTTCTTCAACATAAAGTCAATGTCGTTATTTGTCACTGTGTATTGGCATTTATTTAAAGACTACTAGAACATACATATCCAAAACGACCTAATCTTTCTATTGCATCGAAGTCACTCGTGCAACTTTTAATTGATCCTAAAAACCAGCTGTAGAGTTATATTAGCTAGCTACTATTACTATCCTAGCCCCATCTTTCCCTCCATACACTCTCTGAAAAAGTAGAGTTGAGATTCTTCATCAAAAGTACATATTTTGAACACGTTTTACCCAATTGATGTAACAATCAAAATTGAAATTGTTCAGGAGAGAGTGAAAACTGTTTTTATCGAAAACATTATATGGTGAGTTGCGTTATGAATCTTTGAAATGCACTCCTGTAAATTTTCATGTTTGCAGATACGGGATTATACGTAGGGTGTGTCGATACAATAGTGCCTTACATCAAGTGGCCGGGTCAGAATTTTTATACCTAAAACCAATGTTAAATGATGTTTCCCTTTAAAAATGTGATCAATTTATTTTTCTAATTCACATCACTTGGCCGACACATGCTCTGCCGTCTTTAGAATGAGACCCAACCATTAACTCATTTTCGTATTTTCGCAGGGTTACATAAATTGGCCAAAACAAATCGATATTATACAATCCATACGCCTGAAAAAAAAATGCAAGGGAACACATTATTAATTTTATACTTTTTAGGCATGTCAAGTTTTTCTTTTGAGAATACCTTCATGGGAATAACGAGATAACATTACAAAATCGACTGTGATAAAACTGGCGCATAAATGTTCATTGAGAATTATACTGATAAAATTTGTAGATAAAAATAAAATCCTTGAACGGACCGAAAAATAATATTACGACAGTGTTACATCATTTTTTTTATTTATCACATGACTATTTGCGGATATTTCTACTTTGTTAATAAATTTTTCATGAAGATGTTAATGATATTAGGTCAAACTTAACAAAATCTGATCTGGCTTTTTTTTTTTAGTCCGTTTTCAATATGAAGCATAGATTCATACTCTCATTCAACAATGTAGATTCAATCGGGTTGGTAAAAAATATTTGGCATTACAGCTAATAATTGCTAATGGGACAAATATTGAAAAATCGCATTAGATAATCTGATAAGAACTGCTCGTTAAGAATTATTATTCAGTCACTCAACCTCTCTTTTATCGAAGGGAATAAGGATAGGATGATTAATCTAGGACAGTACTAGTTGTTAGCCAAACGCTCTCCCTACGGATCAGATCTCAATAGGATGGGTGTAAGTTATGGGAAGTTCACCATTCTACCCTTAACCTCTGCGTTGAATTACAACCGATTTCCATTAAACTGACCACTATTAACGTATATTTATGCTACATATTGGGAGCAATCTAGACTTTTAAACAATTAAAGCAAAGTAGTTCGCTCTAGAGCGTGGCGAGGAACTATCAACTGCAGCCACATAGAAAATAATGTGCATAGTTTCTTAGTATATCTAATTAATTTTCTGGATGCGGCCTTCTTACATTACGGATAAATGAACGGAGCCTTCCGACATTACAAGGTTTCCCACTGCTTGTCTAGAGCTGTCATACTTCTCAGTTGCGTGGCTTAGGGCTGGAATCCGTGAAAGGAATCTTTAATATTGACTATTCAACCGATGTGGATTTGTATTTAATGACTAAAAGATTTCATCATTTACCGCTATCTTCAAAATGAGACTTATAAAAAGCGATTAGTTTACAAATAGACCTTTTCTAATGAATGCTGTACTTCTTTACCTTCTGAAGAGGGAGTTTGAGAGTTCTCTTTGTTAAAAGCCTTCTATTGATAGACTATACAATGAGTCCACATATTCCGCATTCGTACTGGACTACTCTTATCTTACTATTTGGATGTATTGCAGCTTTGACCCGGTGTTTAATTCATTCAATTGTTGTGATAGCTGTTTCCGTTCGTCTATCGATCTCTGCGTTTGTTTACCGTTTACCAACGTACTACTAATTTATTTGACACAATTTTACGCACTATTGAATATACTATGCTTTTAATAGTTTACTTATCAAGCTGTCAGTTTGAGTGTTTGTATCACGTATTTTGTAATAGACAGTAACAATAATATTAAAACGATGCTAAAACTGGCTTGCATGTAGTTTTCTCCTGGTATATTCTTATCAAAATTTAAAATCAGTGTTATTATAGAAAAGCGTTTGTGGCAGGATCCTTAACATTTTGATTATTTTTTACTATTACACAGAAAAATATAAAACATTTTTCTGGCAAGAATTTGGAAATAGTATTACCTATTATTTAAAGTAGTGAATAATATTTTAGAATCTCAAATGCATTTTTAAAAATTTAAATTATTACTTTCAAATAAATATCAATAATTTTTTATTTCGTTCATATGTCAGCATATGGTTCTCCATTGACGTCAATTCCAGGAAAGGTGTCGAACCGAAACGAATTTTTACGCTCAATATTATATGGCTACAAATTTGTTTCTAAATTTTAACCATATTACAAAATTCTTTTGTACATTTGAAACAAATAATAAAAATTATGCGACTGCCTAAAATCACTGACAGATATGTGCAGTATCCATAACTGAAGAAATAATGTGTAGTACCAACCTAATTAACATTAACAGATTGAATATAAAAAATCATTACGTTCGGCGTAAAGGTGTTGAGCTTTACTGACAGCGCTCTATTAGTGACCGGACACCAATAAATTTGAGAATAGATTATTTGCTGACCATTGGTCTCAAACATTCATTCGGGATCATTCTTCAATTCATTGGTTTTCTTTGTTTATTATTTCATTTGTTTCACTTAGCCCCTAAATATTTTCACATATTTCACATTGTATTGAGAAATGTAAGCCATAAAGTATTGGCGTAAAATATTAGCCATAAATGGCATTTTCCCGTAATTCTGCATCGAAATGGTAATGCATTGCAAAAAATGTAAACATGCCTTCACAATCGATCAGCCATTATTCTTTAAAAGCACGTGATGCTGCGTCTCGTGAATCGTCCCACTCTTGGATCTTTGCCAGCTCTGAGCTCGAGTGAAGTATTAAATCACGTTCAACAAAAACATTACAAAATGGCTATTAACCCTTAGAGTTCTATCAATCGGCACTGTATGAATTGATTTAATTTTCATTTTCTATCATTGGAGTATATATACTTCAAGTCAATATTTATACATTCAGTAAAACCAGTAGAGTACATTCAATTGGAATCAATTAATTTTTTCAGTTGATTTACTTTTCAACTACCATAAAAAAGGTTTGAGTAAATTACTAGTAGCAAGTTATCTAAAAGTAAAAGTCTTCTTTACGAATAGTTTAAAATGATCCATTTGCCGGATGAAACATAAACCAAAAAATTGCTGAAACTGTGTGACAGAATACGGCATTAAACATATTTTTCTTTTAAGATGGCAACACAGCTGTGGGTTGAAATGTTACGTATATGTTGCCATGTGCGTCTGTATCTAATGCTTTATTTTGGTTTAACACCTTGGCCTTGCTGTTGGCAGATGTTCAAAATATTTGAAAGTCAGTTCCAAACCGGTCACATGTTTCCAAAATTTTCTTTTTTTTTAATTCTTTTCATTTGAAATAGGAATATTACCCCCTGTACAGAAGCACATGTTCCTAAGATAGCAAAAAATGTTTGCCACTGACTGATAAGCAAATGATCTTTTGTGTATGTATTTTGAACAGTGGTAACTATTTAACCTATTGGACGCCACAAGCTTGCAGGAAGGCAAATCGTATTGTGGGGATATTTATGCACATATATTTAACGGTATTATTTTTTTAATCAAATTGGATGCATGTACATCATCTATAGAACGAAATTAAATATTGAACAATTCGCATTTTAGTGACAATCGAGTGAAAAGATATCACTACGTTTGTCACAACATATTGCAAATTTTGCTCATCTTGCAAATTGGAACGATTTAGTCAGGGCGAATTAACTTTTTTTATAAATTTATATTTGAAATTTCATCAGTCATGTATCATGTTTTTGTATGAGGGTTTTCTTTTATTTTTTATTTTTTTTTAATTCTCTTTAATTCTCTTTAAAATGTAATAAAAAGCAATGATGTCATTGATATTCAGGTCTGTAAAATAGCATTTTCATATAAATATAACAGTTTGAAAATGATGGCACTTAAAATGTTAACTTCTTACAATAATGCTAAAATATTGCTTACCTTTGTAGGTTTATCAATCATTCATATTATAATATAGAGTGTGCCTGTCTGTGGTGCTATCAACACTTCCTGCCTTAATGCTATTTGAAATCAGGTTCTAGGTTTCCTATTTTTTTCTTAACCATTTCTTATACTGGTATTATTACTACTAATATGGCATTTCGCTTTCAACAAAAGGGGTTTAACCTGTTTGCTGTGCATTCCATATATATACAAGATAAACCCACACACCCACCCCACTTTGTACAGTCAGCCTAGAATGCAAAACTCATGCCTCAAAATACTGAAAATTCATACATCAATTCTTAAAAAAACAAGCTTCCAATTAGCATGTAGCGAAATCTCTATGAGTGGTCGATTGAGTTTGCTTCAGGAGTTATCTGCTTATTTATTTTAGATTGTCCACTAGAGGTTCTAGTTTAAAGGTAAATTGTATTGATAATTTATTATAAAAATGTGTTCTACCACTTTCAAAGACCCTTGGACGTTTCGATGGGTCATGTAATATGTTATCCGTCAAATAATCCTAAATTGGTGGAGCCAGCTGCAAATTATCAGGTTGATTTACTGGCTTTTTAACCTTTACCCGTGTTTATTTTTTCCACTGCCAAGAAACTTTTTTTGCCGTAGGAATATTTTACGCATTTGACTATTTTTAAATAAAACTATTCGTGTATAAGATACTTTCACTCTTTGTGATTCATTATTAACGAGCATTAGAAATATGGTAATTATTTTGCCTACTCATTATTCGCAATTTCTCCCTACGTATTATTTTTCCTCATAATGCCTTTCTTTACAACATCACTTTTTATTTTCAGCTTGGAATCAGGTTGCAGAGTGCGACAGTGAGCCTACATCCCCCTCTGATGAGGAACACAGTAAGGGTATAATAATTATTACTACTTTAATATATAAAATTATATTAGTATTAGCCTGTCTTAAGGGTAGTTGGTAAGTTTTATAAACCTCTCAGAAAAATTTGGGTCTCGAAATTCTCTTGAATATAGAAAAAAAAACAATTTCTTAATTAATCTGTCAATAGTAAAATTATAAAGTCTGCGTAGCAAAGAATCAAAAATTGATTTTGAAAATAGAGAAAACAGCTTTATAATCCAGTAACCATTTTAGAGTATACAGTTAACCCCTGATTAACACAATATATATTCTGTGCACATCAAAAAAGTGTGAATCTGGTTTCATCATCCATACAAAATTTGGAGTCACTTTTTTTTTTTGATTAATGCAACACAAAAAACAAGAATTTTGACCTTTTTGATTAAAAGATAAAATTTTATAACAGATGTGCTTAAAATTATAACCTTCTAAATTTTTTAACTTTTTAAATACGACCTCGGAACGTGTAGATGAAAGATTTCGTTCATAAATAACTTTACAATTTTTTTTTATATACATATGTAACATAAAATCTCAAAAAAAAACTTCTCGATATATGGAAAAAGTGATTTTACTAAAAATTTGAATTGGAAGGAAAAAAATAGAATTTCCTATTGGACAATTTTTTAGTAAATTCTCTCTTATTGCAGTTTACCCTATCACAATGGCCCCGAGCAACCTTTACTACGAAGACGCCGCCCCAAGCCCGGTGATGAGGGACTTCAAACCATTCGACCTGGAGTCGTGGTGGGGCAAGAGACTCTTCCACAACATCACCAAGTACAGTTAGAACGCAGCGTCCGCGATGAAGTACAGGTGACAAGGAAACCGGATCAATTCCTAGTCACGGGGAGACAAGACAGTTCCCGCACTTTGTATATTATTAACCTCTGACAGGGCGGGCGGCTGACTTGGGTGATCGACTGCATTGAAGTTAACATTGCTAATTATGTTACCCTTTTATAGTACGAGTGCCCAACCCATACGTGGCTACTATTCTTTCATTTCTTGGTGAAGTTTATATATCGTAGCTTTTGGCTTATTATATGTGCTTACACAGGTGTAAATAAATTCCTATGAAGGCTTCAAAAAGGTGACTTTTTACATGCTTGTAAGCCGTTAATTGTATAATATGATTCATACATTTCAAGAGAAAATTTTTGATTCTAAATAGCTTAAATTAAAATTCTTCTTTGATGGAAATATTTTATGTGTCTGTGAACGAGAGGACAACTGCATAATATTATTTGTACAGACTTCATGTCAAGATGACAATATTTCCTTAGAATGAAAAATAAGATTGAACGTTTGAATGTCTGACTGGTTTGTATATATTTTGTCACTGCTTTTCATCAGTAGCCCATCAGCACACGACATTTATTATGAACGGCAAAACAACCAGTTAAGTATATCTGTGACAAAACTTTTTCTTCAAAATGGTGTAGTCACAGATATACTTCAATTGCCAATAGTTGTTAAATTCAAACCACTCTATGATCAAGTCTGATGCTGTCCAGTGATAATTTTGACGCTGTAATTGTTCCCAACGTGTTGGCGACTTCTAAGTCTTGTCAGTCGTAATAATTCAGCATACTCTGTCACTTTCGACTGATCTAAGTATGAACTATCATTTCCATTGGTGTATCGATATATTGTTAATTTAATTGTGAAATTTCTTCAGTTTCCCTATTTTTTTGTTTTATAATTATATAGTGAGTATATGTAACAGTTGTATCCGTTAGTGAAAGTAAGAGAGCGATTCAGGAATTCCACTCGCCCACTGAGGTGTGAAATAATTACAAAAATAATATTGTCATAAGTATTTCAAATTCTGGAAACAAAAGAATTAAATGAAATAAATTGATAATTATTAATGCAAAATTCCCTTTCGATTTGACTCTGTTAGGACTTTACAAATTAAAGATGTGAAGGAAGTAAAACACACTTCTCATGTCTTTACTTTAACTTTGAAGATATACATGACATCATCGATCATTCTTGTTGATGTCACCAAAGTCTCATTCTATAGCCTGTACTGAACCCATTTCCTGATTATATTACTTGCCCTCTTCCTTTCACATACGGATAATAATTATGTTCTATAAATAAATAGAAAAATATTTCAATTCTTGTCTGTCACTATCTATTGTATCCATTTTCACAAGTTAATTTACATATTGTTGTAGCTGACATAACATCCAAATATTTGTTTACTGATTTAAATGTTGTCATAATTACATATTAAATATTGTAAAATGATATTTAACTTTGTAAAATCACAATGTAAATATCTAACAAAAATCAAACCAGCAAATTACATATTATAATATATGTAAAACTATTCTTAAAAACTGTTCATTTAAACCATCTCTATCAAATTTATCTATCGTATAATATGCACGCATAATAAAATTGGACCAAAATACCAAAAAAATATGTTACGTTTTGTAAATAGCATGCATAATAATCATAAAACAATTTAATTGATAATTCTATTGTATATCTGCAGATTTAAACATATTATTTTCTCCTTTTTGCGAAATTCAGTCATTGTACTCCGCAGTAATATTTTATTTCTTTTGTTATTAAAACCAAAATTTGAGTATCACCTAAATTGTTTATGGTACATTGTACTCTATACCAATGTTGCCAGTGTAGCAATCTAGCTCACAGTTTGGTTTTATTTAGCTGTGGTTTCATTGGAATTATTTGAATATGGAAACTTAAGGCTAAACAACATAAATAATTCAGTTATTGAATTAATGCATATATTATTGACAATCGAGATTATTTAGGCATCTGTAATACTATTAACATAGATTGATGTAACATTGAATATTAATTTATTATTTTTAATATTCAATAACTCAATTGATTGTCAATTTTAAAAGTACAAATTAAATATGCCAGTGCACATAAATCGAATAGATGTATTTGAATTATAACAACTCAAACGCATTATGATTCAATATAAGATGTCAATTGCTATCCAAATTGGAAAGCGTTGAGCAATAAATTTTATAAAAAAAATGGTGGCTTTCAAAACACAGTGCAATGAAAACTTATGTTTAAACTTTCAGTTAATATTTTATGATACATTTATTATTGATAAAATAAATTTTTTA
This sequence comes from Himalopsyche phryganea, assembly GCA_022494535.1. Taxonomy (NCBI): domain Eukaryota; kingdom Metazoa; phylum Arthropoda; class Insecta; order Trichoptera; family Rhyacophilidae; genus Himalopsyche; species Himalopsyche phryganea. The sequence goes on along the minus strand of JAGVSL010000116.1, from coordinate 886,737 downwards.
AAAGTATTTGCAGTATCATGCATGTTATATAAAAAAAAAGTATTTCTGTTAGTCAAATCAACGTCCCAATGAAGAAAGTAGTAACCCAGTTTTGGTAAATTTTGCAGGATGCTATTTACCGATTATTGATTTGTATTGAGGCTTAATTCCTACGAATTCCAAGCAATTCATTTCCATGCATGTTTTCTACTATTTTGCAAAATGACAGAATGTGCGTTATTGTTTTGTTTATGGTATCAAATTACTCTTCAAAAACTTTTATTTCATTAAAAATCTTTGATTTCAAATATACAAATCAACTTTACTTTTTAATGAATCAAATTGTACAAATCCAATTGTTTGTAATTCAAAAAATTATCATTATCTTTTAATATCCAAATTTCGTTATTGTTTGCTGTAAAATACTTTTAATGTAATTATAAATAATTTTCATCTATGAATTTCGGATAATGTAATAAATTCATATTATCATCACAACTAAGAATAACTAAAAATATGTTCAAAATCATAAATAACGATGTCATCTTTATGTGTAAATATTCTCGTTATTATACAATAATAATCAGAAACAAAAAATCCAACACAACTCTTGTGTTTGTATATAAATTTATAACATGTACTAGACTAGAGACTGATTAGAGATTAAACTAATGTATGTTTATTGCACCAAAGTAATGGTTTTTAAATTTTATCTTCTCCCCCCGCCCTAACTAACAATATAAATTAAAATTTTGTAATAATTAAACTTAGACTAACAAACAAGCTATCGATTTAAATTATTATTGCTGGGCACGAACTTTCTTATTGATAACTTTAATGTAAGGTATTTTACGACATCAGCTAATTATTTATTAATGGCAGCTCTTTTTGTACAAGTGTCTATTCACCATGCATTAAATTGTTACTTCCTTTACCTAGTTGGTGCCATCCATCTATCGCTCTCCAGACACCTCGATCCCGAGCTATTTCTGTCCAGCAAGACTCATCCACGAATCTGGCATAGTTTTCGATGTCGTCGCCCATATCTTGCAAGGGCAAACCAGAGGTTGAGTGCCTCCCAGATAACCATTTACGACCCTATAGAGTGCTCTGAAGGTATACTCATCACATCACATTGGTGATGTAGGGCATAAAGAAGACAAACAGCTCAATTTACATATTACATCCACTTTTCCTACATGTCAACATTCTGAAGACATCTTTTCCAACTTCTTCTTGAATAACTTCCTCATCTGCAATACTATTGCCAGTCCTCAATCAAGATTCAAATACCTTAATAGATACGGCAGCTCTCAATTTATTGAGGGATCATCTGAAATCGACTATTTTCTTTCAATAAAACATACATTGTTTTATTCTGATGCACAATCTGTAATATTTGCACAATTTGCTCATTAAATTCCTAGAAGTGGCAATAATATTAATGATAATACATATTTTTTACACATTTATGTTTATAAAGTTTATTTAAAAATACCCATTATATCATGTTATATAATTATATATATTTGAATGTATTAAACAGCCTTAAAAACACGCTGATATTCGTTTATCACAAACGATGTAACCAACTGAGCAAAAAATTGTAATCAAAATTACAATAAAATTTCATTATAACAACAACATTGTTATATTTTTAACAGATTTATTGTTTATCTAACAAGTTTTCATCAATTATTGTAGAGTTATATGAATAATGGCTTCCTTTCGTTATAAAATCTTAAATTTACATAGTTTAGATATTTAGAATAAGTTTATTATATACTTTTTAAGTGTCGCATTTAGTAATAATTAGATTTGTTTAATCTAGAAATGATAATTTCAATCGAATTAACTGCTTAAGCAACCGCTAATAGTGTGCTTGTAAAATTGCAGTAACAATTCATTACTTGCATTTTCCCATCATGCATAATATTTTATATTATTTCAAGTTATGGTGATATGTTTCCTCAAAATTGACAATTTTTATATTGTAAACCAATATAAAAACAAAAAATGTAAATATTATCAAACAATCAAAGCAAAGTTAACTTAATCATCGCCTTAAATTTGGATGTTGTTTTATTAACAATAGTTTTGTTAAATATAATGAGTAATTCATTCATGTTACATTTTATAAAGGTTAAAGAATAGTTTGTTTCCTTGTCATCAATGAATATAAATTAAAGATAGACATGCTAAAAATTCTCAATTATGTCGCCTTGATGTTGAAATAACCCATACATTAAAACAATGTAAATTTTTAGATAAAATAAACACTTACTAGTTGAATGTAGGTGAGCAGTTCTGAACTGCATAGATCTCTTCACAAATTTATTGAAGGTGTTAGATCTTCCAGCAAATAAAAACGTTTTTTAAATTCATTCGATTCAACACCAAGGCGACGACTTGTTTGAAATTCTTATGAACTTAAAAATCCTCAGAAAAATGTGATATACTCTTTTGCTTCTGTATATTTGAACAAGATGTAATGTTATGTATTATCAACGCAGGTAATAGTTGATATCACTGACTACAAGAACGTGCTTGTTAATATGCATTTTATCTTGCATATAAATTTGTCCATTGCAAAAAAGCGACTGTAAATTGCTATTGTATTAGAAGCTTTTGCGTGTATTTTTCACCTTTAATTGTGTTGTTTGTTGTACAAAAATGATTTCTTTTGTATGAGGTCATCAACAGAGCTTTATCACATTTCTTCGGAGGTCAATTTACACTAAGCAAACATTTCTGTAAATATTACAATAAATAACTATGCCTTTTACTTGATAATCAAGTAATACAAATGAATCTAAAATAACAATAATCTTCAGTCGTAGCTCAAACCTTTCCGTTAGTGATGTAGAAATCTAGTCTAGATAACAGAGTTACCTCTAGTTTACCGGTATAGATGTCAGATGTGTTTAGTTTTGCTACAGAAGTTTTGTTGACTTTTTAAAATACTGGTGTATCTTTGGTATCACAAATCTGCATCCAAATTTATCCATATTGTCGTTTCGCAATTGACTTATTCCGAATGTGTTTTAACAACAAATGAAAGTACAGCTTGGCCATAGTTTTATTGGAAACATAAATTCTTTCTTTGCTCACTTGCAAAATAAAAATATTTCTTCTTTCATACCCAAATTTTTAGACAAGAATTTGTATTTATGTAATTGTCGGCCTCAGTGGTCTAGCTGTAAAAACTTTGCCCTAGTGATCGAGTGGGTCTAGGTTCAAGTCGCGGCAAAGTCAATATCTAATTTAAATTTGTTATCTTGGCCATGGGTGTTTGTAATGTTTCGTCTCCTCGAGTCGATCTCAAGTGACTTATAAATATTATCATTTTTTAATCATATATGATTTTCCAATTTAGAAATGTTTGACGCTTTCAGCTGTAATACTAGATATTTTTTTAATTGAAAAATCTTTAATTTGAGTCAGATTTTTTTCAAACATGCTGTGTTGGAAAAATAATAAGCTTTGCTTAGGGTTGTCAAGTGTTATAGACAAAAAAGTTTATTTTGTACAATTTTCTTCATAATTGTACCTGTTACTTTTAAAGTGGAATAAGTCATTTAAGGTACCAAAAATACCATTATTTTGCAATGTAATCGTAAAATTCCACCAGTACAGGAAAGATAATCTATAAGGTTAAAAATCATAATGTATAGACATATTTTTTTAAATAAATTTTATGCAAAAATCCAATTATCTCAAACGAGATATTATATAACTTAATTCACTTTCATAATAACCGGCACATACATATTTACATAATAATAGTTAGGAATATGAAAAGTGCGCTTAAAAATTAATTGTTGAATTTAATCATCTTCATTCTTATTCTCAATTTCATCATCTCTGTTACTATATTTATTTACACAGCTAATTTGGTGCAAAATATTTCGTATTTTCTTTTATGTCTTTATAAAAACCTAAACGATTAGGTATTATAACGCTCAAAATTCCCCGGACAGTGAAAACTTTAAAAATTGAAAAAGAGGACATTCTGGGTATAATATTAAAAAGATAGAGAACAAAAGAATTGTGTTAAAAAAGAGAACACGTTCTCTTAAAAAGAGACCTGTTGGCAACCCTAGCTTTGCTGAATATCCTTTAAGTTCATAAAAGTGTTGATTGAAGGTACATCAGTATTCAGTATAATGTTTAGTAATAACATAATCATTTAAGAATATTATTGATTTAGTTTTAAGAACACTGAAGGCTTTTTTTTTAATTGCCGTATTTTCATTTCAGTATATTTTGAATTGTGTAATATGAAAATAAATCATCGTATTTCCTATACAATATTTCTGTCATTTGTATAATTATGTTTTTGTGACATATTTGTCTCTACACTGGTGTCTTTTTTTGTTATATTGTTGGTTATGGAAGTGTTTTTTTTTTGGTTATTAAGTCATTCTGAGTTTGTTATACAGATATTAAAGTTACTTAAATATTAATATAAAAAGATTGCACGGATAACAGACTAATATAGATCAAACATAATGATAAATTAATTTTTGGATGTAATTATTGCTGCATTCTTTGGTACTACTTCACATAACACAATCAATATTTCTTTGGTATCATAGAATCTCCGAGTCTCTCCTGTATTCTTAGCTTGCTTTTCATTCCCAAAGTTTTTATATAAATTTATACTCTTAAAGCAATTATTGTATAACACGTTTTTCCAAAATTGATTTGTAAAATATTGTCACCTAGTTTTGTCCTGTGTCTGTGTGATCAACACTCTCGGGCAATTATTATATTCGGTTGTGGTGCCCACGGGTTTGAATCACCATATGGACAACTTCATGAATTAATTTACGAATGTGTATTTTGTGACTGAATCACTTGTAAAAAAAAACCTCTTGAGATACTCCATTAGGTGTCACACATGCTCAACTTTGGAAGTGGAGACAGTATAGGGCTGTTCATGTATGTCATCACAATCTATGATGCTTGGAGTAGTTGGTCTAAAATAATATTTTTTTTTGTGACATGAAGGTAAATTGTGATATCACAAAATCAACATAAACTATTTTGTGAGAACATTGTCAAATTACAACCTTTTTTGCAAGAGGGTTCAAAAATGTTCTAATACTTTTTCACAATGTGTGAGGAGAGTCCCACACAATCCCCCGCAATACCTATTTCGAATAACGGTTTCCAAAATATTGTCACCTAAATAAACAAACAAATCGTTAACTTACACTCGATTGAAATTGATCCAAAATAATGCAAACTAAAAAATCTTTTCTGTATGACAAACTCAAATTGAACCTATGTTGTATGTGTTATTTGTGTTGTTTTTATCTCTGTAGATTGTCTATGGTTTTAGTTGCCATCGTGTTTTTTTATGTATCGATACATTCATTATGAGTGCTTGAGTTTTCTGCAAGGTGTATGCGTTAATATAGTTTTAAGATAGAAACAGTCATTCATATAGTTTAGTCTTACGTAGAAAATCTTTTTTTAAGTAGTTACTTCTTGAGGTGAGTGCAATAACTATGAAATTATTAATAAACAAAGTTTTGTCATTTTTTGAGGCTACGCCAAATTTTTCTGCATCTTCGCATCTTAAATAATGTTGCTTTTTCATTTTAGAAACATTAATGAATTCATGCCAAATGATTAATAATATTACATTGGAAAGGTTTCTCTTTCAACAAAGTATGACATTTTGATATGATATAAATTACCTCATTAAAATAATGCAATTATGAATTTACGCAAATAATTAAACAAAAAAAATGTACATGCATTTACAAATCAATTTTCTTTCATAATTTTACATTCTCATTTTTAATTTCGTTAATAATTACATTGGGAATTGTTCTAGAAATTGTTCTGAAAATGGGTAACATGAAATATATACAGCTCTTGAAAAATAGTGTGTTAATTGATACACGTATTGTAATTAAATATAAAACAAAAAATGCTAACATGAAAAGATCTTGCATCTGAAAAAGATATATACCAGGTGCAGCTTTGTCACAAAATTGTGTACTTTTAAATCAATTGACTTAAGGTTCAAATTTTCTATTGTCAAGGTAAACGGAGGCCATATGCCACTTATTTTTTTTAATCTTGTGTAGTCAAAGAACATGTTAATGTATATTAAGTTCATAAAATCACCACTGTGAGGTTTATACATTACATTATATATCATTGATTCTTTTTTGTTTACTTCTTCAAAACATAAAAAGTATTTGTATCCTCTACAGATTCATAACAATTTTCACTGTACAGTAAAACTTCGATACAATGGACAAATTTGAAAATTGTTAAATCATCCTATTATGTATTGGTTTGCATGCTTAAAACCAAGTAATGTTTAATAAACATGTGATCACACAGCTCCGACAGTTTAAGCGTGCAATCAGTCGATTATTGGCGGATGTGACTTTGTCTATAAATTTAGTGTCATTTATTTTCTCAATAAATGAAAAGGCAGATAAAGAAATCCTGCTTTATTATTTAATGAAATTTCAGTTTTAGCAGAAAACCCCTTGCCCGAATTAATCCATTATATCGAATTTTTACTGTATTGTTTAAGTTTATGACTTAATAAATTGTTCTTTTTTGTACTAATCCTGATGAATTATATCCTGTTAAAGTATTACCAACATTACTTGGCCGCCGACGAATTTTCAGTCTAGAATAAATTTCTCCAATTGCCATTATATACAAAATAAATATCTTGTCTACTTTTAATGACCGTCACTAAAATATCTAAAAATTTTGTAAATGTAGTGGGATTATCAATATCATAGGATACTTATTTTGAAAAGTAACAATTAATTTTATATTCGGCGTCCGTGGCGCAGTTGGTAGCGTCGCTGGCTACTGTTACGGATGTCTCAAGTTCAATTCCCGGTGCGGACGGTTTTCATAGATTGACCTTTCAATCGATTTATGAATTTCTGTTCGTAGTACGAGTCCTCCCTCCCACCCATCCCATCCTCAGGGGGCGTAGCTGGAGCGATTAGCTAACCACTAGTCCTGTCCTAGCCCTATCCTTCTATCCCTACTCTCTTCGAAAAAATAGAGGTTGAGCAACTGAGTAACAAGTAGTTCTCGTAGAAAAATTCTGTTATGATACCTCCATTAGGAGACCATATGCTCCACATTGGGAGCGGACATGGAAAAAAAATATCAGTTTTGGAATTTATTGAAATTTCAGCTCTAGTTGAGTATGGCAACATTCTCAACGCAATGGTGGCAACTTCACTAGCGGCCAAGTTAAATTGGTACATCTATAACATCTATTTTATTATTAATTTACGATGCAATTTCTATTGTTTTGCATACATTGTCATTATTTTGTTACAATCATCGAATCATGTATCTTAATATTCATCTCATATTTTGTTAATCACTCACCATCAAAGTTGTTATTAGTGTTTTAAATAAAAAACAAATCTCACATTGATTTCTCAGTGTTTTATTTTTTCTCTTGTAGGTATAGATTTGAAACTTTTGACAGCCTAGCCATGTTTAAACCACAGCCCAGACTCAATTATTATTATACAAACCATAAGTAAATTAAGTATAACAAACAGTTGCATAAATTAGAAATTAATTGATCACTATTATACTTTATTTATTTTTAGAATCGCCATTTTGTATATGTATTAATTGTTGTTTAATGACTTTAACTATGTATTCATTTTAATTGTTAAATTTATATTCCATATTGTCACTGTGTATTATAAATATGTAGACTTAATGTATCACTGTGGAGACATGATATTCGGTGTGATACAATCACATTTATCGAATTAAAAAAAAATACATTAATTGAAGTTGGCTGAGAGATTTTTCCGTGGCAATCTCACAGAAAAATGTAAATCGTATGTAAGGATTGTTACGAAAATATGCATTTTCAAAAATGAGTGAAGAAAGCGATTTTATAATTCAATTAAAAACCACATGTATTTCACTAAATACACAAATTTTAAAAATTCTTGGTTACTATGGTAAATTTCAAAGCACAGTATATGTTATACAATTACTTGGTAAAAAAAAAATATATGCGTCAAAGCATACTCCTATTTCAGTATAGTGTACATAACTTGGGAAACCCTTATCTAAGCATTAAATATATTCATTAATAATCCCCATAACCTACCATAGATACTTCAATGTCCTACCCTGACTGTTTATGAATACCAAACAAATTCAAATTAAGAATTTTTCACTATGACATCAGATCTGTCAAAAGTTTTCATTTTTATATGTTCATATTTTTCATTTCATAGGTTTTTCTATTGTATATATTATTTTTATTTCGTCTTTCCATATGTATGGCTGAAGTAATAAATAAGGTATAAAAACAGTAAAAAAAACTACTATAAAATTGACAATTATAAACCTGATTTTTTAATAAGATTATTCATTCTCAGATTGCTCAAACCAAAAAAAAACTATCTAAAACTAAAGAATGTATCAAACAAATTTCAACATTTGTTTATTACTTGGAAAAAAGCCTAAAAATATCTTGGAACCTAGAAGACGAAATCTTTCAACACTTCTGTGTTGCTAAATACAAAAGAGGTATCCTCAATCCATTTGTATCTCAGTGGCTGGACCACCATTTGTAGATCGACTATTTAACAACATTATCGGAAATGTTAAAAAAAACTGTTGAATGATCGGCAAATGCCAATATGTAAATAACTGAAATACTTTATTTCTATAGTTGCATTTGGATAATCAATAACCTTTTAATGTAACTACCCTCAATTTCCTTCAATTTTAGAATACACGAGTGTGCCCAATTTTGAAACGGAAAATAAAACAAATATTGTAACAAAATATTCTATTATTAAATCATCATCAAATAACAAGTAAGTTTCTTTACTGTAGGAACTCTCACTAAATCTAATGTGTCTATGTTTGATTTAATATTTAGACTACAGTGTATCAAATATTATAAAGAGTAAAGTGTACTCAAAGTTCTGTTATTTTCAGATTATATCCGGGAATCAACCAAACAAATAATCATACCTTAAACGTAATTACCTGTAAAAATGAAACTGAAAACAAGGAACTTTTAAGTGAAATTAAAATATTGACCAGTGAATTGCGGAAGAAGGATGAAACAATAGCAAAGATCTGTCTAAAATACTTACATCTAAAGAAATCGAAAGAACAGCAGGTGATATATTCTTCTATAAATGTAGGAATGCCTTTGACACGCTTTTCACGCTAGAGAAATTTTTTGTGATTTTTATAGGCCAATTGTGCGGAATTCATCTCACAAGTTCTATCTTCTAATTATCTTAAATTGAATGCACTTGGCATAAGTAAACGTATTTTGACTCAATGTTGTTTCACTTTTAAGGTGTTAACTGTCAATTCTTGGTGGAAAGACACAATATTATATTTTAATAATCTCAAATCTTCTTATAGAATAAGGAGTACAATGATATATTACTTGAAAACGCCTTTCTCAAACAGAGAATATCAAAACTTGGTTCAAGAGTCGTGTATGTGAAGAAATACTGATTTTGAGAAAGCTTATTGGATACTTCTTGCAAGGTTGCCAAAGGAAAAAACAATATTGCGATTATTTTTACAAATTGTAGAGTGAAAAACAAAACGTTTGTTTAACAAATCAAATACTAATTTTTGTTATTTATAACTTACCTTGTAATCCGACAAACCCTATAGAGATCTAACTAATATAATATTGACTGTGTTTAGGCGAAAGGAATTCAGTCTCAATTTTTTGAATAATGCTTTTATTTGAGAAGCACCATGTACACAATTAAATACAAATTGTATCAAAAGAAATTAAGCCACAAATGCTAGATTAATGTTAAACTTACCTCAACAAAAAATTTTCTACGAGAACTGCTTATTACTTGTTTCTCAAGGGCTAGGGCAGGACTAGTGATAAACTAATCACAGCTGCTGTGCCCTGTTTATAGGGATCTGTAGACATCTACCCAAAAATGTGTGACGCCATTTATGGACGACCCCCCAATACAAACGCAACTATGAGTAAAACAACTAAATTTCCTGACATTCAATTCGATAGTTTATTATCATGAAACAAGAAATATGGTAAAGATCATTGTTTACATTTTGTGTACAATTGGTACACACAGTATAAATTTATGTTTTAAATATCTCAAAAACAGTTATACGACATTTGCTTAAATGTTTATAAAAGATAACTTCAATACAAATAATAAAATATATATAACATTTTTGGTTTTCAAGTAATAGCTGTGTGAAAAATATATATTGCCTTATATGCATTTATTTCCCTTCTCTGGACATGGTGGATTATTGTTTTAAAATGGTGGAACCCCTATCTATCATTCTCGCATTCATCGTTTTTTTTTTGACAGGCCCATTAAAAAACGATAAATTATGGTTATACTGTAATGAAATTAAAGAAATAAAATATTGGTGGGTCACTTTCAGTCAAAATTGAGTTTGATACAAATTTGGATTCCTGTTACAAAAATGAACTTTAGTCACATTTTTAGTGACATTAAATTATTTTTCAATCATTCCACAAGGTATTTTCATTATATGTTCGAAATAAATCATAAAACCATTTTTTTATGATTCTGCTGTCATGTCAAAGGGCAACAGCAAAACAAATTCTGAGCGATGAATCATAAACTGGGATTTCAACTTTAAAACACCGTTTATATTTCATTACCCTGAAAACAGTTTCAGCTGTTGGCTGTATTTTTATTTATGGAGGCTGTACTGGATTATCCACATTTTTAACCAATCGCAGGCTGGTTTATAAAAGATAAAATTCTGATAAATAATTGTTTTGAATAAATCAGTATTTGATTGGCTGCGAGCTTGTTCTAACCAGTATTATCGAAAGGTGCATGACTTTTTTCTAGTATTACATTTTATTAATGCGTTTAATTTTTAGAAGTTTCCATCTTATTTTTGAATAACAACATTCATATTCATTATTCTATACTAGTTACTAAATACTTCTTGGACCACATCCGATCCCATCGGAGCATATGACCGGCACATGGTGCTCCCGTGATTCCCTACCACCCGAGTTGCGTTGAGACGCAGCACAAATACACTAACATCAAAATTAAGAAGTTTCTAGCGTTTAAATTTTATTTACTGTGTCAATTTACTATTTTCAAATATTACTCAACCTAAAAAATTATGCAAAACCACTCTTTTAGTGACCTAGATAATTCAAGTTAACAATACCATATTCACTTATTATTACTCTCAAACTTTTTAAAACACATTTGTATAACTACTATTTTCTCATTTTATTTTTGTAAACAACTTGTCTCATTGTAAATGCTTAATAATTGAAATGTTTTATTTATCTTACTGATCAAATAAACATATGCTATGAAGAGAAAACTTTGACATAAATAATACCAAAGATAAACACCACTTTGCACATGTGCAATAGTAAAATTCCAACATATCTATCACTTTATTAAAACTATAATACCTACTTCTCATCTTTTGCACTATCTCTCTAATTCGTCTCTCAATTATGTTGAACACATAGAAAACTGGAAGCAGAATCTGGAACCAAGACCTGACCCCTGACCATTGAATTGACTCGCAAAAAAACTATCATTTTAACAATTTTAAAGTGTTTTCAAACAATCAAATAATGAGCTTTTAAAATTTTGCAGTTTGTTTTCCTATATAAATAGTACTTTGGGAAAGACATCTTACCCACACAACGTTTCAAAATCATTTCCTTCTAAAGGTAAAATATGAAATACCTAATGTAGAATAGATTTTATAGACCATGGTGTAAAGCAAAATTAACATGTCTGCCTTCCAAAATGGTGCAGTTCTGAGAAAAGATAAAATTCATATTTATTAGTTCAAAGTACCCACCGAAGCTATGAAAATATTTTTGGTTCACAATGATTTTTCCGATCCCGATGCAATTGGGTTAGTAGTTTCCGCAGGAGGCGATGGAAGATGGGCGGATATGAGATTACTTAACAGTCACGAGCTGTCATCAGAGTAATCTTTCTTTCGCTTCCTCCTCATTCTCTTCTTCTTGACAACGGACGGAGCTTCTTCATCCATTGGATGACCGATCAGCATGTTTTCTTCCGGCGGGGGGTGATGCTGCACACATCAAAAACAATTTATTTATCAGTAGCCATATCATAGAAAGATTACAACAATTTTAACATTAAAAGATACCAATAGTTTATTAATACCCACCGCAAGTAATTATTAATAAAATCATATTTATCACTTTTGTGTGTGTCAATTCTTGGTGGCAAGGCATTTATTTATTTTTAAAAATAAAACACAAATTTTTCTGCTATTTCTACAATTTTATCAAAAAATCAGAAATGGTTTTACTATTCAGTTGAAAATGCTTGTGGAATTGATACGAAAAAATGTGTTTTATTTTTTATAAACCGTATCGTCAGTGGAAGTAACAAAATTGGCAGAAATTAGGTAAGTGCACTATGAGATTCTTGGATATCAATTCTTTGTCTGGAATAACTTAGTAGGTGCATTAATTATACCAGGAAAAATACAGCACTTTATTTTATTAGTAAGTATATTAATGCAGATTTCTAGGCAAGCAACTGTCCCTGTCTATTGATCCCTAACATTTATTAATGTTAAATTAGTATAAATCCATCTATATTTTGATATTATAATTATCTATATAACATAAAATACCGAGGCTAAAGACTTTATCCTACAAGCTACAATTTTCATTTGCTGTTTACTCAGAACTGTCAGTATGTTATTTACCAACTTCTTATCATTTATTGTTGCAAATATTTACCAAGGCATAGCTGTATTTGTTTACGTCATCATTATCTTTTATGTGAAGTGAAACTACCCTACGAATTTAAAAATAGCAGTGTCACATGAAGGCAGAAGAGGGAGTTTTACGAAATTACGAAAATTTCAGAGATGAATAGCAATACATCAATCGCCGTGCTTCACCTCAAGTCATGGTATGTCAAAGTTACATTTCACTTGATTCTTTTCTCTTCTATCTTTCTACATTGGTTGCACAACACTTTGTAATCGGGCGCCTAGAACAATAGATTTTAGTCTACAGTGGGTGTTTTTTTGTGATAAGTGCAAAAATATATTACTTTCTTAAAATCAACACAACTTCTAAACCATTCAATATTTTCGATTCAAATTTTCAAGAGAATCATGACATTTAACCTTTCAATTTAAAATAAAAACACCCCGATTACACCATAATTTCACAATATTTCGAAACTAGATATAAAAACCGGTTATTAATTCAGTAAATTGCAATTGAATATGTTATCAATCTGAAATATTTAACAAATTATATTTAAAACTACTTTTCCGACCCAAAACTTCGACCCTTATAATTTAGCAGGGTAATAGGACACATGATAATTAATTACGGTGTTGTATTTCGCGCCGACAAACAAACCCGTTATATTACGCGTCCCGCAAACAACCGACAGTATAAAAAAACGTGATTTCACTTGTCCCGAAAACAACGTGTTAAGCCACATCTGGTTGTTCTCAATCGATCCAACATAATTATGTTCATGTATTCATTCGGTCGCAGTGGGGATGAGCAGAGCTAAGGTTAGAATAATATACATTGATGAGCACATACCTTAGCAGTGTGTTTTTGCAGTTCAGATCGGCAAATAAATTTGTGTTCACAGAGAGTACATTGAAAAGGTCTCTCCTTGAGATGAGCTCGTTTAATGTGGAAGTCCCACGCGGAGCGAATGTGGAAAGTCTTGTTGCAAAATTCACACTCGAATGGCAAATTACGACTGTGAGACTGGAAGCAAACAATTTCAAAACACAAATTAGCCAACCAAAAATAGAATGAATTTTCTTTACATCATACTCTTATCTATAATGCAATAGAATGACCTTAACCAGGGTTCTTTAACCGTAGTCGTGGTTCCCTAAATATTGTATAATATGTATAAGCCTTCACGTTTCCAGTAACATCGCGATAATGTAATATGTACCATATATGTTATGATGAAAAGTTAAAATCACACAATGAGTGAAAAACAGTCAAAATACCAGCCGGATGTGCACAATTGTATCAAGCAGGAAAGGTTGATAACTCACCACTTTAAGATGTCTGGTGAGACTGGAGTTAGTTGGATATCTTTGTTTACACATGTTGCACTCGAATGGCTTCTCTCCAGTGTGTGTCCTTTCATGGGCGACAAGACTGAACCCTTGATAAAAAGTCTTTGGGCAGTAACTGCATTTTAAGCTTTTACCCTGAAGCGGTTTAATGTGCGTTCGAAAATGAATCTTCAGTAGAAGCTCTGACCCGAAAGACTTTTCGCAAGCCTGACAGGGGAAATTCTTCTCTTCCAGATGCGTGGGCATGTGCCTCTGGAGACTGTGCATGAATTTAAACGTCTTCGGGCACTGACTGCACATGAATTTATTATCTTCATTATGCGACAGCATATGAGTGTGAAGATACCCTCCATTTAAAAATGTCTTATCGCAGATATGGCATTGTCGAGGTTTAGCGAAGTGAAGTCGAGTTCTATGATTCTGCATACTCTTTCTAGTTCTATAAACTTGCTTACAAATGTCGCATTCGAAAGACGTCGCAGTTTCATCATCGTCTTTTTTATCTGGATCTTTTGCATCAGTTTGAGCTGCAATTGGTACTTCACCGTCGTCTGGCTCTGGCGTTTTTATCTTCTGTATCTTGGGCCTGCGTCTAGGCGCTTCTAAATCCGCGCCATTGTAAGGTTTTCCATGACTGTGCCATTTGTAATGTATCAAAAATCGTTTTGGATGATTAAAAATAAGTTCGCAATGCGAACACGTATAAAATGCCAATACGTTGTTGTTTAAGGCTAGAGCGTTTTCATTTGTTTTGTATTCGATAGCTTTGAGGGCTTCACCGTAACTGGCCGAAACTCCGTGATCGACAGGATTATTTTCCAAGGACTTTTTGAAGTCTTCCGAGTCGCGTATGAAACCGTGTTTATCCCGGAGAAAGGGATTATTATCGTTGCCGACATTCGTGTTGTCCTTGCAGCCTAAATTTTCGTATTCTCTTCTGACTCGCGATAGAACTTGATCGTCTTCCAAATCATCAAACATTTTGATTCGGGGTGAACTGTCACAGATGGATCGATATTGTAGAATGTTTACATGATTCAATTATATTATAAGTACCTGATCATACGTCATAAAGTAATTCTTCAATATTACTCAACGAATTCTTAAGATAGATAAACGAAGTCAGCGGACAATTAATAACAATAGTAAATTATAGCATTATTTTGTCCCGACATCAGCTGTCAGTTTATTTTCATTTTGACATAGCCTGTATGTTTTCTTCTTTTTCTTTGATTATTATAAAAATAGAATCTATTGTACCTACCTACCTAATTTGTAGGTAGGTATGTAAACTCAAACATTGGCTATACTTTGTTTACCTATGTTCAGTTCCTTGTCATTATTTTCACCAAAGTGGTGGGACCAAAGGTCGGAACAGAATTATGGGAGCCAGGATTTAAGTCAGTTTGTTCAATATTGAGAAATACTTCAAATTGCGTCTAGATTCCTTGGCATTGGTTCATCATATATTTTTATTTTCCTTCATGAGCTTTCGTTAATATGTCTTTAATGTTTCCACATAAAATGATCATAGAATGTTACAATTAAAATATTTTGATCAATGTTTTCACTTTCACCGCTCTCAATTTTAAACTGCTAGATCATGGGGTCTCCTAACTACAGCCCGCTAACACCATCAATCTGGCCCGCAAATATCTCACTCACTGATTAGGTCCAATACGAAAATTTGCACACAATTGAAAACTACAGTACCTACCTATGTTGGTATGATGAGCTAGCTAGATCTTTGAGACTTAGTGGAGGAGTCAGAGTGACCCTTAGGCTAAAAAGTTTGGAAACCCCTGTACTAGGCAATAAATTAAATATTTATTTCAACAGAAATTGTCTAACTACACTTGTAGTAGGCCTGCCTTTTATATCTTAAAATGATTGTATTAAACTTTTAGATTCAGTCAGAAATTTTTATTTATGTTGCATATTATTTTGTGTCTTGGAATCTTGTATAATATATCCATAGCCAGATTACTTTATAAAATAATTTTATTATTCTTTTGATCTAATGCAGTGATTTGAAACTTTTTCACATCCCGAATGGCTTGCATATGACAATAGGCACTTCATTTTAATTTTCTTGGTTAAATATTTTGGAGCTTAAGCTAAAATCAAAGCCCATTAATTTAATCACATTATGGAGTGCACCCATACACTGTCATTACCCATCAGTATACCATACATCCATCAATGCACTTATTGGTCGACTTACCCTAGCAGGATAGTGATACTGTTTGACTTTCGAGAAAGACGATACCAACATCACCCACTTTCTATCTATGTATGGTTGTTCACTGGATAAATGTCACATAAAGGTAGAATGTATAAAATTTAAATTAACGTCATGCTACCTGTACCAAAGTATTAAAAAGCTCATTTTTGTGACGGGCATCTTATGCTTCATAAGCACTTAGCTGCCAACTACTGATCAATTAGATCAAAATATTTTTTCGATGTATGTAAAAACTAATGCAATGGTTGAGGAGCCAAACACAAAATAAAGAGCGAAGCACTTCCAGTGATGTAGCTGAAAAGATTAAACCCATATGCAATAGTTTTGAAATTTAATTTCATCCAAGATATGAAATATAAAATTAAAGAAATGTCATTGAAAACAGGTAATTTATATTTATATTTTGATATCAGTGTACTGTTGTCATTGAAGCATCGAATATTATATTAAGTATATTAAAATGAGATTTATGTGCCCTTTTCAATTCATTGCCTAATCGTGTGTCCCATTAATGTATTGTGAAATAATCATAGAGGTGCAACAAGGTGAATTATCTGTACAAAACTTTATAATAATTGTTAATAACAATACCATATTAAATTCAAATAAAGCTATATCTCCAGCGCCAGTATAACTGACCAGTACCTAGTTCTTCTTTCTACGTGCAATTTTCAGCATCGTTTCCTGTCGCTGTAGCTGATTGGTAATATTTTTACCTTTTGTCATACTTCGTTGAAAGGTCAAGAGTACAAATCCCTAAATAAACACTTTCATATTTTTTTTTCAGTTGATTTATGAATAAATGTGTGGTAATCTTTCTTGTTTATTTACCAACGCATCAATCTTTTTCAAGACAATTTTATACTCTAAATATTAGCAGTCTGAACATGACATTCAAATTCACAGCAAAAAACTTTGTTATGCTAATAAATAAATAAAACATAAAAGGATAGTATTAAAATTTATTTATATTTATTGATTACATTGATTATAATTTCCATATAAGTGAGTCATTACTATGTACGTACTGCTTTGAATGAATAGAAAATGCTTCACTATCAATTATGCTACTCCATACCTGAAATGAAAAAATAATTATATATGTAATTATATAAAACAAAATCTGTAACAGTAAGCTTGATGACTCACTAATGGGTTCTGATACAAGTGATTGCTATCATAATTCAAACTATGCATTGATTGTTATCAAGTATGGTACTCTTCATGTACAATGTAGCTACTAATTTAACATTTGCAGTACCTGGTCATTTCAATTCAATATTTATACGGTTCTACAAAAAAAAGACTAGAGATATGATTTTTTATTATCACATTATTTGATATGGGTTTAGCAGATCACGTTCCTTTATTATTTTGCCATATGTGCTCACTATTCAAAACATATGGCCACCTCATGCTGCCTCAAAGATTGTCTGTCTAAATATTATTTATATAAACTACATGAATCCTCAATGAAAAATTGCAGGAGTAGTTTATGAAAGTTTGAAAGTTACTATTACAACAGTGAAAGTCGACAGTCAAGGGAGATGTTTATAATATATAGAAATATGCTATATAATATAAATAGTATAATAGTTCCAATTTTGATACCGTATAACTCATTTCTATAAAAGTTCATATTTGTTTCTTACTGCTTTCTTGATAATACAACCGCCTAGAAGTGATAGCATCAATGTTCTTCAGTTGATCCACGGCACCTTTCAAAATGCTGTGAGCATCTTCAGAACAACTGATCAGAGCAGAATCTGCCATTAGTCCTAACTGCACTCTTCCGTTACATGTCAAAAGTGTGACTCCAATACCTAAAGAAGGTGTTTATTTCAAAAACTTCTTAGTTTATAATTTAAGACATCGACTGAGGGTGCTTGATGGAATTTCAATATCAAATTTAAAATTTACTTAGTTTATCATATATTATTTTGATTTAGTCATGTTTCTATAGAATGATTTACATATGAATAAAAGAGTTATCCAACACACAATATAAATTTAATATACATTTTTAGGCTTTCGTGGTTTGTGTTCATGATATTCAAGATTTTTTTTCTGGAAAAACACTTTTGTGATAGGTGTTGATCATCAAATGTTTCAAAACTGTTACATACTAGATAAAAACCATTTAAATGCCAACATTGTGTTTATAAATCTACTGCTAAAGGTGACTTGAAGTCACATCAAATATCACATACTGGAAAAAACCTTTTAAATGTTGCCAATGAGATTTTAAATCTGCGCGTAAAAGAGAATTAAAAACTCACAAATTATTACATTCTGAAGAAAAACCATTTAAATGAGACAAATGCGATTTTAAAACTGCTTTTTCACGTTACTTAAAGATACTTGAAATGTCACATACTGGCAAACACTCACTTTATAAAATTCATATTCTTCCTGTAACCATTTTTTTTTATGATATTATAAATCTGGAGTTTATTATACTCCATAGCGAGATTAGTACAAGTATTTGTACAATAATTGTTGTTTATATGTTTATGAAATAGTGTACGAAAATAAATTAATATTTTTTATAATCTAAAGACATGCTTCGCAATTTATGTTTTTATCATTTAGTATTATAATTTGTGACTTTTAAAATAGTTTTTAATACTGTTTTTATTCGTTTATGTTTTTATTCTTTGTATATGATAATAAAATTGTTTACCACTAAACTATTTAGGTATTAAAATAACCAGCGATACATTTTAACCTTATTTATTATAAACCATCAGCCTATAACCTATTGAACTAGAAATTAAGTCTCAAAAACGATATAAAATGCCTAGAGTTGGGATAGGGTCCACAAAAAAAATTTGCTTCAAGAAGGGGTCCGCGGACTACATAAGTTTAAGAACCTCTGATATAGATGATTTGATATTTCTTTATTCTCATTTCATAATTGTAGGCAATTATCTCCATATATATCACCATCAGCAATTAAATATCACATCTATGTTAAAATGTAAAAAGTTAGTTATGAAAGATAATAAAAAGTTCAATTATTCAGAGTGCCATCGATTTGATACAATAATATGATTAATAATTCTAATAAAATATCTATACAATATATGAGACTCCAATGCTATCACAATAACAAATAACTTTCTCAACTGACCTGTTGTTCCACGGTGAGGAACAAAGAATACCATGTCCCGGATAGCGTGACCGTCACAAATCGTGATATCGGAAGGTCCTGGAAGATTACTTACAACTAGTGTTGCTTGTTCGCTGCACATCATTGGGCGTAATATTGACTCTGGCAAGACATGTCCAGCGACACTCATTAGCCAATAATTCACCTGCAATCAAAATTGTCTGTAATCAATTTCTATAGCTATAATTTGTTTAATTATGTTTGTAAATCATAATATAACTTTCCATCTAGAAATAATTGCCGATTTAACATATTTTCATTAAAATATGATTTTAATGAAGTTAAATTTGTCAAAAATATGCATGTTGAGCTACAAAGGCTTTAAATGACATCTATGAACATTTGATTGAATTAATTCAGTAAACATCTACTTATCCAATTTAATTCGACCCTGCTACAATCATCAATAGTCTATATCATAGATTGATTGAATATCGATTGATGAAGTGTATTTAGTTCACTTCAGTTTTGGTTTTCGTACAGAAAAAACATTAAATATCAAATTGCTTTGAAAGCATATCAGCATAGTTAAATATGAATGTTGTGTTAGGGAGTAGACATGAACGAAGAAACTATATTTCTTCACATTCCATCTCAAAATCTCATAAAACAAAAACATTTGCAACATGACTAAAATTATATAATTGAATAAATAATATACAACAATAAAAAATTTGGCATGGAAGGTAATTGTCAAAATCTATTTAAAAAACTTGTGTAACAGATTTTGTCTGACCATTCAGGTTGAATATTTAAATGTTAAAATGGACATTAGCTAACAATGTTAAAGATCTTCCCAATGGAATTGCTGGTACTACTCTTGGCTAGGTGAAGCAATTTTCCACCATTTGGTACATATTAGATTTTAGTTGACATTAGGGTCATTTCGCCAGTGGTCGGCCAGTTAAGCGACAGGTGTACTTTCAAAAGGGATTTTGAGTCAATGAATGATAAATACATATTTTTTTCGCTGTTATTCCATTAAACAGTGATTAAGTAATGTAACCAACCAAAAATAAAATAGTTAATATTGTACCAAGCATAAAATAATAGAAGTTTACAAAAAAATGCCAATTCTCCCACTGGTAGGCCTTTCGTTGCCCAGTGTTCGGCCATCACTATGAAACATCATAAATATCGTGAACGAATTTACTGAGAGTAGACAGAACAATAAAAACCATAATGATGCAAAGCATGACAGTATAAAGTATATTTTTTAGCGATCCCCATATAACATGAACTTGTCGAAACTTGCAAAGTATAAAATATGTTTTTTTCGTATTGCATCATATAGGTCAGTAAACCGCAGGTATACGTGTGACAAGTGGCAAGACTACCAATTAAAAAAAAAGTGTTTTTTTAAATGTATCCACTATTATGTTTTAAGCTCAAAAGACCGACTGACAACGACTGACTTTAGGAACACTCGCCCTATGATTAGTTTTTCACTTACTTGAAAATCGGCACCATATCTTAGCTTATTGGTGTGTCTTCTGACTTCAACTAATCTCTTCAGTAAAGATATATTATTTCCAGTCAATGAATCCATCTGATTGATCGGAATTGTCAACATGGCGACAGAGAACTTGTTCTCCAATTTGAACGGCTGCTCATTAACATCCGGATTTATTTTCAATTCTTTTGTGTCCATCCTGACGGGCACAACTGCTGTCATGTATTCTGGCACCAGTGGTTTGTCCAGCAAACAGCACTAAAAACGGATTAATAAATATCCAAATAACATTCATAAAAACAAAAAAATGATTATTGAAGGAACGGTTCAAACTATTTTGGATTTTTTTCACCATGTCTGCTCGCAATGTGGGCACCACAAATTAAAGCTAATGGACAATTCAACAGAACTTGTTTATCCAAGAATTAATTGTAAGACAGTCGTTGTTCAATCTGCCTCTTTAAGGCTTACGAAAGAAGGATTGAGTTTGGAAAATATTAGATGTTAGCTTATTGCCACACTCCATTTTCAGTATCAGATAGAGGGTGCACGTGAAGGCACTCGATTTATGACAGAAATCCATGCCTGACCTGATAACCAAATGGGCGAAAGCCTAATAGCATTGACCACTTTGTTTCGAACACTGAACCAACTGAAAAGATCTTTCGAAGTATAGAAATATATAGCCGAGTTTCAACCTTTTTCTTCATTTAACTGAACTATAAATATTGTGGAATGAAAATCAATAATTGATCATTTAGTCTGAAATAGAATAAATCATTGTCAAAAAAATTGAAAATATGAAATGAAAATTAGCCTACAGAGAAAGATATATTATTTACCAACTTGCATACCTGTGAGAAATAGTTGTGATAGCTTGCCGAGACAGATGTCAAGAATAAATCAGAAAAGGTGGCACCGGGAATCCTTCCTTTCATTCTTTTGATGGTACTAAGAAGACTTTCTTCGTTTTCCTTATCAGATATCCACGCCACAATCTTTTTGCCAGTCAACACTGGACCGTGCAACACATTATTATCTGGCGGTCTCAAAACCTGACTCATCAAACAGGCGGGAATCAATATCATCCTTAAACCCTTTTTGAGAACAGTATATATTAAATGTAAACATTTTGCTTGGACTTTCTCAAAGCATGTGGAGGCAACCCAGTAATCCAATGATTTTTTGAAGTGTTTTGAAAATATGTATTGAAGTTTCTTATTCCTTTCACATTTCTCATCAGCAATCGTTTTCAAAAGTAATTTTAATAAAACGACACCGTCACCAAGACTGTGATGAATTCTGAATAGAATTGGGTACAGATTCTTACTCTCTTCCGTTTTAGAAGTAGCATCTTTTATCAACGGTTTATTGCTTACTAATATTTCCCAAGCAGCTGTGTTTTCATATGGCAGAATCGAATTACATTTCTCTCCGACGAATTTCTTCAAATTCTCTTCATTGAATTCAACATTCTCATCGAACTCCAACGGCCTTACGAAATCGTCTATTTGAATTTTGTCATTCATTTCCCAAAAGAAATAGCCCAACTTAAATGATCTTTTATACATCATTTTCGGATATGGAGAATTTGTAGTAAATAACTTAGAAGCGATTCTTTCTTTTAATTTGTTTAATAAAAAATCTTTGTCTGATTTGTTGCTTACTTTTAGTGGATCAACTTCTACTAATGCTACAACATTTATTACACTCTTCGCATTATCCTCCTCCAGTGCCCAGATTGTATCAGTTCCGTCCAATAATTCCACAAAACTTCTTCTGTGTTTGGTTTTTAGAATGAAATTTACAATCATTCTATTGGCATACGAAAATAATAGAACTAAAAGAATAATTGGAGCAATGACGATGAATAGAAGAAATGATCCAGCAACGAACAGTGTTTGCGGATTAATGTATTGTGGCCATGAAAGTATAAGTCTGTTTTTTTCCTGAAAAAGTTTACATCTAAGGTTGTTAAAATGTTTTCTAATAACTTCCATAATTATTTGAAAGACACATCAAAATATCGAGTGGAAAGAACTTATTTAGGCCTTACAACTATGTCATGAGGAATAAAGACCAGAAATCATCAATTCATATTAAAGTTGAATCAAATATAAACATAAATTTCTTCCACTAGGAAATATAGATTAAATAAATTTATTCCATCTATAAATAGTCATTAATATTCACATTATATATTATTGTTTTTCAGCCTAACAACCCTATTCTCTATCATCTCAGGTGGTCAGCATTGTACTAAATTCCTCTGCTATGGATTTAATAGCCATTATATTGGGCGAATCCTGTAACACTGACAGATATGAGGAATGAATGAAGTATCTCAGTGGAGTGTTAAATTCAGAAAAAACTTCATATATTAAAATACTAAGCTAGAACCTCTTATTTCCATTTGCCACTTTAATTCTGGAAAAAAATAGAGTCAGCCTAGCTACATAAAAAGTGTAGCACTAACTGCAAGTTTGCATGAAGAAATCTACAAATATACGCCCCCAATCTCTGTAATAATACTGTTATAATATACAATACAAGCCGTCACTCTCTTTCCTTTCAAAATAAAAGTACTCATTATACTGACCTTGTTGCTTCGTATTATGTTAATAATCAAAATCAATATAATGGCTGTCGCCAATCCAAACTGCTCTGCGTAAGGTATATGATTTAAAAATGATGCATCGCTATAAATTTCTATCCTTTGTTGTCCACCTGAAGTTTCATTGTATGTAGTGAAAGCATTTTTCAGAAATCCGTTAGTTGAATTCCTACTTCCTTTTAATAGTGATCTGGAATCTATATTTGTCCAATTTAGCCATTTTGGTAGCAGGTCCATTGTGGATACCTTATAAGCAATTGATAAATGATTTTTTAATCCAGAATGCTTGTGTACACTTTAAATATTTTCAAGTTAATAACAGCATATTGTTAATATAGAAGACAAGATGGCTGCTGATGACCATCCATAGGATATTCCCGCGCGGCTCGGGGCACTAAGATGACTTCAAAGGAAGCAAAGAGGTTGACAATTTTGAAGGCAGCATGCATCGGCCATTTACTCCAAATAGTGAGCGAAAATGGTTTAAAGAAGTTAAGATAACAGTAAATATGTACTTAGAATTCCCTATCTGATTAAGGATAGTTAGAGCTACATTCAATTCTATGCAGAAAATAATATATGGAACTATTGCTTATTCCAGTCAGTACTAAGTATCATTTATTCAATACATTCATTCCCATGGTGCTGTTTAACAGTAGGAGTCATGGCACTCAATAAAATCTTAATGTAATCATATATTGAGCTACTACTATGGGTACAGTAATTCCATTCTGTAAGAAATGCTGTTCATATCATAACATGTAGAACCAATAATTGATGGTAGGAATTTGAATGAACACTTTTTACGAGATCAAGTTAATGCTACTTTAAAATAATAAGTCTTTTTACTTTTTACCTTGCACAGTAATATAACAAGTTGAAAGAAGGAAAGCAATATTTACATTTTAATATGGTAACAATAATATGACTTATTGGAATACTGTAATGTGAGGTAACTGTGGCCCAAATCGGAACTGTATTGACAATCGAATGTTTAATAGGAAATTTAACAACAATATTTGTGTTTGAAAGAGTTTAATCAAGATATGTCATTGAGTGACACATTTTAAATATAAGAACACAGCTATTGCTGTTTGAATACATTTTCGGCCAAAGTCACCTCACATTCCGGTATATATTTGTCTCGATTTATCTATTTGTCTGTAACGCAGCACACACACACACTCTGTCTGTCTGCCTATTGAGGGAATTTTGACAAGAAGCACTACTACGTGGTAATTTCTAGTTAAGATATTATAATTAGTCAACATTTGTTGTAGTTAGTAGATTAGATGTAACAAGAGAAAACCATTTTATTCTGATTCAATTGATATAGTGTAATACATAATAGTTTCAATGCGGATCACTCAGTTTATGGATTGGCATAAGGCACAAGTTTTGTTTTCAGTGGACATTTAAAGCTACTCAACTAAATTATAATAAGCAGTTGATTTTACAAATCTGTAAAGAACTGTCTGTGCAAAACATTTATTTGAACACAGAATTATTCCGACATAATGGGAGTCCCTAAATTTTCAGGGAATACTTTTGCTAATAAATGGGGAAAAACTATCATTTCGTATTTTTAAAGTACCTAATATTTAAGTTTGCTTTCTACCATACATTTTCTCTGAAAGTTCCTGTCTATGAAATAGATACATAAATATCATTATGAGTATTACGAATATTACACATCAATGGATACAATCAACCACAACAAACTATTTACATACCTTGTATGATTCAGTTCCAAACAGTGTACTGCACCAGACAGCACCAAGTTGAAACTGAAATAATTCGCTGTTTTCACTTTGAGGAAGCCTTTCATAAGAACTTAGTAAGAGAGTTGAGTTAATCTACTTAAATTTAACGCGAGCATCTGACATTTCTACGTACCTGAAAAAGTAAGTAATTATAAGCTACATATAAATACCTTGCATGGCTTCCTTGTGATGACATTTTGTGAAATATGATATTGAAGGGCGTTAAAGTGCAGGCAATAATAATTATTCCATTATACATTAACACTGGGTAGTTAACAATGCGTAAATACTTAAATACACCCTGACATTGGATTATGAAATAATTATTATCGCTCAATAATCTCGTGTCATTTTCCTCTATAAATTTTCATTCGGAAAAAAGCCTGGTCGCTGGTATGTCTTTTTAACACTTACAAGGTTTTCAGTCACTTCATAAATTAACACATTTCCTCAAAAAAAGTTGAAACTATATTCTGCATGCTGACAAATCTATCATAAGTATCTGTTTTTTCCTCATACATTACAGCTCTTACAGAAAGAGGGGGCAGAAGGAACAGCTGTAATAGGTTTCACTTTTAGGGAGGCTAAAATACTAACAAATGTAGTACTAATAAATTGTTTTTATTTGAATTTTAATTTTATTGTGATAGTTTTTCTTCCAAGTTTAGACAATTTAAATGGTTGGGAGTGGCTCGTTAAACTGTGTGCCCCTAGCATACATTGCGTCATATTACTCTGTGGCTGAATACCGCACCCCTATCTGGTCCTAAGTAAACATAGCAGCTGAGTCGACTGTCGATTTAATGCAACCGTAAGCATAAAGTCATAGCAGAGTTTCGTCTCCATAGTTCCCAGCTCTGTCAAAAGAAGCAGGTCATCCTCATTCCTTCTAGAAGGTCATGACCACTCTGAGAGAGTTAAAAAAAAGCTCTCAATAATGATTCATGGTGATATAGTAACTCGGCCGGATAATTATCTTCATTGATGAAATCCATTTTGGATTACTGTATTCCTGGCGTTGAAGAGACCAATTTTGATCTTCAGAATTTCAGCTTTCAGGACCACTGTATGTTTGAACAGAATCTAATGTACACGTACAATATAATGAAGTGTATATACATAATGCAAGTGGAACTTAAAACAGTCTCCTCTCTCCGTGTGCGGAAAATTTCAAACCACATTTCTAATTAGTGGACCATGGTAGTTGTTATACCTTTCCAGGAGGAGTTTTAACCATCCACTGAGCCCAACTGAAGACCCATTGTTGGTTTAATATCCTGAAAGTCTCATATAATAAGGTCAATACAACGAGGGGACTCACATAAAAGAATGAAACAATACCCATCATTAATCCGTACTGAAAACGGTCAAAAACGTTCAAACAATCAACAATAAGTTAAGAGCAACTTAATGGACTGTCACCACTTAACATAAATGTCTGTTACTTAAAACTGATAAGCGAATGTGCTAAAGCTAAAATACGGAAAGCTTTAATAGTGTATAAATGATAAAAAGCTGTGGGCCACCCAGAAAAATAAACAACTTGGTGGCAATGTAAATCCACAACATCAAAAATGTCATTTTATCTAATGGTGTCTTAGGAAAAAAAACCATTGCTTTATTTACAAATATATTCTTTTATTATTCAAATACATACAAAATAATAATATAAATAAAATTGCGATAATATAAAAAATTAGGTAGCTTGTATTACGAGTAGCTTGAGTTATGTCAAAAATATTAATTTCTTCATTTACAAGTCATTATATCTTAAAAACAGTTGGTGAGTTTAGTTAAGGTTGTCATAATTGAATCATTTTATTAAATTAGGCATACTCAATAAAATTACAGTTGAAATTACAATCATTCAAATTGTGACATAGCAAGATGTTTATTTATCAGTGAGGAAAATTTCACAAAGAAAATTTCTATAACAATTCTTAAATAAATATGTTTCAGAATCAAAAATATAATCTCGATGTTTTGAATAAATGCAATAACTTAAATATGAAAAAAAAATATGTATTTACTTCACGGGAATACATAAAAATAATTACCATCATTTTTAAAGTGTTAACTATCAATTCTTGGTGGAAAGGCATTATATTTAAAAAAAATAATTATCAACATTTGGTGTAGAAAGGCGTGGGTTGGGGGAATTGATTGAGGCGACCAAGATTCTCTCCAGACAGAAGAAGAAGAATTCTGATCAATATCATGAGAGCAAGGACTGTGGAATTTACTGCCTTTGCCTATCCATATTCATGTGACTGCTCACCAATTATGCAACACAAAAATGCAACAGTCAATTCAAGGTCGATCCAGCTACACTATATAAGATAACTCAACATCTCTCTTTTTGCTGATTATTTTGCTGATTGTATTGTTACAAAGTGATGATTCATTATAATATATCCCTCATACAGTACATAAAGCTTAGCCAGCATATGAGGATCTTACCTGTGAAGAATCAGGGTTCAAATCATGGATCAAAACTCTTTATAAAACTGTAAATGCTACATTGAGCAGGCCAAGTCCAGTGTATATCAAAGACACCAGAATTCAAGGATCCAAGTGGTAAAAGACCGGTGGAAGGTTGAGCATAAACTGAGAGAAGGACATAAAGAATGATTCCGAAAACCTTGTCCAGGGCTGACGTCAGAAGTTTTAAGGCCACAGCCAAGTTAGTATTTTTCTGCCCTAGCTCTAAAAGTAAACAACTGTCTTGTGCTATTCACAACAAACCGCCCATTTAAATTTGCTACTACAAACGGTTGTCTCATGCGCTTATGTGTAACATTGGTGCTGAACTTGTGAAAATATGTGACTGCCAAATATGTGAAACCAAGATGGCTGGAGGATGCCTAAGCTCAGCTTGAACTGTAGCGCCTTAAAAGAAGTAAAAGAATAATTATATTCATCATTTTGTTATTTACTTCATATCTTAAAACTTGATACACAAAAGAATTTTAACATTTTTTATGGTAAGCCCAGCAATATTGGTTAATTATTTGTAAAAGAAGAACACATTTAAATGGATATTTTTTGAAAATTATACTTTATTTAAAATCCTAACTGGCGAATTTATAGAAGTATTTCAGATATTTTGGAAGGTGCATTTAATTATTAAGAAGGTGTTATGCTTTACATAAATACTGAAATAAGTCTTGGAACGATTAAATTGTGTCGTGTGGATGAAAAATACTTTAATAATTACATCTATGAGAATCTAATGATAGGCAGGTACATATTTTTACCTTGACATTTTGCTAATAATAATTAATTACATTTATCTCATCTATTTTGAATTGTTTTTTCTATCTATGGAAGCACTTATAGATATTCACACTTTTGTAATGTATACCTTTTTTGTAGCATCATATATATCTTAAAAATACAAATTGCCTGTGTTGACATTCATCATTTCTAAAACTCATTAGATACAAATTAATATTTTAATGAAATTAATCTGCTTAGATTTGAAGCAATTCCATCTATTACCTACTACATTTATCACAATTCAATACAGATAGAAATGAGTCACAATTATGGAAGTATTCCTAAATTTTTTCATTCTAATAAAGGGATTGCAATACTAGACGAATATATCAACAATGATATTACAAAAATAGATTCAGCAAACCAAATTCAATAAAGAATCAAAATATTTGCAATATCAATGATGAAGTCATGATTTTAATTGCGAATTCGATAATAGATTCAACTTTTGCATGGTTCAATATGTGACTGAATACAAGTCATAACAAAACAATGCGCATGTGCTATATGTGACAGGTGTTTCAATGTGTTTGTCATCAAAGACGCCTAGGACAGGATGTGGCTCATAAATTCTGACCTCCTTAAATTTATAATATTCAATAAAATATCAGTTAAATTATCATTTCTATTTTGCATTTTCTGATATTTATTTTTTGTTTTAACAGCTGAAATACCTGGATATTAATATAATATTGTTATTGCAATCCCTCTTCATGGCTTATAACAAAATAATGATTGTACATTTCTATAATATCTAGTATATTTCTGAATACCACACCAAATTTAATAATCTAGATAAAGAGGGGGTTTTCACCAAGATACATAATTTTCATGCTATCATTTCAGCCAGTAATCAGCTTAGCCACTCATTTATTACAATTTACCCTTTTCATTTGCATTTTAGTAAAATTTTTCTTCCTAATTGTCATTTGCATCTAAATTCACTCATTTTCAAGGGGCCATTACATAGAAGAAAAAGGCGAGTATTTGCAATGTTTTAAACATTTTAATAAACTTGAAAGCATGCTTCTTCTATAAAACTTTAAATATTTATTCATGTATCCACTACCTTCTGTACATTACCCATTTCTTGATTTTAAAACTTCTTTCATATACCGATAATAAAGCTAAATTGATTTTTGGGAATCTTACACATTTTAGGTTCTTGGCTTTTAATTTGTTGATAAATATATTGGCAACCCAATTGTGTCTTTTAAGTATGTAAGACATTCATTCAAATATTATTTTAATAATATTTGAATTATGCTGATATGTCATGTGTGAGACAATGTGCTAATATGTCAAAGACATGCTCATGACGAGTTTTACAAAATACCGTATTTCCTCGACTATAAGACGCCATCGATTGTAAGACTTACCTGTATTCTTAAGAACCCGTGATAAAAACTTTTTCCTTAATAAAGAACTCATAGAATGACAATAAAAAGCATAAACTAGCTATCGTATATTAGATACGTATTTTCTTACCACTTATCAGCCTGAAACTTCGTAGTATTTAGTGGCTGATTTTTCCGAATCATTATTTCCCGGGCCTTCCCAGAAAATATCTTCTTTGGCATTTTTGACAGCGAATTCAAAGATTCCAAAATACGAAAATCTCTTAATCGAGGAAATAGAGTAGGTAACTAAAAATATCGCCTTACTTAAGATTGTGGAGAAATCTTTTATTATGCATTGAAATTTCAAGTTACGTTTCATAATTCATTCACAATATAATGATTGTGATTTGATAAATTTGACTTTAAGCTTATTAAAAAGACTGACCCTGAAAATGTCGCCAAAAGTCGTGGACATGATAATATTATACATGCATGCCAAACTGTCTGGTCTAATATATCCTAGAGGCATTAAAGTAACAGTGCTTGAGTTAAATACCACTTCAAGTTTCAATTTATTTTAATACCTAACCTGAATACCAATGACAGCCCAAATGCAATTTTATTGACTAATAATATACTACTTAACCGTAAAATATCCAGAATTTCATTTGTTATTACATATCAATAACAATTCACCAGATTAATAAGAAGTAATACTGTGAATAACAGATGTCAAATATGCAATTTTTATTAAGTTGTGCCAAAGATTATTTTTCTCTTTTTATTCATAATGATATGTAAGATTTTTTTGAATTGGTGCATAGATTTGGGACAGAAGTATTTTTTTTCATAGAAAAATTTTATAAACTCGAGGACGCATTGTCACAAATATTTATTTTTAATACATTCTTCATCTGTATACTTTTCCGTCATTCAGAAATGATACGATACTATTTCAATCAATGATTTGTTTTCATCCATTCTGCAATATCATTGTGACAAATAGTCACAAAATGACATTAGCTTAAATTCCGGTTGAAGCAAGCCGAAAATAATGAACAATATTTCGCAATCCATCATGAAGTTCCACCAATTAATTTTCAATTCAATCAATAAAAATATCTACAATAATATAAAAATTAAAATACAATAATAGATACTGGAAACTTAATTTGTATCATGAAGTCAATACAATAATCAAAGAGATCCTCATTCCAAAACATTTACCTCTGGTTGTCAATTATATTTTGATTAACAGGAGCAACTTAATGTCTTTTGGGACTACATAATCTGAGCTTAACTGTAATTAAATAATGAATGGATTCACAAAATTTTAATTGATTTGTTGAAAGCAAATAAAGGTTCATATTAAATTATAAATTCTTTCATTGAACAAGAAGTACATAATACAATCAATATTCTAGATTAATCCTTTTATTACACACTTTACAAAATGCCTGTTTACGTGCCACAACCATTTTTTTACATCTGGCTATCAAACATAAATATCACATTTCATATCCGAATATATATCATCTTTTATATCATTGGTCCACACCATCTTCACAAAGCAAATGAAACTTGCATTAATATCTACAGTTGATTGAATGTTTTTCTGTTATTTATTGTTATAAAATGATTGTCAGAATTTATTCCTCAAAACTGGTAAAATAATTGTTTAGGCTAGAGACATGTACTATTTAATATCTCCTAAAACAGAGAGGGTAAAACAAGTCGACAGCTTGGCATTTCATTCGTTTGTTACTCTGAAAACATACTTGACCCTATATGTTTTCTTTTTGGTGACAGAAATTATTATGCTCCAATATATCCATTCTCTACCATTGTTTCCTAATAATATACTGGTGTGTAGTGTTGCGAACAGTGACTAACTGTAGCAATACGAGCAATGTGGTAATTCGACAAGATGAAACGTTTTAGAAAAAAGTAATGTCTGGTAAATAAAATGTAATACTTTTCGTCTATTATAATTTACAAGGGATCTTTTCTAATTTTTTGAGATAAATCACTGAAAATGAAATGTCAAGACGTTTCCATAAATATACTTAAAAGTAGTATCTTGCTATAGTTACTATTGCGATGAATATTATTTTCTTATTCTTTTCAACATCATTTTTTTGTGAAGCAGTCTTAAAATAATGAAATTAAAATATCAATAAAGTCTCAGTGAGATTGTTGTCTTATTTGTTAAGCTCAATTTTTCTACTTATAACAACTATTTAGATGGGTACTTGGCTAAATTCTAATGTTTTCCATCATCATGCATTCACGAGTCAAAACTGTGTAATTATATTTTAAAAATTTTGCACCACGTTTTGGAATTTTTAGATAGCCTAATAAGTGTTGTTTTAGCGTTTTGTGTTGAGAAAAAGGTTGAGAAGGGGTGCTGCAATGAGTACACATATTTATTTGCTATCGCGTCTAATGTAATAATGTCAGTGAACCACCTATTAATTTATTTTCAAATAGATTCAGACGGAACAGAAGAAAATATCAACAGTGACAGCAGGAATTTAATTTGAAACATGTGTTTTAACATTATTTATAAAAATTATAAAGAGTAACATATTTCCAAACATCTTAGACATCACAGCTTGTTACCAAGAGATATGTTACTATTTAATTGTGTGGTTATCACTTCATATTTTTTTAGACAAATCTTTGAGAATGAAACTTTGGGTGATCATCTCTAGTAATAATAAAGATTTATTTCAGGACAACTTCTTCATCGAGCATTTAGAAGTCGCCCCGCAAGAACTAGAATCAATTTAAAGAACCTATTGCTTGTAGCATAAGCAACATTTGCATTTTATTTAGTTTCTTTTACTTAATATGTTTGTCTCTTAATCCAACATAAAATGTTGACCCATATAAATGCACACGATCCAACGTAGATGACTCTGAAGGCAGGAGGGATCAGCATGAAGTTAAATGCCTGAGCTGGTAACCAGAACATGCAGCTCGTCTGGAACGTAGGAAGAATTTTGTTCTTGCATTCCTCAAAACAATTTGTTTTCTGCTCCATCAGACTCATTCCTGGGGGGGGATAATATGAAACCGTTTCATGAAGATAAGTATACAATATTTACACTTTATTAACTATATAATCAAAGACTTGCTACAAATTGGCCACCTAACGTGTTCTTTCATTGATGAATGCTTTGCAATGGGCGCATCTAAATAACACAGGGTTGGAAAATCCTAGTGAAAACGATGTTTGCTCACTCAACTTTGTGGAACAGTCAGTGTGAACCTTACACCTATTAATTAACTAATTTGGGTCCTCCATGACTGTGAGGTAATCTAGTAATGACATTGTCTAAATAATTTGAATTGTTTAAATTTTGGACAATTCCATGTGTTTTGTCACCAACGACTCGGGTTTCGCTTATCGGCATCTTCAAACATTCGAGTTTACGAATAAACTCAAACTGACAGTACGTAAATAGTTTATTTCGTTTATTAGGATAAATTATTTTCACTAAGTATAAGAACTACATTGATATTTGAATTAATTTCAATACTGACTTAACTTTAATTGGTAAAATAATTGTATGAACAATATCAAACTCATAGGACTTCTAGGCGCAATTCTAGGTGACCAAGAACCAGCTATCATTAAACGGTTTGGAAGAAATATAGCATAGATACACCTACTGATTTTAAATTGCTAAGGTTCTGTTAGGGTGAATAACTGATGATGTATAATTATGTAAATTTCATTATTTTGATTGCTGGAGTAATTTATGATTATTTTACGAACTCATATTACGTAAAGGATACAACAAAGGGGAGTTAGAGAGATTAAGTTGTTCCTTCAAAATTGGGAAGCTACTTAACTTTTCCTTATTTATTTTCAAAATTTCCTGATAAAACAATTTATGATCCCCCATATTTTGATGCAATATTTAAACCTCATCATCCGTATTGAACGAGTGATTCTCTGACGAGGATCAACATATCATTGTACAAAGAAATTACTTAAAACTTAAATACTAACCTACAAAGAAAATGACTAGTAGAGGTGGTGTTAGCAAAAATTGATCTAAAAGAAGTTTCTTAGCGACTATCTTCACAGAAGTCCCCACGTACTTCTTGTCAAGCCATCTGTACCTAAAAAAACAAATAAAAAAAAATAATAAGGTCTGCATTTATTGGGTCAGTAACTGTTTCAATTTTTGGTCAGTAAGAAACAATGAATGGTCAGTAACTAATTCGCTAGATGATTAGTATACAGTGATCCATTAATAAAACGGTCAGCAATTTATAAAAAATGATCAGTTATTAAATGAAACGCTCAGTTTTTTTAATTAAACCTAACCTTTTTGTATTTGACAATTATTTACTGACCAAACATAATTATTAACTGACCATCTGTTATAACCTACCGACAATTTATGGAATTAACTACTGACCAAATAATTAGTTGTCTCGTACACACACTTTACACACAATTACCAACTTACTTTTTCATTCAAAGGGAACTGAACCAAAGAGTAAGAATTATTAAAAAAAATGGACCAACACTCAAATACTCTTCACTATAACATGGTTGGATATTGTTACACTTATTGGGGGCTCAATGAAGCAGCATTTAATTTGCAAGATTTTGAAAATTAGTTTACAGTGTAGTGTATTGCAACTTCTTTAATAATATTCATTACTCTTTATGTCCTATATGAGAAAGCATGGGTCTGCAAGCCATGGCCCAAAAGTCAAGACCAGCCCGCGAGCACCATGAATCTAGCCAGCAGCAACTGGTAAGACATTTATTGCATCCATTTTATTTCATAAAAGTTAAAGTATGTTGGTACAATGTTATTCAGGAATGTTCAAAAATGGCATTTTTTGCCAGAGCGAATTCAAAAGAATAATTTCGTGGCGACTTCTATGCAAATACGACTTTTATATAAAATTTATGTTTCCTCTTCAAATACAAATCTTCTTAGAAAATCTCTTATTGAGTTGTATAAAAGCAAAAACGCCACTTTCCTTCAAAGTCATATTGTGAGAAATCAAATAAAACCGATACTACGGTAATTCTTATATTTTACACGAACATGTGAGTTTTAAGTGAATTGCTATAGAATATATTAATATAATCCAAGTAACTAAATTTAATGATTTTGTACCGGATAGTGGTGAGTTTGCATGTTAACACAATGTATAAATTCATTTTTCACGGTTTTCTGGGGATATTGCATTTGATTTGTTTAGTTGTATACATACACAAGAATATGGAAAATATTTGTGCATTCATGTAATTTTCGACTTTTTGTGGACAGTGGCGTTTTTGCTTATAAACAACTCAATTCTAATATAACGCTTTTATATTGCTGTCTTTTGTTTTATAATATAGTACAATATCTACTATATTGTAATCTAACCGAATCAAAGAAAACAGGCAAACGACTGTTTAAGATTTTGTCGGTAAACAATTTCATTACATCATTCGTTTCATTCAAAAAATTTGGTCTATGGTAACATTGCCCATATTGTTTGTGATAAGTCTCAGCCTGCCCGACTTTGTGAAAGAGTTAATTTAACCGTTGAACGAAAACGTTTGGAGAAACCTGTTTTACAGTAGCAAAGTTATCAAACGTTTTAGGGTGTCAGTAGTATCCTTCTTTTTTCAAAACTTTTATTTTTAAATAAAAAAACGAGCATAAACATTACAATAGTATTCATTTTTAGATATTCTCTCGACAATTTTGTTCAATTGATGTAAATAATGTTCACTTAAATTCAACTGTCTGATGTCAATAAATCAATTGAGTTAATGAAACTTTATTATCGCTTGTTTAACAAGTTACCAACAAAACATTATTATATTAAAACTTCATTCTATAAAGTTACCAACATTTCAGAGACATGTCGTATAATTTCATAGCTAGAGACTGTCACGGTCATGGGGAGGTCTAATATAATGTGAGGGCTTGTGACGAAGGGGGTAGTGAGGTAGGAAATGTGATATCACAAAACAAAAAGAAATATGTGACAGTTGGGGTTAAAAAAATCACTACAAAAACGACTCACTTTCGGTCCTTTTTTGGAGGTTAGTATTAAATTCAATTAATTATAGAACTTCTTTCCTGCTTCATATCTTTACCGATGTGAGTACGTTTTTTTTATTCTACACAAATCTACGCTAAAACATTTTTGATACTTACCAGTAGTAATAAACCTGCGGGTATACTGCTAGACCGAGAACGCCGAAACGCGTTATCATATGGGGATCGTATGCCATCGGTTGGCCGTCATGCTGCACAAGATATAAATCAAAAACACTGTACAATGTACAATCACTTCTTTTTACTATGTCGCATAATAAAGCTTGGTGGATTTTTCAAGAGATTTGCTAAAAGTGCATATTATGTCATGACTCACGTAATAATGGCCTTGCTAACCGCAAATACATGGGTGGCGGGCCGATCTATATAATAAGTTTGATTTTTAAAATTTCTAAACATGGTTTTAAAATAAAATGCAAAATCAATGAACTACTACAACAAAATGAACAATTGATATCGCGAAATTTCGACATATAAGTTTAACTTAAAAGTATATCATTAAAATAATCTAGGCGACATCTTTCGGAGATTTTCTATTGCTTTAAAACACAAAAGGTTATGTTGATAAATTATTAAATAAACGATAATTTAACTGAAATTTGGGAGAACATAATAACAAATAAAGGTAAAACGATTAAGGGAACAATATGTTTGATAAATTTGGCGACAACTATTTGAAAACAAATTTAATGTATTAGATTAAATTGATAACCTTTTTTTAACAAAGATCAAGGAAACTTTAATAACAACGGAAACAGAATTTTTTCATTATAAACACAGTTTACAATCGTCATGCATAAAAGGAGAAGTAAAGAGATAATAACCATCTTTTGGTTTGTGTAACGTTCTCGTTTTTAAGCACACAGACTACCCGATGGCGCGTGGAAGCACCTGTGTACAAAGCCTAATTGAGGGGTCTAGTATCGTGACTCAAAATCTCCAGCATATGCAAAAAAATGAGTTATAAATGCAGAATTGTTCTTTGTGTTCACACCTACCATCTAAATTATAAAACATATTTCTAAACTTACAAACTCCCATCAAAATTAATGTGAAAATTTTGTTCATTATCAAAACTAGTATTCTCTTATACCCTATAATTTTCTAAACTAATAATCTCCATTCCAGCCAATGAGAGTGCAACATTGTACTGTCATGGCCACCAGTGTTTATCAACATATGATGTAAGCGTCCGTTCTATGCATTTTTAACTGTAGCATGAAAACGCTTTTTTTGGGTTTGTCAAAGCAAGCATTGATGGATGTTATGATACTATAGCTCTCAATTGCTAATTGTTGTGTATAAGAGATATAACTTTTAAATATACAACTGCATACAAAATAAAAACATACTTATACAAATTAGAGTTTTATATGAGGTAAAGAAAAGTATAGTATTGTAAACATAAAGAAAGTTAATGATAAATCATAAAAATATTCTCAAAATGCTCTTTCATAATAATTATTACATCCTTTTTCGTTTTATGGAAAAAAAATATTTATAAAATAACGTAGGTATATAGCATTTTGTCTCTTAGTTGTTTTCGAAAAAAACGTAATAGGGACCCTATAATAATTGATACGCGGTAATGTTTTATTATTATATTAAGGGCCGTCCATATATAACGTCACGGGAATCTTCAAACTCTTGGTCAGTAAATGTGACATCGTAAGACCCCAAAAAAACAAATACATTTTTTAAATAAATTTGATCATTTGCTTTCACTGCTACTTTCGATGATCGAACATATATTTTTAATGCATACACCCCAACGACAAAAGGGGGGTTTCAAAAATATAACGCCATTTAGACAAGAGGGGAGTCGAAGAATATGTAACGATGGAGGGGGGGGGGTGAAAAAATGGACTCAAACTCGTGTGACGTCATCTATGAACAGCCCCAAATTGGTTTTGTAAATTAAAATAATTTTAAAAATCATAAAAAAAATAGTACCAGTAATACAAAATGGGGGCATACAGGGCAGTGCCCATCACTGCGTATCTTCCAATCGTGCCAGTGTCATATTGTTTTGGTTTGTCAGTCTATAAAATAATAATAAGCAATAAATAACAAAACAAAAAAAAACTTTTATTTGTTAAGCGTGGTCAGCTGTAAAAATGTTGTGTTGTAACAGGTAACTGTTTTTAAAAATATTGATATCCTCGGTCTATAGCAGTGTTTCCCAAACTTATGAGTCGCGGCCCCTGGGGAGGACCGTAGGGCTTCTTTCGGGGCACGTGAAAGGATTCAATAGAACAACAAATGCTTATTATATAATTTAAGTAATTTAAGACATCGACTGAGGGTGTTTGATGGAATTTCAATATCAAATTTGGATTATTGAGATTTTGTACACTTCCATGTATTTTGTCACTAACGACCCGGGTTTCGCCTTTCGGCATCTTCATGCATTCGAGCACACGAATGGACTCGAACTGACAGACAGTAAACAGTGTCTAACGTTTATATAGAAGATATAAATAGGAAAAATATTATTGACGAGGCAAAATATTATACGTCTGAGAGCCACACTGATACCTGAGTCGAGATTCTCGAAATGTTAACTCAGGTATCAGTGTGGCTCTCAGACGTATAATATCTTACCTCGTAAATAATATTTGTCGTGTTTGTATCTTCTATATAAACGTTAGACACTGTTTACTGTCTGTCAGTTCGAGTCCATTCGTGTGCTCGAATGCCTGAAGATGTCGAAAGGCGAAACCCGGGTCGTTAGTGACAAAATACATGGAAGTGTCCAAAATCTCAATAATCCAAATTAAATGCTTATTAATTAATATGTCCCTTAATTAAATATGTAAGATTATGTTAGATACATATTATAAAGCTATGAATTTCTTATGATAAATAATATGTATAATATTTTGGGGACAGTGGTATGAAAATGTTTGGGAAGCACTGTTCTAAAGTAGTGATTCTAATACCGTGAAATTATGAGAGCCGCGTACTAGATATAAAATATCGTTCGAATAAAGGAAAATATATACACATTTTGACATAAATATACCTACTGCCAAATTCTCAGCGTATCTCTTTGGGATAATCTGTTTTCATATTTTTACTGTTGGTTTTCTGAACATGGTGATTTTGGTGCTTTGCAATTTTTTCTTAAAATTAGAAGTGCTCCGTGAATTCGAATTAAGAGTTAATATCATGATATTATACCATATGATTTTAATAATATTTTCAACAAACATTTAAGGTTAAACGAATATTAAGAGTCCATAACATAAAAATTAACAAAATTCACAATGAAAAGCGATACTAAAACTTCAACTAAATATTTTTATTTATCTATATTAAATGTTTTTTTTATAAATAAATAATAACATAATTAAGAGTTATTAATCTAACTATGTTTGCTTGTCTGACAAAACAAAGTTATTTTATAAAGTAAATATTCTGTAATAAATCATATTTAGATGAGGAATATTTCATGTGTGGTACGCAATTATAACTTATATTTAAAGTTACACCTGGTTAAAAGTAAACAACATTAAAACAATAAATTATTTTACGTATATGTACATCGCGAGAAGAAGTCATATTTGACTGCCTGTCTTAAGACTGTAAATAACTGATTCTTTGAAACATACCAAAAATTTTCTCGTCAGCGTTTGTTGTGAAAATTCTGCTCCTACATACAGAACACCGTAGACAAAACTATTGGAGGTGAGCGGGTATTTTTTGAACATAGTTCTCGCGAATGTTGTCAACTTTGACGACGCCATGTCTGGAAAAAAACAAACTATATGAGAACATTAGAACAATAAATTGATATATACGTACCCGAGTAAAGATACATCGCTTAGTATATGTCAGTATAATCGAATCGACATTACAAAACCTTCAAATTATTCTCACCCGAATATTAAACAACATACGGTGCACTCAGTCTTTCTAAAAAAATGTATTATTTTGTTTGCCTAAATCAGTGTCAGACAATTTTTTTTGACCTCACGGCACACTGAGGAAGAGTGTTTCGCGGCACACCAAAAAAATAATGCCCTTTATTAATACATATGACTAAAGAAAATCTTAGTGTAGGTAACAATTCACGATATTGTTTTACAAATATATATGATGTAGGTATACAATGGTAGTAAATTGATTATTAGTGAGAATGTTGAAATTGACTTTCAGAAAGAATTATAATCAAAACGTCTGTCTAAATTTGATAAAACAAACACGTAACTTCTCATTTGCCATCTTTAAGCGCTCTCGTTTTTTAGATTTCATTTCCAAAAGTATTCTTGAAAAACCAAAGCGTCAAAAACTATGAGTTTTTATCTTGTCTTGTCCACTGTTCTAATTTGTCTTCATTTGACGCGGCACACCTGAGACTTCTTGCGGCATACAGTTTGGCGGACACTAGTCTAAATATTGAATTCAAAATTCCATGTATAAAAGGAATTTCAACCGACAATACTCACTCGAGATTTTCCTCGACCGAAGAAACATTTCTTGAATGTTAGCTTTTTTGGTTATTCAACGTTCACGGTCAGTATTCACAAGGGATGTTTCACAAATATTTTCCCCACTAAAGCCTCTGGCTCACGAGATATTTAGTTATAAAAGTTATAATAATCCATGCGAGAAATGGCTGTAAAGATATCATTTATCATTCCTGGTGTATTTATTGCTAGGGTGGGTTTTTTACCCTATTACTATGGAATAGTTTCATCCGGAAAGCACAGAATTAGCAAAAATGCTGCATATTACCTTTAACTAAGCTCCGTTTCATAAAAATCGTGTTTGAACAAAAGGTGTAAAAATTTATGCATCCATTGTATGTATATTTCAAATTTTTTAAAGTAAAATATATTCTACTTCTAAGTCATATTCCTCACGTATGAGAGTCGTGACCCCCCGCCTACCGTAACAACTCGATTGACGATTCTTCGCCACTCGCTCCTACACTCCGTAAGGAAAGGCCTGTGGCGTTCTTTACTTGGTAGCTCCAGCGTATTGGGGCCCTTCCGTGTCTCCTTCTGCCTTCGACCTCTCCTGTCACGACGAGCCTCTCGAGATTGTCGGTAAGCTTGCGGGCGATGTGGCCAAAAAAGCCGAGTAGGAGTCTTGTATAGACGGCCGAGAGTCTATCCTGTATTTGGAGCTCTTTCAGGATAGAGGCGTTTGTATATAGTATAAAGTGTTAAATGCATACATAAAACTATATAATATTTTAAATAGACATTATGAGTAAGTTTTATCTCGATTTAATTAAATTGTCATGGTTTGAATGATACACGAAAAACTACGATAAAAAGAAATATACATATTACAATAAATTGCTACTGATATTAAAATATGATTGTGACTTTCCGCGACATTTCTACAGCGCGACCTTGAGAGAGAAATCTATTTCTGCCCCCCCTACGGAGCTCCCCAAACACGTGGCCCGCCCCACCCACTTTGACTGCGACGTGTTGCGGTAGGGTAGTTCCACCACCGGTGCGAACTTTTTTTACGTTCTTATTGGAATCCATTCTTAACAATCCAATAGCGTTTTATAAAAGACTTTTTATTTAACTTATTCTGAAAAAACACTATTTATTCATTATTTATAGTTATTCTAAAAACTAATCTAGTCATAATTAAACTTAAGTAAGCGTATACCACTGATAAATGTGCATTTCATAAAAAAATTTTGCACCATTTTAAATTAATATCGAAAACCTATAATTGTGTGTTATTTACTATTTAAAATAACCACTCTGATATTTGATTATGTATTTATAGTTATGAGCACGAAGCTATTAAAATACATAGACATTTTAGTTGGATTTAACTAAGCGTAATGTATGCCTTTGATCTGAGTTTACATCACACTTCCTGAAAATAAAATTACCTACTGAAAGGGTTAGTTTTTCAAAACGCCCCATTTGCGGACGATAGTTCAATAATGAATTATAAAAAATACGCTTAAAATTGATTTAATGTTCTTACCTTTTTCTTGAATAACAGGCGATTTGAGTTGAAACAACTTATTCACTTATATTCTTTCACATTTTTATCATATTTACACTTCGTATATCATTTAAAATTCACATTTTTGCAATATTATAATGAGGAGACTAGTTGCATTTTTTTGCTGTATACTACATTACTTGTGTGTCGTAGATTGCGAAAAGTGTTCTATTTTTGAAAAATTTTAAGCTTTCGTATAGTTGGTTAGCTGTCAATACCTATTGTTTGACGTTTGCAAATTGCACGGTTTCAATTTGAAAACGGAACGCCAGGTTTGATATTGCGAATTGCCGCATACAAGGACAATGATATACGCATGCGCATTTTTATAGATTGCCGCCATATTTTGGCACTAGAATTTTTAAGTCACGAGTCTTTCAAATAACATGTTACCACTGATGAATCAATCATATTAATCATGCTATGTAGGATAACGATATTATTGATTTTTCGCGACATAATTTTAAAAGATATATTATTCTATATTAGGCACTTACGAATTTAATTTGAGAATTTATCAGCGATAATGATTGGTTTCACACAAATCTGACTCCTGCATTCGTCAACAGGTGGTATTTAACAGATTTGGCGCGAATTCACACGAATGGTCAGCTGTCAAATAGAATCTAACAAAGTAATTTTTTTTAAATATTAAAACTGTAATATATTTCTTCAATTTTAAAATATATTTTTTATGCATTTATTTCTTACATGCTCAATAAATAATATATATAAATATTTAAAAATCAAATTAATTTTATTGCATCAATATCTTATTTGTGAAATACGAATTGTAAGTAAATAACAAATTTGGATTATTGAGATTTCGTACACTTCCATGTATTTTGTCACTAATATATTTACCCTTTCGTCGAATTGCATCCCGTCGAAACCCACAATGCTATTATAATTGTAAAATCACTGGTGATTCCATACGAAGTTGGAAAGCGGCAATTCGCCACTCTGTAAATGTGGTGTTTACAAAATAAGGATTAAGGCGATTCTCGAAATTTTAACTCAGGTATCAGTGTGGCTCTCAGACGTATAATATCTTACCTCGTAAATAATATTTGTCGTATTTGTATCTTCTATATAAACGTTAGACACTGTTTACTGTCTGTCAGTTCGAGTCCATTCGTGTGCTCGAATGCCTGAAGATGCCGAAAGGCGAAACCCGGGTCGTTAGTGACAAAATACATGGAAGTGTACAAAATCTCAATAATCCAAATTTGATATTGAAATTCCATCAAGCACCCTCAGTCGATGTCTTAAATTATGTAAGTAAATAGTTTTAAATCGTTTTTATTCAGCTGTATCTGACTAATTAATGATAATCGATCTAAATACAGTAACAATTTATATTATGTTATGCATTTAGGTCCACGAAGTGCTTGCGTAAAAGCAATATCTCTCACTTTTGAGCTCAATTTGCTGCAGACTTTTTTACCTGTCTTGGCAATGGCTTGACACTTTATAGAAAACAAACTTTAAATAATTTAATTTATTATAAAAACGAATGGCAGATAAAATAGATAATATAGACAACATTATCAACTCACTTACTCTAATATAATATATCGTTATATAAATAACATTTAAATCAACAACAAAAAAAATTTTGCTATAGGTCAAGGGTGCGCAAGCTTTTTGAGGTTGGGAGCAAATTTTAATCTTAGTTTTCATTGAGATCGGCTTCTAATAAGAATCGTATAAGAAAGATTGTTAATGCTTTTTTTTAATTCATAAACTTTACTAGTGAAATTGCCTGAAAACCCTTTTCAAATAATATCATAAAAAATTCTCCTCGTTACTTTGACCAATAATCCACTTCGTTAACAGATTATCATGAATAAATTTTTCCTAAGACCGGGATATTATTTTTTCCAACTTCCCAAAATTTCCAATCGTAATTGGGGTCGATCAAATTTTGCTTTGCGATCGACTGGTTGCACACCCTTGCTGTAGACTGTAGATGTTATTATTTATTGCATATCTATTCACAGTTAGAATAACAAACACACATTCTTCTATGCATAGTTCTAACGATGGCACGATGCCGTGCTAGTTATCAACATTATTTGATAA
This sequence comes from Himalopsyche phryganea, assembly GCA_022494535.1. Classification (NCBI taxonomy): domain Eukaryota; kingdom Metazoa; phylum Arthropoda; class Insecta; order Trichoptera; family Rhyacophilidae; genus Himalopsyche; species Himalopsyche phryganea. The sequence continues at coordinate 842,600 of JAGVSL010000116.1, read as the reverse complement.
TTCTTGTACAACCAAATACATTGCTAATTATGCTTAATTTAAATGGAGTTCTATCAAGTCAATATCAATCCAATCAACGGATAAAACAATTAATAAATAATTATAGAACTCATATAGTGATAATTCTTTGATCTTACCTTATCTCTCGATGTGATAAAACGAATAGGTATATTAAAATAAACTTTGTTTAATGCGCACGCGGAAGTTGTTTCTCCTCTCAAAATGATATTGTTCTTTTATGCACGATTAAAATAACTTGTTTCGATCTGACACTAAAACTAAAAATATGAAACGACGCTTTCTTGTCTGTGGGTTCTTGAAAACTAAATTAGTAAACGACGCTCGTGATGAGGAGAGAAGACGAATCCGAACCAAATGATTCGTTCAATTATTATCAATAAAATATTATATTGGAGCTGATTAAACAGTAGCGGGCCTCATGTTGAAACACATGACTTATGCTGACCCCTTCAGTGTCAATGGCAAAAGACAATCTAGCGATATTGTAAACATAACATTATTTATATGTCAAAATCACATCTCCACGTCAAAAATTAGCCGCCGAAATTGTCGTCAGTCTTATGAATTCTTTCTAGCGAGGGGTCTAGTATCATAACTCAGAATCTCCGTCAGTGTTTGTTTTTGGTAAATCAAGAAAAGCCGTTTTCATGGTACGTTTACAAATGCAAAGTTTAAAACAAATAAAACTATAAAATAGACGCTTACACTATGATATATAAACAAACACTGGTGGTCATGACAATACAATGGTGCACTTTCATTAACTGGGATGGAGATTATTATTAAAAAAAAAATTTAAAATATATTTTTTAAATATAATGCCTTTCCACCAAGAATTGACAGTTAACACCTTAAAACTAATTGGAGATTATTAGTTTAGAACATTATAGGGCATTAGACAGTGGCGGCCGGTGACAAGAATATTAGGGAGTGCAGAAAAATGTTCACCTATTTATGCAAGAAATGCATCCTCCGATTTTGAAAACACTTCAACAACACGAACATCAAAGTCCGGTATTGACGATACCAACTGTTTCTCTACACTTAAAATCGCAATAGCATTTAGTCTATCGTGAGTCATAGTATTTCTCAAAAATGACTAAAACCGTTTTAAAGTTGAGAAGGAACGCTCACTTTCCTCTGAATTACAACAGTATTGTACAAATAATCTGTAATAACACTTTCACTAAATACTTCGTGTAAATTATTATTTGTAAAAAGTTGAAGTATAGACAATGCATCCATCGGTGACGTAAAAATCTTTCCTACTGTATATGACAGTGAATTCATTTTTAAGCTTTAATTTGTGAATTAAATCGTAAGTTGATGTTGCAATATTAATATCCGCTAAAGGAAAACATTTTGAAATAGTAATATATTTAGGAAAAATACTTGGCATATACTTTTTGCATAGGCTTTAATTTCCAGGCAGAACACAATGCTGCATTCATAACTATTTTTTTGTATATGCTGTACATAATGAGTTATGATCGAATAGAGTCGAATGTAGATTACGCAGGGGCTATTACCTAATCACTGGCGAACCAGTCCATTTCGGGGCACGGTGGTTTGGCTACCAGGCTTTACAGGTTTTCCTGGATAGTAGGTGAGTCAACATGCACATCTGGCCAAAATTCAGGATGCTGACCGTTCGACCAGATGTCGGACCAGCAGGTCATGCCGACTGGTAGCTAATATGGAAAACTATAACGCCTTCAGCAAATTTGCGGCGTCAAATCTATCTAGATAATGGTACGTATCATTTCAACAGTCAGCACACTAAAGTGCAAGCCGCCAAGACAATAACATCACAAAAACTGAAGTAATACACTTCACGATAATTACGCCACGGGAATCGTCGGTTAATACCATAACTTATGGTAATAATCTCCAGAATCGTTTTCACTTATATCCAAATGTCCCTTGAAAATGAAACCTGCAACAGCTTAAAATCTTCAAATGACATTACAAAATAACAGTTTTTTTAAGCTTGAATTTGTTGAAATAAAGACATTAATTAGCTGCCCTATTAATGAATTATTTCCAATATCTAAATCAAATATAAGATAATCAAAAAAAAAATTTAAGCTGATCGTCGATGCTATTATTGATTCTAACAAAATAAATGGCCATCAGCATTTCATCCTTCATCGTTTAACTCTACTCGCTCTAAAATAATTTCTCCTTTATTTTCTCACCCTCGTTTTTACACGGTAGATCTAAGAAAACGTTTTGATCAAGTATCAAAACTTAAAAATACGCGTCGTGCTATTGATTTTTCCACGCCTAGCTTAGAGCATAATTGACGACAGTGCTTTCTTATATATATTATGTAGAATAATTCAAGTGCAGCGAAGTACTTGAGTACAACGAACAGTAGAGCACTAAAAGTTTTCCGTGCTACGGCTAAAACCCTATTGCTCCACTACTGGCATAATGGTTCCAATAAATTATATCGTACAGTCATCATAACATATGTAGTGAATGGCACGAAATGCGATGTGTGGCGGGGTAGATTTATTAGAATCGTAATTTATCGAAAAAGACACACTTTGAATTGTCGATTAATAATAATCATTGATTACGACTAGTCTTTATAATTATACTTTTTCAAATTAAGTAAACTACTTTACTCGTAATATGAAATTAAAATTGATAACTGATTTATTCTACAGGTTGTGTAACTAGATAACGCGTTTCGCTTCTTTAAGAAGCATCTTCAGACTAACTATATCGAACCATAACTAACTATATCACTTCCAAACACTAGTAGTTAATTTTATGATTGTACTATTATCGTTTTCGTCTTACCCCCTCCCCACCTCCAGTAGAAGGAAACAAACCCACTCTACTCTTCATTTTTAATTAAGATGCTTCTTAAAGAAACGAAACGCGTTACATTTAGTAAAACAACACTGGAATAACTAAGCTATCAACCTTAATTTAATATTAAAACACCAAAGTTTCCGCCGAATCCATCTAAATTATCTTTATTCCTATTAACATTAAAGATACTACATTTGATTACCCACTATTTCACATTATTAAAAAATTCTAGAATTTATCGTAATTAGTCCAAAATCTCGATTTCATGACTATGTAATAAATGTAACGGACCAGTCGGCTGCAAAAATACCGGCTGACGGGCCGTACAGTATGGCTTGTAATTATAGGGGGCTTTGGTTTTGTCAGTATACCGTCAATATAGTACTTTTGGATTAAGTTTAGGAATCGGCTAGTATTTAGCACTCTATATGGCCCGTTTTCCACGGTCAGTATGGGAAGGATGAAACCATCACAAACATCCATGTCATTATTGCCATCGGATGCAAATGCAATAATGCATATTGATTGGAAAATCATTGTTCACAAAATCAAACAATGTAAAGTAAAACTTAATTTTGTGATACGGTATTTAATTACTTTTACTGCCACGTTGTAGAAACACGGATATTCGAATGTGCGGATGTTCTTTATTTAATTTCGACAAAATGATATAATAAAATGTAACAATTGAAATTCAAATATTAAAATTCGCACATTTATGTAATGGAAAAAATAATTATAATCGGTAAATATGATAGTAATTAAAATTGTTTTTACCGAATGGTGTTTTACTAAAATAATTTACGGTTGAAAACCAATCTAATATTTAAATTCTGTTTGGCTTTCACCGTATGGAAAATAGTATAATGAACATTTCATTTTTATCTAGATTCTAGGTAAGAGATAACAGTATTTTTTTAATGACGTCCAACTCTCCTAAATGCATAATAAAGTATTATATAAATTGATCTTTCCAAATACTGCACGCTGTATCATTTTCTTTCAAATATTTTCACTCTCAATTTGGAGCATATGAATCATTTATTGGCTTTTTCAACAGAATTCATTTCAACGGAACTGTTTTTTATTTAGTCGTTCATCATTTCTTTTTCGGAAACTGTTTTACCGACGACTAATGAATGAGTTCAAAAAGAATTCTTTTCTTTAACTACATCCCACATCCACTTCCTTTGTCGATTTCTGGAGCATAGACAGACTCCTAGATTCACATAGCTTTGCCTCCTACCAAATCATTCCACCGAATCCATAGAAAAAATAACAATAATATTAATTTTTTTCTAGCCTCAAAACTGACCAGATCTGCGCATGTATAAAATTCTTATAGAATAGTGTGTGGATTGTGTTCAACAAACACAGCAGTTATCAGGAGTCATTCGCCAACGACCATACCACGTTGAGAGCACCGGTTCTCGTCCGATCACCGAAGTTAAGCAACATTGGGCGCGGATAGTACTTGGATGGGTGACCGCTTGGGAACACCGCGTGCCGTTGGCCTTTTTTACCATCTCGAATATTGCAATGAACCACCCCGCACTCATCCTTACCGTTTGAATTGCACCGTGCGAGGATCAAAGTGGGGGTGGGCACTCCCACATTCGATCATTATTTTGCAGAGATCGATTCTGCTTGCGATTTTTGCAACATCCATGACACATATGCACACACTTCATTTAAGGCAGTATTGTATTGATTGGTGACTCTCTGTAACGCACGGCACAACACTGCGTTTGTTCACAATTCACAGACAGATATAAAAAGAACGTCTGTGTGTGTACACGGGAAGGGGTGTTGAGCGAATGTTGCAAGTGGCACTGCTTAATTTGAAATAGTCGGTATAGGTCTTGTCACCTTAAGCATTTTCCTCCGTTCAAGGAAATAGATCCTTCAAACTCATGACTACTGATCAGGTATCCAGATCCAACGTTACACCATCCATCCATCCATTACAAGTCAGCCATCTTGTAAAACGGGCCTGGGCAAACTTTTTGATGGTGGGCCACACAAAAATAAGTAACGAACAAAAATAAGTATGTACGTTTGAAACCGTCAAAACGTCAACATTTTAGTTGATACTTCTCTATTTGAAAACGATCCTTAACAGTATTGCAAAACTCTTTATTTGTTATATGGCTTTATGGAAAGTTTTAACTGAGTTAAATTACCGCGCCATTAATTCAAATAATCTGACTTTGCCATTGTACACGATACGATGTCGCTTAATTTTAAAATATATTCGAAAAATATTTAAATTCATAATTTTGCACACAATTAACAATAAAAGTGTTTGTACGTGTTTGCTAAATTGCAGAATGTATTGGATACTGTCCGTACCAGGTGAGAACAGATCACGAATTTCCACCAGTGGCCGCTCGTCAATATATATTAAATATCTTAAGAATAAAAAATATGATATATATTAATTGTGGATCAGAGTAGGCAGGGACCATGATAATTTCATGGGATTTCACTTTGCCATTAAGTTCGAGAAGGATATTGTAAAAGTTAAATGTCATTGTTAATCATCAAACAATGAGTGGATTAATTTCATTTATAAATTGGCAATTTTAAGTGCGATATTTTTAAAAGGGTTCTTAATAAACGTATTGATAATGTAATCAATCCTTATTTCATAATGATTAGTTAACTATTATTCATCATATTATTATGAATGAAATTCACATATAATTATTGCTTAATTAATGTATCATTATAATCGTGTATCGAAAGATTCTTCTGGCCAAGTATATTTTTATGAGGAAGAAAAAAGGACTCTTATGTTTTAATAAAGCTACACAGATATATCTATTATCAATAATAAAACGTTTTACATAATATTACTATTATGTAGTCAAAGATTATTTAAATATAAAAATTGTGAAATCAATTTCGTCAAGAAAACATTTTCGGTGGATTCGGCGGTTATATTGAGAAGATTATTTTTTAATAGAAAAAAATGTTAATATCGGGGAATATAATAATGGGGAAATTATTACAATATGAAATAAATTTATTTTGGTGAATTTTTGTTGTTTTTAGATTTTTTATGTAATGAAATATATAAATGAAAACCAAATTATTAAAACAGATTATTTCTTTATTATCAACAAAAAGTAATTAAACTTAATTCTACTATTCCCTACGATTTTTATAAAAATGGTATTGCTATTAGAATCATCATTGAATAATCACTAATTGCGTAATTAACGTATCGTATTTATAGACAGTACCATAGTACGCCAAAAGAGAATTGAGTTTGTTGACATGATTGAAAGTTATGTAAATATATATTTATAAACTTCTCAGCTATTTTAGTACGATCAACTTTTTGTATTTATTTCGTTGGTCACCACTCTACATCAGTGTCTGGAAATATTTCAATGTATGCGTCATAGTAGCCGTCTCTCTCTTTCTTTCGGTATCTAGCATACGTTCCCTATATCATGTCAATCTACCTGTCCATATTTTTGTCTTTTTCAACCACACGGCTTGCCTTACTATTGCTATTCTTTTCTCACTAACATAGTTGATGCAAACCTTTTATTTTGTAATAAAGATTTTGGTGAAGTGTATTAATAATTGTACACCTTTAAGTAAACCTATATTGGGTTTTTTCATTTACGGATTTCTTTGGGTATTTTAGACACGATCAAATTGATTTAGCATTTAAATTCGAATTGCAAAATTAATTTCACATAAGTAGTAATGATCTCCTATACAGTGGGGATTGATTATCGAACAGTTCGGACAACGAACATTTTCACGAAAGATTTTTGTGTTCGGACAACGAAGGCATATGCGGATAACGAACTAAAACGATCTCTCTAATCTACTTATCCTATCTGTAAAACTAATCGAAAAAATGACATACAGTGTGTGATCGGTTAATGAATGATTCGGATAGTGAACATAGTCTTGGAACGAATTATGTTGTTAACCGATCACCCACTGGATTTGAAATTCTTGAAGAGACTTTTTCATCACAATTAAAATTAAAGCCCAATCGTATGAATGCTTCTTGTTATTTTTTCTTGAGGAACATTTATACCAAAAACAGAACGTTTTTTTCATGAAGTAAAAATGTAACTTGACACAAAATATCCATAAGATTTTTAACTAAATATATATGCAGATTATGACCTATGAAGATTGATGTAAAGTATATTTAACGGATGTTTATTTTACATTCCGTAAATAATCTGCACCAGAATAAATGAAGCCTGTCATGTTACAATAATGAAAACGATCATAAATATATAATAAAATCATATTAAAATATCTGACACTTATCAAGCTTGAAATTTGGTACTGGAAAATGTTTAATACCACCCGCCAACTGTCGTTTCCTCCTGGAATCTCTGATAACTTTTTCTATTGCTGCCTTATTCTAACACAGTGAATCAAGCAATGGAAACTATTGTTTATCTCCCTTCCGCATCTTTCTAAAGTTTGGCTCCGTCGTTCACAGGTGCCGCATGTCAGTCCCAAAAGTGAAACATCGCCGGTTGGTCGCTCGTTCAGACCGATTTTGGAATGCCATTTTTGTTTTTGTTTACGAAACTTACGTGTTCAGTAAGTACAAATTCCTGTTTGTTAATTTAAAACAAGTTATCGAGCCCTCGAGTTTGTGTGTGAGTGCAGTTGTGAGATTTTCAGTGCGTTTTTGTGCAGTTATAATTGTGTATTTTGATAAATTCTCGTGACTGGAGACCTTGTGTTGATTTGTCTTCTATTCTGAGGTGAGTCAAACGTTTATTGTGAAAAATTCGGTTTATTCAAAAGTGTGTCAAACTGGTTTAATGAACATTTTTATGCAAGTTTAAATTCGCTTGAAAATGCCAATACTCTGCGCAAGTTTGTGTTTAACACTATATTTTTAAATAGATAATCTTGGCAGCATAATACACTTTACCAACGGCTCTTTTATTTTCCTTTCTGCTTAAATAGTATTTTTACAGTCTTACGTTGATGTCACTTGCTTGTATTGAAAAAGATGTATCCGTGTTTCATTTGCATTGTATCGTATGATATATATCTTTGTATTTGTAAACACGTGATACTTTTATGAAATATAAAATGTTATCAACTCACGTCTCAGGTAACTTTATAAAGAAATACTAGATACTATACAATATAATCTCAAACAGTATTATCATGTTGAGCTTTAATTAAGATTTATATATCTGAGTCTCTTTTTGCACGTGTGATACAGGGATTATGGGAGGTTGCAGGGACCACCAATGTAGAAAACACTGTCTACAATAAGTTTAACTAGAAAAGAATAGAACCTAAATTGGTTTTATTACTTTATATTTATAACTGCAGCACAATTTCTTACATAATATTTATATATGTATGATAAATATGTAAAATCATATGATAAATTTGAATTGTTTTAAATTTCAGTTAAATTAATCATAGAAATACATTTAATCAGTGTTCAGATTAATAACGACAAAAGCAAGATTATATGATAATATTTAACAGTCAGTAAAAATGTCAATTAATGTTTCATTTTCTTAAACCGTTCGAAAAGAGAATCAGATGGTTAAAATATTACATGCCTGTAGTTGTACCATTGTGCCTGCGCATCTTGCGTTTTGAATCAAAATAAAGTAAATTAATATGTTTTACAACATGCTATTATTTTTCTTCCCGAAAATTGACTTAATGCTGATAATAACAATGCAGAAATACAAATTTAATATCAGTATTCAAAAGTCGGCATACCTACCTAGTATATCAAATTAATGGTGAGAAAAAGAAGAGAAAAATTCGAAGTAGGTAGTGCGGCAAATTTAAATAAAAAAAACTTCTTTATTTGCATATGTTATCGGTTTCCTTGATTCCAATGTTTGATATTTTGATAATTTCCGATCCGTAAATAAATGTCCTTCAGAGTAGCATTGTTTTCAGCAGCATTAGGTAATTTTTCAGGCAAAAAAAGAGTAGCATGTTGTAGGTAAACCATATAGTACTCCAAATAATATTTATCATCAGAATTATTTAAAACAAAAAAATCAGTATGTTAATTATTATCAAATTTACCTGATAAAAATTCATGCCTGTTTACTCATTTTGATTAGTCATTTTTTTCTACCGTTTCGGAGTCATACTATTATCATTGTTTTGATGGCCTTGATCATGCGACTCCGAACATCTGGAAACCCAGAAATAACCTTTTAATTTAAAACAAAACCGTGAAGAACCTTCAGACAAAATACAATTACTATCAAACACGAACGAATTGAGTTAGCTCATTAATGAATGCCAAATCATAGATATTAATATTATTTCGATGTAGATTAAATTTAAAAGTGTCTCAAAAGTTCTTATTTTAAAAATTTCGTAGCATTAGTGAGTTATTAAAAACGTCAAATTTACTAATAATGCAGATATGAAAGCAAGCTTGCAAGATGTTTAATAGATAAGAACAAAGTTTCCATTTTAGATCTAAAATTATATCCAATTGTGTGAACGAAAACATAATACGGTCGTTTCACTAGTGCTCGGCCAGTTAAGCGACAGGTGTACTTTCAATAGGGATTGAGGAGTCAATGAATGATAAATACATATTTTTTCGCTGTTATTCCATTAAACAGGGATTAAGTAATGTAACAAACTAAAAATAAAATACTTAATATTGTACCAAGCACAAAATAATAGAAGTTTACAAAAAAAAATGCCAATTGTCCCAGTGGTCAGCCCCCAAAATCCAATGATCGGCCTTTTGTTTCCCAGTGTTAGGCCATCACTATGAAACTTCATGAATATCGCGCAATAATTTACTGATAGTAGACAGAACAATAAAAAACATAATGCAAAGCATGACAATGTATAGTATATTTTGTTAGCGATCCCCATACAACATGAATTTGTCGGAACTTGCGAAGTAAAAATGCGTTTTTTTAAATTGCGTATTGCATCATATAGGTCAGTATAGTGCAGATATACATTGGCAAGTGGCAAGACTACCTACGTGAATTTTGAAAAATCTGTTTTTTTAAATATATCCACTATTATTTAAGTTTTAAGCTCAGAAGGCCGACTACTGGCGACGGGCTGGCTTTAGGAACAAGCACTCTATGCACAGTGGCCCTGTAGACGACTAGTAACAATCAGTAGTGGTCGGCAACCTGGATCGAGGAGCATATTTAAGGTGCTTGCCACAAATAAACCCAAGCGTACTTTTGGGAACCACGAGACGTCAACTCAAATTATATAAATACTTACTACAGCATTACGATAACTATTCAGTGAACTATTTTATAGTTCGAGATAGACGGTGATATTACTATTGTCTTTAACATTAAACTGTATCGTTGTCCTGTTCAAGTAGAGCGACCAATGAATGTATTGGTCACTCACGGCACATGGAAATGTATGAGTGCACCGCCACTTGATTTGAATATGATTCAATAAAAAAATTAACGTATGGTATCACATATAATATTATTATAATGAGGTAAAAGTGTTAAGTTCCACATGAATTATAATATATAATTAAACTATACTTTTGACGATGGCGTGAAACCGAAATACCTATAATTCTTCTACTTCTAAATAATTTGATATTTTTACCGTATTACAATTTTTTTTTCCATGGCCGCTCCCAATATGGAGCATACGGTCTCCTAATGGAGGTATCTTAACAGAATTTTTCTACAAGAACCGCTTGTTACTCAACCTCTCTTTTTTTTCGAAGAGAGTAGGGATAGAAGGATAGGGCTAAGACAGGACTAGTGGTTAGCTAATCGCTCTCGCTACGCCCCGTGAGGATGGAATGGGTGGGAGGGAGGACTCAGACTAAGAACAGAAATCCATAAATTGATTGAAAAATCAATCTATGAAAACCGTTCGCACCGGAAATTGAACCCGAGACATCCGTAACCGTAGCCATCAACGCTAACAACTGCGCCACGGACGCCAACAATTACAATATTACAATAGAGTTCTACTAAATAAAATGCCAATTTAAGCAGTATGTTATAATATAAGCAACATATAAATATTTATTTTTCGTCTCAAATCTTGATTTGAGTAAATATTTGATATTAATGCATCAGTTTATTCGTATTGTTCATTTTTAGAAACATACTCCAAGAATGCCATTTATAAATGAAATCCATTAAATGTTTCACAAAGCGATACATTTCATGGAAATCGTAGTTCTACTTAGAAAAGCAATAATTTGAAATACCTGTATTAATTTAGACCGGTTTCCATGCCTTTACAGGTAGAGGGATAATCCCCTTATCTATGCTGAGAGCACACTTATTATTGCCCCCCTAAATGTTGTGAATGCAAACAAACGTTGATGACAGGTTGGGTAGATAACGGAATAATAACGCACAGGAATAATAACCCATACAGGTTATGCCATTTCCTCTGGACATTCCCAGTAATTAACTGGGGTTGCGAATCGGATGTGATGCGCTATGTAGGGCTTCCAATCCCGGGATCCCGGACAATTTTTCTATCCCGGGATTTCGCGATCCACTGTAAATGTTAAAAAATAATTCACATTTCAAATTAAATACTTTATATTACTTACTACGTGTACTCCGGTTTGTAAATGTATATCCGTTTTTTATATCACCTACATCATAAATTAATACACGCATGTATTGTGGTCTCACTCCTTTTCATATTTCGTGTTATAGAGTATAATATACGACTTATATTATTACTGTATCGTCAAACGGTGTTAATTCTGCCTAATAAAAAATATTTTGTTTATATTGTCTTATTTTTACAACTTACACAAAGTAGAGGTTGATAAAATAATTGTTTACGACTTTATTCTCAATCTTCAGTTCACACTGAACCTTTTAAAAATCTATAATTTATCGTAAATTATTGTAAAACTTTACTTTAGGTGAAATAACCCCGTTTGACGGTATAAAAAACAAGTTTTTTACGCGTGATCATTTTGTTTATATTGATGATTTTGACTTGTTACAATGCCCTTTATACCTTGAGTGTAATTTGTGTACTAAAGTAGTGACCCCCCTGGTGCGCAATCTCGTATTAATTAAACTGGTGAATCAGTTTCACAATGACGAACAAATTTCACTTTTACTAAGAATGTTCTAAATATATTCGATAAGCCAACAAAAGATGTGAATCAATAAGATTGTCATTTTTAATGAATTTCACGCATCTGTTTGACAGATAAAAAGATAAACAATCTTTCCAACATGGCCACATTGTGGTCGAATCACAATGTCATTATTTACAACTCATCGTATTATTATGCTAATACTTATTGCAAAATAAAATGATTTGAAACAAGAACATGCAACTGTCAGGTATTTTATTTTATATTATGGCAATTACCAAATACAATATAAACTAAATTAATAGAATTGTTGTCTACTGATTTGGACTACAAAACTCAATGTACGACAATAGACTCGTTGAAAGTAGGTTTAGATGGCTATTTTGTCGTGCTTTATGTTGCAGATTTGGACCATAGATTCCAACTTCGCATTTCGCTCCTGTCTGACGTTGGACATTTCATATTTACACTGCTACTTTTTGAATATCTTGTCTTGTATCTAACCACACAGCTATCGTCAACTCAGAATTTGAGATTATTGTTGTTTCTATCTAGAATGATGTCTTCTGCTGAATTCTTTTTGTATGTAGGTATATCATTTTGTCTACATTCACAATATTCCATTAGATTAAAGGAAACATTTCCATTGCGGGTTAGATAAGCTATTTTGCATTTGGTGGAGGGTCGCGTATTTTTATCTATAGTTTATAAAAAACGGGCCATACACAGACATGCTTTCAAACATTTATATAAATTAGTAGTTCACATATCTTTTTAAAAAAATATGGTGTTTATCTAAAACTGATATTTTCTTCCACACTGCTACTGAGCTGTGTAATAATTTTGATGAAAAATACTTATGACTTTTAATTTAATATTATTTTGTCAGGTCCGTGGTGCAGTAGTCGACGTCGTTGGCTTCGGTTACGGATCCCACTGGTTCGAATCCCAGTACGTACAGTTTCATAAATTGATTCCTCAAACGGTTTATGGTTTTTTGTACGCATGCATGGATGTTTGTGAAGTCTAGAATTCCTTTCCACCCAATACAATCTTAAAAACGGGGCGCAGCGAGAGCGATTAGCTAACAACTAGTCGAAGAAAAACTTCTATTAAGATATCTCAATTAGGAGTCTATATGCTTCACGTTGAGAGCGGACATGTCGAGATAAACTCTATAAGGAGTCCATATGCTCCACATTGGGAGCGATATAACCATATAATAATTCAAATTTGAATTGTTGAAATTTTGTACATTTACTTGTATTTCGTCACTAACGACCCGTGTTTCGGCATTTTCAGACACTCGAGCACACGAATGAACTCGAACTGACTTAGGCGAAACCCGGGTCGTTAGTGACTAAATACATGGAAATGTTCAAAATTTCGACAATTCAAATTTGATATTGAGATTCCATCGAGCACCCTCAGTCGATATCTTAAATTAATTACATAATAATTCAAGCAAAACGCACCCCACAACCGAAAAAACGTTAAGCGAACCTTGCACGACCGATTGTATTGACAATGATTTCCAAGAATGTCATTCAGATTGATAGTGTACGGTAGTGATTGAAGGAATGACTGCCGTGATTCTATACCGATGAATTTTTTGTTCGAATCTTAAAAAAAACACTATAATTTCTTTACACTTCATTCCTAATTCAAATATCCGGTAACAGATTTGTTAAAACTAATATCAATTCAGAAAATACATGTCGACAGTATTCAATAAAAACAGAGAATGGGAGAATTAATATGTTTTTAATATGATATTTGAATGATAAGAAAACGCCCATATTTCAGATATATATATATATATATATACCTAATATGTAAATTAGTCCATATTTCATTTAGTTTTATGGATTGGAAAAAGTATTGTTGATTACAAATAAATGATTGATTTCACTTATTTCGAAATATGTGGGTATCAACCATCGACCACTTTCATATAATATTCAAATCACCTAAGTACTTTCAGTATACATATTTTATGTAGTCGTCTGACCAGTGCTTGTTCACTGGTGGAAAACGAGCGGGTAAAATACTTCACAATTTGTTACGTAGAAATTTATCTATATTTACTCCGCTCTATTTCTATTGTCTCGTACCTTCGTTTTCCGTGAGTCAATCAACACTGGCCATACCATACAACAGTGGCTTGTAAATAGTAACCCACGAAATTATAAAGTATCATTTTTAATTTTTATTTTCGACTTGTGACTTCGAAAAGGTACTATGTCAATTATTGTGCCGGGCCTTTAGCCAAGTTTTTAATGTTGTTAGTTTCGGTTACGGTGCTCAGCGGTTCGTATCGTTTCAGATATTGATTTTTTCATTGTCTGAATTCTAAAACTCGATCCCATCCTTCCGATTCTAAAAACAGTGCGTAGCGAGAGTGATTAGCTAACCACTAGTCCTGTCCTAGCCCTATCCTTACTTTCTTTTAAAAAAAGTTTTAGCAATTGAGTCACAAGTAGTTCTCATAGAAAAACTTCCGTTGAGATAAGCTCCATAAATGACTTGCTTAGTAAAAGTAAAATTTTACATTTCAGCAAATAATAGGCAAGGTATTTCGATTTCTCGTATTTCGATTTTTTTTAAATCATATGATATCAAGAGCGAGATCAACTGGAGGAGACAGACATAAAAAAACTCTCAAAAAACTAAATCTGATATTAAGCTTCTCGGGACATTAACATAGACTAGGAGGGTCGTCGGGTCTGTGGTGCAGTGGTCAACGTCGTTGACTTCTGTTACGGATGTCCCTGGCTCAAATCTCGTCAACGGCAGTATTATAAATTTATTTTACAATCGATTTATAGAATTCTGTTAGTAGGCATGGATTTTTGTGGTGTATAGAATTCCCTCCTACCCAGTCGATCCTAAGAACGGGGCGTAGCAAGAGCGATAAGTTAACATCCTTATATCTCTTCGAAAAAGGGAAGTGAGTAACTGAGTAACACCAGTTCTCGTAGTAAAACTTCTTTTGGGGTAACTCCATTAGGAGTCCATATGCTTGACATTGAGAGCAGACATGGTATAAAAAGGTGCATTCTATTAAATTAAGCCGCAATTCATTTGCAATCCCTCTCTTACAGTTTTTTCAATACCAGACTGAGTATTGAAAAACTGATGTTCAGTTGATAATGCTCGTGATGAGCGAAACCGGTCCTGGTCATTATAAATATGTGGAAGTAGTACAAACGAATTGTGTTTTATTTTTTAAAATATAATGTCTTTCCACCAAGAATTGACAGTTAACACCTTAAAAGTAACCAGACTGAGTGAGAAAACAAATAAATCATGAAAAATGTAATTGGAATTAAACCTTGACATGATTAAATATAGCATATTTCAAATTATCATACTACTTTGTGTGCAGCTGTCAATATGCGCATCTATCATTTTATTTTGCGCGTAAGTCATTAAATCGAAAAACATACCCCCATGAACTATTGTATACTAAATTCTGTGCAGATGAAATAAGATAGGTATTATATTTAAGGTAATAAGTACTGCATCTCTTTGTCAACAAACCTACCAGTCGTTCCAGGTCATCATGTACCAGAAGCAAATTTGCGATTCTATCAAAGTAACCATTTGCGACGGGAGTCGTGACCCGCCTCAGAACCGGTCCGCGAAGCCAGCTCTCGTAAATTTTAGGAAGATGTAAGATTTCAACCAAACATGTATAATACACACACAGTTATTGTATCTCTGGTCGTGTAATGTTTCGACCTAGAAATTTACACCAAGCATAAATGTTTTACGTTAGGTCCGACTAGTAAGCTTCGAAAGCAACATTTAAAATATCGTTTTCAGAATGAACGGTATTAAATAAATTTCAATATGTGTAATCAAAGAGGACTGAGTCGTTAGAATAATCATAATACTTGTAACTAGCGCTTCCCAAAATTTTTAATTCTAAAACCCATATAATTTGTAGAACATCGAAAAGTTTTGGAACTACTGTCATTCGATAACCAACATTTTAATTATAATAAGGTTAATCTTGTGTCGGATCTTTAGCCGAGTGGTCAACGCCGTTTGCTTCGGTTACGGTGCCCACTGGTTCGTATCTCAGTTTCATAAATTAATGTGTTTGAAGGCATGGATGGTTTTGCTGTCTAAAGATACCTCCACCCACCCGATCTCGCAGAAAAAACTTCTGTTGAGATACCTCAATTAGAAGTCCATATGCTTCACATTGGGAACGTACATGGTAAAAAAAGTGTTCGAACAATTTGTGCACATGTCAAATTCATGAATCCTTTCAGCAGGAAAGTGAATTTGAAAATAATGTAAATTATAAACAAACAAAATCCGGTTTTATTTTTCGGATCACAAAACTACAGGCCCTGATTTTGAAAAAAATATTTCAGCTGGACCACCCCTAAAAAAATCCCGAATGCGCTCCTGGCGTGATGCAAACCAATGTATCCACTGCTTAAAATTTTATGTGGTAGATACATTTGTCTTTAATTATCCGTGTTTCCGTCCGTAACGCACGCCACAACACAGGCACAATCTCTTTCTCTGTCTGCTCACCGTTGTCATCAAGCGCATTGAACTAATGTTGACAGGTTGCACCACCATCTGGTATTTTCGATACTTACCTTGTAATATAATATATAGTACATTACAAATTTTGTAGCTAGAACTCAGTGTGAAAGACAAATAATACACAGCCGCTCTTTTCAGTTTACGCGAGCTACAGTTTTACCGTACACACGCACGAGATTCCCGATACATCAACAGTTTGCGCAGTTAAGTTTGAGGTGTGGATGGGGCATTATGTTTACAACCGAGTATAGTAGTTGAATCGTCCAATGTAATATGCCCTGAAGCATGGTCAGACTCGATGTCAAAATTCAGATTAAAAAGTGACTGCAGATCACGCAGAATAAGCCGAAAGCATGTTTGGGTCACACGGACAAAAAATCCCACCAAACGTGACCTATTACTGAACCAGTTCGTGCGGTAAATTAACTCCAAATACTGCATACCGTACTCCGTGTAAAATTTATATTTTCTTAGTCGAGCTGTTTTAAATTTGTTATGTGCAAAGGAATGGCACTTCCCCAATTCCAGTCACGGTTATTAGAAGTTCGAAATTTAAAATTTCAAACAGCGAGGGGTCGACTGCAAATTTAATAATATCGCTATATTAATATTATATAATACATACATACGGTGACCATGTTCTATCGGGTAAAATTTAAAATAAAAAACAAATCATAAATTAATTATTGAATGAATTGACATATTATATACTTGATAGATCACCATTGTAATAAGGTAAAACATTAGTATTTAATTGCACACATATTTTGTCACATTCACAGGTATTCAGTCAATATAACTATTTTAACTCAAAATTTTAAAATTAAATGTATTTTTTTTCTCAATTATGTCCGCTCCCATTGTGGAGAATATGGACTCCTGCCTGCTATTGATATAGCAGTGTTGGAGTGAGTAAAACAATGATTCCTGAGCGTATAATATTTCCGTAGACTCGTTCACTAAATATACTATGTCGTTTCGATTCTATCGTTCGCGTGAAGAACGGTTGGAATTGGTGTGTAACACAGAATTTCAGAGGCAAACAGTCAGCCATGTCGCCAATCATCAAAAATTTGTCAAGAGACATGAAGTCTTCATTTATATATTTGATTGACAAAGTCATGACGTAAATAATACATAAACAAATAAACTGGCAAAACGCAAGCCTAAAAGGCGGAGACACATTGCCAACACCCGACGCCACATCTGGTTGTCGTGCCGTGTTGAATGAGATCTTAGTTGATATTTTAATATGGAGTAACGCGTCGGGTGGCGTGGCGTGTTACTAAGGTATCTGACTCTTATGCTTGTTTACGTATTTGAGAAGGCGACGGCATGAAAGCGCACAATGTTTCCATTATCTCAATATACATAACAATACATTCACAATTGAGCTGTGGGTGATATTTTATTATGTTCACAGACATAGTTTTAATAAATGGCGAAATTCATAAAAATTAATCAGATCTGGACAAACTTTTTGGCTAAAGGGTCACATATAAAATATTATTTTTAGATATGCACTATTTATTCGGGATCCATCTGGTTGGGCAAAGAAGAGACGCCACGCTGCTGATGACTCTCCATAGGATGTATTCGGCGGAGCTACGGGACGTTGGGATGACCTGGCGGAAACGAAGAGACTGGCGGGGGACAGAGAAGCTGATGGCAATATGCCCCGAATAGGGAGAGGATATGCTTTAAAAAATCTATACTTTAAGAAAAGTGCGAATTCGAGGGCCACCTGTAGGTATATATGTGTTGAATTGTTTTATTAAAAAAATAGTCTACAAAATTCATTATAATGCCATTTTATTTTTGAAAGAGAACCAATATTTTATGTAAAGTTACCCAATTTCGATTGAGCCATTACATCTATTGCTCGTTTCATCGTTTATCTTTGTTTTAAAATCTCTCTGTTGTTTTTTTTTATGATTTCGTTTTGAAACGAAAAAGAAACCGTTGTGGCAGACAGCGCGCGATTTTTACGAAGAGGCGATTAACCTGGTTTTAAAAAAAATACGGTAGCTCACGACTACAACAGCTCTTGGTCGGACTCCAGCCCGGCTTACTCGCCGACATTTATTTCATTCTGACGTTTACTATAATACAATGCAAATTGCGATTTAATTAAACGCGCGGTCGATTTACGAAATCATTATTTGTAGTAGCAGTTTTTCGTGGGACCGGCGGAAGATTTTGAGATACTCAAAACTGTAAACTGACAGTGTTTCGCAAAGTATCCGTGTACCAAATAAGGTAATTATGTTGTAAACCGAGATACGTTTTTTCTTTTCAAAAATACATCTGATATCTTTTGTATGTTTTTGTTATAACAAAGAAAGTATTAAAAATAATATAAAATTAAAATTGATAACTTTGTTATTTCACTAATTGTGACACGTGTTTCGCTTCTTTCAGAAGCATCTTCAGATTAACTATCGTACGATTTTTATTCATATTATTGATTACAATTCTTAAACTATAATAATTGACAAAAATGAAGCGTGGGATTTTTCAATATTAAATTAAAATTGATTAACTTTGTTCTTTAAGAAGCACCTTCAGACTAACTATATCTATAACTTTACCATAAAAATTAATAATTAATCTTGCGATATAGTTAGTCTGAAGACTAATTAGCGTAATACTACTAATTACAAAGTTAACTACTAGTGTTTGAAAGTGAAAATCCTAAGGAAAATATATTTGAAGATGATATTGAAAAGCTGCTTCTAAAGAAAACTTAAGAAAAGAAACACCTGTCACATTTAGTAACACAGTCAGTAAAATAAGTAAGTTGTCAATTTTAATTACCACCAAATCCATCGAAAATATGATATATTTCAATTTGTTTTATATAACCACTAGTATTTATGACTCGGCTTCGCCTGAGATAGAAGCGCGAACAATAAGACGTTGATGCTATTTTGGTGAAACCTAGTAATGAAAGATGGATGTTTAAAATATCACCGTGGACCATACTCATGACATATATATACCCAGAAAATATAGTCGCATCAATTAATCTTCTTCTTCTTCTGCCATATTCGCTCCATATATGGAGCATATGGCTACCACGCGGCGTCTCCATGATTCCCTGTCACCCGCCAATCGCTTTGCGTCTTCCCATGACATTCCAGAGCCCCTCAGCTCCGCCGAGTACATCCTATGAATAGTACCCGATGTTCTTCCAGGACGCCGGATCCCACAGATCGAAAGAAGAGGCAAGCAGGATTGAGGCTTTCCGGAAGCATCCGCAGAACGTTACCCAACTAGCTCCGACTTCTCTCCATAACCGCCGATGTGTCAGGGCGTTGCCCGTTATCAATTAATAATAATGTTAAAAGTTGAATGTTGAAAATAAGACAGTAGTTGACCTAAAAATAGCAGCCAGAATGACAGGTGAAAATTTCACGTCGCTACTTTTCACCGTTCGGGAGGAGTTCTTGAGACACGGACAGACAGTTAATACATGCGCTGACAAAAAGAGAGAATATGTGTATGCGCTGCGTTACAGATAGACAGATAAATCAAGACAACTTGTCTGGATTTCATGATGATCGTGATAATTTGAATCTTCGCTTAACGGTCTCCAACATTAAAATTAAATTTGAGAATATATTTGAGGAACGCTGACCTTGATTGACTTAAATAAAGATAATTCTGTTTGTAATCCATACTTTCGATTCGAAAGTGAAGCTTTTTCTTACTTGGTAATCGCTCAGAATGATATCGACAAAATCTCTCATTTATTAACAGTTTTGTTTTGATTTACTTCTGCGTACATAATATTTTCATAATAGTTATTAGAAAAGCCCACGGCAAGTGTATAATTAATATTCTCTTTATACTTATGATTGGTAGGTAGCCGCTAAAACTGTGAATTTATCACGAATACGAAATACACTTTTTAAATGTTTTCCATTCGATTTCGACGTTACCTTTTTGAAATTAGTACCTCTTTTGTTTTTGAACCTTGCTTATGATTATTTCACATGAGATTGTCCCGTTCAAACAAAAGTTATTAATTTTATATTAGTAGCGTTATTGTGTCGGCTCTCTGGTGCAGCGGCCAGCGTCGTTGGCTACGGTTACGGATCTCACGGGTTCGAATCCCATTACGAACAGTTTCATAAGTTGATGTTTCAATCGATAATATAAAGTTTAAGACATCGACTGAGGGTGCTTGATGTAATTTCAATATCAAATTTAAATTATTGAGATTTTGTACACTTTCATGTATTTTGTCACTAACGACCCGGGTTTCGCCTTTCGGCATCTTCAGGCATTCGAGCGCACGAATGAACTCGAACTGACAGACAGTAAACAGTGTCTAACGTTTATATAGAAGATACGAATACGACAATATTTTATCTCGCAAATAATATTTGTATCTTCTATATAAACGTTAGACACTGTTTACTAATCACTTTTAAGGTGTTAACTGTCAATTCTTGGTGGAAAGACATTATATTTTAAAAAATAAAACACAATTCATTTATACTACTTCCACATATTTATAATGATCAGGATCGGTTTCGCTCATCACGAGCATTTTCGATCATCTGATTTCAGATTAGTATTTAATGATTTGCAAGAGGTCCATAACATTTTAATTGTAGACTCTTTTATTTGATTTATGTATAATTTGTTTGCTAATCAGTATTTGCTTTTCTTAGTTCATGAACCATCAGTTTTATATACCTTCATTTTTGCACTCAATTTTATATAAATAAGCCTGTTATGTTTGTATTTTTATCAGTTGATAATGCTCGTGATGAGCGAAACCGGTCCTGATCACTATAAATATGTGGAAGTAGTACAAATGAATTGTGTTTTACTTTTTAAAACAATTTTTACTGTCTATCAGTTCGAGTTCATTCGTGCGCTCGAATGCCTGAAGATGCCGAAAGGCGAAACCCGGGTCGTCAGTCCTTGTTAGTACATGGAAGTGTACAAAATCTCAATAATTCAAATTTGATAATATAAAATTTATTTCTGTTCGAAATCTGTTCTAAAATTTCCTCCCACTCTTCCGATCCTAAAAACGTTAATTTGTTAACCACTAGTTCTCTCCTAACCCTATCCTTCTATCTCTTTTCAAAAACAAGAGAGGTTAAACAACCGAGCAACAAACAGTCCTTGTAGAAAAACGTGTATTCAGATGCCTCCATTAAAAGGCCATACGCTCCTCATTGGAAGCGGACATAGTTTTAAAAAATGTACAGTGTACTTCAATGTCGCTGATTTATCTGGTTGTATTTGTAATTACGTTACTCTTAATAACCACACTAATTACACTAATTTTTCTAACAGATATGATGTATAAAAAATATGTATACAAAAAAGTTTAAATTATGTCGCGCATCTGTTTGTTTAACCTGCTTTGCCTTTGAAATAATGCAATAATGTTTCCACTGAAGTTTTGTTGAAGGTGACTGCTCAAATATAGACGATCACGTTTCTTTTCGCCTTTGTAAGGTTTCTGCATAAGTAAGTCTTGGACGAAATGGCTTGCCTGTTACCAATGTGTCTTAAGCAGTTTTCCTAATATTTACATGACTTTAATTTCTTCAATATCGAGTTTCATTGAATTGTTAGGACAGGATAATCCGATATTTAGATCACCTTTTAAAGAAACAATGAAAACTTGCTTTAAAACTACAGTTTTATTAAATTATAAAAAAATATTTATTTTATTTCGTATTAAGTCTCGCGATTTATCAAATTAATTATCGCAATACAGAGTTGTCGATTTAATTGGAATTTGATTGGTAGAGCTCCGTTATAATAAGAGAAAATAACAAAGTATTCAGTTCTACAAAATTTTATCAGTTCGTTGACAGCTAGCTATTTCGGTTTTAGTACGCGATTTAATCAGAAGGTAAAATAGCAAATTATTGAGTTCCGCAAAATAATGAATAGTTGATAACTATTTCGGCATCACGCTATCGTCAAAACCAACAATGTTAAAACGGATTTTGTTTATATAACTTCGATAGCAAAAACCTCTTTCTTACATAACTTTTTTTCTAACTTAAAATTTTAGACATCACAAAAATCAATGCCTTCGGACAGAAATCTAAATAAATTTATGAAAATGTTTTAACTGGGACTCGAACCCGTGAGATCAGTAACCGAAGCAAATAACTTTGACCACTATACCACGGACCCGACATAGTACATGATGCAAAAGACATAATTGACACTAAAAATCATTGAATATTCACTATTATCTTTGTGGTTTTCTAATGAAATATGTTGTTTACCATGCGGCATGACAGTTTTATAATAATGATAAGAAAAAAAAACACAATACGGCGAAATACAAAACCGGTTTGCCATTCAAATTGATACATAAAAGAAGTTTTTAGAAAGAAAAACAAACATATTTTTAAAGAGAACAAAAGAATAAAAACAAAGCATCGGTAGAAACAAGTTTGAATGTTATTTGCTTTTTAGCTTGACTGAAATTCATAACATGTACCTACAATAATTGGTGAAAGTGTGACATCAAAAAGTCTACAACATAAAATATTTCAAATTTGGATTATTGAGATTTTGTACACTTCCATGTATTTTGTCACTAACGACCCGGGTTTCGCCTTTCGGCATCTTCAGGCATTCGAGCACACGAATGGACTCGAACTGACCGAATGCCAAAAGGCGAAACCCGGGTCGTTAATGACAAAATCCCTCAGTCGATGTCTTAAATTATAAAATACTTCGATTGAATCACCATTTATTCGGTAGAGCTCTATTATATTAAGGTAAAAATAGTAAAGTAAATACATATCGACGTTTTTTTGGCCAAGTGATGTAATCCTCAAAATTGAAATTGTTTAGAAGAGAGTAAAAATCGTTTTTATCGGAAACATTATGTGAATCTTTTAAATGCACTCCTGTAAATTCTCATGTTTGCAGATATAGGAATATATGTAGGGAGTGTCGATATAATAGTGGCTTACATCAAGTGTGGAGGTCAGAATTTTTAAACCTAAAACCAATGTAAAATGATATTTCCCTTCCAAAAAGTGGTCAATTTATATTTCTAATTTACATCATTTGGGCGAGACCGGGTGTGACGTCTTGAGAAAATGAGATCCGATCATTAACTCATTTTCGTATTTTTTAAGGGTTACATCAATTGGCCAAAACAACGTCGATATTTAGTTACACAAAAACCACGGCAACCATAACGTGAACAGCAATCCATCTTAGCATAACTCTGAAGATGACTTGATGCCGGAATATATATCAACTATATTGCATAATTCTGCTGAACTAAATACCTACTAGGTATGATATTTTTTAGGTTATTATTACGATGTTCCAAGTAAATCACAATTCAATCATTAAAACCAATTAATAGTCGTCTCTAAAAATAAAACTAAGTATTCTTATATTGTAATCTCAATCAGGACTTATTTCACGAATAGATGTTCGTGATGTCTATAATTATCTTCAATCTCCATTATTTTATCACTACTGTTTTCCAAAAAGACAGGTTGAGAAACTGGGTAATAAGCAGTTCTTGTAGAAAAACATATGTTGGGATACCTCCGTCATGAGGCCATGTGGTCTACATTGGTATCGGACATGATTTTTTTAAAAAAGCATTTTTACTAATCAGCTGAAAAGTGCTTCCAAAATCAAAAACAACTTGTCGCAGAGTAAAAATTTTATGGTAAACAATATCCATCATTGGAAATATTCCATAAACAATTGAAAGGAATTTTTATGTGAGAAAGGTTGGGATGTGGATTCGACGCTTGCCAAAGAAAGGCATACCCATCTTCTATAGACACCTAGACCAGTTCCTTACTCTAACCAGTAAGTATGAAATAACCTTCAGTACTTTACAACGATGTATAACCAACTGAACGGCCATACTCGTCAGCCTTGATTGGAAAGCTCGTAACTCCATATATAAGAAGTTCACAGAAGAGAGTAAAAACATTATTGCATTATTTAAATCGTATATTGTTTAACTCATTCAATGCCTCCAGCTGGTAGTTTCTTTAAATTAAAGCATTACCTTAAGAAGCCTAGCTCATCAGTGTTATTCGGATTTTCATGCGAATAAGTCCGTATGCAGAAAAATACTTCAAATTCAACGCTTGTTGGACCGTTGGACGAACAGTCAATAAAAACTTGTACTGAAATACCGGCATTTTTCGTTTTCAAAATAATATTGAAATAAACAGCTTAAAAACCGTGATCCCGGTTTCGGTACCTAATACCGGATATTGCAATCCCTAACTACAAAATAATACTAACAGAGTTGTAAACTTTTGCTCGACCTTGCTTTGTCGCTTTTTTTGCTTATGCATTTTTAAATGGTTTATTATTCATGTAGATACTACCAGAGTCTTTTAGGGAGTTAACCTTTTGGCATCAATGTACAATGCTCTAGTTAGAATTAGTTTTGAGAGTGGGTCGATCGTTTGGGTCTCAAAAAATTTAAAAAAATATAATTACGGTGGAGAAGGTTCAGAAGAATTTTTTGAGAATTCTCCTTTTGAGGGCGTTTGTATAATACTATCCATGGAATTATCCAAATGACTTTCTCTTAGTCTTTGGCATACTCACGTTTAATAGCTTGAGCGCTCGATAAATGTACCTAGCCACATTTGCTTTTCAACTTATACGAGATCAAAATGAGAATCCCGCCATTCTTGAAAATATCAAGGTTTATGCTCCCGATCATTTTTTGAGGAATCGTGGACGTAAATTGCTTGTTACCATAGTATTTTAAAAAAATAAAACACAATTCATTTGTATTACTTCCACATATTTATAATGATCAGGACCGGTTTCGCTTATCAACTGATGATGATGCTCGTGATGAGCGAAACCGGTCCTGATCATTATAAATATGTGGAAGTAGTGCAAATGAATTGTGTTTTATTTTTTAAAATATCATGTCTTTCCACCAAGAATTGACAGTTAACACCTTAAAAGTGTAACCATAGTGTAGAACCTGCCTGCCAATGGAGATGCCACTGGGAAGAACTTTAACAATATTCAACGGAATTGCTTCTGATGTCGACATATTCCACGCGGTTGTGAGTGAGGTCAGACGAACACTATTTTTTTATGTATTATTTAGTAGATTTTGTCTGAACTTACTACGTTGATTCCCTTGTCAATTTGAAATGTTTGGTATTTTTTAACTATGTTTTAAGCGTTTCTCACATTAAAAGAAAAAAGAATTTGTAATGTATATACGTACCTATTTATATAAAATGAATATTTCTTCTTTGTGGACATTTCTGCGCCTAGTCATTAAAAAAATGTTGATCAAAAAACACTTCAGCAGTTAACTGTAGAACATAAATATCTTGCATCATTGTGAGGTCATCTCAAAAGAATCGTTTTAAGTGCCTTACCAGCCAAAGGTAACGGATTTTGTTCCGGGAGGTATCTACATACCTTCACCGCGACTTCGTATTAAATATTGTAGATGTCTAAATACAAAATGAGGTGTTCCACTCGGATGCCTCCATGCTGACGTCATTTTTTGATTATACTTCATCATCTCGTCCAGTTCATTACTCAGTATCTCCAAATAACCCATATTGAGATAGTGGGAAAAGCAATATTCAAATGGTCACCATAAAACAAATGTAATAGAATTTTACCCGAGTTTTATACATTTTATAAACAGGTGTTTAACAATTAGGTATTTTCCGAGTATAGTCAGTAGAAGGATATTTAGAAATATCTTTTTACTGACACAGAAATATCAACATTTTGTTGAATTCTTTAGAAGGTTATCTGTCTTAGCATTTTTTTATTGGCATTTTTGAGTTATCTGAGAACTAAATCAGATGGAGCGCAAAATTTTAGATATAACTGCATATTTAACTCAGATTACATTTTTTTGCAGTTGTCTGACTAATGAACTGGACGATCAATATGGTGGTGGATCTCAATTATATAAAAATCGGTTTCTTTCTCTTGGCGCATCGTGCGAATCTACAGGTCTACAGGCACTCCCGCCTTGTTTCTATAATACTACAGTAGATAAAAATATTTTTTTATAATCAATGTAATATATATTGCATGTAATAAATATAATATTGCAATAATTAAAGTAAATGCTTTCAATGAAAATACTACGAACATACAAGATATTACCGTCGCTATAATAATTTCTTCATTGTTGAATTCGAGAAGTGACAATTGGTATTCAGACATACTTGGAACTTGCAGTCGATAGGTAGGCATCGAAGTGACCATTGACCAGGTAAGACGATGACCTTGAATGACCTCTATGAGTCGGTTCGCGAAGAAGGAATGCGACCGCGCCGCGAAACTCAGGTACGACGCTCTCGCTGCCTAGCTTTGGTGCGACTTGAAATATTTCAATGCCATACAATTGATTTGCGAAAGCTTGTATGTTATTTTTCGTTTTACATACTGCGCTATACTATGTTAATGCTAACTACAAACAGTTGCTGTCCGCTCCTAATGGACTCATGAGAAGTTTTTCCAAGAAAACTGCTTGTTGCTTAATTCCAAATGAGTAGGGATAGACGTGTAGGGCTAAGGCAGAATTAGTGGTTTGCTATTTATTGAACTTATTTTTTCCCCCCCTGAAAATTTTTCAGACATACCATTTTACAATGGAAACGACGATATTATAATTATTTGTCTTGATTTAACTGTCTGCAACGCATATAACCGCGCTTGCTCACTCTGCACAGAAATGCTGTATGTGTGTATAGTGTGAGTGTTGAGTGAATATTGACAAGTGTGACAAAAGTGACACCGCCATCTCGTGTGTTATAAAAGCTCAATTTGTATACTTTTCAGATACTGATGAAACGTTGATAATAATTTATTTTGTTGATTTTGTGTAATCTACCCTTTAGAATAACGATCGTATAAGTAATGAAAGCGCCAAACAAGCAATGTGTTATTTCGGTTGGAAAATGTTCCATAAAGTTTGACCCACCAAAACTGAGCGATTTCTGCATTTTAATTAACACGTAAAAATCAAAATAATTGCAATATTGTTTACTTGGTTGAGTAAAATACCAAAATATATTATCTGTGACTTTTTTGATGATGGTTATTTATGATAACTTTGGCTCAATGCATATATAGTCTTCTACTCAACTACTTTTTCATTAAAATTCTCTTATTATTTTCTATTTATAACCATCAGTTTGCATGCTCATATTTTATAAAAAAATTTCCAATCTGGGAATTTTGTTTTTAATTACTTTCATTGCTTTATACCTATATCTATTGATAATGAGCTTCATTTAACCTCAGTTTTTGATTACAACCTTTGAGGGCGAAACCTGCACCAGATTCTAAACGTCGCATGTTTAACACCTTTCATAATACGGTGTCTACTAAAAACAAAATATCTATGATTCTACGTTAATACAAACACCGAGAAAACCTTAAAACGTTGACAAAATCACATTGCTATATCTAACGTATTGTTTTTATAGTAAGACCTAACCATTGTTGGTTAAACCATATTTAATTTTCAATTGAAAATACTTACTATCTAAGCGGAACATTGGGACTGTCAAATAAAAAAAATTAATGTAACGGAATAGATATTGGCAAGTTAGAATATTGTACAAATCTATGTAAGGTACACGGTACACATAATCGACTTGAAATATATTTATTTCATGACAGCTGTCAATAAAATTGTACTATCCTTGTCAAAGTAATTTTGTTATTAAATATATAACAATTATTATTAATTTAAATTTCAATTGTTGAGGCTTTGTACATTTCCATGTATTTCGTCACAAACGACCCGGGTTTCGCCTTTCGGCATCTTTAGGCATTCGAGTGCAAGATGAACTCGAACTGTCAATTCTGCTCATTCGTGTGCTCGAATGCCTGCAGATTCCATCAAGCACCCTCAGTCGATGTCTTAAATTAATTATTATTGAACTTGTCCAGATTCACTTTTAAGGTGTTAACTGTCAATTCCTGGTGGAAAGGTATGGAGTTTTAAAAATAAAACACATTTTTTTTATACGTCTTCTTTATTATAATGATCAGTCATTATCAACTACACTAAAATTAAAATATCAACAAGACTGTTTATACGAAATCGAGTGATAATAATTACATAGTATATCACACAACCGATTAAATAAATATGACAAGAATTTACTAATATTAATACTCATTATACATAAACGAAATTAAATAGTCTAACAATTAAAATATTAATGACCTCTTACAAATCAATAACTACTAATCTTAAATCAAAAATTAAACCATTTTAAAAGTCAATTATGTGAGAAAAATATAACGAGTTTAAAAATAGCAAATCGGAAACTTTTGCAATAAAATTGCGTACTACTCAAACAATTTGTTAACAATTAATGAAATATACCACGATGAAAACTGAATTAACTTTCTTTTTGTAAACTAGAATCATTATTTCTTCCAACAATGCCTTCAAAATTCAAACCTTAGTATGTATTTCTTAATAAGGCTGACATAACCACGTACTAAAAGTTATCTACCATCCCTTTGTTATAAACTTAACATAGGTCACGGTTGCCTGAGCATCCCTTCGTTTGCGCCCCTCCGGTCTATCAAACCTGCTGCATAATAGTGCACCTGACTGTATTCAACCACCACAACCCGCCGCGACTTGTTCACCTTGAGCGCACTAGTACCTCGTGAGAACCGACACATCTTTTTCCCATCGCTGTCATGTTTAATTTCTTCTTTTTTAGAACTTCATTTAAATCAGGGTTGTCCACCTGCAATATGGATGCTATTTTTTAATACCATGTCCGCTCGCAATGTAGACAATATCGACTCCTAATAGAGGTATCTCAACAGATTGTTTCTACGAGAGCTGCATGTTAATCAGTTTCTCAACCGCCTTTTTAAGGTAGCAGTAAAGTTAAGTAAAGAAGAGTAAGGATAGAAGGATAAGGCTTAAACTAGTTTTTAACAAATCGCTCTTATATTTCCTGTTGCTCGGATCAACTGGGTGAGAGGTAATGTGAACATAGCAGCATTCTATGGTTTTGTAAATACACAGATCCTTAAATCGATTGATAAATCAATTAAGATTGTTAGTTCGAGGAATCGAACCGTTTCCATCGCATCCGAAGAGGACGAACTCCAAAAGGCTCTGATCACTCTGCTTTATAGCCGGCATGGTATTCCTTATCCACCAACCGCCTGCTCTATAGGATGGATTGGGGACAGTTGTGTCCTCAAAAAGTTACCTTTTATTTATTCAAATAAATCTATTTTTCTTACGTAAACGGCATATTTTATTTTAACAACTATATCGAACATTAAACAAAAGAAATGGTTTTAAACTGCTATCAAATCTAGTTTGTATAATAATTATCATCTCATTGATAATTTCCTGTTAACTCAATATATTATGCAGATATTCATTTATTGTTGACAAATTTAAACACTTTTGTTTATTAATTTAGTTTTGTACGATGTCGTTTGAACTGAGTCATTCTTTTTTTATCTGCTTAAATAACTTTTATTCTTTCATTTAAAATGGAACTAAACACGCGTATTGACAATTTATACACATTATTTTGTTTGTGGCTCTAAAATTATTTGTACAGCCCTATGGGAAAGAACTGAAAGACTTTACCTGTTCACATGAAAATACTAAACACCGTGTGGGAAGAATGCTTTTCATGAGAATAAAATCCACTGGAATGTTACTCTTCCATGAAGTTAAAACTATAACAATAATAATTACGAACACAAATGCTCAGTTTCCTGATTAAAAACTGTTGTACGTTATATTTTACAATACTTAACAAGGTATAATTATTAAATCATTACAAGTCAAACATGAGCTTAGTTGTCATGTAATGTTCTTCATTATATTTTTGTCGCCTGAGTAGCGTATTTTTTTTATTGTATGAACAACCGGTGAGAATATGTTGTCTATCGCAGAAATCTTGTTACACCTTATCAAAGTAGGATGGGATTGTTCCGAATTTCACCAAAAGTGTGTAAGTACAGAAAAAGAGATATAAATATTGAAACCCTACGTAAAGTAATATATCTGTAAATATAATGCATGTTGAAGATCATTCATTTTACGCCGTGAGCCCGGAAACTTTCCTGTTAAAATCACTTAAAATCTATTCATATTTATTTTGTTTTTTCTTAATCTTAAATCTACTGTTTCTCATCAATTTCACGATTTTTTAGCGTGTAGTTGGAGTACTTAACGTAGAGCGTGTCTATTTATAAGAGAGATATTGTCATTACCATTTTGATAAGAATATAAAATTTTAATTGTTGAGATTTTGTACAGCACACGAATGCCTGAAGAGGCCGAAAGGCGAATCCCGGCTAGTTAGTGACTAAATACATTGAAATGTACAAAATCTCAACAATTCAAATTTGATATTGAAATTCCATCAAACAGCGTCAGTCGATGCCTTAAATTTTTTATTTTTTTTACTATTGGTATAATATTGGTGGAGAGGTTTGTGCGAAAATCAACATAATTATTTGTTATACAAGCCAGATATTTTTCATATATTGATATGATATATTCAACATTGAAATTACTTAAACCCGTTCCCGTACCCGTCATAGATGACGGTATTGAAATTGAAATACTGAATGTCTGAAGTAGCTAGTACGTCGGATCTGTATGTGCATTGCACCGCGAACGCTTACGTCATGAGAAAATTTCACACCTACATGTGATATGTGACAATAATAAAACGTCTACAGAGTGGTCTGGGTTATTAAACCGTCGTTGTTTTGGAAGAAAAAACTAAATCGAAAAAATGACATATTGAGTTAGATATGCCAAAATGTTCCTTATTTCAAACTATCACAAGGAAGAAGAAACTTATTTTCTATAAATTATCCTTTTACTTAAAAACGGTTTTGCATAAACAAACAAAATGGAAAAGGTATGGCATTTCAAACATTTGACATACTTCAAAGACCAATTATTCAAAACCAGTATTTTTCAGTTGGGCTCTTCGTCCAGAACAACGACGATATATAAGATGATGGTTGAACTGTGAATATAAAATCGCATTATTTTTTTAACAAAATATTTGAAATGAGCTTTGACGTTTTCATTCCGTGAACCTGACCAGTTTTGACGACATTCAACAGCCATAAAAATGATTCAATAATATCGATTCATTTCTTCAATATGAACAACCATAAACAATGTTAAATTTGAAATTCGAACACTTGTTTTCAATTGGATGCAACAAATTTGCCACAAAATAATAATATTTCATTTATTCGTTTCCTAGGAAACTTAAAAGAGATTGTAATCAGGATGGATTACAGCCAAATAACCTACTTAACCGCGTTTTAATTTATGTACAGCTCCAGATAAGCTTTGTTTTAAAACTGTTATTTTGTGAGAAATATTTCCGTGCGAATTTCTTATGAAACGCAAACTTTTATAGGTCCGTAATTATTTAACGGCCTGGCATTAATTTCACTGCAATAAAAAATGTTTATTGGTTATGCAAAAATAACTAATTTGCATGGCGATTGCAAAATAAAAATGCGCGTAGAACATAAAAATATGGATACATTCCGTGGCAATCATCAGATGTGGTATATGTCACAAATAAGTTATTTTACAGAAGGGATTTAAACGTCAAATCTTATTAGTTGATACCTTACAAGTTGAATGATTTTTAAGGCAAAAACATGGACAGTCACCCACCAAGAGAATAGGTAACTGGAATTTACCTACAAGGTACTGGAATTTACCTACCTTTTTTTGATAGCAATTTTCCCCACTACAAATTTGGTTTGTTGACAAGGGTGACTATAATGCCTAGTTGAATATTTCCTAGTGAAAAGTCATGTAGAATATTATGCAGTTTGGTAGGAAGTTGACTTGCACATACCAATACTGAATACGTCGTTGGATTCGGTTACGGATATTCTTCAAATCTGATGTTTATAATTAAATAATACCCAACCACCCGATCCTATAAACGGGGTGAAGCGAGAGCGATCAACAAACCATTAGTCCTGTCCTAGCCCTGTCCTTATATCTCTACTCTCTTCGAAAAAGAGAGTTTGACCAACTAAGTAACAAGCAATTCTCGTAGAAAAACTTCTATTGAGATACCTCTAATAGGAAGCCATATGCCACACATTCGTAGCGGACACGGTTAAAAAAAAAATCAAGTTGTATCCTTGTTTATTATCAGGCTGCCTAACAAACGATACTTCTCGTCTAAAAGTCTAAAATAAAATTTTGTAGAAACGAATACTTTGTTTTTTTAACCTATTGTAATGGAGTTCTACCAAGTAAATGTCAATTCAATCAATAAGAATTAAAACATTAATCTGGTATATTTTTGTTTGAATAAGGCGAAGAATATTTTCAAATAAATTATTTTTTTATTCCTAGGAGCAGACTTTTCATGGTCAGTATTTTAACGTTGAACGGTTTCTAGATTGAATTGTCTGCTCCCTATGTGGAGCTCATGGATGGATCCCATGAATGCATCTTAACAGCAGTTGAAGTACGAATTTGTATTCAAAGCTGTGATTTTTTTAAAGTTTTAAAATAAATACTACAGGTAATATTTACAGTCTTATGATATTTAGTCCACAAACGCTTTACATTTAAAAAATTCCACAATCAGCTGAATATGCTCGAAATAAGTAAAACCGCTCCGGATCATTGCAAAAAAAATATATGAAATAGTAAAAACAATGTATTTTAATTTTATAATATTTTTGTATAGAGCGTCTTCTCATTATATCTATGTACATTTCATCAATGGCTAGCACACGTAGTATCCATTATTCAGTGCTTTAAAGTTTTTCTCGTGGGAATTTATAATGTCGACTGTCGACAAGCAAAGTTCATTGTGGAGGTAATGCGCTAAAAAGCGTTGGGCCATTCCTTTTCTGGGAAATTCCTCGAGTTCGCACCGCGTAACCTTGCGGCCCACAAACAACCACCTCATTCTGGCCCAAGTGCATTCAATTTGTGCATTCAAGTGCATTCAATTTGGGTTATAAATAATTGCACTTAGTTGTGTTAGGTAGTATTCACTTGGTACACTTGAACTTTTGTTTCGATAGTTTGCACTTTGTGTAAGCTAATATTCACTTGGTACACTTGAACTTTTATTTCGATAGTTTGCATTTTGTATAAGATAGTATTAACTTAGTACACTCAAACTTTGATTTTAATAGTTTTCACTTCGAAACGGATTCTTTTAACAAAGTACCACAGACTAATTTTGATAGCTTGACTTTGAAAGGGATTATTTTAATTTTGTATGTTACGGACATTGAAATAAATTATATTAAAATATTGTATGTCTACTTAGAAACCTGCTTCTTCATAAATACCACTCCTATAATATACCGGTGAATAAATTCTAATGCGTGGAGCAAAGACAATACAGGCGACCTAATATAGAGTTGCGACAAGTAAACTAGTCTATGGTGGAAAATCCTATGTTGCAAGTAGTAAAGAATAAGTGACATTTCATTACAGCGTTGTGAAGTTATCGATTTCAAAGTGTGAGTATTTATATTGAGTGAAAACTATTTTGTCTATGTGATAATATTTCTTCGTAAGTGCAACATATTTCTTCAATGTTTAATATTATGTGGCATCACTTTATTTTTAGTGAAATAATTTGTTTTTTGTGAAATGTATTTGTTATAAGTGAAAACTATCTTTACTAAAGTGAACATCATCTAAACAAAAGTGCATTTAATTGTAAGCCATTCAATTTGTTGTATCATTTTTTTAATTATGTATAACGTGAAACCAATTCTATACTATATAAATAGTGATTTTTTCTACTGCATATCTTTACGGCTTAAAGGTGCTTTATTAAAATCATCCGATGTACACCGAATCCTATGTTTGCATGGTTTTGAGATTTCTCGGTTCAATGTAATGGAACCTATCAGTCTTCACTCCATCTTTTTTACACGTTTTAATTTTGCACGGCTGTTTTACTGGGAACACATCCGACATATAAAAATAAAATTCAGTGTAGTTAGTCTGAAGACTCTTCTCAAAGAGGTCATACTTAGTCATATACTCAACCAGTTGAATAACAAAATTATCCAATTGAAAACATGGATGTATGGAGGTGTTATATACTTACACATTTTCCGTATGGACGTATCGAGCATCTTAAAATTTCAAGGTATTGCTTTGTGACAGTAGATGATGGGGCTATATTACTTTTTTTATTTGAAAGTAGATGAATGGTTGTTAAAGCCGTCATCCCTAATAATAATCACTCATGCGTAATGGGTCACAGTACTTCACTAAAGCACAGGGTAACCTTATACTGTGCTTCTAAAACAGATGCTTTCGGCGAATACTAGGCGTACCGGTGGTTTGACTTTGTCAGGCACTCGGGGGGGGGGTAAAAGAGCGGACGGACCAACCACTTGTTATGTCCAAAAATAAAAAAGCGACAAATGACCTGGCTTGGACATGTGCTGCCGATACCCAAGGAAACCTGAATCCTACTTGTCTCTTCTAGCAATCGGATGGATTCCGTCGTCCTGGAAGGCCGCTGATTACCATCCATAGAATGTACTCGGCGGAGCTTTACGGGACGCAAGAAGACTGGCGGGGAAGTAGGAACCAGATACGGCTTAAAAAAAGTACTCCCAGATTCAAAACCTCGAATGAACAGTCCTTAAATAATTTCACTGTCATAATATTGACGGTGTTTAAGCCATTTGATGTAACTCTCAAAATTGAAATTGTTCAGGAGAGATTAAAAACCGTTTTTATCGAATGATATGGTGAGTTGCATTATGAATCTTCGAAATGTACTCTCAATAAATAAATGTAAATTCTCATTTTTGCAAATACGGGATTATTCGTAGGGAGTGTCGATATACTAGTGGCTTACATCAAGTGGCCGGGTCAGAATTTTTAAAGCTAAAACCAATGTAAAATGATCAATTTATTATTTACATCATTTGCTCAAGACCTGCTTTGTCGTCTTTAAAATAAGATCCAATCATTAACTTATTTTTATGACGATTACATCAATTGGCCAAAACACAGTCGATATACTGAATAATACTGAAATATCAGTATTTTGCATTTTCATAACATGTATTTCGGTATTGAAAAAAAGTTACCTAGTTACAATCCTGATTACAATCACATTTCGTAATTACTTTTTACTGTACTAAAATAAAATCGAAATGCGGAAAAAACAATTAAATAAAGCGATAGGCTAATTAAATCGATATTTACATTTTTACAAATTGATCACAATCCATTGTTTCATGTCGATTTCTAGTGCAATACGAGACATTTAAATATACTTTCGATTGATATTGCTTCGTACATCTTCAATTTAACACTTGGACGATTCGAATAATTGTTGTATAGGTATATGTCATTTTGGTAATAGTACTAATCACTGGTATGCAACTATTGGAATGTGAGCTATTCGGTTTTCCTTTCTATTATATTTCGGTATATTTTAGAAATCTAAATCGTGACAGCAACCAATAGTTAAATAATAACGTGTCAACGACATCACTTTGGAGTTACAACTTTATTAAAAAAAAATGTTTGTGATGTTTTCAACGGTTTTTTGATTATCGGACATGGAGGTAACGGATTAACAACGGGGGATTCCAGCTCGAGTATTCAAATATATTCGGCCCTTTTTTAACTGTTCGATATTCAAATATTTGGGCGACTATTCGAATACTATTCGTAATAATTTTTAATGAAATATTCTACAAAATTGACAAGAGATCACATCACAATTTCTCTAGATTTCAAGAACAATATTAAATTCCCCTGGTAGTGCTTTTTTTTGTATTCACCCAACTCGGGCGCTTTCAGTATCTTATCATAATATTTTAAAAATAAAACACAATGTCTTTCCACCATTGAATTGACAGTTAACACCTTAAAAGTGACTTTTTATAAGTCACATTTTATAAGTTTGACGAATGTCTCGGAGCTAAAACAAAACCCTCCAAACATGCCGTAATTTCGGTAATTGAAAAAAAAAAATCATTTGGAGTAATCCGACGCAGCTGCAAATTTTATTTTAGTATATACAATGTTTTGTTTTAATTATTCAAATTGAATTTCTAATGTTATTTTCATACTTCCGAAACTATTCGAATAGTTTCAGTTGTACTATTCGATATCCGAATAGTTGAAATCCCTAGATAATATCCAATGTTCGTAAATAATAACAAAATGCGTCGGACTTTTTTTATTTACTTAAATTCGATTTGATTATTTGAATTTGATCTTGCTGGCACTGGAACCAAGACTTATCTAATCACCACCAGTACAATTCTTACCACTAGACTACAGATGCCGACATAGAAGGGAAATATTTGTATTAATCGTTGTACCTTCGCCACTGACGTGTAATTAAGAGATATAAATGTTATTTATCGGCAGTACTAATTATTGTGAATTTCCAAACTCAAGTCGATACAATCCAATCCCCCTGACCCGTAGTGCAGAAGTGCATGTGCGTCACCGCGAGCTATGCCACTCGACGACTCGCATACTTCCGGTGTAATTTTTTAATTGCAACGTCTTTGCAGAAAAATCAGCAGATGCTCACTTTTTATTACGTTCATAAATTGCGTAAGGGAAGTGAATCCTTATGCAGCATCCCCCAACTGCGGCAGCTTCCGCCCGTTTCTCATTCATTTATGAACATTCCACTGTGTATTTTTCGTTAAAAGAAAAAACTAAAACAGCTGCCCGGATATTCTATAAATAAGTAATACGTACTTAGTAGTAACTGTGTGTGTTCGCGATTGTTGTGCTCAGTTGAGTGTTGTTTTTACGTGATATTTTGAAAGCTGCGACGATTTACGAACTCTTTATTACGTGGAGCGTGCGGGAAAGTGAATTTCGATTGCTTTTGTGAACAGATGCGTTCATTTTAATGTAAACTACATACGATTACTTCCATGCAGTATTCTAATTCGGTAATTTTGTTCACATGGTGGCCATGTTATTTTAGGGAAAATAAAGAATATAAACGTAACGAATTATCGACACTGGCCCGGAGCCGCTGGCATGTGAAATAAAAGTTTTAAATTTCTGTGAGCTTTTTGATGCGTGTTAATTATCAGTGAACTCACTCGATTCGCACGAAAGAGGAGCAAATACCTATTTCAGAAATAAAATATGTATTTTTTGAAAATCATGTCCGCTCTCTATGTCGAGCATATAGTTTCCTAATTGAGGTATGTCAACAGAAGTTTTTATACGAGAACAGGTTACTCAGTTGGTCAACCTGTCTTTTTTTTAAGAGAGTATGTATAGACGGATAGAACTAGTGGTTAACGAATCGCTCTCGTTTTTAGGATAGGATTGGAGGGAGTTTTAGATCTCTTTACGTCTTCGAGAAAATTTACGTCTTCGAGCAGAGATCTGTAGTTCGATTAAAAAATCAATTTATGAAACTATCCGTACTGGGATTCGAACCCCTGCACCGTAACCGAAACCAATGATATTAACCACTTGTCCACGTTCACGACAAACTTTATCCTCTCCAAATATGAAAAACTTCCGTTTCAAATCAATCAACAGTTTTCCGTTTACATAAGTTTTATTCAATCGATTGGCCTTTCTTAGAAGAAAGTAAGTTTAAAAAATATGGTGCCTCAGAGAAACTAGTATATAACTAATCACGTACCGTTTTCAGGATCAGATAAGCCGATAGCCGTAAGTTAAAAATTCGACGTTGACCACTGCACCACGGACCTGACAATTTTAAAAATAAATCCAAATGGCATATTGTTGAAATAAAAGGTTGCCCTCTTAAATAAAGGAGGTTTGGTCACCGTATTTATATGCGACATCAACATGCCCAATGTTTTATTACTCTCGGCTCTACTACGATAAAGCACGACTTTAATCAAATAATAATTTATTATCATGTAGACATGGACTATACCGAAATAGTATCCCGCTTAGTGGAGATGAAATTTCCAACGGAATTTCCACTACGGATTATATGCATACCAAAATTCACTGATATCGATATTACAATATCGTCATTGCTCTGGAAGAAAACACTAGATCAACAAAATTACATATTAAGTTAGCTATATCAAAATTTTCATTATTTCGAACTCTACCGTGTGAAAAGAACGTACTTATTTTTATAAATTATACTTTTAGTTAAAAACCGTTTTCTACAATCAAACTAACTTAAAAGAAAACCACAGTTAAATTTATATTTTGTAATATAATTAAGTGTTAAAACATGTTGACCTTTTTTTAAGTAAAACGACAGTTTCATTATGTTTGTAAGTAAAAATACAGTCCTTTTTGTGAAAACTGTATTTTTATATACATAACACCTCTGTGCATTATCCCAAAATATCACTATCCAGATATAACAAAAAAAAAATTGAAATAGAAAGTCTGATTCGGACGAATCGTTGAACATACAAATACTGTGTTTTTATTTAGCAGGGCAGTATAGCATTTCAAACATTTGAACAATTTCAAAGTCCAATTACTCAAAACTGGTTTTTTTCAGTTTTCTGGTTGTTTCTTCTTCCAGAACAACGACGATATATCGTCGCCTTAGTGTTAGAAGGCGATAAGTCGAAAATCGGCTGTTTTGAGCTATGAATGCAATACGATAGATTTTAGGAAGGTCTGTCATCTAAATAAAACAAGCTCAGCCATATTCCATGTATTTTTTACGTAAACCAATATGATTTAAGTCAATTCCGTTCATAGTATTGGTAGTAAAAAATGTAAAAGAGAATTACTAATACTTAAATCGAATTCGTAAATGATTAACGAATCTCATAATGAGATTAGCTTAATAAATAATGGTTAAGTTATGTAAATAGAGGCTTAAATTAATTTCATGAATTTCTTAAATGTTGATTATCTCAAAATTTCTCGCCTTCTGCCAGTATACCGACGATATTATATTCGTCTTGATTTGTCTATCTATCTGTAACGCATCAAACACGCACACAATCACTCTCTGCCAGCGCATGCGTTGAGGGAGACATTTGGAAAGTGATGGGTTCGAGGGCAGAAGTATACAGCCCAATTTAAGAACATATATAATGAAGTGGTCAACGTCGTTGCCTTCGGTTAACTTCATCAATTGATTTTTTAATAGATGTATGGATTTTTGTTCGAAGGCATTGATTTCATTGACCCCATCCGATCCTAAAAATGGGGCGTAGCAAGAGCGTTTAACTATCCACTAGTTCTGTCCTAGTTCATGCCTTCTATCCCTACCCTCTTCAACATGACACGAGTATTTTCTGCATGACTGTCCTGTAATTCATCGAATTATTCTGCATTTGCTTTTCGAAAGCTGAGATGAAAATTTTTGAGATGAGCATTGCCATAATGTTATCCGTATTATAAATTTTACCACCATCTTATTATGTTTTATTAATAGTTTATTTATTTTTTCTTTTTCAGATAAAAACTTGCAAAATTACGACTAACTCGAAGGTAAATAATTTTATTTAATCATTACGAATATTATCATCCATAGATCGCAGCTATTAATAAAAGCTCTAGACCCGGTGTACAGTTTTTGTGAAAACAAGGTTTTACTTCAAACTAGATGTGCCACTGATGGCTTATATAAAACCAGGTTATTCTAGTTGATCATTTATTGTATGGCATTTTAAAAGGTGAAATATATGACATATTACTAACCATTGTGTGGAAAATTGGCATTACGTAAATATTTTTGCATTTGTTTTTCGAACGTTTCTTTTATTTGAATTTATCTAGTTCAACTTATTGTCGCTAGGGGAATCAAATTGGATTGTTTTCTTACGAATGAATGAATTGAATTGATAAGATCGGCCAAGCCTCTGCTCCTAAATCAACAGAACGACGGGGTCAGGCGATAGGTCGAAATTAGAAGGAAACGAAACAAAAACATATAGTCTTTCGTTTAAGTAACGGCATATTACAGTATATTATAATGTAGTTTTGCCACTGCAGTAGCAAACAATCATTGCGTTATCTTTTTCCCCGCATTGATTACTGTAGCCGAGTGGTGACGGTCAAGTTTAGGATGGAGATCCTTGTCATCAGATGGTCACATTCATTTATTTGTTATTTAATAATACTGCATTCAAGAAACTTCAATTAGATATACTTACACCTATTAAGGTTTTAATATATAGTCGCTCAACCGCTCTACGGCTAGGAATCAAATCAGAAGGAATGCGGACATTTCAGATGTCATGTCTTTGGATAGTAATACAGATTGAAAGGTCAACGTATATCCAAGGGTCCGTTCAGGGATTCGGGCCCAAATAGCCTTGACGGCTCGGCTGCTAAATCGATAACTTTATGTCCATATTACGATTAAAAAACCCAAATTATCACCAAACAAAATAGTTACTAGATTGTTTAACTGGGGACCAGTCGAATCACCGAGGCTATTATTCAATCATGAGATAGCTCAGTGAACTCTAGGTAAGTAATGCAGAGACGATAAGATCCGGCGTTCGATGTTTGTCCGAGGTGTCACGTCCGTCCGCCATTGCGATTCAGGCTATCCTGCGGTTTCGTACAGCTCCTTACGTGACGAGCATGCGTAAATTCCAAATATTTGAACGTCCAGTATCCACGTAACTCTTTATGAGCTGAGTATAATTTGATGCTATTGAATTCTTATAGAAGAGACTTTGATTCAACACATTGCCTCCACAGCTCGGTAGAGTATACGGCTTATAACTTTGCACTTTTTACTACACTGATACGATTTCTGCATACTACATGGAGCCGGACCTTAGAGCCGGAGCGCAAAGTTAAACGGTATGTAGTAATCTACCTTTCGTGAGTACAGCGCAACCCTCCAGAGACGAGCGTGACCATATTGGTCACAGTAAACATCATCGCCCATCTATCCCAATATTCGCCCCATCTCGGTTATATTTACGTCAGGTTTGCACTACCTGTTTTCGCACAGATTACTATTAAAAGCACGCACAATTTTTTCAAAGTTTTCGTTCAAATTTCACGATTTTTTAGCCATGCGTACATATATAATTACTAGCCATGCTGTACGGCCCGTCAGCCGGTATTTTTGGAGACGAGTGGTCCGTTACATTAACTGCGGAGTCATGAAATCGATATTTTGCACTAATCACGACGAATTATAGCATATTTTAATAATGTGAAATAGTGGGTAATTAAATGTAGTATCTTTAATGTTAATAGGAATAAAGATAATTTGGATGGATTCGGCGGAAACTTTGGTGTTTTAATATTTAATCAAGGTTGATAGCTTAGTTATTCCACTGGCTGCGTTACTAAATGTAACGCGTTTCGTTTCTTTAAGAAGCATCTTAATTAAAAATGACGAGTCGAGTGGGTTTGTTTTGTTCTACTGGACGTGGGGAGGGGGTAGGACCCAAACAATGATAGTACTAATTATAAAATTAACTACTAGTGTTTGGAGGTGATATAGTTAGTCTGATGATGCTTCTTAAAGAAGCGAAACTCGTTACATCTAGTTACACAGCCAGTGGAATAACTAAGTTATCAATTTTAATTTCAAATTAGCAATAAAGTTGTTTACTTACTTTGAAAGAGTATAATGACAAAGCCTAGTTGTAATCAATGATTGTTATTAATGGACAATTCAAAGTGTGTATTTTGCGATAAATTACGATTCTAATAAATCTACCCTGCCACACATCGCATTTCGTGCCATTCACTACATTTATTATGACAACTGTATGATATAATTTATTGGGACGATTTAATTATTACTTAACATGCATATATGTTGGTTTTCGATGAATCGTAAATTATATAATGATTATATTCGACGAAAAACGCAGTTGAGAGACAATCTTCGTACAACCGGCATACAATTTGTTCGTAGAGACTGAGACTCCTAGGACTACTCGTAAATTGCAAATTTTCCTATAGTATTGCTTGTTACTTAAGGTTGCTTTGGTACAACGCAACTATGCAACGCACGGCGTTGAATATTTATTTTATTATTTTCGCTTCCATATTGATTCAGCGTGGCTAAAATTGCGTTCAAAGGATATGCTCTTTCTCACCACGTGGAGTATCGTTTAAAAGATGTTTATTAAGTTTTTTTTAAACCATTTCCGCTCTAAATTTGTATCATATACCAGTGAGTACCTGACATGCGTTGCAATGCCACTCAAAGAAAGAAAGTGTTTGTGTTTTAATTCTGTTTATTGAAGTGCTTTTGGACACACAATATTTTTTGTTTTTCTATCTGGTGCGTACACGAATAAATCAGAAGGTTTTCCGAGATGTCGTTATTCGTACGAATTTGATTCTTTATTTTAGATTTTAGATATATCTGAATTGTGAGATTGATTTTTATATATAATAAGAGCTAATGTAATTTAAAAATTAAAACGTTGAGAGTCGGGCTCGGGCCGGTCCTAATTGTAATATAACTATATCCTTCGCGCAAATGCAAGCAATAACTTGACAAAGTTTTATCGTGATCGGATGAAAGTTTTGGCAGTGCATAAGATACGAACAGACACACACTGATTTTTATATATTAGATGAAGTTTAATAGAGCTTATCACAACAGAAGTTTTTCATCGAGATCTATTGTTTGATAGACGGATTGGGCTAGAACAGGTCTAGTGGTTACCTTATCTCTCTCGTTACGCTCCGTTCTAAGGATCGGATGAGTCTAAGATAATTTGAGATATCACAGACTCAAGCCTACGAACAGAAATCCATAAATCGATTAAAAAATCAATTTATAAAACTGTCTGTTCTGGGTTTCGAAGACAACTACGTTGACCACTCGACCAGGGATCCGAC
Source organism: Himalopsyche phryganea (assembly GCA_022494535.1). Lineage (NCBI taxonomy): Eukaryota > Metazoa > Arthropoda > Insecta > Trichoptera > Rhyacophilidae > Himalopsyche > Himalopsyche phryganea. The sequence continues at coordinate 799,284 of JAGVSL010000116.1, read as the reverse complement.
AAATGGTACCCAACCTATTCCTTCGAAATTTCATTTTGGACAAGGTTGTAGTCCTTTGTTGAACACTTAAATACTTTTGAAATATTCCATATTGAATCCATCTCGTACAAGATTCTATGTTGTTTGTTTGTGCGTTTGATTAGATTATTATTGAATTACATTTCAAGGGGCGGGTACCATCTGTAATATTATTATTTGAAATAAATTAAAATTGATAACATTGTTATTTTACTGGTTTTATTACTAAACGTGACACGTGTTTCGCTCTTTGAGAAGCATATTCAGACTATTTGTATCGTCAGGTTATTTATTTCTAAGGTAAAATATGATTCCAATTGTTATATAGTAGTGTCTTGCCATTTGGCCATTTTGCGCCAATAGTATCTAAATATGTTGCTGTGTTATGCACGAACACGCATGTTCAGCAGAATTTTTTTGCCCATATCCTTTCCCAATGTAGAGTATTTTGTTTCCATGTCCACTCCCAATGTGGAGCATATGGTCTCCTAATGGAGGTATCTAAATATGTTGCTGTGTTATACACGAACACGCATGTTCAGCAGATTTTTTTTGCCCATATCCTTTCCCAATGTAGAGTATTTTTTTCCATGTCCACTCCCAATGTGGAGCATATGGTCTCCTAATGGAGGTATCTCAACAGATTTTTTCTATGAGAACTGTTTGCTACTCGAATGCTCAACCTCTCTTTATCGAAGAGAGTAGAGATAGAACGATAGGGCTAGGACAGAACTAGTGGTTAGGTTATCGCTCTCGTTACGCCCCGTGAGGATAGGTTAGGTGGGTGAGGAGGGAGTTTTAGACAACACAAACACTCAGACTACGAACAGAAAGCCATAAATCCATTGAAATATAAATTTATGAAAACTGTCCGCACCGGGAATTGTACCCGAGACATCCGTAGCCGTAGCCCACGACACTACCAACTGCGCCACGGACGCCGACAGAAAATGTAGAGTATATGACCTCGCAATGGAGGTATCTCGACAGAATTTTTTTTCTATGTGAAGTGATTATTATTCATTTTCTCAACCTCTCTTTTTCGAAGATAGTAGGACTAGGACAGGTCTAGTGGTTAGCTAATCGCTCTCGCTGTGTCCCGTTTTTTGGATCGGATGAGTGGAAGGGATGTTCAGCAACATATTGCAGTTAAAAGTTGCTCGTATACAACCCGCCATACCATTGTTGATTAACTAATAATGTCCTGGCAATGTTTAATAAATTTGAGAATAGGACCGCTAACCCTATCCGAAAAAGAAAGGCTTAGCGACCAAATAACAACATTGCTCAAAACGCTGAAAAATTCAAAACGTTGGTAGACTAATTTTGAGTGCGAAAGGAAAAGGGAGTTAAGTCTAAAATTGGTATTTTTCAGGAGAGCCAAAACAAAATTTTCATGTGTGTGAAGTTTGATGAAAAATGCATGCATTTTACCAACTCAGAAGCATTGATTCGACTCTTCCTTTTTACATTATATACTTGTATGTATTGTAGTTATTTTAGAATATTTAACTCGTTTTTTAATTAGACATAACTCCGTTTTCCTTTCGTACAAAAAATAATTACAATGCATACATGCAAATAAAAGAAAAAGTACGAGTTGAGTTAACGCCGGCGAATTAGTAAAATTCACCTTTAAACATCACATTTTTCATCAAATTTCATCAAAATTTTAGACTTAATGTCATTCCTTTCTCACACAGAATTATTTCTTTGAAGTTATGTGAAGAACATTATCTCTTTATTGATTTTGTGATGTGGAAACCGATTTGAATGATCTGTTTGTCAGTTTTATTATTTTGTTCGTTCCGCATTGCCTTTTTACAACCCCTTATATAAAAAAGTAATGTTATGCGGCTCGCACAACATTTTGGCATTCGCCCATGAAGATGTATCAATTTTATTCTCTGCTTTGACTAATCCACAAATCATGCAGCGAAAAAATACTCTGTGTTGTCAGTTTTATGGAGCAGAATCCGGTCAATCTGGCATTTGAGATTCGAGCGCACTCGTTTGACATTTGGCACTGTGCCAGATTTATTCATTCATTTGGTTTGCTTTCAAGATCTGTCATAATACGAGGGTCGTTTTGTCGCTTGCCAAGGTTTCGCAGTTGATAGTTTAAGTAATTTAGTGTGCTCTTTAGTTTTCCACTAAATTCACTGCTCACCAGACCGATAGCCTATAGCAGTGGTCGGTAACATTTTTTTTTATCCCGAATGGCTTGCTTATGATAAATTGCATTTTGTCATATTTTTTATGGAGATACCGTCGAGTATTTTCTACAAACATATAAGTATCTCATTTTCGTTTTATTTGCTCAAGAAAATGTAGAATTTTCATACGCAACCTAGTCTATTAACACTCATCTAAAAATGTACCTGATAACATTAAAAATTTAAGGAATTTCTTAAAACATCTATCACAATGAAACTTGAACAATATTGTAGAGTAAGTGTATACTATTGTTCACGAAATACTCACAAATTTTTTCCCGTAAGTCAGGATACAAGCTTACATAAGTAAGATGTGGAATGATAAAATATCTCTATATCTATCACACAACCTCACTTGTGTATAAGCATGTAGGATAAAACAGCAAACTCTATCATGCCCTTATATCTCGCTTGCACTCTTCACTTGACTTATGATTGAGCGAGAACAAGAAAAATTCACAGCACGCGCCTGATATATGTATAATATATGTTTGGCATCACAGATAATAATCGCTATTGCGCCGAATATTTAGAATATTTTAAATCACATCTGTCTGTGCGGCACGCTATGCTCTCAATATGTTGTTTGTGATCAAAGTCAAAAATATGGCCCCTCAAAAAGTTTTCCTTGGCCTGTTTCACTCAAGCTATGCCGAAACCCAGACCGATCTTATTGATAGTATAAACCTCTTAACCAAATCAAATTTTGTACACTTATATGTATTTTGTCACTAACGAGCCGGGTTTCACCTTCAGGCATTCGAGCGCACGAATGGACTCGAATTGACAGACAGTAAACAGCGTCTAACATTTATATAGAAGATACAATTCAAATTTGATATTGAAATTCCATCAAGCACCCTCAGTCAATGTCTTAAATTATATTCTTACCGAAATGTTGAAAAGAAATCGTGCGTATTATCGGAAAATCACGTGACAATGGCAGTTAGTTTGCACATAAAAGCTCGCTTGCACAAACGATTTTTTAAGCTATGGTCATCTACTATGAAGCAGTAAACGTTTCAATATCAAATAACAAACTGTCTATTATTGTAAACAGTGCAAAACATTCTGCGTGTGTCTTGCAAGTACTCCAGTTTGTTATTCGCATAACAAAACAATTCTCTGCTAAAAACATTATCAGTCACGTAAAACAATACAATCGCCATTTTTACGATTCGTTTTTTGCCTTATCTCGCTCATTATTCCGTTCGAAAGGCGGTGAAATCTCCCAACAGAGAAATAATCCAACAAAACACAGAAGCAATGGTAAATGTGCAACGGTTCGCGTTCCAGTCTGAATATTTAAATACACTACTGTGGCGGATTTAAGCTGTCTTAAAAACTGATGATCGATCGCAGATTAATCGTATGGTAGTAAGAGAGATTAGTCATTTACCGTGTTGATGATATCAGTAAATTTGAGGACAGTTTTAGAATGTGTGATTAAAATAGGGTTGGATTTCCGAAATCACAGATCGGGTCATTCACTATTTTGAACGATCAAAAAAAATTAAGAAAAAATACTTCATTTTAACTAAATTATAATATATATAAAAAATACATATCGTCGTTGTTCTGGAAGAAAACACTAAATCGAAAAAATGACATATTGGGTTAGTTATAACAAAATGTTATTTCAAACTCTACCGTATGAAACAGCTTTCTACAAACACACAAAATTAAAAGGTATAATATTTCAAACATTTGACAAACTTCAAAGTCCAATTAGTCAAAACTAGTATTTTTCAATTAGTGTGTTCTTCCAGAACAACGACGATATGTATACAGAAGAAAACATATAAACAATAGTTACATAATAATCTGCTGGAATCACAGTTATTAAAATATATTGCTTAGATGCAATTGCGGGAATTACATTTTGATTTAAATGCAAAAATTTTCAAAACCATTATACACTTTTATTGAAAATATTTTTTCCAGCAAAAGCTAAAAAGCTTGTTTTCAAAGTATGCTCGCCATTTTTGTTGGATAAAAATTAAGCGAGCCTCTGAGTTAAATCTATATACGTCCAATTTTGTACATTTGCAAATTTTGGGAAGATTTGTGAGGATTTGAAGTGGCAATGTGGGGCTCGGGATTCGTCTGTTGACCTGGGACAGACCCGCTCAAATAGGGACTTCTGGCAAACCTGAATTAAAACCAATGAGATTTTAAGGTAGGTATAGAACTAGCTAAGCGCATAACAGAATCAGCAATTAAATTGTACTTGAAAAATAATACACAATTTGTATTGTAGTACTTATACATGTTAATAATGATCAAGGACCGGTTTCGCTCATAATTAAATTTAAGATATTGACACGAAAGAACTAGAACTCGAACTGTTCTCGAATGCCTAGAGATACCGAATGGCGAAACCCGGGACGTTAGCGACGAAATACATGGAAATGTTCAAAATTTTAACAATTCAAACTTTCTTATTGATTATAAATCAATACTAATGTACATATTTTTCATTTAATTGTTTTCAGTAATTTACAAAACTACATTTTTAAGTGTATTATTATAGAATTTATAGAATTCAGCCATATTAGATTACACATAAATTAAGGCGGCCTTGGGACATGAAAAGGTTTCCCGTCACTGGTATTTGCATATTGTTTATCCTTGGTAGAATAGCACCAGAAGATTATTTTTTTATTCCCTGGGGAACTCTTTACCCATTCACACATCACCTCAGAACATCACCTATTCTTACAGAATCTATTCCGCAGCTTAGTAACGTTATGCGTTCTTAAAATGTCTGCCAGAAATGTTAGAGAAGAAGTTGCTCAAGATTTTGGCCACTGCCTATTCGAAGCATATGGTCATCACACGATGGTTCCTTTCTCTCTCTGATTCTCTGTCCTCCGCCAATTTATTTGTTGCCTTCCAAGCCATGCTTCGTCGATTAAATCCTGTGTTTGGTCATTGGGACGCAAGCAACTATTTTTCTATATAAGTGAAAACATAAATCTATAGTAAACATATTACACAATTTATTTTGTCTTCTGCTCCAGGCTGCAGTCTTTGAAACCGCATGCGAGAAATTTGGTATTTCTCGCTAACATTTTTATCTTTCTGAAGTGATTAAACATTTCTCAAAGGGTACCATGTCCTTATCTACATAAGTAAAATGTATGTCGTTAAGTTGACCGACATTGAGCAATATCGACTGGAGAATTTATGTGTAGAATATCACGTAACCGGAAGTAGCCAGTCTCTTATTTCAAGAAATAGGCGCCAGACCTTTTATAAGACAAACCTTACTAATTCTACATTTCAAAAATTTCGCTTAAGACATCAGGTCTTTTATTTTTACGAAAATATTTCAGCTATGTTGACACACATTGAATGTTTTTAATTTAACACAAAAAACAACCCGTGTAAACATCATTTATAAGTAATCATTTAGATAATATACGAATTTTTCGTTACTTCGTCACTGTTCTGGAAGAAAACACTTAATAGAACAAAATTATATCGACTGTGTTTTGGCCCATTGATATAAATAACCCTCAAAAAATACGAAAATAAATTAATGATTGGTTCTCATTTTAAAGACGACAGCAGCAGGTCTCAGTCAAATGATGTAAATCAAAAAATAAATTGATCACTTTTTGCCAGGGAAACATCATTTTACATTGGTTTTAGGTTTAAAAATTCTGACCCCCACTTGATTGATGTAAGCCACTATTATATCGACACTCCAGACGTATAATCCCGTATCTGCACACATGAGAATTTACAAAGGTGCATTTGAAAGATTCATAACGCAATTCGCCATATGTTTTCGATAAAAACAGTTTTTACTCTCTCCTGAACAATTTCTATTTTGAGGGTTACATCAATCGGCCAAAACATCGTCGATTTATTGAGTTAGCTATACCGAAATGTTCCTTATTTCGAACTCTACCGTATGGAAGGACACACTTATTTTTATAAATTATACTTTTACTTAAAAACAGTTTTATACAAACAAACTAAACAAAAAAGATGTAGCATTTCAAGATTCAAAAGATTTGTCAAGTCGCCAACTAATATTACTAAAAACTTCTCAAAACATATTCTTAGTTACATCCGACAATGCTCCCAAAAGAAAATAATATACATATTTAAACCAGGTCAATGCAAACTTGTTGTTAAGCATGTGTGTGTGTATGTATATGTCCATTGATGCTACTACAAAACAAACATTACAATGGATATGAAATGCGTTTGATATGCAAATGGGTCTTCCACGCACCATGTGTCTCTTATCTGCAACGCTTTCGAGATGTATTATTCTAGACATGGGAAATGATTCACTTAAGTGTAAACCGAGCACTTAAAGTCGAATAATCCCTCCAATCCGTTCTTACTGATTCGTAACACTGCTTAGCGAAAAAAAATTCTCGATCTCATTGGATTCTCCGCGAGTAATTTTTTTCTCACTCTACTTGCTATCCACAAATCAGATAGATGTCAAAGAAAGCAAGTGATTCGTAACAATTCCAATATGAATCTCCTTAGAGGCGAACGAGTGATTCTAGTTCACTTGAAAAATTACGTCGTAAGGAATCTATTGATTGAATTGGCAGTTACTTGGTAGAACTCCATTATAATAGGATAAAATATAAAAGGATTTAGTTCTACAAAAATTTCAATTGGTAGTTGGCTATTTCGGCTAAAAACCATCGTTAAAACTATCAGAACTAATTCTACTAAATACTTTGATATTTTATCCTACCGTTTGGAATCGTTTATTCACAAACGACGTAAGTCTAGTCGTATTAATTTTCCTGGTAACTTGACTGATAAAGCCAAATTACCAGGCGTAAATTATTTTTTAAGAATACTATATTCTCCGTTGCGAAGTCAAGAGTTCGAATGCCCGATTGAAAACCTCCATTTATTGATTTTACAATCGTTATATAGATTTTGATCCAAATGTACTGATACCTGTGATGTTTTCATTCCTTAGTAGTAACCCATATGGTCTTTAATGGAGGATATCAAAATAAGTTGTAAAATAACCTAGTGAATGTCAGTCGTTCAACCTCTTTATTTGAAGTGGAACCCAAAGAGTGGTTCACCTTTATCGATAGTACTTCTGCAATGGTCCCAGCACGTAAAGGGTTAGAGTTCCCGATCCAGTACTTGAGTCAAGTGAACAGTTATAGCACTTGCTTTTTTATTGTCAGTAATTGAGTGTAGGTTATCTAATCGAGTAAATAACCCAGCGCACATAATTCGTCAATAAGGGTCCACGTTAAGTACTACCGTAGTATTTTTAAGTGTAAAATATGTGACAACAAATTGAAGAATAAGTTTCGTAACGTAATAATTATAAATTATGTGAAACGAACGATTCTGTCATAGTTCCTTGGTGGTGGCAGGATCCGCCACCTAGGAAAATCGTCAAGAGAAGCGTCACTCCGCGTTTCTTGTTTATTTTCAGATGCTGTTGGTTAGATTACAATGCAAATAGTTTACAATTATTTACAGTTGCAAATTAATACACGTTACATAATAAACAAAATTAAAATGAAGGCGAAGTGATTGGTAAACAAAGATAGATAAAAGTAAAGCGCTTCACCCCCACCCTTAGTGAGCGACAGCCTGACAGAAAGATGTTAATGAAAGGACGAACGAGCAGTGAATGTTTGCGCGATCTTTCGGCCTGGGACGGTCACTGGGTCGATTTCAAACGATTACTTTAAAATGGGGTTCGTGATTTTATTGTTACTGAATTTACTCCGCGGATTCACATAAATTAAGTTAAATTAAATATTATTTATTTGCCAATGCTTTTACAAATGAATTGCCATAATTACCGGTGACTCAAAGCATGGTTTTGGGCTCGCTGCACAACTGGGGTGTATTATAATTATGTTAATATGGCTGCATTTTTATAAACATTCTCCCTTAGTTGCGTATATACTCCAAAATCAACAAGTTTGACAGCCACCTTTGAAAACTAATTCCCCATTGAGATTAAATAATAGCAATACCCATCGTAAAATAATCATAAATTTCTCCAGCATATCGTAAAATAATTTAATTTCAAAAAATACATCTTATGATGTTTATCATACCAATTAAAACTGACCACCACTGCTCCCTCTAAGCTAACCATTCAAAATGAATTTTGTAAAAAATATACACAATATAGACACAAAATTCTCTTTGTTAAAACATTTCATGATAGGTGTACAATGTATATATTAGAAAAATACGCCGATTTATAATTTTGAAGCGGTTATAGTACGAAATGCTTGTGAACTATTTCTTTCCTAGTACACGATAGTACATGACATTCTATACCTTAGCGATGCGTATAATGATGATAAATCATTACTTTAGGGAATATTAAGGTATCATAATATTCCACCATGTCACGGAAAATTTACTGTAATTAATAAATCATTTTCGCTTCATTTATCAATTCCCCGTTTTTGACACGTGTGTCAGTGACAAGCTGCTTTCGAATATTAATTCTAAATTTAAATTCACCTATTCTTAAAATCAGTGATGAGGTGAAAGAACTCTGCCGTCAGCTGACGAAATACCCACACGAGTCTCCATGGAAACGGAAAACAACACAAAACGTGGTATTAACGAAACGGTAAGTACTGTTTTAATGATAGGTGTTGCTATTAATCATTATTCGCTTACGTTTCTATTGAATTTATACGTTTTTTAAAACCACACCCGCACCCTACTCAGAGCATGTAGCTACAACATGGTTCCTCCAAGATTCTCTGTCCCCCGCCAGTCTTATTGCTTTCTCCCAGATCATCTCAGCGCTCTGTTGCTCCGCCGAATACATCCTATGGAAGGTTATCAGCGGTACAGGGCGAACGAATCCATCCGGTTGGTAGAAGAGACGTGCAGGATTCAGGCTCCCCTGGGGCATCGGCAGCACATGTCTAAGCCAGGTCCATCGTCGGTTTTTTTATTTTGACATAATAAGGCGTTTATGCGTCCGCCATCTTACCTCCGAGTTCCTGACAAAGTCAAACCACCTCACCCCTAGTATTTGCCGCAAACATTTGTTTTCTTTTCAAAGTATACGGTTATCCTGTGCTTAAGGAAAGTGACATGACCCGCATCCGTAAAGCAGTACTGTCAGAATGCATGCGATGCATAGGTAGGTGGCACTTGATTCTGACCGAGTACAACCGTGACTCCCTGACTTTCCGCATTGAATTAAAAGTTGCTCCAGCTATCCCTAATCGGATTGCGAGCTCTTTACACCAGTGGTTCCCAAAATTATTATGCCCATGGACCCCTTCTTAAAGCAAAAACCTGACCATGGACCCCCTCAGTAAAATAGCCCTACGTAACTGCATAATAGAAAAAAAAACATTTTTGATGTCTTGAATGATAAATGGTGATGAAAAAATAAAATATAAATAAAACATTTTGATATTTGAAGTATGATGAGATTCATGACTGAATTAAATTCACGTTCTACGGGAAAGCAATCAACAGTCTCTCGACAGTGAGTGACCAATAATGGAGGATATAAAACTCTAATCTGATTTTGTATACTTTGTGGATTATTCAACAAATTGCTCCCGTATTAGTATGGATACATCTGAGTTTGTGCGTCTGCTTGCGAAAGGGTCCAACACCCAACAAATTGCTATCAATTTATTTATTACTATTTATTTGAACAATAATTAGACTGAAAATGTATCACAGATATTTTTTTTATATTAAACCTTTCGCGAACCCCCCGACGTTTTCCACGGACCCTCAAATTATTTTTGATTTGTCACAGACCCCCTCAGAGGTTACAAGGAGCCCTGGGGCTCTGTAGGAACCACTCCGGGAATTACTGCTTTACACGGATTGCCATCTCCCGTGATGTGTACCCCCAAGTACCTGAAGCCATTGACTCTCTTGATGTCCTGCTCCGCGATCGTCAGAGGATAGTCTGGGTCAGGACAGGCATTGTTGCAGTGCACAATACTTTTGCTCGCATTGACTTTTTAATAACTTAGATATTATCCTCTACGTTGCCCCTATAGCAACAGTTTAGTTAATTTTGCGCGAGAATTATCTGAAAAGTGGTAAATTTCTAAGACATGCAACACCTGTTTCCATGTAGCACGGCGTAATTAACAACCCTTCTCTAGTCCGTACTTTTCCATTGTTGAAAACTGATAGTAGACGATAGTGAAAATCAATTTATTATTAATTTCGTTTTGAATCTTTATTATTATTTGTTATGAAACGTTTTTTCCAGTTTCTTCATTAACTAATTTTGCTTGAATTTTAATTCTTCGAATTTTTTACACTTGCATAATATAAGTTTTGTCACTAACGACTCGGTTTTCGCTATTTTAGGTTATTAAAATTGAGACATACCTACATGCCAATTAAATCAATTATTCTGTATCAACTCTCACAGTAAACTTACCATCAACTCGCAACTGACAAGGAAATCCATTTCAAAACCTGTCGGTCTACTACATATTATTCTCTTATTGGATTTAACTGGTACACTTTCAATCCGCATTGATTAATTAAATAATAAAAGAATTGTTGTCCGGCATGTATATCTCCCTTAGAAATAATATCAGTCATGACTTAAATAATATATTAATTTATTTAATTACAATTTTTTGTTAATGCTGTACAGTTTCCATTTGAATAAAATTGGTGCAAATGTACTTGTTATTATGTTATACAATTTCAATTAAAACCAAATAGACATTTATAATAATTAACCACTGAATGTTTTTAGCTATTTTTTAGTTTTTTTTATTTTAAATATACGTTAAAAACAATATTTGCCACATGAGATATATAAGTCAGTCGACAACTCGAAGAAAAAGACATCACAAACACCATATACAAGATCTCAAATTAAAATTAAAATATATATATTGTCCTTGCCGGGACTTGAACCCAGATCGATCTGATCAATTAAGTAGAGAGCTCTTTCCTACAAACCACAGAAGTATAGTTGTTAAATGTTTTTTTTATTTTTTATAAATATGTGTCATCTTTTGGTTGAAATTTCTGTTAAACTTTACTCGTTATTATCATTATTGGGTTTCTATCATCGGCGTGCGGTGGATGTATCTCTATCTCTGTCACACAGTCTCACTTATGTGTCCGCAAGCAGGATACAACAGCATCCGCTCGCATTCCCTTGTTTGTTGCTTGCCTTCACTTTAGATGTGATTGAGCGAGAAAGAGAGAAATCCACACCACGCGCCTGGTTTATATATATGTTTGGTTAAATTGTTATTTTTTTATGTCTCATCATTTTTTTCATCAAATTAAATTGACTTCGAGATTTCTTGTTACAAAGCGTTGTTAAAATTTTAAACTTTTAAATTTTAAAGCGTACGTATAATTCAGAGCTCTCATGAAATATAGTTACAAACTGTCACCTCTGGAGGTGACACATAAATCAAACATTCTAATGAATACTTATTCTTGTTGAGCGTATTGCACTACTCTAACGCATGTATTACAGCTTTCGGCAACATCTGTCTTTCACTCGCATTATTCAAGCGAATACATTGATTCCTTTACACATCCTCGCAACGTTACACATCTTTTGTTGGATTTATTTCAGATGGGTATTTATTTTACTATTAAAAATGGTGTCGGTTTAGCTCCATTTTATTCCATTAAAAATTTACGTGTTGTAATCCTATTGTTTTATTAACATTGACACATGTGTTACATCCTTAATTATTTTTGTAGCATCACACTTAGGAAATCTTAAGCGACATGTCATTTAATACAAAGTTCCGATACCATCGCGAAACAATTATTGTCAACGTTCAAAGTACCGCTGGTATCTTGTAGCTGGCGTAGAAAACCGTTGGTTTATGAACGAGCTTCGTTCCACGACAAAACATAACGTTTTCATTTGTAATAGTGTAAACTAATTCTAATGATTTTGCATACAACAAATGATACAAATACTGCGTTCTTATGATGTATCTTCATACTGCAAACTGTTTTGTTTATTTAGGAAGGTTTGCAGACAAAATAAATAGAATGTATAACCATAATGATTTTCGTTTGTACACGAATTTATACCAAAAAAATAAGCCGTACTGGCAAAAGGTAAGTCACATATTAACAATTCTGAGTATACAGCAATTGAAAATTTTAGCTCGTGGGATAAAGTCTTCAGCCTCGGTATTTTATGTTACATTGATAATTATAACATCAAAATATAGATGTATGTGTGTATTCCAATTCAATACTAATTAAGTAAGGGATCAATAGACAGGAACAATTGCTTGCCTAGAAATCTACATTAATATACATACCGATAAAATAAATTGCTGTATTTTTCCAAACCTGTATAATTAACCCACTTTCAGAGTTTTTCCAGAAAAATAATTGACACCCAAGAAAGTCATTGTGCACTTACCTAGTTGCCGTCAATTTTGTTACCTACCAACTTCTGCCCGTTCGGTGAAGATAAAGAGATTGGTTACTATAAAAAGTCTTTATAACTCTGGTAACTTTAGCATTTGAGGCACTGTTAATCCCAATTAAATAAATAATAATAAAACATTCATTTAGAAAGAGGAATGCTCAATTATTATCATGTGCCTTTTTTGCACTTTTCAAAAGCTTCTTGAAACGATTTTCATTTAATTTAAGACATCGACTGAGGGTGCTTGATGGAATTTCAATATAAAATTTGGATTATTGAGATTTTGTACACTTCCATGTATTTTGTCCGAGTCCATTCGTGTGCTCGAATGCCTGAAGATGCCGAAAGGCGAAACCCGGGTCGTTAGTGACAAATACATGGAAGTGTACAAAATCTCAATAATCCAAATTTGATTTTTCATTTACCAATTGTTGCCTGCATGCTGGTTATTAACACCTTCGCTGCCGTAGTCCGTTGCGTTGACAGTCTCCTATTACGAGCGATGTCAACTATTGCTCCCTATTGCTATACAAAAATATAACGGCGGCATATTAAATGACGTTCCGGTGTAAGATTTATTAAAACCGCATCTCTTATTTTACATGAAACGGTTACATGGGTATACAATATCAAAAACATAAGAAAATTATTCTTGAGCAGCAATTTGACAGAATCAAAGAACCACGTGTTCAATTAAAACTTGAGTCGCATATCGGTTTTGCAAGCAGCAGCATCATGATATTAATACACACAATATTCTATACTTCCATATTGAAAGTATGGCTTAAAAAACAATAAAGTTTCAAACCAATTAACACAACTTCTAATTGATTCCTAGTATGCTTGCATTTGTGTAATAAAACGCCTAGGCTCAATTTCTTAGAACAACTGAAAATCAACAACCCCTTTTATGAACAAACAAACATTGATCATCACCTTCACTTAAACCATTTCATGAAGTTCGCGTAATTACGCACAATCTGTAAAACTTCATTGCATTTACTTTAACGATTAATTAATAATACCGTATATTTTCGTTTTCCTATATCAACGCAAAACACAGTTAGTAGGTTAAATATTTTAATTTTAAATAAAAGTTATTGTGTTAGAATAAGTGAGAAACTATGATATTATCTATGTCTTCTAAAACAGTATTTCGTTATTGTTCTGGAAGAAAACACTAAATAGAAAAAAATACATAGTGAGTTAGTTATACCAAAATGTTCCTTATGTCGAACTTTACCGTATGAAAAAGAACACACTTATTTGTATAAATAACACTTTTACTTAAAAACAGTTTTGTACAAACAAACTAAATGGAAAAGGTATATAATTTCAAACGTTTGAAAAACTTCAAAATCCAATTACTCAAAACTAGTGTTCTTCAGTTTGTGTCTTCTTCCAGAACAACTACGATATATATCGACTGTGGAAAGGAAAAATGACGTAATCCACACCAAAAAATATTGTGTATAACTCACACAAAACGTCGTAATACACTATATTTATATATAAATATGCAATATATCGGCTGTAGAAATCCTCCGTCGTTTCATAATATTTTTTTTTGATAATCACAGGGTATACAATTTAATACACGTTTTTTTGGGCTATACACAATATTTTTTGTGTGTGGGTTACATCCTTTTCCCTTTCCACGGTCGATATAGATCAGCTAAATTAAGTTTAAACATAGATTTGACGATGGAGTAGAATCGAAATAGCTATCAACAAACTGATAAAATTATTCTTGAACAGAATACCTACATTGTTATTTTTACCCTATTATAATGAAGTTCTACCGAGTAAATGCAAATACATAAAAGTCTCGAAGTTCACACTAGGATAATCCTGTTGTTTATACACTCAACCCTCTTTTAACACGGGTGATACGTTCCATGCAAAGCGGCCGTGCAAAAAAGTCGCCGTGTAAAAAAAGTTGGAGTGAAAATCTTATATATTGTATAATAGCCCAGACTGCTCTGTAGACGTTTTATTATTACATGTAGGTATGAAATTCTCTCATAACCTAATCATCCACGGTGTATGTAAAATAAAATGTAATGCAATGCATTCCAATAGATATTCAGTATTTCAATTTCAATACCGTCATCTAAGACGAGTACGGCTACTAGTGGATAAATGAAAGGTAGGTTCCATTATATTGAACCTTCCAAGAAGGGGATAAGGTTTCAGTTTCAATCTGTGTTGTATATCTACATACTGTCCAGCCGTGTAAGTATATCTTGAAAATTATCATACTACAAAAGCCATTTTTTTATATTCCCGTAGACACGCGAAGCTTTCATCAAACGAGAATTAGTTGAATAATTATAAGTCTGCGTGTTGCCTACTCAAAGTCTTTATTTGTAAATTAAAAAATTTAACCCTTCAGTATCCCTGAAATCTTTGGCGGGACGTAAAAATCGACCTGATAAATGACAGTTCACGGAGTGACTGACCACCGCTTCATGATTATTCATGCTGTAAAAATAACATTTACTTTGTATGTTCCAAAATGTTAAGCGAACCTTACGCGAATCATTCTGATTGACAGTCCTGAGCGTGGTATAGAACCACGAATTCCTTCAAGAACTGGATGTATTTCTTGAACGAGAGTGTCAAACCGATTAATCGTGTGAGATTAGCTTTATAGTAAAGCGTTTTTGAAAGAAAAGTTAGCGTTTATAAATGACTTTGATAAAATTTAATCGAAGCTAGTTTTACCACGCGTCTGTGGTCAAGTGGAAAACATCGTAGGCTTCTGTTGTTGGTGCTCACGTTTTCTAATCCCAATACGGACAGTTTTATAAATTATTTTTTCAATCGATTCTTTGGATTTCTGTTCGAAAGCATATATGTATGTGATGTCTAAAAATCTTTCCCATCTGTCCGATAATCCGTAAATTGATATTGCAATCAATTTATGGATTTATGTCAGTAGGCATGGATGTTTGTGATATAAAGAATTCCCTTCCACCCATTCGATCCTAAAAACGGGGCGTAGCAAGAGCGATAAGTTAACCGCTAGTCCTGTCCTTGCCCTAACCTTCTTTCTTTACTCTCTTTGAGAAAGAGGGATTATTAACTGAGCAACAAGCAGTTCTTATAGAAAAACTTTTTTTTTCATGTCCGCTACCAATTTGGCGCATATGGTCTCCTAATGGAGGTATCTCAGACGATTTTTTTCTATGAGAACTGTTTGTTACTCAGTTGCTCAACTTCTCTTTATCGAAGAGAGTAGGGATAGAAGTACAGTACTAGGACAGGACTAGTGGTTAGCTAATCGCTCTCACTACGTGAGGATGTGATGGGTGGGTGAGGAGAGAGTTTTAGACAACACAAACACTCAGACTACGAACAGAAATTCATAAATCGATTGAGATATCAATTTATGAAAACTGTCCGCACCGGGAATTGAACCCAAGACATCCGTAGCCGTAGCCCACGACGCTACCATCTGCGCCACAAACCACAATACAGACAAACTAATATAGAAAATAGACTATAGAAAAACTACTGTTGAAATACCTTTATCAGAAGTCCATATGCTCCAAATTGGGAGCGGACATAGTTTTTAAAAATATTGAACTGGAAATCGATATGACAGCAAAAAAATAAAGTGGTTGTAAATTTTCAATAAGTATGACGTACAATGAGTTCTCTTTGGATGAACTAATAGTCACATTAATTATAATAATAACACAGAGCTATAAATGACAGCCAGAATGACATGTGCAAATTTCACGTTGCTACTGTTCACCGTTCGGGAGGAGTTATTGTCATACGGACATGCAGATTGATACATGTATTTTCTGCTATATAGTATAGATATGAACGATGAAAGATGCCCAACATAATTTCCGCCCGATAAACAATAATTTTTTCAATTAATTGCACATCTATTGTACAGTATTTATACAGTGGCTTTTTGCTAATTCCAACCTCTATTTGAGTATTTATTGCTTTGTCATGTTTTCTTTACCAGGAAATGTATTCAGAAAGTGTTCTTCCATCTCAAGAACTGTTCTTTATTCGTGTTCACAGGCTATGAAGAACGAATGACTCTGATGCTTTGTTTTAGCCGACTCCGGTTTGCACAAAAACAGCTATTGCCAGCTATTGTTCTAACACTTAGAGATTCTCACCAGCGGCTTTCTAAAAGTGTAAAACATACTGACTATCTTTCTTCTTGGTTGAAATAAAATTCCATAAGGTAACCTCCAAATCCATCGAAAATATTGAAGAATACACATGCTAGAATTTCCATATTTATTGTGGTATCAAAATTCTTAGATGTGGTTTAGTTCTATAGCAGAAATTATTTTGATTACAATTGCATGTAACCTTTATTGATCAATGTTTAAATTTGATCTAACAATAGACAATAAACACACGTTAAACGTCAAATTAATTTGAAAACTCTGATACGGCCATCTTGTTTATAATATGTGTTTTATTGACTAAAATATTTACAACCGGAAATATTTAACCGCATACGTAAACTCACTTAAATTGTGTCAATAAAAAATCATTTTTATATGTTACGGTTTATACTAAACATTAATTAATGCGTTACAGACAGACTAGAAAAGTGTAGGATTATTAATTCTTATGCTATGTGATATTTTCGGGCCAACAGTATGTATATGAGGGGTGGATGTTATGTTTATACTATTTGACGTCACACAACTAACCGAATAGGGTCATTTCGCAAGTGGTCGGCCAGTTAAGCGACAGGTGTACTTTCAAAAGGGATTTTGAGTCAATGAATGATAAATGCATATTTTTTTCGCTGTTATTTCATTAAACAGGGATTAAGTAATATAACCAATTAGTTAATATTAATTAGTTAATATTGGACTAAGCCTAAAATAATAGAAGTTTACAAAAACATGCCAATTTTTCCCAGTGGTAGGCCCCCAAAATCCAATGGTCGGCCTTAAGTTGCCCAATGAATTTACTGAGAGTAGACAGAACAATAAAAAACATAATGATGCAAAGCATGACAATATAAAGTATATTTTGTAAGCGATCCCCATACAACATGAATTTGTCGAAACTAGCCAAGTAAAAATGTGCTTTTTTTAAAATTGCGTATTGTATCATATAGTGCAGATATACATTGACAAGTGGCAAGACTACCTAGACCAATTTAAAAAAATGTTTATTTAAATGTATCCACTATTATTTAAGTTTTAACCTCAAAAGACCGACCACTGGCGACGGCTGACTTTAGGAACACTCGCCCTATGTACTTATTAATTATCACTGAGAATATACAGCTTCGTGAGAAAATTTATAATTTTTAGGTTAACGAAAAGGATGATTTATTAAAACATTACGTAATTTATACAAGGTATGAAAAGGTTTGCTGTCGGTGTGACAATGAGTCAAGACTAGTCAAAATCACTCGGATTAACGTTTTCCATTTTGGCAAGAATTTAAATAATTAATATTAAATTTATCATTAACAACAATTTTTATCGTCAAATATTATTTAAGCAAACAAGCATGGATCAAGAAAAATGTACTGGATGTACTGACAGCGTAATTTTTTTTTTTAAACCATATCCGCTCCCTATTCGCCGCATATGGTCATCACGCGGTTCCTCCAAGCTTCTCTGTCCCCCGCCAGTCACCTCGCTTCCTCCCAGGTCATCCCAGCGTCCCGTAGCTCCGCCGAATAAATCCTATGGATGGTCATCAGCGGCCTTCCAGGGCGACGGAATCCATCTGGTTGGTAGAAAAGACAGACAGGATTCAGGCTCCCCTGGGGCATCCGCAGCACGTGTCCAAGTCAGATCCATCGTCGCTTTTTTATTTTGGACTTAATAAGAGGCTGGTCCGTCCGCAATCTTACCTCCGAGATCCTGACATAGGATATTGCGTCATAAAAACTAGTTCTGAGATAATCGCATATTTTTTTACACTCTACAATTATACAAAATAATTATTTTTGGCATTCAAATCTTAATATTTGGTATCAATGTGTTATAATCATATCATGAAAAATAACAATTAGACTTAATACTGTTTTTTTTCAAAGCCATTACATCGTATGACTTCAGGCGTTCCAGCAGTACATATAGCGTTAAATTGCATACATTTTGACAAAACAGAAACGTATCAAAAACTGTCTTGACGCGTTCTGTCAGTATATCCACGATGTTATATTCGATCTTACATGCCATATCCGCCATTTCATAAAATTAAATTTGAATTTCGAAAACCGTTAACTGTCGTATGCGTTGATATCCTAGGAAGTATAAAAAAACATGTTGTATTAATGTTAACAAAACGAAATCCATTATTGGTGACGCTTTTTTCCGTTAACTCTTTTGACCTCGAATTTTACATTGAACCGGCTGTTACCTCAAGTAATCACAATGGCTAAATTAACAATAACGCCTTAAACGTAAATAATCGTCGGTAATGATATTATAGCATTTTACCGATAGCGACAAATTTAATGATCGACGCTAAGAATTGCTTTTAGTATGCCCGTTATGAGTTTACTGTTACGAACAGTAAAAAAAACAAAATAAATATTACCTTTTCACCTGAACGATTTGACATTATTATTGTATACGAGCTGTATAAAAGCAAAAACGTCACTGTTATTCACATTCATATCGTGAAATATCAAACAAAACCGATACTGCGGTAATTCTTACACTTTATACGATCATGTAAGTTTTAATATAAAATTAAAATTAATAACTTTCTTATTCCTTTATTATTATTTAGACTAACGATATCGGTAAACAATGATTCTAATTCTTAAATTAAAAATGAAGGTTAGGGTGATTTTCTTTCGTTTTAATGGACGTTGGGAGGGTGTAAGACATAAATAACGACAGTACTAATACTACTAATTTCAAATTAATTGCTAGTCTTTGGAGGCAAAAATCCAAATCACAAAAATTTTAATCTTACATTAAAAATTAATTTACCGTTACGTTTAAGTTACCGTCGAATCCATAGAAAATATGTGAGTTTTAAGTGAATTGTTATAGAATACATTAATACAATTCATGTTTGTTAATTTATTTTGTATCGGACATTGGCGAGTTTGCATGTAATCGCAATTTATGAATTCATTTGTCACGGTTTTCTGGGGTTATTGAATTTCTGTTAATTTATATACACACACAAGAATGTGGAGAATATTTTCGCATTCACATGTAATTTTCGACTTTTTGTGGACAGTGGCGTATTTGCTTTTACACAACTCATATTTGAGGCTAAGCCAAATTCTTTCGGCAGGTGCTGTAAGCAAGAATCGTAAACATTTTTTCATTAGACAACAAAAAGATATATATGTTAACCCCTACTTAAATTTAAAATTAAGGCACATATTTAACCCCTTCTCATTACAAAACCTGTGATGTGTTGTTCTTTGTGACGTGTCGTTTTTAAAACCCCCAACCCAACTCCTTCGTCGGAAATCTTCACATTATATTAGACCACCTCCATGTTTAACGTTTAGGGCGTGACTTCAGATAATATTATATTTACGGTTCCTTAACCCAAGGAACGCGCTGGACATGTTTACATGTCTAAGACTTTATCTAGTATTTCCGGCCAAACTAGAAGGAAAAACGTTTGGATAAATGCTTTAAAAATAGTTTAAACCTTAGTTCAAAACTACCAAATTAGGCAATAGACCATGAAAATGTTAAGTAGAACACATGGAAATATATTTTTGAAAAGAACTTCCGATATTCAATCTTTCGAATTTCAGATTTGAACTGCCTATACGCAGCATTGATCGTCAGCCCAACGTATTATACATGGTTATGCGGTTACCCGCTTGCTTGTATGCGTGTTGGCGGTGTATATGAAAACTGGCCGCAGTAATGTTGCTTGCAAAGTCGTAGATTAAATATTTTTCAGCTTCTTCATTTTCTTCGATTTATTTTAGCGACAATGCGACGAGTTTAGTTTACTTCATAAAGTATTTGAAATAACTAATATATATTTTACATAATCTGTATTTTTTCCTGCTGAAGTTGATCTATTTTTAGCCATAGTGAGTGTTTAACACATCACTTGACTGGAAATCAATTTAAGAATTAAGAGGAGAGAAAACCTACTATTGGTTTTATTTCCACATCTTTCGAAAATTGCTAATCTTTTACCGTCCCCTAAAACTCATGAACCGTTTATAGCTTGGTAAATATGAACAGTGTTAAATAATTCCGTATTTATCGTTTTCCCACATTCATCTTTGAAGGGTCCGTAAAAACGATAAAAAAAGAAGAGACATAATCATGTTCATTGTTACAGAGTTGAGAAGGAACAGTCACATATAATATTATACATTATCGATGAGTTATGGCAAACCTTTGTGGTATGCAATACACACACAGTTCTACGGCAGGGGAAGAGTTCCTGACCGCTGAATCGATCAAAAATATTGCATGCAATAATTGCATCTCAAGAATTTGTTTCACAAAAGAAGTTTCTGACAAATAATAATACGGATAATATTAAAGGCGAGACGTAATAGCTGTAACACCTGCTGACAACCTGTCACGCTGTTTGCTAACAGACTGTCAAAAAGGCAATAGACTGGTACGGGTATCGCCATTGTAAAGATTTTGCTATGCAAGTTATCACAATTTGAATGTTGATAATATACTATATTGTTTAAGTAATAATAGGTACGCAATCTTTAGAAATATGTTTATTTTGCTGCAACGTCAGGTTGCTTAA
Organism: Himalopsyche phryganea; assembly: GCA_022494535.1. Lineage (NCBI taxonomy): Eukaryota > Metazoa > Arthropoda > Insecta > Trichoptera > Rhyacophilidae > Himalopsyche > Himalopsyche phryganea. The sequence continues at coordinate 777,924 of JAGVSL010000116.1, read as the reverse complement.
AACCCAACCGACTTCACCTCTGACTTTCTTGATTTTACTGAAGCGTAAACGTGGCTATAGAGTGAGAATTATTTCCACAAAGACCGACGGTTAAAAATAAAGAATTTAATGCACAAATCTACTAAATGAATCTTTATTGCCTTGTCAGTGCCTGATTTTCTGTTAATTGCTCTGGTGAGAGGTGATTCGAGGAGAGTTCTGGGCACAATTCGTGATTGGGTCGTGTCAAAGTGTCATTTTCCGTATTATTTGACCTATCTTCGATTTCGACTGTCAACTACGTTTTCCATAATAATAAGTCGATACTGTATAAAATATACGAGTAGGAAAATTGTTGCACTAATTTCTAATGCTTGAATTACGTCAGTTAAACGCTATGTATTTTTTTGCAGTAATTATGTGGGACCGAACAATAACAACTTAGATTAATTATTTAATTATTCCTTGTCGATAGCCGATCTTAGGAAATCGTTCATTAATTAATGTTTTTTTTTATCTCTGTCTCTCCTATTGTAAGATCGCGATTTCCCGCGTTGGTTTCTCTTTTTTTCTCATTAAATAATTCATTTTCGCGCCTTTTCGTATTGCTTCAACGGTCGCTTGCAGCCAATGGCATCACGGAAACTGTTCCGGTTCAGTTGCCGCATGCATTTCTGATCGTTACGTTGAATTAACCGTATTGGAAAACTTGCATACATTATTTTAATTCCTGATTTAGTTTTCTATTATTTGTTTCATCGATTTTGTTAGACCAGGGGTCTCCAAACTACGGCCCGCGAGAACCAACAATCTTGGCCGCCATATTTTTTTCACACAGATAAGTAGTGCCGAAAGCGGGAAAAACCACCAGCAAATTTATGCAACTGATTTTTGTTCGAAATGACTTTCCTTGTCGGCTATCGGCTATCTCCGCCGCGATGAAATGTCCTTGACACTTTCCCGTAAGTACCAACCGAAATTTGCGCGTAATTCAAAACTACAGTATGTTGGTATGGTGAGTTAGCTAGGTCTTGGTCCTTGTGGCTTAATGGAGGAGTCAGTGTAGCCCTTTCTCTAAAAGGTTCGGAAACAGACCCCTGTGTTAGATAAATAAATAAAACGATCTAATAATGTTTCGTGCGATATTAGCATAATATTTAAGATACAATTGAATGGACATTTACTTGTTAGATCTCCATTATAATAAAAATATCAATGTAGCAAGTTCTACAAGAATTTTATCAGTTTGTTGATAGATTCACGCCATCTTCAGAGCTATGTTAAAACTTAAAGATAAAGGCAATATTATATTATCGTCTCACTTATTCTAACATCATAACTTAATGACCAAACAAACATTAATTCAATACCCTTTTTTTAACCATTACAAAAAGCTCACGTAATTACGCATAATCAATAAAATGTCATTGCATTTACTTTAACGATTAATTAATAATACCATGTATGTTCATTTTCCTACAACAACACAAAAGCACAATTAGTATGTAAGTTAAATATTTTAATTTCAAATAAAAGTTATGCATGTATAATATAATTTGACATTTTAATGTTAGAATCATCGTTCTTTATAATAAGCTGAACTGGTATTAATAACTGCACTAGATGTCTGCACGGACCCGGGTTTGGCCCGCAGCGCTTTCAGCCCGGCCTGTGGGCTGGTTCGGGTGTTCAATGACAACTGAGTTTCGGGCTCGGATAAGGAATTTATTCTTCAGAAAAATATTTCGCACTATGTTCTTGTCATCGGCAAGCCATACGGCAATACTCTTCATAAAAAAATTAAATAATGTACATCACATTTGTTAAGGGTATCGTTGGAAATATAGAAACAAAATCATCGATTGTTTTAAGCAATGGCGTCGTCATAAATATTTTTCGGAAACCTGGAGGTGAGAAACCCATAAAATGTTATGATCTAATTAAAGCTATATATTATATTAACTGAAAAAGTGCTCTCTTTATTTACATATGACCAATATATACTTATATTGGTTCTAGGAAAAAACCGTACAGGAAAAAAGCGGACATAGAAAAAACCGCAAACAAATTACATACAAATTCACATAAAAATATTGACGTTACAAATGAATCTTTCGTCGTCGGACGTTCTGAATTTCTGAATTGTATCATTCGACGTTATTCAAAATTAAAAATCTGATTTTAGCTATTTTCCAAGCTGAAAAACTCATGAAAAGATTAGAAGTATTTTTAATGTGAATACTTCTTTTTCTAATCAGTGTGCTGTTTTTTCCGTGTCTGGGTTTTTCTGTTCACCACTTATATTATTCGTTGGTAATTAAATAAATTTGCTTACCATTGGTTTTAGACGGCTGACAGTTCGTCGTCATAAAATTCATTATTAATTAATTCGTTGAAAGTTGTTTTCAACAATATTGCAAATTGAAAAAAACAGCCTTTTCCGGATTAAGAAAATAAATCGCGCCTCGGGTAACAAGTGAGATATTAAGACTCAAGCCTGAAAATGCCGGGCTCGGACTGAGTAATTTTATCAAATTTCGGTCCGTGCAGACCCCTACTCTGCACCGTTACACGGAAAGTATTTATATTATATATACAATAATTTAAACATAGCAGGAAATGCATATTATCAATATCTCTATAATTTTGCATTGCAATCATTGTGGTTTGTATGTTATCTATTTCCTTTTGATGTATTTACATACATAAACGGTAAATTTAATATTACCTAAAAGTGCATAGGTTCGCAATTGCAATCCTTATAATTTGGGTTCAAGGAAACTTCATGAATATTCAGAGAAAAACGGCGGTGAAGTCAAATTGGGTACACCCGGTACACCTTAATCTAAATCAGTCGTGGGAAAACTACGGCCAGCGTATACGTATTTTCCTGTGGCCCACTATGAAGTCAATCAATTGTTTGTTATTAGAGAATCAATAATTTTCGGTGTTGAAATTTCCTTTTTCACGATAATAAACTATATTTATTTAAAAATCGTATTTTACCTACGGCCCGCTGACCATTTTGATCCTTTTATGTGGACTTTCAGTCAAAGAAATTGCGCAAGCCTAATCTAAATTCTAGAAGACTGTTTGCATTGGCTTTCGGATTGATTCGCAAAACTTTTAGAAAAATGATTTGTTAACCAATATATGAATTTTTATACAAAAATATAGATGTCTGTAACGTTTACATCAATTCACACCCACTTATAAGATCATCAAATATAATAATAATAATCAAATATAATGATAATAATAAGCTCACAATATTTTTAATATGTAATTTTAAGTGGATGTGATTTCTTTTATAGTAACTTTAGTCGTTATAATCGCCTTTCTATAATGAACTATTGAGCGCATATATTTTTAAATCAATAAAAAATAAGTATTAAACGAATTAATGGCTCATCCCACGTAAAATAATCGAGATAGCGCCAATGGTCGTATTCTTAATCTTTACTCGAAGTGAGCAAGCAACTTTGTTACTTACCACGCGATCAGATAATAATTATTATTGCCTACACATATCTAATAACGTTGTTAAGTTAAGTCACACACTGACAGGCACCGACGGTGTAGAACAATATCACATTCCTACAATAATTGAGAAGCACTGGCTGAAGTCATTGAAGTTTTATTTGTAACCATTTGCTCCCAATTGTGAGCATACAGACTGATAATGGAGTATATCTCAATAGATGTTTTCTACGAGAACTGCTTGAAGGGATAGGAAATAGAAAGATAGGGCTATGACAGGACTACTGGTAAGCTAATACCTCTCGCTACGCCCCGGTTTCAGGATCATATAGATGGGACAGACTCAGGAATCCATGCCTTCGAACTGAAATCCGTAAATTTATAGGAAAATTAATTTATGAAACTGTCTGTTCTGGGACTTGAGCCCGTGGGTAAGGTAACCGAAGCCAACAGCGTTGACAGCTCGATCACGGACCTGGCCTGATGATAATTACGGTGACCACACGAACTTAATTTAATAGAGCAGTCCTTTTTTTATTTTCCGAACCGCTCATTTTATCGACACCTAGCGGCGCGCCGCCGATGTCTTTGATCTTTGTCTGCTTATCAAATGTAAATGAACTTGACTGTGTGTGATTGAAGTCTCAAAAACGTGATGACAGTCGGCGGACGTCTTGGTGTTGATGCCATAATGTCTCTATTATACTTTGGCTGAACCCTGTATCGTTACTAAAAACGTTATACAAAACGTAATGATTGATTAGATAATATTATGAAACATTTTTTGAAATTTTGTTACCCAAAAAAATATGGTCACCGTAATATTATAATTCAAGGATATAAATTCGAAATCAGGTAAAATGTTTTTTTAAATCACGTATGCTCTCAATGTCGAATATATGGACTCTTAATCAAGCTGTTTCACGAAAACTAGTCTTTATTCAGTCGCTCAACCTTTTGACTTCAGAGAGGATGAGGTTACAAGGATGGGACTAGAACATGGCTAATAGTTTATTGAAAAAAATACATATAAAACTAAATGTCAAAAACTCAAGTAACGTGAACATAGCAAAACAGTCCACTAATCGTCATAAGTGTGCAGAAGAACATAGCTAACGTCAGGCCTATTTCTGCGCATAAAACTTCTGCCATTGTATGGCTGACTAATTCATAGCATGATGAAAGTTTTGCACAGTGATCAAGTAACAACAATGGCTGTCGAAGATAACCCACGCGACTATCACTTTTTCTACGACAGTAACAACTATGTTTTTCTTTTAATGTCTCTTGTCACATCACCATTGTCAGCTGTTGACAATCAACAATGAAATGAACACTAACTTTTTTCATTTAAAACAGCGTTTTTTTTACCATAATGGAGCCATATCCATCTTTACTACAATACAACTATTTAAAGCCCCTATTGAGTAGAAACAAAATTTCAAATTAAATACATATATCAATCTTGAAATAAGGGCAAATTTGTATTAAACTGGGTTTCATGCAGAATATATCGGATACGAATTCTCGAATATGCATCATCGCAACACGTAATGACACAACCACTGTTAAGTAACGCGTTAAATCAAAATTAGGGAACATGTGGCCTCATGTGCTGTCTTTTGACAGTATCGGTTTATCATTTCATTGATTTAAGTCATTAAAAATTATTTTACTAATATTTTTTAATATACGATGCGGCACAGATGTTGAGAATCTGTCGTCTTATTGGTCTTCAAGTGCGGTCTTATGTCAAAATTCGAATTTTTTTCTATCTACAAAATATTGTACTCACATTTTTAAATATATCTTATTGACGGTTCTTGATTGCTACTTAAATTACACATAAATGATTTCGGCCTTTTGGCATGATAAGGTTCCCCATCCTTGATGTATTTTATATTCTGATATTGAAGCCACACTTTCAGGATTATGAGTCGATTTGCTGCTGAAAGCATGATAGCGGTATTGAAAACGCGTCTAGCGTGTCATGTATCACACCATTTGTGCGCAGGTTATGGTGCAAAAATCGAGCTTATGCTTTATCTCGCTGTTTGCCATTTCTGCTTCAGGAAACAGCTCAGCATTAGTCCTCATCACAAAACTGTTCTTTATCAAATAGCAGTGAATGTGTATTACAGACACGATACATTTTGTACATAAATATATGTGTGCGATGAGATTTTTAAAATCTTTTTTATAATTACTTCAATGTGTATATCATAAATAAATATGTATGTAAATTTTCTTAAAGCGCGTTGTAACTACGGATACGGTCGACTTGTTGGGCAGCCCTGATGTACATGATGACAATTACAAACGTCAATCTTTACATTAGACTAGCGATGGCAAATCCGTGGCAAATTAGCAATTTTCAACGGTATACCAGAAAAATAAATTAGAAAATTTTGAAATTGAAAATATTGATTGGCAATCTAATCCTATTTCGACTGAAAAAAAATGTAAATAGGTGGAAACGTATGGAAGAATTGGCGTCAGTTTTCCCGAATTGATGATTTGTAATGCCGAATTGAAAATACAATATTAAAAACATGGATTAGCTCGCCCAATACTTTGTCATCTATTTCGTTACCGATCTGTTAAAAAATGAGCAGTGTGAAAGTTTTGTTTTCTTTATTGAATCATGTACATTCAAACACTAGAACATGTTGACAAAGGAAGATTCAGCAGCACGTACAAACTTTTAATCAACAACATATCAGCCTGATAAACAAATAAAAAAAGTCTCGCATATAATGTGAAACAAAAAATCTCGAAGAAATTAGTGTATATTTAAAAAATGTTTTTATATATTCTTATTTTCTTTCATTTCTATGTGTATCGTTCTTTTGTTATATATTCTATAAACAATATAGTTTACAGTGTATCTCCATATTAATATTTTATTATCTGTTTTTTATATTCAATAAATAAAATTAAGATTATATGACCGATGGCACAGTTCCATAAGACGATACGTCAAAAATTTGATGTTTTAAGTTATCCAGTATATTCGAACACCGCTTTTCTACAATTCCACAAAAGTACAGTTTGTAAAATGTACAGGTTTTCTCTCAAACGGCAGATATTTTCATTTGGGAAACAGCAAAATTAAATAATTTCTCAGTTCCGTATACATATATATCGAAATATCGTATTATGGAAATATATTTTTCTGAATTGTGACGTTTCATAAACAAACAACTTTTAATCCTAAAACTATAAACTATTGACCACCTATTTGAATAAAAAAGTAATACAAATAATAAGCCATCACTTTTTACGAATCAGCTTAGATGATTCAAAACTTTGATCGGATATATTTCAAAATTCCCAATTTCTAGTTGTATAACTATGGAACTAGGCGATCGAATATGTGTACTTGAATAGGAATGGCACGCGCCACGAATTTTAAAAAAATCGCTTATTTTAGCATTCTGATCAAATCATATTCGCCATCCCTGAACTAGACTGTGATAACAGATGATCGAGCAATAATAGATCTTGTGACAGCGAAGATTAAAAAAAAAACTTCTTTTCCTCGTTCCCACAGATTCATAATAATTTTATAACAACTTTACTTAGACTTTTTGTCACGTATTTTCAACAAATCTAAAAACGTGTTCGGACAACGAAACAGTTGGATATTTTTTGCTGTGTATTTTCAGATGAGATATAATTTGCGACATTTTTTGTCGTTTTTATAATAATGCAATTACTTGACTATCTCCAGTTGACAAAATGAATCAAACAAAAAGAGTTACGTAACAAATATTATTAGTCCTGTAGCGGGGTTGGCAACGCTTTTCAACGTTTGCTATATTTGGTTGCGGTGTCCATCTCGATGGCCTAGTTCCATAGTGATACAAGTAGAAATTGATAGTTTTGAGATATGGCCGGTCAAAGCTTTGTCTTATCTAAACTGACTCGTAAAAAGTGATGGCTTATTATTTGTATGACTTTTGTATTCAAATAGGTGGTCAATAGTTTATAGTTTTAAGATTGAAGGTTGTTTCTTTATGGAACGCCACTATTCACAAAAACATATTTCCACAATACGATATTTCGATATGTATGTATATGGAACTTGACATATCATCTAATTACTCATCTAATCTAGAAGAAAACATCTTATTAAACCTTCTTAATAAATCCTATGAGTTTGTAATTGTTTGTGCGATTATTTTCTCAGTTAAGGTTGAACTTCATTATCAATCAGTATTAAAATTACAGGCAGTATTTGAGGTAAGACAGTATTTGAGGGTATTCAGGAAACAACGGCCTGGCTGCTGAGCAACTCGTATCGTATTGGCCTCAAAGTCAATGCGAGTAAAACCAATGTGCTTTGCAACAGTTTCTGTCTGGATCCAGACTACCCTCTGACGAGCGCGAGGCAAGACATTGAAAGAGTCGATGGCTTCAGGTACTTGGGTACTCAGGGGTACACTTCACGGGAGATGGCAATTCGATTAGGGATAGCTAGAGCAACCTTTAATTCAATGCGGAAAGCCTGGGACTCAGGGTTGTACTCGGTCAGAACCAAGTGCCACTTATTCAACGCACGCATTCTGACGGTGCTACTTTACTGTTGCGAGGCATGGTACCTCACCAAGGCACAGGTTAACCGTATACTGGGCTTTGAAAACAGATCCTTGCAACGAATATTAGGGGTACGGTGGTTTGATTTTGTCAGGAACTCGGAGGTAAGAGAGCGGACGGACCAGCCTCTTATTACGTCCAAAATAAAAAAGAGACGATGGACCTGGCTTGGACACGTGCTGCGGATGCCCCAGGGGAGCCTGAATCCTGCCTGTCTCCTCTACCAACCAGATGGATTCCGTCGCCCTGGAAGTCTGCTGATGACCATCTATAGGATGTATTCGTTGGAGCTACGGGACTCTAGGATGACCTGGGAGGAAGCGAGAAGACTGGCGGGGGACAGAGAAGCTTGGAGGAACCGCGTGATGGCCATATGCTCCGAATAGGGAGCGGATATGGCTAAATTAAAAAAAAAAGTTCCGATATCAATAATGTTCCTAGACTTGGTGATTAATATGTTTCTCAATTCGTCTTATATAAATTATTTACTTACTGTCAGCTCAAATTCATCCGTGTACTCGAATGCCCGAAGATTCCCAAAGCTAATCCCGGCTCGTTAATATCAAAACGTATCTAAATGTAAAAAAATTCACAATTTAAATTCGCTTATTGCTTCCTCACTTTAACTTTGTGGAAATTAATTTTTAATATAAAATTAATGTTGATAAAATTTGAATTGTTGAAATTTTGTACATTTCCATGTATTTCGTCACTCACGACCCGGGTTTCGCTTTTTGACATCATTAGGCATTCGAGCACACGAATGAACTCGAACTGACATCGACTCGAGCTCATTCGTATGCTCGAATGCCTGAAGATGCCGAAAGGCGAAACCCGGGACTTAATTGACGAAATCAATGAAAATGTACAAAATCTCAACAATTCAAATTTGATATTGAAATTCCATCAAGCACCCTCAGTCGATATCTTAAATTAATGTTGATAACTTTGTTATTCCACAGGCTGTTTTACCTTATATGACACGTGTTTTGCTTCAGCCTGAGGATGCTTCTTAAAGATGCGAAATACGCGTCACATTTAGTAACACTGCCGGTGAAATAACAAAGTTATCAACATTATTTTATATTGAACCTAAGCAAATGTTATAAAAAAGTTCCCAGTTGACTACACCACCGGAAAGTTGACGCTGATGTTTTAAAGTGAATGAAATTATTTTGGAAAAATCAATAACGAGTTGAATTGATCGCCTGACTCCGTTTTCCTTCACCTTGCCCCAATTTCCGAAAACCATATCCAATCTGAGTTTTCCATCGACCTTTCCTAAATAGACATTCACTACCCTGCGAACTCGGGTGGTATTTAATACTGACAGAATTTTATCTTATTACTTTATTATCTACAATAGCAATCTGGCTCAATGGGACTTTTCGTAACGCGAAGATAAAAAACTCATTTTGTATCGGATATACACTTTGAGTTACTATCGAATGGAGATGCCCCTAGCATATTATAGCGTTATTAGGTCATGTTATATTTGAAAATAAGTGAAGTTAGATGCCTTATAAACCGGCAGTCTCCTGTATGGGAGTTAATTTCGAAGTACAAATTATTAAATAAAATAACGACGATGGACCTGGCTTAGACATGTGCTGGAAGCCTGAATCCTGCCTGTCTCTTCTACCAACCGGATGGATTCCGTCGCCCTGGAAGGCCGCTGATGACCATACATTCGATGTACTCGCCGGAACTACGGGACGCTGGAAATAACTGGAAGGAAGCAAGAAAACTGGCGGGGGGCAGAGAATTTTGAAGGAACCGTGTGGTGGCCATATGCTCCGAATAGGGAGCGGATATAGTTAAAAAATATATATTCAACTGCATATATCTATTATATACTTAACATAAATACGAGTAAAAGATGTGTAGTCAAAGTGATTTAATACGATCAAAAAGAAACGAATTTACTCTTCATGTTTTTGGCCTGATGCAGAGCTAAACGCGACCGATATTTTAACCATGCTCTATTGTTTCAAAGAAAAAAAGATACAGAAAAAAGAAGATGTGACTTGCTTACCCACTTAGTTTAAGCGGTATTAAGTATCCTATGTATCCGTTTACCGAGAATCCGCCGTGGCGCTAGAGTTTAAATCTACTTCGCTTTGAATCGAAAGAGGAATCAAGAATATCTCCGTATTATGTTGCAAATTTATCGAATGCTTCAAAGTTGGCCTTGGTTGAGATTAAGTCAGCGTGGCCTATTGGGCCCGTATCAGGACGGGCCACAGCAAACAGCTTTGCTCGTTCGACATTCATCTCGGGGCAGTCCCACAGAACGTGATTAACGTCCTGACGGTTGTGTCCACAAGTTCAATCCGGCCTTTCAACCAACTTGTCAAGCCCAAAGCGATTTAATAATAAAAATAAGCATTTTTAGCATAGCCTTGACGCCGCCCAAGAGTATTGACCATTTGCCTACCGGACATCGACCCATCTATTACTATTTATTTATTTTTATCCATCTTAGTTATTCACAAAGGTAAAGTTTATTATTTAGTAATAGGTCATTGTAGATAACAAATTCAGTTAAACGAAAATGGAAGAAAGAAAACATTTTAATCGCTTGTTTAATATCGCCTTAGGTAGGAGTCGTCGTGTGACTTTTTTGATAACAAAATTACATTTTAATTTACTGTCATTTCAGATAAACTGCTGTTTGTCTATTTACCTGCCGATTGTCTTGTATGTAGTGAATCATGAAACATTGACGATTTCTACAATATTCTTTGTTCAAAGTGCCTCAGAATATGTTTACTATCGTATAACACTTAATGTTGTTCGCTGTTCATATTTATATGTTTTGTAGTATAATATATGACACTCAGCGGTGTGCTAAAAAATACATAAACAGGCTGCTAGCTTTATCTCAGAGCTAGGGTCGTTTCGACAGTGCTCAGCCAGTCAGCGACAGGTGTACTTTCAAAGGGGATTTTGAGCCAATGAAGGAAAAATACATATTTTTTCGCTGTTATTCCATTAAACAGGGATTAACTTAAAATAAACTAGTAAATATTGCATCAAGCATAAAATAATAGAAGTTTACAAAAATAATGCCAATAATCCTAGTGCCCCCAAAATCCAATGGTCGGCCTTTTCATTTCCCAGTGTTCGGCCATCACTATGAAACTTCATGAATATCGCGAAATAATTTACTGATAGTAGACAGAACAATAAAAAACATAATGATGCAAAGCATGACAATATAAAGTATATTTTGTTAGCGATCCTTATACAACATGAATTTGTCGAAACTTGCGAAGTAAAAATGTGCTTTTTTTAATTGTGTATTACATCATATAGGTCAGTATAGTGCAGATATACATTGGCAAGTGGCAAAACTACCTACACGAATTAAAAAAAATCTGTTTTTTTAAATATATCCGCTATTATTTAAGTTTTAAGCTCAAAAGGCCGACTACTGGCGACGGCTGACTTTAGGAACAAGCACTCTATTCGCGGTGTTCCGGTGAAGAAGCGGATTTTTTAATGTTACTATTGTTAATTACTAATCACTAGTACAATTCAGTGCAATATTCCAACCGATTTTGAGACCAGAAATTTAGAATTTCATATGTATCTTTACAACTAAGTTCATTATTATCGCCAACACCACAATCAACAGTTTTTACCAAATGTTGCGTTGAATTAACATCTAAGAACATCTGGCATCGATTTATATCAAACATCGGCGTTTTTAGCATTGTTAGACTTTAGACAGTCAAATAAGATGACAAATAAATTAATGTTAATACAAAACGCACGTCTTTCACAGCAAACTGAGCAAACAAAAGAACACTGTATTGAAACTAAAGATTTCCTTTCTTAGTAAATGATGGTACAAAGTAATAAATATTAGGAAATGTCGTTCTCAAAACTGTGCACTATTACGATAAAGAGAAAAAATGGCACTGTTAACAAAAATGTTGAAAAAATATTCGTTTCCATTTGTATTCTTATTGAAAGAGTAATAGTAAACAATTTAAAATGATCTTTTTTTATTATTTATAATCCCACCAATCACCTCTCACAAACTATAGTAGTATTCCATTGCATAATATCTAATCTATGGTAGTATTTTTCCGTCACTAAGCACTTTCTCTTGTAGTAAAAAATCGCATACAAAATGTCGCGCATTTGCCGTTCGCCGGTAATTACTCTGCGACCACACGTTTTTTCACGCTGACTGTGCAATATTGGATTTAGTACGATAAAAAAAAAACTTCACTCTTCATCGGGCTGTAGGTATCGTATTGTGCCAATGATCAATGAAATAACTTAACTTTATTTCAATAACATATATTATGTCAGAAAGTATAAGTATAGCACACATTTATATTTTATCAGTTGGTAATGCTCGCGATGAGCGAAACGGTTTCTGATCATTATAAAAACACAGAAGTAGTACAAAGCAATTTGTGTTTCGCCGTATACATTGTATAATACTTTCGAATCATTATTTTCCGAGAGTTACCCAGAAAATATCTACTTTTGCATTTTTGACAGCAGTTGTAAAACTTCGTCGATTATAAATGTATCTGTCTGTAATTCTCAGCACAACACTGGCGCACGATACACTGTGCGCAAATTTAGAGTTAGAGGGAGTGTGTGTGAACGAGTGCTGAGCGAATGTTGGAACATTAGATCATAAACAATTTATATTTACAATTCAATTACATATATAGCTACAGATTTCTGTTTTAACTTTTCCAGGCGTGGTTTGGGTCGAGCCGACTGTCATGATGGCACCCAGCGTTTTCCAGAGACCTAAATCACCACAGCAAGCTTCAGCCCCACACAAATTGCAGGTCAGTAGTTGTACGTCTGTAGAAATTGCCATCCTGAAAAACCCTGAAAAAACCCTGTCCTAGCCCCGTCTTTAGTATCTCCGAAAGAGATAGTTTGAACTACTAAATGACACCTGCGGTACTATTCTCAAATTTATAAGAAACCTGACACTAATAGAACCTATGCAGTAATGCTGAGCACATTTATGTCGAACGTATTGATTTTTGTATTTGTTCTAGACATTTTTTTTCTAATTTAAAGCAATGAAAAATGTTATCATATTTATGTCTACTTACGATTAATTTTTGTTTGTATAAATTATTTAAACCCAAATTCATTTTATATATCTGATTTTCAGGCTCCCCGATTCATGGTTTCTGGCGCCACCAGCAGCGAAAGCCCTTTAGGTAGTGAAGGGGGCAAAAGCCGAGGCTCTTCCCCTTCAGATCCTGAAAGTTTCGAATGTTTTGGGGAAGGAGCCGACCAGGATCTGGATCACGCTAATGGGTAAGATTATACTCATTACTTTATCATAACATGCAAAAAAAAATTGCACGTCTCCCCTGTGGCCGAGTTGCCAATGCTCTTAGCCTTGGTCCTCTTGGATATGGAATCCCGTGATCATATCTTCGAATGGAATCGTACAATCGATTCATGTATTTGTATATCCCCTGACTTTAGAGAGATTATCTCTTCACTATTCCTTTGATGACTCCATTCTTCTTTCTGTACTCATTTTGAATAGTGAGGTTGAGCGACTGACTTATATTCAGTTCTCGTTAAAAATCTTCTTGCATTGGAAGCGGTCATAGGATGTAAAATTTATATATATCTAGCATCATAATATACTGTAAGAAAATGCAAATATCGCGAATCACTTGCTTTCTCACTGGTTTTCACTCAACACTGGTTTTTCAATGGAAGATAAAGTTTCCAATAAGAATCAAACCGTGTTATGAATTAGCAAAAAAAAAATCGAGAATTGACTCATTTCTCATTACTGTATAACGACAATAGCGATACTAGAACAATTGGTTCTTTCTGTAATGTCATAAAGAACTATGTCTTATTGTGAAGCAAACTGGTGTTCTTTGAAAAAATCACATGTATACACCAGAAAATGTATTGGGTAAAATGCAAGGGAAAATTCCACGTTTGGTCTGCGTTCGGTTTTTAGTACTTAAAATGCATACGGTATACGGTAAACTGACAAATATTCATTTTTAACAATACCCGCTCCCTTCTTGGAGCATATGACCACCACACGGTTCTTAAAAGATTCCCTGTCCCTCGCCAGTTTTCTTACTTCCTCTCGGATAACCCCAGCGCCCCGTAGCTCTGCCAAGTACATCCTATGGATGGTCATCAGCGGCTTTCCAGGGCGACGGAATCCATCTGGTTGGTAGAGTAGACATACAGGATTTAGGCTCCCCTGGGGTATCCGCAGCACATGTCCAAGATACGTTCATTTTGGACGCAATAAGGGGCTGGTCCGTCTGTTCTGAGCCAAACCAATGTTCATTGTTGTAACGTTATATATGTGAGGAGATTATCTTTGATAAATTTTCATACATAAGTAGAACTAAATAAACACCATTCATTTTCATTGTGTTAATCAGTGCTCCGAAACCTTTTCTCACCCACAGCACACCTAAACATTGCGTAGAATTTCCCGGCACACTGCAAGACCAAATATGTGATTTTCATAAATAGGATTTACATTTATATAATGTTTGAGAGGACCCCCCGGATCGAAGAGAGGCGAGCGGCTGGTTATCCGGAGTCCTGGAAGGGCTGATCTCAGACAAACACCATTTCAGATCCGGTTAAAAACTTATTTATTTTCCATTCAAGATGCAGTGGTTTAATATTACACAAATATATAAATCTTAACACATAAAATTGATTCTACATTTACATTTACTTAGCAACTGAATTTACTTTAAGTTATAATACAAATAACACAACGAATTTAAATTCAATTCAACGCAAATCAAAACACCAAAACAGACAGTTCACATGTCACCTCCGCTGCCACGAGACCGCAGCTTGTCCCGCTTGGCGGATCGTAATCGACTGTGTACAAAAATTCAAAAAAACTCCGTGCAAAGTTGGAGCTACCCTTTTCCGTAAAAATGGACTCGTCCCGGAAGCCCGGGGGCTTCTTAAACGCCTGACAACAAGAAAGAGCGTATTCTGCGAATTATTGCTGTTTGCCGCAGGCCGATTTCAGTTCGGGACACTAATGACACTTATACTTAAGAAAAACCAGGGTGTGTCAAACCCCCATACTTCTAGTGTCCATGAACTGAGTTCGGACAGCGTAGCAATAATCACACAAAAACAAGATACAATATACAATAAAGAACACAAAAAAATCAAGTCTTAAAAACACACGCGTGGCAGCGCGTCGGTCGTCACACACGAGGCCACAACACAGGTCATGTCGCGATCGGCATCACAACGGGCGGTGGTGCAAATTTTCCTACGCCAACAGGCGTCCTGTTCCTATCCCAGGAAGGCATCCGCAGCGTCCTCGCTCGGTGGGGCAGGTGTGTCGGCAGCATCTCCTCTTCACAGGCAGACGGCCTCATCTTCTCCCGAGAAGGCATCCGCAGCGTCCTCGCTCGGCGGGGCAGGTGTGTCGGCAGCATCTCCTCTTCACAGGCAGACGGCCTCATCTTCTCCCGAGAAGGCATCCGCAGCGTCCTCGCTCGGCGGGGCAGGTGTGTCGGCAGCATCTCCTCTTCACAGGCAGACGGCCTCATCTTCTCCCGAGAAGGCATCCGCAGCATCCTCGCTCGGCAGGGCAGGTGTGTCGGCGGCATCTCCTCTTCACAGGCAGACGGCCTCATCTTCTCCCGAGAAGGCATCCGCAGCGTCCTCGCTCGGCGGGGCAGGTGTGTCGGCAGCATCTCCTCTTCACAGGCAGACGGCCTCATCTTCTCCCGAGAAGGCATCCGCAGCATCCTCGCTCGGCATGGCAGGTGTGTCGGCGGCATCTCCTCTTCACAGGCAGACGGCCTCATCTTCTCCCGAGAAGGCATCCGCAGCGTCCTCGCTCGGCGGGGCAGGTGTGTTAGCGTCTTCTCGTCTTTACAGGCAGCATGGCAGGCAAAACGGCCTCCCGGGTCGCAAATCTACCAGCCACAGTAGGCCTCACTCGTTGACAACAAAACAGACACAGCAGGCCTCACAGGTTGCAAATATAACAGGCACAGCGGGCCTCACGGATTGCAAACAAACAGCCACGGTAGGCCTCACTGGTTGAAAACACAACAGGCCCAGCAGGCCTCCTAGGTCAGCGCGAACGACGTCAAGAGCGGCCAGTCGAGAAGTAGGGCTTCGTGAACAGTAACAGAGGCCAGGCACCTTTCACCGACGACTCCCGCCAGTTTCGCCTTTGAAGCTGGGGTTTCGTAGTAAGACGCCGGGAAGCTGACTGGTTGTCTGGTCCCGATCTTGAAGTCCACCTTCAGGGCAGGGTCCGGATTCTTAGTGTGCGTTCGGCGATTTGAAATTCTCGAAGTTACGTTAAAATTCGGTTGGGCGCCATGAACCACAGTTCAACGCCACTGCATCTTCAGAGCATGAGTCCTCAGGGGGTGAATCCTGAGGTGTCACAAACCGTCAAGCCCCACGTTGGGCGCCAAATGAGAGGACCCCCCGGATCGAAGAGAGGCGAGCGGCTGGTTATCCGGAGTCCTGGAAGGGCTGATCTCAGACAAACACCATTTCAGATCCGGTTAAAAACTTATTTATTTTCCATTCAAGATGCAGTGGTTTAATATTACACAAATATATAAATCTTAACACATAAAATTGATTCTACATTTACATTTACTTAGCAACTGAATTTACTTTAAGTTATAATACAAATAACACAACGAATTTAAATTCAATTCAACGCAAATCAAAACACCAAAACAGACAGTTCACATGTCACCTCCGCTGCCACGAGACCGCAGCTTGTCCCGCTTGGCGGATCGTAATCGACTGTGTACAAAAATTCAAAAAAACTCCGTGCAAAGTTGGAGCTACCCTTTTCCGTAAAAATGGACTCGTCCCGGAAGCCCGGGGGCTTCTTAAACGCCTGACAACAAGAAAGAGCGTATTCTGCGAATTATTGCTGTTTGCCGCAGGCCGATTTCAGTTCGGGACACTAATGACACTTATACTTAAGAAAAACCAGGGTGTGTCATGTTGTTATATTTCGTGAATTTAAAATGGCTATCATTTTTGAAATTATAACCAATTAAACCCTTTTTAGGTGGTTCTTAACCTTTTCGAGGTGATGGAACAAAATAAAAACCAAAAAATACGTATTATTGGAAATTACAGATTAAAAGAAAATTTATTGATATGAGCTGAAACTAAAAATATGAAGTAAGCTGGGCTACATAAAATTATGTAGCCCAGCATGTATTTATACTCACCTGTTCTTATCGGGTTTTGCTGATTTCAGTAATATTATGTGACATTCCTATTTTCTTCGTTCATATTTTGGAGATTTTTGCTTTGCAGACGCACTGTGCCGCGGCACATCTAGAATGGTCTCGCGGTACACCGGTTGCGGATCACTGTTGTAAATTAATGTTAAATAAAGTCTTTGTAGCCGAAATATGGTATCGTTTGTGTTCCAAAAAAATATGCTTATTGTATCGATGAAATTGAATGGCGTGGTATAACCCATTCGTATGAAGTGGAGCGAGGACGTTCTCCATTGTTTGATATTCAGGAGTGGTTTTATTGAAAGCAGATTAGAGATAACAGATTTTGCAGCAGAAAAGTTGTTCTATTTATCAATATTTCATGAAACAAGTAATCCAGCATCTATTTTTTAAAATCGTATTCACCAATAGGTGATGTGATATTTTCCGATATAAGACCTGCATAGGTCGGCTAAATCCCGCTGCCTATATTTCAAAACGAGAATGATTTAATTTATATTCTTTTATTACGCGATCAGTACGTTATAATAATAATTCAACAAAAATTCTGCCGTGATGATGTGATATTTCATTAAATTTGAATTATTGAGATTTTGTACACTTCCATGTATTTTGTCACTAACGACCCGGGTTTCGCCTTTCGGCATCTTCAGGCATTCGAGCGCACAAATGAACTAGAATTGACAAACAGTAAACAGTGTCTAACGTTTATATAGAAGATACAAATACGACAAATATTATTTACGAGACAAAATATTATAAGTATAGCACCCTCAGTCGATGTCTTAAATTATGATATTTCATTTTATATCTTCCCAAGAGGTGGGAAACCTACTGCGTTTGAAGGTATTTCGTGCAGCCTTCTGAATGAGTATTTTTATCAGTTTTTTCGTCTATGACTATTTTGTGTAATGTTTTACCGGATAAAAGTCGGTTGATATTGCTCACGATGAGCGAAATCAGTTATGATTTCTATTAAAAATTGTGGAATTGGTACATATACTTGACGATGGATTCGGCGGTAACTTTTTGGAAATTCATTTTTAATATAAGAAGCATCTTAAAGAAGCGAAACGCGTTACATTTAGTAACACAACCATTAAAGTAACCCAGTTATTTTTCAAATATTATGCATTGCCACCTAGAATTGACAGACCTTGAGAGTGAATTAAAGAACAGCTTGGAGTGCAAGTTATCCAAGTTGCAAGTTAAAAAGATTCCCTGTACCTAGCCCAACCTCTTTCGTGAGCTTATCATCTGCCCTGTAAGGTTGCACTGTCAAAGGTTGATGTCGACCTATATTTACAACCTTCCCGTATATACATATATTTTTAAAGTGAGTCCCGCCCCAATATGGATCATGTCACCTTTTAATGAAGGTATCTCAACAGAATTTATTTTCTACGTGAACTGCTTTTAACTCAGTTGCTCAATCTTTCTTTAGCGAAGAGAGTAGGGATAGAAGGATAGCTCTAGAACAGGACTAGTGGTTGGCTTATCGTTCTCGCTAAACCTGATCTTTAGAATTGGATGGGTTGGAGGAAATTTTAGACATCATACCTATGGACAAGGTTTTGAGGACGTGGGATCCGTAACCAAGCCAACAACGTTGACTACTGCACTGCGAAACCTATTTAACGTGCTCTATATCGACGGTGTTTTGGCCAATTGATGTAAGCCTCAAAATTGAAACTGTTCGGGAGAGAGTAAAAACTGTTTTTATCGAAAACATTATATGGTGAGTTGCGTTATGAATCTTTTAAATAAACTCTTGTAAATTTTCATGTTTGCTGATATGGGATTATACATAGGGATTGTCGACATAATAGTGGTTTATATCAAGTGGCCGAGTCTAAACCTAAAACCAATGTAAATTGATGTTTCCCTTCCAAAAAGTGGTATATTTACTTTTCAAATTTACATCATTCGGCCGATACCTGCTGTGTCATCTTCGAAATGAGATCCAATCTTTAACTCATTTTCGTATTTTTTGAGGGTTACGTTAATTGGCCAAAACACAGTCGATATAATTTTGTCTAAGATGCTATTTTCTGTAGGGATTTTATGGTGGTACATCTACAACCGACCTTATTGCCGCAGCACCAATCGTATTGGCAGAGAAAATGGCTTGATAAAAAAACAGCATTTTCAACACTGGTAACATTGAACTGCGTCGAATTATTATAATAATATCATTTTGCCAACATAAATACACTGGCAAGTAAATCATTCATTTTAATGGTACCATATACGCAAATTCATCAAATTACTCGCCATTTGGTATATTATGATTCCAAAAAAGTATTATTTTTCAAAGTAACCACTTATTCGTCTAAAACCACGTCAAATTACGGTCATAAAACAAAACAGTGGCAATTTTATATTGTGTCCTGGGTAAATACAACGCTCTTTGCATGTTTGTGAAATCATACCGAACATAAGTAAGGTATTCATGAAATTGGATTATAATAGCCACATGTATTGAAAAGAGTTTTAAACTTATATTTAACCTTCATATTCCATCAAAAAGAAACAGTTATTTTATTGTTTATCTGTTTAGAAAGAGATACTGTAGATATATCTAAAAGGTATTCATATAGAATCATAAGTTTGTGACATCACTATGATTTGTGCAATTTCTTAAAGAAAATTACATTAAATTCATTCAATCCCAACATCTTTGTATTCTGTACTCTATACCAGGGGGAACCTTTTCGCATGTCGCCAGACTACATTCATTTAACTGTTATTTAATCAGACCGCATTCAAAAAAACTCGTACTTTCATTTAAGGTGTTAACTGTCAATTCTTGCTGGAAAGGCATTATATTTTAAAAATAAAACACAATTTGTCTACATCACAATCAGTTGATAATGCTCGCGATGAGCGAAATCCGTCCTGATCATAATTAACATGTGGAAGTAGTACAGAACGAGTTGTGCTTTAGTTTAAAAAAATCAAATGTAGTTTATGTTTATCTCGTTCTTTTATATCTTGGGCTTAATACTAGAAGTGCGTATGTCATATTTATCAATTGTTCAGTACAGGCGAATATGTATTATTATCTTAACGTTGCTATTGCCGAATACTGCGGTGATTATTTTTGCTTAAGCTGCCCATGTGAAGATAGACACTTCTTGTACTAGTAAATCCCAACATCTGAATTGCTTGTATCAAAATAGCATTTCTTGGTGTCAAATTTGCCGACACATTATTTTGACATACACTATAGATTCTCTCTTATTTCATTCATGTTAAATCGGCTGACATAGGGATTTCTACCATTAAAAGGATGAACATTTTAAAGTACTTTCTGATACTTCAGTCAAAATATCAAAATCTGACATAGGCACTTCTAGCATTATCATTCTGTAAATTCATGTCGGCGTCCGTGGCTCAGTTGGTAGCATCGCTGGCTACGGTTACGGATGTCTCGGGTTCGATTCCCGGTGCGGACGGTTTTCATAGATTGATCTTTCAATCGATTTATGGATTTCTGTTCGTAGTCTGAGTCCTCCCTCCCACCCATCCCATCCTTACGGGCCGTAGCGAGAGCGATTAGCTAACCACTAGTTCTCTCATAGCCCTATCGTTCTATCCCTACTCTCTTTGAAAAAAAAGAGAGGTTGAGCAACTGAGTAACAAGCAGTTCTCGTAGAAAAAGTCTGTTAAGATACCTCCATTAGGAGACCATATGCTCCACATTGGGAGCGAACATGGAAAAAAATAGTAATAATGATTATTAAAAAAACTTTGAATCCAGACAAAAATCCGCAGGCTCCTTACCACTGATGCAGACCTAATTCAACGTAATGATTTTCAATACTGATCTTAATTCTAATCAATAACTTCTTTCTGAATGCTGTTTTTTCTCATTATTTCATATTATATTACACAGTAAAAACATACTGAATTGATTTATTTAAAAAATTCGATGTTCGTTTTTTACCAATCGCGTAAATTCACCGATCTTTGTTCGAACCCGCAAACATCATCCACGAGAGGACTGCGGATTGCCATCTTTACACTCGTCGACTATCGCTTTCGTGGCGGACCGAATTATTATTAAAAAACGCGACTCAATAACTAAAAGAATATCACATGTCAGAAAAACATGCTTTTAGCCTATAATACGATGATGCAAATTACATGTTATTATTGTTGACTGGCACGCGATCCCTGTTGGTTTTAGTGGCTATTTAATGTGCTGCCATCCAAGGCTGTTTTGTCACAACAATATAGTATATAGTATATAACAGCGTTTCCCAAACAAAGGAGGAATAATTAAAGATTCCGTAACACACCAATAAACATATTACTGATTGTTACCAAATCAAAAGATTGAAACCGACTTACTGCGGCTCTAGATGTTACGTAATACACTTTATAATCATTGATAAAATCATCATAAGTTAAAAATGTTGTTTTTCATCGCCCTCTGTCAAATGCGGTCAAACAATCCTTCATTCACGACATTCACATATAAATATTATTCAGGCTACCTTTTCAATTCTTTTAAGCCAGTGTTTTATAACGTTATCTTCTGTTATCCTTGAAGTCATGAACAATTTAGATATAAATTATTTTAATGCAGAACACCTCGGATACGCTGACGCAAAAAATATGATCGCACCCCATAATACAAGAATTGACGGAGGTGACTGATTGCAGCATGGCAATGTGCAATCGCTTCCTCAGATTTATGAGCGACACCAAATGCCAAAATATAATGTGCCAACTTAGAAACACTGTTTTAAACGGTCTATATTTATTTGTTGATTTATTGTCAGATATTTTCATAGTTCTATGAAGTCACCTGACGTTACGAACTCATTTCAAGTTTCATTTTCAAGGATTGCAGTAGAACATCAATAAAATGATGTTGTTTTATAACCCTTGAGAATGAAATCTGTAAAGGCTTTAAAACGTCGTTTGATTATCACTTATCATAACAGGGTCGTCTACAAATAAATTTTGTAAAAATTCAAACTGCAAGTTTGAATCGTTCAAATTTTGTACATTTTCATACGTTTTGTCACTAACGACCCGGGTTTCGCCTTTCGGCATATTCGAGCATTCGAGTATGTACACGAATGAACTTAAACTGTATAACAAACCTATAACAAACCGCAACGCCTAAAAGCTCACAATATTCATGGTATAATATAAATTTTAAAAAATCAGGTATCGTCGGGGTATGAATGGAAAATGTAAATTCGCTAAGTAATTTTACCCAACACCCCAAACTAAGTATCCAGGCAAATAATTATCCGTAACTACATGTAATTTGATGAAAATTTGATTGCGATATTACTCATCCCTATGTTAATTAAGTTTTGCACGGTGGATGAAACTACCCCAACTTTATTAAGCAAACGAGAATTTGCAAAATTAAAATAATTATTGTTACTTTTTTTTTTTAATTGACAATATTATCTTGCAATTATAGGTAATTTTATTATAGCAATGGCATCAGAACAAAGAAAAAATTAAAACAAAATTTTAATAATGGATAGATTAATTACTTCAGTCATTAATTTAACCAGGGAAAATTCAGGGAAATATAAATAGTATTATTATACCTAAATTAATGGAGTCCAACCAACAAACAATCTGGTGATAATTTCATTTACATTAATTTCAATTACTTATGATTCCCTTCTGTAGATGTCACTGCTACAGAATCTTGAGCTTTACACAACAGCTTACTTATCTAAGTTCAAAACCAAATCAATATTTCTAATGAAATCTGATGAAACAAGGATGTTAAATTTCAATGAATAATAATAGGATTCAAATTTGGATTATTGAGATTTTGTACACTTCCATGTATTTTGTCACTAACGACCCGGGTTTCGCCTTTCGGCATCTTCAGGCATTCGAGCACACGAATGGACTCGAACTGAGAGACAGTAAACAGTGTCTAACGTTTATATAGAAGATACAAATGCGACAAATATTATTTACGAGGTAAGATATCATACGTCTGAGAGCCACACTGATACCTGAGTCTAAATTTCGGGAATCGCCCTAATCCTTATTTTGTGAACACCATATTAACAGAGTGGCGAATTACCGCTTTCCAACTTCTTTTAGAAATACCAGTGATTTTACAATTATAATAGTATTGTGGGGTTTGACGGGATGTAATTCGACGAATGGGTAAATATATACAATCATTCCACATTTAGTGACATCTGTTAGGTGTTTCAACGTATAGGATATAATATCGGAGAATTAGGAAGGTTCGGCTGCTCATTCAAAATTGGCAAGGAATTTAACTGGGCTCTATTAATTTCCAAAATTTCTTGATAAAATAATTTATGATCCCCCATGTTTTTATGCAACAGTTTAACCCCATCATCCGCATTAAACGTATGGTTCTCCATTAGCAAGTGATTTGCGATTGTCGAAGTTTATTTTTTAACTGTGTTGTAATTTTTATTTTGTTTCAATTTGATTTTAGTGATGCGGGTCAGAGAAGTCCAAATGCTCCGATCAACAGGCACTCCTGGACGAGGACTAGTCTCCGAAGAACTCCCCCTAGGTAATTGATTTTTTCTTTAATTAATGTCGATTCTTGCTACATAATCCTTAAACACCTAATGATTAAATTAATTGAGCCCTCGAGAAGTGAAGTAATAAAATTGTGAAACTTGTTTATTGAAAGATTTTGTTTTAAATTATTTTACACATTGCCTAATTTAACTTATTGCAGAATAAAATACTTTTGCAGCCTGTATTTACTTCACTTTTATGATACTTCACGACATATAAAATACCAAAATGCACATAAGTCATTTTTTTCGAAAATTATCAGTTGGCTCACTTCACTTCTCATTGGCTCGATTTATATGTCACAATAAAAAATAAATGCGGTATTGTTCCATTCGGATCTTAAATCAACTTAAAATTTGAATTAGCTTTGCAGTTTTTTTAATTTAATTAATATTATGGATCATTTCCTTCCACCAAGACATAAAAGTCTACAATATTAAATCTATTAATTTATACGTTATATGACTGATATTTATACAAACTTTTTTCTAATTTTGTTGGCATTAGAATTAGTTGCTCATAGAATATCAAGATTAGGTTTACAAAAAAAAAATATTTCTTATGGACCTACACACATCCGATCTAACCGACTCAATAGCTGAAATTATGCAATGCATGGCTATTAAATATATTTATTTACACTGTTACATATCCACAAAGTGACATATTCATAATAAATCTGTATTTATCATAATGTGTTTATCGCAGCAAGCAACCATTTTTTCCAGTACACACAGAAAAGCTTTTTATTATTATTGTATCTAAGACTCAAACCATGCTATAGAATTGTTATTTTAGTACAGAAAATAATTGCTAGATTTCAGTAGTTGTTTTTAATTTATTTTTGAAATATTCCAAATTAACATAATATCTTATATCTCTATGCTTATTGTTAATTTCATTATAATTAAATAATAGGATATTTTGTTGAATCATTAATAACATTCCATAATACTTATTTTTTTTTAGAAAATTTCACCCATTTAACTCATTAAAATTAATTTGAATATGTATAGTTTACAGAAACTATTAGAATTTAAATTACCTTTCGAATCATGATAAAACCTTTGCTGTTTTCACCGTTTTTCATAATCTGTTTTTTATAATAAAACATACCTTAGCAATAATTATGTTTTTCAATTTTGATATTTGAATTTTGAAATAAGTAATATGTTATATTTTTGTACAGAAATTTATGCTGCAAATTGTCTATGGCTTTTTTTATTTCTTTTTGTAGTCACCAAGAAAATCTGCCGCACCGCCGCTGGGGGTCTATGCGACAGTAAGCTTATATTTTATTTGCCCCCTTTATTGATTCAATACTTTTATGTACATTTCGCAATACAAATTATTCTTGAGCATGTATGACAAACTGGGATTTTTTATATGACCACTGCTTGCAGTTTTCGGTATGAATTTTACTTATAAAATTATATTTAATTATACATATTTTGTTGATATTTGTTGATATCAAACCTCCCTAAGGATGGGAGGGTTGAATGTAAATAAGCTATTTTATTTGAAGAAGCTATTTCGCATTTAAGGAAGAATGAGAAAGTTTTAGATTTATAAACAGTGACATCTTTAAATGAATTTTTTTAATGTAATATAATATTATATTATTATATAAAATTTAGCTAACGAGAATTTTGAAAACGTCTCAGTTGATTAAGGCATTCCTTGTAATACTGCTCCACGAACTGTCCACTTTATTGTGTAGCTATATAAAAATTTTATTTGGTAGCCCAGACCGCTCTGTAGACGTTTTATTATTATCACATGTAGGTATGAAATTTTCTCATGACCTAAGCGTTCACGGTGTATATATAAAATAAAATGTTATGCAATGCACACACAGTTCCGACGTACTAGCTACATTAGACATTCAGTATTTCAATTTCAATACCGTCATCTATGACCGGTACGGTTAAACTATTATATAAGAAAACACGAAGTCACTCGAGAACAAAAATATAAAAGCCTTAATTCTTGAATGTTAACTTGAAAAAATCAACATTTGATAATATATTAACCTTGTCAGAAACAGAACCCTGAATTTTTCGATCGCAAAGCGGATCTCTTTTCGCTAGGCTACTGATGCCGACTGTGTAATGTGATTGCGTACTATGTGTGAAATTCATATTGCACGGCCTTCGTGTGTAATCAAGAGTGGAGTGAATTGCAAAAACTGTAAAAATAGAGACATTTTCCACAAATTATATTCGCCATTGTTTTCAAACAAGTGGCCGTTTCGTCTTGCCTTGGCTTTTCCATGCATCAACGCCATTTTTAATACATACTGCCATTTACGTGATTACAACTAACCGCCATTCCTAGTGCAAGCAGTGGCGCAACTACACTTTGGGGACCGGTTGAAATCCATATGATAAACTACCTTTCATATCAAATGTATCTATAATTAATGCAAATTTCAAAGATCCTATATTATTGTTGAAGAAACTATAGTGTGTTATCACACACTACATAAAAATAAAACACTTTCTACTACTTCCACATTTTTATTACCGGTTTTGCTCATCAGGGCTATTTATGTAACGTCGTGAATTACTTATGGCAAGGTATACATAACAATATCGATAAAAGGATAATGACAAAAAAATTACAGACAATAAGTAATACACATTACAAATGAATGAAATTTAATTATTTTCCTATTACAATGTTTACCACTTCTTAAAAATAAATTACTAGGTACTCATTAAAGTTTTTTTTAACCATATCCGCTTCCTCGGTTACTCGGTTCCTCCAAGTTTTTCTCTCCCGCACCAGTCTTCTCGCTTTCTCCCAGGTCATCCCATCGTCCCGTAGCTCCACCGAGTACATTCTATGAATTGTCATCAACGATTTTCCAGAGCGACGGAATCCATCCGGTAGGCAGAAAAAACAGGCTGGATTCAGGCTCTGCTAGGGCATTCGCAGCACATGTCCAAGCCAGGTCCACCATTGTATTTTGGACGTAATAAGGGGCTGGTCCGTCCTCTCTTACCTCCGAGCTCCTGATAAAGTCAAAAATTTAAAAGTAAATTAAGTAAAAAAATATATTTTTTAAATATTCATTAACAAAATTTTAAAATGTAACATCAATTCAATTCTACTTTAAATAATAAGCTATCTAAAATCTAAACGAATACATATCTACAGATTGATAAATAATATCCTCTGAAATCATAAAACGGCCCACTTTTTCTTGACTATGTCTGGTGACACATAGTATTTACTAAATACTCTCACGTAATATGATAACAGAATTGTTTATGCACAAAAACAAATATTGAATTTGTGTCGGATGTTCTTATCGTGTATATTCTAAAACGCGTAAAAAAGGGCCGCGCAAAGCCCGTGCTATAAATCGATACACATTTAATAATTATTGTCATTATCGTACGTACCTACGTGTAAACTTTGTAACACAGTAGTAATATTTTAGTAACAGCTGAAACTAAATAATAATACTTTTGACGCGGACTGAAAATGTCTCAATTACGAAATCAACAATCAAAATTAAATCTAAATTTATTAAGATCGTTACCAAACAAATTCCCACAAAAAAAATGTAATTAGATAATCGTCAAGCTGTATGTCAAAATTATCAATCACAATTCTTTACAATTAAGGTCAGTAATTAATCTAAAATAAATAGCAATTGTAACTATACAAGCTTGTCTCTGTATGCTTCACTTAATTTCTGCAGGTAAATAATTTAAATATAAACATAGATTGACAACATTTTTCTGGTCATTTTTAAAACTTTTAAATAATAATGGAAGAAACCCAATATATTAACCTTTCAGGGAGTATGGAAGTTCTTGTACGTCGCCGCGATTTTTCCGCGAAGAACTATGGACGTACATGTACGTCAGTATGGTAATATGTGTTTGTGCGTGTGATTTAAGATTTAAAAAGTATTACAATGTCATCTGTAGACCTCTGGGTATATTATTTCATAATTTGAAAATAGGTTTGAACCTTAGAAACTTGCAGAATTCTACTTTTTCCGAAACAACAAAACATCGATATTGCATCGTTCATCAAATTTTGATGTAAAAAAAAAACTAACTCCTCATAGCACGGTCATAATTAACTCGTTACTCGTGGAAAGGTTAACAAGAGACGAACGGCGATGCACAAACGTGGCAACGTCAAAAGGCGAATAGATAGTGATAAAACGTTTATTTGAAAGCAACAAACAGTCGCTTACTTCTTACGATAAAATAAAAAAAATGGCGATGATGTGTAAAGTTGTTATCTTGGTGATGTGACGTGAAGCTAACACGAATAAATAATACTGCAAAGCTTTTGACGTAAAATGTTGTCCGTTAATTATGCGTCTAAAGCGTGCTAATGAAACATAAGTATAATATAATACTATACAAACTCCTTGCGGAGTTTGTCAACATAAAGAAATAATGCCAAGATTAATTGAGAGTCCATTGCTTAGTACTATTATATTTTCGAAATGTAAGGGCGGGCGACTTTACTAGAAAATTGTTTTTCAATAAAGTATAATTTAAATTTGAGTTATTGACATTTTGTACACTTCTATGTATTTTGTCACTAACGACGCGGGTTCCCGTTCGTTAGTGACAAAATACTATAACTCAAATTTGATATTGAAATTCCATCAAGCACCCTCAGTCAATGTCTTAAAGTAAAATTAGCAAGAATAATGTTATACACCCAATCCTCCTTTTACGCCGGGGACACGTTCCATGCAGAACAGCAATTTAAAAAAAATGTTGATCACAAACATCACGTTCCGTAGTTAGCGAATCTTACGTATTCATCAACAATCTCTAGGTTAACTTCACTAGCTACTTTTAGCTGGATCAGTAGCTTTTCGTGACCAACTTCGTTGGCTTGAGTAACGGTGCTCACGGGATCTAATTGTATCATTAATTGATTGTTCAATCGATTTATGGATGCTGTTCGAAGGCATGGAGTATGTGATGTTTAAATTACCTCCCATCCATCCGATTTTAAATTCAGGGCGTAACGAGTGCGATACGTTAACCAATGTTACTTCTGTCATAATCCTTCTATCACCACTCTTCGAAAAAGAGAGGTGTAAAAACTCGTTAGCAATCAATAAATTGAGACATCCAGCAGTGAAGTGACCCAAGTGATAAAATGGTGTAAACTTCTTACATTAATTTACCCTTTATTTAATTAAACGTCTTACAAAATAAAATACTTTTACATCCAGTATTCGCTTCATGATATGATAAAACACCAAAACCTATCTCGATTTTCCGAAAATATCGGTAGGCTCACTTCACTTCTCACTGGCTCAATCGTAGAAGAAGAACTTATGTTGGGATAAGCTCCGTTATAACAGTCTATATGCTCCACATTGGGAGCAGACGTGGTTACAGAAAATTACTATTAATTTTACATGGAAAGGCATTATTTTTGTATTGTTTCCACAATTTCATGTAATGATCGCGATTCAATATCTATTTCTTTAACACATTGCATTCCTAAACTAAATTGAACAAACCCTACCGAAAATACTTACCGTCTGTTTTCGACCTCTGTTTTAAAATGTAATGCAACAATTTTTATAATTTCATTATAATTAAATTTATGGCTCTGTGCTACATAACCAATGGTTTTTAACAAGAGAATCTAACTTTTCGTGTTATAATATTTCATTTGAATTATTTAAATCTTAAGATTTTATCTGCACAGTTTTGTGCATTCTTTTAGTAATCGTTTTGATTCACCCGTTGATATCAAATCTAGATTTTACTTTAATGTTAGCTAATGTAATTATAATATGTTCACTTTCTAAATACTTATATAGACGACTTTAAATAAAACAAAAATATTTCAAATGAAAATGCAATAATCAATTACTATACAATTGCCTATCTCAATTATGTGTTACATTTGTTTCGCCTTTTTGAGAACCAGTGGGATACTAAAATTTTATATCCAAATGAATTTACACAAATTTACCGTCAAATCCATTAACGTTTTGTCAATAATGACCCTTGTTTCGCTTTTCGGCATCTTTAATTATTCGGGTAGTATATCCTGAGACACTTCTGGTAATCATTTGAAAAAGCTCGATGCTGCCATGTTACAGGTTGCGCACAGTATAACGGCTAATACATTCGTTGAGTAAGAAAGAGAACCTGATAGTCCTAGAAAACTGCATTGGATTCAGGATATTTCCACTAAATAGGGTGACTTTCCAAAATTATAATGATATGCAGACAAACTGTGAGATTACCGACAGTAACGTTAATAATTTAAAATATCGACGAGGGTGCTTGATGGAATTTCAATATCAAATTTACATCGTTCAAACTTTGTAGATTTCCATATCGACTTTAGAAAGGCAAAAGGACGTAATCCACACACAAAAAACATTGTGTATAGATCTTAAGTCGAGAAAGCAATCGATAGCTTCTGTACAGTGACCCATAATGAAGGATAAAAAATTGATGTATTTTTGTAACTAAAATTCAATAAATTGCTCCTGTATTAGTATGGATTCATCTGAGTTTGTGGGCCTGCTTGCAAAAGGGTCTAACACCCAACACATGGCTACCGATTAATTAATTGCTATTTATTTCAACTTTCATAATAATGAAAACTAAAAATAAAACCCTTCGCGGATCCTCAAACGTTGCTCCCGCACCACCAAATTATATTTAATTTGCCAGATCCCCTCAGTTACGTTACCTCTACGTTATACTGTGTGCAACCTGTAACACTTAGCTTTTTAAAATGATTACCAGGAGTGTCTCAGGAGCACTTCTTACACAATACTTGGTTGTTATGCGCAAGTGCGCTTGAAAAGAACACGATGCGTAATGGTAAGCATCCATTAATTGAAAACCTACTGAAACTATGTGGAGCCTGCGAAGCGGGTTCTCACTTTCCTGGCTATTTTTATTTATAGAATTCGTACTGACTAAGTATTCATATTTATTCTAATTGCGTATTGTATAATTAATGATTCTGTCAGATGAAGGCTTTTCATGGGGAAATGAAAAGTAATTGACCCTCGTATACACAAAATCAGCGTGGCGGCAAGGGCCGTAAAAGACAATGCGAAATCGTTGTGTAATTTTTTTTTTGTAACTCATTTGTTCTAAAGTTGCATTAATTATTCTTGACCTTCAACACAATAACAAAATAGTTTGAGATGTCCTGAACTAGAAGATAAATTTTCGAACTTTTGAAGATGGGCATTCCAAAATCAAAGATGTATTTTTTACCTTGTGATTATATTATTACCAAATACATAATATCTTCTACGTTGAAATATTCATAACTGCTTAGTTTATTATTCAGGGGTGGTCAATTTATTTCGTATTGCGATCGACGTCTTCGTTTAAAAGGTAATGGCGATCTACTATTCCTACACCATTTTTAATCGAAAAAAGTGATACAAATTCCTTATACCAGATAATTTTTTTTAAACCATATCCGCTCCCTATTCGGAGCATATGGCCATCACGCGGTTCCTCCAAGCTACTCTGTCTCCCGCCAGCCTCCTCGCCTCCTCCCAGGTCATCCCAGCGTCCCGTAGCTCCGCCGAATGGATGGTCATCAGCGGCCTTCCAGGGCGACGGAATCCACCTGGTTAGTAGAAGAGACAGGCAGGATTCAGGCTCCCCTGGGGCATCCGCAGCACGTGTCCAAGCCAGGTCCATCGTCGCTTTTTTTATTTTGGACGTAATAAGAGGCTGGTCCGTCCGCTCTCTTACCTCCGAGTTCCTGACAAAATCGAACCACCGTACCCCTAGTATTCGCCGCAAACATCTGTTTTCAAAGCACAGTATACGGTTACCCTGTGCCTTGGTGAGGTGCCATGACTCGTAACCGTAAAGCAACAAATAAAATTTATATTTATATCTGTGTTATTTCACTGGGTGAACATTTCACGTGTTTTGCCTCTTAGAAAAGGCAGTTCTCACAAAACGTTTATCGTGAGAGGTTTTTGATTAACTGAAATTTCGAGTAAAAAATAAAATTATATTTCTTGATTTCAATTAAGTGAGGTTATTATGCGCCGTAGATTAATTCTTTTTTTTTTATCCAAAACGCGTTTTTTAAATGCTGTTTTGGTAGAATATAACGTAGTATTGAATTGTTAAGCACAGGTATGTAATGCGTCTTAAAAATATTGTTATTTACTATGTGTAATTTGAGAAATCGTTTCAATGTGTTGCTGCAAAACTTATTAAAACACACAAACACACGTTGAAAAAGACACAAAATAACGTTTGTTTTGGCAAAAAAGCAATTTGAATTATTGAGATTTTGTACACTTCCATGTATTTTGTCACTAACGACCCGGGTTGCCTGAAGATGCCGAAAGGCGAAACCCGGGTCGTTAGTGACAAAATACATGGAAGTGTACAAAATTTTAATAATCCAAATTATTATTATTGTTACTGTTTTTATGTTTGTGAAATGCATGGCGCATTGGCGTCAGCTGTAATGCCATGCGTTTCAATTTTTTAAACTTAACAAAAAATAAATATTGCCCATAACAGTTTATCGTGATTTACTCAAAACGCTAAAAACCCTCGGGAGCGTGCTTCGCGACTCAGCCACTCGTTAGTGACAAGTATTATGAAAATGTACAAAATTTGAACGATTCAAATTTGATATTTAATTTAAAATCGATCTCTACATATTTTCAAACCATTGATAAGGATTGACTGTTGGAAATACGGCTGTGTTCGACCTGTTGTCTAGCTCTGGTATATTAGATCTACATTCTTGATTTCACGTAATGATATGGCGGGATGCAATGGCCGCCTCATCTATTCCTTTGTCATCACTTACATAGATAATTTCAGAGGCATCTCCACCAAGGCTGTGAGAACAAAAATATTAGTGTTGTTCTGTCGTGTTGTTCTTTTGTATTTTTCTTTTTATAATTATTAAATTATTTAATTTGCGCGATGTTAATATTATTTTGTATGCTCTTGCATGTATTATAATAATATCTAATGAATAATTCATGAACAAACTCAATCTTCTATTGTACGATAAAACATTGTTTTAAACTCTTACGTCATACTAAAAAAATCGATATTATTTTTATGAAATTGTTATATTGCGTTTTTAATACGCGTTACGAATGATACGATAAGTACCCGAAGGCCCAGAAAAAACTCGCATGGGAAAATTGGGAAAAAACCATCATAATATTAATGATAACTGTAACTCGTTTTAAAAGCGTGGCATTTTTTACGTATGCCAATATTCTATCTATAAATTTGAGGTTACGATGATAAGAAGAAGGAAGTATAGAACTTATTCAATATCAGATCGCCAGTGACATATATATACTAAAAGCTAGCACAAAAAAATTACCGAAACGGTCCTGTTTTTATTGACGAAGCTAAAATTGACGAAACTCACATATTTATATCTGCACATGAACTCAAAATGTTAAAAAAAACAAGGAACAATATCATAAATTACCAGGTTTTTTTGCAACACTAGTTACGATACATAAATATAAACGGTTGTTTTTTTTAAATGTTCTGTTCTGTACGGATTTGTTTGATCTAAGCACATTTATTTATTACCTCTCCCTCTTGTACCAACCTTTACAAAGTAAAAGTTATTATCCACTACCATTGCTGAATTGATTGTGAATCGACATTATGAAAGAAATTATTACTTATATAAAATGCGTTACAGATGCAACATCTACCTATCCGTATTGTTCCACACTACAATAGTCAACAAAACCACGACATTGTCGTGGCGTGAGAAGGCTCAATCTAAATCTTAATTAAATTTTGATTTAATTGCTACTCAAAGAAAAAAAATGTGTATTCAATATAGAGAAGCCGGCGTCGTGACTTTAAACCATTACTCTCAGAATGCCCTACTAACTATTACAGATGCGGTGTCTATTGATTTCATATATCTTCTGCTTGTTGATAAAAACAGTTTTCTGTCCAAATTTGTAACCTTTTTTGAATCAATATTCAATTTGATTGACGAGATTCTCGTGGGAATCAAACCTTCCATATAAATTGTGAACAACAGAATTGACCGTGTGCGTAACCTTGAGATATTACTAAAATAAGTTTTGTCATTGACTGACATTGTCATTGATTTTGTGATTCAGGTTTCGCTTTTAAACATCTTCAGGCATTCAAGTTCACCGATCAACTCGAGCTGACAGTTCGTATCCTTTATATATTTAACCCGATGAACGCGCTGGACATGTTTACATGTCCAAGACTTTATCTCGTATTTCCGGCCAAAATAGAAGAAAACGCTTGTGCATATGTGCTTTAAAAATAGTTCAAAACTTTAGGTAGAAAAATTAGGCAACTTGTCATGAAAATGTCAAGTAGAACAATAGGAAATATATTTTTGAAAAGAGCTCTCGATATTCAGTCTTTCGTATTAGAGCTTTGAACTGCCGATACGCAACATTAATCGTCATAAATTTTCGAAATTCCTTGACTAAAATTGATTGAATTGGCATTTACTTGGTAGATCCCATTATAATTATAATATTTTAAAAAATAAATAATTCATTTGTACTACTTCCACATAAATATGTGGAAGTAGTACAAATGAATTGTGTTTTATTTTTTTAAATATAATGTCTTTCCACCAAGAATTGACAGTTAACACCTTAAAAGTGATAATTATAATACAAAACATTATTAGAAATAATAGACTTATAGATCAAAAGTATGTACGTAAATAGTTCATAAGAATTATGTATTCCGGGGAGATGGTTCATCATCATCGGACTCCTGAGATTTTCCGTTATTGGGAAGTTTCCGCAATTTATTGGGCAAAAGTGATTCTTGTGTAATGCACTTTTAAGTAAGCAATGCCTCCTTCATCCGTTGGCTGTAGAATGCTTGTGATATAAGGAGGTAAATACACAACTTGTATCCTTAGATGTTAGTCATAAGTGTGGAGGATAGCCCAGTGCTCTGTCAAGAATCAATTAACGCCATCGATAGAACTGTTCTGAGCAGAATATCTGACGACGGCGTTAAGCCAAAATAGCTATCAACTATCTAATAAACTTTTGTAGAAATACTTATATATTTTTATCATATACAATGATTATTGTTCACAATATTGAAAATCTGTGATATTTGGTACTGTTATAATGATATCTTCATTTACTGCCCACTCAGGGAAACTCAAACGATATAATATAATATTTATATATCTACAATATAGTAGAAGAATCATTGATTTTAAGATAGACGATGTCCAGGACATGTGGTTAACGTTCCTATTAATATCTCCCAAATTGGCGTTGGTAGAAAAAATCGATTGTTTTAAATCAGTGCTTGTAAAAGTGTATTGATAACAAATATATCGAATTTCAATAAGGTAAAAAAATATCTAAGTATTTAGTTCTAATATCAATTTCGGCTTCACGTCATCTTCAGAACCATATGCGGCCAACCTTTTTAGCAGCCGTACTAGATTTTGGAAGTGAAATTTCTTGATGGGCCACAATCTTCACAATCATTTTTTTAAACTATCCAAGGCAAACAAAAATATGACATTCGTATAATGGCAAAAGACGTAAATATTTAATAGGATAAAATAACAAAGTATTTAGTATACTTTGTATATTTAGTATATTTTGTATACTTTGTTATTTTATCCTATTATAATGGAGTTCTATCAAGTAAATGGCAATTCAATCAATACACGTCAATATTTTACTGCTCTGAGTTACTAAGTTGATCTTTTAATAGAGCCATAAATTACCATCCCCATCCGCGGGTCTCGCGTTGCCACCTATCGTCAAAAGCTTTTTTTTTAAACCATGTTCGCTCCCAATGTGGAGCATATGGATTTTGAATGGAAATGTCTTAACAAAAGTTTTTCTATGAAAACTAATTACTCAGCTGCTCAACCGGTCTTTTTCTAAAAGAGTAGGGATTGGACAGGACTAGTGGTGTTAACTGATCGCTCTCGCTAAGTCCCGCTTATAGGACCGGATGGGGGCGAGCTGTCCGTACTGGTATTCGAACCAGTGAGCACCGCAACTAAGACCAATGGCGTCGAATACTATGGAGTTTTAGACATCACACACATCCATGCCTTCGAACATAAATCCATAAGTCGATTGCAAAATATATTTATGAAACTGTCGATTAGAACCCGTACGATCCGTAACCGAAGACAACGGTGTTGACCACGTTTAGAAAAGCTAAGAATGCTCAGAAGACTTGACTTTTGAGAGACGCCGTGTTAAAATAATTGTTCAAACTGGTGGACGGTCGTTGGACGAAACCCGTCCATTACGTATTCAAACGTAAATGGCCACATTGTCATTGTCAGGCGATCGATGTGAAATTATTACTTACTCTTTTACCAATATGGACGCTTATATCCGCCCGACGCCATATTGGATCGAGTCTCTCCCAAACGGATTGTTTCTGATGAATTTCACTGCTCGATGACATTGCATGAAGATAAAATGTCCCGGGTTTGATAATCACGATTTTATGTTATCTGAACAGTTACGTTAATTATAGTCATATATAAAAATTTGCTGGATGCTCATAGCTGCTCTGCGTTCTCCACTTAAGATGGCTGTTTATTGTTAATATTAATTACACACTTAATATTTGATTGTTTTTAAATGGTTCACTAATTTTTACTTATAATTTTCTCAATCGGCTATTTGCTTAATGCATCAGTAATGTCATTCAAAAGTTATGCTTAGTCAATGAACTTTTAATGTAGCTATATTTGTGATTTCAGATTAGTATATATTGATTTGTAAGAGGTCCATAACATTTTAATTGTAGACTATTTTATTTGATTTATGTATAATTTGTTTGCTTATCAGTAATTTCTTGTCTTAGTTCATGAACCATATGTTTTAGATACCTTAATTTTAACATTCAATTTTATTTTTAAAAAATAAAACAATTTATTTGTACTACTTTCACATGTTTATAATGATCAGAATCGGTTTCGCTCATCACGAGCAACGTGGAAGTAGTACAAATGAATTGTGTTAAATTTTTTAAAATAGAATTAATGTCTTTCCACCAAGAATTGACAGTTAACACCTTAAAAGTAATTGTAGTCAAGTTTTAGGTGTTTTTATCGACATTGCAACAAAATTGTCTGCGGCAGAAATTAAATCATTGATAGATGCTTGTCGTTTATGTCGTCATTCTGCATTTTTAACCTTTCTTAAACTGTTGGTTTTTCCACTTTTTAAAATGAATGTAGAATACAGATAGCGTTCGATTCTAGAAAAAAATCTGTGCTAGTTGTTTTTTATAATAGATTTTATTTTTTATCGCCCTCTACTAACATTCTTTCGGTCCTTTTCGATTGGACTGACAGGTATTCCCAAAGTATGTTACATTTTTATAAAAATCTCACGCATCGTAAAATTGCGTCTGTCAAATAGTTTTCTTTTTGCCACAAAATTAAAACTATAAAACATTCAAAGATGTATGTCTGTGACATGCTTAACCGTGCATGTCAACGAACCTATCGTTGCAACTAGGACTTCCGATCCTGGTCAACTACTCATTCCCGTAAACCTGGAATTTCGAGATTCACTGTAAATGGTAAAAGATAGTTCATCATTCAAATTAAATACTTCTTGATTAACTGCAACATGTACATCGGTTTGTCCACGTATATAGTTTCTTTATAATACCTATATAGTTAACTAGTGAGTACCCGGCATGCGTTGCAGTGCCACTCAAAGAAAGAATGGGTTTGTGTTTTAATTCTATTTATAGAAGTGCTTTTGGAAACACAATATTGTTTGTTTCCGTCTGGTGCGTACACGGTAAATCAGAAGGTTGTCTCTGTTTGTACGTATTTGATTCTTTTTTCAGATTTTTTTTCTTCAGAAACTTTCACTGGTGTGCCGCACAACAATTCACCAAAGTTTCATCGAAATCGAATAGATGGCAAAGGAACGCATAGAGGACAAACAAACAAACATTCATTAATTTATATATATATATATAGATGTAAATGTATTGTGGTCTCCCTCATTTTCATATTTTATAAGATAGATTAGGACAAAGGAGGACTGCTTCTTAAATGAATGAAGAATAATATTTTTAAGTCTAATTGAAGCACATGTCCTCTTTTTGGATACCATCTGATAAAAACTACCTTAATAATGCAATAAATAAAATAAAATATAAAACTATTTTTATCGTTACGCCTTTTTTTAAATGACTTTGTCTGATGCCCAATAGATAAAAAAAAAACATTCAATCATAAGTATATACATTTTGAAGCAAAAATGAAGACAAATTAAATTTAAAACACGAAATTATACTTAATAACCGATCCAGGAATTGAGAAATTCTGAATCCCTAAATCACGGGATCATAAAAAGGGTCCGGGATTGAATGCCTTAGTTGCAACCCGATCCTCTCTGAAAATGTAATTTAAGTGAACAGTATTTATCCTCTTTTAAATATCCATCAGATACAATGTACGCTCCAAATTATTGCTAGCAATAACAGAGTTTATCGGTCAAATTCATCGCCGATGAAGACGTCTTGAATCTTCCGCCATTCATTTCGTTTCACTTCCGATTCCGTCATAATTACACGTTTTGCCTTTATATAACTTTGGCAGGATTGCTATGCAATGTAATACCCATTCATAACGATATTCTAATAACTAATTATTATTTTACCTATTTTGACGGTTTGTTTCGGTCAGATTGAGACGTCCTTGACTTGTCAATTGTTTGGTGAAGCATAAACCGGCAATTTTCAATGATTTTTGAAAGATTGCATAATTATTTTTTTATTGTTTTTCTCGAAATATAAACGGTTTTAATACAATCTGCACCTTGCGAATTTTCAATTGCTAGGAAATGTAATTTAACACTTTTTTACTTCAATTTAAATACGGGCTCATACTCTAGCTCAGGCCTGGGCAAACTTTTGGCTGGAGGGCCACATAATAAATTCAAAATGAACCGTGGGTCGCAAGTAAAATACTATTTTTAGATATAAATTACTAATTATTATAAAATATTATGGAATTTCAACATAAAAAAAAAATGATTCTCCAATAACCAACATATGTAATGACAGATGCACTAAATAAATGAAGATTTTGGTCCCTATTGGATGTTAAAACTTGAAATATATCTTTTAAAATAAATATGTATATCTTTTCCCCTTTTTAACCATGTCTGCTACCAATGTAGATCATATGACCTCCTAATCGAGTTTATTTCAGTATACGTTTTTCTAAGAGAACTGCTTATTACTCAGTTGCATAACCTCTCTTTTTTCAGATCAGGATAGAAGGATAGGTCTAGGGCAAGACTAGTGGTTAGGTTAGGTTAGGTTAGGTTAATTGCTCCCGGTACGCCACGTTTTCTAAGAAAGGATTGGTGGAAGCAAAATTTGTAGTCATTACAAGACATCCATGCTTTCCAACACAAATCCATAAATCATTAAAAAAATCAATTTATGAAACATTCCGTAGTGGAACTCAAACGTGATCACCGTAACTGAATCCAACGGCCATCTCTACTCGACAATATACATGTTACATATCCGATGGAATAGCTATGTTAACGTTTTTTTAATTTTATAATTTATATAAGTTTTAACTATTTAAACGTTTATCATTAATTTATTATTCGAGAAACTTGTTAATCTTAAAAGTAAATTTCTGAAATATTTTCATTCAATATAAAGTGATTAATAATTCTGTACCTCAGAAACTAATAGTCTTATGTCCAAAAATAACAAAATTGAGTTATAAATGTCACATTATTTGAAATTTTAAGATCTATAGATAGGCAAATAAAACTTTCGCTTATGTAGGCTGGTTACCGAAAACCCTATCCAAAATCAGTCTTATGTCACAATGCATTTACGGGGTAAACAATCATATGCCCATTAAATCCAAAAAATCATGATTTCATCTGTAAATCAAACTCTCCAAGCCCCTTATCTATCAACTGCAAAATAACGAAAATAATAAGAGAATAACTATGAAATTGATAAAATGAACATAGGCCTCTCAGGTACAGATATAAAAGTTAGCTTATTTGTTACTATAGGTACATATTTTATGTTAGTGTTTAACGCTTTGCGCATTTCGCAATATTAAATGCAAACGCTAAAAGCGTTATGGGTTTAAATTACTATCAAATTGAGCGGCATATTTAACCAACTGAGCGAATACAATTTAATGCGTGATTTTAATTAAAAAGTAAATAATTCATATTGCTTGGCACTTATATTATCATTTTTAATTGTGGTAATGTTTACATAGCAGAATTAAAAATTACTTTTTAATTATTATTATGCTAGTCATTCATCATATTGTGCTTCAGTTGGTACTACTGAGTTGCGATTCGAAATTTGAAAATAAATCATAGATAATTGCATCACCATAAGAAATGTTCGTTATATTGCAGAATATTTTTTTGGTCTTTCCAAGTCCAAGACCACGTACACTTACTTGGTCGTCCGTCGCGATAATTTGTGTCTCTTGAATAGCGCAAATAAACAATGTTTTACGTTTTGATACTTTTTGACGTTACGTGTCTGTCCGCTCAATCCATTCAGAAGTTGTTTAAAGATAACTGATTGTAAGTCAGTCACTGAGCACCTTTGTTGGTTGATTGAAGAATGATTAAGTTATAAAAGAACTAGTTGTTAGCAAATCGGATGTGTGGAGGGTTGAAGATATCATATTCACGCATCCCTTTGAAGACAAAATAAATCAATTGAAAAATTAATGTATGAAATTTTGCATTCCCTGCTAGCCCAAGGGTGGAGAACCTTTTCATGTTAGAAGGCCGCAGTCATTCATTTAAAATCTAATAGTGCCGCATTAAAAAAAACTTCAATTAAATATGTGAGCTTTGAATTCTTGAAATTTTGTATATTTCCATGTCAGTCCGATTTCATATGTGTACTCGAATGCCTGAAAATGCCGAAAGGCGAATCCGGGGTCGTTAGTGACGAAATGTATGGAAATGTACAAAATTTCAACAATTCAAATTTGATATTGAAGTTCCATCAAGCACCGTCAGTCGATATCTTAAATTATTATTTAGATATGTATTTGAATTTTAAAATGTATTTACATGCATTATTTTGTCAATGAACGAAAACAATGAAATGATTGGATTTTGGATTTAGTCGAAATGTCGCAGGTTCTCCACTCCTGCTCTAACCCTTAACCCCAACAGCATTGATCACTCGGCGATGTAACCTACACATCCTCTTTTAGTATGAATAAATTATTTTGATTTGACGATTAAAAATGATTTCACAATGATTGACACTTTTAAAATATCACCAAAGTTCGTCAAAAACTATTATGTTGTTGGGTCGATTAAATATTTCACCTCGGCTTGTACAAGATCGTGCGTATAATCATGGACACTATTTTTTGTAAACAAAATCGGCATCGTTTATTTATTTGTATGGCTTTTCTGCTGACATTTGAATAATAGCTTGTCTCGTTATTGCTGCCAACACAACAGTGTGTTGTTGCTTTTATTTTTATTTTACCAAAGTCATTTTTCACGCGTGAATTTAATCAAATTATCACACTCACGCGTTTTTACTAACCAAATACCCGATAATAATAGAGTGTGATTTTAATTCCAGCCCGCACGAGGCTAGACTAGTGTCTTTTTAGGTCATGTTCACGATTTTCGATCGGACGTCACAGTACGTAGAATATTTTGTTCGCGATAGCTTTTCCTTTTTTGAATTATTTTTGTGTTACGAACTGTAAATACGTTTTTTATATTATTTATGGTTGATCGAACTTTTATTCATTGCAAACAAATTTGAATACATACATAATACCGCTTCATTTACTTAAGATTATATTTTATGGTTTCACTATTCGTTTTTATTGTTTTGATAGGTACTTGTAGAGTTTGAATCCAAATTCAAATTGAATAAGTACATATTTTGATACGTCGTGCACTTGTTTGAGTATAACCACTGACACAAAAAGACACGCACTCTATTGTTTTTATATTCCTTTTTCGAAAAAGTGACGCTGGTTTTCTATAAAGCTCGCAAGTTTTTTTTTTAAATATATGGCTATTCGACAGGTTTATTTTCTAAACAATGCATTAATTTCATTAGGTGTTTTTTTGTTTTATTGTTTATTATATTATGTATAATATATCTCTTGTTTATCTTCCAGATTTAAGAAATATTTTAATAAAATTATATCACATGTATGTAATTGTTTATAGAGAAAATTGTAAAATTAAAAAAAGTATTTGGCATTATACATAATGCCAATGCGCCAAATATTGTGAAATTAGAAAATTATACGACATGAAAACTCGATGAGAGTTTTTATAAGCCACTCGAGATTAACTCAGGGAGAAATGACATCAAATACCTGGCGCCCATGCCCAATATCTCAAATGTATAGAAAAAAATCTAAATTTTATATTTACCTTGTTGGGTCTTGAACCCAGACCCATCTGATCGCTAGTGCAAAGCTTTTACTACTAGACCACAGAAAAAGTGGTTTATCTTGTTTCAATAGTGATTTCCCAAAACCTAGTCATCATTATCCATTGCAAAACCTTCACAAAAATTAGATTAAGTGTCTACATAACACAGTAATACGGATTATAACGATACATGATGTTTACACTGACGGAAGGCATAAAAACAAGTTCTGAGATAATCGCATTTAAAGCATGATCTTTTCAAAGTACTTTCTCTCTCAAATTGTGATTTAAAAAGATTTTTTGTACATTATAAAGAATAGTAATTTTGGCATTCAAATCATAAGATTTGGTATCTATGAGTTATAGTTATGCCATGCTTTTTGCCAGAATAAAAAAATAACAATATGACTTAATCTGTTTTTTCAAAATCCTATGAAAACATACGTTGTGCCAGTACGCAGAGCGTTAAATTGCCTACATTTTGACATTTAAAACAGAACATCATCAAAAACTGACTTAATGCGTTCTGTCAGCATACCTTCGATGTGTACTACATTATCAGACACCGTGTGGTCGTATAGTTTATAGTTGGTAGATATTTCTCAATCTTTAGAAACATTTCGGCCTTTGTATAATCGTGCTGGATGCATAAATTATTATTCACATATTATATCTATCGTAATACAATTAAAATCCGTGGTATTTTATCGGTTATATTTGAACCAGTTATTGATATTGCTCATAACAGTTTTCTTTGCGTGGTTTTTAACAATCATTTCCGCTTCCTAGCAAATCAAAGAATGAAATTTTTTGTTCTCTTTATTTTTTAATTAGTAAAAGTACGCGTACGCTATAATTAGCTGCGTGACAAGTTGTGAAAATATGTATACGTCACGACGACATAAATTAATGTAAAAAAAAAAAATTTGTAGAAACGCTGTTTATATGTCATTGCATGATTTTTTTGTTAACAACTGCTTCTTTTTGGAAAGTAAATATTTCTTATCAAATAGGCATTGAAAAGAAATATTAATTGTATTGTATCGATTAAGATTTAAATATACACTAAGTCTTGTATTTTACCTATCTATTTAACAATCGATATGTAGTGTCTCAGGTGATATAACCAAGAGTATTATTACGTCACATGAAATAGCGGGAAAAACGTAAAAAAGCGCGGGAGCTTCGCGTGTTACAAACCTTTGC
Source organism: Himalopsyche phryganea (assembly GCA_022494535.1). NCBI lineage: Eukaryota > Metazoa > Arthropoda > Insecta > Trichoptera > Rhyacophilidae > Himalopsyche > Himalopsyche phryganea. Next base: position 734,394 of record JAGVSL010000116.1, on the reverse strand, counting down.
GAACAGACCGCGATGTCATTATGTAGTGGTCAGGTATCTAATTCAGCGGTCAGCAACTATACCTATAAAAGCATTTTTTTTTAAATAAAACACAATTTGTTTGTACTACTTCCACATATTTATAATGATCAGGGCCGGTTTCGCTCATCACGAGCATTATCAACTGATCAGTTGATAATGCTCGTGATGAGCGAAACCGGTCCTGATCATTATAAATATGTGGAAGTAGCACAAACAAATTGTGTTTTATTTTTTAAAATATAATGTCTTTCCACCAAGAATTGACAGTTAACACCTTAAAAGTAATTATAAAAGCATTATACTGATTTGCATGCAGTGCAGTGGTAATTTTTATTGTTTAGCTAAAATTGAAGATTAGCAGTTAAATGTAAATAATTAATATCGACGTAGTATAATGAAAATAGTCAAATTTACTCGTCATGTCGCTTACATATTGTATTTCCGATATTATTAATTCATGATGAAGGTGTTTTTGAAACAATGTTGAATACTGAATAATACACAATACTGAAATATCACAACGACAACAGAATTAATTTAATTTTTCATTTATTTATTTCAATTCAAATTCTCATATCTTTTCGATGTATGGATTCTATTTTGTCTGCGAGATTAATCCCAAATTTATATAGAATTTGATGAACAATTTTCGAGATTTTCATCTGTACCTACGATAACATATATAACACACGGTTTAGATAAAAAAAACCAGAGTTGTGCTGTTTGAAGTTTTTGAATGCGGTAAAAAAATAAGAAACCCCCTTACGACTACCGTTGGTAAATTTTTGTTTTACATAACTTACAAAGCGCTTGCTTACGTTGATGTGGCCGATCCCAAAGACTTACGAGTTTTTATATTTATGTAATTTGCTTACGTTAGCATTTGTTTGATAATGCCAATACTATACATATTCAAAGAAGTTTTCCTCGTTGTCCCAATCTTTTGATTTATGAAAAGATGTTAGTTTGGTTTTGACCAACTCACTTCATAGCTATGCCCGCCCACTTGAAGACAACCGATGAATCACCATGCTCATTTTGTTTTACCTCGTTTTGATTGGTAATACGGCAGTAAAATATTTCATTGTGTAATATTTCCCGCAACAATAATTTCACTTCCAATAACAACGAAAAAACAAAATGAGAGCTATTTATGGACGTCCGAACTTTTGACAGATATATATACTTTTAAAATTCAAACATTACTTTTTAGCGTGTCGAATATGCATAGTGTCATTTTTTGTTGTATGAGTTATGTTAGCGAAAGTATAATATTTAGAAAATTTAGTTATCTCGGTTGCTTTTACTCAAATGACCTGTGTCTAAATGGAAAGGTAAATGGCGAAATCTCGCTTTTGTATAAAAAAAAAAGAAATTTAGATAAATACCTCTTCACGCATGTTGTGGTGCAATTTATTATGACCTTTACCAGGAAATTGGCTTTTCCGTCAGCCCAACTTCGAGAGGCTTCGCTTTAGCCACCCGTGTCGCGCACGCGTGCCAGTATTTGGAAACGTCACAAAAATAATTGTAAATGGGCCGTCGCTGTACAGTGTACAACGTACACCGTCCATTCACATGCTAATAAAATTATAATGAAAAAAATATAATGTGGCCGGGCATCGGATACGATCGGAATCAGTCGACGTTTGCCGCCATCGCGTCAGGCCGTGTCATGCGCGATGGCGATCGCCGTGTTCAAATTTCGAAATCTGTTCGATTTGTGATTACTTGCGCGCGTGCGCCGACGATTGTTTGAAAGTTTCCGACCGTGTGTTCCTTTTTCAAAATTCCTCGTGTTGTTGTGCATTATTTGACAGTTAGTATTGTTCTATTTGTCGGTTTGTTTGGATTGCAAAAAAATATAGTATAGGTATTGTTTCGTCGTTATCTAAACACTAAATTATAGTATTTTATCTTTTTAGTTTAAAAAAATCAGTGATAAGTAGCGCGTGAAATTTATTTTATAATCGTTATGACTCATCCTTCATATTATATTTATTTCAATGTGACGTTTCATTCCATTTTCAAAAAACATAATTTGAAATGTGTTCACAAATTTAACTTATTAAAATTCATATTTAAAAAATGAGGCAATCAATATGTCAGTTGTTCAAATAATAAATATGTATGTGTTGCATTTCGAAATGTTATAAGTCATCCGATGACGTACTGCTGAAGAATACTTTCGGTTTTTATTTTCGTTGTTGGCGATTTCAGCGTTAATTGAACATACCTAAATACTGATAAATTGATAACGCTTGTTAAAAAGTAACACAAGCATTCGAAACAAATATGTGCTGTCAAATTAATTAGCATATAATTATTACTTTTAAATGTTACTACCAATTATAGAAGTTTGGTTTTTAAATTTTCGTCTTGGAATAAAACAAACAATATTACCAACACATCGATACACTCGTCCACCTCCAATATTTTAACGTATTGACATTATGCTTTATCAAACGTCACTTTTTGTCGAATATTCCAATTTGATTTGAACATTTAACATAGACACGAAACAAAAAATCCTTATTCGAGATCATGTATGCATTATCCATTATGATGAATAAGATTTGGAAAAAATATTTAGAATTTTTTATGTGAAATTGAATATTCTTTTGAAGCATGTGTTAAATTATACTGTTTGTCGACAGTGAAGTCATTGTCAAAGAATACACAACTCCAATCATTTGTCACGAACGTAAAATGAAAGTGTGTAAAGAAAACTATAATTTTCTACAATTCTATTTACTGTTTGAGCTAAGGAATATGATTAGAAATGGCATATTAAATGAGATAAAAGATGTTTTTTCGATTTTCTTCTAAATCCACATTAATATTAAATTATAGGTTTATGCAATAGACAATATTTAATAGATAGGTAATTATTATAAGATAAATAAACCAGTTCTGGTGGTGACACACAGTTTTAATAGCCATCGGCACTTTGTTAATATATTCTCATAGATTAATTGAGGCTATTGGTCCTAAACGCACTTATTCCATTTTTAAATTTGTTGCATATTAAAACAATCTCTGTTCAAATGGTATGTTAATTATGTTCATTATCAACTAATTTTGTCAATTGACATCTTTGCTGCGACTAGTGTTACGAATTGAAGTGTAGTGACCATAGTGAAAGGTGAAATTTTCCTGAATGTTAGTCATTCTACAGACAAGTTATATTTTTTCAAATTTAGAAGTTTTGTTAATATGAAGAGGTGTGAAATTGTGCTGTTCGAATTGGCCGTTTTGTTCAATGTGCAGCTGTGATTCTGTGACCAGTCAACATTGCCTGCGAGCAATATCTCACGTGATATGTATACGAATCGGCGATATGGGTCAGTATTTCATGTTTAAATGTTTTATTATAAAATCCCCTTTCAAAGAAAACAACAACAGTCCTAGGGAATTCGCTATTCCTGGCTTCCACCCTCTTAAAATCTATGTGGAAAGTGCCACAAGTGTTTTTCAATAGATTATTGAGCGTAACGATAAAAATATTAAATTACCTATCCTTTTTTTTAACATATTACTACATATTATTTGTATTTATTTGTTAATGAATATTACAATACACACATGGTATTACATCTGACGCCAATACGCCATGCATTTAGATAGTACATCTAACAAAATAATAATAATAAATTAGAATTGAGAAGGTAGAATAGAGAACAAGAAATATTTGTTACACACAAATACATATAAAAAAAAAATATCTAAAAAACGATACACAGAGCTGGCATATTTATGTATATATTTTTTAATTTAAATAAGCGAAAATTCAAAAGGATTGAAAAAATAAACTATCGATAAAACTAATAATTTAAGCGACAAACACAAAAACGTTGTTCACTACTAACATTACAAAGTGGACATATAAGTGTTTGCTTTTAGATACCTAATGCATTCGATACTTATGGGGAGGAGGGGCGGTTAAACATCCATTCTATATGTGAACACTTTTTCAATTTTCAAATTTAAATAAACTCTATGTTGCAAATAAAAATGCTGTTTACTTAACATGAAATGACATAAAATACTTAATTCTCTGATACTACCCACACAAACTCTCGGAGTCCTCCACATAATGGTCGTTATGCGAATGGTGACTTGAAAATGTCCATGATTAAACAGTACCAAGACGTCTCTATCTCCTAAAATATGAGATAGCACTATTGACCGACCGATCCAAATTCACCATAAGTAAACTAGCAAAATGCCATATTAGGGGTATCGCAGTTGCGTCTGATAAATGTGTAGATTAAATTAACTTATACTGGAGAGTTAATGAGCAATTACAATTGACATAATCAGATGGAATGATGTTAACTGCTAGCGAACCGCAAACGCTTTTTTTTCTAAATACGCCATGTTCACGCTGCGTTACTTGTTGAAACTATACAAAAACCTCGAATGAAGTAAGTTTTCCAATCACTGTGAATCTAGATGCCTTTGCATTGGAGAAGTTATCCGCTCAGCTGAAGAAGTCGACTTCTGGCATGATACCCGTAAATCGGTGACAAAAGAATCATTTATATGTTTATCATAGCCTGCATTTATTGTGTCAGTAATTGATCAAAATGGTCAGCTATTAAATTAAACGGCCAGTTGTTTAACTAAACCTTACTTGACCATTCGGCAATTGTTTACTGACCAAACATAAGTATTAACTGACCATTTATCAAATTAGAAACTGAGCGAATAATTAGTTGCTGTTAATATTTGAACCGGCCATCGTTGGGCCGTTAAACAACTCAAAACATCCATTTTTGCAACCAAGTCCGCGTCCAATGTAGAGCAGATAACTCCTGATGTTAATATCTAGGTTTCGAAAATATATCTTTTAATTGTGATGGTTGTTATTTCATTGCTTGATCTTTTTTTTTCGGAGAGTAATCATAGAAGGAAGATACAGGTAGTTAGTTAATAGTTCTGGCTGCGCCCAGTTTTTCGGATGGGATGGGTAAACATTACACATTAAATTGTCAAGATTGCAAAAAATATTTCTGAAAGTGAGAATTAGACACCGTGTGAGCACCGCAACTAAATAATAAGAACGCGTTGACCACTCGGCTACAGGATTGGCAGGTACAGGTTTTTTTTTAGTTGACAAACTAAGGTTTCATACTTCAGTTCCGACTCTCCGTTTCAATGAAAACCATCATCTGACTGTTCATGATGGTCCATAACTTCATACCTGACTGTTACACCTAACGGTCAATATTCAGGTTAACTAAAAAATATTGAATCACACACGAGAGAGGAGTTGTGTAACAATTTATTAAAGCTATCATTAATCATTCAAAAACTGCCGCAACAACTATTTTAAGTGCTAAAAATGAATGAACTCGTTAAAAAGATATTAGATACCAAGGCATGTAACTGATACACGTATTTCTTCATATTTATATCTACTATCTATTAATTATATTTGCAATACATATGATACCTTCGACATAATTGTATCAGGTATTTCAAATGGACATATCCGTTACCAATTTCCATGCATAAAAATGCAATTTACCCACATTTAGATTTCACTTTTAATCAATGAAATCGTTATATTATACCAAAAGTCACGTCAAACTTGTTTTCGGTGTGAAATTTTATTTTTACGTTAAAAATTTCATTGACAAAAAATGTATACTTAGAATTATCTGCATACCCATGGTCCTGTAGCCATATCTGCTGATTCGAATTCGTACGAATAATTTTTAAATTGATTTTTCAATCGATTTACGAATTTGTCTTCAAAGGCATGTACGTCTGTAATGTTTACATCCAGTCCAAATATCCGATTCTTAAAACGGGACGTAGTAAGTGCTTTTCGCTATTAGTTCTGTTGAGATTTGGTTCCTTATACTCGGTTGCTAAACTTCTCTTTTTCGCAGGCAGTAAGCAAATAAGAGTACGGCTAGAGTAGGTTTGTTTGATAATCTGTCTCGCTACGCCCTGTTTTAAAGGACTTAATATGTGAAAAGTAAACTCTTCCAGTTTACGCCAACATTACCAGCAATTCTTGGTTAAAACTGATTTTTTTTAATGATTCAATGACAATCGTTGTCGTAATGGGTTTTTCTTAAGTGTTTTTTCCCCACGCAAAGTCTTCAGATGACAGAATTATTTAGATTTATTAATAAGCTAGCTTACATGCGGGAAAGGATTTATAGACTTAGTCTGTACCCTTCCTAGCAAGAAATGCCAGAAAATTAAGTGCCCGCTTCGTGAACTTCACACATAGATTCAGTAGGAATGTAGAGCTAGGAAGAAAAAAAAAACCTGTTTTAAGGAACGAATAGGTAAGAGGGAATTTGGATTCGAACCCGTGAACAACGCAACTGAAGCTAACAACGTTGACAACGCGGCTACGGGCTCACCAGACTTGGTATCAAGACTCAATTGTTGGCGGAAAGTAATATTTAAATAACATTCGACTGTTTTAATAGCATTATCGACTATTACGTTGGACATAAAGGTGTTAAGTCCTACTGACCAGGCACTATTAGCGTCCGGACACTTATAAATCTGAGAATAGGAAAGCAGGACGAATTTGCCTTAGTAAGATAACAAGTAAGCATTTTAAAGTGACATTGTAGAATATAACCATGAACATAGTTTGGTTGTTCTTTGCCTACTGAAAAACTCTTTTTTATACGACAATCCGTGAATGTTCAAAATGTACATACTACGTTAGAGCGGTTGCCAACTGGTGGTCGATAAGAAAATATTGGCAGTCCAAAACAGCCAAATCTGCAACTTAATTGTAGCCAAAAATACAAAAAAATATTTCAAACCCGCAGCAACAAATATCATTTTAATTAATTCGCTGTTATGAAACGAGTGTAAATAACATTTCATAAAATAAAATAATTACTTCAATGATCATTTGAGTACATTGGTATCAAAGTGGGACGTAAGCCATATACGTACATATTCCACACTGCATCAAACCCGGCAGCCATGACACTTTAAAGAAAATTCTAAGCTTAGCTTTTGAAACTATATACGAACTTTAAACTCAAAAATGTATATGAAACCGTCGGATTCAGGAGATCACTTGCACTACTTCAAACAATAAAAACATGACTTTCGTGGGATGTAGCGTTTGTCTGACTAGTTAACATAAATAACTACCTTGGTATCAAACCAAGGTACTCATCTATATTTGTATTTCTCTAAGAAAAAATCATGTTGAAAAAAACATCGCAGGATTCACAATTGAGAGCTTAGTATTCCGTGAGGTCCGAGAGGTAGGGTACCGCTAATACATACTAGAATAATTTGTTTTACAAAAAATTGAGTCATATTCTTGAAACCATTGTCAGTTCCAATATCAGATCTATATAATGTATAGCAAAAAAATGCGCACGCTCTTCAAAAGATATTGATTGTTACAGATCTAGTAAGCGCCCACTCTGGTGTCATTGTAGTTTCGAAAATATTATTTAGTCATATATGTAAATATTACTTTTCGATACTCGCCCGCATTTTTTAAAAAATACCAATCGACCTACATAATTCGCACATAATGCGATTTGCTTATCAACGCTGCCTACCTGTATGTCTACTAGCAAGCCTAAAATATCGAACCAGCCATTCAACTGCTGTTGTCAAATTCATAACACAAATAAAGCTATCACACTAACCCTTACAGCGCGAGCCGGTTTCGAATGAATTTATTTTCAGTCAATAGATCTGTTAAAACGGTCACTATGGCTAAAAATAGATTATTTTAACAGTAAAAAATGGACAATTATGTTTAATATATATTAAATTTGGATTATTGAGATTTTGTACACTTCCATGTATTTTGTCACTAACGACCTGGGTTTCGCCTTTCGGCATCTTCAGGCATTCGAGCTCACGAATGGACTTGAACTGACAGTCAAATTTGATATTGAAACTCCATCAAGCACCCTCAGTCGATGTCCTAAATTATAATATATATTAGTTGAAGTATAATAAATCGAAGAAAATGAAGAAGCTGAAAAATATTTAATCTACGTCTTTGCAAGCAAATAGGTACGGCCATTCTTTATATATACCGCCAACAGGCACACAAACAAACGCATAGCCGCATTAGTATCAGTAATATGTATTATATACGGTAGTTCAAAGACTGAATATCGAGAGCTCTTTTCAAAAACATATTTCCTTGTGTTCTACTTGACATTTTCATGATCTGTTGCCTAATTTTCCTACCTAAAATTTTGAATTATTTTTTAAAACATATATCGACTAGTGTTTACTTCTAGTTTGAACAGAAATACGAGATAAAGTCTTGGACATGTAAACATGTCCAGCGCGTTCATCGGGTAAAAGGCTATTCAATACCTTCCCAATTTAGCTATTTTTCGGCTTAAATTAACACATTTACTTCAAGAAAGAATATTTAAGCAACCCAATACTGTCTTCTAATTCGACCGTTAGTTATTATTAAAATATGTACATATTATTTAATAATATATAATAGCCCAGACCGCCCTGTAGACGTTTTGTTTTTATCACATATCACATGTAGATATGGAATTCTCTCATGACCTAAGCGTTCGCGGTGTATATATATAAAATAAAATGTTATGCAATGCACACACAGTTCCGACGTACTAGCTTCTTTAGACATTCAGTATTTCAATTTCAATACCGTCATCCATGACGGGCACGGTTATACTAGTTATGTAATAATAATATATCGCACAGAATACAAAATTATTTATGTACAATACATTAATTGGTATATGTTATATACAAATTAAATAAAATTATATTCAGCAGATTTCACTAACACAACAATTTGCTAACAAACACTCGCAACAAATTTATTTTCTATAGTAAATTTCTAATAGTCTCAAAAAAATAGCTTGGCGATTGATTGACAATGGTATTGTTAATGTGCCCTTGTCACGTGTCGCTGTGGATTCAATTTGACAATGTGTGCAAAGGTGGTTGTTATGGCGGCAAGACTCACTTTATTACGTGATCCATGCCAAAGATTCCAATACAAAAGACCCGAAAAATGTATTATAAAATACAAAACATCATCAATTCTTTTTAATTTTAACTCATTTTATTTCATAAAAGTCTGCTGTAGCTCCTCAAAACTGATATATCCTTACGCCTACAGTTGAAAAACTCTGATCTACAGTAACTGCTGGGGAGTCTGAGAAAATCATGATCTGCGACTCGTATGTGATACTCTACTTAACTTATTTTCCAAATTTTGCGTGGACCTTTAGCTGTGCCACCTATCCTTTTCATCTCAATCTGATAAAGTAATCGCTGCTCTAAGTAATCTCAATTTATCACTACGTTAAGTGCGTGGTGAGTACTGAATAACAATATATCTTTTTGGAAGTGATTAACGTATAATCGTGTATAAAATTATTGAAATCAGTAAATGATAAGTTCAATTACATAATAATATGGAGTGTCCATGAATTCCACCAATTAGCGTATGATTTGAAACAGGATAAACCACACCTCTCCAAGCAGTTTTTGTTGCAAATTATTCTGTTTTCCAATACTTATTTATCATGTATTCTTTGTAAGTCTAATCCGCAATGTTGCCGTCAGCCAACAGATAAATGCAAATAAATAACACTGTTCGGATTGTGTAACTTGAAAATTATTATGACTCAGAAAATCGTCGTCACTTCATTCGTATCAAAACTCTCAGTGAATTTCAAAGCTATTATATTACACCAGCAATTGTAAATTCATGTTCAAACCGACAATAAAATTACGTCAGTAATAAACATTAACAATATTGAACTGCACAAAATCAATCGTAATTAATGTAATGTTAAAGCCTGGTTAAGAAAAAGATTCAGGAATATATGAACGCCGGATATTGATCCAATCCAGGGTGCCGGGATCCCGATTATGTCTAAATGTCAATCCCAGAATTTCGGGATTAAATGTTATAAAACAATGCAAATATCAAATTAACACTTCTTAAATTACTACAACATGTACTTCGGTTTGTTCATATACGTATTTTTCTATAATACATATCTAATAACGAAAAGAAAATCCATAAATCGGTTGAAAAATCAATTGACGAAACTGTCCGTACCGGGACTTGAACCCGAGACATCCGTAACCGTAGCAATATTATCAGGTGCCATCTGTCAGAATTCGCCCAATACGCGTAATGCAAACGATGCACAAACTGAGAGAAGAGAGAGTGTATTGTGCGCTAAAAATTCACTCAACACTTATGCTCAACATGCACGCACTCTCTCGGCGCATGCGCTGACAAAGCTGTAGATATGTGTGTGCGCTACGAATAGACGGATAAATCAACCAAGACAAATATGTATTATTCTCGTAAAGTTTTTTCCCCACACAAAGCCTTCAGCTTTCATGCGGAAAAGGATATTAAGACTTAGTCTGTACCCGCCCTAGCCCTGGCTGCAGCCAGGAAACTAGTTACCCCCTTCGCGGACTCCACATAATAGTTTCAGTAGGAAAATAACGGTAGGAAATAATAGTAATAATAATGTTTTTCGAAAAATACCTTGAAAATTCATAACATTCACGACCCACAGTTAGTCTCTAGATCAAGCCGATAAGTCTACAACGAATGCAGCGATGCACTCACGTTTTTATGATAGGTTTCGCAGAGCCTAGTCGAATCGGCCGATTACCAATCTGGCCTTGTTTTTTTTTGTCTTCAAACGGACTAACGCCTTTTATTTTATTTTTTTCTTGCAATACTAATTACATTTTATTTTACCTATATTCATTCTTATGTCACGTCACTTTGTTAACCAACAAAAATGACGTAAGCAACTGTAATTACGTTCTTTAGAACAGTGCTCCGCAACCTTTTCTCATCGACGGTATTCATTAATATTTTACGGCACCGTACCACAAACCATAATATGTACATTTCGTAAAAAAATTTACAATTTATTAGTTTGTTTTTATTTGACTAATTTGAAATAGTAACCAATATATTTTTTAGTAAAACCGTTTCCAAAATAATTACAAATGTGGGGAAACGAATAAATGCGATTGTCAACACGGACGAGCTGATAATACTTAACCAAACTAGAGATAACTACAGAATTGATGAATGACTTGTTTCCGAGCACGCTTAAGCACCCAAACAAGACAATAAACGTTCACACCTGAGCAAATTATGACTCACAGCGTCCTGTGCGCGCACAAAATGCTGAGATGAATACCGGTCATAAGATGAAAGAAGACGCGGAAAATCCATAGACTGAGTAGGCTAAACCAACAAATGCGCTGGATAATTTAAACCTTTTTACAAGCAGCTATACCTCATATTTTTTATGGTGTGTTCCCATGCTAAAAAACCGAATATATCAAGAGCGATTAGCTAACTACTAATTCTAACCTAACACTCTCCCTTAATTTCGTCGAATAACAGGGGTTAAGCGAAAGCTCAATGAGAAGTCCCTATGCTCCTTTTTTTAACTCCATGTTTCGTATTGAAGTGCGCGCCATCCCGAGATTAGTGCGCGACGTTTCTAAAACTACTGCGAGGCCGCGCACGCTCGCAGCTTTGAGGGAACACTGCTCGATACTTTAATATTGCATATTTTTTCATCCTAATATTGGGCTCGTAGCCGAGTGGTCAATGCAGTTGGGTGTCAGTCCTGCTCTGTTACATTGTTACGTCCAAATTACGGACTGTGAATTTTCATACGTTGGTTTTTCAATCGATTTGGTTGCAAAGGCATAGATGTTTGTGATGTTTTCATCTGCCCTATCCGACCATGAAGAGCGATTATCCAAATCCTACCTCTTCTCTAAGCATATCCCTCTCCTTCACCCTAACTAGGTTGACCGACTATCTATCTGTGTTAATCCTTCATCTCCGTTATGAGTCCATCTGATCCACAATAATTGTACCCAGAATGGCCACAAGAATATTTGATTACAATATTATCTTTATTAAATATAGCATTAAAGTTGATAACTTCTACTGGTTGTTGATTCAATTGACATTTACTTGCTTCCATTATAATAGGATATAATAACAAAGCATTTATTTCTACAAAATTTCTGACGATAGGGAGAATATTTTTGTAGAAATAAATACTTTGTTATTTAATCCTACTCTACTGGTTGTGTTACTAAATATGACAAGTGCTTCGCCTCTCTAAGAAACATCTTCAGTATAACTACATTGCAAGATTATTTATTTCTAAGATGAACAATGATTCTAATTCTTGGATTATTTCCTTCTACTGGACGTGGGGAGGTGGTAAGACACAAACAATTAATGATATTACTAATTTCCATAACACTAATAATCAAAAATTAATTACTAGTGTTTGGAGGCGAAAATCCCAAGGGAAATAAATTTAATAGTGGTGAGCCACCTGTCCTATTTAAACTGTTCTTTACTAATACTTCATTAATTTTTTTGGTTTTAATAACAGATTTAGTAAAACTTTAACTTTGTATTAAAAAATGAAGAAAATACTACCTTTATTAATTATTTATTTTATAACTTCTATCGGGTTCTTAAAATTGTCTATTTTTATTAAAATATTATTTCGTATACATACCTACACTTTTCATTGCACCTGAATGCAGTTGCATAATTTGCAGTTTGTCTTTATCGAACAATTTGAGAAGTTTGCTTCCATCCGTTGTGTTAGGAAACATTTGGACATAAATGGAGTCGCTTCCGTCTGTTTCTAAAAAAATCGAAACTTTTCCAACTTTACATAAATATTTCTTTCACATGTAGCAACTGTTTATACAGGTGTGATACCTTGTCTGGTCTGTAATTACGAATCATATAGCTTGTTCTGGGCATAAAGATGCAACTAAAACTCATTTTAGACTAAAATTAAGTTGCTGCACCCGGCTGCATCACGGAACTGACATTATTCCGATTTAAAGAAAATATATTCTTAACGAATTTGACAGTTATTATGTAGGATTCTGTTCTAATAAAATTAATCGGTTTTCGCCTGGTTCCGTCTGAAGATGCTTCTCGAAGAAACGATACACGTGTTACAAATGGTTTTTTTTGTCCGCTCCCAATGTAGAGTATGAACTCTTAATTGAGGTTTTTCATAACAAAAGATACTGTTTGTTATTCAGTTGCTCAACCTCACTTTTTCTAAGAGAGTAGGGATAGGACAATAGGGCTAGGTCAGGACGAGTAGTGAGCTAATCGCTCACACTGCGCCCCGTTTTTAGAATCGGATGGGTGGGATGGGATTCTAGACATTAAAAACATCCATACCGACGAACGGAATCCCATAAATCGATTGAAAAATAAATTTATGAAACTCTCGGTATCGGGATTTGACATTTCCAATTTCATCAAATTTTGTACATTTCCATAGGCTTTGTCACTAACGACCTGGTATTCGCCTTTCAACTTCTTCATGCATTCAAATGCATGGATGAACTCGAACTGACTGAAACTTATGGAAGTGTACACAATTTGAACAATTCAAATTTGATATTGAAATTCCACCAAGCGCCCTCAGTCGGTATCTTAAATTACTTAATAATCTTGAATTTGAACTTTCTTATAGAAGTTAAACATTACACAAAACTCAGTCAAAACAGTCTTGATATTTAATTACTAATGAGACATATCGATGGCCTAGTTCCATAGTGATACAACTAGAAATTGGTAGTTTTGAGATATTGCCGCTCAAAGTTTTGACTCATTTAAACTGACTCGTAAAAAGTGATGGCTTATTATTTGTATTATATTTTTATTGAAATAGGTGGTCAATAGTTATAGGTTGTTTCTTTATGGAACGCCCCCATTTACAAAAATATATTTCCACAATACGATATTTCGATATTTATGTAGGTATATGGAACTGAGAAATTATTTAATTTTACTGATATCCAAATGCAAATATCTGCCTTTTGAGAGAAAACCGGTACATTTTACAAGCTGTATTTTTGTGGAATTATAGAAGAGCGGTGTCAAAATATAATGGCTAACTTAACTCAAAACATCAAATTTTTGACTTATCGTTCTATGGAACTGGGCCATCGATATGTTTGTATAATGCACGACTTTTCTACCGTCACCATTTTTTTTCCTTACGTATCTTTTCGTAAGTAAACCCTTTTATATTCCATGATTTATTACAAAACAATAAAAATAATATTGTTTTAACGTTTCCAGTACAGCTGTCCAACGAATGACTAATATTTCTGGCAAACATTGTTTGACACCTCCGCAAATTGGTGTTTACTTTGCGCAAACCTCTCACGTCCTTTCAAATGCACCGATATGGACATAATTGTTCATACGAATGTGTTTGCGTAGGATCTTGTGAACACAATACACAAACAATATCCTATTTTTTAGCGTCCGTGTGAAATGAAAAGTAATTTTGATTGTTTGTAAATTGGGATGTTATTTATGATGTTATTGAAATTCAACTGATTCTGTCAACCGATTGTATTGTGATTTGACAGATAAATAATGTTCCATGAAATATGTAGGATGTTTAACCCGATGAACGCGCTGGACATGTTTACATGCAGGGACGGCTTTTGCAAAGGAGCAAATTGTGCACTGCACTCCAATGAGTCCCATGTACATATTCCATTAATAAATGATATTCAAACATAATAATTATACAAATTCACTCATTTTAAATTTCCCGCGTGTTCCCGATAGGAAAATATTGCAAAAAAAGAAATTATTCCGCGTCAATTCAGAATACGCATGAAAGTCGGTTGATGACGCGTAAGGAGTGCATAACACGCTGTGCACCCCCAACCGAGACACAGATGGTTAAATTTAGTATGGTATTTGTGACGTCATGCCAGTATGAACCACGTGACACATAATTTTTGTATGCAAAAGTTGGCCGACGTTGGAGCATTGCACTCCCTATAAGCTAAAATTTTGGGACCGAAAGAACGAATGAAATTAATGAAACGAGCGTTACGATGAGTTATCGACATGCTTGCAATAGGTAGTTGTACGGATTTTTACCTTTGATTTCAATATAATTCCCTAACTACACGTACAATAATAATAATATATACCTACAATGATAACTTTCTGATTGATCAATAATATTTATAACATAATAGCTATGATTGTGTTTCACAGTTAAGGAGTTTTTTTTTCAATATTTAAGATAAGACAGCTTAAAATGTTTTTAAGGGCTGGCTACAGGTATTTCATAATGTTCAACTGTGTATTCGGCTCGGTCTTATAATATACATTCTTCTAATATTTATATACTTCAATAATGAATTCTACAAATTACTTACCCCATTATATTATCCACTATGTAATATAGTAAGCGATAATATATTGGATCAAACGAAAAACCATTTCATTTGCCAAGGTCATTTAATTACAGTTAAATTGACTTTCAGTGAAAAATTTCCGGGTTAACACAGAATTTTTCCAATTGCAGACTTTAATGTCAACTTAAAAATACGATTTCATGGTAGAATTAATCTTTCACGAATAAAATCGTACAATCCAATGTCGGAATTTAAGGTTAGCAACATCCAAGAAGAGGAGGATGGATTTCTTACACAAATAGGTGAATCTTTTTTTGCACCCCCTTAAATTCTTGTCACCGGCCGCCACTGTTTACATGTCCAAGATTTTATCTCGTATTTCCGGCCAAACTAAAGAGAAACACTTGTGGATATATGCTTTGAAAATAGTTCAAACCTTTAGGTAGAGAAATTAGGCAACAGATCATGAAAGTGTCAAATAGAACACAAGGAAATATGTTTTTGAAAAGAGCGAACGAACTTCAGCTTTGGACAGCTTTAAACAGCCATTTTGCTTGCAAAGTCGTAGATTAAATATTTTTCAACTTCTTCATTGTCTTCAATTTATTTTAACGAGAATGCGACGAGTTTAGTTTACTTCTCGGTGTATTTAGGTTAACTAATATATATTTCACATAATTGTCCATTCTTTACTGTTGAAATTGATGTAGTTTAGCCATAGTGGACGTTTTAACAGATAAATTGACTGAAAATAAATTCGTGCGAAAACGGCTCGCGCTGTAAGGGTTTAATACAGTAAATAAACATTTATCATGTGTGTCCCACATTTTATTTGACAATCTGAATCGGTGTCGGTTCGAGAGTGAGTAATGTTCATTTGATGAAAATGGCCACGATGCATAAATACAATTCGCAATAGTATAATAAAAATGCGCTCAAATTTTATGAAATAAGTTCATTCCAATAATAATTTACGACTTAGAATATTAACCCAACCTCCATCTTCCCATGGTAATCAACGTTGCAACTCCCACCGCAGGCTATACTGGACTTATTCTGTAACACAGCACCGGCAAAGGAGGTAAGACATAAACCATTTACAAATCAATTACTCGTACGTAGGTGAATGAAGTACCAGTAATTGAATTGTAAATGGTTAATGTTTTACCCCCTCAAGTCCAGTAGAATGGAATAAAACCCACCTCCACCCTATATTTTAATGTAAGAATTAGAATCATTGTTTTTTTTTTTTTTTTTTTAACCATATCCGCTCCCTATTCGGAGCATATGGCCATCACGCGGTTCCTCCAAGCTACTCTGTCTCCCGCCAGCCTCCTCGCCTCCTCCCAGGTCATCCCAGCGTCTCGTAGCTCCGCCGAATACATCCTATGGATGGTCATCAGCGGCCTTCCAGGGCGACGGAATCCACCTGGTTGGTAGAAGAGACAGGCAGGATTCAGGCTCCCCTGGGGCATCCGCAGCACGTGTCCAAGCCAGGTCCATCGTCGCTTTTTTATTTTGGACGTAATAAGAGGCTGGTCCGTCCGCTCTCTTACCTCCGAGTTCCTGACAAAATCAAACCACCGTACCCCTAGTATTCGCCGCAAACATCTGTTTTCAAAGCACAGTATACGGTTACCCTGTGCCTTGGTGAGGTGCCATGACTCGCAACCGTAAAGCAACACTGTCAGGATGCATGCGTTGAATAAGTGGCACTTGGTTCTGACCGAGTACAACCGTGAGTCCCAGACTTTCCGCATTGAGTTAAAAGTTGCTCCAGCTATCCCTAATCGGATTGCGAGCTCTTTACGCGGATTGAGAATCATTGTTTACCTTAGAAATAAATAACCTTGCGATATTGTCAGTCTGAAGATGCTCCTTAAAGAGGCGAAACTCGTCATGTTAGTGATAAACCAAGTGGAATAACTAAGTTATCAAATTTAATTTATATATTTAAAATGAACTTCCACAAAGTTACCACCGAATCCATAGAAAATCTCTCATTTTTCGAACTTGTAGATATCGGTATTCTAAGTATTTTCTCACGCTTAACTTAATGCTGCAAATTTTAATGTTACACTTTGTAATCCATTTAGCATTATTTTATTCAATATAAAATGAAACCACTTTGGAAAATCGTGCAATAAAATAGTACTTCCCAAACTTTTTCATTCCATGACCTCCTATCTCGAAAACTAAGTTAATTTAGTTATCAAAAACATTATTTGACATTGTATCTTAAATACTTATACACACACCTGCATTCTACAATCGCTTCATAGGCAAAAATTATATAAAATCACGAATAATGTGTTATTATATAAAGAATCTATACATATGAAATGCATAATTAAAGACTTAAAGCTCTACTGAAAAACTTTGCGGCCACCTGTAGAAGCCCTACGGCATTCCAGAGGGCCGCAACCCAGAGATATGAAACACTGCAGTATAATCCATAATAATAACCATAGAGATGTGATGTGATTATTGTGCGATAGTTTGATGGCGTATTCTGCTCATAGACAATAATTTATGATCACGTTTACGATATATTTAATATGGATAATCTAGATCACCGTTCGTGCCACAATATTAATTAAAAATAAATGCATTGTGGTTCACTTTCAAATCGCACACAATTTCCTGAACTGCATCATCGTCTATGTTCAACGACAAGAGATACTTTCGTACTAAAACAATACTTACATATTGTGTTATATTCACTTATTAATCCGTATTACATACATTTCCTGCCATAATTTCGTAGTGCAATTAGTAATTTGATTGTAATACAATATTATGTAATTAGTAGAAGTTCACTTGAGCCTCGTATAACACGGTTTTGATAAAACACGGTTGATGAATTGTGACATATTTTTGTACAACACGCTTTATATAACTCGGTTTTAGCATTTTTTTTTTATAGAAAATGACACTTTAATGGAAAGACGTTTAAAGTTCATGGGAATTAAAACAGATCTTGTCCCCTTATCACGAAATACGTGAAGATTTATACGCTAAAAGCAAACAATCGCTTATTATAGAATTTTTAAAGCCTAAATCCAAAAATACTGCAATAATGAAAACTCACAACCGATCTCGAACTGAACTGAAAAAGAGTTGAGCATATAGAATTGTAAGTTGTTTCAATACATACGTAAATGCATATTTTTTTGAACGCATACCCTAATTTTGTATGAACTTCAAACCTCGTATAACACGGATTTGTATAACACGACGTTTTTGTAGAACCATATGACCGTGTTATACGACGCCGAAGTGTATTGTCCTTTTGCAACATTGTCTTTAAGATCGGATGGGTGGGAGCCTGTGGGAGGGAATTTTAGATATCACAACCATGCCTTCGAACAGAAATCCATAAATCGACTGAAAAGTCAATTTATAAAACTGTTCGTACTGGGTTTTGAACCTGTGAGATTCGTAACCGTAGCCAACGACGGTGACCTCTACACCACGGACCCGAATAGTTCCGCATCAACATGCACAAATGATCATCTGCGCCCCGTTTTTAGGATCGGATGGGTGGGAGGGAATTTTAGACATCACAAAAATACATGCCTTCGAACAGAAATTCAGAAATCGACTGAAAAGTCAATTTATAAAACTGTCCGTACTGGGTTTGTACCTGTGAGATCCGTTGCCTCAACGACGCTTACCACCGTACCACGGACCCGTCAACTTAGGAAGACATAATATTTAATAAAACACACAAGCGAGAATCATCAGTTGATTAACGCTCACGGTGAGCAAAACCGCTCCTGATTATAATATAAAAATGTGGAATTAGTAGAAAAACTGTGGCTTATTTTTTAAAATATTTATATCTTTTTTGAAATTTTATTCAAAATTCGTAGTGTTGATATGATCTTTTATTTCTGTTCCGGCTAGTTTAATGTTATAAAATATGACATAACGGCTACCACCAAATCCGTCGAAAATATAAATCAAAACTTTCTGCCGCTATAACAATGTGCTGAGGAATTTTGCCTGACTATCCAAAATATGTGTTTAGTACCTAATATATCACGGTACCAAAGCGGCATGTCTCTAATTATTATTTATTTTATTAGGTAAGTTAAGTTGAACTGCGTGAAAGCACGCATGCCGAATATAGGTCCGCAATTTTCACACTTACCAGTCTTGCCACCAGCTTCGTTATTATCGCTTCGCGTGAAAATTCCTGTCCTGGTTTATCTACTTTCAAAATCGTCTTTCCTTCCATGCATCAGTTATGAATTATTTAGTGAATTGTTGAGCAGTGTTCCCCAACATTTTTACATCTGCGCACCGGAAATATTTCGATGACCTCTAATTAACACATAATTTTTTTTATTATATCGTCGCTGCACATTTAATTTGTCCTATGTGACTAAAAATACTTTTCGAGATAATCGACAAAAATCTTAAAATTGGAAAGAACTTTACATATTATGTAAAATTCTTTGAATAACATTCATTGGTTAAAACTGAATTTATTGAATTTGGATTATTGAGATTTTGTACACTTCCGTGTATTTTGTCACTAACGAGCCGGGTTTCGCCTTTCGGCATCTTCAGGCATTCGAGCGCACGAATGGACTCGAACTGACTCGTGCGCTCGAATGCCTGAAGATATCGAAGAAGGGTCGTTAGTGACAAAATACATGGAAGTGTACAAAATGTCAATAATCCAAATTTTGATATTGAAATTCCATCAAGCACCCTCAGTCGATGTCTTAAATTATATGAATTTATTGAGTTTTAAAACTCTCCTGAACATTTTGCTTCGGCTTAACTTACGCAGTTTGATAGTTAAGCCGACGACATCTGTCTTCCTTGTCTTTGATAATGATTCGAATATAAGGCGGTCCTCTTATTTAAGTTATTTTCGAGATGTAAAGTCATATAATCTCCGACACACTATTAAATAATTGACTTCTCATTGTCTCAATACCTATATTTGTAACAGATTTTTTTTCGACCTGATTATTAAAAAGACATCAAGCAGTATATTATAATTTCGTTAGTATTTTTTTTTTCAATTTTCATTCGCATGATAGATAGTAGAAAACTTCTGTCGGTCGACTAATCCCTCGTACATAATTATTTTAGCATTCGTACATAATAATTATTATTCTACAATTGCGTATTATGAAAAAAAGAAACAAAAGAAAATATGCCAATCGTAGCAGCGGACATATATTTTCACAGTCCAGTAATTCAGTTCGACTGTAACTTACTGCCTACTGCAGTGATTGCACAGCTTTAGAATTAATTGCCTGTTTTATATCGTCTCAATAGAGCCAGAGAAACTACTTTTTTGGCAAATTTTGGCGAGAAATCTACCAAACTCCACCTTGCCTTGAATAGTTTTGTTTACCTTCTTTTTTTAACGTAGGCCGCTATCATTGTGAAGCATATGGATTCCTAATGGAGCTTCTCTCGATAATTTAAGTATTTATACGACAATTGAAAATTGCTTGTTATTCAGTTGCTCAATATCCTTTTCGGAAAGAGAGATAAAGAGAAGGGGTAAGATTGGCGAATCTGATATTTTTACGAAAATGACTTTATAAACCGTATCACGTTTATTTAAAGTAGTACAAATTATTTAAATTTTTTAATAATTTACAAGTAGCCTAACATACAATATATTAACGTAAATATTCAGCTTATGTTAGCCTCCTGAAAAATTTGTTAAAAAGTCACTTACGAGATTATAACACGAGTCTATCGATATATATTATTACTCTGAACACAAATCATATTCACACTTACCATCATTTTTCATAAGAACCGCATGGAAACTAACGATTTTGAAGTTGACTGTTTTGTAACTCCATCATAAATCACGACTCCGATTCAGTAGGTCTGGATTGTCAATCCCTGGCTAATATACATCTATCTATCTATAGTAAATAATTAGGTAATTGAAGGTTAAAGATGACTGACCTAAAATAAATCTTTCTATAAGTATTTGCAACAATCTACATTTAAAAAAATTGTAAAAGCTATGTGACCAGTATTTTATTGCACAAATAAAAGATTTTTTACCATTGATTACAAAATAGCGGTTATAAAACTTTTCAAACCTGCGCTGATTTTACCTTAAATTATTAACAGAAGTTATTTTTTTTATAAAACATTGGACGGTTAACGAAACATACTTTTTTCAGTGTATTTTAAAATAGTTATTTAATAGCATAATATTAAATTAAAACAGTTTCATATTCTTATTTCTACAGATTTTTTAGTTACTACTTCCCCTCTCCTGTTTAGCATTTGATATGTCAATATCATTTAACCCTCTTATTTTTTGAATAGATATATTAAAAATACGAAATGAGATAAGCCAAATGAGTATTTTTAAAAGTCACTCTAGATCAACTCGAGAAGAAACAACATCACAAAATCGCATTGAAAAAATCTGAATTTGATATTCTCACTGCTGGGCCTATTACCCAGACGCACCTGATTGCTATGGCAAAGCTCTTACCACTAAACCAAACAGACTGACATACCCAACCCTACGTCAACAATAAATCTCAAAAAACCCTAATAGAACTTGATAATGATTGTGAAGTCCACCCCATTTTATAGTATGAAATAAAAAATGGAAATCATTAAGAACTAGTTTCTTTTTTAATTATTTTATTTTCTTGTTTAAAAAATAAAATTAATGATTTTTTGGTGAAATTATAATGTGTACTTTTGGGTGGTTATTTGTGTGAGTGGTAATTGTTACTCAATATGCATTGGCTATTTCTTTTTCCTTTCATTTAGTATCAAAAAAGGCCAAAAGTTCATTACTTACTATCAAAAACAGCCCAAGGAAAAACTCACTATCAAAACGGGCCAAGAGCATATTGGTACCTCATGCCAGAGCCTTAATAATAAAGTTAAATGCATTTTTTTTCATTTTTAAGTATTCCTGATGGCTTCTAGTATCTTGTGAAAAACGTTTCACTTAAAAATTTATAGTTAAAAGTCAAAAGTATAGCAACAGAATTTCCTTCCTCCTGAAAAAACTGCAAGGGTACCTTCGACTAACTTTTATACTGGGCGCCTCATTTGTCAATAATGTTTTTGCTTTTTATCAGATTTATATTTCGTCATTTTTAGTCATATACAAGCCCAACTGGACCTATTTCTAAAACTACATACATTTTATAAAATTTATTTCGGAAAATAATTACTCACAAGCATATCAATACTTCAGTTCCAAATTGTACAAGATGAGATATGGAAAATTTTGGCACGCAAACCTAAAAAAGTTGTCCATCCTTGTCCTATGTCATGAATCATGCCCAGGGGTACAAAAATATAACACTTTCTTAACAAAGTGACTTTCCCATACAGGCGATTGATAACATATTTACATTTAAAAACAGTATAAAAAGTAGCTCATTATGTTTTAATTAAAGAATAAAAAAAACCTACAAAAATTGCTACAAGGCACTCTTCTTCACGCATTTTCGTACAGTAGCACAGTTATTAAATTTTTACTTTCTTACAATTGTGCATTCAAATGTAATCAAATACATTACATTGTTTGTTTTTTTATGTCTCTAGGCATATTAAAATGCCATTTCCATTTCCGCTAAGCATGAAGTGTTGCAATTATGAATACAAATTATGAATTAGATATAATTACTTATTCCGACTGACAAATAATTCAAGCCAGTTGTTAATTTCATTTGTTTATTTGAAGAAAAATGACTGGTCATTTCTTTATTCTTTTTGATTGCTTATTTTATTACTGTGTTGCTTATGAATTGTCTATGGCATCTATGCATTGTCATCAGCTGTATTATTCTTTAAAAAAAATCTAAATGTCTAATTATCATTCACGGTCTCAATGCAATCTACCCATCAGGCTCACTATCTATTATTTTTAATTTAGATCAATTATTTAATTGCAATAAATAACCATATTTGTCGACAAATGAATGAATGGGTCAGATAATATGAAACCACAGTTTTTAGAATATTTTAACTATTATTTTGTCAAAGCACATGGGTGTAATAGTGTTTTGAACTCTCCCTACTCTGTCTAACTCACGAAAACTAGGTATGGAGCAAGTGGTAACCTATCTTCCCCACAAAACCATTCTACCCTATCTATACCTGTCTAAACCCATATGATATCAGTTTTTTTTAAATATTATTTTCATTAAACTCTTTTGCCATCATGTATTTGTAATTTTTTTTATGTTTGGATTATTGAGATTTTGTACACTTCCATGTATTTTGTCACTAACGACCCGGGTTTCGCCTTTCGGCATCTTCAGGGATTCGAGCACACGAATGGACTCGAACTGAGTTCGAGTCCATTCGTGTGCTCGAATGCCTGAAGATGCCGAAAGGCGAAACCCGGGTCGTTAGTGACAAAATACATGGAAGTGTACAAAATCTCAATAATCCAAATTTAATATTGAAATTCCATCAAGCACCCTCAGTCAATGTCTTAAATTTTTTTTTATGTATTTCTAACATGTTTATTTTGGTTATTGAATTAAAATTTATTTAATTAGTAATATTTACGATACCAGCGGATCATTAGTCTTTCAACTTTTATTAATTCGCCCTATAACTATCGCCATTTATTAAAATGATACACTCGCAAATGCCTGAATACATGAAAATTAACTTTGGGATGTCTCTCAGGCTTGTGAACCCCCACCTTTCACTCCATGCATTCGCAATCTACATTATTAAATCAATATTGCCTTAGTTATTTATATATTGCTAAAGAGGTTTGAAAAATAATTTAAAGTTCAAAGTAGTTACGAATCAATAATGAATAAACTATAAAACTAATTTCAATTTCACCTTGACCATAATAAACTTACATGTAGCCATTGTTTTGAAATTGATTCCTTAGCTCTTCGAATCAAATCGAAAACATTATAGAATACTGACATGGAAGTAATCATTTTATAGATTACATAGGTACTACACTGCTTCGAATCTTTATAAATATGCTACTAACAACCACTTGTCATAATTAAACAGAGCTCTATTAAAAAACTAATCATTAATTTACAAAGTTTGTATATTAAATAATTCCATTTTAATAATTGGTCCTTTTACTTTTTCAGCTCCGGAAAACGACAACTTGGGTCAAATGCTCTGGCAAGGTAAATACAACTAACAGTATTTCATTTTTTATACTTAAAAAAACGAATATTCATTATAGTATTAATATAGAATATATATATTCATACAACATAACAATTTCATTTCAACATTAATAAATAACATTGACTACTAATTTAATAAAACATTCATATATTCAAATTTGATCAAGTTTCATGTCGGTAAAACAGAACTCTGCTTCTATGAAGAATTTATTTGCATCAAATTCCGATAGATGGCAGTATACTACTTTCAGTTTCAAAACTAACAAAATAAAATTATTGAATAATAACTACCGAATTAATTTATAATACATATTATCACTGCTTTTATTACTATTTTAATGTATAAACATAATTATAATTTTATTCTACATTTTTCTATTTAATTTCACTAACAATGGTATATTAATATT
This sequence comes from Himalopsyche phryganea, assembly GCA_022494535.1. Taxonomy (NCBI): domain Eukaryota; kingdom Metazoa; phylum Arthropoda; class Insecta; order Trichoptera; family Rhyacophilidae; genus Himalopsyche; species Himalopsyche phryganea. Next base: position 709,580 of record JAGVSL010000116.1, on the reverse strand, counting down.
TTTCTTCCAATATAGCTTCTACTAACTATGGATCTATGAAATGGGTCGTTTCATTGATCTTTAAAAATATTATATTACAGCCAATTATACCGGTCTTCTAGCTTCAACTCATCGGGATGCGGCTCGACTGGAGATCCTGCCGAGGATATGTACTCCGACGTCTCGCTCGAGGAAGATGTCCATGGACTCAACTACAAGGTATGATTACAAAATTTTAATAATACAATCTGTCCGCCGGTAATCAAGAATTGATCTTGATCTTTTCAAAGTGTTTATTTTCTCTATTATGCATGTGATGTTAATATGGATTCTATTTGGAAAAACAGCACAAGTATTGAATTAATATTCAATCAAGCACCTAGTGAAAAGATTTATTTCCACAACAGTGACATCTTTTAATGAAAAAATCTCACAAATATTGTAATAATTATTGATGAAAACTAGATTTCTACATTTTATACGGATTTTGTAAAATAAAATATTTAACAATTTTTCTCATTAATAGATGTCTCTGTCACAAATATTTCAACTTTTTCGTTATGCTTAAGAATATTATTTATATTTTCTATGGATTCGGCGGTAACTTTGTGAAAGTTCATTTTTAATATAAAATTAAAATTGATAACTTATTTATTCCACTTTGTTTATCACTGACGTGACGCGTTTCGCCTCTTTAAGAAGCATCTTCATGCTGACCATATCGCAAGGTTTTTTATTCCTAAGGTAAACAATGATTCTAATTCTTAAAAGGGTGGGGGCGGGTTTTATTTCATTCTATTGGACGTGCGGAGGGGGGTAAGGCATAAACACTGTTACACTATTTACAAATCAATTACTGGTACTTGGAGAGGAAAAACCCGAGGGAAATAAATTTAATTATGGTGAGCCGCCTGTTCTGTTTAAAACAGGCTGTCTTTAGTTGCTATTTCGCATATTTTACTATTTTCGCACAAATTAGCGTTTATCGTAAAATGCTTGTTTCCCATGTTTTGGTTATTTTTTTAAGATACGTTTAGTTTGAAGAAGGGTTATTTTTCATTTATGGAGTTATCCACATTGAATCAACTGCGAGTTGATTACTAATGCTGTTTGTGATACAATTGTGTTGTTCTTTAATCATGCATCATCAGAGCATTATCAGAGGAAGTGCCTTTTTCTGCTTGTGAAGTACAAACTTTATGAGTATGTAGCAAAATTATACTTTAATGCATCAAATAGTATTATGATCTATTTTTGACACTTAACCATGTATATTTCGTTTCTCACCATTTATGCTCAAATTGTGAGAAACGTATTCTTCCGTGCTAGCAAAACAAAGATTCAACAAGAATTGGAGGGATCGTGGCATCCAGTTGTATAATTCCTTGGTTATTCGTATAGATGTCTTAGATGTGATCCTGGTGTAGATTTTTACTCAAGATTTATATCACTCTATCGACTGTGTTTTGACCAATTGATGTAACCCTCAAAAAATACGATAATGAGTTAATGATTGGATTTCATTTTAAAGACGACAGAGCAGGTCTCGGCCAAATGATGTAAATTAAAAAAACAAATTGACCACTTTTTGGTAGGGAAACGTCATTTTACATTGGTTTTAGGTTTTAAAATTCTAACCTCCCCGCTACTTGATGTAAGCCACTATTATATCGACACTACATATGTATAATCCCGTATCTGCTAACATGAGAATTTTCAAGAGTGCATTTCAAAGATTCATAACGCAAGTCACCATATAATGTTTTCGATTAAAACAGTTTTTACTCTCTCCTGAACAGTTTCAATTTTGAGGGTCAATTGGCCAAAACACCGTCGATATATATATTATATTTCTATAAATTATTACTGACAACAAAAAGAAATTATCCGTTACGCCATTGTAAATAGTTTACCATCCTCGAAATAGACGCAATTGTTAATTGAATCTTCCAATGCAATATTCAATTGAATCAATTTATGAACTACGGTTGTTGAACTGAATTGAATATCAAATAACTTCCCTGAAATGATAATTTCGCAACAGTATAACATATTGAATAAAAAATATAATATATCTGTTATTGAATGCGGTTTTTTTATGATTTGAATGAAATGCATTGGAACAGTAATTAATATTGTAGTGAATTTACGAACAGATATTAAAGATAGTGTTCGATTTTCAAATTAATTCAATTCGGTATATTATAATATTTATTACGTTTGGAAACCGTATAAGAGTTTTCTTAATTTAAATAAATTGATCGTAAAATGAAATCTAACGCTGCCATAAATTTTGTTATTTTATAGTGAGCGATTAGAAGGCTGCATATTTATATATTATATAAGTGTGGGAAAAACAGTCATAATTGCATTGTGTATTCTTTGCATGTTGAAAATTCTCAATAGATTCCGTTTCGTTTGTAAGAGCGTCATCAACACACGGCCTATTGAAGGTATCCCCATGTTTCTCGGACGATAGAAGTTTGTTTATTCATTCCGCTGGCCTCGAAATGAATGATGGTTTGTCCTGTAAACGAATTCAGAATACTTCCATTATTGTTCGTGTTTCGTATTCAATTTTTCAAATAAAACTATTCATTTTGAATACCATGTCATGTATAGCTCTGCATCGAAAGATTTGTTTTAGTACCTATATGAATGCTATGAAATGTAACTGAAAATTCTATGATATACCGACTACATTATTGATGATTTTACGATAAGTACGATAAAAACATTCCTAATATAAGAACGTTTCAGAAGGACTCTAATACATTTTTTATTTATATATAAAAATAGTTTCGCGATTTAAATTACACATTCGACATTCAAAATTTAAAAAAAAAACATAGTATAGCAACATAAATGTGTCAAGACAATAACAAGTCATGCATGAGTCATGAAGCATCTTAAAATTCATCAAATGGGGAAAATGACGACTCCAATTTTCCCGAAAGGCCAAAATGTTTTTTTAATATATACATATATTCTGTGTTTAATAATACTGGTGTGTGCAGCAAAATAAAACAGTGTAAAATAATCAGTCCGTTTTCTTAGACCGTGGAAGAATCGGATGTACATACTTTACAATTTGTGCTAGGTGCAGAATTGACTTGAATATTTTCGGCGTAATGCTTCTTTTCAATTGTAAACGATTGCAAATTCTGTGTTCGACCTGCGCACAACTTTGATCTAAAAGCGTTCAAAATGAGAGATGAGTAACCAACATCTGGGAGTCATCAGTTCACAATGAACTAGTTATTTCAAAGGCTTAGCGATTCTAGCGTAGATATATGTTTACGTTTTACACGTGTGCTCATTTTCGATTACTGAGATGCTATTTCCGCTGAGCCAGATATACTAGTACCGAGAGGTAATGAGGAGTACAAAACGAAACAAAAATGTCATCCACCGGGCTGACTGATGCCACTGTTAGGTGTATATCTATGATGAGTGGACTTTTTCAAATCAAAATTCTGGAACATTTCAATCGAAGTTGTTTTTGGAGAACTGGTTATACTTCAATCCCTACTTGTCTTTAGATAGTTTAAAATACATAATCGTCGTTCGGAATGCAATACCGCGTTATCGACAAAAAATGAATTGTGCAAAATCGAGAACAATTGATATTTTGTGGATGAAATACAATTAATTTGGCGATGAAAGTTAAGTACGAAAACGTTGATTAAAACAAATACATAAATGGAAATCTTTGAATACACATTCGTGGAAAACCAGACCATGGAATGGCATCACGAATAAGTTTTAGTAGAACTGTGGCTATCGCGATATTGCATTACGAATTACGATACACAGTTATAAAGGCATACTTTTAGTGTTTAATTATACAATTAATACTATGAATAACAAGCTACAGTTCTTACAAAATTCTGAAAACACAGTTATCCTAAAATTATTATCTATATAGATTTTCCAATAATATATCCAATACAGATATTAGCAAGGATCGTAAAACGGAAATTACCGGAAATCGCACTGCACGACACTCACTGTCTGTCAGCGTTACATTCGATGTAAATTCGTCCATAAACAATAAACCAAATGGTATTAATCTGTTGTAAGTATCATGTACTTTACGTTAAGCACGTTTCTGCGGATGTAATAAGTGTAGTAAGACGTAAGTAAGTGTAGTGCTATGGAGACATCCCAAAATGTTCTTAATCCGATGAATGCGCCGGACATGTCCAAGACTTGATCTCATAATTTCGGCCAAACTAGAAGGAACGCTTGTGGATATATGCTTTAAAAAATATTTCAAACCTTTAGTTAGAGAAATTATGCAACAGAACCTGCTTAATTATTCGTACAAGACTAAATATGTTCGGGTCATGAGTCAGCCATAAGGCAATAGTATTCATAACTTAAATAATTTATTTCACATGTGCTATGCATATCATTGGAAATATGAAAACATTAACATGTATTGCTTAAAAAGTAGAAATGAATTACTATATTTTTTTAAAAAATCGGGCTTTTTCCGGGCTGAGAAAAATAAATATGGGCTTCGGGTCGAGTTTGGGTAACAAGTGTGATATTGAGACTCAGGCTCGGGTCGAGCCGGACCGGGCCTGAAGATGACGGGCTAGGACCGGGTAATTTTATGAAATTTCAGCCCGTGCACACCTCTAATCCAAAAGCACTTCAATAAACAGAATTAAAACACAAACCCTTTCTTTCTTTGAGTGGTATTACAACGCACGCCGGGTATTCACTAGTACTAAATAAATCTTAGAAAAATTATCATTGGATTGCCTAATATTGTTCCATATTTTGTGATAAATAGCAAAATTAGTTTGATTAATTAATTTTATGAAACTTGTCGTCTATATACGTGCTTTTTTATGTTGTAAGTAAAATAGAATATCAAATGTAATTCTTCCCTCGCGTGTTAAGTACGTTTATAAATTTTATTATACAACTAGTGAGTACCCGGCATGCGTTGCAATGCCACTCAAAGAAAGAAAGGGTTTGTGTTTTAATTCTGTTTATTGAACTGCTTTTGGATTAGAGGTCTGCACAGGCCGAAATTTCATAGACTTACCCGGTTCGAGCCCATCATCTTCAGGTCTGGCCCGACCCGTACCCGAGTTTCAATATCACACTTGTTATAACACAATATTTTTGTTGTTCGTCTGGTGCGTACACGAATAAATCAGAAGGTTTTTCCTAGATGTCGCTGTATGTACGTATTTGATTCTTTTTTTCAATTTTAGATTTTCAATTTTTTTTCTTCAGAACCCTTCACGGGTGTGTGCACAACAACTCACCGAAGTTTCATCGAAATCGTATGAATGGTAAAGGAACGCGTAAAGGACAAACAAACATTTATTTTATATAATATTTCCCGGCATGATCACAATAAGTCCTTCCTGAAAGTTTCGTCGCGATCGGTTGAGTAGTTTAGGAGCCTATAAGATCCGGACAAACCAACAAACAGACATTCATTTTTATATATATAGATACAATAGTTTAACCCTCTTGGCCCCAGAGCGCCAATCTATCGGTGCAAACTTCAGAGTCTCATATTAAAGACAAATTACAAATTCAAGATAAGAAATCTTTACTTACCTATATTTTATTATGAGTTTTAAGTGTGTGTGTGTTGCGTAAATACCCATAATCTAAAGTTTTTTTTTTTAAATATGTTTGGACATGAAAATGCTGCTATACTTTTGTTTTTAGATACGTATATAATCGAAGGTTAAATGTTTTGGTGTGTTATTTGAAGAAGTTTTTCTATCTGTATACATAATTATATATTTTCTTGTTGTCATATAAAGCAATAATGGTTATTGTTTATGCTAAATGGTACAACAACATGTAACAGTAATGTGTAAAACCTCTGCACGCATATTTTGTTCAATTTTGTTTTTCAATTCTAAGTAAGTCGACAGTGTTTTTTTTTATACAAAAAGCTGTGAAGCTTTTGGCATATACCATCCAAAAATGGCTGAGGTCAAAAGGGTTAAAGTATTATACGATTGACTTCGTTAACATTCATTCAAAACCCACCATAATGTCGTCCACTCGAAATCTTCTGTCCTTCATTCACAATTTTCCATCTGGTAACCCTATACTTGATAAAGAACAATCTTCTCGGAATTTTAAATTCCCTATGGTGATGATAACAGACGAATGAGAGTGTGCTGTTTATAACTGATAGCTATTTTTTATACCCATACTGCATTGCAATTTCTCCCTTTCTGTGAAAATACATTCGCAGTGCATTTAAATGCCCCGTCGAAGTGAGTGCATACTAATAACTGCATAAACTAATCGCATTAGCAGCGGAAGAGGCCGCTGACATACTGTAATAATATGTAAAATGTAATAACGCAGAACTGGGCAGTCAATGAACCATCAAGCTCACTAACTGAAGGGGTTTTACTTGAATAGAGTTAACTGGCAAATGTTTTCCTCGAGAAACATTGCATTATAAAATTAAAACATTATTTGGGTTAGTGATCACATCATATTAAAATATCGATGGTGTTTTGGCCAATTGATGTAACCTTAAAAAAATACGAAAATCAGTTCATGATTGGGTCTCATTTTAAAGGCGACAGAGCAGATCTTGGCCAAACGATGTTAGATAGAAATATAAATTAACCATTTTTTGGAAGGGAAACATCGTTTTACGTTGGTTTTAGGTTTAAAATTCTGACCAGTCCACTGGATGTAAGCCACTTTTATATCGACATTCCCTACGTAAAACCCCGTATATGAAAATATGAGAATTTACAGGAGTGCATTTCAAATATTCATAACGCAACTCACCATAATTCTAATGTTTTCGATAAAAACAGTTTTTACTCTCTCCTGTACAATTTCAATTTGGAGTGTTACATCAATATGACACAAAACACCGTCGATATGAATTATTAAACTAAAAAAACAGCCACCGATGTTCTATATAAATACAATCTTCAATTTGTATAAACAATTTTTCACTTGAAGTAAAAATTATCGATATATGTCAATCGCCGTGACCGAATAGTTATAGCTCGATGACTTCCGTGCCAATGATCAGTGTTTGAATCCCCGAATGAACACTTGCTTACATTTTTTTTTCAATCTGTTGTATCGAAATTCGGGGATATAATGTTTATTTCCTCTTCCTCGTACCATTTTCAATTCTGAAAACAAGGCGTAGATGCGGCGAATTGCTAACTTCAACTAATGCATTTCTAGTTTCACCAACATTTTCTATTCTATATCACTCCTAATAGCCCACTTATGAACTCCAAATAGTGTAACAGGTTTTTAATGAAAACTGGGTGTAAGTCACTCGCTGAATCTGTCGTTTCAGAAAGCGCAAGCGTTGTAGGTAGTCAAACAATTTCCGTGTTCACGATCGCACATGATTATAAATAAGGGATCTATGAAAATATGTCTCAGGTTTCCTCCATGTCTTTATATAAATAAACCAATGCATGGAAGTGTCAAGGGTTGAAACCCTTCACCGTTCTATCGAGATGGACGTAAAACTCTAGAATCTTTGACCCATCAAAGCGTTTATACTAGGCAACAAAACCATCATCCTTATTTGGTATATCTTATTTAAAATTACCCATTCGTAACTCTACCAACATAACACTACGATATTTCATGATAAGTGCACAAAATATGATACTACTATGTTTTGAATATCGAACATATTCAATGGCATCATTTTCGTAAAGCACTTAAATATCATTTATTTTTTTGAGTAAATAACTAACAGTCATGGAAGTAAAGAAATTTAATTTCAAACATCGAACATTGAATCGCATCGTGGTAATACGACAATATAGAAATTCTCTTTTTGAATTTGATTTCGAATCGGCAATAAAACTTAATTCAATTTAAAATATCGAACGCCGATGTATTACGCTGTTTTAGTATTGCCAGAATGTATTAATGGCATTTAAATTCCATTTTCAAATAATTAATGTATTTTGTTTTCAAGTTTGGTATGAGCACCGATGAAAGTTTTGGTACTTATAGATTGTTATCTGTATGCATTTTTACGCTACGCTAATACAAAATATGCTAATATCTGTTAATAACATTTATATAATCAAATTTGGATTATTGAGATTTTGTACACTTCCATGTATTTTATCACTAACGACCCGGGTTTTGCCTTTCAAAATCTCAATAATCCAAATTTAATATTGAAATTCCATCAAGCACCCTCAGTCGATGTCTTAAATTATATTTATATAATCAATTGAAAGTATGTTTTGACGTAGATTACTCTACAACATCCGTCGCCAACATTTTGGACATCACATAGGCAACAAAAACTCATAATTTTATTTTGATCACTAACATATTTTTTTTCAAATAAGTTAAAACATGTATAAAATAATGATCATAAAAGTTACATTCATTCATTATGAAATAGTAATTACATTTGTTTAATTGTAGCTATATATGGTGTCGCGTGTTAGAAACAAATTTATGGATTCTTGACTCAAATGACGTCACAGTGACAACTCCACGGACCACCGGTTGACGACTGCTGCTCTACCTTATAATATTTTAATAATTCACTAAATCATGGAAAGAGCAGGAGAAAATACAAAATATTTTTAGGGGTGATGAAGAAAAGGGGATATAAAACAAGAATGGTCAGAAACCGACCTCCGTAGTTTAGCAATAGGAGCTCCGCTTAGTGATCCGTAGGTTTGGGGTTCAGATCTTGGACATGTATTTTCTCCTCGAAGATATATCGAATGACTGTTAAAATTCTCGTTGACAGTGGCTAAAGTGATTTAAAAATATTTCCGCCAATAATTTGTTGATTCTTTTTATATTGTGAATGTTTTCTTTTATCCCGCACTTTTCCGCATAAGTTTTGAATAGGAATTACTCTTGAAAATAATACAAGTGTGCAAATCGTAGTTACGCCACCGTCTTAAATGAATGCGTGAGTATCTAAAAACAGACAACAATTGAATTAAATCAATACAGTATACATATTTTATGTAGGTGAATGACTTACACCCACACATTAAAGACATTCTGTGCAATTGCATAATTATTTAAATTAACAACAAATGAAAAATAACGAATTAAATAGATGAACAACTATCAAATAATTCGTAGCGCTAATTAGAACCATTAACAAATAACTCAGTACTTGAATACCTTTCAACTATTGCCAGCCATCCATCTTTGAAAGTTGCAATGACCTTTCTGAAGAGAGTTTACTTATTCTAAGTGCCGACTATTTAAACATTTGAAGATATTGAAAATATCCAACAACAGGGCCTTGCGTCACATCCTTCAAAAGCAGAAGCCACCAATTGAGATCTAAATAGCGAAACACGAAGACATTCGAGCAATTGAATTTCAAAGTCATAAAGTGGTTTCTTTCATACTCATATTACCGATTAACATGATGGGGCCTAGTCGGGGCTTAAATTCGACCGGAGCGCACCGGAGGGCGCGATGGTTTTTTAAATCCGCGGAAAGTAGCGCGTCATATGGTAAAAAAACAACCTTCCCGTTTCGGTTTGTAAATTATCAAAAAATACTTAGAATTATATTTAAGAATAATTATCGTTGGCAAAATTATCGGAATTATTTATGAAAATACATCGATAGACATAGTTGATATTAAACAAAAAATATTGAGCTTATCGGTTCGTGAAGGTTTCTATTTCTAGCGTGGGCCTAAGGGACATAAATTATAATATCTAAACTATTTCCGCTCCCCAATGTGAAGCATATGTGAGCAAGGCGACACTACATATTGTAATGGCCGTATATGAATTAAATTCCATATGCAATAAATTGTATATAACAGATGTTTGTTTATAAATTGCATATTATTTTAAACTAATAATTGCAATGTAACCTGAGGTGTTATGCTAAAAAAATAATAATGCATTAAGATAGATTTTGAAGTGTTAAATAACTACTGTTTACGGCATCACTACATCGAAAGAATAGATTCTGACGATGGCGTGATGCCGAAATAGCTAGTAATCACACTCTTTGAAATTCGTCAGTCACCAAGACATCGCTTGCGAGCTTCCGGTAGTTTTCACGAGACTATAGAGCAATACGATGTCTCACGCATTATTTAGAAATAATTTCGAACGTAGATATGTATTATCGAATTTTTTGATCAAGAAACTATGTGTAACCCAATTGTAATGGACATCCTTCTAGTATACCAATTCAATTTGTATAATATCAAAATTATATAAAGAGATATTAATATTTCTGTTTTTTTGTTTTTGTCTTACGTCGAAGTTGAACTGGATTCTCTTAATAATCCTTTCAGCACGATTATGCTATCGTCCAAATTTAACCTCTGCGTTCACCAACATGTGGACAGCAGGCCAATATGACTGTTATTATTTTATTTTTATCTGCTGTCGGTTTGCAAGATGCTGTTTTGTTCAAACACATTAAATGTAATACACCAGGCTGATGTGTGTGTATAGTGTATATAAACATACATTCAAGTGCATTTTATCCTCTTTACCTCGTCGGCCCACCAAAGTTTTGATGATGACAGCGGAGATGTTTTGACCATTAAGAAAAAATGTTTTTCAAATTCTATCATTATATCTAACATCAATTATTAATGAATAAAAATATCAATATGAAGTTTTCATTTCGATAGATTTCATGAGACAAATTCAACGAAAATCATTCAGATGATATCAGAGTTGTCAAAACCATTGATTCGTATGCTATTATAAGACGTACATACTTTTACATGCCAAATCACATCCTGGCATCATTATTGGGAAAATTGACCACTCTGACATTACCGTTTAATTTTTAATTGGGTATAGACCGTTTGTATATTACAATTTTTTGTGACTTCATCAAATTATCTGTAATTGAGGATTCGCAAAAAATGTTAGAAGCTATGCTTTTGAGTAATTTTATATGGGAATGTTCCGGGAACATATAAACCCATTAATCACAAAGTAAAATATAGGTTTTGGAGTATTTTCTGTAATTAAAAATTTGCTAGCGTACAGAACTGAATCATACCTACATATCATTAATAGCTGGTAAAGGGTTAACCACATACTATAAAGTCCGTGATTACGATACTATTCGGCATGCACAGAGTCGCTTTTAAAATATGTGATTTAATTTGGTCACATTGCTTATTTCTATAACGAACAAAATACCAGTTCAAGTTGGGTAGTTTATGACATTTTTCGAATTTAAAATTCGAGACAAAATTTACTAGGCATTTGTTTATTTTTAAACAAATGAATTGTACCTAACCTAACCCATTACATGGCATAATTTTCCAAGATGCCCATTTATTTATAAGGAATGAAAACATTACTGATACACATTAACTTATGGATGCAAATCCAATAATTTATCGAAAAACCAATTAAGGATATTTTATAGCCAGTAGTGTTGATCACATGGCTAAGTATTACTATAATAGTTATTCATTATTTTACTATTGCCATTTTGTAGAAATACACATCCCTAAATATAATGTGGCCAACTTATTTTTACAATGAAAAGGACACAAATAAATTTATGAAAAAAATCGTAAAAAATAGAAACATTTTATTCATTGCAATAATACACTATAATATGAAAAATGCGTAATAAAAACATTTGTTACATTTTATATTGTAATTATGCTTCCATTGTTATTGAATGAGTACTTTTACACAGAATGAGTATTTTTTGTCAATGTATCATTTTCTAACATCATATTTCTATCGACCGAATACGGAGATTTACAGATTATTCTTCAAATATCGAAAAGGAGGAGATTTAGGAGAACACTTTTTAAGGGAGGACAGAACTCAAAAAAGGACGACGGTTTGTCACCTTACTAAATAGGGTCGCCACCGTCATTTCCCCCCTCTTATTATCCAAAGTTACACATAAGAGTAATAGAATCAGTAGACTGTTGATAATCAGTAGGCGTTAAAGTTGGTAGACCAATATTGTACTCTGTTACTCTCATCGGTATTTCGAATTCTGTGAGATACTTCACTAAACGCACGCGGCACGGCTTGGACGTCGCGAGGCTGCCAGCCGCCCAGCTTGTATTGTTGTCATTCAATTATTTAATATTGACTCCATTAATTCAGTCTTGGAGCGGCCGACGCCCCATTAAGACGCGGAATGCGGTGAAAACCCGTTGCGGAAAACTCTGCGCAGTGTTGCGACACGCGAAAAATGTAGTGCTAATAATATTTCACCGTCTGGTGTTAATTAATATTCGGCGCGGGGTATCTGAATAGTGTTGTCGGGTCGTGACCTCCAGGCAGCTCTGCCTACTGCATATTGTGTTCGTTTTTATGTACAGTGCACGGGAACAAAGATCTATCATTGTAAAATAACTTATATTTTCTCCAAAAGTAGTCCTGGTAATGGCGTAATTCCAAAATTGCTATCACCTGTATATTATAATTCGTTATGAACTAAATACTTTGCTGTTTTTTGCCTTATTATAATGGAGTTCTACCAATTTATCAATACCATTGACCTTAATTTCATTATCTTGTCATGACACAACTTTAGGGTCAACTTATCACTTATTGAAATAAGGAATCTCTTCACCCAAAAATCATAATATTATTCCTAAATTTAAATTTTAGTTGAATGTTGGATGTATTCACTTCTCTGCCACATTCAACCGGCTGTGAATAGATACTTAGTGTAAAAATGCTTCAAAAAACAACTTTTTCAGTATTTCCGTTCAACATTATCTTGGTGTTTATTTTTTATGACTATCAGGAGGGAGTGGCACAATTGGTTAAATAATTTAGCGTAACAGTCCGTGTATTTTACATATAATTATTGTGTAAACCCGACAATCGACTCCCTATTATCTATTCGAATAATTCGTCATGTTGTATACGCTAGTCTATTTTCAATTAGATCTGATGTAGGTATATTGATCAATTATTTTTTATTTGTATTATTACAATACTTTGACCTTCCGGCTGTCTTACTTCAAAACTTTGCCAAACAATATATTTCGTATGGTTACCAACATTATAGTTTTATCGTGTTGAGTAATCTACAACCATTCGTGGGTCATTCAATGTACCTAGTAGTTTTTTCACGCACATTTTTATCGACTGGCAACATGCGCAATGTTATTCCAAATTCAAAAACACAATCGCTGGCAACTTCACTCACATCCCAATTGGCGGGCTGTCAGCAGTGCTTTCGATTTTATTTACGTTCGCGCGTAAGGATCTATTCTGCGAAGTTATATTCGCCACGCCGGTGACTCGGAAATAATATTATTCATGTTTATATGTGAATCATGATGCGACGGCCGTAAATATTTTTGTTTTAATAAAAGTAATAAACGAGTGCGGTTGGGCTTTCAATTCGCGTGTTCCCGTCAAAACGACGGTTAGTGAAAATAATATATCGACCAAACATTGTGATAAGAAACAAGTACGAAGTTATAAATCGTTTTGCAACTATTTCATTTTAGTCTCGATTTAGACAAATTTGAGTGAACTCGTCGAGGGTTATCTGTAGTAGACTATTAAATAAATACTTACGTGTTTACTTTTGTTTAATATCAGATGTTTTTAATTAACTCTGTCCAGTGGAAGTTGTGATAAGTGAAAGAGTTTATCGGCAATAATATGATTCAAACTTGTGTATATTTAAAAAGCTGACGTTCTTATTTATGAAGTAATTTTATATTAATCCATATTATATTTCATTTTGATAAATTAGCATTGAAGTAATGATGTTAAAATTAATTTAGTTGAGACGTAGTGCTCGCTTTATTTAGAAGTCATTTTTTGACACTTCTCCAAATATAAATCTCGTCGTTTTTACAGTGTATAATATTTTGTATTTTTATTATTAATTTATTTCTTGGTGTCATTTTTCCTCATTTTGATGCGGGAATTCTTTCTATGCGTATTTTCTGAACGTAACAATGTTCAAAACAATTATTATTGTTTATGGTGTAAATTTGAAACATTCAAATAAAGAACTATGCAAATCTGGCTAAGAATAACTTTTATGTTCCGTGAATATGTAGTATTACACAATCATTTATATAATATAATATAATAGCTAGTTTCGATTTGATAACCTCAAACACTAATACATAATTATTATTTGTTAGCAATTAATTATAATTAAATTAAATATCACAAGACAATAATTACGTTATCGATTTTTTTGTTATTGTTTTTGTTGCTAATGTCTATGATGGTTGTCAATTTATTTCTGTTTTTCACGTTTCCAACCATTATTCATTTTTTGGCTACTAAGTATATATTTTTTGTGGTTTTTTTTTTGTTTTAAAATAAAATAAAATAAAGAAGTCACGTTTTTACTATGAGTATTTTTTAGTCTCGACAATAATTACACACTTAAAAGTTTTTCAAATCCATCTAACGTATAAAATAATAAGCAATATATTCCTACAATGCTATTACCTCTAATAAATTAAATACTCTTTACGGATTTTAATTCATATATGGACATTACAGTGCATCTTCATCGCCTAGACTTTATAAGTAACAATGCCCTACAGAGCCTAGAAGAGTTTAAAAATCATTTCCTTTTATTTATTATGTAAATTATCGACAGCTATGTTGGATAAACTCGTCAATCCATAAATTCTATTTTCTTTGTTTAAATTTGCACTTCCTTTGTCCATGTTTGTTTTATTATTATTTTTCAATGATTTTGTGCTCAAAGGCATGGGCGTCTGAGATTTACATCAAAATCTATAATATCTTCTACATCAGTTGTGCCTTTCAGCAGTTTATTGTCTCTCGGATAATTATTTGTTAGCCATAAATTTTCTAAAAATTACTTCGTTTTTATTCTATACGTACTCAGAAATATAAAAATTACAAGCAATCTTCTGTAAATCGCCTTGCGAGCTATCTTTAATGACACATCTGCTATAGGTATAACATAAACTTAAATACAAATGAAAATAAAACAAATTAACAGTTTTATTGTCGTACTTCATTTAAAAATGATTGTGTTTGAACAAGTTTCATGTCAGATTAGCATCGGTATGCTTTTTATTTATTTATTTTAAGTGTGGAGTATATGGCTTCCTGCTGGAAGTATCTCAACAGAAGTTTTCTACGAGAACTGCATGTTATTCAGTTGCTCAACCTCTCTTTTTCGAAGACGGTAGGGATACAAGGATAGGGTTAGGACAGAAGTAGTGGTTATCTAATCGCTCTCGGTACGTCCCGTTTTTAAGATCGGATGGATGGGAGGGAATTTTAGACATCACCAACATCCATGCATACGACCAGAAATCGATTGAAAAATCAATTTATGAAACCGTCCGTACCGGGAATTGAACCTGTGAGATCCGTAACCGTTGCAAAACGACGCTGATCATTGCACCGCGGAACAGAGGTGCATGCTTCACCGATCCCTATCGGATAATCTTCAATTAATTACCAAAGCAATTTTTCACTTCCGATAAACTGCCATTACGCATAAAACAAATTTCACGTGTAATTTCACAAATACGTAAGATTCGATTTTTAAATTTGAAAAAAAAAGAAACGTCATAATATTTTTGTGCAATTGTTGCTATAGCAAAGAAGCGATTAAAATTATATTTTCCCTGACCCGTGCAATTCGATTTGATACGAAATTGTTTACACAATATCGCAATAAACTGATATGATTTCGTTTTTAAAGATGACGTGCATATACCTTTGCCATCGTATGACATTGTGCATAATACCGTATATCATACTTACATAGTGTGTAATTGTTGAAAAGATTTTGCTGTTCCGTCAGTAATGTGTCGATGAAAGCGTAATTTGTGAAGTAGTTTTTATAGGCTCATTGACTCTTTTGCAATGAAAGTATCTCGGTGCAAATCGTACGTGTTCCGCGGCGTTTCTTCCCAAACGGGTTTTCGAACCCAATAGAATGAATAAACAGAATAAATCTTTGTGCATACATCCGATTTTTATGATATATCATTGAATTCTACCGCTAGTTGTATGTTAAAGTGTAAGCGTTAAAGTCATTAACTGTTAGGAGTTAAAATGCCGGATGGATTTATAGTATATTAACATTGCATGTTAATATACTCTCCTCCTAAAGCGAAAAAAAGGTCTAAAAAGTAAAGTATTTCAACATTAGCCAATTTTGATTAATCGGGCAGATTCACTTCTCAAAATTATTAAGTGTTATACTTTCGTGCGTGTTTTACAACGTTAAAAAATAATCATTCATGCCAGATTGTCGTGTCCCTTCTTATGTTTCCATGTATATTACATAAAATCGTTAAAAATGTTGACGCAGCTTAAATGGGTAACAACCATTCCTTTCACGGACACTAGTTAATAGAACAAGTGATTCGTAGTTTCATATTAAAATAGGTCCTATTATTAAGCCTTGCGGCACTCCATATTTCATACGTATTCAAATTAAGAATAAGATTTCGAACATGAGGTAATAGAAAAGAACGTTATTTATTTTTAAATTCGCTGTGCATTATGTTGAATTAAAACGTTTTATTGCTTTATCTTTAGATGTGTATTGTGGCAAAGTTGATGAACGAAATAAGATAGTTTTTTGGAAATGTTCATAATATTTCTATTATTGAGGTGAAGCTACTAGTGAAGTACCATAAAATTAGAAACCGCGAGTGAACGATGTTAAGTTTTTTAAAAACCAAGTGAACGAAAAATCTTCGTAAAAAAACAAACCTTTTAGATGTGTCTTGTGACAATACCATTGTAACAATGAGTCTGAGCGAGTCGAGCGAGATCGACGACTGCGCCGATTTGGAGTACGACATGTGGGACGGACAGTTCGATTTCGTCGGGCCGCAGTCTAGGCCCCCGCTCATCTCGGACATGTCCGACGGGCTCGAGGACCTGTTCACGGGCGGGCCCCTCACGCCCCACATCGACACCGGCAAGAACGGCGGGAAGAAGACAGTCGCACATCAGTGGTGTGACAACCTCACCGACCAAGTATGCAGACAAATCAATTGATATTATATATGGTATACCTTATCGAATTTGCATGGTTTTATTCACATTTCAATTACTTTATATAAAACATTATTTACTAGGTTCATGTAATGAAAAGCACTTGTACGCAGACAAAGCGTTGTTGATGGTATCTGTCCGTAAGCCCAAAATCTTCAAACACATTTTGATATAATTTAAGACATCGACTGAGGGTGCTTGATGAAATTTCAATATCAAATTTAGATTATTGAGATTTTGTACACTTCCATGTATTCTTCCAGAAACTTCGACATTCGCAAATCACTTGCTAATGGAGAACCATACGTTTAATGCGGATGATGGGGTTAAACTGTTGCATAAAAACATGGGGGATCATAAATTATTTTATCAAGAAATTTTGGAAATCAATAGAGCCCAGTTAAATTCCTTGCCAATTCTGAATGAGCAGCTGAACCTTCCTAATTCTCCGTTATTATATCCTATACGTTGAACACCTAACAGATGTCACTAAACGTGGAATGATTGTATATATTTACCCTTTTGTCGAATTGCATCCCGTCGAAACCCACAATACTATCATAATTGTAAAATCACTGGTAATTCTAAAAGTAGTTGGAAAGCGGCAATTCGCCACCCAATGTGTTGTTTACAGTATATTTTAAAAAATAAAACACAATTTGTTTGTACTACTTCCACATATTTATAATGATCAGGACCGGTTTCGCTCATCACGAGCATTATCAACTGATAGTTCAGTTGATAATGCTCGTGATGAGCGAAACCGGTCCTGATCATTATAAATATGTGGAAGTAGTACAAACAAATTGTGTTTTATTTTTAAAAATATAATGTCTTTCCACCAAGAATTGACAGTTAACTCCTTAAAAGTAATGTTGTTTACAGAATAAGGATTAAGGCGATTCTCGAAATGTTAACTCAGGTATCAGTGTGGATCCCAGATGTATAACATTTTATCTCGTAAATAATATTTGTCGTATTTGTATCTTCTATATAAACGTTAGACACTGTTTACTGTCTGTCAGTTCGAGTCCATTTGTGCGCTCGAATGCCTGAAGATGCCGAAAGGCGAAACCCGGGTCGTTAGTGACAAAATACATGGAAGTGTACAAAATCTCAATAATCCAAATTTGATATTTTGTTATATTTAAGTTCTGTCATCTAATGGCTAACCGCTGAGTTAACTAGTTCAGTGTTTCTTAATATCATTTACGACACTAAAATTATTCAACGTTACAAACCCCCGAAGTGAAAATTTTTTTTTAATAATTGTTTATGTTATTATTATGCATGTATATCATGCAATATAATAAACGTCAATTAATAATACACTGATTAAATGCAGAGGATCTCGGACACACTGGCGCAAATCATACGGATAGCAACTAAACATCATGCATAAAAGCCAAATATGATGAAACAGGGGATCTCAACCTAATTGTGATTGCGCATTCGGGATTCAGGTGAATAGTTGCGAGTGTTTTTGAAAAAACACACAATTTTAATATCGAGGTTACACGACAGAAAGCATTAAGTCAATTTTTCATGGGTTTCTATTTTAAATGTCAAAATGTAGGAAATTTAACGCTCTGCGCACTGGTAGAACACATTAAGTTATAGGATATAATGGCTTTAAAAAAGCAGTATAAAGTCATATTGCTATTTTTTATTCTGGCAAAAGACATGATATAACTAATCGATACCAAATCTTATGATTTGCATGTCGAAAAGATTATTCTTTATAATGTACAAAAAATCTTTTTCAATCACAATTAGTGACAAAATACATGGAAGTGTACAAAATCTCAATAATCCAAATTTAATATTGAAATTCCATCAAGCACCCTCAGTCGATGTCTTAAATTAATCACAATTATCCTTGGGAGAGAGAGTACTTTGAAAAAATAAATTTTGCTTTAAATGGATTATCTCAGAAATTGTTTCATGACTTAATGCCATCTGTCAGTATAACCTTGATATTATGTCCTAGACAACTAATAAATCGTTACATTTATACGAATATAAAACCATTCAGTTCGAATAGTAAAATACTTTTCAGATGCGATTGGTTTCCGCTTTTTTACACTCTTTAGTGGGCGCATTCAAATAACTGAGTGTTGGGAAACCCTGCATAATGATATCGCTTGCTTGATATAAAATAATACGATACATAGTGTCAAAGTTAATCCTGTGATATTTGTAAATTGCCTCCCGCATTGATTTAACTGTGTTGGTATTATTTTCCATCCCGGAATTGCACTGCTAAATATCTGGTTCCGTTTCCTGTTGGCCACGAAACAGAATATTTTTAGTTTCACCGTGAATGAGTGTTCATATTTTAAATTTAGAACTTTCAACGCGATTTATGTGAATTGCAAAAATGTTTTTGTGAATTCTATTTTCAAATATATGAGAAATATGCTAGTCATAATATTATAGCGAACAAGCGCCGTCTCAAAACAGCCGCGAAGACAGGTTACTGACGGCCGTTCTGCATACATTGTTTATCTTCCCTCATTTGATGGGCTTCTTTTTCGATCGTTGTTACAACAAATACAAAAGCATATCCGTTTGTTTTAATATATTTTCTCAGTAATGCACATTCGTCTAAAAATACTCGCGCATTCATGATATCGGTTTGCTGCTGCATGTTTAAATACATAATTTCTCAAACCAGGCGTTTGTAAAACGATTATTTATGGAATGAATAACAGCTTATTTTGTTTTACATGCAACTGAATCTGTACTGTGTTTCGTGCCGCCACGGAAAAGTAATAAGTATATTTATTTTATTAATCGCGAAGCAGCTATAAAACAATAAATGTAAGCATAGTCCACATTATCGACACTCGCAAGAATTTGCGATCACTTGAGGCGCTGTTTATATCAGTGACGTTAGTTATCCGTATTCTAATTTTCTTTCGACTTTATAAAAAAATTAAGATTTCACACCCTGGCCACTCTTAAAACGGATTGTAAAAGCGGGATGGTTGAGCTATCGGTCTTCTTTAAACATATGCGGGTTGCGAACACGGTTAAAAAAGTACGGCCATTTGTGCAATTGGTTTATAACCAAATCTCGTCCATGTATCTAACACGGACGAGAACATCGTAACATTCACAATCAACCGTAGATATTAAATCTATTTCTGATATTTACATAATCACTATTATGTGTACATCTGGGTCTCAATATTTGTAATGCTATTTCACTCTATTTTGTCTCATTTCTCTTTCTCCCAGTGTTTACCTCGAGTGATTTTCTATCATTGAATATTCGTCGCACTAGTGGCATTCATTTAAATTTAGAACACGCAATTTTTAAATATATTTATCTAATACCAGTTTGCCAAGTTCATTGAACTATCGCAAACTTCATAGTATTATTGTCTGCATCTTTCCCCTCAGTAGTGAATTTCAATCACAATAATGATTATGTTGTCACCCTTGTGTTCTATAAAAATTGAATTCATCTCGCGTTGCAGCGGTGCATTACTGAACAAGGCTTTGTTGCCACATGGCTAAATAAATTTACCCTAATTATATCCCTACCCATATAAAAATCTCCCCTTTTAAATTTACCAGTTTAAATATTTGTACCCCTCTATTTAGGGACATTGTTTAAATGGTTTTGCTACCCCAAGAATGGATGAGTAATATGAGAGAAATATACGTTTCAATAAATTCAATGTACAAACCAAAGTTTGATGACAATAATTTCACTGCTATTCTCTTCGAAAAAATAATGTCTCTTATATATTCTAAAAACATATTCGTTTACCTGGTATGATAATATTTACATTTGTCAATGTGGTATGTTTTTATTGTTGACACCAAAGCAGGGAACTGTAAAAATTTATTTGTATAGTTATGCGACATAAATATTCATCAATATACTTTGAAACTTTGTGGCCGCGGAATGAAAATGTTTGGGAAGCACTGACCTATAGCACACTCCTGTATCTTGCTATAGATCAGTGCTTCCCAAACTGCTTATCGAAAGCTTTATTTTACGTTATATATATTACACTTAAACATACGCCTGCATTCTACAATCGCTCCAAAGACAAAATTTTATTAAACTCACGAATAATGTGTTCATATAATATAAAGAAAATTTAAAAAGAAAACATGCTTAATTAAATACTTGTACGTCTATTGGAATATTTTTCGGTCCCCCACAAAGTCTTACGGCCCTTCAGAAGTCCGCGGCCCACAGTTTGAGAAGCACTGCTATATAAGGAACAACTGCATATCGTATTTATTTACATTCGGCTTGTTAGCTGGTAATAATTATTTGTTGCAGAGCCATTTGTCGTACTGGAAAGGTTTCTGTTGAATCTTTGGTTATTATCTTTGCGAAGTTTCGGATTGCACGTAGGATGCTTGATTTAAAATGCAAGGCGCGAAACCCACAACTTCTGCACTTCAATATAACAATGTCGTTATTATTATTCCAGTATCCCAATCGACTGCTGCATAAATAACTCGCCTCGAACTCATATTTCATTCACTTAAAACACCACCGTGCAATAATTCTTCTTGTAAAATTTTCTTCTGTACTCCATGTACACCAATGGTCGACAACCTTTTTGCTAAGCGGGAACCTCGAATGTCTTGCTTATGTCAAATAGCATTGTATTTTTATTTAGCTGAACGTGAGGGAGTGGAGTATCTTCTTGTAAAATAAAAAAACACAACAAAGTTCAACAATACACTGCCATGAATCATGAGTGACCAATTCACTCATTGGTCGCTCTACACGAGTAGGACAGCGATACGGATTAACTGTCGAGAAAGAGAATTACAATAGCACCGCGTTATTAATTCCTCGATCTATATAATATATATTCACTTGTCATGTGTTATAATGCTAGAGACGTCACTTTGTTCCTAAATATTACTAAAAACATAATATATTTGTGGCAGTCAAGGTGGCCGACCACTTCTGCACACTTTGCACGCGCAGTTTCCTAGAAATATAACACATAACATGCCAATTTGTCAATCATATTCGGGAAGTGGTCCTTGCGGTAGTATTCTTAAAATCGAACATTGAAGTTCCATGCCAGAGTTTAATTTTTTTATGTAATGTCATATTTTTTTGTTTCTTGATTTGTTGTCTTCGTTACACCTCACAACTAACCAGAACCATGTCCAAAATACCAGTACTGTATTAGTAAAAGAAGTACGAATCGTCATCGTTTAATTAATATCCAGAGCAATCTTATAATTTTATTTTAAACCAATTTTACATCATCTAGTGCAGTGCTTTCAAAACTTCTTCATTCCACGGCCCACAAAATTTGCAAAAAACAAACCACGGCCCTCTATCCTGAAAATTAAAACGATCATTCGCAAGGATAATATAACCAGACCCAACAGCAATCACTTCAATACGATTAACGGCTGTGCTACAAATAATTATTATCAGCTAACTAACCAAATGTAAATACGATATGCAGCCGTTCCCTCTATAGCAGTGCTCCGCAACCGGTGTGCCGCGAGACAATGCTAAGTGTGCCACGGCGCAATCCGTTAAAAATGAGAAAACATCGAAAAATTTGATATTAGAAAAAAATAAAGCTATTTGGTTGCTAGATACCTGTTTCGCAAAAAAATTCAAAAGTAGACTACCGATAAAGACATTTTCCGAGCAACAAACAATGTTTTCAAAGGTTATGACATTCGATGGAATTATTGTAGGTATTATGAGTGTTTGCACAGATCAAGAGCCTTCAATTTTTGAAATATGAAGAAATTGGATTGAAATATTCATCTATACTGTGTTACACAGAAATACTTAATAGCTATTTTTAATTCACATTATTAAACGTGAATTTTGTTTTTCAAATTTACATATATCTTTGCTTCTGGTGTGCCGCGAAATTCCAAGGAGTCATTTGGTGTGCCGTGGAAGAGAATAGGTTGCGTAGCACTGCTCTATAGCACGATACAAGAGCGAGCTATAGGCAAGTGCTACCCACACTTTTTCATATCACGGAATACCACGAAATTTGCAAAAAACAAACCGCAGCCCCCTATCCTGAAAAATAAATAAACTTAGTTATCAAAGGCTTTATAGATAACGTAAAATAGAATAGTGTATCAACATGTGTGGAACAATTTACGACTCCCCGCAGGTCACGACTTATAGTTTGGGAAGCACTGATATAGTGGTTCACCTTTGAGCTTCTGCTCGGTTGATGACGTATATTTATTCTTTATACATATCAATGAAAGACTTCATGTTGGAAATACGCAATCAGCTGTTTGTTATCTCACATGCCTACTTAGAAAATTTTTATTAATTGTTTTCCTTGTAATGATTGAAAGATAATGCGACTCACCATCACAATTCAGGCGTAATTGAACGGAAATTACTCATAAAAATCAAGCGTGTCACCTTTTGTTTGAATAATGGTTTTATAAAACCGCAATTTATGTAATAATCTATTATGGAAATTGTAACATAATAATACCACAGTTCAAAGAAACCGTATTTGCTGTTCTTGTAAATGAGTGGGGGAACTACGAAAATACACAATGATCTATTTTGATTATTGAATATAATTGAAGTTCTCCGAAAACATCCACAGCATGCGACCCAGCCAGTCTCAACGTCTCTCCAAGAACGCTGACGTAACAAAACGGTGCCTAGTCCGTTCCTTAATCCCTGAGTTCCTCACAAAATCAAGCCACTTCCCCCTTATATGCGACGCAATATAAAGATTATCGGTTTACATATTCCGGAATACACATAAATAGCTCTCTATCTTATTTTTTTCATGTTTTTGGGTGGCTTCAGGGGTAACTTTGTGGAAATTCATTTTTAATATAAAATTGCTTATTTTGTTATTCCTCTGGCTGTGTTACTACATAAATGTGACACGTGTTTCGCTTCCTTAAGAAGCATATCGCAAAGTTATTTATTTCTAATGTAAAAAATGATTCTAATTCTCAACTTAAAAATGAAGGATGGTTTCCTACAGGACATTGAGAGGAGGTTAGACACAAACGATAATAGTACTAACTACCATAATCTATATATATATATATAAATGAATGTTTGTTTGTCCTCTATGCGTACCTTTACCATTCCACCGATTTCGATCAAATTTTGGTAAGTTGCTGTGCGCACACCAGTTTCTGAGAAAAAAAATTAAATTTAAAATCTAAAAAAAAAAAAAGAATCAACAATACAACAAGCAACATCTCGGAAAAACCTTCTAATTAAAAAAAAATATTTCGCACTATGTTCGGGTCCATCAGTCAACCATAAGACAATAGTATTCATAACTTATCATGTGCTATGAATATCTTTGGAAAATATTTTTTAAAAAAATCGCGCTTTTTTCGGCTGAGAAAAATAAATCTGTTCGGGTAACAAGTGTGATAATGAAAATCGGGCTCGGGTCGGGTAATTTTATGAAATTTCATCCCGTGCAGACCTCTAATCGAAAAGCACTTCAATAAACAGAATTAAAACACAAACCCTTTATTTGAGTGGCATTGCAACGCACGCCGGGTACTCACTAGTATAATATACATTATACCAAGTGAAAGATTTGAATGGGAGCCACGATACGGGAAAAACTTGTGTCGTAAAATAAGATGTAAATCAACCTATCAAAAAAACACTTAAGCGGAGAGGATGTTGCAGTCTTTGAGAACGACTATCATTAACAGTCTATTTTTTCTCATACATTTTTTTTCTAGTTTTTCCACTGGTATTTTATTCAACAAAATATAATACTTGAATTTGCTTGATTTCTACAAAATGATGTATTTTGATTTTATATAAATGTAGCCTATCTAAAAATCTAAACAGTGTAAAATTCGATAAATTGCATAATGTATAGTGGAGTTCTACCGGTTATATCTCAATTCAACCGAGCAATTTAATCGATTTGTATGTTTCTTAAATGTAGTCGATGATGTGCTTGTTTGATAGACTGAAACAGCTGTCAACATTGACACTGATTTAAGACTTTATTTTGCCGTATAATATTAATGAATACATTAAAAAGACTGACGAGATTTATCGCATTTGACTCTTTAATAGATGATTCGTTAGCCGCTATAATTTACATTTTGTAAGATTCTATCATATAAATCTGATTCAAATCCTTTTCGTCATGTTTATTTATCGAGTCAAGCTGTGTGATTCATTCATTTTTCAAGCGTTCTTATTTATTTTACTACTCCACGGCGTCCATGCTGGTTGCCAATTTTTTTCATCGCTTTCTTCATAATATGTATAATACAATTTACGATGCATAACACATAGTCCGGAAATAAAGAAAGCCCCTCTTTGCCCAGATAAAACTCTCAAATAAACTTATTACGAAGTATTTTTTTTCTGTTAATTGCTTGTTTGCATTTTTTAATGATTATTGCCCGGAATAGTATTCAAAGTAAAGTCATATCTAATCAGTTCAACCACAAGGCTCTTATTCCGGAAAAATCACATTTTATGAATACGAAGGTCTTTCATTTGAGCATTGATGATAATAAAAATATATTATTAGCTAAATGTTTTAATTATTTCAAGCGATTTCATAAAAAAAAACGTATGCACGTTAATTTATGTAATAGAGGTCTGCAGGGGGTGCAATTTTACAAACATACTCGGTCCAAAATAAATAAAATACATTAATTATCGATATGTCCCAATAGTTTAATATGTATTAATAACATGAACTAAAATTATTCGAATATCTTCGATGGATTCGGGTGTTACTGTGCTTGGAATTCAATTTTATAAAAATTGATAACTTTATTCTTCCGCTAGTTGTGTTATTAGTTGTGACAATGCTTTTCAAAGAGGCGACAGACGTGTCACAATTAGTAACACAGCGGAATAAAAAACCTTAACAATTTAATTTTTTATGTAATATTCGATTGGACTCCCTGATAATATGACCCACGCACACGTCTGCTTACGAAATATGTTTCCATGCGTTTTAATTTCTAATGTATTTCCAGAAATATAGTAAAGCCGGGAGTGTTCGTTGTATCCTCCAATTCCGGTAATTTTAATCGCTTTATCAAGTAAGGGTGAAGCCCTCATCAGAATATTAGTCAGAGAGTCACGCATTCAGTGATGATCCCAATGAGTCACGCATATTTGACTCGAATCATTTGAAACGCACTCTATTACATTGCACCCAGTGTATGATTGCATTGTTTTTGTAAAAGATGGTTTGATTCGATGGAGTCAATAACCGATGACCCTTGGGTTTAATTTCTTTATGAGGATTCTTCAAGGAGAATCGAAAAATAATTTGTCAAGTCATTTATTTTTCTATCTTCATATGGCATGGAAGATCAATTTTGTAGCAATTGATTAATAAAGAAATTTAATTCACTTAATTTTGTACGTAAAAGTTTTGCGTATTTCGCTCTGCTTGAGCGCATTATCAAGTTAAAAGGTCACTGTGCTATTTTATGACCACCGCTATCACATTTAGGTTAACTCAATTAACTAAATTTTGTGAAAAAAACTAAAGGCTATCGCTTAAATTTATGTTTCTTTTTGTCATAATATTGCGAGTGTTGCCGTAAGCTAGCTGTCTTTTTGTAACAATTAAGTGCACTGCTCTCAAAATAAAAACACAGTTAACGGCAAACAGCGCATACATAATAATTACTGTGATTTAAACCAGTTTTTTTTCCTTTGGTCAATGTAATTGTCATAAAATATTCAGAAAAATTTATAAAAATATATACCTATTACTTTTGTATTAACCATTTAGTTTTGAACCAATCTTCAAATAATTTAAGATATAATTTAAGACATCGACTGAGGGTGCTTGATGGAATTTCAATATCAAATTTGGATTATTGAGATTTTGTACACTTCCATGTATTTTGTCACTAACGACCCGGGTTTCGCCTTTCGGCATCTTCAGGCATTCGAGCACACGAAGTTCGAGTCCATTCGTGTGTTCGAGTCCATTCGTGTGCTCGAATGCCTGAAGATGCCGAAAGGCGAAACCCGGGTCGTTAGTGACAAAATACATGGAAGTGTACAAAATCTCAATAATCCAAATTTAATTCAATCTTCAAATACTCTTCTACCCATCTATGGTCCTTTCTGGTTGTAATAATCAACAGTAAAATTTCTTATTTCTGTAAATAATTTTGTTTGTTTTGCTTTCCAATCATCAATAGTTTAATATTGATAATATTTTGGCCGGCTCCGTGGTGCAGTGGTCAACGTCGTTGGCTTCGGTTACGTATCACACGAGCTCGACTCTCAGTTCGGACAGTTTCATAAATTAATTTCTCAATCGATTTATGAATTTCGAAGGCATGGATGTTTGTGATGTCTAAAATTCACTCCCACATATCCGATCCTAAAAACGGGATGAAAGCGAGAGCGATAAGCTAACCACCAGTAATATCCTAGCCCTATCCTTCTATCCTCACTCTCTTCGAAAACAAGAGGGGTTGAGCAATTGAGTAACTCGTAGAAAAACTTCTGTTGAGATACTGCCATTTGGTGGCTATTGGTAGCGGGCATGGTATTGTAAGTCACGTCAACGGTGTTTTAGCCAATTGATGTAACCCTCAAATATACGAAAATGGGTTAACGATTGGATCTCATTTTAAAGACGACAGAGCAGGTCCCGGCCAAATGATGGAAATTAGAAAAATAAATTGACTACTTTTTGACTACATTGATCTTAGGTTTAAAAATCCTGACTCGGCCACTCGGTGTAAGCCACTATTATATGGACACTCTCTACATATAATCCCATATCTGCAAACATGAGAATTTATAGAAGTGCATTTCAAAGATTCATAACGCAACTCGCCATTATTATGTTTTCGATAAAAACAGTTTTTACTCTCTGCGAAAAATTTCAATTATGAGGGTTACTTCAATTGGCCAAAACACCGTCGATATATGGAGGCCCCCTTATACAATATTAGCAAACTATTTCGCCGAGATAAGCTCATACATCATCGCTGCATGTCGCTCTCCCGCCCCGCTCAACGACTGCCGCATTTTATTTCGGTTGGTGGCGCCCAGCCCACCGGAGACAAGGTCGCCCGACTGAATGCGATCAAAATTATGTCATCGCTCTGTGAGCTGTCTAACCGGGTTAGCGACTTTTTTTGTTGTCAGTTGTTACTCCAGAAATAGGCCACACAGGAGACACGCATTAACTTCTGCACCGCAGAAACCGAAAGTGTTAAACGTTAAATATAACGACCAAAAATATGTTTGTAGATACATATTTAATATAGCATGTTTAAAACCATAAGTTGTTTTGTTATCTCTTTAGAAAACGATTTTATAAGCCATGCGTATCTCTAAAATGTATAGAAATGTCTGTAAATATACTTCATAACATCTTTTCGAAGCATTTCGTCTCGAAGCATATGGCCACCAAACGGTGTCTCCAAAATTATCTGCCCCCCGCCAGTATTCTCGCTTCCTCCCAAATCATCCCGACGTCCCGCATCTCCGCTGAATACATCCTATGAGTAGCCTTCCAGGGCGACGGAATCCATCCGGTTCTGCAGCACATGCACGTAATAAGGAACTGATCCATCTGCTCTCTTACCTCCAAGTTCCTGACAATGTCAAACCACCGTGTCCCTGGTATTCGCCGTAAGCATCTGTTTTCGAAGCACAGTATAATATATACGGTTACACTGTGCTTTTAGTGAGGTGCCATAACTCGCAGCCCTTCTTGCACTTGGTTCTGACAGAGTGCAACCGTGAGGTCTATGAGTCGCAGACTTCCCGCATTGTAAATATTTGACTTTGAAAAACATTACACCATATTGCATTTTATTTTATTACGGCTAAAATCATTGTCGGCGTCCGTCGCGCAGTTGGTTAGCGTCGCTGGCTACGGTTACGGATGTCTCGGGTTCAATTCCCGGTGCGGACGGTTTTCATATATTGACTTTTCAATCGATTTATGAATTTCAGTTCGTAGTCTGAGTTCTATCCTAGCCCTATCCTAGCCCTATCCTTCTATCCCTACTCTCTTCGAAAAAAGAGAGGTTAAGCAACTGAGTAACAAGCAGTTTTCGTAGAAAAATTCTGATAAACTACCTCCATTAAGAGACCATATGCTCCACATTGGGAGCGGACATGGAAAAAAAATTATGATATAACTGTAGCGCATCAATAACAAATCGTATGATTTGTACGGCAAAAAGATTATTCTTTTTAATGCACATAAATTTTTTTTAAAAAACGAGCAATTATACTTGGATCAGCGAGTACTTTGAAAGTGAAATAAAGCTTTAAACGCGATTATCTCAGAACTTGTTTTTATGACCCAATGCCTTTTATCAGTATACCTTCGATATATTTATTATAGGTTTATTATGATACTAAACATATCTAGAAAAGGGAGAGTGAGTGCTTTGTTCTCAATCAATCTTCATTAATATTTATGTATTTTTAAACCATGTGCACTGCTCATCGGAAGCGGACATGGTTTTAAAACACATCGCAATCCATATTAATTTTCAGTCCATACAATGTTGTATCAATTATATTTGTCAATAGAGCCGGTTTCTATAGTTTTTATCCTATTTCCTATTCAAATACAGTATGGGAAGATGAGTTGTCTCAATCGCTAGTTTATCTATGGTAGTTGAGGAAGTGATTCTTTCGTAGTCATCCATAAGCATTATTCATCACTTAACGGTAGCTTAGTCTTGTATTACCTAAATTGTACTGTTTTTCGTCCTTGATCGCATGAAATAATCCTTAAATTGATGACAAATTGACCTGACGACCTCTTAATGTCTATACACGGTACTTAAATTATGAGTTCTGAACGATTAAATTAAAAAACGTTTTTTTCTTATCGAATTCCTCTTTCTGCATTCTATCATAGAGACGCAATTGGAAAACTGCTCGGACAACCTTCTTCATTAGAAAAAAATCGTGCGCTATGCCATGTGATTGTATCAACTTGCGTCAATATACTATAGTCACTTTATTCAGATATGATATTATTTAACACTAGTTATGATATTTAATTATCGTTTTGGGAAGATATTGTTATGATTGATAGCATAAGCATACGTTGTAAAAATGTCAGGTACCATTCTCAATGGTTGTCACAAGCAATGAAAGCATACGGGATTATTACTAAATATCTGTACTTTAAACATGTTAAAAAATATTTGCCATTACAGCGGACTGATAATGCGTCATATATTTTCAAATCACTTGAGATAAACTAGAGGAGACTGAAAAATAACTCATTACACTTTTTCCCATGATCTCGAATATTAAACTGGAATAAAACAACATTTAGGTAATATTGACGTTGCTAAGACTTCTATACGGTAGATGATTAGAAAAAAATAGTTTAAACACTAAAAACAATCAACTGAGACGTTTTTAACATTACACCAATGTTATTGTCAATAATTTTAAAAAATAAAACACAATTCATTTGTACTACTTCCACATATTTATAATGATCAGGACCGGTTTCTCTCATCACGAGCATTATCAACTGATAAAAATACAAACATGACAGGCTTATTTATATAAAATTGAGTGTAAAAATGGAGGTATATAAAACTGATGGTTCATGAACTAAGACAAGAAAATACTGATTATCAGCAAACAAATTATACATAAATCAAATAAAAGAGTCTACAATTAAAATGTTATGGACCTCTTGCAAATCATTAAATACTAATCTGAAATCACAAATATAGCTACAATAAAAGTCCATTTAGCTGAGCAAAAATTTTTTATGACATTACTAATGCAATAAGGAATAAGGAAAATTATAAGAAAAAATTAATGAACCATTTATAAACAATCAAATATTAAGTATGTAATTAATATTAACAATAAACAGTCATCTAAAGTGGAGAAAGCAGAGCAGCTATGAGTATCCATTAAATTTTTTTTTATTTGTGTGTGTGTTGTGAATTGTGTTTTATTTTTTAAAATATAATGTCTTTCCACCAAGAATTGACAGTTAACACCTAAAAAGTGATTGTCAATAATGTTTACTAATTTTTCTTATTTAATATACGTACCTAGCACCGAAGCTTCAGTATTGTTGTACTGGAAAAGTAAATTGGGTACTCATGACTCACGGGAATGTATGAGTGCATTCCTGTTCGATTCGAATGTGCTTAGATTGGAAAATAATGTGTTTTGATTTTATCATTTACCTTCAAACTGCTTTTTCCCATAAAAATTAATGTACAGTGCCGTATGTTATAAGCAAGCCATTCACGGTGTCCATCTTAGTAAAATAAAAGATCACTGTTCTTCTGTGAATATTGCATACATAATATTGCAATCTTATATTATATCTACAATGCTGATAGGAAACTGAGACAATTTTAACTATCATAAGAAGAAAAATCTGACACGGATAACCCAACAGTGCATCGGTGACATCTTGACACGGGTGTTATATTTTTGCCAACACGTGAAGAAAATGCGGTTGTTATTTTTTGTAAAACACAATTATTATTATTTTTCAGAATGCGGCTTCTTGAGACCTGATGTCTACGAAAGTAAATTTATGTTACGGAACACTCAAAGATATGTACAGTAATATATTGAGTGTCTGTGGTGAGACAAACGTTTTAATTCACTTTCGATTATACCACATAATTTAATATAATAAACATGAGATTTATGAAACACCGCGTGATGTTTCATGTTTTTTTCTTAAATTTATTATTATCATTTCATTCAAGCTTTTTCTATTGTTTTTTTTTGCGATCATGCCCGATCTCAATGTGGAACAAGGAGTTCTAATGGAGATTATCTCAACAGAAGTTTTTCTACCAGAACCGCTTATTACTCAGTTGCTCAACCTTTCTTTTTTTTAAGACTGTAAGAATAGAAGGATATAGCTAAGATATAACTAGCGGTTAGCTTGTCGGTCTAGTTTTAGGATCTGATGGGAGGGGGGGAATTTTAGAATTGACAGATATCCATCCATGTTTCAAACTCCAGTCCATAAATCGATTTAAAAATCAATTTATGAAACTGTCCGTACTGTGATTCGAGCACGTGTTACCGGAAACGTTACCAACGACCTTGATCACTCGCCCCGGTAATAATAAATTATCATATAAATATATATTAGTATATAATTTAAGATAATTTAAGACATCGACTGAGGGTGCTTGATGGAATTTCAATATCAAATTTGGATTATTGAGATTTTGTACACTTCCATGTATTTTGTCACTAACGACCCGGGTTTCGCCTTTCAGCATCTTCAGGCATTCGAGCACACGAATGGACTCGAACTGACAGACAGTAAACAGTGTCTAACGTTTACTGTCTGTCAGTAAACCTGTTACCTGAGTTAAAATCAGTAAAAGTATCAGTGTGGCTCTCAGACGTATAATATCTTACCTCGTAAATAATATTTGTCGTATTTGTATCTTCTATATAAACGTTAGACACTGTTTACTGTCTGTCAGTTCGAGTCCATTCGTGTGCTCGAATGCCTGAAGATGCCGAAAGGCGAAACCCGGGTCGTTAGTGACAAAATACATGGAAGTGTACAAAATCTCAATAATCCATATATTAGTATAATTTAAGATATCGACTGAGGTTACTTGACGTAACTTCAGTATCAAATTTGAATTTTTCAAAATTGATATAGTTATTGATCTGTGTATTAGAATGGTTGAAGATTACGAAAGGCGAAACCCGGGTCGTTGACAAAACGTATGGAAATGTATACAATTTAAACAATTCAAATTTGATAAATACGAATATCAGACCAACTGTTATTATGCCAGATTAACATTTTTTAACCACATCCGTTCCTATCGTAGTGGACTCCTTATGAATCATCTCAATAGAACTGGTTGTTATTCAGTCCCTCAACCTCTATGTTTTGCAGAGTTTAAAGATAGAATGATGGGATTAAAAGGAGACTATTAGCTAACTAATCTCCGCTCTGTCGGCTTTGAACAGAAATCAATTTATGAATGTATCCTTTCGGGGACTTGAACCTTATTTTATTATTAAGGTTCCCTACGATATATAGTTTAATTATTTTCATTTTTTTTTAAATCGATACATCGATGAACGGTAGGATCCCTACTCCACATAGTATAGGTTAATAAAAATTTTAGGTGTTTTAATTGAAGAAACAAAAAATGTAGTGTTGTTGCAGTTATTGCGCAATTTCTATCGGTACACTCGCGTGATGCAATTGCTAAGTATCGATTCGTAGATAAATTTTTTCTTACATGTTGTTAACTCACTAGCTATGGTAAATTTTCTCAGCTCATTGCATGGTGATGCAATGAGCTGAGAAATCACTCCATTTCAATTTAATATCCAAACCGCCTGTACGGCATACTGTATGCTATCACGAGAGCAAAAATTAATCAGAATCACGAGAGAAAATTATCTTTGAATGAATACTATTCTTTAATAACGGCGTATGCATTTTATCTATCGCCACTTGAAATGTGGAGAACCGACGGTGGCGTATCTAAAAAAATACGTGTTATTAAAACATGTCCGCTCCCAATATGAAACATATATGTGATTGTTACTTAGTTGCTCAACCTATCTTTGTCGAAGAGAATAGGGATAAAAGGTTAGGACAGGAGTAGTGATTGGCTCCCTCTTCGCCCTGTTGTTAGAATCGGACGGTTGCGAGAGAATTTTACACATCACAAACATCCATGCCTCGGGACAGAAATCCGTAAATTTATTGAAAAAATAATTTATGAAACTGTCCGCACTGGGATTTGAACACGTGATATCCGTAATCGCCGCCAACTGCATCACGGACTCGCAAATAGATTGATTCCTCTTAACTAAAATCGTTCATTTAACTTTGCATAATACTTTATTAAAATTTATAATTCTAATTTTATTAACAGTTTTTATTTCAATACTATACATGCACCAATTTAACTTGGCCGCTGTTCCAAATTCGGTGGCGGCCAAGTAATGTTACGATGAATGTTTGTAAAAAATCATTGTACAATTTTTCTCGTTATTAGATGTCACTGTTCGGATGTCAAGAATCATAACTTCTTCACTCACCTTTAAACGAATATTTAAAAAATAATGTATTATTTTAAGTTCATATTTAATTTAAAAATAATAGTGCAAATAGGTACAGCTAACAGCCAAGGCATCAAATATTTAAATCACACGAGATAAACTCAAATGAGAATCAGAGAAGTCACTCGAGATAAACTAGAGGAGTAGAGACATATTAACCTTGCTGGGACATGAGCCCAGTCATATTTGATCGATAGGGTAAAGTAGTTACCACTTGACCACAGAGGCTTGCAAAATATCTTCATCATTTTTAATAAATTGGCAATCTCGGCATACTATATTATGAAATCTTTGACTCCGGCAAGATCACTATCAAATACAGTACATTTATTTCGTCAACATCAATCTGAACCATAGTTATTATTGTCTGATAACGACATTGTGACGTTCCTTCGATATTGATCAATTTCTTATTATTTCAATTGTGATATTATATAGTTTCTTTCACACAGTAAAAAATAAAAATCTTTCAAAACTTTCCTCGGATCGCGTGCGTATGGCGAAGCTTACAAAGCGATTTTCTCGCAGACTAATAATACTTTAACGTTTTTCCTTCGATTTTCACACGTCTGTTCTGTTAAAATAAATCATTTTAGTTCACACGCCCATTCGCTATTTATTTTATATTACATATGAGATATACATACTCACTATTCAATGTAGATGACGAATATTGTTCTTGTGTTTCCGCATCATTTAATCCGCATGATTGTATTTGCGGAAATCGAAAAGAAAATTGCTTTACTCATTGGACTCGTAAGGGCACATCCATTAATTATGTCAAATTATTTTAGCCAATTTAATTCACTCCCCCTTCTTGTCAACAACTTTCAAACTTTCAGTGGCCCTTTACCTGCTACAAACTATCAATATTTTATGCGGCTGGCTTTTATGCTAAACGTGGTAATCAAAAAGTCTGCAAATAAATTTTAATACATTTTTTTTACTTCATTTTTGAATATCGAAGGGTAAGCGAGTGTGTGCCATACCAACGCACCATCGAATCTCCTGTTTGCTGATTTATTAAATTATACACATTAACATTTTTAACTTTAATTTATCTTGAACTACACCCCTCCGCCACCATTTTGTTGACATAATTAATTTACGTCTCCTAGCTGACAAAATGTATTACAAATAGTGATGGAAAGTTCTGTGCTTAGAATATTCCAGTCATGCCAGCCTGCAATCTTATCATTATGAAATTTTGATTTTTTTCCGTTTAATAGAGTCTCGATAATGGTTGTTTATGTATGTCTTTTTTTTCGACGTTATCTGAAGTGCCTGTTGAAGTTGTCATGTTATGATATATGATTTGACCATTAGCAAACGTTTATTTTCCGTATTAATTATTTTAATATTTGGACTTTCAAATTCTAACCCTAACCATTCGATGGCGCCACTCATTAATTCTTCAGAACTTAGCGGAGTGACACCGTTGATTATTGTGCTGTAAAAGGTTTTAAAAAATAAAATATCTTATGCATATTGGTAGCTATGTGTTGTACGAAATATTTTAATTGTATTTAAATATGTCTATCGCCAATTTCAATAAAAACACATCTAAGTCTCGATATCCGAAATTTCAGAATCTCTTAACACTGCACAGTGCACAATTATGCATTATAGTAGATCAACAATTACTATTGACGATATCATAAGATGAGACATGTAAAGGTCGAGGACCGATTTAATAGCATTTGTAAATGATTTTTTAACCTTTTTAAAAGATTAATAGACGCATCTGTTGCGCTTTCTTTTAACCGGCTGTACAAGTTATTATGCAAAAGAAAAAACTAATCGACGGTTTGATAGTAAAATGTGAACGTACGTACGAATAATGAATGATTAGAAAGTAATGCTGACATTCGC
Source organism: Himalopsyche phryganea (assembly GCA_022494535.1). Lineage (NCBI taxonomy): Eukaryota > Metazoa > Arthropoda > Insecta > Trichoptera > Rhyacophilidae > Himalopsyche > Himalopsyche phryganea. Next base: position 673,676 of record JAGVSL010000116.1, on the reverse strand, counting down.
TTAGTTACGAGGATAACTTTTTAGCAAGTGCACAGTATTGGCCGGTCATTCAGTTCATTATTCCCAAGGCCATTCATCTTTGTAATAAACATAGTTATTTTGTTTTATTTTACTTAGAAAATTGATTGAAAATATATATGTATACAAGCTTAGTTATTTTTAAATTTATTTGGAATAGTTTGTATGGGAGTGTGCGCCAAACCCGAGACGAGTGCGCACGGGTTCAAAAATTGCAGAGTTGCCAGACGACCCTATTTTAGCGGAACTGTCCCGAGTCCCGCATCGCCTCTGAAAATCCCGACTTGACAAACTTTGTGTAAATATGTACAAACATATACGTATATACAGTTAAAGAAGCTCGATTAATTTTTTGTAGACAGCTGAGAGTACGTGAAACATTGTGCAACCCTGCTTAGAGGTAAAATTGGTTACGAGCAACGACGTATTGCTGTTTGAACGACATCCTTGTCAGTCTAAATTATAATTTAAGACATCGACTGAGGGTGCTTGATGGAATTTCAATATTAAATTTGGATTATTGAGATTTTGTACACTTCCATGTATTTGGTAAATACATGGAAGTGTACAAAATCTCAATAATCCAAATTTAGTCTAAATTATGTTTTGGTAAACCATATTTCAGTTGCTAATTGTTGGAATTTGGAATTTACATGTAGATATTGTGAACTAAATATGTAATCGAATACTTTATACGTGTTGCTCCCTGCTCGTTTTATGGTATCGAACCACTATGAGTGGCGGTCAGCCGTTTTGCGATTACCTTCTCATAAGCTTAATAAAGATTGTGCATTAGATACGGCCGGTCTAAAATCTGGTTTCTCTATGTACAGAACACAGGTGCCTGGTTTCTCTATGTACAGAACACAGGTGCAAAATTGCTCAATTTTGAATTATTATTTGTTAGAGAATTACCAAGACACAGTATTATAATACATTATATAATATGTACATGCTTATCATTTCACTGATCGCCGTGGCCTAGTAGCAACGCTGAGGCCTTCCGTTTTACGATTCTCTGATTGAAATATTCACATATATTGATTTATTTAATTAGTTTTTCAACCATGACCGCTAAAGTGTAGCTTAGTCTTAATGTTGAACAGTTGTATTTACGATTGTTATTCAGTCGTTCAATATACATTTTAGGAAGAGTCAATATAAAAGGATGGGGTTAAGACAGAACTAGTAGTTAGGTAATCGCTCTCCCATCGTCCTGTTTTTATGTATTTTAAATGTAATATAATTGATATAGATAAGATGCACAAAAGTTTGCGCCGATAGATTGGCGCTCTGCTTCTAAAAAACCCAAATAGGAATCTGTGTTTGCATCAATGTTTTTTTTACGAGAAGCGGTTGTTATTAAGTCATTCAACCTGTGTTTCAGAGAGTGAAAGAATGAGGCTCGGAAAGGGCTTGTGGTGAGCTAGTTTATCGCTTTTTTATGATCGAATGGGTGGGAAGTGGGAAGGGAGTGTAAAATTATCCATGAATTCGGACACAAATTAAATTCTTTGAAATATACATGCATTCGTACTGGAATTTGATCCCGTGTACACAGAAACCGTATATAACGATGGCTCAAGATCGTTAAGATACCTCTTGGCTAAAAAGGCAAATTACGATACATATGATAGTTTGTCTAATAATCGATAAATAATATATATATAAACCTTTATCCTATTATTATTACTATGTTGGTAACATAAATCCTTTCATTTTTTTCTGTACTATATTCTAATAACAATAAATAACTTTTGTTTTCTGCTCTCGTATACCGCCTAATCGGTGTTATTTTTTTACTAACGAGACAAGTTGTTGTTAGCCTATATGTATATATATAAGTATATAGGCTTTTTCGAAACCGAACATAAACGAAGAATTTGCTAAAACTCCTTTTCAAAACCAGTTTAGTTTGCGAATGATTTGGCTTTGTTTTCATCATTGGTGTACCGATGTACTTATCAATTTATACCTACATATCGTCGTCTTAACTAGCAAACTGCTTATTTACAATTTAGCGAAATGTTCAGGAGGGCATACAAACTGAATAAATTCAGTTGTAACCAATGTTATTCTATGAATTTCACACATTTCGCTAAACACGCCCTGGCGATAAAATAAGTTTTTAATGTACGTATGTGGTATATCGATAGATTTATCAATTTTTCCCAGTTGCAAGTCAATGCCTTCCTATTTCGTCCCCTGTTCGAAATTCAACATTTTTGCAAACGTAAAAATGTCGTTTTTTTACACGTCCTCGATCCCCGTTTTACACGGTCGACGCGCTTCGAAAAAACGGCTGTGTAAAACAATATTTTCTTTATACACCGGAAGATTTAAATTATACTTAAAACTATCATACTGCCCATAACAGTTTTTCGTGATTTACTCGAAACTTTAAAAACCTTCGGGAGCTTGTTTAGCGATTCAGCGACTCATATCGTCGTTTCCATTGCAACATTGTATATCTGCATATGCGTTTTCGATTTTTTGTTTTATTAATACTGCAAAAATCGCCCTTAAGTGCATGCAAAATAATACAACTGACTAAAATTATAGGTAAGTAAATATATATCGTCGCTGTTCTGGAAGAAAACACTAAATCGAAAAAAATTATATATTGAGTTAGTTATACCAAAATTGTCCTTATTTCGAACTCTTTCGTAAGAAAGAACAGACTTATTTTTATAAATAATTATAATTATATTTTAACAGTTTTGTACAAATAAACTAAATGAAAAAGGTATAGAATGTGAAGCATTTGAAAAACTTCCAATTACTCTACTAGTATTTTTCAGTTTGTGGCTTCTTCCAAAACAACGAAGAAATCGTTAATATTATTGATGTATTTTAATTTATTTTTGTTATGATTCGATCATTTTATAAAAGTACGGAATAAATACAAAAGATGTTTTTCATTTTTTATAAATCTGTGATGGGAAAGTGTTATATCTTCTAAGTGCTATCGGCAAAATTTTATAGTACGTTTTAACTTTATACTTTAACAAAAACCGCATCTATATCACTTTTCTATCACAGTAGCGAAATATAAAGCCTTTCAACCGGCTTTCCCTGGTACGCCACTGTCTAATTGGTATGCAAGCTTGAAATGTACGTAATATAGAGATTTGTTTACTTCTTGCAGTGTCTAAATATATACTGTTTGGTATGGGCAAAACATGATATCTAATGATGCTGAATGGTTTGTAATAGTGAGGTATCTATATTATTATGTACTATTACTATGCCAGCGTATCCCATTTCTTGGGTTGCGGAAACGTTTTTTTTTTTTTGTAAAATAGAACGGAGCAAACAGCCTAATTATCTTTATCCGAATCTATTAATAGAAAAAATTATTGACGAACTTTTAAAACGTATCAGTTGATTAAGACATTCCTTATAATACTATTCCACTAATCATTTACTGTATAGTGTGGATAGATCGTATAATTTATTTTGAAAAAAAATATTAATATCACCAATCCTTTTTTCAAACCTAACAAAGCGCCATTCAACGCTAATTTACTGTGAATAAAAACTCGTAAAAAATATTGTGATACACTTTCGCTTAATATATATATATATGAGTCGCTGAGTCGCTAAACACGCTCCCGAAGGTTTTTAGAATTTTGAGTAAATCACGAAAAACTGTTATGGGCAGTAATGATAGTTTGAAGTATAATTTAAATTATTATGTATTTCCCGGTGTATAATGAAAAGTGAAATATTCGTTTACGCTGTCGTTTTCTCGGAACGCGTCGCCGTGTGAAACGAGGATCGAGGTCGTGTAAAAAAATTACATTTTTATGTTTGGAAAGTTTTTGAATTTCGAACAGGGGACGAAATAGAAAGAAATTTGAGACTTGCAACTGGAAAAATTGATAGACCTATCGATAGAGCACTATAAAAAATCACCAGGAGCGTGTTTAGCGACTCAGTGACTCATATAATATGAGGGTCCTAAAAACAAAAGCGGCTAACTCAACATACTGAAAATTTTCAACTATGAATGCCATCTTGTGGAGAATTATCAAAGCTATTCAAATAAATTCACATATGTAACAAATCCGGGTCATTTCGTATGTTTCAAAAATTGAGTTTTAAAACAGAAACGGAAAACTTCATTCGTAACTCAACATTTTTCGCAGTATTATTTTATCATATAAACGCTTTTTTTTCATTTACACAAAACAATCTTGTGGAGTTTGCCGCTATTGTTTCTAAGCCTCTCTTTCGTTTTTAATGAACTGTTCATAATACTAATTGAATATTGATTTCTTTGTTCCAGGTCCATCTCCTGCAGCAGCAAGTGACAACTCTTGCCGATACGCAAAACACAGCTGATGACAGGTTTGCAAGAGCCAAATCTGACAATGCTGTGTTGCAGGCCAGGGTACACATTCTGGAGGAGCAGCTTAGAGACGTTAGTACTTTCTTCCTCCTTAATCCAGTTGCTCATTTCCATTTGTGGTCATTAATCATGCACTCTAATTTCTTTTTCTTGCAGTATCTAGAAGGGTGGGAACGTAAAAAGTTCCTTATCTTTCGATTCAAATAGTATGTAGATACACATTACAAAAAAATATTAATTATTGGTTTATTGCTTCTTTAATGAGATAAATGATAAAAATAGTAAAAACTGACCGGGAGTTTACGAAGGAAGTTGAAGAAATCTACATTAAAACTTGGTATTTGTGAGTAAGTTCAGACAAGCAGTCTGAACTCACTCACAAATACCAAGTACACAGTAATATATAATTTTTAATCTCAGAATATCTGTTGTTGTGATTCAAGAAAAATATTAAATTGTTGAAAAATACTTTCAAATATTTAATGCTCACTTATGAAGTTTAATCATTTATTGCTATCTATACCAGTCTAGTAAGATTACAATCTCATTCATCGATTATTGCCAATAGACAATTTGCATTGTGATTTTGATTGTCCACAGATAAGAATCTTTTATCTATCTGTACTTGTATACTCTTAAACCTCTTTGGTATTGCTAACATGTTTTCTTTTTCTATACATATTGCTGTTTAATAATATTAATATATACATGACTATTTTCGCAATAAATTGGTCTAAATTGTTTCCTACTTGCTCTCATTCGGATATTTTGTATTATATGTATATTAAAATATTTATGATTCCACACTCCATTTTTGAGCTTTCTCTGAAGTTGAGGTCTTTTTCTATTTTTAAAAATCCTGATTTTATTTTAGATTGAAGTTCGATGCGATGAGCGAATAGCTGAGGAGCAGAGAAGATGCCGAGAGGCAATAAGCAGAGTGGAGAGAGACCGCGACACCCAAGTTGAGAACCTCAACATGAGGCTCAGCTCGGCTGAAAACGAAGCAGGAAACCTTAAGCAAGAGGTGGGAACATCCAACTAATTTTAATAATTAATTTCTAATAAAGATAATGAAAGCTCGCCTTAAAAATTTTTTCACATTTTAATTACTAGAAAATACATTTATTCTAATAATCAACATTTTGATATTGATTGTGCTTTCAGGTTGGTAGACTGAGAGGAGTATCAGAGGGCCTTCGAGTTGGGGCTGATGCTGAAGGTATGAGACTCAGAGAAGCGCAGGATGCCGTCGCTACAATATCTCATCAGCTTCAGCAAACGAGAGAACTTCACAGAAGGTTTGTTTTATTATTTCAACTACATCTGCTTTGGATTCCAGCCAGGGACGTCATTTCAACTTTTTCCAGGGGGCAGCAAAAGTTACTAGCTTGCTATTATTTATTTCGTCGATATGTGCATGCAAGAGATAAATATGTTTATCTATAATTTAGAATATGTTAAAGCTTACGGGGGAGCATATGAATCCTGGAGAAGTTGTGCAGTTATTCTCTGCATACTTCTCTGGTGCTACAATCTAGGATGAATCTAGGCCGCTTCAATCAATCTTCTCCCCTCCACTTAGTCCACCGCCTTCCCACGCAAATCATTGACCACCGATACTTGGTCTTGTGACACCCCATACAGTCGTAATCATCCAACTCTTTGTCTTCCCTGAAGAGTGCAAAATGTGGGGTGTTTTAGAAGCGTCTACTCATCCATACATGGCATGTTATATGTATGGCCCAGTGTAGGAGTTGAATTTGACAAATCTAGCAATGTCTAACTCACCGAAGACGCCATTAAAAGCTCATTGTTGGGACTCAAATGCTTGCAAATTCTGAGAGTCCTTGGAACTAAGCGTCCAGACACCTGTATAATGAGAATAGAGGTAAACTTTTTTGTTTTGTAATTCTCTTCAATCAGAACAAGTGAATAGAATTCATTAAGAAGATGATGTCAACTTTTCGTTACTGACTAAACAATAATATATTTTGATTAATTACAGAGAGAGAGATGCTCATGAAACAGCGTCTGCAGCGGTAGCTGAACTCCAACGAGAATTGGAACTACTCCGACAGGAGATGTCAACGAAGAAGACAAACGGTTATGCAAATGGAGTTGAAGGAGGCGAGGATTGGGTTGACGGTGGCATCTCACCCGACGTTCTCCGATTGGAGGAGCTTCATCAAGATCTGAGTAGGCTGAGGAAAGAGAATAAAGGTAAAAAACATTACCCTCTCTGGTCAATGTCATTATCTTCGGTTACCGTGTCCACCGGCTCAAATTCCATACAGACTGTTGAGCCAGACTGTGAACTGTCATAATTATTCCTTATATATATACAAATTGTGCAAAAATTTATTTCATTGTAACGGTGAATCCTTTTCAGAACTCTCCGAAGCTCGCGAAGAATTGCAAGCTCAAATGCTGACGAGAGGCTTGGAAACTGGTCGATCACTTCTCGGACCGCCCCCACACAGCAGTCTAGCTGCAGAACTCACCGAAATGACCAACGATCAGGTATTTTGACAACCGTGTCTCTTATGCTCACTCGCTTCATTAGTATTAAGAGTTTCTTGTAATTCTAATTAGTCTATAAGTAGCTGTTCGTGTACCAATTAATTTGACGTGTACGATTTAAGGATCTGGCATTGCAAAACCATCAATCAATTTCAAGTTTATTTTGCAGTATTTACTAAAGAAGGCTATTTTCACGAGAGTTGTTACAGAATGCAAAACAAACCAGTGTCCCCACCATTTGAAACTAAAATGCACTTTCAGATTTGATGTTAATTTGCGTCTTCAATATAATATAAATACTTGGTCATTAAAATGGCATATATAAAATATATTTTGACATTTTTCTTATTTATAATACTATCCAAATCATTTTTAATTTATAAACAAAAATAATATTAAAAACTGCGTGAAAAACCGAATCAGAGGCAAACCATTTTTAATATTACCTATCCCATTGACTACAGTCAATTTAGTTGAGAAACGAAGAGTGAAAAAAGCAAATGAAACTGTTTTAAATGTGTCTGGAACAAATCATTTTAGTTCATTGCAAATCTCAATTCTAAACTGGGACCAAATGAGAGGGTTGCTTTGCTTTTTACTATTAATTTTGCTTAATTATAAAATAAATCATTGTTTTAATTATGCATCACTTAATTTAATTTATTAGCATACCATTATGACAGTTATTTGAGAAAATTGGCATTAACAAATTACAACAAAAGGAACACTGATGTATCGTTTTTCCGCTAATTGATTATTGATTTCGGATGGGTTTTAAAATGTATTCATACTACACTCTCCTGATTTGCACAAGGTTGTTATCGGTTGATAAACTGTTTGCTTAATACAGTTGTCATCTTTATAAAAATATTTTCTCTAAGAAAAGAGTTCGCTCTTAAAAGGAAATTTTTATTCATCAAAGTGCAGTGTGTATTCCTTTGAAAACAATACATCAGGAATCCATTGTGTAAAGTATTCATTAAAAATAACATGAATTATAACAATTATCTTATAAAATTAAGAAAATGGTATTTTAACATAACTACTATGGGTAAGGTTTCTCAAATAACTAATACGTGCACATTAATCATTTAATTATCTTAAGGTAGACATTTTTTTACATGCAAATTTATAACCGAGTAACATTATTAACTCGGTCTGCACTGTAACGTTTTTGGGCAACAATCAAGTTATATTGACCGAAAAAGTTCTCCAATGTTTTAATTCATTTGTTGTTAATGAATGTCTTCATAATTTAATATGCATGATGCTCAATAAAATAGTTAAATATGTTTATCAATATTCAAAAAAAGGTATTAATAATGAGAAATATAAATCATTATTGAACTTAAAAAAAGCAGACTAAATGATAAGGAAAATTGCATGTTAGGCATTGTAAGAGTACATAACAAATGAAAATGTCAGACTTGACCATAGATTATGTACTATAACTCTGTTGATAGCAAAGGTTGATCAACGATTTTCAGAAATTAAATTCAGAGTGTCCTATTTTACATGGTGTCTCACGTGTGCCTTTGGATTCTAAAATCTTTTCAAGTATATACAGTTTTCGTTTTCAAGTGATTACGATATGATCCTTAATTACTGTTATAATTTTGAAATTTTTAAAATTGCATGAAGTCGGTGAATATATACATATATCATCAGCGTGCAGTGGATATATATCTATCTCTATCACACAACTTACTTGAGTATAAGCAAGTAAGATACAAGAGCATGCCCTTGTATTTCGTTCGCACCTTTCACTTCACATGATGTTGAGCGAGAGAGAGAGAATTCACTTCACGCGTCTGATATATATATATATATATATATATATTTGTTACACTTTTGAAGCAATTTCAGATGAATACTTTTTCTAAATACGTTTTCCTGAACGCTGGGTAATATGGCCATTAATGTATGTAACATTATATGTCCTGAATATATTTTTGTTGTTACGAGAGGAGGTAATCATCTGCTTGTCGCTTATTTATTTGTATTTTCCAGTTTGATGGTTTTGCACAAGATCAATACAACACCACACAGTATGACAAGGTACGCAACATAAAAAAAAAACAAAACGAGTGCGCATGACGACACCGGTTTGCTTCATTGCATGTCGGGGATAGTTTATCCATTATAGTACACATTGAAACGTATATTAACAACTGATATTATATTTATTATACACATTGCATCGATCATCCAACAGTTAAACCCCTTCACCGTAAACTTTCTTGCTACCAATTCTTGTCCAACTCAACTAGCTCTTTTTTCGACAGATTTGGCGGTTAATTTCTGATAAATCATTCTATAAACTAAAATTGATCACTATGTACCGTGTCTTATGTTAGTATGACTATCATGTTTCTGTTTCAATAATGGAAATCATCTTCAACCTGATCTTAATCACATCTTGAGTCAAAAGGATGATTTTTTGAAATGTGAAAATTTCAAATCAAAACTTTTCTTTCTTTTCATCATAAACATAATTAAAAATATTCTTAATATAAAATTAACACACTGGCTTTATCACTAACGTGACGCGTTTCGCCACTTTAAGAAGCATCTTCAGACTAACCATATCGGAAGGTATTTATATCTAAGGTAAACAACGATTCTAAATCTTAAATTAAAAAAGAAGGATAGAGTGGGTTTTATTCCATTCTACTGGACGTGGGAAAGGGGGTAAGACATAAACACTGATAGACTAGATAGAACGCGTCACGCTAGTAATAAAGCCAGTGGAATAACAAAAGTTACCGAGCATAATTTAATTTAAATGAATTTTCACAAAGTTACCATCGAATCCATAGAATATATCAAAAATATACCTATCGAACACGTGTAGATATGCATTCTTAAAATAAACATAGACTAAAATTTAGCAACAATATATTTTCAAAAATTGTTACAAAATAATTTCAATTTTCATTATGATCAGTTAGCTATTGAACATACTAGATAAAAAGTGGGGAGAGGGAAGGTATTGCAATGGAGATACAGCGAGAAGTGGGAGCCGCCACTGGCATTGAATATTAACTGAAGGAGGTTAATTTAAATTTGCAATCTTCAATTCATTTAATTAATCTTCTATCCTTGCATCAATGGTGTGCTGTGTCTTGTTTTAATAAACCAAAACTTCATTTGTTTTCAAAATACGTAAACTAACTATTTAATTACATTTGTTTTTACTTTTTTCCTTTACTGTCTTATGTCATGGCAATTGACATTCACTAAATATCTCTGTCGAGTAAAGAATCTGGTTTTAATACTGAGCTTTCTTGTTAATCGAGAACCACTTTTTTTTTACAATGTTTTTTCCACTTACACTTAACTTCAAAAACTTCAAGCTTTATATAAACACAGTTTAACCGTAGTATAATATTGATATTATCACGACATTTTCTTTTTGTAATGTATTTGGTGATTGTTAAAACTTATTTTATACTAATAATACATATTCAGTTATATTGGACTTAAATTTACATATTATATTATGTAAATTACTTAATAATTAAAGTTTTGTCTCTATTCAAATAATATTTATTCAAATTTGGATTATTGAGATTCTGTACACTTCCATGTATTTTCTCACTAACGACTCGGGTTTCGGTTTCGGTCAGTTCGAGTCCATTCGTGCGCTCGAATGCCTGAAGATGTCGAAAGGCGAAACCCGGGTCGGTAGTGACAAAATACATGGAAGTGTACAAAATCTCAATAATCCAAATTTGATATTGAAATTCCATCAAGCACCCTCAGTCGATGTCTTAAATTATATTAATATTTATTCTTTGTATTATAATCGTAAAGGGTTTTATTCGCATGTTACATTGTTTAGCACACTGGTTATTTTCAATTTAAAATAAGATCTCTGATAGATAAAAATCGGCTGCATTTTTTGTTAGATTCTGCATGTCAAAACGTTACAAATAATTGTAATGGAAAATGCTAACGAAATTTCTATTAAATTTGTACACTTCCACAATGGACTCGAACTGACAGACTCTGTCAGGTCGAGTCCATTCGTACGCTCGAATGCCAGAAGATGCCGAAAGGCGAAACCCGGGTCGTTAGTGACAAAATACATGGAAGTGTACAAATCTCAATAATCCAAATTTGATATTGAAATTCCATCAAGCACACTCATTCGATGTCTTAAAGAAATTTCTAATTATGATTATAATTTATTTGATTCCCTACATCAAACATGTTCTAACAAAAAACTCGTAAAAGTGCTTAAAGTTATTTCAGCGAGGCACAATGCGAGAAGGGCGAATGCAAGAGATATAAATTTAAGAGAGGGAGAGCCATTGCTATTGAAGCTCTTACGGATTTTCTAGAATTCTAAAAATTTTACCAACAAATTAAATATATAGATTTAGATTTGCTAAATTCATTCATGTATAATATAGTAGTTTCATATATCAGTTGGCATCTGAAGCCTAGCGGTAAGAGGGTTAGCGATCAGAAGGAGTTCAGGTTCAATCCTGAATGAATGTCAAAGAGTATTTGTGATGTATTTTCTCATTGAGTTGGTCTCAAGTGACTTTGTTAAATTTAATTATGAATAAGTGATGATTTCTTTTATTGACAGCTCTATTCTGAACTGTTTTTATATTTCAATATGTCATCTATTAAGTGTTCTGTTTTATTTCGACAGATACAGAAAGCATTAAAGGAGCAGCAAGAGGTGAACGGCCAGCTGAGATGTTACATCGACGGCATTCTCCTCTCGATCGTAGAAAACTACCCACAGCTACTCGAAGTCAAACACAAGTCCACCAAGTCCGCCTCATAGCATAGCTCTACCAAAAATAAATAAATAATATTTAACTCATTGTTAGGTCATCTGTTAGATTATTATCGAATATCTGTTTTAATGGCTGCACGGTGGTGTGCCTGTTCTTTGAAAGAACGTCGAATGTATGGTTTTATTTTAATTTAGAAACAATGGCAATAATGATTTTAGTTGTTTTATAGAAGATATTAACGAGAGTTTGTTAACTGTAGTACATAAATATTGTGGAATTCAAATTGTTACAGCTATTAACGGAAATTGCGTCTTAAAAATTCAGTATTTGATTAAATAATACATCCAACAGCCTAAAAGTAACGGATCTGCTGAATTATTGATCATTATTAAATGGCCCTATCGATGACTCCAAATCGATAGTTTGTCCTGGGCACACATGGAAGGTGTGAATCTACGTAAAGAGTTCGCTATCTAACTATGGATTGCTGGAGCCATGCATGACACAAAGGTTTAAGTCTTGCATGTCCCAGACTCGGTCACAACCAAGTGCCACTTATTCAATGCTAGCGTTCCGATCTGTGGCAATCCATATTTCATACATACGATGACTGTGTACTGAGCTTCGAAAACAGATTGATGCTTAATGTGAATACTTGGGGATGCGCGTTGGACGGGGTGGTCAAACGTGAAACCTAGTTTTGACAGGAGGTAAAATTTATTTTGACAAAATGCAACTTTTAAGGGAGGGAAGGAGGTTTAAAGTATACTTAAATCGTATGGCGTCTATTATGGACTACCCCTTTACCTATCTGATCTTTAGATATTTGATCTCGAAAGATTCGTCAATTAAATACTACAAATACCTAAAAATATTAATAAACAATATTACTGCTCTAACTAAAATTTGATTCGTTTAAATTTTGTACACCATAAGCTTTGTCACCAACAACTCGGGTTTCGTCTTTTGGCATTTAAATTCCATCAAGCACCTTTAGTTGATGTCCTTGATTATTAAAAATAAAATTGATTCTCAGTTCTGCACTATTTTATATGCGATCAGTCAAAAATTGTGTTACAATAACGTCTAGTTCAAAATTTTACCACCTTGTCAATTGGATCACTTACTGTCGTGTAATTTTAAATAATTTACCAATTGCAACAGATGTTGCCGTTTCCTGTTTATGTCACAGGATATTCATTCATAAAACATAACTTCAATTAATTTGTTATTTAGAGATAAATTACTAAATCTCTCTGAAATTAAATTCATTACAGAATGAATAAAACTTGTGCCGTCCAATATACAGCGCTTTAAATATTTTTGATGCTCGTATTGATTCAATTTATTGTAGGTAACGATTATTTATCAATAATTATTTTACTATAATAATAATATTGGTTTCTTAAGTGCAATATTTTTTTTTCCATATAAAAATCATAAACATAATAAAATCTTTTACAATATATTGTCTTCAAACATCAATCCACATAACTTTACATTAATTATACAGAAGTTACCTTTCCACAACAAAATTCTTTGTACTTTTATATAAAAGTGATAATCTATGATTATTAAATCTTACATAGTCTATGATAGGTATAACCATAGCCTATAAAAATTGTTTATGTATCTTTGAAATATTTTTATCTATGGAATTATAAATTTGTCTATTAGACTGCTATTCTGTGTTTGAAATTATTCAACATGTGTTTTTTCCAAGATTTGTATTTTATATTGATTATTAATATTAGATAAAAATTCTGCAATCTAATGATGCTTTTGCATAATAAATACAATGCATGATCTCTGTGATGTATAGGAATAAATAAATTGCCTTGTTTACATTTTTATATATATTCGAAACACTACTAAAAGAATACTGTGAACATGACTTTATGTTTAGTTATAATAATATAAATATTAGATATTTTAACCTTATTATAGGGATCTGAAAATTTTATATTTAGGAAATAACTAATTAATTCACTCGTTTGATAGTTGAACGCACGTAAAGATATTTAAATAGAAAACAGTTTATTATATGGAATGGTGTGTAAAGTATATATATTTAAGCATGTAATATTTTATTTATATTATGTAAACGTAGTAAATTTTTTTCATTTTTGAGAATTATTATTTGATTCTGTACAACCAAATTATTTGCTAAATTTAACTTCACAGTAATTATGGGTCATTACGATTGTTACTCATATCCTATTGTGGTAGAATTTTCTTTCGATGACCTGCTAGAGGTCACACCCCAAAGTCACTATTCCTGTTTTGGCCATTATTTTGCATTTTTTTTTAAATAAATTTTTCGTTCATCTGTGCATTATCAACTGATCAGTTGATAATGCTCGAGATGAGTGAAACTGGTTGTGTAGAAACATGTGGAAGTAGTACAAACAAATTGTGTGTATTTTTAAAATATAATACTTTTCCACCATGAATTAACAGTTTAACACATTAAAAGTAATTACTGAACAATTATTATTGAAATCTATTGTGTGTCTTATTAGCAAATCAAAATTAATGTAACTGATTTAATATATATTTCATTGGATGCTAAATTTAAATCATACTGTCTGTACGAAGCAAATGAAGAAATTAAAAATTCCATTCTATATGCCTATAGAAAGTTTGCCAAATCTTGCAGTTTATTTACCTTCATATATTATCACCATACTGACAGAAATTTGTAGGTAACAAATTTATAGTTCTGAGTAGACAGCAAATGATAGGCTTCTAGCCTTCATATTTTATATTACATACCAAAATATTGATGGATTTATTCTTATCAGACACAAATAAAGTTAGATATTAATAGACAGGGACAATTTACCTACCTGTAAATCTGCCATAGATAATATCTGCATTAATGTGCTTTAGGAATAGTAGGCTAAGCTATTCCAGACAAAGAATTGATATCTACCAACGTTTGTTATTTACCAAATTCTACCAGTAAGGTGACAATATATCTTTGCAAGAAAATACATTTCATAACTCAAATCCTTCTACAATAGACGTTGCATAAATAGCATTATATCATTACAAACCTGTGACAGTTAAGTTAGTTTCAATTTGTCTACATGCGGAATGACCAATAACACTACCACCGGCACTGTTATAACCATTGACCATCTATCTACAAAGAGAAGCTAATATCTTATAAAGATGATATATAAGCTCATGTCATGCTTGTACAAGCAAAAACGCTCTGAGCTACCTGACTTTTTAAACAATGGATCATACTCGAAGTAAAACAATCACAAGTTAATTAGATTGATAAATAAGTGGATAATGAATATACAACAGCAGTCGGGAATGATAATATATCCAGCTGTTGTTTGCATGTACCAGAATTCGTATAAAATTGGTAATTAGATGAAAATGAACACACAGGAATTGTTTGCGATCTCGGATATTAGCTCAATGGTTATAATAAATATATAATGTAAATATATCTTAAGATGTGTGTTGATCATTATTAGAATGAATGGAATATCAATTAAAAAAAAATTACTTAATAGTTGTAATGAATTTTAGGAATATATCCTTATTTATATTATCCCTATATGATAAAGATTGTATATTTTAACATTGTTAATATTAATAATCTACAGCTGCTATTGAATATTTTTGATTGAATCTATCAAAAATGTGAACGGAGACAAATAGTTTTTATGTGTCTTATATTACAATTATTTTTCCCTACCACATTCAATTATTAACCTACTAATTATTTAAAAATGTATAAACGTGGTCCTATTTCTATCCTTTTTAATAAATATATATTATATTGTCCAACTACTTTGTATATTGATTTTTCTTAATAAATTAGATGAAAAATAAACATTATATTTTGTATTAAAATGTGTCTTGTTTCTACTCATATTGTTTCGCATATCAAGACGTTTTGCAATGTTTATACTCATATTGCTGTTTTTTTTTAAAACCACCTCGTTCCAATGCGAAAGCCATATGGACTTCTTATGGTGCATTTCGACAAAACTAGTTGTAAACAGCATTACTCATCAGATTTTAATTCTAAAAAATAGTGAGAAGTTGTGACATTCACAAGAAAAAAGGATCATTAGTAACTTTTAGATCCAGATGTAGTGATCTTATTTATAATTCAAATACTTTTTTTTGCAAGGTTTTTCTTAAATATTTGTATGAATTCATAAGGGAACGTCGTCCTCAATATAAAAGCTCAGTTGAAATGAGTATAGATAAGTAATTCTGCATTTTTTTACTAAGAATCAGATTTATTCACATAAACAGATGAAAACAATACACATCCATATTTCATATTTTAAAACCATGATGAAAAAAGAAATACCTTGTTTCCTTGAATAATATTGTTTTGTTATTCAACTATGATTGCTCCTAATATAAAGTGTATTTAGAAACTATTTTTAGGGGTTAGGAAATGACCAGTATTAGCTAATCGCTCCCCCTATGCCACGTTTTTAAAATAGGATTCGTGAGTAAGCAATGTAATCATCACATACAGACTTTTAACACAGCTCTATAAAAATAAGTGTATAAAGGGTCATATAAATTTTGGGTCAAAATTGAAATTGTTCAATTTCCTCAACAGATTTGAGTGAAAACTGTTTTTATCGAAAACATTATATGGTGACTTGCGTTATGAATCTTTGAAATGCACTCCTGTAAATTCTCATGTTTGCAGATACGGTACTATCCGTAGGGAGTGTCGATATAATAGTGGCCGGGTCAAAATTTTTAAACCTAAAACCAATGTAAAATGATGTTCCCCTTCCAAAAAGGGGTCAATTTATTTTTCTGATTTACATCATTTGGCCGAGATCTGCTCTGTCGTCTATAAAATGAGAACCAATCATTAACTCATTTTCGTATTTTTTGAGGGTTACATCGAGTGGCCAAAACACAGTTGATATTATTGTTACATTATATTGCATTAAAACATATTGAATAATTTAAAAATCAGTCGATAGCACCTCAGTAATTGGGCAGTACTTGGTATAGCTTCACGCAACAGTCTTTTATTTTAATTATTATTGCATATGTCAACCAAATTGGGTGGAACTGTGGATATCGAATTTCATCAACATCAATTTGGGATCGACAATGTCCTGGAACTTATAAAATACAACAAAAATTATTTTTCAAATAATTTGTATCCTCTTTCAATGTAATTACATAAATGGAGAGACAGTTGTGATCATTTTAAATACAAGTAGGTATGTCGTTATACATCACACAGATATGTTGTGTGAATAATGTCACAAACAACAGCATGTACTTTTTTGTTGCGTAATGTTGTGCAACCTAGAAAATTTTAAATAAATGTTATTGACGATTTGTCAAGGACAATCAGCTCTTGTGGAAAACAAGTTTGAAAAAACACTAGTAACAAGTGGGTGTTGGATGCAAAAGGATCACAAATTGGTGATTTTATTATTTAAATATTTCAAATTAAAATCGATATAATTGTAATATTTTGTAAGAACTGTGGACCTTGATTATATACAATTTAAAATAATTGAATAATTTGTCTGTAAAATTACGTGTGTCAGTTGGTTACAAGGAATATTTCACATGTTAATTACTCAGGAAATAAGACAGTGATTAAAACGGCACAGTTGAGATTAACCCGCTTTTACACTGCGGCAAAACTGCAGAAGTCTAGAGCTAATCCAAAATAGTGATTTCGCGCTGACTGAAAATCTATATATATAACGCTTTTTTTGCAGTCTCATGTTTTACCATATAATATATATAATAGCCAAGAGTGCTCTGTAGAAGTTTTATTATTATCACATGTAGGTATGAAATTTTCTCCTTACGTAAGCGTTTGCGGTGTATATAAAATAAAATGTTATGCAATGCACACACAATTCCGACGTACTAGCTACTTTAGACATTCAGTATTTCAATTTCAATACTGTAATCTATGACGGGTAAGGTTATACTAGTCGCATGAAAAAGAACTGGCAAACGTTACAAGATTCAATCTCATTAAATGATTTCTTTCATTACGAAACTATTATCTATGGTAGTATTGCACATATGTTATTTCTCTTCGATCCTTAATATACAAATATTAGACATTAGTAGTCTATGATACGTGTAGTATTAATTTATTGCTTACATGATAAAGTGGGGGTAGATTCTCGCCGCCGTCATCAATCAAACGTTGCAGTCCTTCACTATCATTTCCACTGACATCTTGCTCCAGCAATACACCGTCGTAAACCATTTCAGATCCTCCAACATCGTACTGTTCCGCAGACTTATCATCAAAGCCACTCGTTATAAAATCTGTCTCTTGAACGATCACTCTATTGTTATTAGTCACATTTAAAATATTGTCCCTAGACACCGCCATTTCGAGTGGTTCGCTCTGTTGATATTTTCCATTGGCGTCATAATCTTTCACGCCACTGTATTTACTTTTGTCAGCATTGCACAGTCCGCAGTGCGACCATTCGGTCTCTTTCTTTTGGTTGTAAAGCATAAGACGCTCCCGCGATAGAATCACTTTGTCTCTGGCGATTTGCTGCTCTCGGGCATTGAGGGTGATGGCCTGCTCTTGCATCCTCTTCAGTCTCTCTTCATATCTCTGCTGAGCGAATTTGGCTTCTGATATTCGTCTTTCGGCGTTTGCGTGTTTCGCCAGAGCCGAGCGCGTCAACAGGTCTAATTCTTGACTTCTAAAATAATTTGAAGAAAAAATTACATGGTCAGTATTTAGTTCCACAAAAATTATAGGGTATAATCAAAAGCTATTTCAGCTTTACGCCATAGTCAGAACCATTATAAGAAGCTCACATAATTATTCCTAATCATTAGACCTTGAAGGTATTTGCTTCTAAAATTAATGAAAAATGTTGTGTATGTTTATTTCTAGTTAAAACGTAAAATAAAGTTACTGCAATTTATATTTGGGTTAAACTAAAAATGTTAGAGTAGCTGAGATTATATTTAATCGTATTTTTTTTAAATTAGTATAATACATAAATATAGACTAAAACCAGTTTAAAGATAGTTCTGACGATTCAACATTATCTTCTTGTGAGATTAAATATTTTGCTTTTTTGCCATATTACCATTACATTATGAAAAGACCTCGCAAGTCTCCTCTACACGAGAGAGAGACGGCCTCTACCTCAGAAGGAGATAGTGCTATAGGGAGGGGAAATGGAAGCAAGGGTCTTCATTCACAAAGTCGCGTTCGGTTTGTACGTGTATGCCCACCCGGGGTCTACACATTTATTCGCACAATTATTAAAAACAACACAAATGAATTTTAGCGGTAAGGTGAAAGGAAAATTACGCAATTCCAATTAACAAGTCCCTCGACCACTATGCGAGGGAACGGGCGGCGCTTGGATCCTGATGGGAAGCCAGCCTAGGCAACCAGTGTCTCCGCCTTATCTGTGAGCCGTTACGCGGCTTTACTATTGAATTTACTGTTGCGTAATTTACAAACACTCACAGCACGTGCACGGCGCGACTACGAGACCTGGTTTCGGTGGACTGAATCCCCGAAGGGCGGAACAACCACTCCTTGTAAAAAAACTCTGGCCTATAGTCGGATCGCACACGTATACACGGAAATCTGGTTTTATGGACCGACTTCAATACCGGGCGTCGAATACCCCAGCGAATGGTTACGCCACTGGCTGTTACACGTACTGAGGTCGCACAATAAATTTACGCTCGAGAATAGCACTCCAACTCGGCGGGAGTCTCCACTTTGTTTCGCGATTCACTTTCGGCTACAAAATGGCGTACAGTCGAAGGCGTGTCTGCGAAACCACTTCTTAAGATCCTTAGACCACCCAGCGATTCCACGAAGAAGGTGTTTCCCGTTCGCCACTCAAATGTCCACTGACACTAGCCAATTGCAGCTGTCTTTATACCTGTCACTGGACCAATGTAGCAGGTTACTGTCTGGTTGGTTCTGAGTCGATACCAGCAGGCGCGGATCTGGCTTTTGATAGGTGGTATCTTGCCATGAAGGTAGTTTCGTTCTATAGAAGCGTGCGGGTGTCCATTCGTGGTACATTGAAGAAATAAAATCGCATACCCAAACATTGGGGTCGCGTCAATTAGTAAATACCAATTAAATCAAGAAAAAATACCCTTAAAGTTAGAAGGCTCCCTCATGTCTAAAGAAGAGTGTGTCATGCCCCTCCCCCGATGCTTGTATCACATAGATTGCGACATTCATTTGAATTACTTCAATAAATTAAAAGAAAATACTAGCCTAGACAATATTTTCATTTCATTCTGCTGAAGTTTTTGCTGTTCCAACAATATATTCCTTTTGCTTTCTTTCACCTCTTCCATCTCATTTTCCAAGCTCTGTTTCAAAGCCTTAATAAATGACAAACCGAAATTAATGATCAATGAATTCAATTTAATAGCATACATCTATTCATAATTCCCAATAGAATATATTATCATAATATTTAATTTTCTCTACCTGAGATTGAGCTTTCAGGTTTTCTAAAGTAATTTTTTCACTAGTCACAGTTTGTTTGTCTGTCTCGAGCTGTTTCAGTTTTTCAGCAACAGTTTTTTCCATGTCAGATTTGGACACTTCAGTGTTTTGAAGATTTTTCTACAAGCAAAGAAAACACAAAATCGGAAACAGTTCGCCAGATTTGACATTATCATTAAAAAAGTATCTGATATATTTTCAACCGTATGTTGGGTATTTTTTCAGGAGTACGGTATGCTTAAAATAATACCACATTTTACTTATTAATAATTTATGACAGAGGGTTAAAGGCAGTTATTGTAGGTGAGTGAGAATAGAAAAGCCATTCAGAAATCCACTTCATCAATAACTCATAATGTGACCTACTCTGATTGCATCACAAATTGACTCACATTGATTATCTCTTTGTCCTTCTCCATAATTGCATGCATTATTTCTGATTCCTTTTTGAAAGCATCCCGCTCCATTTCTAGTGCTATCTCTTTCTTTTTGAGATTCATTTTATCTTCTTCAATTATCTGAAACATCAAAAATAGCATATTGTTAGTCGATAAAAATGCACAATGTATCTACACCTGTTTGGTGAATTGTGTCACTGGTAAATAAGTAAGATTTTTTTATTTATTAACAGACTATGCAGCTTGACATTCAATTTCGCTCACACGAGTTCATATCTCTGGGACAGCTTTAAATGTAAGATAATTTAGCAAGTAAATCAAAAACCACAGATTGACTGCAAGGAATAAGAATGTTCAGCATAGGCCCTTAACAAATTACAAAGTGACAGATGTACGACTTCAAATAGTAACATACAGCTTATTTATATTGGTGGATAATCATTACCTCCGTTTGCTGACGCAATCTATCTTCAAGGGCTTTCAGTGTCAATTTCATATCATGAGATTCACTTTCAAACGCAATTCGCTGTCTTTCCAAGCTTTCTAACATATCTGAAAATGGCATAAATGAAAACTGAATTAAATTGCATACTCTAACCAAACTAGTGCTGAGAATACTAGAATTATTAACAATTTTGTGTATTGTGACACTGAATGACATACTGAACACTTTGTACATTTAAATTGAAGATTCAGATTTTAATTAACAAACAAAATCGACATTCAGTGAACCACGGAGGCTAAGGCTCTGAAAATATTTACAGCAGGAATGAACCTATTGGTAATTTTCAGATCTTGGATTGTAAAAATGTTTTCAGTGAATACATACGGTGGAGTTGATCCTCCTTAACATTCAACGCTCGTTCCTTTTGTAAAATATCAGAGCTAGTTTTACTGTCCATTTTTTCCAGAAAGCTGGAGCAGATTTCATTATTCCTCTCCACATCTTCCATTATTATTTTTAACTTTTGAGAATAGTCCGTAGCATCTTTTATTGTTGACTGCTCCAACAGCAATGTTTCCCTGAGTTACAGGAGATATATAGTAACATAAATATTGAAAGAAAATTTTTCCAAGAGTAAAAGGATTAATCTTAGACTTTCTAAGGGCAGTGGGGTTTTTTACATGCAAAAAGGATTAAAAAATATTTAAAAAAAAAAACGACTTTATCGAAAAAAAACTGTGCAGCAAAATTTATGAAAAACGCAAGAAAAGTAAGATAATATAGGCGCTCGAAAATTCACAATGTTACGGAAATAACAGTCGCAAAACAGAAAAAATCAAATATTCAAACTAAAACACACTATAATAACTCAAATCACTATATAAAACCTTCAAAATACATAAAAACTTCGATAAACCGCAAGAAAAGTATGATATTGTGGTCGCTTGAAAATCCACAATTTACAATAAATGAACTTGTTCGAATTAATTTAAGACATCGACTGAGGGTGCTTGATGGAATTTCAATTTTTAAATTTGGATTATTGAGATTTTGTACACTTCCATGTATTTTGTCACTAACGACCCGGGTTTCGCCTTTCGGCATCTTCAGGCATTCGAGCACACGAATGGACTCGAACTGAGAGACAGTAAACAGTGTCTAACGCTTATATAGAAGATACAAATGCGACAAATATCATTTACGAGGCAATACATTATACGTCTGAGAGTCACACCGATACCTGAGTTAAAATTTCGGAAATCGTCCTAATCCTTATTTTGTAAACACCATATTACCAGAGTGGCGATTGCCGAAGGCGAATTGCCGCTTTTCAACTTCTTTTAGAAATACCAGTGATTTTACAATTATAATAGTATTGTGGGTTTTGACGGGATGTAATTCGACGAATGGGCAAATATATACAATCATTCCACATTTAGTGAAATCTGTTAGGTGTTTCAACTTATCGGATATAATAGCGGAGAATTAGGAAGGTTCAGCTGCTCATTCAAGATTGGTAAGGAGTATAACTGGCCTCTATTAATTTCTAAAATTTCCTGATAAAATAATTTATGATCCCCCATGTTTTTATGCAACAGTTTAACCCCATCATCCGCATTAAACGTATGGTTCTCCATTAGCAAGTGATTTGCGAATGTCGAAGTTTCTT
The DNA here is from genome assembly GCA_022494535.1 of Himalopsyche phryganea. NCBI lineage: Eukaryota > Metazoa > Arthropoda > Insecta > Trichoptera > Rhyacophilidae > Himalopsyche > Himalopsyche phryganea. The sequence goes on along the minus strand of JAGVSL010000116.1, from coordinate 651,012 downwards.
TTTTTTAATCTAAAGGCAGCTAAATGTTCTGATACCCTTATATCTAATGTACGTGTGGTTTTACCCACATAGAAATGTTGGCAATCATTGCATTGTAATTTATAAATACCAGATTTGTTCTTAAAGTTTACTCTATCTTTATTGTTAATAAGTAATTTGCCTAGAGAGTTTTTGCAATAGAACGCCGGTCTAACACTATCAGCGAGTTGTTTTTTAATTTTAAAGCTTGTGCAACCTAAATAACTTATTCTATGCCAGATTCTAGGGCGGTCTATGTCTTTAGACAAGTTCCCGAAATATAGCATCTTTTCTGCTAATTTACGTTGTTTTTTTGATACAAGAGTATCTATAAGAGACGCCTCATAGCCATTATTAATGGCAATTTGTTTAATAATGTTTAGTTCGTTTTCAAAATTAAATTTATTTAGAGGTATAGTGACTAATCTGTGAACCTGAGAATGGAAAGCAGCCAATTTATATGAGAAAGGATGGTCTGACTTAAAATGGATCGCGGCTTCTGAAAACGTCTGTTTTCGGTAAATTTTAAATTCATGAATGGAGTTTTTAATATCAATATTAAGGTCAAGGAAATTTATATTCTTGCCCCCTACTTCTAGAGTGAATTGAATTTTATCATCTAGTGAGTTAAGAAAATTATGAAGGTTAGAAACTTGTCTCTCAGTTCCATTGAATAGACAAAGGATGTCATCTACGTAACGGAACCAATAAACTACGTTTCTAACTTCTGTTTTATTGCTAAAAATAAGGTTTTCTAAATGGTTCATGTAAAATTCTGCTAATAGTGGTGACAAACAACTTCCCATTGCAAGGCCTTCGGTTTGTTCATAGAATCTATTATCAAATTGAAAATAGTTCTGGTCAACGCAAACGTCTAATATATTAAGTAATTCCGTAGTAATGACAGGATTAACTCTACGCGTATTAAGGGTATCTTTGACGATTTGTTTACATTTGTTTACAGGTACATTAGTGAATAAGCTAACAACGTCAAAAGAAATTAATTTGGCGTTTAACGGAATGTTATAATTTTTAATTTTATCTACTAACTCTAATGAATTTTTAATACTATACAATGGCTTGAATTTACTGTGATTGCGGATGAGAGAGTTAGCTCTTTTGGAAAGTTTATACGCTGGAGCATTCATATATGAAACTACCGGTCGAATTGGTATTGAATCCTTGTGAATTTTCGGTAGTGTAGCAAACATATTTGTTCTCGCATCCTTAAGAAAGATTACTTAAACAGCAACAAAAATTACAATAAGTTTAATGAGGAGTTGGCTACTCTTAAAAATATTAAAACTAAAATTAAAGATAATGATATCATTGTCACAAAGGCGGACAAAGGAAATACCACGGTCCTGTTAACGCGAAAAGACTATGTTGATAAGTTTAATAATTTTCTCGATAATAACGATATAGTCGAATTGAAAAAAGATCCTACATTAAAATTTAATAAAAATATTAAAGAGGTTATAAATAGTTGTAGCATTACAATCAACCCTAAGGATTTGTCCTTTTTATCTACTAGAAATCCACAAGCCCCCAAATTTTATGGGCTACCGAAAATTCACAAGTCAGTCCATCCTTTCTCATATAAATTGGCTGCTTTCCATTCTCAGGTTCACAGATTAGTCACTATACCTCTAAATAAATTTAATTTTGAAAACGAACTAAACATTATTAAACAAATTGCCATTAATAATGGCTATGAGGCGTCTCTTATAGATACTCTTGTATCAAAAAAACAACGTAAATTAGCAGAAAAGATGCTATATTTCGGGAACTTGTCTAAAGACATAGACCGCCCTAGAATCTGGCATAGAATAAGTTATTTAGGTTGCACAAGCTTTAAAATTAAAAAACAACTCGCTGATAGTGTTAGACCGGCGTTCTATTGCAAAAACTCTCTAGGCAAATTACTTATTAACAATAAAGATAGAGTAAACTTTAAGAACAAATCTGGTATTTATAAATTACAATGCAATGATTGCCAACATTTCTATGTGGGTAAAACCACACGTACATTAGATATAAGGGTATCAGAACATTTAGCTGCCTTTAGATTAAAAAAAAGAAACTTCGACATTCGCAAATCACTTGCTAATGGAGAACCATACGTTTAATGCGGATGATGGGGTTAAACTGTTGCATAAAAACATGGGGGATCATAAATTATTTTATCAGGAAATTTTAGAAATTAATAGAGGCCAGTTATACTCCTTACCAATCTTGAATGTGCAGCTGAACCTTCCTAATTCTCCGCTATTATATCCGATAAGTTGAAACACCTAACAGATTTCACTAAATGTGGAATGATTGTATATATTTGCCCATTCGTCGAATTACATCCCGTCAAAACCCACAATACTATTATAATTGTAAAATCACTGGTATTTCTAAAAGAAGTTGAAAAGCGGCAATTCGCCTTCGGCAATCGCCACTCTGGTAATATGGTGTTTACAAAATAAGGATTAGGACGATTTCCGAAATTTTAACTCAGGTATCGGTGTGACTCTCAGACGTATAATGTATTGCCTCGTAAATGATATTTGTCGCATTTGTATCTTCTATATAAGCGTTAGACACTGTTTACTGTCTCTCAGTTCGAGTCCATTCGTGTGCTCGAATGCCTGAAGATGCCGAAAGGCGAAACCCGGGTCGTTAGTGACAAAATACATGGAAGTGTACAAAATCTCAATAATCCAAATTTGAACTTGTTCGAGCTTGTCCGTGTGACTTCATAGCAGTATCATGTGAATTACGAAAAAGTTTAATATCGTCAAAGATAAAGTCATGAACTATTTTGAAATATTTTTTAATGGTCGAAAATGTACTTACAAATAGCCATAGACGACATTTCAATACATTTTCTAGCCTATCGTCCATACTCTCTCAAGGATAAGAAATGAAGACATGAAATAAGTATTTTCACTTTATACCTTGCTTAAAAATAGAGGTTGAGTAACTGAATAACAAGCAGTTCTCACACAACAACTTCTGTTGAGGTACGCTCCATTAGAAGTCAAAAGAAGAGGAATAAAAAAAATTATAAAGAAACGCAAAAAAATTATTTCAAATAATTGCAAATGAATAAAATTTTAATAACGAACAAATGTCTCGATGAAGGTACATAGTTATGGAAGAAACAACCTACTACACATATCACAAAAAATCACTTGTTATCATTTGCTGGAGAAGAGTATTAGAAAACTAGTGTATCGATCAAGGTGAAGAAGCTAAGTGGAGGAAGCCAAAACTTACTCCAGGAATTGATAATTATAGTTATGTATCAATTGACCAAAAGTAGATTAAATTTACCTGATGTTCTGAATGACTAAACGATGTTGCTCCTGAAGAATTGCAATGTCGCTTTGATGTTTTTTCTCCATCATCTCCCGGTCTGATGCTTGTTTTGCAAGAATATCCTGTATTCTGTCATCACTTTGAGTGAATACTTTTAAATTTTCTTCTTCCAATTTCTCTATTCTCTTGGTGAAGTAATTAGACATCTTATCGTTTTCAGTTTTTAGCCGCTCTTCGACTTGCTGCAGTGATTCATCAACGATTTGTATCTGCTTTCTGAAAGATCCATACAAAATAAATAACAGATATAAACATATTGGATATATTCAATGCTAAATGATTAACTTCATTTGTACCTGTATGAGGTCTCCAGCAAGTCCATTTCTTTGCTGTGGTTCTCTCGTAGATTTTCAATCATCTGTTCTAATTGCTCTCTTTCTGTTTGTTTAATTTTCAAGTTGCCGACAAATCTAGATTCGTCTCTATCGTCGTCATCATTGATTGATTTCTCGTTGAAGGGATTCAAGTCTGTGTCATTAGGTGAAGGCGTCGGCTTCAATAGAGACTGAAGAAAAAGAATAACTCCTCATGGTATAAGTAATATAGGTGAGCTGGGAAAAAAAATAACATTCACTGTTTTTTCTTTGTCAATATCACGGCATGTTGGTTGAGTTACGATTTACTTTGTTAACAACAGTGTTTTGAAGTAATAATAAAAATTTTGATCAGTTTTAAAAAGTAAAATACAAATGTTTCCTTTCCAGAAAGGAATTTTAATATCGAATTCATCATTGGCTGAATTATTTCATTATTTGCGAACAAAATACGACTTCATTATTAAAAAACTGGGGCTTTATATAGTGTAGGTGCAATAGCTTCTAAAGAAAATTGCATGACATGGACATCAGTGAACCAAGTATCGAAGGAAGGAACAAACCCTCTGCGAAATTTTTAGAAAAGAATGTGATAATATCGAAGTACCTGAAAATGTGTAACTATTATTCTAAAAGTTGTTCTAAATATTTGTTTTTTAATTAAATCCAAAAATATTTCAATTTTCGACCACAAAAAAATTCATGCCTTACGATGAATTTCCAAACAACTCAAATATACGCTGACATTACATATTTTACAAAGACAGCAAACCAGCTCACCTATACCACTTACACGGTGATCCTTCGCTAAGTTGGTCAAAGTCATTGTAACCAATCAGAATCACATACAGCATGCAAAATGTCATCATTTCAATCAATGTGAACATTTGATGTACGCTGATTAATTTATAGCTGTAATAGGACAGTAATAATTATTATTATTAAGTCCTTTCCACTACCTGAATATGTTTATTGATTCGCTGTTGATGTTGCTGAATAACTGTCTGCAGTTGAGCTCGATGATCGGCCTGTCCTTGTAGCATGCTGTCTACCTGCTGACGTTGAGCTGTCACCACCTCACGTTGGACTCGCTGTGTTTCTTCCTGTCTCTCTGTAGTATTATCGACAATATTTAATTTACAATGGTTGGGCCTACTTTCAAACAAATATTAAAATCTCTGCATAGTTTAGATAAAATGAACCTAACTGAATTATTTCTAACTTTTATACTTAATATAATAATAATAACAGTTTGAAATATTCACCCAATAAATTTATGTTTACTTAAAAAAACTTACGACGCAAAGCGGCCAATCTTTCTTCTTGCGCTTTCAATTGTAGAGCCACCATCAACTGAGATTCTTGTTGCTGCAAACAGATGGCAGCACTCTGCTGCCCAATATCATTTCCACCAATCAGGTTTAAATTTGATGAAACATTAAACATGTCAGATTCAATAAGACTTGGTTTGCTGGAAATAACTTCACTAACTTTATTAACTTGTTCATTTGAAGTGAAATGCCGGTCATCTTGTTTGTTGTTATCTTCTGCATTTGGTAATTCTTGTTGTTGCATTTTAATATCTACAACTTTTACTTTTTCTTTAAGGTTTGTCTCTGGTTTCTTCAGCCAATCAGACTTATTTCCTGGTTGTTCTTTTTTATCTTGCAACACATCTATGACGTCATCATCATCATCAGGGAAAATTCCCAACCAATCCGCATTACCTCGTTGTCTCTTTGTTGGAACTCTTTCTCTTTTCGGTGACTTAATTAAGCCTTTACCTGAATCAATCTTCATTGCTTTTGATTTGGGTTCTTGCAGTTTATTATCTGATTTTGGTTTAGGCTTAAAATCATTTTCTTTATTTGGTAAACCTGATACGCTTGGAGAATATCCAACGGAAGACCCTGTAAAATTTTTTTCTTTAACTGGCAGCATTACGGTTGAATTTGGTGTCTCAGGCCTTTTTGATTGAGTATTTGCTGATTTTCCTAAGACTTCATCAAATACAGATGATTTTTTCATTGATTTATCAGAGCCCTTGTTTACGCTTGTTTCGGTATCAGATAAACCCAAATCATCTAAAAAATTCAAGCTATCGGGGAAGCTGGATCTTGATACTGTTGGGTTTGCTTGAATTTTGGTTCCAAATCCTATGTCTTTGCTTACTTTTCCTGTTACATTTTTAACATTACTTTCTACAATCGCTTTCGTTTCAACTTCTTCAGCAGGTGGTGATTTTGTATCAGTCAGCCCAAGCCAATCTCCACTTGATAGATTTTTATTTGATTTAGTTGTTTGTTCAGTATCCTCTTTTGGGGTTTCTGATTCCAAGCCGAATAGATTACTTTTTTTCTTACTGAGGTTTACAGCTTTGGCTGGACTACTTTTATCCCCAGATTTGGGCTTGTCATCATTAAAAAAACTATCATTGCTGTTATCACTCAGTAAATCCCCTAGTGGATCATCTAAGTCGAAGTCTACATTTCTATTCATTCTGTTTTGAAAATGTGAAAGTGTAAAAAAAAAATCCCACTGGGAATAGTCCTTTGCCGGGTTTTGTATTTGTATAATATGGTTGCCATAGCAATAAACATTCTAGCCAACATTGCAAAGTATACAATTAATTTCATTCAAAAAAGATGAATTATACAAAAATTCCCACATAATTTTAGAATTAAAATTAGTTACGTAATTAAAAGTCAAATAAGTTCTTATATTGCAGGAAGGGAAGAGTGAAAGAGTAATTTATTTAAATCTCCAAATATTTTAGTTACAATGTTACCATACATAAGCATTGTTAATTTATTTCTCTCTACGAAAATTAATCTACGGATTGAAAATTTCATAAAGGCAAAAAGAATAATCTCTTTTTTCCCCACTTAAATTATATTGGATAATTTTACTTCAATAATATTTCTAAAAGGTGGAAAGTGGGAGCAGTGAAGACGGGTGGCTGAAAAGTTATAGTCCCGTCACGCTAAAGAAAAAAATCAAATTAAATTAATTCCATATAACATATAGTTAATAAAAAAATACATTGGTTATTAAAAAAGATATTTTTATGTGTAATGAAAATATAATTTTCATTAACAATAATATTTTTAATAACTTACACAGTATACTTTATCGTAATATTATCCTTATCGAGGTATATTTAACATTGCAAATAATATGTTTGATATCATTTGTATATTTTTACCACAACATAAAATGAAATTAGGTACATTTTTCTTTACCTAATTATCTGGTTAAAAAAATGTATAATGCAGCAGTGGTGCCAACACTCAGAAAGTTTCAAACAACTGACACATGAAAATTGACGTAAATATTATTGTCATCGTCTCAGTTATATTTCATTACTAAACTTGCTAGTCCTGAGTCAATTTTATCATTGATTTAACAGATATCATTTTAGTTAACATTCTGCGTGATTTCTTTGCTACACTGTTGCTATCGTAGTATTCCTTGTGTTAATTGTAAATTTAACCATAAAAAATATAATTGAACCATGACTTCTCATATTTCGGCGCCCGATACATCCGAGAACTGTGATCCGAACTCTTCCGCGACACCCCAGTTGTCAGAAAACTCGATCAAGCCGGCCGAAGTTGCGACTGAAAGTGAAATTACCAAAGTTGTGGAAAACAAAGAAACTATTTCCGATGATCCCATGAGTGACAAAAAAGAGAGCAGTCCTGCTGAGCAAGTAGAATTCAAAGTTATATTCAATAAAAACAAATACGATATCGTCTTCGGTTGGGACCAAACAATTAAGGAGTTGAAAATACATCTCGAAAGCATCATTGGTGTGGCTCAGAATGCCCAAAAATTACTTATAAAAGGAATGGCAAAGGATGAAATGACATTGCGAAAAGCTGGTGTTGTAAAAGGTGGCAAAGTGATGGCTGTAGGTTCAAAGATGAATGATATCCTCGCGGTAACAAACTGCAAACAGGTACACACTTCCCTGAAAACTATATATATGTTTAATTATGCAGAAAAGCATCAGTCCACTGTTCATAAAAAATGTGTTGAAATGTTTATTCTACTTTCTGTATATTCACACCTAATTCATAACCTAGAAAATAACCTTCAAATTACTCAAATGAAAAGCTTGTATAGGGTGCATACATTTCTAAACTTTAAATCTCCCTTTCTCAAGTACTGATTTGTGTGGATTGTTGCTTTTCGTGATAACCAAAATATATCTTGTTTTCTCGTTTGTCATGCCCCCATAACTATTCTTGATTTTGTTCTTAAATGTATTTTACAAAATATGGATTGATCACGCTAACTTTATAATTTGATCCATTTACTAGTACAGCAACATATTGTATCTATTGTGAATTACCATTCTCATATATTCTGTTGAATTAATATTTCTTCAGAAATGGATACTGCACTATCAGTGATTTTTGGCAGTCACATTTTTATAATTATTTGTTTCAAATGAACTTTGTAAAGAGGTTAAAATTTGGAAACAAATCTGTTGCCATATAATATTGAGCGTTAAAATATAAATCATTTCGGTTTGACTACTTTCCTTGAATCACCGTCAATAGAGAACCACATGATAACAGGTGCACATTCAGTAAAGATCTAAGACCAAAAAGCTTTAAGGTAATTATTTGAAAGTAACAATGAATTCGGCGTCCGTGGCGCAGTTGGTAGCATGGTTGGCTACGGTTACGGTTGTGTCGAGTTCAATTCCCGGTGCGGACGGTTTTTATAAATTGAATCTTTCAATCGATTTATGTATTTCTGTTCGTAGTCTGAGTGTTTCTGATGTCTAAAACTCCCTCCCACCTATTCGATCCTCAAAGGGCGTAGCGAGAGCGATTAGCTGACCACTAGTCCTGTCCTAGCCCTATCCTTCTATCCCTACTCTCTTCGAAAAAAGAGAGTTTGGGCAACTGAATAACATGCAGTTCTCATAGAAAAATTCTGTTAAGATACCTCCATTAGGAGACCATATGCTCCATATTAGGTGCGGATGGATAAAATAAACAATGAATTATTTCACTTGCATTTTTAAATTCTAAAAAATTATTCACTACTTGATATATAAGTAATATTCTTCCCAAATTGACCCATAAAAAAGTGTTTTTATATTTTTGTAGTAGTAAAAATTATCAAAACATTCGAAAAATCTAATTTAGTAAAAAAATAACCAACTAATCAAATGGTTCAAATTTACGAAAGTGTAATCAATTCATCATTATCAACATATCATTATTTTGTTTTATTTGAGCTTTTTCTAAAATTAATTTAGCACATGTGGGATATTGACACCACATGTGCACTTGAGATAGTGTTTTTTTTTTCATACATAAAAATTAGGATCATATTGCATTTTAAATAATGTAATATGATTCTTAATTACAAAAAGTGTTTAGTAATCATTTTATTAATTAAATATTATAAAGGCATTAATGTATGTGATGTTTATATTACCTTTCACCTATCGAATCCTAAAAACGGGCAAAAGAAGAAAAATTAACTACTCATTCTTTCCTAATCTTATCCTATCCTTACTGTTCGAAAAAAGGGGTTAAGTGACTGTACTCTTGAGCCAATTTTTATTGCACAACTTCTGTTGAGATATTCCATTAGGAATCCATCTGCTACACATGTTATCTATGTAAGTTTACCTGTTTAGTTTTACAAAAAGTAAATCAATATTCAACATAAATCAACATATATAAAAGTGATAACTGTGTTTGCAATCAAAACCAATCCATCTACCTTTTGAACTTCAAACAAACTATAATGCGGTCTACAAACTGTTCATCTACACATCGCCCTAGATTCAAATTTATACAGAGCATGCATTTGAAAATAAAAGTTCTTTGATCATTTCAATAAATCACCGCTCTATTTTCTCACTTAGCAATTGCTGACGGAGGAAAAGATTGCCGCTTCGAGTAGCACCAAGGAGCCTCTGTGCGAGCAAAAAAATCATCGGAAGGTTTTAGATAAAGGCATCCCTCCCGATGTTATGGCCGGAATCAAAGGAAAAAAGGTCGGTATCTTTTCAATTACCATTTAAATAACAGCGGAGTTTACTGCTTCTCAAATTATTATTGAATTATTAATCTTAATATGTAAAACTTCTATTGAATGAAATTGATTGCATACTGAAAGATTATGAAATCATCCATTGTGGCCAAATTTTATGCAGCAATAATAACATCCTAAAGCCGAAGGAGACATTCAAAATTTGTTTATATTTTTATTAAATTTTTTGTCTGATGGTACAATATTTTGATCTAACCAAAAGATATACCCTATTTCTACTAATATAGCAAATGGTATATCGTCACCCAAAAGCAAAAAGGCACTTTAAGTATTGAGATAAATATATTAAACCTGTTTATAGTTTTCAATTCATAATATTTAAGTTAAAACAAATATATTTTACCATACATGAATGAATTTACAAATATACAAGTAATTTTTTTTTTTCTTTTTTCAATTATTATTTCATAGGCCGTTTTTTGCAAATTTCTTTTTGCCTATCTATGTCATAAGTGCCCTTTTGCTCTTTTGGTGGCGACGCTATGGTGTATACCGCTATGGCTATATATGACAGACCTGAAAAAATTTCATCTATTCACTAATCAGAAGCCCTGTCAGTGCGTCTGTGACCCGCGTCTTAAATTAATAGTATCGTTATATAATATAGTTATATTACTTTCGCTTTTTTGTAGGAGCCTCTACCCCCAGTTCCACTAAGTGGAATGCTGAATAAGTATGGCGGAAAAGTGCGACTCACCTTTAAAGTGGAACAGGACGAACTTTGGCTAGGCACAAAAGAAAGAACAGATAAATTGGCCCTTACATCAATCAGAGGTGAGATAATGTTCGCATATACCATTTTTATATTTACATTCCTAAATAAATTTTGTGTTATGCCTCGGAAATGCTTGTTACTTAAGACAAGGCAGTTTTCAACAAACATGCCACTTATATGCTTCCCTTGTTATGCCTAATTTGTAAAAATAAACAACTGAAAACTGTTCTTTCTTTGTCACAGGAATAACATCAGAACCCATCAAAGAACACGAACAATATCATATCATGGTAAGAATTTTTTACTATTGATTAAAATGTGAAAAAAGAAAATATGCCATAGCAAATATGTTTGTGCTGAATTTTTCGATGGATTGTGATTGTTGCATATAATATCTAGTGACATTTATGAGTTCTAATATTGATGTTAAAAAATATGTATTTACATTTTTTGAAGATTACTAATGTAAGCTCGTGGCATTGCTGTGGCAAGAGTTGCCACATGAGACATTATTGTCTTTATTCGCAGCTCCGAATTGCACATGTAATTTTGAGCAAAAAGCCATATCAGTGTTATTTTTTTTAACTTACAGCATTTTAAATATAAAGCAGTATTATGTAACTGTTTTGTCATGTTTCAGGCTTTACAATTGGGGCCCACGGACGCTTCCAAGTATTGGGTGTACTGGGTGCCGGCGCAGTACGTAGAAGCCATCAAAGATGCGGTGCTAGGAAAATGGCAACTGTTTTAATAACCCGTATATACGATCGGCTATTTATATTATTATTTTACTGTCCCACAGATTCTGCCTTTCAAATATTTAAAATGCATTATGCAACATATTTAGTAATTAAATTACTAATGATACTTCAAAACATGCAAAATTGGAGTCTCATGTTTGCGGATACTAAAATACTTTATATTTGCATTTCTCTTAAGTACAGTGCTATAGCCCCTACTGACGTTCTAGCCTTCCCGGTACAATGGTCTCTAAAAATTTAAAGATCCATTTGACAATTTAATTAGTTATTCTCTTTTTGATTATTTTATTATATTGCATATGCTTTTATTATGGTATATTCTCGAATTTAAATAATTATTGACAATTCAGAAATTTGAACTGTCAGTTTCTTCATAATAATATACAATTTTACTTTCTTCTTGTCCTACACTATGTGAAAAAATGGTTGAATGCACTTGTCAATCTCTGCTTTCTTCAAGGTCTTACCATCAACCATTAGTACTGCCAAATATATCCGATTGAATATTTGACTGTCAGAATGCTGATATCCCAGAGGGAGGAAAGCTTTTGGATATCCCAAGGCATCTTCAGCATATTTCATACGTAACCAGGAAAATTGTCATTTCCTTTACTTATTAACATACAATGTGATTTCTAAATTAACGTAATTGTTGTGATAAGTATATGTAATATTGAGATAGTATGTTGATTTATTGAACACAGGTGCAAAACTTTGCAGCTCTTCACTCGTAAACATGGTGCAATTCAATCTCTCTGGTCTGTGTAATTTTTTGCAGATTCAGCGTGCAGGATTTATGTCGGTAGCGGGCTATTTAAAGTGACCCATTTCTATAATTATAATTTGTTGATGTTGTAAAAGATTTTATATCGTCGTTTTATTTAAACGCATTTAAGATGGATAATCTTTTTTTTTTTTTTTTACATATTTTCATAAAAATGTGTAGGTAGTACTTTAAAACGATGACGTGATACAATTTGTCAAGCCAAAATGATACTGCAGTCTCTGCAATTTCTGATCTTTTTCTACACTGAAAGTGTTTAGCATTAATTCATAAAATTTATATAAGTCATCATTTTTGCGGTCAGTGATATTGTAACATGTCCTACCAAATAAAATGTCTTAATGAACCGTGGACGAATTCATCATTCATTCCCCATTACTTACGGCAGATAATTAAAATATGCAATGTATCCTATTCACAAATATAATTGCAAGAATTTGTCTTTTAGCTGATCGTGGATTTGAAATGAAACATCAAATATATCATCACCGTACTGAAAGATGTTGCTAAGTAACTCTTTATCAAGATAAGGAAAAAAAAAAGGAAAACGTGGTAGTTAGCTATCTCTTGACAAGTTAATAAAGAAAACACCTGAGTGTTGGTGTTAATACGCCTCTTAACTTTATTATACCCATTGATAAATAAATATTTTAAAATACACTGATATTTTTTTTACATTGCTGTACTTTCAAACATTCAACATTTACTCACATTTTCAGGAACCAATTACGTTTGTTTTCATAATTATCTATGTTGCATAAAATATTGAGGCAAGACTTTAACCTAACAGTTCAAATTTTTGTTTGCTGTTTACTCGGGACTGTTAATTTATTACCAGATACTGACTTCTGTCAGTATGGTGACAATATACTGTGTTAAATTTACTAAAACAAAAGTACTATCTTTATCTACTCTCATCCTTATTACACGTGAACTAGAAAAGCATGTCTACTTTAGTTATCTGCCAACTGACATACATACCGAGTATTAATTCTGTTAATTTTTAGTTTATTTTCTTCAGTAGCTATATTGTTGTTTAAGTTTAGGTGCTTTCTATGACTGTTCCAGTACAAGTTTATTAGTTTGAGAATTAAAATGGCTTGATGACTTATTGTAGACTGGTATATGACAGCCATCAGTGGAATAATATATGATTCAGAAAGTTTATAATTCTTTTGTTATTATAAAATATATATATTAACCATATTCCAGTGAATAATTGACAACCAAATTTCATCGTATAATGTCTGCTTTTTTTCACGTAAGATTTTAATATCTTGGATGGCCATAAACATGATACATGAATCCTTACACAAATATACTTTTCTGTTGTTGCTATCTTCTGGCAAATATCGGTGACCTAATTGCAATGTGTGTCCCTTATCCTGGGCCTTTCACATTATATCACAGAGACCTTGAAAACTAAGCCACAAAAAATGGTACATAACCAAGAAGGCGTTTATTCTCAGCTTGTACTGCCTTAACTTAGATGCGGATTTCTTTATGTGTTCTCTTTGCTTATTGATTTTCTTTACCTTCTTTTTGGTGATTGCTAGGAGATTCTGATCGCATATTAAATGAGCCTAATTTTAAGTTTTTTTAAATATGATCTCAAACTAGTTGGGCGGAACTGTCTGGAACAAACCTTATATTTGTAGTAATCATTGAGCGTTTTCTTTAATTTTGACAGGAAGAAAACTTGTCAGCTTGCGACATCTTATGTGCTATGATTTTCTTTTTGAAATATATAAATCGGCATGAAATTATCTTGAAGAATACGTAATATTTCGAGCATCAAAATAACTGGTGCCACACAAAATTTTGAATTCATTTTGAGAAATGTACTGACCAAAAATTTATCATAAACTAATAATTGATTATTGTATGGCCATTTTTTTTTTCATGTGAAAGAAGTGTCAAAATTTTCCTCATTTTAATTTTAACTATTTGAAAAGAACACAGTCTTAAATAAGACTGATGGCATAGATTTTTTAAATAATATATATGTATTATTAGGTCTTACATGTTTGCCATTAAATTATTGAAAAAATATTAATACTAAGGCATTATTGTGATATCGTTGATATTATGATCAAACTTTTTTTTTGTGGCGTGTTAAATGCAAGTTACTAAATGACGAGGCTTGCGGAATCTATGGTTTATATAATTTCATGTCTTCATTTAAAACTTTGACTGAAGTCATAAGAATACATATTATTCATTCATATAAAAAATGTAGTTTTCTTTTGTAAATAATAAAGTATGGAAAAAAAATACGCTAATAAAATTACTATAAGAATACCCTCCCCTTACATAACCACCCATTGCTAAAAAGGGTATTAATTCCTTTTCCGTGCATAATGTGTAAAGCAATTTATCATTTGATATGCAATAGTGTTTTTACTAAAACTTACTTTTGATGCCATTGAATGTTGGGCCGTAGCACCGGTAGATCTGTTTTTCCACGAATGAAGGAAATTAGGAAGGGTTATGGAGTAGGTAATCGGTAATAAAATCAATACGGTTTTTCATAAAACTTTTTTCAAAAGCCATATCAAAATGTGCTGATTACAACAAATAGTAAGTTTCACACAAATAAATATTAAATAATTTACAAGTCTCTTATAAATAACAATAAAACGTTTTCAGGCACACGCTTGCGTATAAAACCAATATACTTTTTGGCAAGACTAACATTTTAGTTAAATAAAAATCATTCTATTTGAACTCTTATTTACTTTTCATTTTTGGCATACAGTACATTGGATAAATTAATAGCTAAACCTAATCATCAGTAAATGGAAGAATAATAATAACTTAGTTCAAGATAAATTAATTTCAGTATTCAACAGATAAACATGAATATTATTAAAATTATTTTCAAAAGTAACAAATTGAATTTCAAAACAAAAAAATGTTTCCATTTAACTTACGATGAATTTGAAAATAGAAATCATCGTTACGAAACATAATTGGCAATATTTTTTGACTAGTTTTGATATGACACATATATGTTTCGATTAGGCATTGTTTTATCGATGGCCATGCTGAATTTATGCATGGTGAACAATTTTTATCAGTCTTAGGATAGATAAATAATATTTAAAAAGTTACATAAAAAAATATGAAGAAATAATGAGAAACTACCTCTCAATAAAATATTTTAGAGATTCAAAACAAACTTCTACAACATGGGTAGATAAATAAAATTAAATATCGAAGCATATACGCAGATTAGAGTGACTCTAATCTGGATAGCTTGATAGGATAGAAAATGATGCATCAGTGCTAATCATTGGATAAAGTTTTACCAGAAAACATATTTCTTTTAATAATAAATGGTAATTAAATACAGTACGCGACTGAGCAAAATGAGATTCATAAATATAATAGGTAAAATTTTAACAATGAATAAAGACCCTAAACAGAATTTAGTCTATGGCACTAAACAATCTTATAAGATAACATGAGCATAAAAACAGACATCTTTACTAGTACAGTGATGAAGAGATGAAAGTTTTTTATACAAAAATAATGTAAAAACATTTCTTAAACCTAGATAAATAATGGCGAATCATTTTATGAACACATTTGATGTGTGTTCGATGAATCTCGGAGTATTGTACAATATGTACAATGTTGGTTAATAATTAAAATCATTAGCTAGCCATATTCAGACTGGATTGTGAGGGAGAACTGACCTGCAGGAATATGTGTAGCGTGGTACCATATACGAGTGTCCAGAAGAACTGAAACAGATAAACAGAAAAACATTAGCAATAAATAATAATTTTGTCGACTCAACTCGAAAATTCAACAGCGTAATTTGTATTGTTAATGTTTAAAGAATGTCATTTAACTGTTTTCAAGGTTCCAAGGTTTTGTATGAGAGAAAATGATTGATCAAGGAATTACGATAGAAATTAACTATACATATATATATGTGTGACAAAAAAGACTTGTCGATATAAAAAAAAATCCAAGTGTAAATTGTTTGACATACCTGCATCTCCTGGTTCAACGTAAAATTGGAAAGGTTGACATCTGTCATCACACTCTGGAGTTGGTGCCAGATTCCAGGTCTTATTTCCTTTCACCTGTCCTTGCCACATCAGCCGAGGAATATAATCCAGCTGAAAGAAAGTAAGAAAATTTCTATTTAAACCCAATAATTATAAAATTACAATAAAACAATGATAATGAATGAGAAAAACATGTAAATTGAGAATTATGCAAAAGGTAGGATTTAATTGTATAATGAACTGAAGATGGAAACACAAAACGTTCAATAAGTCACTGAAAATGTCCATATCTATCAGAATAATAACAGGAAATGTATTTAATAGAGCAATAAAGTTTCCATAAGAATATTATAGGTAATGAAAACTATTACATTGGTAAAGGAGTTTATACTCACATGCATGACAGCACCTTGCTCATATCCAAAGAATATATTCTCCGAATTGGGGAGTTCTGCATCCTCTGGTAAAAAATCGGGATATGAGTAGTATTGTCGAACTGCAGCCAATATTTCTGGATGGCAATTACCCCTGGAAGAATAAAAATTAAACAGATCTTTAATAAAATTGTTTAAAAGGAAATAACAGGAAATTGTATGTTTTTCATACAATAGAGCTTGTAACAAAGAAAATTTTGTTATAGTGAATCAGAAGATTAATTTCTTAACATAATTAATGCATTTTTCAAAATAACGTCAGTTTTTTTAAAATTGTAAAAGTGAGTAACTGCTTTGTTTGTCGAGGATATCGATGTGTTTTTAAATAGCCAGAAAATGACAATTGAATACAGCATGTTATTTGAATGTTACAGTGAGTAAATTGTTTCCCTTAAAATCAAATGTTATTAAGATAAAATATTGCGCAAAATGAGCTTTGAATGTATGATGAATGTAGTACATGACAGTCACTAACCATCCAACATACCAAGGGTCTTGCCCCTCGTCATTTCGGGATCTCTCCTCAGACATCGCGAAGACTTCTCGCAGCGAAAAGAGGTCGGACTTGAAATGCAAAAACTGACATCCTTCATCAACACTTTCGTAAGCTCCGGAAGTGTGCTCGTATAAGTCTTTGAACATTTCATAATCGAACTTTTGCATCGCCTTCCAATGGCTGACTGCTCCCTTTACTATAATCGGGCCTGAGGAATAGGCATATTTCTGAAACAAAAGAAAAGGATTATTTTTTTTAAACCACATCAAATATAAATAATAATATTTGGTGTAATAATAGCCACGGTGCTATGGAATATTTTTGAATCACAATTTTTAATGAAACTCAAAAACAACTTTAGCGGAAAACATCCCCAAACCCAAGATTGCAATTGTTATATTGAAAAAAAAACCTTATTTGATATTGACCTTGAGTCCAGATGGTCATGTTGTTTACTGTAAAGAATATTTACCGTCCGTTCGACTCGTCTTTCTATCTTTAACTAAGTTGAATCAAAAGTATGTTTTTCTCCACATTGGTAACAGACGTTTAAAAAATTGATATTTTGTGTTTGTAATATTCAATATCCATAAAGATAAGCCAACTTCGTTGACTCTGTACAGAAAATCAAAACAGGCCAACAAGTCTCGTAACAAAGACAAAAACGTAGTACATTTATTTTTTTTAATAGTTTCCGAGTTTAATTACTTTTGAGATTTTTTCTTGTACTAAATCTACAGGGATACCCCTATAATACAAATTAGTTGAACATATTAAGATTTGGATAATGTTTTGACAGTTGCTATTTGGTAGTATGGGCAGAAGTTAGATTGTTTTATATTAATGTGACAGATGTAAGAAAAACATAAAAACACTTTTACTAACCTTGAACTCTTCCCTTGTCGCATTGTAAAGGATCACAGGCCTGGTGACACCCTCACAAAATGAGCAGTCTGATATTGGCCTGGTCGCTTCCCAAACTAAATAGTTATTCGGTAAAAAACACCGTATACCGAGTAAATAACTTATTATTATATTGAATAAGTGCGTGCCGGCCAAAAGGCAAACGAGCGCGCTGATAAAAATAGCACCAGATATTTTCAAACGCGAATGTTTACGTTTGTTTTGATGAGATGCTGCGGTTAATAAAATTGGCGTATATTCGTAACACTTTCTTAAATCGTTTACTTTTAAGCCCGAATTGATCATGTATTTGCTTAGATGAACTAACTCATCTTTTAGAACTTCGATATCCTTTATCTTTTGTGTCATTTTCTAATAAACATTTGCGCAGCCAATATTTTCACACCCGCACCTTGACACAATAGTTTTGACACTAAAGAACAATAGAGAACCAAAAAGCAAAAGGAAAAAATCATAGACTATTTTTGTATAAATATATTACCACAAATAATTATTTACCTAAAAATATACCACAAACAAAAACAAAAATCATTTTGTAATAAAAATTCAGCAAATTATTTTAATTTATACGTACAAGTTTTATTTTTTAAAATAGGAAGTCTTAAATATGTAACCTTATCATTATAATTTTCAAGTATAACCAAATATTTTCAAGTATAACAATTCATAAATATTTTTTTAAACAATCTTCAGCTTTATTGTCTATATTGTAAATTCGCGGCTTCATCTGCTTCAGCTTACCGTTGTCAAGTTATTTTATCGGTTTAGTTTTTTCGTAAGTAATTTTATCAAAATGCCTCCCAAAAAGAGAGAAAAAGAGACAGACATGACTAAGTCTACACGTATCGATCATATTCAGGCAGACCATGAACTATTTCTTCAGGCATTCGAAAGTAAGTTTGATAAACATAAACCTAGGCATGCTCGTCTACAATGTAATCATTAAACTTTTGCAGAACGTTTTCAAACAATTATTTGTCATAATCTTCATTCTGTAGGATAATTCATAAGCGAATCCAGTTGCCGATAAACCCTTTTCTTTTATCTAATTCATGCGTTCGTATTAAATACTTTGATTAGTGAATCATAGATGAGTAAGTCGGATTTATCGCCACGGTCACAGCCCAGTCCTAATTAAATAAGTACACAACACATCATTCCTGACAGAAAACTGACGGTGTATTTATTATCTTGATAGGAACTGATGTTAAATTCTGATTTTTCTTTCAGAGCCTACTCAAATATACAGGTATCTAAGGACACGAAATATGTTCCAGGTAGGATCTTACTATTTACTTATTTTATATTTTTCTAATGTTGATATTGTTTAAGGTACTCCGTATATTGAGTAATCATTTTTGCCGGTTTTATACTCAAAAATTTCATGACTAACTGTCGAGTTGCTACTAACCTCTTCCTTTGCCACAAATATGTAAAAATAATCATTAGCAAGAATGTTGAGATCATTTTAAAAGATATATTTGCTTTCAACTTCGTTTCATACAATGTTATACTTTTAAAGTGCAATATTTTGACACAGGAATCCAACCTTTCATCAGGTTTCTATTATTATTTTCTTTTAAAGGTTATTATATTCAAAATCTTCTTGGTGCTTTCAAGTGGAGTGGTCCAATTGATTGTATGCATTTTATACTTTACATATACTTTCACATACAAAGAGCAGCTTTTCTTAATAGGGCCGTTTAAAAATCTCTGGTAGATTCTTATTTTTTTTTTAGCATTTATGGGGGACGTGCTGTTGAAATCAGCATGGGTCAATACATCATTGTGTATTGAGTTGATTAAATCAGTCATCTCTGCCAACCTTTGCGGTACAAACATATTCATTTCTTGTGTCAGTGTCTTCTACATTACAATCAGCAACAATAATGTAAATTTTCAAACATATATAAAATCAAGTGCCTTCCAACGTTTTACACTACACAAGAAGAAACACTTTGTATCCAAGACTTTTCAAATAAGTCTGCTATTCAACAAATAAATAAAAAATGTGTTTTTCATATTTGCAGCCTATGTTCCTGAACAGAACGCTTTCGTACATGAAGCAACGCATGTCGCGTAACCACAAATCGCGAGAGGGTTTCAAAGTTGATAGTATCCTAGAAACGGTGCGCCAGAAGAATCGTAACGAGTCACAATCCCACTGTATGGACAATTACATGACCCTCACTTTCCTCGGTTTCTACGACAGCAGTCTTGACGAGAAGCAAGGCTATCAGATCAAAGTCGAGACACTGCTGTTAAAGATTTGTCACAAGAAGAGGAAGGATAGCTCGTCAGCTATCGTCGAAGTTTCGGTGAGAAATCAATAGATCTTTTATGTTTTTAAATTAAATGAACCATGTTGACCATCTTACCCAGTATTTGTACGCACAAACTTTATTCAGGAATGATATGATTACACCTTAATTGTCGTAAAAACTCTCCGCACACTTTGAGCAGTGCTCTCAATGTTGTCGGTAGTGTTGAAATTGTCAGACACCCAACCAACCCCAGGGCATCTAAAATGGTTTTGTAGATCAAACCATGTGCTTCACATTAACATGTTGAACTGGTATTAAAAATGTTAAAACTGTTAGGCTTACAGCATCCATAAAAAACAGCTCTAAGGCACAATACCCTACTGGTTGTTGAAATAATTGGCAAATCTTATCCCAAAGCAAATGTAGTGTCAGTAACTTCCTACTTTGTTTAGTGATAATATCATTTTGGAAATAATAATAATGTGAGGCGTATCAGGGCGCTTCCAGAAGAATGCTTATGACCATCCATAGGCTGCATTCAGCAAATCTACACTATAAGACTTCAGTGAAAGCGTGGAGGCATATAGAATTTTCAAGAATTTTCACATTTGGGCCATGTGCTCTGTTTATGGAGATGATATAGACGAGTGCTCCGCATCCTTCTCTCTTCCACGGCTCACCAAAATTAAAACACATGTAAAAGCGTATATACAGAGATGGGATTCAATTATATTAGAATTATGTGCTTTGCCCACGTATTGGTTATTAGAGACAAATAATTTTGTTATTTTGCAATGAAGCAATACACATCGGCACAGCAGGTGATCGTGAATGATAGACCATGAAGAAAGACAATGCCTTATTTTGTTTGTCAATTTGTCAATCACAAATGTTTGCAGGGATTTTTATCTAACATTGGCAGTATTATGTTTTTATTTTCGATCAAATTCGAAACTACTTTGAGAACCTATTTGCAATTAAAAGTAACTTTGTTATGTGTGAAATGCTTTTGTGAACAGTATTTTCCTACTCGGTCTTAAGATGAGGCTTGCTTTACAAGTGCCATGTTAGTAACAAAACAAGTAAAGTAACAAATCATATTTAATTCTAAATTAATGTGTTCCACTTTGAAAGTTGAAAAACAATTTTTTCGAGAATATTTAACAAAAACCTTTTCACTTCATTATAGGTTGGATGCTGTTCAGTTCCTTTAAATCCCTCAGTACAAGATCCTCCAGCGATGGCTTCGGCTGTCAGCATTTCCAGTGAGGCATTCAGACCATCGCAAGGCCCCGATCTCATAACTTATGAACTTCTGCTGAGGGTGGCCATTCAAAACCCGCAAAATCTTAGCACCAGGAATAATAATGAAATTAGGAATGGAGATAGTGACGGTATGGATCTAAAATATTTTTTTAACTTCTTTTACCTACGTCAACATTATTTTGGCAACATTCTTTTTGTCATGCTCTTATTGAACAAAACAATCTGTGTTTTGGTGACACTTGGTTCTGACCGACTACAGTCGGCGTCCCAGACTTTCTGCAGTGAAATGAAGGTTTCTTCAGCTATCCCTTTATAAAACTTTATTTCCCTAATTTCACTCTTCACTGATTATTTTGAACATCTGACATTGCATCCTTTATTTTTCTGTTCATGTATAAACGAAAAGATTTATATCCTACTGTGACATTTAGTGCTACGAACATAGTATTTGTGAAGCTATTGAATAAGTCTTCATTACAAGTTATTAGTGTAGAAAAAACATGATCTATCAACAAACAAACTAAATAAAATAATATTCAATCAAATGTTGATGCTATATTTTCCATTTAGGTCCATTGCTGACTTCACAACTGTGTCTCGAACTCCCTCTCTCCTGCCATTTGTCATCATTGATATGCCATGTTAAAACATGACAAATCAATATGAGTTTTCTTGCCCTCAATATATTAACTGTATTGCTATAAAAGCTCAGCTGTCGTAGATTTTATAGATTTTATACCGTTTGTTTTTTTAACTGGTCCAATTATTCTATGGAGAATTTTATGTATTTGCATGGTATATAATTTAAATTTTTTCAACAGAACCTGCTCACAAGCGCTCTAAGCCTTCGGACATCCTGCGGGAACTGGGCAGTGAGCTAATAGTCTACGACAAACACAATCAATGCTTGCTCAAGGCCGGTGAATATGATCTAGAACTGCGTGATACTCTGCCTGCGGTGAGGTCTCCACACAAAACATCCAAATCTACTCACTGGGAAACGCTTCCCGAGGTAAAATAATGATTTCTAAAATTGTATTTCAATTTATATCCTTCTTGAACATCAACTGTTTGACTGAGATTGCTTGAAATATAGCTTCCGGGCCCTGTAATAAGAAGCGCTGGGCTGGCCGACTCCTGCCCTAGAGCATTATCATTCAGCAGCAGCCATTATCAAAAAAAACGTTTTGTAACCAATGACCTTGCTTAAATTTTGCTGCAGCAATTTTTCTTCATGTGCTTCCATTTCCAGGAGAAAAGTTGATCATTGCACGTTATATAAATGAGCATTGTTTCGCAGGACATGGACATCGCAACAGACGGCAATCCTTTTGAGGTGTTCAACAAGAGACCTAAGCTGAAACTGAAACTGAGCTGGAGCCAAGAGCCGTCGAACGGAGTGGTGAGTCGGCCGAAGCCGTACCAGCTGCGCTCCGCTGACAACCGAGAGAATAAGGCTGATTCCAATATATCCAATAAAGAGAACAATAGACCGTCTTCTAATTGTTCCCGACTGAATAATATTATGAACAAGAAGTCCTCTGCTGATGGAAAGAGTTGAGTAATGATTTTAACCCTTTGACATGAGTAATGTTTAATTCTATCCTCTACGCTAGCAAATCTCTAAATACATAAAAAAGCAAAACATATAGTAACCTTACGCGGTTAATGCATTTAAATACTCCCATGTAGAAGAATTCTCAATTATGTTGTTAAAATATAAAATTACTATATATATAGTGTTACGGTCTACATTAACTTATACATTTACAGATCAGGATTATACTTAGGGAGTGTCGATACAATAGTTGCTTACATCAAGTGGGGGGGTTAGAACTTGGAAACCTAAAACCAACGTGAAATGATGTTTCCCTTCCAAAAAGTGGTGAATTTATTTTTTTAATTTACATCGCTTGGCCAAGACCTACTCTGTCGTCTTTAAAGAGATCCAATAATTAACTCATTTTCGTAGTTTTTGAGGGTTATATCAATAGGCCAAAACAATCGATATAACGTAATATTGAAATATTGATATTTTCATAACCGGCATTTCCGTATTGAAAAAATAGTTACCTAGTTACAATCACATTTTATAATTACAATTATTGTAGTAAAATGAAATCGATACTGATAATTAACATGTCGATGTCTGTGATCTAGCGGTGAGAGCTTTATCATAGCGACTGGGTGGGTCAAGTCCGGTGAGGTCTGCGTCAAAATTAGAATTTTTAAATTTAACATTGAGATCTTGCGCGAATTGGGTATTTCTAAAGTCTTTTCAATGTCGCTTGGAGTTTAATAAAATTTTAAATTGCACACTCGATTCTGTCTATCAAATATAAGTCATCAATGTGAGTTCAATTCGACAGCAAACGGTCACTCCAGCACCGTCAGCAGTGAGACTAAGGAGGCTTGCGGCGAAACTCCGCAGATAACTTACCAGTTCCTCTACAATAACAATTCTCGACAACAGACTGAAGCTTGTGAAGACCTTCACTGCCCTTGGTGTTCCATCGACTGCGGAACACTCTACTCCCTTCTCAAGCACCTCAAGTTCTGTCATTCCAGATTCTCATTCACTTACACTGTGAGTATATTCTGTTATTTATTGTAGTTTTAGTAATTCGCAATATTAATTTACACTTTTAGCTCATTGTACTCAGGAAAGATATCGACACCTGATGTATAGGAGACCTTTACCCACTCCACTGCCCTTTGATTATTGAGTTATTTTTTACGAAATTAGGTAATTTTGAATATTTTGATTATTTTTTACTATTACCATACATAAAAATATAATTCATTCTAATTTGTTTATTAGTCAACCTGGGAAGAATTTATTTTTTCAAATACTAGATATTTTTTTTAAATTTTGTTGCATTAATTTAACGCACATTTAAAAACGTAATTGAAATAATTATCTAGAAGCATTTACATCCAATTCAGCCCTAGATCTTTATTGCTTGTGTATCTGTGAGCATGTGGTTCTCTATTTACGGTGATTCAATGAAAGGAGTCGCACCAAAATGAATTTTTACGCTCAATTTATATCGCTTCAGGTGTGTTTCCAAATATAAACTTTTTACAAAATTCTTTTGTTCATCTGACACAAATAATAAAAATAATGTGACTGTCAAAAATCACTGATGGATATGTGAAGAGAAAAAAATATATGATAATGGCACTAGATAATAGATGATACAATGCGCCGCCATACCAGTATAGCGATACTCCTTGAAGGTTTAAAATATATAATAAAGAAGTTTTTAAATTTTTTTAACTGCATTCATCATACATGACCACCAATATAATATGGTAACTTGGAAGAAATATGGCAACAATATATCTGTAGTATTAAACTGTGTAAAATTGCAATTTTCAGTGAAACCTCGATTCTTTGTTTTTCAAGGGACCCTTAAAAAACGATAAATGCAGGAAATCCTTGAATTATTTTCTCTCTAGAATGCTAATTTTAGTTGCATGTCATGGTTCACGAGGTGAAATATGAGACAAAAATGAAAATAAAGTTGTGCATAGGTGCTCAGTAGGTGAGTCATCAGCTGAAACATTGTGATCTGGCATCATAACAATAAGAGGTTGCTTGCAGACTTGTAGTCTTTTTTACGTTAGTGTTAGAATAGGAGTTGGGGTGACAAAAACGATCAATATTTAATAATAACAAGGGATATATATTTGACGGGACCATAGTATTTAACCGATAGATCAGGACACGATAGATTGGAGTCCACTATATATATATATCCCAAAAATTCTCTATTTCTGACGACCTGTACCTTGACTAAATGCTTTTTTTGTGAAAATAATCAAAATCGATCATCATAAGATTGTTAAAGTAAAATGCTAAACAAAACATAGCCAGTATTAATCGATAATAATAACATTTATAATAGCGTGTGGGATCATCAGTGCCGAATGTTTTAATATAATATATATTTATGCACATTCATTTTATGTGTGACCTTATTATTTCAGCCCATTCCAAAGGGCGCCAGGATCGATGTGGCCATCAACGATCTGTACGACGGCTCGTACTCGGGCCCACCGCACGCTACATACAACGGAGGCCGTGTGGGTCCCACCCGAAGGTCTATCCTCACCCACATTCTTGTTTGCAAACCACCTGGAAGACGTTTACACGCAGCGAGAACCAATGCTCCTGCCAATAATCTGGCAGAGTTCCTCGAAAGCGACGACAATGAAATGGCCGACGGAAGGCGACCGTATATGACGGGGCATGATAGGTATAAACAATCTATACGTTGACAGCATTATAGTAAAGACACCTTGGGCTTCATAAAAAAAATCATGCAATTCATTTAACCCCTGGCTGCCAAAATCCGGTATATCGGCTTTTGCTACTTTTACGAGAATTGTTGAATCTGACGGCATCATTGAAAAAGTATGCGATACATTTTCAACAGTTTATTATTTATTTTAGAATCGCTGCATATCCCAAAATGCCCAGCAACGAGAGGGTTAGCCTATCTTCTCCTGTGATAAGTAACTAGTACCCATCGCTTCTAATAATTTTAATATCCCAATGTGGAGCATATGGACTCCTCATGGAGTTTCTCAACAGTAGTTTTCCAACATGAGTAATTGCTTCATACCTTCCAACAGAAATCCAAAAATCAATTTGTGAAACTGTGTCCGTCCTGGTATTTTGAGACAGCCATGAGTGTGACACTGCTGTTCTATTTTAACAGGAATTATCTTATCAACAGTATTTTTATTTATGTTTATTAATTTTTTTATTCCAGATTATATCACCATACTGTCACTTGCTTGCCTGTTTTGCCAAAAGAGTTAGAAGGTGACTCGGAAGAAGAGACAGACCCCCTATGGTTGCAGCAGAAGACTATGATGATGATCGACGAGTTCACAGACGTCAACGAGGGAGAGAAGGAGCTCATGAAGATGTGGAACCTGCACGTGATGAAATACAACTTTGTGGGTGACTGTCAGACGCAGATCGCGTGCCAAATGTTTCTGCAGTTTAGAGGCCGGGAACTCCTCGAGAAAAATCTCTATCGAAACTTCATCCTCCACATGTCGTCTCTACACGATTTCGGTCTCATCACTCCGATAGGACTGTACCAAACCGTGCAAATGCTGAACGAAATCCTTCAAGACAGTCCCGTCGGCAAGCAGAAACTGCGTGAGAACATTCTGCTGCAACGTGAGCACTGGAAAGCGGTAGGCATGCACCAGCAGCCGACCGTAGTCGAACCGAAAACCGTGAAACCGTCCACATTCACCGGCTTCCACGGTGAAGCCTCTCCTGTTGTGAGGCGAAAAACTTCTAACCTTCAAACCATGAATAGAATGGTTTCATCGAGTTACAGCGCTCAGCTATCGGCCGCTTCCGGTATATCGGATTCCAAGAAAAAAAATGATGCATCTTCGAGCATCGTCGCCGATACACCTCAGAGGAGAAAAAGCATTCCGGCTCCGATGATCAGTGTCGTTCTCGCCAAAAATGCGTCGAGCGTGCCGCAAGTGCCTCTCCGAAGAAAGTCGGCCGGCAGTAATCAAGCGGTCGCCGTTCAAAATAGAAAGAGACTCTCGTTGGAAGAGAGAAAGAACTCTACATGATAGTTTGACATGACCGTTGTGCTTTCACTTAAGTCTACTTTCTAGACGTTAAAAAAGTTTCCGGCGGACACTGAAAGAGTTAAAGATTATACATTTCTCCTTATCTATGAAATGTGTAGTGTCATAAAACGGGATGAATTACTTTGAGCAGTACAATTTGCGAAATTATATTAAATTTAAAGTAATTGACTGAACTTGAATGCAGAAAATATGACTTTGTTATTCTGTAACCTTTATTTCTATTAACGGTAGCAAAATTCATTTTAACGCGTTTCTTCACTGCCTACACTAGTTGACTGTAAATTGAAAATACTCGGGTGAGATAATGGTAAAAGGTATCCCTCGTATTAAACTATTCATTGATTACAAGAATTACATCTTCCCATAATGCGAATCGACTCTTTATTACGAACATTTTCTTTGTTGAAGTCGATGACATTGTGAATGTGCTTTAAAAATCATTAATTTGTAAATATTTGGCTGTAAAATTGTTTTTTTTTAAATAGTCAGATTTAATTTTCAGTTTTCAGCAGGCCCGCCTCACAAAGTCAGCCACCCATGTGCGAAATCACAAAAAGTAGCCACCCCTTATTGAAAGAAATACATGGAAAAGAAAGTTATGTTTCTTTTTGGATTAGTAAATACTTTTTCCTCATGAATTAGTGAACTATAGGAGATTTTGTTCTTCAGGATGGATCAGACAAAACCTCACTATTAAACACTAATAATAAAGTCACCATAGTTCATTTAATGACAATAAACATCATTTATAATAAGTCAGATCCATAGTTGAATACTTATAGAGGGTATACAGTAACGAATTTAAATTTAACTTTAACAAATTCCTATATTTTTATTTACTTTACCGTAAATGAAATTGAACAATATGTCGCAATATTATTTAACCAAAGAGCATTTTATTTTCTGTCCTACAGTATAATGTATCGATTTAACCAGAGTGTATACGGCCTACAACCCCGTATACCCTCCACTAGAGCACTGTAATAGGTATGATTGTCAGAGTATGATGTCAATGGATTAAATATCATCTTTTTTTAAATATGCATGTTACCTTAAAAGAGTTATTTTTGTCTCCTGGATTAATTTTAATATCGACTATTGCACTGACTTTTCACTGATGCATTTCTGACACTGATTATATATGTAGAAACACCAAAATAGGAGAAAAAAAACGTATTTTATAATCGAAGAAATACCATATCGTTGACACTAAGGATTGACATTGCATATGGTTTGTAAACCGGCAACCGCTATTGTTAAATTTTAATTTTGAAATAAAATACACCAAAAGAGACACGAATACTTTGGACTGCCTTCAATTTGGCCGTCTGTGTTCTTTGAACACATTTCACACATGTAAGAGGCGGGCCTGATCTTCAGTAAAATACTCTCAAAAAGAGGCTGTTTACCTAGTGTATAAACCTAGTACGGAATTGCATCTTTTTCATTTTAATTTTAAGTGAAATCATCTCGAATAGTTTGGATATTGTTTCATTGCAATGTCGGCCATTATTACTCTTTTTCTATACGGGAAAAAAGACTTAAGGACTAAGAAGGTGTCAATAACACCTTTATGAAATAACATAGTGAAATTTTTTAATTTTATATATATATGTATATTACACTTATTTCTCGATGTTAAAAGTGACAATCTCATACTCATCTATATTTAATTTCTTTTTGACATAAATCTATTTTTTTTTTAATTCTTGTCATTGTTACGTTTGCTTATTTTATTTGTCTCAAAATTTTATGATTTTTTAATATTATTATGTTCAAAGCGACTGTTTTTGAAATTGTTTATCTTTTGACCGCTTTTT
This sequence comes from Himalopsyche phryganea, assembly GCA_022494535.1. Taxonomy (NCBI): domain Eukaryota; kingdom Metazoa; phylum Arthropoda; class Insecta; order Trichoptera; family Rhyacophilidae; genus Himalopsyche; species Himalopsyche phryganea. The sequence continues at coordinate 622,104 of JAGVSL010000116.1, read as the reverse complement.
TAGAAGTGCATATTATTTTTGCCCGGCCACTGTTCTACCCTGTCGAGTAACGTTATTGTATTTTAATATTGTTTCTTTAAATTGTAAAAAAAATCAATTGACCTTACACTGAAATGTATGCCACTAAATGTGGTGTTCAACTATTGAATTTTCTCTAAATCATGATCGACAGAACCTTTCAATCGACTGTTGCAACATCCCCTTTTTGACATATTGCACGATAATATGAAAATTTAGAAGATTGTTTCTTCACAATTATTTCATATAACTACAACTAACATATCACTTGCAAGTTTTTTATGATTAGTTATTGTATAAAGTGGCTGCAATCAATGAAGATATTCAATAATTCAATGCAAGAACAATCTAACCCAGTATTTATGAACAGGGGCGCTTTAGAAATCTGCGGGGGCGAATGCAACATTGAATGCAACTATTGCAGTGATGACTGATTGCATCACCTCTGTTAATCCTTGCGAGATAAACATATAAACATTGTTTTTAATCGTCGGTGGGTGTTGAATAATTTTACTGTGGTGAAAGGTATGGGGCGGTAACTTCAATAAAGTTAAGCAACACTGAAGCATTAATATTTAAAAATAACATTTTTGTGAAAATGAAATACAAAAAAATTTAGAATTTTATAGATATTCTTTTTATGCTTATAAATCGAAGCAATATTTATTTATCATTATTTTTTGTACATATTGGTATTTTTATAAATAATATTTTGGGCTTTTTTTGTGTCAAGATTTTTTTTTTTTTCACACTATTAATCCATTGTAAGATATTTTATAAATGTCTGTTACTTTTTTTTATTAATATTTACTTGACTAAGGCTAAACATAATTTAAAACTTTAACAGAATAAAAATAGATTTTTTAAATTCATAAACTTCTGTATAATAATTAATTGATTTAAAATCAAAATATCGACAGTGTTTTGGTCAATTGATGAAACTCTCAAAATTGAAATTGTTCAGGGGGAGTAAAAAGTGTTTTTATCGTAAACATAGGCCTAGAATGAGCTGAAAACCCTCAAGAGTGGATCTATCGGTGGACACTTTCATACATGATACATCATATGAAAAATAATAAAGCGTTTTTGTTTATTATTTCATTTACTTTTTTAAAATATGATATGTAAATGTTTGCTCGCTGACAGATCGGCTCTGTAAAATATTTCAACACACATTCGATATAAAAATAATTTAATCTAAAGGAATAAACATTAACCAAATAATTTTTATAAAATTGGCAATTACATACTTTCTTATCTTAATCGGTATAAATCTGTATTTACGACTTTCAGTAGTTTTTAGTTTCCGAGTTAAATTAATTGACGAATGTTTTGTGCTGAGCATTTAATAAATGCAATATTTGACGTAACAGATTTTTATACAAATCAAGTGCATAGGATCACAGCGACCTATCTGCAAAAACATGCTTTTGAGATACACGAATAAAGATTTTGGTGCCATGGAATATGGAAAGTAAAGCGTATGTTATTCCATTAAGATTCTACATTAAAGGAACTTATTATTACATTACTTTTAACACACATATTTTATAATTAATTATAACTAAAAAAATATTTTTATAAAAAGTAATTGAAAAGAAAAACAGGTAATATGCCTTTGAGTTCGTAACTTTGTATTTATATCTGTAGATAATATGTTCAATTGTATCTCATAAATGGTAATAAATGCGAGATAGCACTTTTTGTCATTGAATATAATTAAAGCATTACCGAAACTGGGTTTAACTCAAAACATGCATTGTTTAAGTTAGACACCTGTGATCCTAAGCTTCCTAACTGAATTTAAAAAATATAAAAATCAATACAGTTGAAAATAATGCATTTAACGCTGATATAAACGTTGTAGACCATACGATCATGGAATTAAATCAATATTCGCATGTCGAAATATGGTATGTCTGTTTTTTAATTATGTTTTGTTTACTGCGAGTAATATTAAGTGGAATAAATTTAGTCAAAATATAACTCGGCATCAATAGTGTTGAATATTATAGATTAATTATTTTAACACAATTTTGCATAATTATGAATTTTTATATTTTTCGGATGTTCCTATACACTCAAAATGAAGGTATCTTTGGTCTCCGTTCCATCTAAACGGGATTGAAATATACAACAAAAATCAGTGCCTTTTGTATTTGTTTTTCCTTCACGGGTAGGGTTTTCTATCACTTTTTGTACATAGTAATCGGTAAGTTGTGTCAATATTAAATGTTTGTAGATATTACTTTTTTTTTCACAATAATACAATAACCTTTAAATGTCTACCTTGCTAATAATATGTAATATCATAAGATATTCACTGAATCTATTTTTCTGAGGTTTGCCTTTTTTTATTGTAAAAAATTGTTACTTTGTTTTCAATGTAAAATTAATAACTTTGTTAGGTAAATAAGCTTGATGATATGCTACTCTTTTTCCACCTGAAAATTTACTAAATGCTGCAAAAAATAATGCAGTTATCTAGGAAATTTAATTGCAAATATGAAGATACCAATAGCCATGCATTGGGATCAAGGGAACTGATAAGTTATGCGAGTTACGAAAATTCGTTTCCATATTACAAATTTTCTACTTGGCTTATTCTAAAAATGAACCATATGACATTATTATGGCAACTTTTTCATACTGATATTCGTATTTCGCGTAAATTATCGGTTTCCCAGATTCGTATGATAATTTGTTATTTTCCTATTTGTAATTTAATTTCATATATAACTGTACTAGTGGCATTTAGAAAAATTTTGAGTACAAAGAAAGCATGCTGTAAAGTGTATATTATATGTTTTTTAAAACTCTCATCTTGTAGCTCTTTCTGAATATCAAGCCAAATCCTACACCGAAGATTTTAACAGTTTGCTTCCGTGTCGTCATTTTGATAGAGATCATGTGACTGCTTTTTTTTACAACAATAATTTTTATTTACACAGTACTCGATTTGCACATTTATTTACTAATGCCAAATAAGTTTTTTTTTTTTTAATGTATGTTTTTGGAACCAACCATTTTACATGCAAATGATATATTTGAATAACCAATTAAATCGAAGGATAGGTCCACTTGCCATACTCAAACAATTTGTCTATTTCAGGCAATTTAATGCGAAAAATGTTACAACACAATAATTATTGACATTTCTCATTTTCAGTTATTCCTTTTATTGATTAATAAACTAAAAATAAGGTCTATTAATAATTATATGTCTACGTATGGTATCATTGTCTACAAAAGTTGTCTCATTTTTTAATGTTGTAATAATTATAATAAAATCGACTGTTTGCGGAAGAGTTGGGGTTTGTGATAGCACAATACAACAAGAAGTCACGAAGGAATAAATTTTCTTTAATAGATAATCAGTTTTTGTGATTGTCTATGGTTTTATACATTTTTTGGCCAATGATTTTTTATGTTGGTATCGTACATTAGGGAATTGTTTCATTAAAACACTTCAGCATAAAATATTGACTTTTTTTTTAAATTTATCGAAATACATATTTATCAAGTGCGTGCGGTGAATTTCTCTCTCTCGCTCATCATATTTTAAGTGAAAAGTGCGAGCGAGATACAAGGGCATGCGGGTGCACTAACTAAAACTGCATATCCTAGTTTGACCGAAAGTCTATAGCTGTTCTAATGCAAATACTTAACCCTCAGTGTACTACTGTTTATTGTTAGTTGTACCCCTGAGCATGTTAAATTGTTTAATCTCTTTGTGTACCCTGTCCTGGTTAATCTCTGATTAACTTCAATATTAAAAATACTACAGAAGGGATCAATAAAAAGTAGGTTTACAGGTTTTAAATCTTCCCTATTGCTTGCTGGTCGATTTCTGATTTATTGCCAAAATTTTCTGCTCTCATAATTATGAATTTTAGAATTGAAAATTGTGAGTTTGGTTGCTGTGTGAAGTCCGGATGGTTGGTGACCGCTGTTGTACTGCATTGAAATTTTTCACGAAAATATTTGTTTTATTGCTAAGATAAAAAAATAGAACAGACACTACTGACATACTTTTTAACATTTTTACGCCAGCATGATTGCTGCAAGTGCTGCAATAAAACAAAATAGTGTGCCATCACGATTTTTTAAATTGTTACCCTTGGATATGCTTGACCTAAATTTAATACTATCTGATTTACAAAATAAGGAACAAAATTAGTATTAGACAAAAGAACACAGCATAAAATAAGGTGTAATAATATAGTCAACCTACATTATACTACATTGTTTATGGTATTTCAACACCATTTAATAAATATCCATTGAACAACCATAAAGCCCACATATCTTGAATTATATTATGGAATGAATTATTATTCAGTTTTATCAATAGTCATAGTGAAAGAACTTCATATGATTTGAAAATAAACAAAATTATATCGGTAACCATTGTCCAAGTGGTTTAATTTCTTGTTCAGAAATGGATACTACTGCTGATTGTATGTGATTATCATCATTTTTCTTTAATTTTTTTTGTTTTAAAATAAAAAATACTACATTTTTGCTCTTCATCCAAAAGTGAACCGTTATGTTTGGACAATATTTCATATCAAGTATTTTTCAAGATAATGGGCAAATTACTTCAACAGAATGTAATGTTATGTACAGTCCAAATGATAAATTTTCATATCACAAAACAGTTTTTCAGGAACTACCAAATATTAACACTGAATCACAATGGTATGTTCATGATGAAAATAATGTTACCACTAATATTGCCAAAAAAGTAAAACATTTGACAAAAGAGAAAAAATCAGTAAGCTTTCTTTTACATATTAATTCGGTATGTATAGAGATAGAAATGATGCTTAGTTTTTTGAATTGGTCCCCAGATGAGTCAAATTTATATTTTTTTGAACACATTACTCTATCTAATTCACATATTGGTTATTTGTTGAGTGTGGGATTATTAGGTTATTTTTGATCATCCAAATATGTTTTTAGGAAAAAAAAGTAAGAAAAAAAGAAGACAAAAGAAAAAGAAATGCATTTGCCAAGTATGATACGGCTGAATCCTCTATAGACAAAACAAAAAACGTCAGGAAAGTCAGTAAGAAAGTAGTGAGAATGTACAAAGGAGGTAATTTTACTTGGAAAAATTCATTCTTCTTCCATGCTTTATTTACATGTATCGTTCGCCCATCCACTTCTGCAATTATCACTTCTTGTCTCTCTCTTTTGCTGCTGAATAATTTTGATAACATTCAAACCGATTCGCTTATGTACGATTTAATGTTGATGAACACAGCTATTCCTTTTAATTCTATATGTTTGGCAACAGCTTTCTACTTTATACGTTTGTAAAAAATCATACTAATCTCTTACGACTAAATTACAGTACGTTTGTCAATCTTTGGCTAGTTCTATTAGATCACTAACGTCTTGGACATTGACCCACTTGCGGAACCAAAAATTTTTGAAACATCTAAGCTAATCCATGTGATGGATATTTAAAGTTTTTCCTAATGTGACATAATACTTTAAATTGTTTTTTATTGGTTCATTGTAGATCAAAAGATTAACAAACCGCTATACCAAATTTGGATTGTTGAGATTTTGTACACTTCCATGTATTTTGTCACTAACGACCCGGGTTTCTCCTTTCAGCATCTTCAGGCATTCGAGCACACGAATGGACTCGAACTGAACTGGTCAGTTCGAGTCCATTCGCTATACGTTAATAAACCGCTATACGTTAATTTCCCACACAAAAATTGATATTATTTGTTTGTTCTATAGAAGTGGCTTTATCAAAATGCGTTAAATTTGAACCAACTATCCAAGTGTATCTATACACAAACGATATGGAAATAAGGCAGGCTGTAATTCAAAAAATGGAATATTTAAGACTTGAGTAGAGATGAAGTTACCAAGAGAAGAGAAAATTTTATGAGTATTGATATCTGTAAATATAATTATATTTTTACCTAGGCTAGCCATTTAATAATAGTTCAGGAATTTTAACCTTTATATACCAAATAAAACAAGTTCAGAATACTTGGACATATCTTTTATTAATTTATATTTGCAGTGATGATTCGGGGCAATAAAAAAATAATTATTATTAAGATCACAACTTATTTAATAAATCAAATCATCCAATAATATTTTTGTAGGAGTACTTTAAGCAAGTGTGCCTTGAAACATCTTTAAAGTGTAAAGTTTGCTGTTTATACATAATAATGAATCAATATAAACATTAACTTAATATTTAGTATATTATTATACCAACATATTTTTATATACATAATGTCTTTTGTGAATGACTTGACAGAATACTTATCTGTAGAAAAGGTAAGTATAAAATATAAAAATATCAGACATTTTTTTCATGATATAATTATGCTGTTCTCACATCCATCTGTTTCAATTGCAAAATATTATGTATTGTGTTAAACAATGAGCGACAATATTTATTGTTTAAGATATTCATAGATGCAGCAAGATGAATACGGCATCTTTTTTTAGGACAATATGTTCTTTCTCCAGGAATGTAACGTTTTCACATTTTAGGATTGTAAAAATAAGACCTTAAATGAAATAAGGAATAGCCGATTTGCAATAAACAATTTATTATTACCCATCACACAACATGGTCATATCATTAAATAGTGATGCTTTTTATTTTGTTGTTTTATAACTGTTCATCTATTCATTTAAAAAGATATTATTTAATGTTGGAGAAATAACATAAAGAGAGAGAAATAACATCTGAGGAGAATGAAAGTTGAATGAAATATAAATCATTGTCGATTATCTATTTTAGAAACTGTTAAATTCGCATGTCTCTTAGTTGACTATTACGTGTTAATGTTAATTATAATTTATGAAAAATTAAGTACAATTAATACAGTTTTTATATGCTGACTGTTAGAGACAACACAATAATTTGTGACTAATTTAAATTCACATCAAAATTTCCCAGATGATATCTGCCATATGATTAATTCCTTGACTCTGTCATATTTGAAGTATTGAGGGAAATCTGTGGACAGCTGTTCAATTTTCCACTCGTGCTGTAAATTTCTACATTTGGCCTTATCTAATAATGTGAGGAATGTCTCGTAACACGGCGCCACAGACTCCATATTCTCCAACGTGAATACGTATCTTTTCTCTAGGGCGATGAGGATCTTCTTTGACGGCGGGGTATTCAGAAGCTTTTCCAAGATTTCCATGAATTTCTCAGTCAGCGTGTCATCGTAGATCACTGTAAATGTAAATATTTGTTCAGCAAGTGAAACTAATCAGGCCTGGTCATTTGTGAAAAAACTTATGAAAGTGTACAAAACTTGATAAATTCAAACGTAATATTGAAGTTCCATCAAGCACCCTCTTACAATATCTTAAATTAATTGTTCATCAGTGAATATCAATGAAAAATGTTATCAAATATTCGTGTCGTAAAACAACTTTGTTGAGATGCATTATTAGGAGTCCAATGTAATGGTTCACGTTGGCAGCATATATTACATCCTACACAATTATTTTTGTAATAATTGTTTGAATTGTATAAATTAATATAAACATACCGTCGGCTGCAAATACAATATCCACCGATGTCAATTCCTTTTCAATTTGTTTTGAGAATTTTTTGGTAAAGTCTAAATCACAAACTAAAAATTGTGATTTCATAAAAGTTTTGTTCCTATTAGCGTTAAGTTTTATTAAATCTAATATTCCCCCCATGTCGATATCTGGAAAACGAAACAAAAATACGATTAGTTAAAAAGAAGAGGCTAGTTTTTATCAATGTCAACGTTGTTTATTAATAATATTTTTTTTAAAAAACTAATGCTTTTTCAACTGGAATGTTTCAAAAATGCAAAATAAATATATATTAAACAATACAATGAAATTATTTCAATAAAAGTGGTTTTTTCCAATACTCATAGCACAGTTTTATAAACAGCAGTAAAATTATTCTATTAATTTCTTTATTGAGTGAATAAGTGAATGTGATTTAAAAAAATGTATTTTTAAATTGTAGTAAAATAAAATGAAACGGTTGGAAAGTAAATCTGTTTCCTACATCTTGTATCGTTTAGTGTTTAGTAACAAATAAATGATTGTGATTTCTAGAATGTGCGGTATTATGGCTAAAAACTATATTATGGTAAATCTGAAATGAAAATGTAGCTTCTTGCAGTAAAAAAACAAAAAAATACAGAATGCCAATGTGATGAATAATATACTAAAAAGACTCAATTTTTTTATTGTTAAATTAAACAAACTACCTGTGCATACAACTTTTTTTGAATACATAGCGGCGATGAAAGAAGTCAACCCTGTCCCAGCACCCAATTCTAATATGGTTTTATTTGCTAGTAGGCCCATCTGTCCCCAATGCAGCGCCAGGTCACCCAGTAGAAGAGCTCCCCGCCACACCTGGAGGCCTACCAGTGGAAGCACTGTAGACATGCTGTGCTCTGAATTAAAAAACATTATATTACGATTGCGTAACATTTGTCAAAAAGCAATTGTAGTTCACTGATTGATCTAAAGCAGACATTAATACACTAAAAACTCGTCGGTCATATGAGTCACCAGCTGCAAGGGCAAGAGGTGGACATTTTCAGCAACGAACTCTGGGTATTGTTTTCTAAATATTTTTCTTGTATGAATGATGCATTTTTTCTACTTTCTAAATTTTGAAAATGTTTGTATTATTATTAGTGTACTGTACAGATGCATGGCGCATTGGCGTCAGCTTTAATACCATGTATTTTAATATTTTCTATAGATTTGGCAGTAACGTTGTGAAAATTTAATATACAAATAAATAAATAAAGCCCAGCAATGTTGATGACTTGGCTACAGAACGGCCGTGAAATTAGCGACTCGCATTTACATAAAGTGTGTTTAATACGATAGTTATTACCAGTGCTGTAATGAAAGGTATACGATGTATAGCCTCTGGTTAAATCAAAATACAATGCAGCAAACAAAATATGGTAAACTTCGTAAAGTACAATATGGGTTATGTTAAGGACTTTATAGGGTATACGATATCGCAACAAATAGTGCGTTGTTATACCCTCTGCGAAGTTTACGACTACGGTAATGGTTATTACTCACCTATCTGTACCGCCCCTTTTTTGATGTTATCCACCAAAATGTCACCATCATCATCACATTTTAAATTAGATGTTTCGTTTGGATAATTAAACGGAAATTCTGATACAACATCTGTAACATAAAAAGAACTGTTGATAAAATTAACTATCAATTTCGAAATAAAATATAATTTTACTCAAAATGAAATCTGTAGGTAGTTTTAAAGTCGACAATTCAAATCACGTCATTGTATTTCATCATAATAATTGGTTCGGTTTGGTATAAACAAATACACGTCACATTAGTTTAAATTTCGTACAATTAACGAACAGCCAATCAAAAACAACTTCAATGAAATATCCAAAGCACCAGCATAATAGCAAAAATCTTTTTTTCGCGAATCGACGACATTCAATAAAAAATATGGTTACAGACAAATCACAGTGGTTTATAGGCGAAGGTTATATGTATATATTTATTCCACGATATTTTCTGCAATATTCGTATTTTTAATGATTAAAACATGGTTGCATTCTTTTGCTGATATTAGTTTAAATATATTAAATACTTATTTTCAGTTTTCAGGACATCTCTGTAGATGAAAATCGTTGGACTTACAGAAGATAAAAATGTAATCATAAATTTAATATACTCACTGCCCGTTAAAATTGGTCCCTGTGTTGACTTGTAATCATATTCGGAATAAATTTCCGACGTTACCTCGAACGCAGGCATTTGACTCTAAAAAAACAGCGTATTTTTATTTCATCGTATCAATAATAAAATATGAACAAACAATATCCTACTTTTTATGATTTCAAATTATTCTATATAAGATGTTCAATTTTCTTTAAAAACGTAAACACATTCGATCTGAGTCATTGTAAAGTAAGTTAGTTAATTGGTGTTTTGTTTTATATTGTGGTTTGTCAACGGTTATGAAAATGACAGGCCTGTGGATCCGGAGACGTCACAAATCGACTGGCTCGTATTCCTATTTCAAAAATAATACTATCTAGTTATTTAAACAAATCGATATACCTACGCCAACAAGAAAAAACATATAAACTTCAATGGTTTGTAATATGTTAACAAAAAATAACGCCCGTTCATCATAGTTGGTGAAATTACAACTATAAATACGTGGAATAAGATTACGCACTTCGAACTGTTTTCGGTTTTAAATTCAGTAGATTTTTAAGCGATTCCACAGCTCTGGAAAATTGTATCAACAATAACCAAATATAAGGACTTATTTATGTATTGGCGTTATTTAAAGAAAAGCTGCCGGCGCGTCAAATTTATATTATTAAATCGATTTTCGCGTAAATACATGTAGTTTATATTTTACGCAAGTGTTCAGGGAACTTGTTATCAGTTAATTATTATGAGAATATTATCAAACTATGCGGCATAATAATAATGTCGGCAGCTCACGACTACACTGCAGGTTTGTCTTAACTCTCAAAATTAAAACATTTAGAAATGCTGACATTTTTTCAAAATCATAGAATTGGGTTATAGACATTTTTTACAATTATCAGGACGGTATTAAAGTAAACATGTGTTTTAAAAATAAAACACAATTCATTTGTACTACTTCCACATATTTATAATGATCAGGACCGGTTTCGCTCATCACGAGCATTATCAACTGATGACAATGCTCGTGATGAGCGAAACCGGTCCTGATCATTATAAATATGTGGAAGTAGTACAAATGAATTGTGTTTAATTTTTTAAAATATAATGTCTTTCCACCAAGAATTGACAGTTAACACCTTAAAAGTAAACATGTGTATTACATACGGAAAACAGAAAATATTTAATCTTTTTATATAAAAATCCTAGATAAACATAACTAATAATAATATGTCACTTCACTATGTTATATGTTTTCAAAACTCACTGATTACGCGGGGTACATTGAAACTGGTTATAATGTAACACGGGGAGACTTCGACACAAAAGTGCATCGAATGATTCACCGTTTAGATAGGACGCAACGAAATCTTAAAATAAAATTCACGGTCGATGCATTATGCAGATTCAACAGGCGCCAAAATCAATTAAACCGATTTCATAACTTTCATAACTCGTGCACATTAAATTTATAATAACGCATTACCTATTATGCATTATATTATGACACGCTGTTACATTTATTCTCTTTTCAAAAAACGATACATACCAGTTTGTTGAAAGATTTCGCGGTAATGACATTGTCAGAAGTTAGGACCGATGAAAAAATAATCTTATGTAAAACCAATTGGTTATTGGCCCATAGCCAGATATTTTGTTTTTAAAATTTTCTGGGTTAAAATCTATTTTTAATTACACTAATTCCATTAATAAATGTAGGTGTGCCCAACCATTGACACGAACACCTATCAAAACTTTGGCGGGAAATCATTGCGGTAGTGAGCCTACAGTTTTATATTGAAAAAAAAACATATTTGAGATTAAATTATGAAGGTCAGTTTCTTCTGACGATAATCTTTATTATACTGTACGAGTTTATAATATGAAAACAAGCCAATTTATAGAAGTTATTTTTAAATTGTACAGTATGGTCGGGAACAGTAGGTATTGGTTAGAGCAGCGGCTTCCAACGTTTATGCTACAACACCTCCCCTAAAAAAATTTTTTTCCGCGCCTCCCTACCTTTAATTTTTTTAATCGACGTTTTAAATAATAAAAACTTTATTAAATAAAAAAACTGAGAAGAATAATAACAGAATTAAGACTCTGTGGCGTAGATAGGTTTTGCCGTCCCCTACCTTTTTTCCTCCAAAAATGATTCAATATTTACAATAGTGTTGGATTAAGGGTATCTTTAAAATAACTGATTATTTTATCATTAACCATCACGGCATACGAAATTTTTATGTATAAATATAATTTCTTGAAAAATATGTACCATATTTTTATAATTTGTCATTTACAAATGTCAGGCTTGTTCTTGAAATATATCAAAAAATCTAGTCTTTAAAATAACTTTTATATTTATTATTTATATAAAAAATACAAAAGTATTGATGTGCAATCCACTAATATATTGTACATTAAAATTGTAAATTAATTTAGGACAAGATATCAGCAGATTTTACTTACATAACATTAACTATTCGCAAAAAAAAACATCAAAAAATTATAAAAAAATTTTTTATCTGCCAGTTGTTGTTCTATTGAAAGAATTGTAGGATGTTTTAATCGTAAATTGCTCACTGTCGATGTTAAATAGTTTTTTTTATTAATTTCATCGACAAAGATGATAATTCACCATCTTGCGACTGTTCATAACAATTTTTTCTTTCTGTCTCGACATTGAGGCTTCATGATTGTCCTGAGATTTTTTTTATTTGTTTATTAACTAATGAATTTTCTGTTCAAAAATGCTACCTCCAAGAGAATATTCTTTCAACGAGTTAAATAAATCACTGAATTTTTACTGTTATGTTAAGATATGAAGTTTTATTTATTTGTAGATATTATGGTATGAAAATAATTTTTTAGTTACAAAATTTTGGCGCCTCCTCGGTTGGAAACCAGTGGGTTAGGGTATCCAATCCCAAACACTTTTTCTAATCCCGGGATTGACTTTTTCAATCCCGGGATCCAGTAGTAGATACTTCTATAATAAACTGTGCAAATGAAAGCTGTGAAAAAAAGATATAAATAATTATGCTTATTATGCGTATTCAAAATTTAAAAAAAACAATGAAAAGAGGAGTTCAAAAAAAAAAACTCGTAAAAGATCATTTATGATACTTATTAACTATTGCATCAGAATATATTATAGATATAATACATACCAAATAATAATAATTACATACACCTGCAATCACATAATTCAATGCTTTTTTTATTTTTAAAAATATTATATGTATCTCTCATTCGATTTTTTTATGTGCTAAGATTTTGCGACTAAGTTGTGTTGTTTGTTGAACTCGAATAAATTTAACAAGATGTCAATAATATTTTATCAAATTTATTACATTTACATTCAAAAGTTCTTTGTAAAATAAATAGATCTATATTAATGAAAAGAGGTTTGTAATTAATCAAATACTATATAACGAATACTCTTATTTATATATAAAATAAGTTAATGAAGTGAATACAAATATTTTGCATTCAGACTATTTAATACATAGTCACTTAACTATGTAGTAAAATAGACACTTACTGTAATTCTGTCATATTAAAATGTTGTTTAAAATTATGAATGTTCAGATATTATATTATATTATATTATTTTATAAATTGAACTCATTTGAACATGAAGACCTTCAGTAGATTCACCTTTTGTTTTTAATTCATTTATTGTCATCCCCATTTTGACAAAATATTCCTTACCAAACTACCCACTTGAAAACGGGTGACAATAAAAATTATTGTCACCAGAAAACAAATCTACCTGCGCGAAATCAAATTTTTTTTATCAAACTACCCACTTTTACAGGTGACAATAAAAATTATTGTTACAATTAAACTTAAAATTTGTGAAAAATTCTACAATTTCATGTTTAATTGTAACAATAATTTTTATTGTCACCCGTAAATGTAGGTAGTTTGATAAAAAATATTTTGTCAAAATATTTGTCAAACTACCCACATTTACGGGTGACAATAAAAATTATTGTTACAATTAAACTTAAAATTTGTGAAAAATTCTACAATTTCATGTTCAATTGTAACAATAATTTTTATTGTCACCCGTAAATGTAGGTAGTTTGATAAAAAATATTTGTCAAACTACCCACATTTACGGGTGACAATAAAAATTATTGTTACAATTAAACTTGAAATTTGTGAAAAATTCTACAATTTCATGTTCAATTGTAACAATAATTTTTATTGTCACCCGTAAATGTAGGTAGTTTGATAAAAAATATTTTGTTAAAATATTTGTCAAACTACCCACATTTACGGGTGACAATAAAAATTATTGTTACAATTAAACTTAAAATTTGTGAAAAATTCTACAATTTCATGTTCAATTGTAACAATAATTTTTATTGTCACCCGTAAATGTAGGTAGTTTGATATAAAAATATTTTGTCAAAATATTTATTAAACTACCCACTTTTAAGGGTGACAATAAAAATTGTAATTGGAAAAATCTACAACTCAATTAAATAAATTTTATATTTATTATATATGGAAGCACAAAATTATATATGTAAATACAATACATTAATAAGTATATATACATCGTATTAAAAATTGAGAATCAATTTGGAACAAGATATTCAGTAGATTACTATCATACCATTTAAAAAAATTGTAACAAATTTATTTTTCCTCGATTTGCTCATGGTAAAAGCGTCAGCAGCATTATCAAAATCTTTTTTTTCTGTCTGTTGGTGTGCTATCGAAAGTATTGGAATTTTTTAAATCGCAAATTGCTCACTGTTAATACAATTAATTGCGAAGAAATAAATTAAAAGCATTTCAATATTTGTGATGGATCGCGGATGAAAGAGTGATGACATCAAAAGATTTGATGGAGCAAGAAAACCATATTTCTTAGCAAAATTATGAAGCTGAAGAAAACATTTCTCTCCCCAATTCATCTTCGATTCAGCATCTTGTGATTGTTTACCAGACAACAATTTCTTCTTTCTCCCTCGACATTGAGGCTTCATGATTATCTTTAGATCTTTCAGAAAGGAAATATTATATTTTGTCAGCGAATCACAAAACAGAACAATTTTGATCTGCGTATTACCTATGGAATTTTCAAAAATGCCGCCTCTAAAAAAGTATATTTTGTCAGCGAGTCACAAATTTACATACAAAAAAATGTTTATTGCTAATTTTCGAAAATGCCGCCCCTTAAACGTGCCGCCCGGGATGGACCACCCCCCACCTTGCTACACCAGAGGATCCACCTTTTGTTTTTAATTCACTTAAACACTTTTTACACTTCATTTATTGTTCATCTCTTTCTTGCAAATAGTACCTATTTCCAAACAGAACATTCATACTAAATTGCGCGTTTATTGTCATTGAAAATTTTATTAAAAAGAATTTTAATTATTCAAAAAAAACGACAACAAAATAAAAAAGCAACACCAGCCACGTGCAGGTGGCAGGAATAAAAATGATTCCAACTGTTTTTTGTAGATAATATTTCAAAAAACAATAAATAATTGTCAATCAAAATTGTTTACTCCTGTCTTTAGCTGATTCGAAATATGAGCGAAAGGGAGAGCACAACGCTAATATTAATTATGTATATAGTAAAAAATGATGAACATACACAAATCAAAATTAGTTACACTGTAAATGTTTTTTATTCGTATAGTTCATCGGGTAAGAATTCACATTTTAAATGTGAATTAATTTTTGATATCTTATACCAAATCCCGAAATTTGTATTAATTCAATCCCGGAATTACGGGATTGATCAATTGCTTGATTGGATCCCGGGATTGGAGGCCCTAGTATTGGTCACCGAAGAAGCATATTATCAACTTTGTCCATACAAAATTATATAGATTGCCTATTTTTTATAAATATAATATCTTTCCACAAAAAAAGGACGGTTTGCACAATAAGATAAGAGTAATACTAAAATGACAAACAGTTGAAATATAATATATCAAAATAACTTTGTATATAAATATCTAAAATCTTGACAAACGAGTACCTATCGAGACACCATTTTCATTTTCTGAGGAAATGAATTTTAACATTCAAATGTTTTAGTTTATAAAATAAACGAATGATTTGTGAAATATTTTTTTTAGAATCATTTATATTACGCATTTTTTTTTAACATTCAATACTTACATTATGTCTCACACACACACAGACGCACTCTCATTCTCTCTCTCTCTCTGAATCGTGAGCAAGCAAAGTGATGTGCTTTGCGTTACACACAGCCGTGCAAATAATGCAAAACAAATATTATATCTATGATGATACGCAAAAACACGATTTTTCTGGAGAGCAAAGACAAAGCCAAATTCCGAAGCGATTTTATACCAGCAGTGTTTAGATATATAGCAAAAGGTCATTAAAACAAGAATTAATGGAGCTCTACTTCTAAAACCATAAAAATATTTATTTAATGAGCAAACTTATACTATTGGGATCAGAAAATAACAGTAATTACATCACATTTATTTCAGGTATAGGTTAGTCTAATGGACGCATAAATTTATAATATTTTTTATAGATCTGCAACGTATACTGTTAGTCCCACTGAAACGTTCTTATATTTAGAATGTTTTTCGTACTTAACGTAAAATCACCAAAAATAGAGTTATACTCATGAATCCGTTCATCATATATATATTTCAGAATTTCTTCACATGGTGTACTAATTCAAAAGCAAATATCGCTAAACGAAACAAAGCTGAAAATCTTATTTTGTAAAATTATTAATTATATTAAACAAAATGTGTTTGTAAACCATAGATAATATATACAAGAACTCATTATAGAAAACTATAATGCAACGCAAATCAATGTTCGAATTTTAAAGTTCCGCACTTTAATCCCACTTCCAATTATTAATTGACGGTAATCAAAAACCTACTTCAAACTAAAAAATTGTTGTAAATCCATCTGCAGTTAATTGAATCAGACGTGTCATTCAAGTATTTACAAATGCTGGGGATTACCTACAACTGATAATTAAGTGACTCTTAGTAATCTTTTAAAGTTTATAAAAATTTTCTGTGGCACATAGTTAAGAAAATAAAAAAAATGGTTGTTATTATACTTTAAATGCACTTACGATAGTTATATAATATTGCATGGAACGAAGAAATTACATATGGCAGATTCTCTGAATGAAAAATTATTGATATTTATTTGAAATTTACACCAATATAAGAATAAGATGCGATAGATTACAGATAAAAGGAAAGATCTGGGGCATGCAATTATTTTTTTTATATTTATTCTTCAAAATATGTACTATACTGAATTAAAACTATCGATATTAATTTTGGAAGTGATTCCTAATGTTAAAGAAAATACCATTGTTGCTGCTAAATTTATAAGATATTATTGTCGATTTTGCTTCATAATTGATTACAAATCATACGCTATCGTATATTCTGTCAACATATCACATTAAAGAACATTCTAAAAATATACACGACGCTAAATAAAGCATGACGTGTGAACTTGACAGTCAACTGACATGTAAACAGAATTGGAATTGCTATATTGATGAAAATATTTATATTTTCAGTGAACACATAAAATACTGTTTACTTTTTTCTTTATTCTAATTAGAATTAGAAATATCAAAAGGTAACCGTTCTATGTCTTATATTATGAAAAATAATTTTCCTGAGAGAAGAAACTTTTTTACACATTTACAACAAGCTATTTGTTAAGATAATAAATAGATATGTAACGTGAGTAAGTATATATATATTTATTTATTATCTACGTATAAAAATTTAATATATCTTTAAAAATATACCTACTCCAAATGATCGTTTTTGATTTAAAATGCGACAATTTTAAAAAAATATTTAAAACCATTACTTATGAGTTTATGACTGTAGGTAGGTATACACTTTCCAATTAAAAAAACTTTTACAATTTCATAATTAAAGAGGTTTTCTCAAATCACAGTAGAATAATACGACGTCATACTGCCAACTTCAGAGAAAGTGAGAAATAAAATCCGCCAATCAGAATAAACCACGCTCGGCGTTGCCACGTAAAGGCCGGCTTTGCACATTTTGGCATTTCTTAAAGACCTTTCAATTCGGTGCCAGCTTAGTTGATAGTTTGCTTGTCTGGTGTGTCGACGATCCTCCAAAATGTACTTTTTATCGGCGGTATGCGTAGCGCTGGCCGTACTCGGCTCAGCTTTTGGCGATGCGGAAATTAAAACCGAAGAAAACGTTTTAGTTCTGACAAAAGAAAATTTCCCTAGCGCGATAGCTGACAATGAATTCATCCTAGTCGAATTTTGTAAGTATCCCTTTTATACTATCGGGTCATTGAATGCACGTTATTAATAACTTATTTTCTTCCTAAGCGTGCATGATAAAGCCATCTATACTACAAAAGGTTATCAAAGTTATTCACATTTGTCCGTAAGGTATGTTTGTTTTCGTTCGAAGGACTGAAAAATAAGTGACACGTCAACTAGTCATGCATGCATAGTGACGTTAGCCGGCTAGTTTTTGTTAATTAATTTATAATGCATATCGACCGGTAATTTACATCAAGTTTAATAAAGCGGCAATTAAAATGATTAATTTGCGGTAAAAATATGTAATTTCATTGGAATATGTATAAGTAATTCCCGCATTCACTTTGCTACCATATTCTTGTTCCTTTAAATTAAAAAGTAATGTTAGACAATATATAACATGTCTTTTGTCAACATTAAAGAACTTTCAAAATAAAAATCTCAAAGTTTAATTCAAAAGTTAATCTTCTAATCACAACTATCGGTATTTTTTTTCAATGTACTGTAAATTCTGTCATGGATGTTTTATATATTAATATTTCGATCTACCTTAACAATAATTAATGCTATTCGCACAGTGGGTATCTATCATACATGAAAACTGTATTATCTAATTCGGGTATTATGAAAAAACTGGTTTTACAGTTAGTAGGTGTCAGCATTTTGCCAAACCTCCACATGTAAGAAAGATTTCTCATTTATCTGAATACTAATAATTATATGTGGAAATTTTTCACTAATTAGTTTCTTATCGAACTTTACAATTAGTTTTAAAAATCAAATGAAATAGTTTCATCTTTTATTGTATTAGAATTGGTAAATTGTCCTTAGGGCATGAACAAAGTTTCACTTAATTGTTTTAATTGTTATGTGGTTTGATTTGATGTTGACCCATTTCTTTGAATTAAATTTACTCTTCCAAAGTCTAACAATGTTCTTCGTGTAATTTTTTTTATTATTTAGAATTATTTGTTGGCATTATAGTTAGCATTTAATCACCAAATGAAACCCCACGAAATTACCACGCATTTTTTATTGATTAGAAATACTTTAGTCTAGATTTTTTATTTAATAATACAGAAACACCGTTTAATATAATCCATGATCAGGGCTGGATTCACATAGCGAGTATGAATTTTCAAAGTTTAAAAAAATCGTTTGGAAAAACTTCCTTTGATTTGCAAGACTGGTACTGATTACTTTTTTACACAATTTTCTCGTTAAAATTGCTGTAATTTCTAAAGTCAACCAATCCATGGACATATTTCTAATTTTATTTTGTATATGAAATATTTTGTTAATTAAAATCTTATATTGAATGTGTATTAATGATTTTGATTTGAATTTTTTAACATTTGGCTTAAGGCTAGTGCTGCATATAGTCAAAAAGACGGCTGTTTATTTTCATGTAAAAATAGTTTCATCTAGCGTGACATTAAATCTTTTACATAAGCGTTAACACAACTCACCTTCTGCCGTGTCCGTTCAGATATGTGCGGTGCTGCTTGAGACTCGTTTTATTCAACCTTTTTATATGCTTTTTGAACTAACATCACTGTGGTAATCAAATATTATTAACCTAACAGAACAATGCTCATGAGTATACTCATTGATGGATGTTTACAGGCGCTCCATGGTGCGGCCATTGCAAGAGTCTGGCGCCCGAGTACGCGAAGGCTGCCACCACCCTTTTGGGACAAGAGTCTCCCATTAAGTTGGCGAAGGTCGATGCTACCCAGGAACAAGATCTCGGAGAACAGTACGGAGTGCGCGGATACCCCACACTCAAGTTCTTCAGGAACGGATCCCCTGTCGAGTACAACGGTAATATATTATTTTATCATCATAGCAATGATTTGCTTCGTTCTTTTGTTTTGCAATCCAAGGTCTTCGCTAGCGGGCATATCCATTTTCAAGTAACGAGGAATGATGGTTTTAAAACATCTTATACACTTCTGGCAAATTTATCTTATATAAAATAGCCCACTCTGTAGACGCTTTATCATTATCACATATCACATGTAGGTATGAAATGTTCTCATGACCGATGCGTTTGCGGCGTAAACAATGCACGCACAGTTCTGACGTACTAGTTACTTAAGACATTCAGTATTTCAATACCGTCATTTATGACGGGTACGGTTTTAACAACATATTTATATAATTTTATTTGTAATTGTATTAGCATGAGTATCTCACACTGTTACAGTAACCATTCTGCTCGACTTTGTCCTGTTTCTTACTTTCTTTATGAATTAAAATTGACTGCTTGACTCATAATCGATCCTTTTTAAAACTCCTCATTAGAATGCCACATGCTTCATAGCAGGAACAGATGTAGCTTAAAATGAATGTATTCATCAAATAATCAATGGTTAAAGGAGGTTTCGTTTAATGATGTATATTTTTCATCAGTTCTACTTAGCAGTTATTGCACTAAGCTTTTTTTATATTTACTGTACAATAATGCTTACGGTATAAGTTTACGTGATTGTATAACAGGTTTCATAATAATATATTCAATTATATTGCTCGGTTGACTAATACACGTTGATAAAAAAGAGGTTTATGAAAACAGTTATTTTATTAACATCAGAGTTAACTGTGTATCTTTTCTAATTTTTAATGTCTCTAATCTCATTATTGTTATCACTCTTCTTGTTTATTTGCGTTATTTAGTTTTATTTAATCATGCGTACAACATAGTATAATGACCGCAATTTAGAATTTTTTTATGTAGGACGTTAACGATCATTTTAACTTGAGCCTGAATGCACCTGTTTTTTTATCACTATCGCACAGTACATCACGATTTTTATTCAATGCGAAAAAATATGCATTAAAATAATATTGTTTTACGAATTATCTACTTCAGCGTAAAAAAAAGATAAGATTATAAATTATTAGCTTACGTACATAGTGAGTTGTAAAAGCTTTTGAGTGCTTCTGAGATAGTTCAAATAAATAACAAAATGTTGCTGAAATATTACTTTATCAAATCATTGTTATTTGAACATATTCTGTTAATTTAACCGCTTAAATCTTCTTATCAATCAACAGGAGGCCGTCAAGCGGAAGACATCGTAAACTGGCTCTTGAAGAAGACCGGACCCCCGGCTAAAGAACTCACCACTCTCAAGGAAGCCAAAGATTTCGTCGAGTCAGTGCCGGTTGCCGTCGTCGGTTTCTTCAGAGACCGCGAATCCGATGTCGCAAAGAACTTTTTGGCCGTCGCCGCCGGTCTCGACGACCAGGTCTTCGGTATCACCAGCAGCGACGAAGTGTACGCAGATTATGAAGCCAAGTGCGGAAGCGTCGTCCTCTTCAAGAAAGTGAGCAACAATATTTTTTTTATATTAAATAATCGAATGAAAAAATCTCAGTCAATGAGTTGATGCTTTGTACTAAGTCATATTTTTGTTTTCTTATCTTTTATTTGAAGTAAGACTTTTTGATTTTTCTACCTAGATGTTTATAAATCACACACTATTTATAAAATGATAACTTGCCTCTGCGGCTTTTTGTAACTAAATAATTTTTATTTTTCAGTTCGATGATGGCCGCGTAGAATACTCTGGAGAAAACAACGAAGCCGATTTGAAGAAATGGATTTCCGCCGAAGCCCTCCCTCTCATCGTCGACTTCAGCCACGAGACCGCATCCAAGATTTTCGGAGGAGAGATCAAAAACCACTTGTTGCTCTTCTTGTCCAAGGTATGTCTATTATTTATATTGCACATATTTCTTTTCAATTTAGATATTGAGCGCTTTCTTTTCATTTGCCTCTTGGTGCAGTCTTGAAACAATGACTAATATCTCGAGTGACTAACGTGCAACTAGTTTCCGTTAATACACTTTGTGTTGAAAAGTCAATATGATTCAGTGGAAACAGTTTAAATTGTATTTTTTGGAATACATGACAGCGGTGTTGTTATTCATGAAAAATGGAAAAAACTAGCTATACTGGACCGATGTTGACATCACTGTCACTAGTGATAAAAAAAAAATCATAGGATAGTGTAATTATGAATAACTTAATGTGTGGTATTGTCGAAACATTTTTTAAGTTTATGTATTTAAAAAAAATATGCATGAAGTTTATCGATGAAAGAGAAAAAGTGAATTCACTTAAGAAATCGCCAATATAAAACATTTGTTTTTGATTATTACATAATATTTCATAAATGTATAAGAATCTGTTCAAGAATCGGAAACCGATACACCAATTTTTAATCCAAAGAAGACATGTGCTATATGACTCTGGTTTGGTGGTCCGTGTAGTTAATATAACATTTCATCTCAGTTTTATAGTTTGTCCTTTAGTAATGTAAAAATATAATTATGATAAAAACATATTTGGGATATGACAAATGTAGACTGGTGTGGGCTTTCAGTAATTTAAAAAAATGAATATACTGCCAAAGTGTATTTTGTTAAGTCAACAAATCACTGAATGTGATTAATAATTATCGTTAATTATCATTTTGATTTAAAGATAACAAAATCATTTATGGTTATCAGTTATCGATTAGAAATTTTGAATTTGGACCTGCCACAATCATATGAATGAGTTGTGATTTTTAAAGGCTTCACTTTATCTATCATTAATATTATATTATCTACTGCTGGCTTTAACTTTGATACGTGATAATATTTCAATCTTGATATTATGTGCACAGCTGTCAATACCAAACATCCATCTATAAATCCTGTACAAAATATTGATTTCTATTTTCTTTTTGATTACCAGGAAGGAGGAGACTTTGATAAGTTTTTGGAGAATGCCAAGCCAGCTGCTAAATCTTTCCGCGGAAAGGTACTCTTTGTCACAATCGACACCGATGAAGATGATCACCAGAGGTGAGGATGTCACGATTTTATTATAACTATAACATTCAACAATCGTCTGTCGAGTGTAGTGATGTAGTCAATGTAGTGAGTATGTCGTTAACTAATAAACCTGATCTTTTGGTTGACAGAATCATGGAATACTTCGGAATGAAGAAAGAAGAAGTTCCCTCAATGAGACTGATTGGATTGGAAGAGGACATGTTGAAATACAAGCCAGAAAATCCAGAATTGACTGCTGAAAATATTGAGGTTATTATCTTTTTATAAGTTACACGTATTTTAAATGATATTTATTGCAACAATTCTTTTGATCGTCCCCTCTTTTTCTATCATTCGTAATGTATGCTTGGTTTGATTTTCTGCAGGGCTTCGTGTCAGACTTCCTCGCTGGCAAGTTGAAACAGCATCTTTTGAGCCAAGAACTCCCCGAAGACTGGAACAAAACTCCCGTCTGGACTCTGGTAGCTAAGAACTTCGATGAAGTTGTCTTCGACGAAACCAAATCCGTTCTCGTTGAATTTTATGCCCCATGGTAAGATTATTATCTTAACCTATATTTAAAATTTTATAAAAAAATATCCTTAATTGATTTACTGTTTATTCATTGTTATACAGTCATTTTTTGACCTATTGGTTCCATTCGCCATAAATAAAATGACGTCCCAAGAAACTGTGTACCTACTTTGAATGAATCTAGTGTTTATTAGATTCCTTCCGTTTCATATTCACCTACAGATATGAATATTTCTTTTGTCAGTGTCAATTTTCAAACAGCAACAGGAAGAAGACAATGTAATCTCAAACATCACTTTGTTCCATGTCTGTACCGAATTTTACTAAACAGCTGTCTTCAATTTCTCCATTGATTCTGGTTTTATACCGTAAACAGTATTTTTTATGTGTCCCCACAATATTAAGAATGTTTTTTCTCCAGGTGCGGACATTGCAAGCAATTGGTGCCCATCTACGACAGCTTGGGAGAGAACTACGCCTCAAACAAAGATATCGTCATCGCAAAGATGGACTCCACCGCCAACGAGCTGGAACACACAAAGATCACTTCCTTCCCCACACTCAAACTGTACAGCAAGGAAAACAAAGTCATCGAATACAACGGAGAGAGGACTTTAGAGGGCATGATCAAGTTCATCGAGTCCGGTGGTGAATACGGACAGGCCACTTCAGAAGAGGTAAACATTGCTGTGGACTTACTAATTCACTCTTCAGCTATTATAATAAATAGAACATCTTTCACTAAGTTAGATTTTGGTTATATTGTTGTCGATGAATGCTCTTCTGTATCCAGCGAATGAGCAACAGCTAATATGTTCTATCGCCGTTGACAATAAATCCCTGATTCTTATAAGGGTTCTACGAATAAAATGTGTGTATTGAAATAATAAATAACTTCAATATTGAATCGATGTAGCTTTTCTGCATTAATCGATCAGGCTTATTTTCCAGTCTGGTTTATCTTGTAATACATCATATATTGTGCTTTAGTTGTAGAGGTTATTTTATGTTACAGTATTGATTATAGAATGAAATGGTGTTATTGGTAATTTTTTCCATGACCTATTGACCCCCCGATAAAAGAGTACGAATTAATTGTTTCTTTACTTAAATATGCCTCTCCCATTTCAGGCCGAAGAGGAAGATGAAGATGACGACACACCGAGAAAAGATGAGTTGTAGAAGACGGCAATAAATTTAACTAATCAATTATCCAACAACATTTCAAGAAGAGTCCACGCGGCAAAAGGAGATTTCAATCAACAACAATAAGAATATCACAGAGTATTTAAAGACGCGGTAGACGGAATCGATCGACAATATCAAACGATGGACTCTCGCAACACTCGATTCTCCGCCGCCGCCGCGCCAAGTCGAGACCGTTCTTCCGGCCCGCGTCTTCGAGATAAAGAAAAACTTTAGATAATTTAATCATCCGCGATGGGTATATTTTTTTAAGACTTCCGTCGACTGCGTTGCCGTAGGTCAAATATTAAATTGAATAAATGAATTTGATGGCGTTCTATATATGGATGCACTGCAACAGCAAAAAGAAACCACTATTGAGATGCTGCGACATAATATTTAATTTGATAGCGTTATGATACAATTATCCTCCCTATTGATATTTGTTTTATAAAACTGGAATGTCGTAATTTCATATATTATTATTATTATGATCTAAGCAGGGTACACATAATGTTATTGACAGTTTCTGAACCTGTGCTTACCTTTCGAGATTTATAATCTCCCATATCGTCTGTCTAAGACTGTTGCAATCGTATGTCTCGTGTTTTCTGTTCTACTTAAAGACAGTTTTGCGTGAGACGATGAAATGGCAAGCGGAGCATTTCAGTAGTCGTGTTTCTGGAAATGAATGAGTGAATAATACTGCATAGTTGGTTGTGCGTTGGAGTTGTAATACTTAAGTTCTGTTATTGATAATCTTTCTCCGACACAATTTTGTTTAATTCTTCCACATTCCGAACTATCTGTTACTCTGTTGAAATTGTACGCACTCAGATAATTAATTTGTAGATATTATCGTAACTAGAATGCATTTAAGGTCTTCACTGTGCTGAAATTCTACATCCATTCTCTAATGTTGCAATTTAGTTTAAACAAACCGTGCCTATTTTATAATTTTTGCACTCTGCATTTGTGTCACTGATTCTCGTCTTTTTATTCACAAGCTTTATTGGAAAACGAAACGAGAATTTTTGTATTGATGCTTTCATAATTCGGTTACGATTTTAATAACCATATATTTGGAATACGTCGCAGTGGAGACTTGTTAATTAAGCTATATTTTTTTATTGTAATTAGAATTTTTTCCTCTTCAACGAATCTGACTTGGAGTGTTACTTTAGTTGTTTATACCTTCAGAGGAAACTATGTATTTATGATAGCCTTTTTTTATACAAAGATTTATTTTGTCTAACTTGTTTTTTTTCAAAATCTACGATAAGATGAGAGGTGTGAGCTGTTATTTATGATACGATTTTAGCTTGAAGAATGTACAAAGCGCACGGTTCGCAGACTACACCTTTCTGCGGCCTACGAACACTTTGCGATGAGTCGGATGTTTGTTTTGTGATTCTGAATCGTAAAGTTTCCAAAATGTGTAAATAAATATTATCGTTTCCGGCACCCAATTGATTGGTTGTCCGTTAATTATTATTATGAAGAAACTACTTCCCGTATCATCACATGTCACGACACGTTCGGCGCTGGTGTATTTGTAAAGTTAGAATAAAACAAATCTTCCAAAATATTTGTCTTTTATTATTTTTACACTGAACACCTATTTACAATATGCAATCTATCTCGTATGCCCATTGAAATCTCAAGATTTAAGACTAACTACGATGGGTTCCTCAAAAATTATGTGTAATTGAATTGACTTCCACCAGTAAAAACCTCCTAATTATAAAGGACTGATGTGGGGGTGAGAATCTGCTAAATAATAAAGTAGGTTTCTTTATTGACTTTTTCATTTATTGATTCTCATGATTCAGCCGCGTTTAAACTGCCCTGAGCCATGTGTTTATCGTATGTTATTATGCAGAAGATCTTACAGGCTGTGGACTCTTGATTTGAAGCATGCAAACCACAGGTGATCAAACAATTTTGAAATTAGTCCATTGTATTATCACAAGGTTATAATCTACAAATTTTACTAAACCATGAAAAATAGCAAAAAAAAAAAAACGGCCAATACCAGATGAATGAATATGAATAAATAACTAATATTTTGAAATATATCAGATAATGGTATTGAAAGTCTAATATTCACGATCTCAGATGAGGCAATGGATATTTACTAAAAATAATGTGCCCTACACTACTTACACACTCCAGAATGAAATTAGTGGAAGACTGTCATTATCCCAAAGTTTTATTGACAGAACATTATAAAATTGAACTGTTTGTTGCAGAAGTAAAACATTATTTAGCTTCAAACTTTGATACGTGTTTATTTAAATATGAAGCCTCCAATACAATACACCATATTATATTATTTTCTAACTAATAAATATTCCGATTCATCATTTTTATTGAAAACATGTAAGAAGTAAATGGAGATTATTTAATTGCTGTGGGTGTAAGATGTAACATCAATATGCCAAAAATAAATTCCGAAGCACGGGAAAGAAGGGTAAGAAAATAGAACTGTAATAACACATTTGTTTTTCATATAAATGATTTAATATTTGGCATATAAGTACAAAGATTATAATAGAAGCTATATGAAAAGTATAACAATATTATATTATTATATACCCTCAACATAAAGTTGACAACACGCAGATACGTTTAGTCTAAAATCATACATTCAATTTATCTGAAGTCTTACATAAAAAGCAATTCTAGCGATTATGATTTATTATTATTAATAATTTAAATAAAATCAATATGAAGACTTGTTAGCACAGGTTGTCTCTAGTTTGTTTGACAAGTCTGATGTCTTTTTTTATACATACATTTAATTTTTTAGGTATATGGTAATAGATATTATACAACCTCTGGAATTCCGCTTGAATAACACCTTAAACTTGAAAAGAAATATCCAATTGAAAACATTGTTTCGATCTCTTGAAAATAAGTTAGTTTACTGTATTGACCCAAATATTATATTATCTAGGTGCCTGTTGAAGTAACATAACCATAAATTGGGTTATGTTTATATACAAGATTATTATAGGTAAATTAAGAAGATTTGACACTACCGAAATAGATTTGACAGATGTTTATTTGTTTAATTTTAAACAGACATTTTATTTCAATGGAAAATATCCTCGAGATTAGTGTGAGACACCAAGTGCTATTTGAAAGAAATTGCCAATAGGATTATAAAATATGTTCAATTCCATTATTAATGACACATATGGAAAAATAACTTGGTACATTTCTTGGCAAATACATTCTTTAATTTTAAATTTTAGTATTACTGGTTCGTTTTTTAAATACAGTGTTGCCACATAATTGTGTCAAAACAGTGTTATTTACTTTTGCTCAATAGTTTGAAATGACAGCAAATAGATAAAAAAAAAAAAAAACAAGTCGGAATGCAAATAGTTATAACAGTAAACACCCCAATAACACGTATTCTCGTTTAGTGCATATGCACTCAACTATAGGAGATTTTAAAAACACCTACCTTCATGATATTTTGGAAAAGTGTCAATAATATGTTATTGACTCATTTGAAAGATATGAATTAAACAATCTTTAAAATAATTGAGAAATATTTGCAATAATAAACATGTACACCTAATGCCGCTTGTTGTTGGTATTAAACAACTGTAAAGGTGTGCTGTAAAAGTATGGATTTTTAATGGTACTTATTTGAAATTGAATGAATTTGAGTAGCATGGGTGTAGGACACTTTACGCGTCATGAATTATTAATCCAATTATTTAAAGAGATATTGCCATGAAGAAAAGAAACTTTCACAAATGCCCAAGTTTCGGTTTATGAGTTGGGTGACAAACAAAATTAAAAAAATTGATCACATAGAAAAGAAAGAAACAACCAGAGACTAAATCAATGTAGACAAGTTCTTTCACTGTAAAATTTGTGTATTACAGGTTGCAATTAAAGAAGAAAACAAACAATACCGATGCAATTTTAACAATATGCAAGTCTAAGCAAACATAATCTAAAAACTTATTTTCTGCAGTTAAATTTAAGAGCAAATGAAAATGTCTTAGTAGAAGCATACACTAAAGAAAAAAATGTGGCTGTTTGATGTGATAAAATTTGTCAAAAAGCTTATAAAGCAAGCCAAATGAAGTATTATTCGAAACAAAAATATGTGAGAAAGGTTACAGGGTAAAGGTAGCTAAACTGTCGAGGAATCATGTTTGGTGAAAGCATGTCGTAATACCCTTTCATCAACCGAAAAATATGGAAAATTTTATCCACGTAAAAAGACTAGTAGACTTGAGGGTGTGTAAGTAATGTGAATTGATGGCCCTTATTACGAGTAGTAAAAATAATGAAATTACGTGTTTGAGTGTGGGCCATTCATAAAGCTCTTGTCTTATCTCGGTTGTGATTAATGTTTTAAATCCCCGAATGAACCACTTATATTGATTTTCCATAGCTTTATGATATTTTTGAAAAACGAGGAATATATTCCATCAAATACTGCTGTATTAAAAAAATATATTAATTGTGCCTATAATACGCATAAGTGGTTTATGAAAGAAAAAAAGACATGAATGTTTAAAAATATTTGACAACATCTATCTTATTTTACAAATCAGAAATAATACAATGTTATTTTCAAGACAAATGTGTTTTTGATGGAGAAAAATTTTCAAGACATCTGTTCAAACTTCTACTATGTAATACAAACATACATTCAAATTACGCCAATTGACTCTCAGACAAGAGGCCCTGGTATAAATAAAAATAAATTCTTAAGCCACAATTTAAATGAATATTTTAATGTCACAGTAGTTTAAATATCGAAAGTTTTGCACTAAATTTTATTTGAATTTTTTACAATCTGTACATAAACAAGAAAAATATAGATTAAAATAAATAATATTACCAACAAAATTTATAATTTACATACACTACACAAAAGAAAGTAAAGAAATCATTTTATTAAAATTTGTTTTTAATGCATTATTTTAATTTCAAAATATGTAATTACTGTAAGGCTTATATAAACATACTAGGTAGCCACGGCTGTGTAGCTGAGGCTGCAGTCAGAAAAATAGGGCAGCCAATTCATACAGTCAGGGTGGCAGCTGCCTTACGATTTAGATAATATATGTGACTGCAGTATTAGAGCCCGTGCTTGTGGCTACCGCAACCACATATCGTCGCTTTCACTGCAAAATTACTTATCAGAAAAAATGTGAAATTAAGTTTTGAATGCTATTGTATGAAAAACAATATTCTACATCACTTGGCGAAAAGTAAATGGGGACCAATAAGAAGACTCTAACTTGAATATTTCAAAACACTTAAGTTTTTCTCTTTCCATTATGCTCTATTCCAGAAATTATAGAATGTTTAAAGTGATGATAATATATAAATAATGACTTCTCTTTCTGTTTCATGGAAACTAGCAATACAAATATTTATTTTTAACAAAATATAACATCGTGCTTCTTTAAGCTATATGTTTTTTGCTTCTCCTGAACAATGGCCAATATTCGGATAAGTGGTTTTGCCGTGGAAGTGAAGATATATTATCTAAATTGTTGTGGCTGTGCCGCAGCCATGGACTGCTTAGTGCGTTACTAGCCTCAGACTCATGAAATATGGCCATATTTTGAAAACGTTTTCCGTTGATATACCATGGTAAGTTATTAATAAAATGACATCATTTTATATGCTGATGGTTTTCTTTCTAGTTTTATAAAATCTAAAGAAACAAGATATTTACATTAGTAAGTAGTTAAATTTTTCCGGAAAGCTTTTTATATATCAACTGGTGAAACTTCATACTTGGGATCATGGTCCATGTTACATTTACTTGCACTTTGTACTTCTTTCCAATGCCATCACACTCCATAAATAAACAAGCAGATATGTTGAAATTTGCGTACTAATAATGTTGCAGTGCATTTCGCATATTCCATTAATTCGAACAAAGATAATCATCTAGATCAGTGTTGTAAAAATCTAACAAACTTTATAATTTTATTATTGTTGACGGGCGCTGCCGAAATCTGAATTGAAGATTACAATCAGTCATAACTGTTAATCATTGTCAGTAGGGTTCGTTTTATTTCTGTATCAGTGTATCCGAGTTTTTCTGCATTAAAATCAGTTTAATCTAAATTGGCCGTATTTCAAGAAATACATAATAGCGTATGCTTGAAATTTCGTTTTTGTTTGGGGGCCGAGGGTTTCGATAAGGTACACAAAGAGACACTGATCTAGATAAAAAAAAAAAGTAGTATGGACAGTACTCCCATATCACCAGCGCACGGAAGAATAAGGTAACAGAGTGTTATCAAATATATCTTACATTGTTACATGTTCTGATTTATGTAACTGTAAATTAGAACTGATCTTTTTGAACGAAATTTGATATAATAAATTACAAGAGGTTGATACAAAGGCACCAATAATGTGCCGAACAATTATCAAATCTATAAATTCTACTTACACGAGATTCCAACACATATTTACTCTAAAAAAAACATCAGATAGTACATTTTTAAATGGATACTGTATAGGTACCGATTTCCAGCTGTCGCTGTAGCCTAAATGCCTGGAATGCACAGAAATTGACAAATCCCGCCGAATGTTTCGTTCAATTGTTAACAAAAAATAAAGGTAAACATTTAAAAAAAGTTATTTGTCTACAATCGCAGACAGAACAAATGCGATCGTTGAAAACAAGGATGCGTTGTTTATTGTTCATTAATGTCATCTGCTGACCGACAGATGTCAAAGATTATTGTATAAAATAATAATTAAAGCACTCGTATAAGTTTTAATTTTGGCACTATTATAAAATAATAAATAATAAGCGGGAGACTGTAGTGCACCTTTTGACTGTTCTGCCAAAATAAGCACAAAGGAAAGTAACTACATTTTGGAAAAATGATGGAAATAAAATATTACATATTTTTAATACTCTACTGAAAGTACGCGACATTTTGATTATTGTGTCATTTAATTTTATATATTTTAGGTATTTTAATAAATAATGCTTTCATTTTATGTGCATTGCATTCTGGGATTTAACCAGTTTGCTGCCCATCCTGAATATCAATCGTCCAGTTCATTAATCAGACAACTGCAAAAAAATTAAATTTTATTCAGTACTCTATGTGATTCTGCAGTCAGATAACTCAAAAATGGCACCAAAAAATAGTGCTACGGCAGATAATTTTCTAAAGAATTAAACATAATGTTGATATTTCTGGGTCAGTAAAACAATATTTGTAAATATCCTTCTACTAACTACACTCGAAAAGTATCAAATTGTTAAACACCTGTTCACAAAATGTATAAAACTCTATTACAAATCAATAATATTTGATTTATGGTGACCATTTGAATATTGCTTTTCCCATTATCTCAATATGGGAGATATCCGAGTAATTAACTGGACGATCGATATATGGGATCAAGAGTTAGACCTCGATATTTGGTATTTTAATTTATATTCAAACGATATTGTATTTAATTTCTTTTAATTGTGCTTAAAATCTCTTTCAATGATTAATCTACTATCTAATAAATTCTTTAAATTTTGGCGTGAGACGATCAATCGCATTTTCCGGACGGGCAGGGAAGGTTATTCACATTTCACATATTAACAATCGATTAATTATGAAAATAATTCAGACACGTGTTTTATTCACACATTACATGGTAAAACAGAGACATCATGGAAAGAAACAGCTTTCAAAGATAGTCTGCTAACAATGTGGTTCATTATTAGTTCTTGGGTGTTCAGTGCAACTTTGCAGCATCTGATATGAAAAGATTCCCTGGCTATAGAATCCAAATTCGTTAAAATCTTCAAATAGCTTGATTCATTGGTTATTCTCCTTGTGCTTATAATGAGTGTTAGTTTATTATAGAATGATCAATCGTTTCGAGGAATCCCTACCCTTTTCAATAATACTTAGATAAGTAGTTTTCTACAAAAGCTGTTAGATCCATAACCATCCCCGAGTTTGGGTATGCGGTGTAATAACAGTCAATTCTTTCCAATTTATTTCAATTCAATGTCATCACCAATAAATCTTATGAAATGTAATACTATCTTACAATATAACTAAAATCATATAGTTTCACTTTCCAAGAAATAATATTAAAGTAACTGGTTTTTTAGTTCGTATTTTTTTGTTTTTGAGGTTTATCAAATCAATATTTTGATGGGCAGTTTCTGAAAAAATCTATGCATAGGTGCTATCTTGCGTGATTATGTGAGAAAACGCGCGTGTGTACAGACTTTGAGATACAGTTATTTTAATGACAGTTAAGGGTCACACAATAATTGCGCGAAAAATTTTTTGGGCATCAAAACGCACACAGCGAACGAGCGTGTAAAGGTTAAAACACTCACACTACATAATCGCGCATGAAAGCACCTAGGTGTAAAGACGATAATATTATTTTTTATAATTTAAGAATGAATTCGACTGGTCCAAAACAGTAATACTTCAGTATATTACAAATTGATTGAATGCAACATTTTTGTCCAATAGGGAAACATAGAATCACTTGTATCACATCTGATATGTTAATTTTAAAACTTGACATGTGTTCTTGCAAAGAAAAGCCAGGCTAACTGCATTTACTCAAGCCTGCTGGTTCTGTAAATGTTCAGATTTCTCTGCAATGTATTGAAAATCAAAATTGGTAATAATGAACCGTTACTTTAATTCACTTCTTTATAATAATGATTACACCATTATTATGACAAATTTCTTTGTGTAAATTGACATGTGAATGTAAATGCTATGGTATATTTTTTTTCAATACAATTATCATTTCTATTGTTGAAGTTTAAATTAATTTTTCACATTTCTATGTATTTTGATGTATAATAATATTCTATAATTGAATACAAAGTGTGATGTGAAATGCATTTTGTTAAGCAGTACCTGGTTAAAATTAAGTGGATAGTGCAAACTATATATTATGATTAAAGAACATAAATTTGAAAAAATATATTCTTAAATAACAATTAAAATAAAAGCATATAACTCTACTTTGATAACCTAAAAAGAGTAAACCTTTGACAGAAAATAACTACAAAAGAAGTTTTGTTAATAAAAATGTTTTGCTATATCGATAGATTAGACCTGACGTTATATAATGGTAATTATTATTTAACTAAATTTATTACAAATAAATAAGATGAATTATTCACTCAACGGGTTTTTTTGAGTACACAGTTTACCGATATTGATGGGTGTAAGAGCACATAGTAAGTCAGCTGATTCACAGAATAATTATTGATTATTATCAAAGTATTTAGTTCTACAAGAATTATAGGAATTGCTTGATATTTTTATCTTATACAATGGAGTTCTACCGAGTAAATGCAATCTCAATCAATAACATTTATTATGTTTCCATTAATCAAATTATTCCGTTCTACAACATTTTATTAGTTAGTTCACAGGTATTTGGGCCATCGTCAGAACTATATATCGACTGTGTTTTGTCCAATTGATGTAACCCTCAAAAAATACAAAAATGAGTTAATGATTGGATCTCATTTTAGAGGCGATAGAGCAGGTCTCGGCCAAATGATGTAAATTAGAAAAATAAATTGACCACTTTTTGGAAGAGAAACATCATTTTACATTGGTTTTAGGTTTAAAAATTCTGACCCTCCCCACTTGATGTAAGCCACTAATTATATCGACACTCCCTACGTATAATCCCGTATCTGCAAACATTAGACGCAACTCACTACATGATGTTTTCGATAAAAACTGTTTTTACTTTCTCCTGAACAATTTCAATTTTGAGGGTTACATTAATTGGCTAAAACACCGTCGATATATAGAGCTATCAAATTTTCTAGAACTGAATAATTTGATATTTTATCCTATTATAATGGAGTTCTAATATGTAAATGCCAATTCGATCAACAATTGAATGAGTCGACAAATTTTATTTTAAAACTGTAGAAAGATATTTGTAAATCTAATTTATCAATCCTTCCTCATTTCATGAACAAAAAGGATTTCACCATATTTAATTAATTTTCGCAAACTAATACCTTCTTTAGCCATACAAAAAATATTATTTTTTAGACTTATCCACGGTTGACCTGTATCAATTCATTTATATCTCCGTGTCTTGAATAACTGTTTTTTTCATTACGGCCATGCAGTACTTGAATAACCGAAAAACACTTGGAATAGTGCTCTTTCCGTCGCATCAATAAATAGTTCTGTTCATTTCTTCAAAATGG
The DNA here is from genome assembly GCA_022494535.1 of Himalopsyche phryganea. Classification (NCBI taxonomy): domain Eukaryota; kingdom Metazoa; phylum Arthropoda; class Insecta; order Trichoptera; family Rhyacophilidae; genus Himalopsyche; species Himalopsyche phryganea. The sequence continues at coordinate 587,269 of JAGVSL010000116.1, read as the reverse complement.
CATATGGAACACGGTCCCATTACAAGTATTCTCAAATAAAATAAAATGGCTATCTTATTCTTGGTCGATTACATTTCAACGGATCTTATAATAGATTTTGAATGTGTTATATTTAATTGTACTTTAATCATTTCACTTTATACATACCGTCAATTTGGGTAAGTTTGCCCATCGGTTTAAGATTGGCTCACTACATGGGAAAAGGTGCTGTTATAATACCATGATAATACTAATCCATATGAATATTTTTTAGTCAAGCAAAGATATTGAGTAGCCCTTGGTGGTAAAACTATGAATTAATGTTCAACATAATTTGTTATATTGTTGAATTTGTAAACTGTCAGCTTGGAATGATAAAACGCGATTTAAAAAACTTATCTTGAAATAAATTGGATTAGCCATATTTTCAATTTGTATGACTAATCTGTAAACTGAATGTTGTGTATTTTTTCCCATCTCAAATTATGTACAGCATATATTAAAGCATAAAGAAAAGTTGCCAAGACTTTAAAATCACTAAATTTATAGTAATTATAGTCAGTGATTATTTGTACTGTAGGCCAAAGTTACCCGATTCGGATGAAAATTTTGCCCACCTTGTTTTATCTATATTTATATATCAATTATAACAATAAATCTATTTATATTGATTAAAATTAATCTTCATACATTTCTATGTAGAACAATACTACACATAAATGCAATGGCGAACCATAAAAATACATAAACCCTCAGAACTGGCTCAAAGTTACCCAGATTGACCGTAATGGAAACTAAGATTTGATAATAATTTATGATAGTTTATTAGAAAACTGATCTTAAACAAACTGACAGTGAAGATATTAAGTCGAGGTATAATTTTATAACATATTAGATACGGAGAAAAGCACATTAAACTTCATCGCTGCATGGTATACTTAAAAAAACGTCTAGTTCAATGAACTAACTTGTTTACTGGTGCAGAATTAAGCACAACCAATTTGTTATGTATTCAGAAACATAATTTAGGTTGATGCATCGTCTAATTGTGTGTTGCCGTTTTATAGTTGCGATGGAACAAAAAAAAAATGCAAAGGCTGAATTATCCTGGCGACAATAACTATAAACGCATAATGTATGTCTCCTGACGACAGATCACCCTCGAATGGGGATATGGCGATCAGAGGGCGAACATGGATCCGTCTTCGTCAGGTTTTTTGGGATTGGCTTGCCTCTGCCCTCTGTGGGTGGCCTGCGACGAGACCGGCAAGGAGGGGGGAGGGGAGGAAGAGTCGGCGGCGGCCGCCCGCTCCGCTAGGAATTTGTCGAAGTCGCTGCTCGTCACGCTCTCGTGGGGCTCCGATGCGATGCCCGATGCCTGGAAATTTGAATTAATTATACATTCATTAGATACAAAGCTAGTATGATCAACAATGCTGTGTGTTTTGAATATTATCAGTAGTAAGTTATTACATTTTAGTAGCTGGTTTCAAACCATTCTTGATAACTGTGGATCAGGCGCGTGCTGTGAATTTTTCTCTTTCTCACTCAATCACATGTAAAATGAAAGGTGCAAGTGAGACACAAGGGCGTACTGGTTTTTGCTTTTTTATCCTGCTTGCTTCTTCACAAGCAAGGTTGAGTGATAGAGATAGAGATCCATCCACCGCACGCCATATATGTGGATATATTTCTACTTTACGACTATGATAAATCATGTATCTATAAAATAAATAAAAAGAAAAAAATATTTTTAAAGTTTTTAAAAGTAACATTAACCCAGTGTTAAAACAAATTTGATTTGTTGGATAAGAAGTCTTCATTAACTTTTTCCCGCTGACGATCGCTATACTCAAAAAAGATATTATGTATTAGGAATACTGTTTTGATTAGTTACAACTTTGTAAAATTTTTGATGAATGGTTAACGACATTGAATCAGAAAAGTTGAATTATATTTTATAAGCCCATTGAGCCTGGACAACGTCGAAAAGACTGATCTGTGAAATGTTTTAACGATTGTTAAAATTCTTTCTATTTTTTTTGCTTTGGAATATAAGACACCAAAAATGCACACTAAAATTTTATCCTAGATTGATTCAAATTTCTACTGGGATCATAACAAAAAACTATAAAAAATCACGAGAAATAAGCAAATATACATGCAATAAAAACTGGTAAAAAAAGCGACAAAAGATTACAAGAAGAATGCTTCCTGTATTTTTGAGCATCTATTATAAGTAGTGGCAAATACAGAAAAGCAAAATGCACGTCACAAAAAAGAGAATCAAACATTTCAACAACGTAATTAGCCCTTGAAGAGCATATATGAAGCAAAAACCGAACTGTCCACTTTGCAATGTTAGTAGTAAGGTAAATGTACCAGTAGTTGACCTTTTTTGAATAAAAGTGAAAAAAATTAGAAAAATAGACGCTGGATTGCACTAAATTGTAGAGTTCAGACAATTGAAACCATCTTTTGTCGGGTCGAGGAACTAACACATCACCATATATCGTCGTTGTTCTGAAAGAAAACACTAAATCGAAAAAATTACATATTGAGTTAGTTATACCAAAATGTTTCTTATTTCAAACTCTACCATATGAAAGAACACACTTATTTTTATAAATTATGCTTTTACTTAAAAACAGTTTTGTAGCAACAAACTAAATGAAAAAGGTATAGCATTTTAAACATTTGACAAACTTCAAAGTCCAAATTTTGAAAACTAGTATTTTTCAGTTAGTGTCTTCTTCCAGAACAACGATGATATGTCATTGGGGTGTCATAGTGGCCATTTGAAAACAACACCTTATGCTGTAAGTATAATATTTTGAATTTCTTAAGAGAATTGTTAAGGATATCAGTGAATGTAAGCATATGCTACTTGATTAAGCCGAGAGTGGTCTTACAGGAAGCTCTGAGGCAACTCTGATGAAAGGTTGTCATGAAACCCTCCGATTAGACATGGTCAACTACTGAAACATTAACATGGTTGTTAAAAATTGAAAACAATTTTTTGTAACTTTTCCCTATAAGATCCTTTCCTAATTTTCGTCTTATCATATGAATTAAGACATTTGATCCATTATAAATACAGTTGCTTTGTCATTATTCGGTTTAATGCTAAACGTTAATTGTTATTTCCTTAATTGCTGTCTCTTAAGCGATCAACTACTGGTATGTTTACCTTAAACGACGTTTTTGTGTTTCACGTTTAATTATTGGTGTCTTTCTTCCATCGTATAGTATTTCCAATTAAGTACAATATGCATATTCTTACCAAACAACCACTAATTATTATTGCATTAAATATAAGCGAAATAAAATTGGATAAATCAGCATTGAATTTATCAGTATGTGCATGTGATTTCCCTTAAAATCTTTCAATTGTCCGTAAATCCATCAACATTCAAATTAGAAAAATGTTCTATCTGAAAAACATATAAATTTTACAATACATCAAGGTTCCATCTGCATACATAATTAGAAATAACGTGGGAAGGAAATCACAGGTTGGCACTTTCATTCACATATGTGGATGCATAAGTGTATTTCATTCAGAAAGTTACATTTTCTGAAATCTTAAATTGCTTTCCTGAACAGTTTTAGTTTTTGCAGATAGAACCTTGTTTACCCAAGGTGACGGAGTGTCACTTGTTAAAATGCATGCATTCTGACAGTGTTGCTCTACAGTTGCGAATCGTGACAATTGATTAATAAATTCAAGGTAGCCGTAAACTGAGTTTTGAAAACCTGCGGTTCTTACAAATTCAGAAAGAGATAAGATCATTTTCATAAAACTCTTAAAATATTAAAGTGAAAAATGCAATTATTTATGCACTGTATTTAGTTCGGCAAGAATTATATTTGGATTATTATTTAAACGTTTGGATTATTATTTAAACACTTCTGCCAATTTGACGCTGTTAGTGCTCGAGAGGAAAATATCTAATAGGCAATGATTTCGATGCGATGATCATTTGTTAGTATCGTTTGGTTATTAGGTTAGGCAAGACATGATCGGTTGAAGTATCAGATGATTTTGAGTGGGACGGTTATGATTGCGTATTATGCACGTGCTGCTAATTGATGCTAATCAAGAAGTTACCAACCTCGTCGGCGCTCAGCCACGCGGCTATTTCATCAAAGTCTCTTTCGCTACCTTCGACCGCCTGCAAATCAATAACAGATGCCACAAAAGAACAAAATAATAAAACACAATATATAAACATAAAACAACAAGATGTCTTAAAACACAATGAAACTTCCAACCAAACATTGAATACTCAATTGCAATTCGATTATTAAACCTTTGAATGGTATGGGTGTACATATACGTCCAATTTTCTTTTATCTGTTGATTTTTCAATCCATTTATGGATTTCTGCTTGTAATATCGAAAATTGTCTCCCACCCATCCGATCCTTAAATGGGGCGAAACGAGAGCGATTAACTAATCACTAGTCCTGTCATAGCCTTATCCTTCTATCCCTACTCAACTGAACAACAAGTAGTTCTCGTAGAATGATTTCTATCGAGATATCTCCATTAGGAGTCTATATGCACCACATTGGGAGCGGACATGGTAAAAAAGAGTGCATTCAATCTATATTTATACATATTATATATATTAATAGAACATTACTTATTAAATGTTAAGTTTGGAGCCAGCATTAAAATAATATAAAAAACTGGCGATAGGCCTGAGAGCAGGTCATCAAATAATAGGTAATTACTGTATAAATGGACGCAATTGAATATTCAATTCAATATAGCAATGACTTTACGTAGAAGAAATTGCTGATTTAGAATGACAAGCGTTAGTTGACTCACAGAGTGTAATGGGAAGGAGAGAGGCAACTAACACTGGTCAGACTTTAAGTATACTGAGGAGAAAAATATATTATTATTTCGACTCTCCCTACGTGTAATCCTGTAATTGCAAACATGAAATTTTACAGGAGAGCGTCTCAAAGATTCAAAACGCTATTGCAAAGTAACGGCTGCATGTATCTTCTTCAAGATTGCAACATGCTACTATTTTAAATCTATTTTTCCCAATGTTGTTCGACGCCTGCCCATGGAATTGAGTGCGTAGAAAAGAAAATGCAAGAGTATAATCACGTATTTGACACTTTCGTGATTATACGTAGGGAGTGTCGATTTGTCCCACAGAGAAATATCAGAAGCTATGAACAACCAAAACATTGAATAACTTAACACTCGTGATGAAAAATAATAATACAGTTTTATTAAAAATTGCGAAACAATTTCGGGACCTCACATGCAATAAATAATAATGTAGAAAACATCAACAGGACATTCAGAAATTTAAAAAAAAAACACCGTCTCATATGCTTACAGCAAAATAGCAACGACAAACACAAATAAAAAATTCTAAAGAGATAATTTAAAATTTCAACAATTGGTGTTTTGTAATGCTTTGTTAAACACAGTTATACTAGTCATTGTCAAGTTGAACACAAAAAACAGTTAAGGTACTATTTGGGTACACGCGACAGAGAGACGAGAGACAGGAGACCGTGACTGGTCGCTTCCGATCAGCTACCTATACAATTATATGAAGTGCATTTGAAAGAGCGAGTCTCGGTCACCTGTCTTTTGTCATATAATTGTATAGGGAGCAGATAGGAAGAGACCAAATTCCAGTCTCGCTCGCTTGTCTCTGTCGCGTGTATCAAAATGGTACATTTAAAGTTTTATGTTCTAGCAAACTTTTCAAATAAAAAATATAAACTTTCATGTTCTGCAGGCAGATATTCCCTAGCTTACAATCATCGACGCACGTTTTTTATGCAGTCATAAATAGATAATAATATTAGATTATTAAATAGGTCAAATTGAGTGATAAGATTTTAATTTCTTTTTTGGCTGTACTAGGTTCAATAACTGCGCTTAACATAACAGAAAAGGAAGCTAGCATTTTTGAATTTATGTTGTAATACTAAAATTTAAGCAATTAAGCATAATGATAAAATGTCTGATTCATCTCCTTGAATGACAGAATGAACGGACAATATGCAAAAGGATTTGGACTCACTTGCGGCTGTCCAGTGGTGGGCCGAGATTGCGTGAGTGCTGCAAGTCCCACGTTCGCTTGCTGAGGTTCCAAATTGTCTGCATAACTACTTGTTCTATGGAAGAGAAACATTTTAGATTTAAGCATAGTCAATTTTCCATCAGCAAAATAATTTCAAAATTACACACTTGCAGCAATAATACTCTTTTTATCATCATTAATAGACGAAAAATCTAAAGCGTTCTCCTGTATGTAGAAAATGCAAGTGCCTAAACCATGTGTAATATTTTCGTTGCCATCTTCAAGAAGATTGGAAAGCAGCAGACCTTTTGAAAAAATTAAAACCTTTCTTTAAAATAAGACTAATCCTGGGCATCCGATGGTAAACCATAGTACTCTACCGCCTACAGCAGTGCTTTTTAGCCTAGTGAGGTGGTCTTTCACCCTTTCGAGGTGATGCAACACCTTTGATTTGATTTTCAAAACAAAAATAAATGTACATATTTGAAAATTACTTTAAACAAAAATACATTGATAATAAAATTTGAATTTGGATTATTGAGATTTTGTACACTTCCATGTATCTTGTCACTAACGACCCGGGTTTCGCCTTTCGACATCTTCAGGCATTCGAGCACACGAATGGACTCGAACTGAGAGACAGTAAACAGTGTCTAACGTTTATATAGAAGATACAAATGCGACAAATATTATTTACGAGGTAAGATATTATACGTCTGAGAGCCACACTGATACCTGAGTTAAAATTTCTGGAATCTCCCTAATCCTTATTTTGTAAACACCATATTAACAGAGTGGCGAATTGCCGCTTTTCAACTTCTCAGGTTCACAGATTAGTCACTATACCTCTAAATAAATTTAATTTTGAAAACGAACTAAACATTATTAAACAAATTGCCATTAATAATGGCTGTGAGGCGTCTCTTATAGATAGTCTTGTATCAAAAAAACAACGTAAATTAGCAGAAAAGGTGCTATATTTCGGGAACTTGTCTAAAGACATAGACCACCCTAGAATCTGGCATAGAATTAGTTATTTAGGTTGCACAAGCTTTAAAATTAAAAAACAACTCGCTGATAGTGTTAGACCGGCGTTCTATTGCAAAAACTCTCTAGGCAAATTACTTATTAACAATAAAGATAGAGTAAACTTTAAGAACAAATCTGGTATTTATAAATTACAATGCAATGATTGCCAACATTTCTATGTGGGTAAAACCACACGTACATTAGATATAAGGGTATCAGAACATTTAGCTGCCTTTAGATTAAAAAAAGAAACTTCGACATTCGCAAATCACTTGCTAATGGAGAACCATACGTTTAATGCGGATGATGGGGTTAAACTGTTGCATAAAAACATGGGGGATCATAAATTATTATATCAAGAAATTTTGGAAATTAATAGAGCCCAGTTAAATTCCTTGCCAATTTTGAATGAGCAGCTGAACCTTCCTAATTCTCCGCTATTATATCCGATACGTTGAAACACCTAACAGATGTCACTAAATGTGGAATGATTGTATATATTTACCCATTCGTCGAATTACATCCCGTCAAAACCCACAATACTATTATAATTGTAAAATCACTGGTATTTCTAAAAGAAGTTGAAAAGCGGCAATTCGCCACTCTGTTAATATGGTGTTTACAAAATAAGGATTAGGGAGATTCCAGAAATTTTAACTCAGGTATCAGTGTGGCTCTCAGACGTATAATATCTTACCTCGTAAATAATATTTGTCGCATTTGTATCTTCTATATAAACGTTAGACACTGTTTACTGTCTCTCAGTTCGAGTCCATTCGTGTGCTCGAATGCCTGAAGATGCCGAAAGGCGAAACCCGGGTCGTTAGTGACAAAATACATGGAAGTGTACAAAATCTCAATAATCCAAATTTGATATTGAAATTCCATCAAGCACCCTCAGTCGATGTCTTAAATTATACTTAAATTATACATTGATAATAGTTGTCACTAACAATATTCACTATAAATGTCACTTGAGCATTTTGCTGATTTCAGTAATTTTATATATAATATAATGTGACATTGTTTGTTTCCTTATTAAAAATTTGAAGATTGTATGTAAGTTAATGTTGATTTATTTTCTCTTTTCGGAAGCATTGCGTCACGGCACACTCTGCATCGTCTCGCGGCACACCGGTTGCAAAGCACTGGTCTACACCACTGTAGACTCAGGCTTCACTTTGATCGATATGTCCAAAAACATAGGAAAGGATGCAACAAATCAAACATTTCCATATATTTTACTTCCAAGAAAGCTGGTAAATGTTTAAATTCAATTATTGACGTAGAGTGATTTAATGGACTGGCAACGATGAGTATAAATTACCAGACAGCTCGTAAATTAGATTATTCTGTAATTATTATATAATAAATGAATTAGACAGTGCTAAATTAAAAATATAATTGAATAAATATTTAAAACCACTGAAAAAGCATTCATATTTTATATTTTCTTTCCCGTAGTTTTGATTTTGACATTAGGGGGTCTCAAAAATATCAGACCCTGGTAAGATGCATGATGAACGAAACAGAAAGCTACTTACCCATTTTTAGAGCTTTCATACGTAATATTTCTTGATTGGGCGAACATATCGAATTCGTCTTTATCAATTCCGCTGGCGGGAGGCTTTGGTGGAGTTTTATCAGCACCGCCCAAACCTAATATAAAAGAATAAGATTAAAGACAGGGAAATTGTGCATGTTTGTGCAATTGTACATGTCCAAGGTTTTGAGAGTTAATAAAATGTTGCAACATATTTTTGAAATTATTCTTACGAACTTATTGATTGAATTCAGTTTAACAAGGATTGTAGTTGATAATGGATCTTTTTATAATGGGTAAAGAAACTATTGACTCACTTAATTTAGACATGTTTGGAGTTTCATCGCTGAGATCTATTAGAGACGCTTCACCCGGATTTGCTGCAAATACAAAATCTATAAAATAACAATAGCGAGCAGCTGAAATATTAAATTGATACATTTTTTTTTTTTTTTTAATAAAACACAATTCATTTGTACTACTTCCACATATTTATAATGATCAGGACCGGTTTCGCTCATCACGAGCATTATCAACTGATAAAAATACAAACATAACAGGCTTATTTATATAAAATTTAGTGTAAAAATGAAGGTATATAAAACTGATGGTTCATGAACTAAGACAAGAAAATACTGATTATCAGCAAACAAATTATACATAAATCAAATAAAAGAGTCTACAATTAAAATGTTATGGACCTCTTGCATATCATTAAATACTAATCTGAAATCACAAATATAGCTACATTAAAAGTACATTTAGCTGAACAAAATTTTTAATGACGTTACTAATGTAATATACAATAATGAATCAGGAAAATTATAAGAAAAAATTAGTGAACCATTTAAAAATAATCAAATATTAAGTATGTAATTAATATGAACAATAAACAGCCATCTTAAGTGGAGAAAGTGCAAACAGTAAAGCAGCAATGTAAGATTTCGATTGTGTTTTGGTCAATTGATGTAACCCTTAAAAAATACTAAAATGAGTTAATGATTGGATCTCATTTTAAAGATGACAGAGCAGGTCTCGGCCAAATGATGTAAATTAGAAAAATAAATTGACCACTTTTTGGAAAGGAAACATTATTTTACAGTAGTTTTAGGTTTACAAATTCTGACCCAGCCACTAAGTCACTATTATATCGACACTCCCTATGTATAATCCTGTATTTTACAGGAGAGCATTTCAATGCAACTCAGTATATAAGCTTTTTGATGAAAACAGTTTTTACTCTCTCGTGAACAATTTCAATTTTGAGGGTTACACTGATTGGCCAAAACACCATTAATGTGGAAGCCACTGAGTGGTGTGAGTGACAAGACATTTGTGAAGTGTAATTATTTTTTACAAAACACTATTAAAGGTTCCTCTAATCCTCACTTTTTATCTTAATCGTCAACAACCATTTATTACAAATATGGCATTATTACAATGCATAAATATACCTGCGGTCGGCGGCGGCGCACCCATGGCAGCAGCTAATACAGCCGAAGGATTCTGCGTGGCGGCCGACACTCCTCGGTTTTTGTTGAATCGCTGGTGCCTCAGAAGCAATCCGTTCAGTTCATCATTCACCCGGAGCAGCTCTCCTGTTAGACTGTCGTCCGATAACTTCCCGATCAGCTCAACTAACCGAGACTGCATCGCTAAGAGGGTGCTATTTAATTCCTGCAATGAAAAAGTGGACGATTTGCGAGTTTCTCTAGCGTAGTGTTAAAAGGATTTAATATCCTATTTTGGTTTTTCTTACTTGAAGAAAGAATATTATATGTTATTTTACTGTAAAAAGTTTTGATGTGAATTTGGAATGTAATTCAAAGATTTATGCCCGTAAGAAAAATGTACCCACGAAAAATATACAATAGACAAATTTTGCACTAAAAGAAATATATCTCTTTATATATAGAAAATAGCAGGTGCTGTGAATCTTTCTCGCTTAATCACAATATGTTGAGTAAACAGTGTGAGCAAGGTATAAGAGCATGCTGGAGATTTTTCTTTTACCCTACTGGCTCACACACAGGTGGGGTTGTGTGACTGAGATAGAGAAACATCTACCGCACGCCAATCACACGAGGAAAGAAAAATATGTTACAAATCTTTTTACATTATTAATGTCACATTTTTTTTTTCATCAAAAATACATATTATTTGTATGTATTATATTATTCTATCATTAATCTGTACATTTGTCACTGAGAGCATTTGTCATCTGTGCAATTATTGTAATGCGCGTAAACACAAATACCTGCAACATGAGAGTTAATCTCACTTCGAATGGCAGAATAAAACAAAGTTTTAGCCAGTAGAACACTATGACCATTCAATTAACTTGGAAAAAAATTTCAATACTTGTCGACATTCAAGAAAATTTATTAACAATGCATAGATTTTTAATTGAATTGATGAAGTCTTACTTGCAACAGTTCCAGATCGCTGGCGTGATGTTCGTGTGGTTTGGTTGCTGTCATTTCGTTGAGCATATCGGCCATGACGCTCATATTCCCTTGAACCACATTCAAATCAGCTTGCAACTTACCTACCTGATTCGGCGAGAGGTTGACCTGGAAAATAATTGACAAAACTTAATCTTCGGGAACTGTAATAGTTTCTGATGATCAAAGTGTCTAACCTCACATCAGATTTCAATGTTTATTTTTTATGTTGACTCACCTTTAAACTAAAAATTCAAATGTAAATATTAATGCCAAAATTAGCATGGATTTTAATTAAAACTTAACCTATAGATCAAACAATGCAATTTTCAACAATTTATGTGTGTTAAAAAGCAGCAGTTTATATCAACATAATGTATATAACTAAATCATAGATTAGAATTGACATTTGAAAAAGTGTTTTTTTGACAAAAATGTTAACCACAAAATATTTTAGTATGAACAGATGGTAATGTCAATTTTGAATCGCGGAAAACTCTGTGCCCTGCCTTTAGTGCACAATCCAAAAAACAGAATGTTACATAAACGGACGACTAAGCAATGTATCATAAATTTTAATTTAACAATATTAAGTATATTTTATATATCGTTGGGCATAGAATAAGATAATCACCATAGACGCCGGAGGTGTTTCCCTGGCGCCCCTCGGCTGCGGCGAAGCAGCAACTCTTTGAGGAGAAGCTGTCACTCCGCAGTTATTTTCTCCCACGGCAATTCCTACAGCAGGAGGAATTCCACCACCCATTACGCTTAAAGCCGGATTTGGGAGGATAGCGACGTCCGGTTGGTCCTCTGGCACACTCTATTTGAGAAATCATTAGACATAGCATATATTATATTTGTAACAAAATAATATATTTTACAATTTGTAAAATAATATGATCTAATATCTTTTATCTCACAACATAATGCAGTCAATAAACAGAGGTTTTCTGCAGTAATAAATTACACATTTTTTTAATCATGTCAGCTTCTGATGTGATGGACCTCTAATGGATCTTATCTCGAGAAATTGTCCTACAGGAACTATTTATAGTTTAGTCACTCAACCTCTCTGTGTCAAAGTGGAAATAGATGGATACGACAGGACTAGTAGTTAGCCTCGTTTTTAGGATTGGATATGTGGGAGGGATTACAGACATCGACAAATTCGAACAAAAATCCATAAATAAATTTATGAAACGATTCAAACCAGTAAACGCTGCAACCGAAGCCAATGACATTGACCACTTGGCTACAGGCCGCCACTTATACTAGCAATAGATAGTTAGAGAGAAAATATACACTTACCCTCTGTGGTGTATAGATTGGAGCCATTGTGTCTAAGTCTGTCATCGGGAATTCGATTCCTTTTGTACGTAATTCTTGATATACGGAGACCACGCCCTGAAACAAGGTTGGAAACACTGTTAAGAAAGAGTACGATACTACGAGTTCCAGTTAGAAAAATCGAGCAATTATCATAAATATTTTATTGTATTTTATAAGATGATATTTTTGATGAGAAATTGCTCTTGATATAATATAGGTTTGAAGTTATGTCTACAATTACTATTACAAGCAATGTAAAAATAGGTATTTAGGTCTGTAAAACAGCATTTTCAAACAAATACATTGGTTAGAGAACAATGGCGTTTAAAGTTTGCATGTTACCAATAAATCTGGTTGAAGTTGGAAAGCATCCGCCCAGCATTGAATCAGACTGAGAACCTTTTCTTGAACAGCTGTCGGAGGATCATTCTTCGGTCCAATCAATTTGACCTGTGAATGCAAAAAAATACCTTTTAAATTACACTGAAAAGGATATTATTACTCCTATACTATATTATAGTATAGAAGTGGGTTGCAGAAGAGAAAACTCACACATAATCGGAAAGGAAACCACTATTTATTTTAAATTACGAGGCGCTATTTCCAGATGCTTATTGAATGGGTACCTATACTCAATTTCGTTGATTCAAACACCTTTACACATGAATCAGCTTTGGTGAGTTATTAACTAGATTTACTGTTTTATTATTTCAACTGTTTGATGTCTGAGCCACTGACCACTCACATAAAACGTTTCATATTGATTGTGATTACATTTATTGTTGTAAAAGATTATTTGAAACCGTCTCAATAAATGTTTTTACTGACCAATCAAAAAATTTTATTTCACCACTAATAAACATACACTAATTATTAAATTGTTCAGCATGAAGGTATCAAACTTAACATTCAAATATATGAAAATAAGCCCCATATATCGATATCATAGTGTTTGAAAAAGACTCGCTGTTGAAGATGGTAGCAGATAAGGATATTTATCGTTTGAGAAATAAACAAAAAATCATAATCCAATGTTAAAACAATTTGAAAATTAAAATCCACCTGTTTTGATATTATTATTTTACAGTGAGTATGGTCTAACCAAAGTCTTCTCATTTTGATATGATTACGGTGTTGTTGCCAATCTATGGTGGTTAAAGATAATCAATGTTTCCACACGTTTCACTTACAAAGACCGGGACAAGTTTCATTGATCATTGATGATAAGCATTCGCATTTAAATTTGCTGATTCATATGACAAATGTGGTTTATCAAATTTATTAAGCAATGTATAATCTACTTTTATTAGACATAAACTAATACTATTGAATTGTTATGAATAAATATAATGTTAAGATTGTAGGAAAACTGTAAAACATAATGCTTTTCCATACCTATAAATTTACATTTGAGTGATAAAATATTATATGAGGTATTCAGCCGTGTGACAATATGCCCATATAAAATTGTCAAACAATCACGGAGCACAATGTCATATAGATTTAAATAATGGTGGTAGACGAGTGTGTTCGTAAATGCATTTGTAAATGAAATTAATTCACAAACTCCCACATGTAAAATATAATGACTTTGACTGTCCTTATGCACAATTTGCATTCATTAGCTAAAAAAAAAAAACACTGACATTTATATCACACATAGAAAAATAATGACGGTGTCAAGATGAAAAGCTGTCTAAAGAAATTTGATATGTAAGCATTTTCATTAAACCTTTCTCTGCATTATCAGCACATTCTTTGGCTACCTTTGATTGTAAATAAAATATTCAAATTGTGAAACAAAATCTTGATACAAAAATTAATTTAAGCTTTCTTGATAATTATTAGATTATAGAATAGTTTTGTTACACAGGCCCCGTAGGTTAGGAGCCAGGTATATCAAATATTTCACAATTAAAATAAGAAATCTTCTCAAGGCTCAAATGATAATCGTAGTTTATTGCAGTCTTTTAACACATTTTGTAGGTTCGAACATAGTAGATAAACACAGTAGAACATGAAGCGTAGAATGTGAGTGAAGTTGACAATATCAACTGAGAATCGATCCGACAGTGGAGACAGGCTTCACCGGAAAGATAGTTTCAATGAGCGAGAATCCGTAGAACCGTATCAATTGAAAACCGATCCAACACTGGAGGCAGTGTTTCACCAGAAAAATGGTTTCAATAGGCTGGAATCCATAGAACAATATCAATTGAGAGCAAAAATAGTGAGGCAGAGCTCTAACAGCTAGATAATTTCGATCTATACTTTCGGTAATATGAAAAGGAGTGACTTATAAAGGTCTCAAGTGAACGTACCACAGGCGCTTTTTTAATATGTAATACAGCACAATCTATTATTTACAGTGAAAAGGTGATAAATGGTTATTATACAATAATATATTTTAAAATCAGCTAGCGACATCTATATGTAATTTTACTATAAGATCATAATAAGATTAATTTCTAAAATATCATTGGCAATCATGAAAAATACTTCAATTCAACTGAAATATGAGATAAACTCAATGAAAAGAGACATCACAAACACCAATGTCCAAGATCACAAATTTAAATCTGATATTGATCTTGCTTGGATTTGAGTTCAGACCGATCTGATTGCTAGGGCAAACCTCTAGACCACAGAGGCTGATTTCAAACTTATGACGTAGCAGCCACAACAGCATTGAACACTAAACTGAAGCACCGACCGATTGTATTGTCCACGAGTTTGACTCTCAGAATGGACATTATCATAGTGTTTTTTTAATCAATCAATAGATTTGTTTTCAAAGGAATGAATGCCTGTGATCCTAGACCGATCCTGTAATAGCTCAATCTTTCTGTTCTTACTCTTTCAAACATAAAAAAAGAGAGGTTGAGCAATTGAATATCAACCGGTTCTTTTAGAACAATTTCCTTTGAGACACCATTAGAAGTAGAATATATTTTCTAAATTGTAAGCAGATAGGCTTGAAAAAAAATATTATAGGTACATTTAAAAAAAAGAAATGGTAACAAAGAAAATAGCACAAATTAATAAAAACCCTTGGACGATTAAGTTCATGACAAACATAAAACAATTTACTGTATAAAATTGTCTCAAGTTCACCTTTAAATGGAAATGTATTTGTAACAGACACACACATAATAACTTGAAAAAAATACATAAATAGATAAGATCAGTAAAACCTGTTTGAAGAATGTCAACGAACCAACAAAATAAAATTTAGATAAACACACAAATCAACAGTTTGTTGTTGCATAACTAACCAACAGCATTTCTAAGCATAGTAATTATGCATTTTAATAAACTCTTGAATTCTATAATAGATGATCAAATCGAAAATTCAAATTCTAATGTTGACAATAAATTATTAGCCACAGAGTATTTTGTCACTATAAGTGAACTAGTCCGGCCTTTAGCCGAATGGTCAAAGTCGTTGGCGCCAGTTGCGATGCTCAGGGGTTCGAAACCCAATACGGACAGTTTCATAATTTGTGGATCTGTGTACGAAAACATGGATGTCTACTATGTCTTGTCAAGAAGCACACTTGTTTGTTTCAGCGACTTACTTTTTCATTCAAATGAAGTTGCAATGTTCTTTCCGATTACTATGAATTTTTGGACGGTAATTATATTACACTATTAAATTAGCAGCGTCATATAGAGAGCGTGTAGATCTCAACTTATAGAAGCTTTGTGTTTTATCTAGAGTAATTGATTTTCTGTACACTTAAGTGCATGCCACCAAACTGTTGGCAGTTGCTACCGAGATGCTCTTGGATAAGGAAATAAACTGAAGCTTAACGTTTGCTACGCCACTGAATACTGCCACATAAAAATACCAGATGGGAATGCAGTGGTGGGTGGAGAAGGGCAAGTAAGTAATTATATTTATTACATAAGATTAATATTTTAATTAAACCGGTTTTAAATGAAGAATATTTAGTTTTAATCACCATATCTCCCTGAACGCATTTATTGTGGAGTATGTAGGGTGTTAGCCTAAATTTCAAAGTCTAAATACACAAAATGAAGTGATGTCTTGAATTATTAAAAATGACACTGAAAAACGTAAAGAATTTGCTTCAGACATAACATTTCTTTCATAGCATTTTAGCATGGGAATTAGAAATACAGCTGTGATTGTCAAACCAATTGTGACGGCAGTTGGCCAGCCCTGTTTAAATGAAAAATAATTCTACTTTAATGTACAGTGTATCTTACTAATTAACTAAAAACAAACAAAAATATTGCGAAAAACTGAAGTTTTAAAAGATTTGAATAGATTATTCACATCATGTGAAATAAACATCCATTGAATTTATATGATAACACAATTTTAGAAATCTTATCTTCATTTTGTGAAGCTAAGCCGCATAAAGTGAATAGTTTTTACACTGATTTTCCTATGCCTGTGGCTGAGTGGTCAACGTAGTGCTTTTCGGTTGCAGTGTTTAGAGGATCGAATGTGTCCCGAGTGAACAGTTTCATTTATATTGATAATTGGATTTGTGTCCAAAGCCATGGATGTCTGACTACCAGTGCTTACCTTGTTCCAAAAGAGAGAGATTTAGTGACCGAATAACAAGCAGTTTTGGTAAAAACATTGGGATGGGACAAGAAAATAATCCTTCTTTAAAAAAATCAGTTTCTAAACAGGTGCACTCAATGTTTCTTGCATTATATGCTGTATGACAATAAGTCGTCTCACAGCGTAACATGCAAAATATAAAGTTTGGTAGCCCTCCGATAATGAGAAAACAGGTTTACAACAATTTTATTGATTCAATCATAAACCAACAAAAAATTGCAAAGCCACAAAGAATTATTTAAGGTTTAGGAGATTATATTTCAGTATTCTTAACAAAAAAAACATTGCTAACAATCTGTAATCTTGATTTCTTCGACATTTGAGTGTTAGAATGTTAAAATTACTTCTTTGTGCATTGTTAGTTACAAAATTTTGGCAATAACACGCCAATTTTAGATGTGAGCTTTCAAAATTTGGAAAATTGCTTATGGCAGATCCACTGCTTAATCTAAAACCGGCTGACTCCACTTTAACACACAAAATACATTTTGGAATTTTTAAATTCTGCTTGATGGTTAAATTCTTAAGTTCTATATATTTTTGAACAATTCTTTCAAATGGAGCTAGCCGGCTAGCAGATTAAATAATCAATTATGACTAAGAATTGTTTTTATCGAAAGAAGTTACAAAAACAGATAGCAGACTAAACTACTTTTTGATCACTCGAAATGCCATTAAATTGTTTTAAGTTTTAGTTCAGCGTAAAAAAAATGTCATAATAAAAAAACAAACGCTGCTATTATGTTAAACAGAATAAGAAATGCAGGTGACTCATTAAGACTGCCCTGTCATTTTTTAAGTAATATTAAAATCTATATTTATTCAAACATTAATTACACGGTTTTATTTTTGTAACTTTGTCCGGTCCCAATGTGGAGTATATGGACTGCCAATGGAAGTTATCTCAAGAGAAGTTTTTCTACAAGGATCGTTAGTAACACAGTTGCTTAACCTCTCTTTTCTCGAAGCGAGTAAGGATAGAAGGATATGGCTAGGGGAGGACAAGTGTTCAGCTAATTGCTTCTGCTATGCCCTGTTTTTGAAATTGGATGGCGGGAGGGAATTTAGACATCACAGACATCTATGACTTCGAACGTTAATCCATAAATCAATTTATGAAACTGTCCGCACTTGGATTCGAATCCGTGAACTTCGCGACCGAAGCCAATGAAGTTGACGACTCGGCTAAAGGGTTAGGCATAGTTTTAACGTACATATTAACATGAAAATTTCAACTTTAATTTTAATAAATATTTATCATCAATATACTATTCCTTGCAGCGATATTGAATTCCGATAGACTTTTTCCCCATTGAGCATATCATGAAGGGTATGGAAAAGAATAAAAGTCGACAAGATATATATGAAAATATCGCCAGCAGATCCATCAAAATATGTCAGTTTAAAAAATGATTGTCAAAACCAATACATATCTACACAAATATAAAACTTTGGAAAGAATAGACGAAATGACAAACAGCATATTCTTACAAATTTAGCCATTTATGAAGGGTGTATATCAATTTTTTTTTTTACTAACCACATCGATAAAAATACACAATTTGAAAGAGTCACGCTAAAACTAAATATGGGCTTTTAGGTGTTAAAATACAGCTATTTCATATTACCTATGATGTTGACTGATAATTATCAATGTTTTTTGCAGCAAGTGGGTGTAAACAAACATTATTTATTTGTTTATGACAACAAAGCAGGTCATATTAATTTTACGATTGGAAATGCTGAGAAGATAACGAAATAATTTATGGCATAAAGGGCAGGTGTGTTGTTGAATTATGGTGCATCAGCTTTGAGCGTTATTATTATTATGCTGTATTTTACAATTAGCAAGTGTCAGGTATGGCAATCACGAGTGTCTGCTGCAGTTATTTTTATTGTGAATGAAATATTGCACTCACCAGTTCCTGTATAAATTCTTTGTTGCACACTAGCAGGTGAAACTGTTTGCTGCAGTTCTTGACGCACGTCTCGAGAACTGTCAAAGTATACATGACGACGGTGTAATTCTTGCCGGCACTCTGCGTCATCCTCTTTTTGATGGCTTTTATTGCATCGCGTGGACCGTCTGTGCTCGCGTTAATCAGATCGCATATTTCCATATTGAGGGCCCAATTTTCAGACGCGAGCGTTGCATCAGTCGCTTGCTCTAAAAGTGGAGACGGACAATTTAGTTTGATTTTAATTTTGTATTTTCAATGAAATCTGACTTTAAACCAATCGCACTAGTTCCCTTGTCCGAGCCGGAAGTCATAGAAGAATGAACATCCTTGTGATGAGAGAGTTAAAAGCTGCCATGCTCTAAACGAAAAGCAATGCAGCCCAAAAAAATTATTAATATTTTGCTCTATTTTCGACTCATTTTCAGTAGATACAACTACGTAATGTCCCAATTTACAAATGTAGTGTAAAGATTTGCAATCAGACCGACACTCTCTACGTATAATTCTGCATCTGCAAATTATAATTATTGTATTAAATTCTATGTATTACATGTTTTCCGTGAGGCCCAAACCCAATCAACATGGTCCAAGAGAGTGAAGACGTTGGGACAACCACGGTTTAAAGTATCACTTAAACCAATACATTTAGAATAGCAATCAATATATTTATTGGACAATCAATAAACGCAACTATTCATTTGCAAATTTTAATCCTGAATTACAGAACAAAAGGAGAGCATTAGCAAACCGCTCGGCTACCGCAATCACCATTTAATTAAAATATTTTAAAACCTCTTCTTCGCAAGATTAAGGATAGAGGGATGCAGTTAAGAGGTCTGGTCACTGACATACATCTTGACACTTTAAAGAAGTGAGTACCGTAGAAAAGATTGGAAACATCGCAAACAAAGATACCCTTCGGCACAAATCAAATAATTGATTGAAAAATAAATTTTGTTAAAGGTATTTTCAAAATGAAACTTCAATGATTTATTGCCATTTTCGTGCTTAAAAAGTACGTTTAGGAATAAATAACTCATAACAGGAATTTGACATTTTTGTCAGAATGATGATGATTATAAATAATTTAAATCATATTTATTTTCTTTGAAGGGTTGATAATAAAAATAAATGAACGAATAAATTATTTGGTTAGTCGCAATAATGGTGTATTTGTTTCGACATGTTTGTCAACATCCGTTTGAACAAAGAATATTGAATTGATTTGAAGTAGGTATAAATAACAAAAGGAAGTTAGGATTTTATTTCAATATAGTCGATGTTTGTAATATTGTATAAGTAATTTATTATAGAAATAGATTCAAGAGAAAGTTCGTAACATGTAAAGATATAGATATCGATTTCTATAAGAGAAATCTTTAAAGAAGTAGAACGTATCGAGACGTAACATAAAACCTGAGTCACGGGATTACGCCGCAGTCGGTTGCTAATGTGATCGATAAAACAAATGGAATTAATGGATGGACGAGCTTACCGATCTTTTGACCGACGACGGTGGAAAATGGATTTCCACTCAATGCGCCCACATTGAAGAAAGACATTTTCGGTGTTTTTATTTTGCAAAATATCGTCTGTCACTTTCCAAAGTCCTGTTCGAGTTGTCAAATACACAATAAATAAAGAATGTTCAAAAACGCAGTGAATTAAACCATGTTCGTAAAACTCTGTTCACCGGTAACAATACTTTTTGAATGAATTATTTTCGTTTTATTGGATGACTGAATGGTCAGATATAAAAGTAAATATTTATGCTTTTCATATAATATCCACGTAATACATATAATTTTTCATTTTGCAAAAACAAATTATTTTTTTGGTTCAGGTCCATTTTGACGTCGTTAATTTTACACTATACACAAACGTTGTTCCGAATTACCATAGACGATTATGAAGATTTTCAATAGACAAGCAAAATGATGTTAGCCCTCTTTATGGCCTTGAAATTAAAATAAATATTTATTTCATGATTATTTAAAAAGAAAAATACTCATATTATTACAGATGATGAAATGCTTTTTTCAATTGAACAAGGAAATGTGTTTTTAAGCATAAAAAAATTATGTTTGAATGTTTTGATTTGTTGAGGTAGGGTATTTTTTAAAAACTACGGTAGTTACTTTTAGACTCTATAAGGGTGTTCTCTACCCTGGATCTCGAAATATCAAGAATCTATAAGCAAAATTTTACTGATGGTAGACACAATAATAAATATTATTTTGTCGCTGTTCTGGAAGAAAACATTAAATCGAAAAACTGAGATATTGAGTTGGTTATACCAAAATATTCTTTATTTCAAACTCTACCGTTTGGAACATCACACTTTTTTTTAAATTATGCTTTTACTTTAAAACAGTTTTGTACAAACACACAAAATGAAGAATGTATAGCATTTTAAGCATTTGACAAACGACAATGTCCAATTACTCAAAACCAGTATTTTTCAGTTAGTGTCTTCTTTTAGAACAACTACGATTTATTGCGTAATATAAAAATAATTTTATGTTATTTTTCCTGCATATTATTTAGTTTCTTGTTGATTTAATGTAAATATGTGGAAATAATAGGATAAAATAAATGTTCTGTAACTGAATACTTTTATATATATCTAGTTATAACAGAATTCCATCAAGTAAATGCCATTTCAATTAATAATTATGTGGAACCAATCAATATTGAAATAAGGCGCTAAAAGATCTCAAATGTCCGTCACTGCACGTCATTGATAAATGAGTTAACAAAGCTGGGCAAATTTGAACGATACAAATTTGAGTTTTGGGTTAAAAAAATCGTTGTATTGCCACCACGAAATTATAATAGGATATTTAATTTGGTATCAGTTTTTGCCAAGTTTCATAATCGAACATGCTAATGCGGCAAATTTGAATGATTACATTTTTGGTAGCCATAGATTTATATTTCCATGACTACCAAAAATTGTTGTGATGTTAAAAAAATATTCATTTGGATGAATATAAAATTACATTCCTTTTAAAAGAAAATGGTTACAATGGCTAGTGTGATTATACATCCTGACATTGAGCCGGGAGTTATCGACAATAATATGCTTATAAAATGTGTTTTAGAACAAGGACCGAAGGGGGAAGCTGGTCGCTTGTTTGCAGAGGAAGGAGTGCATCTAGAAGACGTGAAAATACTTCGCCTTGAGTTTTTGAACATAATCAGGATTGACCATTTATGGATGTTAAAATCTCTGACAAAATTAACTCTCACTCACAATCATATAGAAGTTATAGAAAATCTTGAAGCACTAGTTAATCTTACTGAGCTTGATGTTTCCTTCAATAATATTGAAAAAGTAGAAAATCTAAATAATTTGGTAAATATTGAAGTGCTAATGTTAAATCACAATAAAATTGAAACAATTGAAAATCTGGAAAGTCTTGAAAAACTTCTCGTGCTAAGTGTCGCAGGAAATAACATTAAAGATTTTAAAGAGGTAGGTAACTATAAGCCTCTTCATTAAAGTTACGGTTTTTTATTACATTTCTTGTAATTCAAAGTTTGAGTGATTGTCCCTGATCCTATATTTTTTTAAAAAAGTTGACAAACATTGATTTACATTTTATAAAAAATATAACATACTATATCTACTACGTGTATCCCTGCAAACAACAGAAACAAAATATTGACAAATCCCAAAATTATGGTGGATATATAAAATACACATACATATATATTTTTAAATCATATCCGCTTCCTACTCGGAGCATTCTCTGTCCCCTGCCAGTCAACATAGATATTATAAAAGTTTTTTTAATCATGTCTTTTCCTAATGTGAATCAAGGCCAGAGTTACCAGACGTCCTATTTGAGCGGGACTGTCACGAATTCAACATTGCCTTAACAAAATTTATTTAAGTACAAAAATGTATATATATATATATAGTTAAAGAGGCTATCTTGATTTTTATCGAGGAAAGATGGCGAACTTACTTTAAAACAATCTAAATGCTCGAAAAAATAGTTTTAATAAAACCTTTATAATTGTATAACTTTTAACTTATCTAATCAATATATTTTAATAACTGTGATTCCTGCGGATTATTATGTCACTATTTTTTAATATGTTCTCTTCTGTATACGTATTTACTTATTAACATATATCATAATTTGATTATAATTATGTACTTTTTCTTAATTTCTTCCTTAATTCTATAACTACTTTTTTTTTCTTTGGATTCGGCGGTAACTTTGTTCAAGTTCATTTTTAATATAAAATTAAATTAAAAATTGATATCTTTGTTATTCCACTTGGTTTATCACTAACGTGACGCGTTTCGCCTCTTTAAGAAGCATCTTCAGTCTGAAGAGGCGAAACCAAGTGGAATAACTTTTTTTTTTAATCGTTCAAAATAGTGAATGGCCCGATTTGTTATTTTGGAAATCTGGCAACCCTGATCAGGACTCCTTGCAATAGAAAATGTTTAACATAAACTGATTGTAAGTAAGTGCTCTCTTTCAGCCCCGTTTTCATTATTAGGTAGAGTCTTTGGACATAAATCGATTAAAAAATAACTGTATAAAGTTTCCACTTGGTATTCCATCCCTTGACGGTGCAGCTCATTACGATGAAAACCCAAGAGCATTGACCAATCGGCTACGGTAGGTATGTATTACTAACATATATTATTTATATATTCTTAGGTCATTAAGTTACGCCAATTCAAAGAACTCCGATCTCTGAGCTTCAAAGACAATCCATGCTGCGAGGATCCAGACTGTATGATTTTCTTGAAAGCTGCGTTACCAAGAGTTACTTACATCGATTACGTTATGGTCACTGAAGAAGAAAGAGATGAGTGCATAGCTGAATACAAGTAATTCATGTTTTGAATAATTGCATTATGTTGTAAAAAAAATACTTATCGTCGTTTCCATTGCAAAATAGTTGTATATCTCTTCAAAAAGTAGCAAGCAGTACTCGTAGAAAAATTTCTGTTGAGATAATTGGTGGTCCATATGCTCCACATTGAGGCAGTAACTTTATTCATACAATGTTTAAATTTTGCTTCACTAATTTCCAGGTCATTTATAAGACAGTTGGATGAAGTTGATGAAATAACAGAAGCAGCGAGAATCAAGAGAAAAGTTCATGACGCCCAAGTAAAGTTCTACACACTGTCTTTTGTGGAATACCTGAGTGGACCCGAACTCTTTGAAAAGATGTTTGAGCACGATGCGGAAGGAACTGTTCTTCTGGGGGCTGGGAGAGAATTGACGGTGTTATTTGAAGAGTATCCTTAAAGAGTCTCAAAAGATAAACAAATACTTCGAATTTGAATTGTTGAAATTTTGTACATTTCCATGTATTTCATCATTAACGACCCGGGTTTCACCTTCCGGCATCTTCAGGCATTTGAGCACACAAATGAACTCAAACTGACGCAATTTGTACAAAATTTCAACAATTCAAATTGGCTATTAAAATTCCATCAAGCACTCTCAGTTGATAACTTAAATTATATCAATACTTCGAAATAATTATCTGATGAATGAATTGTGATCTCATTGAGTAAAGCAGGGTTTCCCAACGGGTGGGGAATTTTAGGGTTCCAGAGGGCGAATTACCGCCGTATATTAAAGTTTGTCAATATTATGTAAATGCATATTATTTGGAAAACAAATTTTGAGTTAGAGATAGACCATCTTAGGAAGGAGAAATTTTATTCTGAACAATGGTGAGAAGGGGAACGGAGCAAAAAGCGTTGGGAGCCCCTGAAGTAATGTGAATTTTCATTTGCAAAGGCCTACAACGTAATGTGTTCAGATAATATAAACAATGCTAGATATAAATAACTATTAAATTTGGATTATTGAGATTATTGAAGTGTACAAAATCTCAATAATCCAAATTTAATATTGAAATTCCATCAAGCACCCTCAGTCGATGTCTTAAATTATAAATAACTATGTTATGATTTGTGAAGTTGACACACGGAGCTTGTATAAACTATAATAATATGATATATTTCTATAATAATTATGTAGAAATTACATTAGAGTACTCTCAATAAAAAAATATATATTTTCTTAACAACATAACGAAAGATATAAGGTGTATTATGTTCAGACTATGCAGAGCCTCGTTGAGTTTGGACAGGCGCAATATTCCGTGAGAGAAAATGAAGTCAGAATGTTTCAGGAAGTTATTGATAGTGCTAGAAATAAAAGTCTAGTGAAATGCAAAGGGTAAATAAAATGTATCCGTTTTAGACATCATGATATATATATGTTTGTAATAAACAATTGTAACTTTTAATAAACTTGAACAATTAAAATTGAAGGCATATAGTGTTAAAATTCTCATTTTAGAATAGTTAATGAATATATGAAAGAAAAGCAGCAACTTCTTGTATCTATTTCATCATTGGATATGTCTACTTCTGAAGGGGTGAATTTTGCTGATGTAGAAGAGTCTTTGATACAATACAATGAAATGTTTTCATTGTTAAATAAAAAGCTGTGGGATGTTCTTATGACAGAAGAGATGGCACTCTATGAACAGTGTGAAGTAAGTAATTTCCGCACTCCCAATTATTTCAATTGTGGCTAGTTTTCCATCTTACCTAGCATTTATTTATTCTTATGGTATCATAATATATTAAGAAAAACATCATTGTATCACAAATGACATCAGCACTTCAATATTAGCTGCTTTGTCTGTTGGGAGTATACTATATTATATTTTATTGATGCGTAGGAAACTAGAGTTCAGTTTGGAGAAAATGTGAAAGACCTGGCGAACAAAATGAGTGAAGTATCGAGGACGGCGTTTACTCTGTGGCGAGAGAGGGAAAGTCAATGGTCAATCAGACAAGGAGAGGTTCTCACGAAAATGATAGGGTTGCAAAATCCTAGTTACGATGAATCTTCCCCAATTGCAAAGGTAAGCTTTGACTGGCAATATTCGTGAAACATTATTGGAACTCACGTTTAATTCTGTAGATATATCTTTAGAAGTTTTATAAATACTATAATTGTTTGTGAACTTATTTACTTTAAGTTAATGGAAGATAGAGATCTCCTGATGGATGTGATAAGTCAGTCGGCAGATAATCACATGCGCTTCATTGATGAGAGAGAAGATCACATTATATCTCGGATCAATACATGGCAGAACGATATAATTGATAAAGTCAACTGGTATGTTTCAACTGGTATGAACACCAGTTAATTATTGGATAAGTAAAATTGAATGTCACATACTTGCTTAATTTTATAAAAAAACATAATATGGCATATTTCTTGTTCAAAGCATAATTTATTAGAATACCGAGCGTTTTAATTTGATCTCTGAATTAGTTGCAATATTTTAGCTAGTCAAAATATTTGAGGTTATTCGGCGATCAACTTGTATAGAATGTGCCACCAAATATATCTAATCTATCCTATGTTCACATTTTTAAAACGATATAATAATAAACGTATTTTTAACTGTTGATTTCTTGAAAATGATTTATGATTGTTTTATATTGTAAGAAATTTATTATATTACAGGGAAGAGGTTGAGCGTGACAGGAGTCGAGTTTTGGAGATAAGCTATTTGTTGGACAATCAAAAGGAGGAATGGGAACGCCTACTGAACGATTTTACAATGGAAAAAAGCACTCCGGATATGTCTGCGCTTCTTCTTAATAGGGATTCAAATCTTTCATAGAAATCTGTCAATCGTTTACAATTGCTATTAGATTATTGAAAAAAATAATATGATTAACTATTATGAAAGTAGGGTAAAAGGACAATTCTATACTTACAAACATATTTTATTTTATTAAAATGATTCTGATCTAATAAAATCATAAAAAAAAGTACTTATATAATATCGTTGCTGTTCTGGAAGAAAACAATAAATCGAAAAAATAACATATTGAGTTAGTACCCCTTATTCCAAACACTACCGTATGGAAGATCACATTTATTTTTATAAATTAAACTTTTACCTAAAAAGAGATTTGTACAAACACACAAAATGAAAAAGGTATAGCATTTCAAACATTTGACAAACTTCAAAGTTCAATTACTCAAAACTAGTATTTTTCAGTTAGTGTGTTCTTTCAGAACAACGATGATATGTACTCCATTTATGGCCATGATTATAATATTAAGAGTTTTTAATGAATGATGCAATGAAATATGTCAGTCTATTTGAGAGAAATATAATGATGGAGATTGTCGTTTTATTCTTGTAGATGTAGCACAGAAAACATAAAATGTATGCGTAACGATAAAATGTATCAAAAGTACAAAAATATACATTGTTAGCCAGGTCCAATGTGCGCCTAATATTCTTATCTACAATGCTATAATCCCGCCGAGATAAAACTTTGTCTGTTATCGATTGAAGTTAACATTTGCAAATTGTTCAGTTGTAACGGCAACAAAAATTTCATGTTACTATTCGAACAATATAACACACAAATCAATTTAATTTAATTTAAAATTCGAAACTATTAAATCTCATGTATTGTCTATGAAACAATATTTTTTAAAATCAACCAACAATTATTTTAGCTACGTAAAATAGAAAAACTAATCTATTCTGATAACATTTTTTGTGCAAAAATACTGATTTGAATATCTGATTTGCTGCGATTGCCTGTAGATTTACTTGCCCTTATTTTTGAGGGCTTGCATGTACATCTCAAGCGATTTTTGCACTTTAGGATTTGTGACAGTCATACAGAATATGTCTACGTCTTGATCCCTAGTCTCTTCCAGGGCTCGGAGGGCGTCTCCTCTGAATAAACTCTTAGTCATGGATCTGGCTTGCGGACTGATTTTCTCAAATTTAGAAATGAACTGTGCAGCTTTTGCAATGGCGTCAGTTTTGTCGGTGGCCACTTCATCAATAAGACCTATCTGAAAATGGAGTTAAAAAAATTCAATAACTTGATTTATGCATAAAAATTATCTATAACTAATATTACGATTACAAGATCTAGAGCTGTAGCAATAGCTAATAAAAGTTTTTACCTTCAAAGCTTCATCAACAGAGAAAAGTTTTCCCAAGGTAAGTGCCAGCTCTGCCTGTCGCGGGGGAATAGTGTTTCTCATGGTGTTTTGGAACCAAGATGGTGCAATAATGCCTAACGCGGTCTCATTCAATCCGATGGTATATTTCCCGCTCACCATGACACGGTATTCGCAGCACATCGCCAGTAAACATCCTCCTGCTGGGGAATGTCCCTAAAGATGTTTGCTCGTATAAATTTCAGGTCACATAGATTTGGTATCAGAAATGAAAAAGATATTTCATAATATGTTTCTCACAAACATTGATAACTTTTTTATTCGACTGTGTTGTGTTACATGGTGTGAAACGTGTTTTGCCTCTTTAGATCTTCAGACTTATTATTTTGTAAGATTTTTAATTATAATGTTGCCATTGGTTTTAATTCTTCACTTATAGTAAAAATTAGAAATGAAGAGTAAGATTTTTTGGTTTTTGTGGGCCCGGGGAGGGGGATTATATGAAGAATAACAATACTAATTATAATATAGTAATCAGTTTTGTATTGTAGATTATGAGTTTGAAGAAGAGTCACTCGTTTTGTTTAAAATGTTGTTAGCAAATAATTGATTTCTATTACAGCTTTTATGAATTTCTTCATTTTCAATCTTTTATATTGTTAATTTTATTGAATTCTTGATTGTTTCCGACAAGATGGTTTGCAAATTGTGAAAAGTCATGTTAAAATTCTTTCTTATACAACAAAAAATCTGAAAATATTTATTTACATCATAAAAATCCACATTATTGAGATATTGAAATTACTGTTTTAGCGACTTGATAAATTGATTACCAATCTAGTTTAGAGTGTTTACAATAAGTTCATAGACAAAAATAATCTACAGTATTCTGAAGTACAACAAAAATTCTGAGATTAACATGGATATTCTTACATACCTTATAATGCTTATTACTAATTGCCTATGAATTATGTGCTGGCCTTCTCACTTCCCAGTCTTAATTTTTTGTTTTGCGTCAAAATCGTTTAAAGAATATGATAATTACAATACTATGAACAATATCCAATAAATTGAAATTATGTTACAAAACAATATGTAGAATTTTTCTATTTGGATGCCATTGATGAATCAACACTTAAGCTACTTTGCACAAAGAAAGTTCGATCTGCAGCAACCATTATAACCTTTCATGAAGGCCACGTTGCATTGTATTAAAATTTAAAAAATATTTAAGGTTCAATACTAATTCAACCTCTTTTTCTATTAGAGTATTTGCGTGTGAGCGTAAATGTTGAGCAAATTGCGCAGGTATGGAAGAGGTTAAGTCTGATAAATAGTCAAACTTACGTTGATAGCTGCTGCAGTGGGGAAACTCGAGCCGTATAATTTCAACCATACTTCTTGAAGTGTGCTCCAGAATTGTCGAACCCTAGTAGGGTCTGGTTTGTACATTTCAGTAATATCAAGTCCACCAGAGAAGATTGTCGGGAGAGACTGAAATAGAAATATGTAATGTCAAAGGTCAAATTTATTCATCTAATATCATTTGTGCAATAAAAATTGACAAGCTAAATTTGAATATATACCTGTTATAATTTTGCATTTAATGTAGGCAGATGAAAGTTTTCAATGTAGTAAATACTTACAGAAGTCAAAATGGCGCCTCGGGATCTATTGTTAGTCAAATCATCCAATGTCGTAGAGAGAGCTTGTAACAATTCTAAATTCAAACCGTTGACAGGAGCTTTTTGCATTGTTACGGTAGCGACTCCGGTCTTGTCATTTACTTTCACATCCACCAGAGGGGCACCCGAGCTCATCCATCTTGTCTTATTTGAGAGAGAAGTTCTCTCCCCCAATAAAATTTTCCCGAGTTGACGTGCTGACATCATTATGGCTATTAGATAAATAATTACATTTCTATACTATTTTATAAGATTTTTTTTTGTTTGATCAAGAGAAATAGATTTTATTGATTGAATTGGCATTTACTTGATAGAACTCCATTATAATAGGATAAAATAACAAAGTATTTAGTTCTACAAATGTTTTATCAGGTAAATGTGGCGTAAAGCCGAAATAGCTATCAACTACCTGATAAAAAATTTGTAGAACTAAATATTTTGTTATTTTATCCTATTGAAATAGACTTTGTTTTTCACATAATATAAGGATAAGTGGAAATATCTTGTAATGGTCGTAATACAATAAAGTAAATGAATTATCCATACTAAAAGACATAAAATTTGGATTATTGAGATTTTGTACACTTCCATGTATTTTATCACTAACGACACGGCATATTTGTGTGATCGGAATCAAACATATCACAAATTTTTTAAACTCACTCATTTTAATCTATTTTCTAATAAGTCTTCTGGTATAGACGATGTAACCTGACATTTACTTTCTAGTGGCTAAGACTACACAATGACTTGTATATTTTATTGTTCAATTAAATATAAAGTATAATTTAAGACATCGACTGAGGGTGCTTGATGGAATTTCAATATTAAATTTGGATTATTGAGATTTTGTACACTTCCATGTATTTTGTCACTAACGACCCGGGTTTCGCCTTTCGGCATCTTCAGGCATTCGAGCACACGAATGGACTCGAACTGAGAGACAGTAAACAGTGTCTAACGCTTATATAGAAGATACAAATGCGACAAATATCATTTACGAGGCAATACATTATACGTCTGAGAGCCACACCGATACCTGAGTTAAAATTTCGGAAATCGCCCTAATCCTTATTTTGTAAACACCATATTACCAGAGTGGCGAATTGCCGCTTTTCAACTTCTTTTAGAAATACCAGTGATTTTACAATTATAATAGTATTGTGGGTTTTGACGGGATGTAATTCGACGAATGGGTAAATATATACAATCATTCCACATTTAGTGAAATCTGTTAGGTGTTTCAACGTATCGGATATAATAGCGGAGAATTAGGAAGGTTCAGCTGCTCATTCAAGATTGGTAAGGAGTATAACTGGCCTCTATTAATTTCTAAAATTTCCTGATAAAATAATTTATGATCCCCCATGTTTTTTATCAGGAAATTTTAGAAATTAATAGAGGCCAGTTATACTCCTTACCAATCTTGAATGAGCAGCTGAACCTTCCTAATTCTCCGCTATTATATCCGACACGCTGAAACACCTAACAGATTTCACTAAATGTGGAATGATTGTATATATTTACCCATTCGTCGAATTACATCCCGTCAAAACCCACAATACTATTATAATTGTAA
Source organism: Himalopsyche phryganea (assembly GCA_022494535.1). Classification (NCBI taxonomy): domain Eukaryota; kingdom Metazoa; phylum Arthropoda; class Insecta; order Trichoptera; family Rhyacophilidae; genus Himalopsyche; species Himalopsyche phryganea. The sequence goes on along the minus strand of JAGVSL010000116.1, from coordinate 556,042 downwards.
AATCACTGGTATTTCTAAAAGAAGTTGAAAAGCGGCAATTCGCCACTCTGGTAATATGGTGTTTACAAAATAAGGATTAGGACGATTTCCGAAATTTTAACTCAGGTATCGGTGTGGCTCTCAGACGTATAATGTATTGCCTCGTAAATGATATTTGTCGCATTTGTATCTTCTATATAAGCGTTAGACACTGTTTACTGTCTCTCAGTTCGAGTCCATTCGTGTGCTCGAATGCCTGAAGATGCCGAAAGGCGAAACCCGGGTCGTTAGTGACAAAATACATGGAAGTGTACAAAATCTCAATAATCCAAATTTAAATATAAAGTATTTGATAGTATTGCGTTATCCAAATTTTTATTTAATTTTAAATGAAATTAATGTATTCACTTTACATGTTCAGAATAAATCTAATTTTGGGTGTTCATGAAATGATTATTTTGACCCTTGATTTACATAACGTAATTTTTTTACCAACTTTTGGCGAAAGTGATGTTGACAGTGTTTTTGTTTAAATTAAAGTCACTGATGAGGTGTGTTAATAGAAGAATACTTATCTAGATTGAATGTTGTGAGGTTTATTTATAGTAGAATAACAACGATTACTGAAATCTGTAATTGAAAAGATATTTTCCATAGCTACCAAATAAATACGCTGACTTCTAGTAATTACTGCGACATATTAGATTAATAAAAGGATTATTAACGTGGAATTATTTTTGCAATATTTACACATGCGCGATAAGATTACACAACCCTATATTTAACAGATGCCCCGACAGAGGAATACAGGTGATATCAATAGAATTTTTATCATTATTTTAAATACAATAATATTATAATGAAAGTGAATGGAGTACTTATGCTTACAAGTTAAAATATGTGAATGACAACCGTGAAATAAAATAAAAAATACTCTAGGCTACCAAATAGTAAAGATACTTACCGGTGTCTAATTGAACTTTATTCTCGTTCAATTAACTACTAGAATAGATCTAGTTATTCCAGATTAAAATTCGCCGTACAAAGTCCAAAACAACTGACAGCTCAATATCTCTCCTATATTATGTTTCTCGATCCATGTTCGTAAAAGTACTGACGTGTGCAGACAGCTCTGTCAGGCGTTCTACGTTCCGCTTTCCGAGTTCAGCGTTTTTTGATGTATGGACTTCATACAAACTGCGCACACATTAGGCGGTCAATTCGAATAGGGATTTACTTGAGCAATATTTTCGCCGTTACAAATAACTCCGTTTCTCTCCCATATAATATTATCTATACCTCTAGTATCGTTGCAATGTCAGATATATCTGGTTCAGAACAATTATTAACCAATTTAGTACAAGAGAAGGAAGTGTTATGATTTTGGTGACACTAATTATAAAATTTTCAGATGAATGTGGTATTACAATGAGCAAATGGATTGCAATAATTTGTCGGTATTATGACCCTTTTACGATGCGAAACAAATGAAATAAAATAATTTTCACTTCTTGAAAAAACACAAAGACCTGTGCGTTGTTAATTGTAATAAACGATTTATATCTTCTTCTTCATTATTATGAAGTTCTTGCGCAAGCAGCACGTAGCTTTAACAACATCAGCCTTAGCATCTATGTAATATAATTCAATGTTTTTAAAAATATCCTCCATTTTTTAACCAAAATACCATCTATATTCTCTACTTAGTGTACTAGCAAATAACTACATCAGTTGCGAAAGGCCTCATCAAAAATATTTTTGCTTGAGACGCTTCTGGGCTCCAAAAAAGCAATATTTCATTTTCGGAAGACGAGCTGTCGTGCGACATGTTGCACGTTCAGAGCTTCTATAAAATGGAGCGCATATTTGTTGACCGCCACCTGTGGGCTGCCTGAACCCGTATTGGACGCGTCCAGTCGACGGTTGGTTGAACGCAGAACGCTGACCGCACTTTGCTTTCACAGGTCGTTAGAGTTATTTTGCTTAATCTTGACTAAAATTTTTAATTACAATTGAAATGAAATTTTTAGAAGCAAATATACTTCAAAAATCCTTATATTTGAAATAAAAATATCAATAAATAATAAAAATTGTTGTCTCAAGTAGCCCTTGCTAAGAAACCGCCGGCATTATAGTTATCTTAATTTTTTTATCGTTCGCTATGTTATCTCACTGATGTTTGACAGCTAAAGTCAAACAGTTTTCTGATAGTGTTTGGTCAGCGAAATTTGTTGGTTATTGTGAATCGGAATTGCCGAAATTATGTCTTTAGAACAGACCGCGTGTGATGGTAAAAGCATGAAATAAGTCTAATCGTAATTCACCTTCTATAGTTCGTAATATTTATTTTTCAATTCTAACCTAAAACTGTTTTTGTTTAGATTTAAAAGCCTTTGAAAGAAGACTCACCGAAGTCATAGCATGCCTTCAACCGGCCACTATGAGGTGGAGGAGTAAGTAGAACATATTTAAGAACTTATTGTGGATATATTCTCATAGCTATGTCACAATTAGTCATTCAGCCAAGTCATGTTAGGCTTCATACATTCAATATCATTTTGAAGAGAAAAGCTGAAACGAAAAACTTTACCCCTTTGAGTGGTGAGCTACTTTCTATGAAATTAGGTTTTGGCAAATGTTCGTATTGATTGACGTTGTCTTCAAATGCATTTTTTTCACCAAAAAGCGCGCGAAATGTTACGTTTTAGGGTAGAATAGTCTTTCATCAAGCTAAATATATTCAATAACGATGAAAGGAAATATTATAACATTGGTTTATCACATAATAGTTGTGTATGTCACACACAATATGGGGCTCAAAAATAAAGTTTGTGACATACACAATTATTATGCGATAAACCACTGTTATAATGTTTCCTTTCATCATTATTGAATATTTTCCATATGTTTTAGCTTGATAAAAGCCTGTTCTACTCTAAAACAATTCATTTCGCATGCCTTTTGATGAAAAAAATGCATTTTTAGATAACATCCACCAATACGAACATTTAGGTAGGTTTTTTATGTACATAGAATATTTTTTATTACTACTACATAAACAGATAATTAACCATTTTTATTTTTTTATCAGTCAATCTTGGAAGAATAGTACTTATTATCGTATTATTTGAAATGGCATGCAAATGACTGAAATTTTAAAATTCATACTAAAATATCTGAATTTAAAATTTATACTTATATATTTTTAGTTACACTTAATTCTTAAATAAGATGAGAAGTTATCATTGTATAATTTAATTATGAATTTAATTACTTCTATAGTAATGATTTTCAAAATTTTACCTTCGTTAATTTGTGTTTGTTTGAACAGTTCTTTTAGGTGTAATCGGAGTATGCATAGCGATAGGGACTTGGTACTGGCTCACCGATCCTCTGACTGCGATGGTTTCTCTGTCACAATCTCTCTTCAATCATCCCTGTTTCACAATCACGACTATTGTATTAGGTAATGTGTTTTTTCAATATTTCATTTAAAATCTGGCAAGACGCTCTTACAAATATTTTCTTTTTTATATATAAGATTCAGTAGGATTTATGTGCATTTAAGGGTAGAGGGTCCCAAGTCTAGAAAATATATTGCTGTTCATCCCAAGCTTTGGTACTAAATAATAAAAAACTAATTTGCGATCATTTGATGTTTGAAAAAGGAATGGTTTACTAATTGTTCAATCGCTTTTAGTTTTCCTGTTCCTGTTTGGAATCCACAAAAGAGTGATCGCTCCGAGTATCATCACGGCAAGAACCAGGACTGTGTTGGCAGATTTTAATATGTCATGCGACGACACGGGAAAGTTGATCCTCAAACCCAGACCTGCAAACAACACTTAAATTAATTTAGAATTAAGAAATTATTTATTCTTCACTCAGATTTGACATAAATAAATAGACATCTGTCACAGGGTATGGTTGTCTTGAAAAGTGTTTCGGCTGATATATGTAAAATCTTTTAAAATTATGCATACTGTCGTGGTTTAAGATTTAATTTTTTAACGTACATCCAGGTACCTTACTATACCTAAGATCACACACATTCTTGGTTGGGTTCTTAGTTGTGATGCAATCGAGCAGTGGAAACTCCAAAAATATAGATCCTTTGCAAATATGATTTGAAATACTTTATAAGTTGTATTACATTTCTGTGTGCCATAGGAAAAGGAAGTTAAAATCGTAATACTTTTGAGAATAGCCAAAACAAGATTTTCATTATTGAGAACTTTCTAAAAAATGTAGTGTTTTAACATGAAATTTAGTAATTCAGTAGAGGTAATTCTATTGGTCCTTTTCTCCTTTACGCATGCAGTGGAACATTGATTTTTCGTTTTTCAAGAGACCCTGAAAAAAAAGATGAATGTGAGAAAGTCTTGAATTATTTTCAGTCGTCAGCTAGAGTCCTAACTTTCTTCATAGGGGGAAACAGTCATAGAGGTTAAACAATCTGTATATAGGTGCTCAGTAGGTGAGTCATGGAAAACATTATGAGCTGGCATCATAACAACGAGACGATGCTTGCAGATTTGCAGTGTCGGCCTTTTTTACGATATTGGTCGAATGGGGTCGCACATGCTTATGAGCAATGTTTGACAAAAACAATAGATTGGGATAAAATTTGAGACGAGGCAGCAATAGCGGCTGAATAGAGCCGTGTGAATTCCTGAGTGGGATGACAAATGCTTGACAAAAACGATCAATCAGGGTAATATTTGTGATATTTAACTGAAAGATCGTGGAAAACATTAAATCGGAGAATGATTAATGCAGAATTAGTTAACATTGTTCCTATGGTTGTTTGGGCGGGACTATAAAAATGAAAGACACACGCGAGAACGATAGATCAGGGTTCTACTGTATATGTGTTGTAGTTTTTTTGGCATATTCAACTCATTTTTCAATTTTTAAGACTTTAACGTTCTTTTCCTTTTGTACACAGATTTACTTGGATGATTTACAAAAATGAGGGTTTACAAGAATGAGAAATATGTAGTTTTATCAAAGAATATGAAGTTGTGAGACTGAACTTAAACGTTTCCCGGCGGTTGGTATATAAGTATGGTGCATCAGAAACTTTTCACTTTATTTTGTCGCCATTCTGTTTTAAATGTTCGATAAATAGTTTAATATTATCTCGTCATTGAATAATCAATTTACAAACACGAGGAAATTTGATCAATATCTATAAGCCTGGTGTGGGTGAGAGCAAAACCGGTCTGTTTTTATTTAGGAATCGAATATAATTAGACACAGAGTTTTAATACCCATTAATGTTGTGTTAAAATTTGACTCGGTGACATCTATGAAGTTATGATACAATATATGAAATTGTTATTATGGGAAGACACTGTGTTTATTGAGGATTTTCAAACTGTTTTCAGTAATATTTCTATTGTTTCCTGTACATAATGATATATATGAGAATTTTTAGTATTCAAAAAGGCACCATGTAACATAAATAAATTGGAAATCATTTTGTAAAACAATTGTATAATTAATATAACTATGCGCAACTAAACTATCTGGATAAATGAGACTGAATCTGTTGCAGTATTCAATCTCAACTAAGAAATAATGATGCTGAGGCCATTGTTTGATCAATCGCGTACTACTTTCTATTATATTTTTCCTCCACTCACCTGGCTTCAGATTGGTAGAATTTCATTACAATTAAATAGAAGACTTTGTTGCCAGGTTCTGGCTGACTTCTCTATGAATGGAGTGAAATTTTCAGATTGACATAAAGTGGTGCCAGAATACTCTGTAATGTGAAACACTAAAAAGTTGAAAGGAACCAATTAGATTAATTATTTTGACCTTTTATACAATTTGTAGTGTTATAGAAAAATGCAGGAAGGGTAGCTACCGTAAGTTTCAAAACTAAATGTACGTTGCTAAAGTAATAAAATAAAGAAGGTAGGATGCAAAAACATCTCTTGCCCCAGGCCTCGCATCATCTTTGAAAGGGTTAGATTTTATATACACCGTATTTTATACTCCCAATTATGTCCCATAAGGTAATATGTTACTTTTGAAACTAATCACATTCAATTAACAAATTGTCATTTGGTTCTTGTTTTTAACGCTAGGCAAATGTGAAATTGTAATTGTTTATATAAAATGATTGTCAACTGAGGATATATGTTATTAGTTGTTGATCATCGTGTTCTATTGACTTACTTACTGTCCGTCAACAACAGTGGTGTGTAAAGTTTTGATCGTCGTTAGTTATTTATGTGTAAATATGTTTGGCAGATAGATATGAGGGATTTCTATTTGTCTATTTAGTTATGGCAGGTTTGATTTGTACATTTTCACCTGTTATGTTGAGCAAATAAACATATTTTTTATTGAAAACTATTCAACAGAAATTTAAATAAACTTGTTTATTTACAAAGTCGTGTCTTTATTATTTAACACCTTTTACAATACATCTTGATTACGTTTCAATATTAGCTTCTTATAAACAGCATTTAATGTACTGTATAGAGTCAATTGTTTGGCACCTTTCAGGTCTTACCATCATAATTATCAATATTTGAACAACCCGGAGTAGGATTTTACATCGACAGTTCTATTGATTTGTAAGATACCTCTGTGATCTAGTGGTAAGAGCTGTACCCTGGCGATCGGATGGGTCTGGATTCAAATTCAGGCAAGAACGAATGGGTGGTATTTGCGATGTCTTTTCTCCTCGAGTGACTGTAAAAAAAAAACAAGCAATTTGTCGTCTGTTGACTATAAATTGTCTCTTGAATGTGCCCAGACAGATTTGTTAAATGACAGCATCATTGTTATTTACAGCTTGCATATACTCAAATAGGGGCAACGGTTATCCTCAGAATCAAATCAAATTTATCAGAATGAAGTCAGACTATTTTATGAAGAGAAACAGAGCTAACATATATCCCTGCTTGACACCCAACCGATCTGTTGTCTCATTGTCGAGTCTTGTGTAATCATGTAGGTAACTTTGACGAAAATCATGGCTAGGATTCTGTATGCCTCTTATATTATGTCTCTCCCACAGGAAAGGCTGGTGAAACGTCTAATGCCGTCTTAAAATTACAACCAAGTAAAATCCAAACATAACAAATTTTCAACAATTCAAAAGTAACATCCAGTGGGCTAATAAATTTGGTGATTTGCTTAGAGCTAAATTTCCCACGTAAAAATATTTGGACAATGTAGTATGCGTTATTATTTTACATGGAAAGACTTGATACAATAATTTAAGTAAATAAAAAAGGTTGTAGTTATTGTGTACGTTTTTTTTATGTTCGCCAAAAGTAGTTTATTTATTCACTTACAATCATTCTAAAACATCCACACATAAAAATGGTAATATAACATTATGATAGTTTATACTCTGCACGAGTTACAATAATTTCTATATTATTTTATCAATAACATAAAATCAAGTCATAAGATATTATTTATTATCAGGGAAACTGAATAAGCCTCGATGATCATTGATTGGAGACATTTTAAATATGCAATCATAAAGTAGTTAATTTCTTTAATATACCTGATGAATAATTCAAAATGGCAGTTGTGAGATATCCTTCTATTGATAAATTATATGGCAAGAATACAAATACACAATAATTATTTTTCAATTAAATACTTGTTCAATAATGCAATACATGTGTTCATAAAATGACAATGGTTACATCAATATTAAACTATTGTATTCATACTTTAGAATCAGTTGATAAACAATATTGCATCAGATATTCTGATGATTACTTTCAACGAAGTCTGAAAATTCTGTCAAAGTAATGGTAATCAAAAAAAAATCAAAAACACTGATGACACAGGTTTACATTCGTTTCTAATTTGAAACTGAGCAAATCTATAACATTAGAACTTATGGTAACTGAATCATGTAAATAAAAATATAAAGTCTCTTAAATATTTGGGATGAATCAGATTTGAATGTAATATAAAAGGCTTACGGGTTAGTGTAGGTACAGTATTAAAAAATTGAAAACTAATTTTTCCTATATGTCTCTTAACGTATAATAAAAATGAGACATACTTGCCAATTCCAATAAACGCTTTGCCACTTTATTACTTGTGAATTTATTTAGTAATCGATTATTCCTAATTAATTTTAATAATATTGGCTAAATAATAGTCTAATATAATTAATTAATTCACTTGGAAAATTAATTATCTCTTAAAGCATTCATATAATACACAATTTAAGATATTATTCTAAAATTTAATTTATTTTGGTGATAGTTTTGTATATTATGGTGAAAATATTTTATAGAAGTAATTCAATTCAACAATCAATGTTAAAAATAACATTATGCGAAATAAACAAGTCTATGTTTATCTGAGTGACTCGGAGAGTAAGATGGAAAGGCGCTATATATATATATTTCCAGAGAATAATAACACAGTAACGAGAACTGTTACGATTCATTCATTTGTAAATATCTACAATGCATAAATGATGTAATAACTATGTACGATAAGTGGTAAGTTTCAGTAATACATGCACATTTCTATTTGGTAAAATTGGTTATAAACATTCGAATTCATACCTAATAATATTATTATGTGGTAAACTAAATTTCAAATACAATGTTAACATCTCAACATTATAGGAATATACAGTTTTGAAATGGCAACACCAACAGATAAATTTGAATAAATTCTTTTATAGTAATACCCTCCATATGTAAACTGTGATCAGTGATATATCAAATATCACATCATTTGTTGTGTATAAATGCGTGGTTCAAATTTTTTTTAAATAGCTCTACAGCTATTCCTATGGGTATTAATTGTGTAAGTGTGGTGATGGTAAAAAATATTGTTGTTTGATGTCGTATAGTGAGAGATCAAACTGATCCATCAGAGGATAGGCACTACTGGAACAGCCAAATACGCAATTATCTCATTCAAATGTTTAGTAGGAGTGCTATATATAATTTAAAGATGCCAACAACATATTTAGAAGTGCTCTTTGTCATGTATTGTATGAATTAATTTGTCACAAAACAGTGAAATAATGTATATAGTTAAATTTATTCCAAAAAATTCTATTATTTAGACTTACCTATGCACGGTTAAAACTTAACAATACTCTTTATAAAATTGAGATACAAAGATTTTTATGAACACATCGTTTACGACAAATTATTCATAATTGTAGATAAAATTATACTGTCGCAATTGTAACCAATTGTATCTCAAGAGAACTTATATATATATATATTTTTTTTTTCAAACATGGCAAATAGATATTACAATATTTAATCAAGTTTCAGTTCTTTTTTTGCCATGACCATGTTTGGAAGATAAAAATTACATTCAAATGATATATTTTTTGAAGATGAATCGAGGCGGTCAGTCGAAATGTGATTTAATAAACAGTTGAATTGGATTTGATGTCATATGTTATAACTCCAAAGTGCTGTTTATTATGTATTTTTGTTTTATTCAAACAGGGGATGGGCTGATAACGTAACAATAACGATTCAATTGGCATTATTTTTCAATAACATAACGGTATTATTATAACGTTCTATAACTTTATAATAACCGATAACGTTTCTGAAATGTTTAAAGTTATTTATTTCCTTATTATCCTTTTTTTTATATTAATTTTATGTTTGCCAAATTTATTCGACAATCATTTGACAACGGTGCGGTTTTGTCTTCTTGCTAATGACTTTTCGAGAAGTCGTAAAAATATACTAGACACGAGGAAAATCTTGGATAACGTTATAGAATAACGTGACAATTCGAAACGTTATCCCATCCCTGTTTCAAAGATGAGTAAAAATTATAACGTTATTAACGTAACGATTCAAATTGTTTTGTGTGTTATAAATAATGTTATATAACGGAAAAAATACTGGATAAAGTTATTGAATAACGTAACAACGATACGTTATCCAATCCCTGATACAAAGTAGAAACTTCAAAAAAAACATTGCTATTTTCGAAATATGTTTGTCAAAGTTATAATAATTAAGATTACATCATATTTCTGCTGACCTCTCGTTTTATGAAGTAGTAAGAAATTATTGTCACCATTTAAATAGCAGGGAGAGTACAAATTTTGTTTTAAGCATTTAACAAAGTAAACTACCGTCATAAGCAAGAGTATAGTACATTATTTGAACAGAAAATTGTATTTTTGGTATATTCAAAGTTAATCATATGTTGATCACAGAGAATGTGTACAATTACTTATGACTGTGATATTTATAAATGTCGGGTAGAGTTTAAAACATGTAACTTTTCCAGTTTGTTACTGTATTGCTGAGGCTATCTTACACTTCTGTATATGATAAGACAGCAAGAAATATCGAGCATAACAATATACCTAGACTCGCTGACACACGGTTGAAAATGGACCAGTCGTACAGTTCTATATATGTATTTCATTGTAACGTGATACGAATTAATACTGGAAAATTATAATTAGTCTAATAATGAATTGAATGTATATTTATCATATAATTTTACACACTACTCATCAAAAATGCATGGTATTATAAACAGCAATTCACACTAAAAACGTACAAACAATTCACATAAATAACTTGCGTTAGAAAATGACTATAAAGGTAAGGTACTTAAATTATTTATCAGACGTATGTGTTAACTTTGGTTTGAGGGAAAATATTGAATTGAAAACGTTTCTTAGTCTGCGTGTGTTTAAAATACTTAATAATATTGCACAAGAAATTCTACATCAGTCGTAATTCTGAATGTATACGAAAAGATACAGGTTTTCGAAAAATGTATTTCCAAAACATTACAATTCAGAGGAACATTGTTAAGGAATCTCTTAATAAAAAATATTGACATATTTTGTGCATATTGGACAATAAAAATTAATTTACTATTTAGTATATTTAAATGTTTTTTTTAAAATTTTGATGCAAGTCTGTTATAAACCACGTCATTATTTCAATGAATCAGGTTATGATACATTCGCCACTATGTAAGTGTGGAGAAATTAAAACCGCATAATTCTTCACTACATATACCTTCACTGGAGGAATATCAGCCATTCTAACTGGATCAGCAGATCATTATGTGATATATGTTTATATTTTACTGAAAGATAATGTTTAGGAATCAGGTATATTATTCTTGATATCTGACATAGATTTAGTGAAAATGTTTCATAACCTAATAATGATTTACCATATCGTCACAAGGTTCTATGTGCAAAAACTAAAACTGTTCAGGAGAAGCGATTTAAGATTTCAGAAAATGTAACTTTATACGTGAATGAAAGAGACAACCATTTCAGAGACTGTGATTTCCTTTACACGGTATTTCTAATTATCTATGCAGATGGAACCTTGATGAACTGTCAAATTTGTATGTTTTTCAGGTAGAATATTTTTCTAATTTGAATTTTGATGGATTTACCGAAAATTGTAAGGATTTTTTAAATGCAGATAGAACTGTATTTTGAATTCGAATAAAACTGCATTAAAAAGCAATTTTGTGGAAAAACAGCAGATGGAACCATGTTAACCCAAGACGACAATATGTCTTTGGCAAAAGCATGTGTATGTTTTTATTGATGTGTAGTTCCTGTGTTAATATATTAATTGAATGTTAAATTTCCATACATTTGTCAATAAATTCCTTGTCAAAATTGTATTTATATTAAACCAACTCAATTAAAATGGGAAATTTTTTCTGCTTCTACAGATTGATAAAAATACGGTGAGATTTTGAAATCATGGCTGGAAGAATTTTTGAAATCACGTATGTATAACAGAAAGGCATCAAAATATTGAAAGTAGAAAGTTTATCAAATATGGTGGATGTTAATATCTCTAAGCTAATTACAAAACAATAAACACGTCTTTCTTAATAACTATTTTACAGTATGTTCAAGCAATCGTTTACTGGCTAGGTATATTATGAGAACTTAATTAGTAAATAATCATATTATTGTAAACTTATTATGTAATTAAAAATTAGAAAAAGAATTTGGTATTTGTTTGAATATACAAAAATACTTTTAGATGTATTCAACATAAACAGTCTTGAAAAATTGTTCATAAAATTGATATAAAAAAAATGTGGTGAACTTGATATTGATGCTGTACAATATCTGAAATGATGACAAACTTTATTTGTGGTTAAGTCGAACATGAATGCAATGCGAGTGTTAAGACTTGATGATAGTTAGTGAGTTTTATGGTCATATATGAACGGTCAATCCATTTATACAATGCGGTGTTGTATACAGTAAGTCATTGACTTTTCTGTACAATATTTTTTAATATTTTTAAGGTAGGATACATATCTACAGACTTGTTAGGTCAAATAAACTACCTTTCGTATGAGAGAATCTGTCTCATTTCGGCCAGTATACATTTTTGCAATATAAGTTTTGCGAATGTGAATCCTCCTTAATACATTAAATGTAAGACACAAGTATTGTCTATGGGTTGCCTGTAACAAATTGTTTATGATTTGTTTCTTCGATATAATAATATAATATTATGACAGCCCTATAGAATTTTGAATAAAGAACCAAATTTACTCTCATGCTGACAGTTTGTCAATTATCGTGAAAAGCTACAAGAAAATAATTAATGGCGAAATAAGTGAATATTAAATAATACAGGAATAATCACATTATGGCACTTAAATACCACATAATTTGAATAAATGTTAAGGAATATAGAAAATAATACATACATGCATTTACAAAAAATAAACTATACAATAATTACTCTAAGGGAAGTGAGTTCAAATAGGCTTGTCATGTCAAATGTCTTTAAAAGTATGCCTGGCAGTCATTGTGCATTAACTACAGTTATAATTAATTATGTAAAAGCAAAATATGCATTTGTAATAATATCATACATGAAAATTGTTCTGTTAAAACATTCAAGATGTCAGGTGTTGTTTTTGTCAATTCAAAATGATTGTTTCCAGTAACATGTGTACAATAATTAAAATGTATATAATTAATAGCAATTCCTTTTGAATATACAAGACATTTATGCGATACTAATTCATCTAATTAGGTTTTAGTTTACGTGTAAAAAATAAAGTCGAATAATGGAAACACAAGAATTGAATCGTCATGTATTATATTTCTTCATATTTAGTCTTGCCAACTGTGATTTTATTTTTTGATTTCGTCTTAAATGAATTGGTAACACTGACGAATCCATTTGCTGTATATTTTAATCTCAATATACTACTGTATTTCCAAGTGAATTTGACAGTTGACTACTGATTATTGTATTTATTATTATTATTTGATTAACACTAATAAATTGTGAAAATAATTTATATTGAAGATTATAATATATGTGTGTTGTATTTAATACAGATGTGTCATATTTTTTTACTATTTAAAAATATCATTTAATCATGTTTGAAACGATTTTTCGTTAGATACAATAATTATTCATTTATTTGGGTGCGGAACTTTTCACTTATCCAATTTAACAGTTTATGTATTTCGATACCACTTTCTAGTCCTGTCATTATGAATCACTTTTTTTTTTAAAATATGGTTTGTATTTTACACATTAAATTGCTGCAGAAAACGTTTTTAAACTATTCACCCGCAGTCTGAGGGCATTCGTTAAAACACAATAAAATATTCATAATATTCATAATAACTATGGTTGTTTTGTTGTCTTTTGTAAATATTTTGTTTTACATTTTAGAAGCAAATTCTTGAGCTTTTAGTGACGTCTGAACAGAAACTAGTTAAACATATTTCTGGTGAAAAATATAATTATTTAGAAAGTGGATTAAAATTTTTAAAAGAGAAAATGAATACAGAGGATCCTCGATCTATTTCATTACTGGACTTGTCGAAACAAACAATAAATGCTTCTATACATGCAGAAATAATAAAAATTAAACCAACAGCAATTCCTGCATTATTTCACAGGAGCTTTGCCTTGATACCGGGTGAATTGATTTTTCAATGGTATTTATCAATGCCAGCATTAGATTAATGGCTTTTTAAGACCTTAGAAAGCTTTTACAAATAAACGTTTTGATATGTGTCAAATCACAGACATCTTTCGGTTATTATATGTTTGCAAATGCATAAACAAAGTCAATGATTGATCAACAATAGATCGAGATCCCAATTCGAAACATTAAACAATGATACATAAAGAATGTTGCAATGAATACTATTTTGTTTATCCAATTACGAGTCGAAGTCAAATAAAAGTAGTTCTGGAACACAACAAAATCATTCGATAAGTAGTGACATAGAATTCGACTCATCAATATGCACAACTTTTTAATAACTGTAGAACACATTCGAAAGAAAATAGAAAGAATTCTGTATGAGTTATATCAAGTGTATGTATGAAAACGTGTATCAGCCTAATTCGCGGAACAATTATCATAATTTACTGTGATTTTAATTAAATGTAACAACAGCAGGGCTTGATAACGACTCGGAATTACATTGGCAGTGAAGGTTTTTCCGACTTACAAATAACGCCTGCCCAACCTGACACAGTTCAAAATGACATATACAAGTCAGGGAAAATTGAGCAATATTAATAGTAGAAATTTTTCTCCCTTCAAAGTGTATTTATTAGCGTCGTAAAATCAACCCTAAATATCTCGATTATGGCCACATTAAAATGGAGGATAAATTCCCTAAATAAATTTGAGCATTCCTGCAAACTGTAAATTTCTGTTATCAGATACTAGATCAATTTATATTATCGTAATGATGGATATAGCGTACCATATTCATCCAAATATAAAAGACTTATGTATGTCTACTTCACACATTCTTTGAGAATACCTCCAAGTGTTTTAAAATTCTTTTATGCAGCAGTATGTACTTTTTCCAAACTACAATTGAAAGAGAAACTGTGGTCGATATTTGATAGCGCAAAAAGAAAACATCTTTGAATGAACACGGTAATAATATCAACACATTGAGTGGTAATTTCATTGGTAACTTATCATTATAGCAAATACTTGAGCAAAACCTATCAAGCCCTGCGCAATACATTACAACTTACATTAACAAATTCAATGAGTGCGGCGGAAGACGAATCTCCCACCGCATCTGTCAGGAATGAACCTATTCTAATCTATGAGTGATAACAAGTAGACTCAGCTGAACAATCGGACAATAAACTTTTAGGATAAGAACCGAATTTTTAAATCTGACCTTTTCGATTGTTCATTATTAATATGAAGACAAAGATATTCTAATCTTGTATTGGCGTATTTTGATAAGGAGTATCTCAGAAAGAAACAGACAGATCCTTCAGTACAATAATAGATCATCGTATAAACTTGTAACTCAGTTGCGGTCATTTGCCGATTACTTTATCCTTCTGCTAGAATCCAGAGTTTAAATCTGTAGCAGGATGTGTTCAAATAATGACTTTTAAATCACGCAATCTGTGATATTCTCTTATTGACACATTAGCAAAAAATTCATCTCTGCCTGAATAATTGATCTTTACACTCTGAAATAGATTCAGAATTGGTTATTAACAATGACCTACTCCGTTAGTGGTTCATATTTATATTCCACATTGCATAAGTGGTGTTGATGATTACGTATTTCATCAATAGCAAAGATGTACTACTAAGTGAGAGCTTTAGATGTAGATATTAATGCACTGTCATTGATGAGAGTTCAGCTAGGCCTAACTTAAACACCTTGATCCTAAAAAGTCAGTGATGCATTTTTCAACGATTGACAAATCTACTCTTAGCATAACATTAACCCCGCACGCTGCATCCACGGTTACTCCATGCAGCAGCACGCGAGGCTAGAGTGCTGCCCTCACGCCGAGAGGAGTGTCTTTATGTTTTTGGGAGTGGACGGCTGGTTCAGGTGTCGGGTGGTGTAGCGCAGAGCGTTAAGCAGCGGCTCCGCCTTCGCGGGCGGCTGCTGCTGGAGGAACTTGACGCAGCCCTTCACGTCCACCGAGGACGAACGGCAGAAGGCGCCCGAAGGGTGAACCCAGTCGTACAGTATGACCAGACCCACCATCACGCGCAGTACCAGCAGAGATGTCTCCTCCCGGCTGAACTGGGCCACTAGTTTACTGCAAATGAAATTAGATTTCTTCAATATAAGAAAAGGATAAATTCAAATTATTTTAATACATAATTCCGAATACAAAAAGGGTCAATTCTTGCAGCCAAGGGGTTGAGATAGTCATTAAGTGTCATATGTGGCAACAGAATGGAAGGAGGATAAATAAAACAAATCATAAAATAATAATCAACACAGCTATAAAACAAATGTGGACTTGACAGATGATAAAATGATGGATTTGCGTTCAAAGCATTTCATTGCCACACCGTTTTTACTATCTGTAAAAATGTTCAAACAGAATATTTGAAATATGTACATCGATATATTGCAATATGAATTCCATTTATTTCATTTACAACAATGATATCAACGGGTAAATTATTGCTCAACATTCGCATGGATAATATAATGGGGAAATTCAAATTAATAAATCAATTTTCAGCTCATTAGTGGCATAAATACAATTTGAGCCCCTTCCCTTGCAAAGGTTAAATGGGTTTATTTGCTCAATATTTTGATAATTTTCTAAAAATGTCTGCTCTCACTCTATGGTGACTAGGTGTAAAAAAAAAAATGAGAACATTTACTTGATTACCAAAGGAGTCAGTCGATTTCTGATGCCTAAACTATCATGACTCAACTCAGATTTCTTCATTTACTAAGTAATTACAGTGGCCGAGTTGGTAACCCTTTAGAGCTTCTTTCTAATTGGTTTGTACTTGAGAGTTCGAATCCTTTCGAAGACTTAAAAATGAAGGTAGAATGAGTCAAACATGAAAGCCATTGGTACTTACGGATTTTCCAGCATTCTCAAGCATACTTTTGCCATTGTCCCCAGCGTCTCAGTGGTATTTTCCAAGTCTTGCTGATTGTCATCGACAAATTGTGAAGTGGCCTCCGAGAGAACTTTCAACATTGGCGTGGCGTGAGCATAGAACAGCGACATCCGATTGGCCAGCTCTGCACCCAAGTGAGCGGGGGGCGCTCCGGACGCTTCCGAGGCACCGGACGCTGCCAAGGCACTGCCTCCGCGCGACACGCTCCTTCTGTAGTAACTGAAGTCGTTTTGGATGGCCGGCGTCTTCATCTGAATAGAAAAAATGAGTGTTATAGAATGCACAAGAAAAGGATTACTAGTGGCTAGTCGAGGGCATTGCTCTAGCACAGCGGTTCTTAACCTATGGGTCACGAAACATTATCAGCAAAACAACATAGCGTACTTGACATGTTTTATTTAACAAGTAACAAATAAATTTAATTTTTGTGTTATTTTAATCACAAACCGTCTTAGGTTGTGAAACCAAAATTAGTACCCTAATTTGGGCCACAGCTCATAAAGGTGATGAAACGCTGCTCTAGGATGAAAACACCACTGACACCATGCTAGAATTGAAATTTATGTTACTTGAATACAAATATCTATCTAGGCATTTGAACCTCAAACCACCTTTTCATAGAGACTGGCAATCTGAACTTTTTGTGGGGGGTTACAGGTATAGTTGCATAACTACAATATCACAGTAGTAACAATTGTTTCGCCTACCTTCTCAATAGTTATAGATAATATCGACTGTGTTTTGGCCAATTGATGTAACCCTCAAAAAATACGAAAATAAGTTAATGATTGGATCTCATTTTACAGACGACAGAGCAAGTCTCGGCCAAATGATGTAAATTAGAAAAATAAATTGACCACTTTTTGGAAGGGAAACTTCATTCTACATTGGTTTTAGATTTAAAAATTTTGACCTGTCCAATTTATGTAAGCCACTATTATATCGACAGTCCCTACATATAATCTCGTATCTGCAAACATGAGAATTTACATGAGTGCATTTCAAAGATTCATAACGCAATTCACTGTATAATGTTTTCGATAAAAACAGTTTTTACCCTCACCAGAACAATTTTAATTTTGAGGGTTCCATCAATTGGCCAAAACACAGTTGATATTATATAAAGAACACTTCCTGATTATTATTATTTAAAATAGTGGTATTGGTAAAACAAAAATTGTGTTTTTATTTTTCTAAATATAATTTTGTTTCGTTAGCTTTCTATTGTTAGTTCCGGCAACTTTAATAATATGCCAAAGGCTCAGAATCTATTTGTTTAGAAGTCGTATTATTACATTTCATCTACATGACCATGATTGAGTACTTCTTAAACGAATTTTGTGCATCAAAACAAATTTTAGATTGTTATTCGTGTCGCATAGTAAATCGATAAATAATTTATGGTTTGTTAATATAATTCACAGTGTGATTATGAATTCCAAATAATTATGCAAATTGGGTGCCACTTTGGATTTGATATGCAATGATGAACACAAGAATGGCACACATATATGGGAGAAAACCATCAAGTAAAATTCTAAACATGGTAGTGACAGGAATAATTAAATTTTTGACATGAATATAACACATGCAGAGATTAAAATGATTATGATGTATCGAATGACATATTGAATAAACGCAAGCAGTATGACACCAAAGGATATGTTTTTTCTGCGTAAGTGTGGTTACATCAAAAGACAAATAGACGTGAGAAAGCAAAAGCATATCAATCGTTCAGATCATTACCCATCTCCATATAACTCATATTGAGATAATGGAAAAACAATATTCAAATTGTCACCATAATTCAAACATTATTGATTTGTACACGAGTTTTATATCTTTTATAAACAGGTGAGGCACTTTCCGAGTATAGTCAGTAGAAGGATATTTAGAAATATCCTTTTACTGACATAGAAACATCAAAATTTTGTTTAATTCTTTAGAATTAACTTTTTTTGGTGGTATTTTTGAGTTATCCGAGTACTGAATCAGATAGAGCGCAAAAGTTTACATATAACTGCATATTTAATTCAAATTTTATTTTTTTGGAGTTGTCTGACTAATGAACTGCACGATAGATATACAAAAGGATGATGATACAGGTGATGATACAGGAAGTACAATGAAATACGAAATCAGTTCAAATTTCGAGAAAGAAAATATAGCTGCGGCGAACTTGAAGTCAATCTGTTTATGATTGGTAAATATTGCAAGTCAGCTGGCGCCTTGGCCAACGTTGTCAAGGTTCGTGGGGTAAAAAGTTTGGGATGAAACTGCGATTTACTGACACCGGATAACTTTTTTGTCTTTCGGCATTATATTGTTTTTGTCTGAATGTAACGAAGTCGTGTCAACATAGATATACATTGCATTTACTCAGTTACCTTTTTCTTCTGAAGGGGAATCAAAGCACCCTGTCCCCCATATGATAAATGCTTCAACGTAAATTTATCAAATGCTTCGAAGCTGATCTATTGCGCCGGCCAGGAGGTGGCTTAGCCCATTAGCAGATGCATTATAACAAACAATATAGAGGAAGTTCGTGTTAATCTCTAGTATTCTATTAGTTTGGTAGTTACATAAACAATTGGAAAAACAAATATATCAATTTTAATTCTGTTTAAAATTACTATTTTTCAACAAAGTAACTGTTGAATAAACTATTATGGGCAACAAATGATTCATTGCTTTTTGGGTGTAAAAAAACAAACCGTGAATAAATTAGAAAGTATGTAGGGGACCATTAACCAGTTTTAATGAAAAATATATTTAAATTGAATCATAAAATAATATTGTTTGCAGCTGTAATTTTTTTAATGTAATCATTTCTTCAATTTGAATAGTATTAAATATTGTGTACTCACTTTGCACTCGTCGAATTTGAGTACGAACTCCAAAATCTCAGCGAATTGTTTCACGAGCGCCTGCTGCTGCTCCAGGTGCTGCGTGGGACTCATGGGGCCTCCCACGAGTGAGCCCAGGAGACGTGGAACAACCTGTGGAAAAAAAACAATTAGTTACCCTTTTAGTTAACTTTATCAATAAGTATAGAGCGAAACCGGTCCTGATCATTATAATGGAATGTGGAAGTACATGTGGAAGTAGTAAAAACAAATTGTGTTTTATTTTTAAAGCAAAATATTCAAGTTTGACGAATGACTCGGGGGTAAAAAAAAAACTCTCTAAACATGCTGTAATTTCAGTAATTGAAGAAATACCGTTGTAGTAATCTGACGCATCTGCAAATTTGTAATATTGTAATATAATGAAACGGTATTGGAATGTGTATTTATATAATGTTATGGAATAGTTTTGTTACACAGCTTCCGTAGGTCAGGAGCCAGGAATATCATATGTCACAATTAAAATAAGAAGTCTTCTCAAGGCTCAAATGATAGTCGTTTATTGTAAAATCTTTTAACACATTTTGTAGGTTCGAGCAGAGTATATAAACACAGTAAAACATGAAACGTAGAATATGAGTAAAGTTGACGAAGGGTTAAACCGTAGCGGTTAACCCTCGTAGCGATGTAGGTATTTGACAATGTATCAGATCTTCGGAGGATGTTGAATCCGTCGAGCCGTATCAGGTGAGAGCTGATGAAAGAGCGGAGGCAAAGCTTCGTCAGAAGATAGTTTCACTAGGCTGGTATCCGTAAGACTTTATTAATCGGGAACCGATCTAACTGATTATGCAGTGCTCCAGCAGAGAGGGTTTTGATCGCTTGGTATCCGTAAGATTTCATTAATCAGGTACTGATCTAACTGAGGATGCAGTGTTCCAGCTGAGACGGTTTCGATAAGAATGAATCAGGAGGATTACCGAAATGGCTAGGAAGCTTAGACACCAGAAGAACTCTAGTAGTCAGTAGCTTCCAAGCAGAGTGACATTTGTTTGAAGAGATAGTGGATATATATATATGATTTCAAGAACGTAGTACATACGGATTTTAATATTTGACAGAGGCGCCATCTATTATTTAAAACTAGCTAGCGACATCTATATGAAATTATCCCACGCGTTTTACTATTCGAATAGTTGATAATGACATGTTAGCAAGGGGTGTGGAGCAACACACCAAACATCATTAGCAATCTCAAGAATGTCTGTAAATAATAAATAAATGGCTGCGTTTTACACGCTTCTTGAATACTTGGGGTTTCTTGATATACGACCTGTTGCAGAATGCATTTTATAAGAGTGATATTCTCTGAAACATTAATGGAATAATTAAAACAGTACCCTAATTATGGCAGTGGTTAAGAATAAATTAAAATCATACAACTGCATCTAATATTTAAAAAATAGTACTAATAAGCGAGTCATACTATATTAAAAAGATACCAGTTGAAAATAGTGCGATTCGGTTAGTGATATTTTTGAAGTAATCTGGTAATCGACTTTATTTATGAATTCTGTGGTTTCTCGTTCGAGTGAGGATAAGTTGACTGACCACAAATAAAAATATATCCACCTATGTTATTTTTTTGTAATCGCATTTTATTATTGTTTATAAGTAATTCGACGAATTGTTTTAAATTTAGATTTTCAGTAGACCGTGTCGGTGTGTGGTCTCACAAGAAATAACATTGTTAACTTTTTTGAGATACAGCTGAGAAGGTTCTATACTGAAAACAATCTATTTATTTGTAAAAGTTTAAACAATAATGTATTAAGTAATTGTTATTATTTATGTATACATATAAGTTCAAAGTAAATTTCTTGCTCTTTTTTAATACGAGTTTCTAACCTTAGCACTACATAAGTGTCTTAGAAATACTCAAAGCAAAAAAAAAATTCCATGTCCGCTCCCAACGTGGAGCATATGGTCTCCCAATGGAGGTATCTCAACAGAATTTTTTTGTGAGAACTGCTTGTTTCTCAGTTGCCCAACCACTCTTTTTTTCTTAAGAGAGTAGGGATAGAAGGATAGGGATAGAAGGATAGGGCTAGAACAGTAATAGTGGTTATATAATCGCTCTAGCTACGCCCCGTGAGGATCGGATGGGTGTGGGAGTTTTTTTTAGACATCACAAACACTCACACTACGGACAGAAATCCATAAACCGATTGAAAGATCAATGTATGAAAACCGTTCGCACCGGGAATTGAACCCGAAACATCCGGAACCGTAGCCGACGACGCTACCAACTACACCACGGATGCCGATGTGCCAAAATGTATCAAAACTCAATATGCAAAAAAACATTTCTTTCTTCCTTTGTCAACTGTTAATTTGTACCCATCATGGTTGGGTTCCATTGTAATGTATTACTATATATTCAATGCTATTTTTGAAAAAATGTAAATCATCTCCATTTTAAATTAAAATTAATAACTTAACATGACGCGTTTCGCCTCTTTAAAAAGCATCTTCAGACTAACTGTATCGAAAGGTTATTTATTTCAAGGTAGACAATGATTTAAAAAGTGATAAAGGTTTTATTTGTTATTAAATAAAAATTATGCAAAACCAAAATATATAAAAAATTATTAAAGTAGAAAATCAAATTACCGAAAATTGTTTTATATCATTGTATCATAACTATACAGTAGATTATTTTTCTATACTGAGTCACTGAATGGTTAGATGTCGATATTTGTCTATGAATGGATCTTTGTATTTTATTTAAATATTTATTACAACCGTAAACAGCTTTTGTTTATTTTTTCAAAAAAGGAAACATGAATAGTTTCGAATATAAAAATAATCTCTCTTCACAGCACTGCTTGCAGATCATACAATTAATTTATGTAAATGGAGTAAGCAGAACTGGTGATTCCTGCGCAGCAAAATTGGCACAAATCTGTTGTCAGCATTAGGTACAGAGTCTAGTTAATTGAGAGTGAGGAGTGTGTGCCACCGGCGGCTGAACTTGTTGCCCGTTTATGCCTTTATTTGAAAGACAAACAGAGTGTGACCGCTTTAATAATAATCATATCACATTTACTTAAGTGGTACTTACCAAACATAAGTGTTAAAATACCTATCGCTTGGGTAGCCATCTTTTATCATTTTAGATCCGACGGCATTATTTCTATGGCAGACATTGTGATTGTGTCATTCTCATCATCTCATACAACACTTTTAAATGAAAGTTTACCCCTCAGAAGGGCGGCAGTTTTTATTTCAGTTTATAATAATATATTCATAAAAGTTTGACGGATGCTTGGTCGTTTACAGTAGTTACAAACAAAAATTAACACACTTGCCTCACTATCCTATGTCATACGGTCATAAATATGACAATATTATATTTAATCATTCGAACTGGCATATCGACATATTTTGAAAACAAAGTTCTATTACTATATATTATATACATTATTATACGATGCTCCAACTTTAAAAGGAAAGTCACAAATGATAAATATTGGAATTGAGTTGAAAATCAACAAGCATTTTATTCTAGTAGTATTTTGTCAGGTCCGTGGTATGCCCCAGTATGGCCAGTTTCATAAATTGATTTTTTGATGGATTTCTGTTTGATGTTAGTGATGTTTAAAATTCCCTCTCACCCATTGATCCTAAATCCGAGCGTACTGAGAGTGATCACCTAACCACCAGTTCTGTCCTTTTATTCCGAATTCCGTTGTCAGCTCTGTGGTGTAGTGATTGACGTCGTCGGATGTCTCGGGCTCAAGTGTCGGTACGGACAGTTTCATAAATTCGATTATTCAATCGATTTGTGAATTTCTGTTCGAATACATGAATGAATTCCCTGCCATCAATCCGATCCTAAAAACGGGGCGTAGCGAGAGCAATTAACTAACCACTAGTCCTGTCCTATCCCTATCTTTCTATCTCTACTCTCTTCGAAAAAGAGAGGATCAACTAGTAATAAGCTGTTCTCGTAACAAAAACTCCACATTGGGAGCGGAGATGATAAAAATAGTTCTCGTAGAAAAACTCCAGAAGCCATATGCTCCACATTTAGAGTGGACATGGTTAAAATAAATTCAATCTATTTTTGTAATAATTAATATCTGCAAAACCAGTATTGATATATTCGTTCGGTATTATTGAATTTAAATAAGAAATGGATATCAAATTTGGATTATTGAGATTTTGTACACTTCCATGTATTTTGTCACTAACGACCCGGGTGTACAAAATGGGAAGTGCACAAAATCTCAATAATCCAAATTTGATATTGAAATTCCATCAAGCACCCTCAGTCGATGTCTTAAATTATAGAAATGGATATGTTCAATCGCTTCTCATAAAACAACTGCTAAAGCAAACATTTTGAAAGCTGAAAGCTTTGCTTGCGTGAAATAAATTACGTGCTGTTGTATCGTAAAATAAAAATAAACAATCCCTACATATGGTCACACTAAGCTATGTACCACACATGTTTCACTAATGTAACAGATATTCCGTGCAGTAGATAAGTAGGTAAATACATAGCTACCTATGTCGCAGCAGCATTATATTATTTTATTAATGTTAGCATCACTCATCGGTTCAGAAAATATTTTTTATACTCGACCACAAGATGATTACAATAATAGAGAAGGGGGGGAGATAGAGTAGTAATACACATGTTGGTAGCACTGCATATTGTCAAGAGCGAATAGAAATGATATTTCTTTTATTATATTGCAGGAAAAAAATGAACATTTAGTATTGGCCACATGCCACAATTTGAGCCTGAAACCATGATAGAAACCAGAGTGAAAAAAATGGCTTACGCAATTGAGAAATCAACATTTTTTATTAACAATAATGTCTACTACTAATGCGGGAGGAGCATATCGATGGTGTTGCCAATTGATGTAACCCTCAAAAAATGCGAAAACAAGTTATGAATAAAATGAAAAAAAGACGACAGAGCAGACTCGGCCAAATGATGTAAATTAGAAAAAAAAATTGACCACTTTTCGGAAGGGAAACATCATTTTATATTGGTTTTAGATTTAAAAATTCTGACTTGGCCACTATTATATCGACACTCCCTACGTATAATCCCGTATCTGTAAACATGAGAATTTACAGAAGTGCATTTCAAAGATTCATAACGCAAATCACAGCATAATGTTTTCGATAAAAACAGTTTGTACTCTCTCCTGAACAATTCCAATTCTGAGGGTTATATTAATTGTCCAAAAACACCGTCGATATGGACTTCTAATAGAGTATCTTTAACACTTTTCTACAATAACTGGTTGTGTTATTCAGTTGCTTGACCTTTGATATTTTGGAGACAGTGATAGAAAGATGGATCTAGGATAGGATTAGTCGACAGCTAATCACTCTTCCTACACATATTTTTTAGGATAAGATGGGTGGGACGGAATGTAGACAACAAAGTCACCCACGCCTTTGATCACAAATCGAAAAATCGATTCTATAACGAAATTGTTAGAATAAAATTATAAGTAAACTGAGTCAATGTTATAAAGTTCATATTCCATTACCAAGGGTTGTTCGGTTGATCAATGCATTGCCTAGAGAGGTGGATATATTTGTTCTCCAAGAATAAGTGAAACATGAATATTATATTATGTAGTTTGGCTTTAATTCTAACAAATCGTAAGTCAGTTTAACAGTTTTCTAAAAATTCCTATAACCTTTTTGTTGTTTATCTCTCTTCCGACTTCATATTTAGATATTTAAAAAACGTTTACGAATGAACAAGATATCTGTAGATCGATAAATAAATTGGAATCACCAAAACATTAAGTTGTAGAACAAATTACTAATGATATGTTAGAATTAAGCTGACGATATGTATTTTAGAATTTATTATAGTGAAGAAATAACTTATTATTATTGAAATAAATTAATATTTTCGGAACGACTGTTTAAAATTAAAGAATAAAATATGTTCACAATTACATAGTGAGAAACAAATGCCTAACCATATAGAGCAATCACAACCCAGGATGGCTGAATGACAGTTCAAAATGTGTCACATAAAAAAGGAATTATTGCGACTGTGTACGTTATTTAGTAGATACTATTTATTAGTTTCGAGATGATAAAAAATATAGTCAGCTTTAAGGGTGATTACATGAATGAAAATGAATTTTGTCACATTGTTTTTGTAAATAGATAGCGAAAGCTTTATCTAATTATAAAAATGTCACCATATCCCCTAAATTTGGTCGGTTGACTCATTGGAAGCCGTGTCATCATCGGATGATAGTTGAGCTATTTATAAAACAACAAAGTTACATTGAAAGATATATGTTTCGTTTAGCTACACTAGAAGATTGGCTCACCACCTTAATTAAAACAAAGGAACAGGGTTTTATCTGCGGCAGTGATTCTTAGCTGGGGGGCAGCAGCGCGAAAGGTTTTTGAAAAATATCAAACATTGTTTAAAATACGTATTTATCATCAAAAATTTATTCAATGCTTGAGTAGTGTAGAATCAAAACTCACATTCTACATTCTTCAAAAAGATTTTAGAAGGTTACAAAAAAGTAATGAATTAAAGCTGTTTTATTTTGCTGTGCAAAATCTCATTACCGGATGCATTCAGTCATAATTTAATCAACCACTAAGAAGAACACTGGGTAAATATGTTTTAAAACATAACATTCTTTTTCTACCTGAAAATTGACTAAATGCCCCAAAAAAGAATTAGAAAATTAATTGTGAATATGAAAATACCAAAATAACTAAACATTGGAATCGAAGAAGCCGATAATTTATACAAAGTATTAGTATGAATATTCATTGTCGTATTTCATATTTTCTCTATGGATTGTTCTAAGAACGAACCATTTAATAATTAATTGTGACTTTTTCATATGTATGGTATATTTGTATTTCGGATAAATTATCAGCTTTCCTGATTCTCATGTATGATAATTTTGCATCTTCCCATTTGTAATGCAGTTTCCTACATAACTGCAATGTTATTAGTCGCATTTAGCAATTTTTTGGGTAGAAAAAAGTAGCATTTTACATAAAGCAATTATTTAACAGGTTAATTTTTTAATTATTCACGTGGTTGCTACATATTTATTCATGTATTGAAATGATAGCATAAGTGTAAAAGAAAATTTTGAACTGTTGAGATTTTGTACATTTCCATGTATTTCATCACTAACGACACAGGTTTCGCCTTTCGGCATCTTCAGGGATTTGAGTACACGAATGAACTCGAACTGACATACAGAAAATAGTGCCTATCGTTTATATATAAGATAAAAATACGACAAAACATTATAAGTCTAGGACCCACACTGATACCTGAATTAATCCCAAAAAACCCGACAATACCCTTAATCCTTGTTGGAAAAACAAACGCATTAACAAAGTAAAAGGACAATAGCGATTGCAGGTGGCCAAATAATGTTAGAATTACCAGTGATTTTACACTTTTAATAGAATGGTGGGTTTAAAAAATGCAATTTGAAGAAAGGATACGTATACCCAATCATTCCAAATCAGTGAGTTCTGTTAGGGTGACTATGGAATAAATGTTTTAATATGGGAATATCATTATTTTGATTGTTAATTTATGTTTTGACGAACTCATCTCACGTAAAGAATACAACAAGAGTTTGGGAGATTAACCTGTACGTTCAGAATTGGTAAGGAATTTAACTGGGCTCTATTGATTTCCAAAATTTCTTGATAAAATAATTTATGATCCCTCATGTTTGGATGCAACATTTTAAAGCCATCATCCGCATTGAAGGTATGGTGCTCCAACAACAAGTGATTTGCCAATGTTGATGTCTCATTTTTTCATAAATACTAAATTCACTAAATGTAAAAATAAACAAATTGATCGAAGAATTAGTTAGTCACTGTTTCGCCTTAATTTGACTTACTACGAAATTCCAAATATGTATCTTATACAATTTGCTGTTGTCATTAACTGTTTGTAGAACTAAATACTTTGTTATTTATCCTATTATGATGGAGTTCTACCAAGTAAATGCCAATTCAATCAATCAATTCAAACATCATCTTTTATTTCATCATTCGGGCCCCTGATGATGAAATCAGTAACGATTTCGAAACTTTGGGTGATTATCACCAACCGCAACTAGGTGAATTTCCAAGATAATCTTACATTGTCATGCCATAACATCAGATAATTGTGTTTTTTAATGGCTTTGATAGATGACGTACTATTTTTTACAATTTTTTTATTAAAGTATAAATAAGTAAACGTAACCAACCCTTTGAATTTGAAGAGAATGTTCATAGCACCTAACCAGCTTTGCGACCAGGGGACTGACAGCCCTCCACGCTCTCTCTTGACAAGCAGGAGAAGGATCGGCGATCGCTTCTTTTATTTCCTTCCCTGCTCCTTTATAACACTGGATCTCATCGAGGACGTTCTCCGAATCGATCAGGACCCTCTGGACCTCCTCGAAAATCTCTCGTTCGGTTTCCGTCGGCGCCGCATTTTCGAAATCTAAAAACACTTCATAACGTTGCGAGGAGCAACACGTAGACTCATCTCGCGCCAACAGACTCAATAATTTTCCCATCTTTTAACTGGTAGACACTTTATTTATTTATTTTATTAGCGGAAGTGCGACCACCACATTATTAATCCAAGAAATTAGTCGAATGCAAACCCCTGGAACGATTTCTGAATAAAGGAACACGACACTCTTCCTTGCGCTTTTAATTTCACTGCATCGGCGCTCACTTTGAATTAATGATTGGCCACAGGGAAATGAATCTATTACCCCTTTTGACAGATATTATTAATGTCGACAACACAAACGAGCACACTACCGAAATGACTAACCAGAGGGCGTTTCTCAGAAGGAATAAGTCAGAGAATCACAAATCCGTCTATCAAAAATAATGGCTGTCAAAAGGGGGGTCATATTAAATATTGAATTTCCCAACCACATTTCAACTATATTTTCCCTATTATTAAAATAGCGATGAAAAAAAATGTTCTTTTAACGCAGAAAATTAAGTAATACGACGAAATATGTCGTATGAATATTAAAATGGAATTAAAAATTAGTGGAATTAATTTAATTAAGAAAAAAATGATAACAAAACGGGTCCATTTTGAAGGGGTCAATTTTACGTTGTACACAAACGTCATTCTGACTTACCATAGACGATTATGAAATTTTTCAATAGACAAGCAAAATGATGTTACCCTCTTTATGGCATTGAAATTTAAATAAATATTTATTTCATTATTATTTAAAAAGAAAAATACTCATAATTTTACATTGGATAAAATATTTTTTTGGTTCTGGTCCATTTTAAAGACTTCAATTTTACACTGTACACAAACGTCGTTCGGACTTACCATAGACGATTTAATTTTTTTTCAATAGTCAAGTAAAATGATGTTAGCCCTTTTTTATGGTATTGAAAGTAAAATAAATATTTATTTCATTATTATTTAAAAATAAAAATACTCATATTATTATAACAGATGATAGAATGCTTTTTTTAACTAAGCAAGGTAAGTAATTTAGTAAATAAACATTTGTTGATATAAGATATAAGGTATTGTTTGAAAATTACAGTATTTTCAAACTCTATAAAGGCAAGTGTCTCTACCCTCAATATTAAAATTCAATGCATTTTTTGTAGCCATAACCTTCTTCCATTTCTTTTTTTACAATACTCATATTAAAATTGTATTCACAAAATTAAATGCTGTACTTTATTTATTAAAAGTAGAGGATTAGCAAGCTAAATTACGATAATATTCTGATTGACGTTTGACAGCTACCATATAAGATTTGAAAAGGGCGCTCTTTTATTTTAAAATATATCCGTACCATTTTTGGCTGCAGCCGCTTTATTTCGATACATGCAAGTGAAGCCCTTAAAATGGACTTTATTAGCCCTAAAAATGGAAATTATTTGTTTCTTTTAGAAAAATATTTTTTTTTGATACCTATTAATTAATATGTTAATGCAGTAGCTTTAATTTATTACAATGTGCAATACAGTATTTTATTTATAGACAATATGAATATAATACGCAAGTATATGCTGCCAGCATAAAATCCATGAGTTGGCGATGAAATGTGTGATTCACAGGAAACAATAATATTGTTCTCACGGTAAAACCTAGTGAGCTATTAGTAAATATGATATGAAGTACCTAACTTATTATGATCTCAAAAGTCAATGTTGATATTATTTTATATAATTCAGTTGATTTATTTCACTCATGATAATAGAATCCATCAATTGAATTGATATGTATATGATTAGCACAAGAATTCTGCGATAGTCTACCTTTTCCTACGATGGCAGCGTAACTAAGCATGTCAGATATATATTCATTCCGCCGTATGGGCACTCAAAGATAACATAAATTTCTAATACACCAAGCTGGAGTTAGTGAGAGATGAATATATTTGACATTACCTGTGTGTAGATGCGAACCCTGATTTATATTTTAAAGCCATAGCTGCTGAAATGGTCACATGTAAAAATATGAGAATGCCACAAAAAACATGGTGCAGTAAGTATTTTAGTAAGGTTAGTTAATGATTGAAACCCATTAAAATAATTATTTAGGCTTTAATAAGAATTGTTTGGATGTACAAAAACAAAATAGCTAGTGTACTCCTAAAAAAATTAAATACATTGTATAATATATACACATACAATAAATAAAAAATAATGCACATCCATCCGTTCACGTATATTTCTTAAGTGAGCAAATTATGAGGTATTTTATCATTAAATACGCACTCATCTGATAAAATTTACATCTTTACAAGATCATTTGGACAGAGTAAGGTCAAATAGCTCGGCATCGGGGGAGTTTTTCTTTTTTTCTCTTTTAAACATTTATCAGTCACATAAAATAACACTCATTTTATAATATAACCTCTAATGAACATCGAGACACTATAAGTTTTATAATATAATAAGACGTGAATCAGTCTAACATTCGATATACCACACTCTCGTTTTTATCGACATAGCTCTACTTCGAATCCACTACTCGAGACAAGCGCGCCTTAAAAGTATATCATTCTACATTTTGATAGTAATTAAATAACACAAATTTAGCTCAATGCTTTTTTAAAGAAACAGTGAAGAGATGAAACTCCCTCTGAAAATCACAATTCAGATACATACTTAAATAACTCTATACAAAATTAAATAAATTTTGAAAGTATATACATTCAGTCAATAATGCAAAAAGAAAACAATTATTCTCTTCACTGTTTCATAAAAATAGGCCGTTTTTCATATTTCAACAATTAGTACCTAGTAAATGAAAGTTTCTTTCAGAAGGCATCCCTCTAGTTTTAATAAATATATATAATTTGAGATTTGAATTAGTTTTTCGGAGAACATTTTTTTACGTCATATTTCATCAATTTTAAGTCATTGATTGCAAGGAGAGTAATTGTGTTTGTACTTTCGATGTCCTGTGGAAAAATTTAGTGCGAAGCACTAGTCAGGACTTGTATATATAATAGAAAGATAAATATTTTCAAACCATGGCATTGAAAGGTAATAAAACAAGATTAAAATATGGAGTATACAAATGCTGATTAAATAATATCATCGTTCATAATGTTGCAAAGATAAGCCCAATAAATATCATAAAACCATTGTAGAAGTCAGTATTGTTTAATAATATATTAAACTCAGATAAAAATGTTCATATCTGTCTATAAGCCAATATTTAATATCAGTCATCTGTGTTATGTATGGCACATGAAATAATACTTTATTTAAGATGACCGACGACCATGTCATCATTTGAACAATATGGCAAGAAGTTTACATATTAAATTGAGAGTAAGAAAAAAGCTACTATTTAAAAATGCAACTTAGAATAATTTTAACCTTACTTTTATGATTCTATGTTTTTTATTTATCTGGATGATTTGATGATAATAAATGACATAATCTTAAAATTTACTTATCACACCTCTGATAAAATATAGTCATAAATAAAAAAAGTAGAGCCAAAAGACTCATGAAAAAGTGATGTTTTTATCCTTGTTGTTCTTTAGAGAAGTGCCCATGATTCATATAATATTATCTTTGGATTCTTTGTGAAAAATGGTATTTTACATAAAAAAAATAGCATTTCTCATATAAGTTTTAAGTATATAAAATTATTCCATTCAAATTGTCTCAATGTAAGGGCATCAGAGTGATAGGGATTTCAAAATAAAGCGTGATAGTAGATTTTTTCATAACTATTTCTGTAAACTTATATGCCCGTATATGGTACGTACATAGTATTTCTCTAGAGACGCGCTCACTATTATAATGGTTATTATTAAACAAAACAATCACAGCATCGTTGGAAATCCACAAAAACAACGCTAGCACATCATATCAAACTGAATTTGAAGAGCGGCTTATAAATTATTTCATATATAAGCACTTGCCTCGCTAAGATATCAGAATCTCTTAGCGTGACATTAATGTTCATTTAGTTTAATTAGCAGTGAATGTATTAAATCAAAATCATGCTTTTTTGAAGACACTATTTTACCCGAGGTGCGTATTATGTGTTGTGTAACAATTGGGCCAAAACACAATATCATTCATCATAATAATAGTTTGTCTCCATATAAAATATACATGTTATGTAGATACATTATAATAAAATATAATGTAACATTATTTATCGCTATCTATATATATATCATTTAAAAGACTAATGAATGAAAGTAAATAAATGTGGTGTTCCATTAATGAGAATTTTCATGGCAAGATAGGGTGGCATATAATGTTTAATTGGTATATATCTACACAGTTTACTCTCTAAACTGTAAAGCTCGCACACAAAATACAAGTGTTCAGGCTGTGTCTAAAGTGAAAAAATGCACTAGCTTTTTTCATCTACCAGTTGTAAAAAATTGTAAAAAAAATCCTAAATAAAAGTTTTACATATAGCTTGTAAAGTACTATAAAATCTGGAATATTATATACACTGATGCCTGATGGCTATACTTGATTTAGTCTGAAAGTTTCTGGTTAAATATAATATATACTTTACTTCCTTGATTATAAAAAGCACCCTTATTTTTGAATACTGATAATAAAAACAAAGAGTCATACAATGGCAGTGAAAAGCATTTTAAGTATGGTTATTATGTATATTCAGCGTCTGATTATCAGATATCGACTGTTTGATTTTTGTTTGCGACTTCCTATAAAATATCGCCTCCTGTTCCATCAAGAACATAACGGCTCTCCAATTTCAAAACCTAGTAAGTGTTTTTGCTAAGGATTATTATAATAACATGTTCAAGCTTGTCCTACGTTTCACCAACACAAATTTGATCATTTGCAATTTTGAGTTCACTTATGCTTACGCAGTGTATGTATGACCTATTTACAAGAGATTTGCAAAGAAACGGAGTTTATAAAAAAATCGTTTACTGGGTTTTAAAATTGGGCAGCTGATAAGTGATGCAGCATTTCACTATCTTCTATGGAATTTTCTTTTAAAGGGCTGGCACCCTTTCTGGCACTTTCTACTTCTGGGGATTGTCACGACTATCACAGTTGCGATTGACTTTGCAGGCAGCGATTGCAAGACACATCCCGAATTCAGAGTTACCAAAACAAGAAAAAACATGCCACTGACTTATAATCGAGGAAATACGGTATAGATATATTTATATATATTTTGATGTGGTTGCATAATATACAACCTTATTTAAACCTGCTATTATCTTTCATATTATACCCGAGATCTTACTGTTGTTCATACAAGTTTTGTACTCACCAAAAAAATATTTTACCAGGTAAGGCTGGAAGAAATTTCAATGTACACCGATTTCAAAACATGTAAAATATATTTTTTTGCGCATGTGGTAAACGAAATTCAGATGAAGTTATGGCAGTATTCAATGTTTGACTACATAATACAATTTACATCACGGTTTGATCAAGTGATTTTTATGTTTATTTTGGCAAAGACTAGAGACAATACACATAAGAGATTCAGTCAAGATTATTTATTCAACGATTTGATGGTAAAATGAGATTACGATCAATCTACGAGTTGCGTCTTATAATTGCCAGTTCTAAAACAAAATCGTTCAGATAATTTATACATAATGTAAAAAATTAAGGGGAGGGGAATAATGAATTATTAAATAGTTCATGTAGTTATATTTCAGTTGAAAATAGGTCCATTTCACGATGATTATTCTAAGCCTAGTTACTCAGTGGGACAAATTGTACCAAAGAGGTTACCAAAGATTCTACAGTTACATTGATATCAAATAACAAAACAGCAAGTTGTTTTTCAAAATAACTTGGGTACTTTTGTACTTGGTTTAAATTATGATTATATTTTTTAAATATTTTTCCTTAAAGATGCATTGGGTTAGGTCTCTTTCTGCAAACAGACATAGATATCCATGCCTTAGATACAAATCCATAAATCTATGTGTCAGTGTCCGTTAGGTGATTCAACCTGAGCAACTGAGTAGGATAAAATCCTAAAACTATTTACTACTCAGCTATGACAGTGGTTCAAATAGAAATAGAAAGTTTTAGTGTGGCTGTTTGCAGTTTGAATAAAGATTTGTAATAATCTCTTTGGCAACCTCTTCAATAGTTTGCTTCACAATTAGGTACACATTGTTTGTTAGACGAGACATTTTTAGCACAGCACCACTCTAGAATATTTACGATAATAAATTACAATTTCCCGTACGGCTACCTACATACTTAATTAGTTTAATAACATTAATTATACATATTGACTTCTGTTACATATTTATTACTAATTTTACGTATCTCTACAGACTACTAGTCCACATTTTAAAGTATTTTCTTTATATAAAAACCGAGAAAGTCTAACTACAATCGTCAACTGGTTTCCGTCAAAATGACATCTTCTAAGGAATATTTGGAAGCAAATAATTTTTTCCTCGTCGTAAGAAAATCAAGTAAGCCCCAATTGAATTATTATGCAAATGCTAAGAAATCTGTACAGGCCAAGATAGTAACTTACTTTATAGAACAACGGTACAAAATTATATTTATAGTCTGTATAGGCGGATTAGTAATTGAGGTGGCACATAAAAAATACACTGTTTTGAATAGGGATGGAAAACATGATCTTATGACCGTAATGTGGGGTAACTTTTTCTCAAAATTGTAAATGTATTGGCCAACAAATGAGTAACATCAATATTTGTTCATATTATTTGAAATGTTTGTTAGAGTTTCATCAAGACATGTTATTGAACAACACATTTTAATAATAAGAACAGAGATACTGCCGTTCCAATACATTTTTGATTTTGGACCAAAGATCTCCTCCCAGCCATAGTCACCTCACATTACGGTAAGTCTGAATAATATTACAATAATGATAAAGCTACCACTTTATTAAATCTACAATTAATGGTATAGTTGAAAACAAAATCTAGGAATTTGCTGCGTTGTTCAGCGAAAATTATTAAAAAAACTCATGTAAAATGTTTTGAAAATTGTAAAAATAAATTTGTTCAAGGGACCGATTCTTGAAATCGAATGTGGAATTAATCAATGTCAGATTTATTTTTATTTTCGGTGTTAACGTATTCTCCAAATAATAAGTCAAAGTGATTTTTATTAATTTTTTAAACCTAATTACCCAATAGCAATGTATTTTTTTTTAATTTAAGAGTTAATTTGAAAAATACGTTAAAAATACCGAAAATAGTGAGAATCTTACGTACCCTTACAAAATGAGAAAAATATATCTTTTTATAATAATGCATCGATAGGTAGTGAAAACTTTATTCCAAAACTTGAAATATGGTTCCAACCCTGATTCTTGATGTTTGATATCAGATTACACTACCATAAGTTGAAATCATAAGCAAATACAAGAACATTTTCCATACAACAAATTATTACACAAGTAAAATTGTAAACCTTAAAGTTATTAAATTATCATGTTCATGATTTAGCCAATATTAATAGTGATGAGGATTATTTTGTCAAATAATCCAGGGAATATTAAAGATGGATGGCTCACACTACAGTAGGATTCCGTCAATTGAACACAAAAGAAAGACCGTCCACGACTTGTTCAGAAGACATGCTTTCAGTTATATTTAAAATAAACACTATAGAAGTTTCACAGTAATTAAATAATTTATTAATTAATTTTGTCTAAGTTTTACTATACACATCGAATGCTGCATATTTTAGTACTTTAAATAAAAATAATCTTTGTACAACTGAAGAGTTATCAGTATAAATTAATTACAAAATAATAAAATTTATTTACTATAACCATAACTTTACTAGGCATGGAAAAACATTTTTTTCCACCGTCATCGGTATTTCTATACGTATCGTTAAATTATTATATGTAAAAGTTATCTTTGATAGGTCACTAATATTAATAAGTTCGTTATAATATATTTTATTATATTTATGTAAAGTCTCAATAATTTGGTGTAAAGATACTCGTATGTACTAAGTATGTATATCAAATAGTCCCGCGTGCGACTCGGCTAACGTTCTACGTCCGACGCGAGGTTCAAACTTTGTTACATTAGGGGTTGATAGAAATTGTTAACTTAAAGGTAGTAGACGATGTAAATTTTATCATAAACAATATATTGGACTGATTCATATTTATTTATTTATTTTGACAACAGTAAAATTGTACAAAAATATTGTTCTCGTTCTGGCAAATACGTGAAAAAGTCATTGATTCTATGTCATAACACCGAAGTCAAAAAACACTTTTACTGAACTATTATTTTTGTGTGCGAAAGGAAAAGTGTGTTAGGTCGAAAATTGGTACTTTTTAGGAGAGCCAAAACAAGATTTGCATTTGTATGAAATTTGATGAAAAATGTGATGTTTAAACATGAATTTTACCTTATTTAAGATATCGACTGAGGTTGCTTGATGGAGTTTCAATATCAAGATGCCGAAAGGCAAAACCCGGGTGGTTAGTGACGAAATACATGGAAATGTACAAAATCTCAACAATTCAAATTTTTCAAATGAATTTTACCAATTTAACAGCATTAATTCGGCTCTTCCTATTTATATTATATGCATTGTATTTTAGAATATTTGACTCGTTTTTCAATTAACGTGACTTAACTCACTTTTCCTTTTGCACACAGATTTAATATTGATTTATATAATCACTTTTAAGGTGTTAACTGTCAATTCTTGGTGGAAAGGCATTATATTTTAAAAAATAAAACACAATTCATTGTACTACTTTCACATGTTTATAATGATCATGTTTATAATGATGATGATCAGGACAGGTTATCATCAGTTGATAATGCTCGTGATGAGACAAACCGGTCCTGATCATTATAAACATGTGGAAGTAGTACAAATGAATTGTGTTTTATTTATTAAAATATGAATTATATAACTAGATTCCGATGCACTCATCGCCCAAAAGATTTTATTCTCTTTTTCCAAAGATTCATTTTACACGGTCAAATCAAATGGAGCCCTACTTTAATTTTTCTACGTTTACTAGACATTTTATTACACAGAACAGCCCTGTATGGAACGTATCTCCGTTATAAAAAGAGAACCGAGTGTACATTATTTGATTGTTCTTGACGGAGCTCACAAATATTCGACAATTACTTAAAACTCATATCTCCGACTTTTTTGCTAGAACGACAACAATAAAGATTTGAAAAAGAGCTGTCAGTTGTTAACAAGACAGATTAGATCTGAAAATAGATTCTTTTGAAGTTTTCAAACATAAAATTGTTAACTTTTCTATTACAGAGACATGTGTTTTGCTTCTCTGAGAAGCATCCTCAGGCTAAATTTATGTATATCATTTATTCTATCCAATAATTATTGAAAATACTAAAAAAATGGACAAAAGGTGATGAGATATAAGGTCACTAGTAATGTCTCTCTACTTTCGTAAATTCAATAATTATAGGATTACGATACAAATGACCTATGATATAAATGTAGTTTTTTTTTCAATAGAAGTATTCGAGAATAGCATATTATTAAAGATGAAGTAAACAATCATGATAATTGATTAAAATAATATGTTAAATTGTTGGTAGGCATTTGGAACTACAATAGCCCTCACTGGGCATCACAAATTAGAAAAGGAAATTTAAATGCAATCAGTAATATTGTAGGGGTAGAGTATTATTATAATGTCAATGTGTATCTTGTAAAGTTTGTAAATTCTATACTAAATAATCTGATAGAAATGCTTCAACAAAAACTGTTTAATTTGTACTTTGAGACGGATTCTAATAAAGATGTTTACATTTTTTTTTCTGGAAAGAACTTACAATCGTAGTAATCATAGTTTACTGAGAAAATAAAAACTTTACAAGAATACATTATGCCAATTTGCTACAACTATTAATATGATAAATACACAATCAATTAGCAAATGCATTATTGGGCAGTTGCGTGATCGAGTTGTATATTTTCTCTGAATTATATTTCTGTAAATAATTTGGAACTGAAACCGACAGGAAAGATTGCAGGCTCCGTTGAAGCTATCGGAAATATTTAAGAGCAGAGACGAGCAGAAACTTTTCGATAAATAGATCAGAGTCCAGTGCAGCTATGTGTGCTGCGCGACCGATGAGAGCGTTAGCCGTGTGCGGCAGAGCGTGTTGAGCATCGTATCTTGCGACTGTCACCGTTCCTCGGCTTACCAGAGGTGATACCATATTGTGGACCTGAAAGTTACGGATAATAGGCAAAATGAAATTGAAAAAAAAGTTAAGAGCCAGAATACCAATACAAAAATTAATTATGTACAATTTACTGGTTGATATTTTCTTTTATTTGTAAATGTTTGTATCTAGAACAGTGGTTCTCATGTGCGGCCACCGGAGGATTTTGCTGTGGCCATCAACAGTTCTATAGTAATAAATATTGGTATTAAAAAAATGACTAATATAAAATAAATACGACATTTGTTTATTCGTATTACGTACGTATGCGGCTCGAAAATACTTTTGTAATGAATGAATATTTTTAATAAAATGGGGATCCTTTTTAGATAAAAATTAATCGCGATCAGTACGGTAACCCCATCGGGTTAATTTGTGCTGCAGCGCATTAAGTAATTCAGTCTGTTGTACGGTAAGCAACGCTGTTCATCTTGCAATTGTGTAATTATCATTGATGAGAGATTTCCCAAATACATAAAGTGTGACAGTGATTTTCTTCTGATTTTTTTTATAAATATGGAAGCATCTGTATATTATATTATTATTTATTTTTCTAATTTTGAAGGGAATTTGATGCAATCCCAGAGTTAAAATGAATTTAAGAAATTATGTATAAACAATAATTGGGAAGGATGATAGTGTAAAAATCTAATGACAAATAAATTTTTAGACATATTTAAAAAACAAACCTGCAGGCCTCTATAATATTAATTATTAAATATAACATTTGTAAATGACAGGATTGTAAAAATATAGGACATATTTTCAAAGAAATCATATTAATACATAAAAATTTTCTGCCTGCGGCGCAAACTTATATGTCATATTGGTTTATGGTAAAAAAAAAATTCAAGTAGGTGATGAGTCCCTTTTTTAGTAAATGCATCGACCTAATATTTTAAATCACGATTGAAAAATTTGGTGCGGCGACGAGACATTTCTAAAAGACCATTGATGTTCATTATGCGGCCAAGGAGAAATTTCCCATGAGAACCACTGATCTAGAAGATAAAAATGATACAATATTTACCATTTCTCGGTATGCAGACCCTAGCACTCCCCGATCTCTCACGGCAGCTTTGCAGAGTTCCAGCCTTGCAGAATGCAGCGGTACGTATCGATCCTGACCACTGCCGCAGAGGAGAACGTGCTTGAAGCGATGAAGAGCCGAACGCTGAGCCAGCCGATACAGAAAACTTTGGCGTGGATCCGGGGCGTCTCTCAGAGAGAGCTGGAGGAGGGAACCTGATCGTTTCCATTTCTGCATGAACCACATTCCTGAAAGAGTTATTAATATTTTGTATATACCGATGATAGTTTCAGTTGTTCACTCATTAAAAAGCAACAAAAACTTTTGTGACGGCGTATTTTTTATTAGATATTTACCTGCATTAACTAAGCCACTAGAGTTATACAGAGTTCCTAAATGAGGCCCGCTGAGCGAGAGGAAGGTATGTAGACGTGGGAGTAGTGGTCGCAGTTGTGGGCGGGCGAGGGCTGATCGAACGATGATTGTTCCCAAAGAGTGACCGACAAAACTCACTCGTGCAGGCTCACTTCGAAGAGATTCTACGTGATGCAAGATTTCCTGTACAAGTCTGCAAAGAAATATGTATAATACAATATTTTCGTTAAGCATTAACCTGTCTAGAATCTTCAGGATCTTCAGGAATCTGCACCCTCAACCGTGTAGCTGAGTAGAATGAAGTAGTATGGCCAGTCAATGTTATATTACCAATGGAATAAGTGATGCCATAACAAAGAAATGATTCAGGTGGTTTAATAATTGTTGTTTGCCAAATTTATTAAACTGATATATTATGAATCTCACAGAATGTCGGAGATATAAAATATCTACTAAGATGACAATAATTATTGTGCTTAGAAATGAAAGTGAAATCATTTTTATCAACACCAGAAGCAAGCTCTATTTACCTATCCGTCATGGTATCGAAATCGGAGAATGTATCTCCTTGGTTTCTCTCCGACATGAGAAAGTCGAGATGGGCACCGGGCAGCCCCAATTCCAGATAAGTTTTGACTAAGCGCAGATCAGCAGAGTTTCCGTCCAATCCGTGGACACATATTATCAAGTGGAGTCCTGCAAAAAGAGTGTAATATTTATCGTTTATCATAAAGGAGTTATCGAAACATTATATTTATCAAATCTCAAGTTTGTTATTGAATATCAAATGTTAAACTGAGCATTTGTGTAAAATAGACATATAACAGGTTTCCAAGAATGAAATTCTGTTTGAAGGTTGATATTATCATGACTGTATGACCATAATTCGGTACTAATTTATATGTAAATTCAGTAGTAATGAATCTCAGAGCTAGTGGCTGTCAAACGCAAGTTCATGAGTATAAAAAATAAATACGATAGGTAATGTTGAATAAATAAAAAACGATTAGTGGTAATGTGTAGTATGTTCTACTAAGGTATTATCAGTTCTGTGAAGATGAAAAGTCTCGAAAAGAATTGATAATCCCAACCAATAATACTGTGGATCGAGCAGTAGCCATGCCAGTTAAATTAGTATGATAACATTCCTCACATGACACTAGCGACACAACGGCCAAATTACAGCGGTCGCTCTGTGTAATAAAGATTCCACTTTAGCTATTTATTAGGAGATGTAAAGGAATCATAATGGCATTTGTAATTATTTCATTTAAATATGAAGTACCTTCTGGGTTGAACATTCTATACTCGTCGCTGATATGAAAGTAAGGCAGAGAGGCATCGCAGGGAGGGAAATCGGAATAGAGCGATCCAGGATATTTAACACTGCGCCGGAATTCCGAGCGACATTTTACAAATAGTTGCTCCGATTCTGCTAAGCCCACCACCGAAGCCAGGCTGTTGTCACGATCTGAAATGTTACATTCATTTTTTCACATATAAAATCGTCAAACTAATGATCAGATAAATGCACCAGCTAGCATATTGTCAACTTTTGGAAGAACTTCCGATAGACGAGGTGCGGTTTTACAACTATTGTGTTTATTAGATAGCTGTCAAACTGTTTTTCAAATCAATTTATATGTACCAAAACAATTTGGGTGATCTACATTTCCCCCTCATTTAACATTTTTTTTCGTCGATCCCTTCATAAATTTTCATTGTAAAATTGTTGTGATATTCTTTTAGTGTTATTAAATTTGAATAATTGAACATTAAAATTTCACTTTATTCTAATGCAGTGCTCCGGAACCGGGTGCCGCGAGACGATCCCAGGTGTGCCGCGGCACAGTGTGTCAAAAATGAGAAAAAAAAAGAGTATTTTCATACAAGAAACAAATTACATCCAATGTGGCTAAGATTTCGTTTTAAATTATTCTCGTTGAAACAAATATGTACTATTTTGATAGCTAATGGAATAATTGTATTAGTGATTGCACTGATAGTGTAACTACAATGATGAGGAATAAAATGCGGGTTGTTTCATGAGTAGAACAAAAAAATCCCACAGTAGAAATTACACATTGCTGCTTATATAGGGAAGCATTGATGGCAAAAAATTCCTCCATGGAATTATTACAAACAATGAACGAATTAAGAACCTTAAATATGCAATTTTTTTATCAATCCCGATTGTTTCATACAGAAATATGTTAGCTGTCTCGAGGCAAATTTTTGGCAAGATTATGTGAAGTTTGCTATGAGACATGAGACTATTTATGTTTAACTTAACCAAAACATGCCAGAACTCTATCAACTCTTTTAAATTAATCATTGGATGAACTTGCTATATTGCTGACATCTTTGAGTATTTGACTGAATTAAACAAAAAAATTAAAGGTTGAAATGAAAAGTTATTCATATGCTCCTCTGCAAATAAAACGGGTTCAAAAAGAAAATTAAGCATTGGCAAAGCGAGTTACGACTATGATCATTGAAAAACCAGCAAGATTATTACTGAAATTAGAAGAATTATTTTGGATTTGGCAAAAAAATGGGCAATACACTTACAAAGCAATTTTTTTTCTTTGCATATACTTGTTCCATCGCTTTGAAAAGATAGAAGTTTTTAATTGGCTTTTATTAAAAAATATAATAGTTACTATTTCAAATTCATCAAATAAAAACAAATTAATAGATAGATAGTTTTGTTTATGAAATTTACATATTTTGGCGTGTGGTGTGCTGCAAAATATTAACGAGTTGTTAGGTGTGCCGAGGGTGAGAAAAGGTTGCGGAGCACTGTTCTAATAGACTGACTAACCATCGTCTTCTTCCTGATTATGATTGGCTAGTTCTCCTGTGCTTTGCGATTTCGTCATTCCGCTTGAAGTTATAGAACCTGCTCTTCTCTGCCTTCTTTCCAGAGCGCCTTCGTAGACATGGTAAAGCGGGTTGTCCAATTGCAGAGGAGTCACCGAGGGAGGGTCCTGAAGACATATTACAGAAACAATATTTTACAGGTCAATGATAAGCTCAGAATGCTTGGCATAAATATTGAACATAAAAGTGTTCATGGGATTTATATAAAATGGGAAAAAATCGGAGGTAAAACGTGAATGCGTATAAAGTTAACTGTGAACTTTGTTTTGACCATAAATGTGATTATTACACAATATTCGTT
The DNA here is from genome assembly GCA_022494535.1 of Himalopsyche phryganea. Lineage (NCBI taxonomy): Eukaryota > Metazoa > Arthropoda > Insecta > Trichoptera > Rhyacophilidae > Himalopsyche > Himalopsyche phryganea. Next base: position 512,962 of record JAGVSL010000116.1, on the reverse strand, counting down.
ATTTTAAATAAAAGTAATTATGTATAGTGAATCAAGTAAAGTCAAGCTATAAAATTTTTTGTTGTTTTATTTTCAATATAAAGCACATTTTTCGCCTTAATTCTACATTTTTTTTACCATGATCAGGACCTGCTTCTCTCATCGCGAGTATTAGCAATTGATCCTGATTATCATTAAAATTTGTGTTTTATTTTTATAAATATAATTCCTTTACACTGACAATTGACAGTTAACACCTTAAAAATGATCTTCAGATGGTTTTCGCTATTCTTGTAAAATCATACTGACCTTAAAAGCATCAGGCGGTGGTGGCACATCCCTAAACTGTTGCGGCGGCGGCAGTCTCAAGTCTTCATACGGAGAGTCCGTCACAATGTGAGACAGGTCCACTTCCGATTTACTATTCCTGCCTTTCTGACCGGATGCTTCGTTTCCCATCATTTGATTTCTTCGCGAGAGCTTCGTCTCCTTGCATATTCTGTCCATTGTCAAGCTTCTGATCTCTGCAGCCAACAGTTTATCTGTGTATTCAATTCTTTCTTTCAATGTATTTTTATCACCCGAATTCGCTTGCTGCTGTTGCAACAGTTGGGCTGCGGTAAGTGGTAAAACTTTTGGTGGCATTTCTTTTCTTATGTAAGGATGCAATACTTGGACTGCGTTTTCAGGTAAAGTGTTAACAATTGGCACATCTTTGACGACACCGTTGATAAAACAGGCTCCCTTTTTCCCGTTGGCCACATCGACGGCATTGAAAGAGTCATGTCTGGGGCCGAGGCGCGGCTTTCTTGCGGCCGCACTCTGGTACTGCCCGTTTAGCATCATCATCATGGATGACCTGTCAGGCGGAATGATCTCCGCTCGTTCCAAAGACCGAATAGTGCTGTTTCCGGAGATGCTTCCATTGCTCACAGAGCCGTTGTTTATCGCGGTGGGATCGTTGCAACATGAGCACATATCATATGCCGGAACAGGACGACTATCACAGCAGCATTCTAAGCTGTCTTTCAGATTACTTTTTGCGACTTTGATTGCTAACTTTAAAAGTCTCTCTCGTAGCTGCTCTCCGTTTAGAACGGTCCTTTTCACTTCTCCGACGGTATCACCCTGGTCGGGCTGCCGCCTGGTGGGGTTCGATTGAAGAGTGTTGGTGTGGAGATTATCCGTGTCAGCTCCGGTGGGAGGCCGGTTGGAAGTTTCAAAAGATTTCCGGTACTTTGGTATTTCGGGACTGGACGGTATGGAACTCCGACCGCTGGATACCCATCCGCTTTGCTCACTCAGGCTGGAAGCGGATCCTCCGTTCGCCATCTTTCGGTCTTCTTCATTTTTAAATGTGTCCGGTGGTAATATTTTAAAATTCTCATCGTTAATATCGAGAGGAGGTGAATCGAAGGCGGGGGGCGGCGCCAGATTAGGCAGGGATTCTGAGAAGAGATTCCCGTTTACGTTTCCCTCGTCGAGTACGGATGCGGCGCTCCGGCAGTGCCTCAGACCTTCCTGACTGCGGTCCAGCCGATGCGGCACGCTAGCGGAAGACTCCAACCTTTTTCCGGCCCTGGGAGCGCTCTCGTCGCTGGAGCTGGTGCCAGCCTCCGACATTTGCTGGCTCATTCTCTCCGACGGCTTTCGCCTTCCGCCGCCAGAAGACCTCTTCTCCGAACGGGGAGTGGAGGATCTGTCAGTCTTGCTGTCCTTGGACCTGCCCGAATGGTGACTGCTAAGGGAGTCCTTGCTGGTGTTGACGCGGGACAGCTCTTTTGCGCTGTGATGAAGTTTAGTCTGATCTTTCGTTTTGCTTTTTTTGTGTCTAGATTGCGAGGCAGGCTGCGTTGACGTCGGCGATTTCCCACCGACATAATTGTTGGTCATCGGCAAGACCGGTGATTTTTCCATAAAATTCATGATGATTCCCGAGTCTGTGTTTTGGCTAGTATATTTTGTTCCATTTTGGCACAACGACGTGCAGTCGTTGTAGCTGTGATTGTAAGGAATTGACCCTTGTGGAATGCCGTTGTTTCCCCCGCCATTTATATTCCCATCAGTATATCCTTTTTGGTGGAAAGCATGAGTAGAGTTAGAGCGGTGAATGTTTTTGCCGGGGGTCGCCCGGGCCGTCGGCTCAGTTGAGCTGGGCGGATTGGTCTTGTTGCTGACAGGAGGGTAGGAGTTTCTGGGCGGCAAGACGGGCCTCGGCAAGGTAACATTGTAGCCTCGTTGAAATTCCAGCGGGTTGCAGACGAAACTGTCCGGGGGTCTGTTAGGATTTCCCTGATCATTATAAACAAAATAAAAAGGGTAAGTCAAATTGTTGAGCATTCCGCTGCTAATTATTTCGTTAGTCTTATATTCTGAACTTTTGAGACGCTCTGCGCTGACCCCTCGTCCATTAAGGTCAGCTCCGCAAGGGTTTTTGTATTTTTCTCTGAAATCGTTTATGTTGCGACGGTATTCTTCACCTTTTGTACCATAAGTTGCCGACACATTCTGGCTTCCCGATCTCTGCTGCAACTGTGATCCTTTAAAACCCGAAGCGTGGTCAGCGTATCTCAAGGCCTGCATGGAAGATCCTGGCATGTTCCTCGGTAAAGTCTGTGGCTTTTGCGGTACATAAGATATGGGGCACTGATTGGGGCCCATAGTTCTGGAAATAGATCGTTGCTGATGGCTTCCTTGGACTACCAGGGCGTTAGATATCGGGGACACTTTCAACTGATCCAAAGACTTGCTATGTCTTGCGGGTAATGTGCTGACGCCGCTCACACTGCTTCCGGAGGTGGAAAGATTCGCACTGGTCTGTTTGAATACCTGCCGCTTTTTAACTTCGAAATTTTCATCGTCACCGATGTCCAAAAGCGTGGATGCAGAATACCTGGAGAGAGCTTTTCCATCATTGATACTGTTAGATGAAAATGATTCGGCTCTTTTAGGAGCCATTTGAATCTCACTGATTTGATTATTATGAACAATGAATCGGCTGTTTCCCGTCACTTTTACATTTTCCACTTTCTGTTTCTTGAGTGTAGACTCCTTGACTGTTTGTTTGACAATCGCAGAACGTTTGGGGGAGCCGTTCACAGTTTTCTGCGGGGCAAGGGTGAGCGTGGCCTGAAGTATATTGGGAAGTTGCGCAGTCAGCTGAGGGTCCATCGCGTCCATTATTTCTTTCGGCAGGGTGAGGGAGATCTTCGAGGTCTCGGAGGACGGTCTCCTGGAATCCAGCAATGAGACAACTCCGCACGAACAATCATCAGTAACTGCTTCCGTACAGAGAAGAGGTTCTGTAAAAATGTAATTCATATAGATTTTCATTTGCTTGATGAAAGACGACAAGCAATTTTCAAATTTGATGAATAACTTACCACTTCCAGATTTAGCAGTCCCCGTAGTCAAAACACCAGATCTCCTCCTTGCAAATTCTTCTGTATCTTGATACCTGAAAAAATCAATTAAAATTTATACTTTCTTATAATGAATGATTCCTTCAATGTTGACATGTGCAAATGAGGTACTTATTGTCTAATCAAATAAATCTTATATAAAATCTATATCCGTAACATTGGCGTGCGGTGGATGTATCTCTATCTCTATCTTTAGCACACAACCTCACTTGTGTATAAACGAGTAGGATACGAAATGAGTGAGAATGGGCAAACAACATTTTAAGATTTTGTTTTCAACAATAAATCTCATATCATTTCTTTCATTCAAAAATTATTATCTGTGGTAACATTGCCCGTATGTGCTTTAATGGATAGATTGATAAATTATTTGACTGTTGGCAAGATCAAATTTAAATGATTCCAAAAACTTTATGGTGATTATTTACCTGTCTTCGAAGATGATGGGCATTATGTGTGGATCACCATCGAGGGCGATGCAGTGAACGGGCAGCGGTGGCAACAGTGCCAGGTATTTCGACCGCCTTGTAAGTTCACTGATCGATTGATAAGACTGATAATTGGCATCGTAGCATCCAGCCAACGACTGCCGAGGATTGTCCAACACAAAGAAGCACTCCGAAAACCGTTTCACTCTGAAATTGTGTAACCAGTATTAAATGGCGTACAGTCAAATAAGACATGTCAAAAGTGCACGACATTGTTCATTCTAGTCGGTCGTCTACAGATAGTGTTAGTTATTGTAATTCAAATCTATGGTCAGTTATGCATGGAATGCCCTATAATGTGATTTATTTTGTGTTTATAACTTTTTTAACACATTCTTTCATATGAAACATTTTACTTATGGTTTGTTTGAGATTGTGGAAGGAATCGTAACGTTTTTTTAATCTATATGTCAATGGTATTGTGTTTGTAGATTCAATTGAAGTTTTTCTTTTGGCAAATTCTAATGACATCATTATTAATATGAATACCTAAGGGCATGGTGTACAGCAGCCAGTGCATGATGGGCGTGCGGTCTTCCAGATACGGCCCGAAGAAGTCCTGCCCATTGAAGCGTTACCTGATAAATAAAGCCACACAAAAAAATATATTCGATTTGCTTGTTGTAGGTATAATTTTTAGTAGCCAAATAGTATTTCTATGATCAAGGAACAATGGTGTTTTTAAAATGTAAATCGAATAAATAATGACCAAAAATTAATGAAACTATATCAATAGTTTATTATGCCAGTCCTGTAGATGAGCTGTAAACGTTGTTGGATTTTTCTCATATTTAGTTGTGACGTGCATGGGCACTTTTGTCAAATGATTTTTAGAAGCTGGAAATACTTTGTTGTCTACCCTGCAGTTTTAAGTTCAACTCTTTCAAAACGGTTATTGCATTTAATTTTTCACTTCTCCTGTGTCTGAATTGATGTCCATTTAAAAAAAATATTGTTTTACATTAGCTTAAAGGGTTTATATCTCCATTTTCTTTGTTTTACGTTATGTGTAAGTTAGCAGTTTTGCTTAATAAATCAACATCAATGTAACATGAGACTTCTCAGACATGTAAATACAACTTACCTCAGCACAGAGTCTGGCAATGTCTTGAGCGGCACTGCAGGCAAACTCTTCTTCACTATCTCCACACTAAAAAGAAAACATAACCAAGCATTAGATACAGATAATTGGCGTGGGGTGGATGCAATGGCGTAGCTAGGGTTTGTGCCTCCCCACCTTTTCCTGAAATTGTTTTAATGTATAAATATAATTTCTTGAAAATATGTAGGTAGTATATTTTTACAATCCTGTCATTTACAAATGTAATATTAAATTCCAGAGTCCAACAGGCTTGTTTTTCAAATATGTCAAAAAATCTTTAAGTCATTGAAATAAATTTTATATTTACTATTAGTATGGAAACATAAAAACCCGAATAATTCAGGTAAATGGGCGAAATTAACCAAGAGGTTATTTTTTTGACTATTTTATTGTACCGAAATTCTAGTAATTATTTTTGGATTTAAAAAGACGCAGATATTAAATTGATTGTGGTGGGACTGTAAAAATACCTGTCTCGTATATGAGCACTAATCGCTATCAAATACCTTTTCTGTGCATAATGTGTTAGGGGGTTTTAGTAAATTTAAGAGAAAAACCATTAAATAGTAAAAATACATTAGGATTGAAAATAGCAACCTTCGCTAAATCACTCAATTCACTCATCCGTTGAGCGACGTCTCCAATTAGGGTATTTGAAGAGTTGGTGTTGCTGGAGAGAGATGCTCCTGCTGAACCGCAAAGAGCCAAGGCATTTTGCAGGCCTTCCAGTGATCCCAAAAGAATTCCACACACCTCTGCATGCACTTGCCTGGAACAATGTTGCATATTATTTGTCTTGAGGTAATCTTATTTCTTTTATACAAGATGTTCTGCAGCCTTACATAAATTGAGTGATTAGTAGTACCGTGAAAATTCAACCCTTTCGGATTGGATTGTTGATTGTTTTACAAATGTTGATGTATTGTTGAATCGCTCTGTAGAAAAATATATTTATGATAATAATTTATGTCTGTGCACTTAAGAAAAAGTGAATAAGCATCTTTAAAGTATCAATTTTGTCAAAATATATGTTATTCAAAATTAATTTTGGTTTCTTATGAACTTAAGGTTGACCAGTATGTAATGTACAAACAAAATATATTAGATTAGTGCTGATAAATGTATCAGAAAATATACCATGTACGCTGCAGATAATTTGAGACATTTCCATAAAATCTTTGAGAGTTTTTAATGATGAAAATATTATAGTGACAAGCTTGAAAGTTATCTGTACGAAACGTTTTCAACAACATAACAAACTTGAGTATAGATCAAATTTGATAAATCAATATCAACAACGTATAAGATAAATTAAAGCAGAATTAGTCCACTGTCATTTACTGCTGCTGCAAAGCTCTATAAGGTGACCACGTTTTTGATGACTTGATAGTTTGATACCTTGGAAATCAACAGGGCAGGATTCTTATGTAAGATGGAAAAGTCCATCCTGGCCGGTAGTGTTGTAATAATGATATAGTACATGTCTATAATATTATGTTCACCTAGCATGAGCGATGCGTGTTGACGCACTACCCCCACCACACTTAGCAGTCGAACTTCCAAACAGAACATTCTCCAGAGCTCCTCCTCCACTCGATGTACCACTCCTCACCAGCTTGCCCCACTGTTTGCTCGAACGCGGGGTGCTATAACAGGACGAAGATCCATCAATGTTATGATAGTGCAAGCCTTTGAAGGAAGAATAAAACAAAACAAAGGAACAAAACTTCATGCAAAGTAAATTTTTGTCATTGATATAATATAGCTTTATATTGTGACTGAAAGGTGTTAGGTTATTGTTATTGTTATTACATACTACAAGTAAACTCAAAGGTCAGGCTATAAAAACTACTTGTCTTTTAAGTAAGTTGTTTCAATAACATTTTTTTTAATTGATTTAGTATTTAAGCTTTAGAAGTCAACTTTCACTTCCTTCTAACATATTTTTGTCAAATAATATGGATTAACATTTTGCAAGTTGGATTGTCAATATGATGTTATACATTCAGTTTAAGATAACGTATTTACATTTGTAAAGAGAAAATACAGTATGTATGATAAAAATACAAATGCTACGATAAAATCAGAATAAAAAAACACAGTTATTGTCAAATTCATGCATTATTGAAGATCGACTCGGCAGACAATTTTCATTGATTATATTGATAATACAGTAAATTTGTATTTATTTTCTATTCTTGATGATAAAATTTTCCGACAACATGCATTAGTCAATTTCGAAAATAGCCTACATAAATATTAGGTCAACTGAATGAAAAATGAAACAAAATATGATTCTAAAGCGATTATGAAGAGTTCATCGAGGCATGGAAGTATTGTGTGCAAATGCAATGGGTAGGTACCGCCAAATTTTTATTTTATAAATAAACAAATAATACGTTAAATTAAAACAATGGTTGATTAAGCATGTAAATAAAAAAAGCATTCGCAGATGGTTTTAATGTAAAGATCTCGTTATCAATCAGCGTTCAGCGACGACGAAACGATATGTGAACTTTAAAAAAACTTGCCCTCAAATTAAAATATTTACATTTAAAAGAAAAAAGCAAAGTTAGAAATGAAAATAATGACAAGTGTATTGTTTGTTAATATCGATTGAATAAATTGTCTCACCAGCTTTGGACGTAGTGCAATATGCTTTTCCTTGTAAAGCAAAAAATAAATAAAGAAAAACACACAACATTAGGGCTTTCTTTTGCATAAAATTTATTTAGTTCACATTCCTACTGTAAGTACATCGACAAGCCTCGAGAAGCAGTCAGTTTTCTGATGAGTTGTTATACCGTGAAAGGGATGGAGAAGTTCGGCAGAGATTCGCAAAGCGGTGGATGAGTTGCGGTAAGGTTAATGGTTATGATGTTTTCATGATGAGGTATTAAGTAGTCTTAAAAATTAATAAATAATTTAAATTCAGCAATTGTCATTTTGTAATAAAGTAGTCCATTTTCCTCGCATCTTCCCATTAACATAGTCAGTTGTCGACTTACGACCAAGGTGCCGGAACAGAAGCAAGTTGAAATGGTTGTATGTTGAATTTGATACAAAAAAATAATAATCGGTAGACATATACATCAAAGGTATGTACGTAAATAGCTTTTATTTCAGATTACTAATAATTGATCACTGTATATGAATAATTACATATAGAATGTATTTATAAGAATTATTCTGGAGTATTTTCATAGTTTGTACTACTAATATCCTTTACTTGATAACGCTTGTTTTACACATTTCCAAGTTGATTATTAATGATTCTATCACTGTTCCTGCAATTGTTTGGGTAAACTTGAATCTTAACTATTGCATATTGAAGTTAGCGATTCCCTCTTCACCTAACGGCTGCAGAATGCTTGTGGAGCTAGGAAGTAACAAACCACTTTGATCTTTGAATCGGATCTCTGCAAGCGTGGAGGATGGCGTGGAGCATCAAGAATCAAAACTATTTTTAAAGTTTTATGGAATGAAACCAGTATTGAAAAAGGCATTGTGTTACCAATGCCTTTTTATTTTTATGATAATGCATCACTGAATTAGACTTAAAAAAACTGATATATTTATTTTTGTCATAAAGCGCGATTGTCGTAAGCCGAGAACTGACTACAGTTTCTTTTAAATATAATATTATATATAAGGGAATCTGGAACAAAAATTATTCAGTGTGTTGTTTTCCTACTTGACTAATGCTTTGCTTTGTATAAGGGTCGTCCATATATGACACCACATCCATAAAAAGAGGTTGAGTGACTGAGTAACAATCAGATCTAGTTCCATTGAGAGTCCATAGTTCCACATTGTTAATAAACAAAAAAGTGTGATTATGTGCGATCAAATAATACCCAGCTGTGTGGTGTCATTTATGGAGGACCTTCAAGTCTTTCTATTGCATTGGTCTTCCTATGATGCATATTTTTTTTCTTTTCATATTTTTACTCTATTGATAATTGCAAACAAAATGTCAGCAGTTAAATTTCATAAATATAATAAACATATTTCGAGTATTAGAGTTCAATATAAGTGATGTGACAAACGGAACAGAATTTATTCATCGTTAACATTTAGCAAAGAAGTAAAATTACTCGTTTTGAGTAAACTGAATATTTAAGTATAAATCATGTATAGTTGAAATTTTTAAAAGAACAATTGTTGACTTAGGAATTTGTCACAGTGTTTTTGAAGAGAATTATTATATTAATTAATCCTTGTGCTTAAGAGCTTGAACTTCAACATTTTGATTTCAATAACTCAAATTAACCTAACTTATCTCACAAGAGCATAAAAATAGAATAATCTTAAAAGTTATTTGACTATATCTACAATTATCTCCTCTGTAAATTTATTGAATTGTACTGTTTTATATACAGCGGAACCCCCCCCCCCCATCTGTCATTACCACATTTATCATTTTGGTTGAGGGGTCCTTAAAATCAACGAATCGGGATTGCACTGTCTTCCAATCTAGAAATAGTTTTGTATTGTGCTGTCACCGATACTGTTCAACCCAACTCACTTGATATAGGGTTGATGCAAGGCGACCAGTGCGGCATGCACGGTGACAGAAACCGAAGCCAAGTGAAAGTAGTCAAAGAGCACGGGGAGGTGGTAGTGTAGACCGCATGACGGCCGAAAGTGGAGCCGCAGCACACGGCAGGACACAGGCGCCAAGGTATTGCTGGCCGGAGTTCCTTCTCCGCACCATAGCTCGATGCCTAGGCTCCACGACGCCCGTTCCAGGCTTTCCTTCAGATTTTTGCTGTCCACTATAAATGCATTTGTAATCATTGATTTTATTCTACAACTTTATAATAAGAAAAAGTTGTCAAAAACTGTCCCCCGTGGTGGTGAGATTCTGGGCAAATGATTTTATGACACCAGTGGTTGTCAAGTTTTTTTATTTAAATTACTACTCAAACCGGCGCTTTATAATAACGCTAAAAAGCTTGAATATATTTTTGTTTCATCATTTTTAATAACACTTTCATATAAATAATTCTTTCAGGGGTTAGAATGTGCACAATTTGAAATCTCTGCTATCTTTCCAAATTAGTTATTTAAAAAAATTGGAATTGGTTTTGATGCTGATATGTGCTCTCCATATCATATGAACTTGAAGAATTAAAGAATAATATATGCATAATGTATTACAATATGTGTGGGTGAGCAAAATATGCGAATAAATCTTATTAAATGCATAGTTCATGGCATCATGTTGAACATTTTGTGCATCTGATCCGTTTCTGGCTATTTTGATTATCATAAAAATATTTAATGCAATATGGACAAGTTACATCACAATCGTCTGCTGAAACTAGAGATAAATTATCTCTTCCATCAGCATCCGACTCTGAACCTCATCCTTGAGACAGAATTTAGAGACCATAGGTGGGGTGATATTAGGAGTCTTCAACATGGTGTAATTGAAAAGTTTGTATCTATTAAGTAGATTAAAAAAAACTCATCATTGTCAAACATTTATATATATATTATAAAGGTTGACTTGCACCCACACATCTGCATAATACCAAGTAAATGAAACCATGCGTTGGTATAGGTAAAAATATTCCCCACAAAGGGACAGAGCATACTTTCTGAGATACAAGGGGGACGGTATTTGGTGACTTTATCTTATAGAAAAATTATTTTTTGTTTTTTCTACCGATTTCAGTATTTTTGAATTATGGTCAAATGAATTGAGTGCCTTTTCTCTCACACTTTTCGAGTTCAAGTTATGAAAATCTATATATCAATATATATAAAAATGAAGATTTGTTTGTTTGTTTGTCCTCCATGCATTCATTTACCATTCATCCGATTTCGATCAAACTATGGTGACTTGTTGTGTGCACACATGTGAAGGTTTCTGAAGAAAAAAATTTTAAATCTAAAATTTAAAAAAAAAGAGAATCAAAGTACGTACAACTAGCGACATCTCTGAACGGGTCATCTATGTTCGGGTCATGGTCCAGCCATAAGGCAATAATTTTCATAACTTAAATAATTTATTTCACATGTGCTATGAATATCGTTGGAAATATGTAAACAATAACATATATTGTTTGAAAAGTATAAATGAATTACTATATTAAAAAAAAATCCGGCTTTTTTCGGGATGAGAAAAATAAATCTGGGCTTCGGGTCGGGTTCGGGTAACAAGTGTGATATTGAGACTCGGGTTCAGGCCGGACCGGGACAGAAGATGTTGGGTTCGGACTGGGTAATTTTACGATATTTCAACACATGCAGAGAATTAAAACACGATTCCTTTCTTTCTTTGAGTGGCATTGCAACGCATGCCGGGTACTCACTAGTATATTTATAAAAATGAATGTTTGTTTGTTTGTTTGTCCTCTATATGTTCCTTTATCATTCATCCGATTTCGATGAAATTTGGTGAGTTGTTGTGCGCACACCCGTGAAAGTTTCTGATGAAAAAAATTTAAAAATCTTAAATCTAAAAAAAGTATCAAATACGTACAACAAGCGACATCTCTTAACCAGACGGAAAAACAAGAAATATGGAAATATGGAAACAATAACATTTATTGTTTGAAAAGTATAAATGAATTATTATATTTAAAAAAAACTCGGGCTTTTTCCGGGCTGAGTAAAAAAAATAAATCTGGGCTTCGGGTCTGGTTCAGGTAACAAGTGTGATATTGAGACTCGGGCTGGGCTGGGCCTGAAAATGATTGGCTAGGATTGGGTAATTTTATGAAATTTCAGCCCTTGTACTCCGCTAATACAAAAGCACTTCAGTAAAAAGAATTAAAACACAAACCATTTCTTTCTTTGAAGGCATTGCAACGCATGACGGGTACTCACTAGTATTTTTATATAATTGACATGTGGCACTGCCATCTGCCGTATCACATTAATATTTAATATATTATATCATGAGAGTTTAAAAAAGTTATTTGTCTCAAGGATTAAAAAACAACTATTTGCTAAAGCCATCACATCTAAACAACCTTGTCAATCCCTAATCAACAGAAGTGTTCTTGTCTTACCGAGCAAATGTGCCCTGAACTGTATGACATCCCTCAGTGTGACTTCCTCATTTCTGTAGAGGATCTGGAACGGTCTCGAGGCTCCGAGGCCTCCCGCCAAGGTCGCTCCGCTGCCACTTCCGCCGGTGGAGGCGCCTCCTCCCACCATCGCTTCGATCTGGACTGGCACCTTCGGAGACACGCGAAGCCCCACCCGGACCTGGTATAACCTGAAAATAGTATTGCAGAAAATTAGCACATGCATACTGAATACATTTTAATAGAATAAAAGATAATAGTTACTTACAATTTAGTTTTATAGCTCAAGTCAATGCAATTTAATATAATATAAATATATTCCACCACATGATCGTTTTCTTCTTTGCATGATAAGACATTTAACTTCTATTATGAATATAAAGCCAGATGAATGAATCTCATTTAAAAAAAAAATACTTATTTTTGTTAGAAAAGGGCAGGAAGTTTTCTTCTATTTTTTCATTCATGCGGTCTGGTCGGTTTCGAGCATTTCAATATTAATACATTGTTGTATATCCTCGCAGTTCAGTCATACTGAGAATTATAGCATTTATGAGCTGATTTGAGCGTTATCCATTTTCCTTGTCTTCAAACCTTTCCGATTTTTTAAGGTGCTCTTGCACCGTTGCCAAGAGTATACTAATTTGTCAGCAATTTTTTGTATAATAGTTGGATCAGCTTCGACTGTGGAAGCAAAGATGTCGTCATTCACCTTTGACGTCTTTCTTCTCCCAGATCTATTTTTGATATGAAAATTTCCATATCGAAACATTTTAAAACATGTTTGACATATAAGTAATTAAATAAAATATTTATTTTATTTCGTTAAATGATGAAATGAAAATAGATAATAGTTTTAATTAAAATTTAAAAAAAAATTCACAATATGGAATCGTGCGGACCACTATCACGTTTTTTAAAGGGTGCAAACTAAGGCATCCAATCCCGGACCTTCTTTACGATCCAGGGATTTCGGGATTCAGAATTTCTCAATCCCGGGATTGGTCATTAAGTTTAATTTCATGTGTTAAACTGTAAATTTAAAATTTAATTTGTGCCCATTGTTACTTCAATTGGAATTTATATATGATTAAATATTTTTTTGGGCATTGGAATGATTTTTTTGTTGATTTAAATCAGACAGTCATTTACAAAAAAAGAGAAAAATATTTGAAAAAAGACATGATAATCGAAATATTTTTATTTAATTTATTGCATTATTATGGTAGGTTTTATCAAATTTATCCAAAAAGAGGACATGTCCTTCAATTTGAGATATTGCCCATTCATTTAAGAAGCGGTCTTAATTTGTTTTCCATTTAAAATTATTTAAAAACGGCTGTTAGGAAATATGAGAAGGAAGGAGACTACAATAAATTAATTTTAATTCTATAGGTCTTATAAAATAACTTTAAAAAAAAAACTATGTATGTTCATGAAAAAACTTAGGTACACGTTGTAGTCAATCAGGAAGTTTTGATTTGATAGATGAATTATTTTTTAGCATTTACAGTTAATCCCGAAATCCCGAGATTGTCTGAATCTCAATCCCGGGATTACGGGATTGAATAATTGAGCGAGATCCCGGGATTGGAAGCCCTAGTGCAAACGTAATCTATATATATAAAAATGAATGTCTGTTTGTTGGTTTGTCCGGATCTTATATGGTTCCTAAACTACTCAAACGATCGCGATGAAACTTTCAGGAAGGACTTATTGTGATCATGCCGGGAAATATTATATAAAATAAATGTTTGTTTGTCTTTTACGCGTTCCTTTACCATTCATACGATTTCGATGAAACTTCGGTGAGTTGTTGTGCACACACCCGTGAAGGGTCTTAAAGAAAAAAAATTGAAAATCTAAAATTGAAAAAAAGAATCAAATACGTACATACAGCGACATCTAGGAAAAGCCTTCTGATTTATTCGCGTACGCACCAGACGAAAAACAAAGATATTGTGTTATAACAAGTGTGATATTGAAACTCGGGTTCGGGTCGGGCCAGACCGGGTAAGTCTATGAAATTTCGGCCTGCGCAGACCTCTAATCCAAAAGCAGTTCAATAAACAGAATTAAAACACAAACCCTTTCTTTCTTTGAGTGGCATTGCAACGCATGCCGGGTACTCACTAGTAAATATATAAAATAATGATCATAAATATGTTAAAAAAGTCAAGATATTTAGTTCTATAAGGATTACAGGGCATTTCGGCTTCACGCCATCGTCAGACGTAGTATTTTCTTAGAGAGTCAAGATATAGGGATGGCACTAGGGCAGTACTAGTATTTAGCTAATCGCTCTCGCAACGTCCCATTTTTAGGACCAAGTGTGTGGGAGTTTATTGAGACATCGTAGGCATTCATACCTTTGCTAAAAAATCGAAAAATCGAAAAATTAGTTTATGACACTGTCCATACTGACATTCAAACTAGTGGACAATGCAAACAAAGGCAACAACGTTCTATTGACCCTTTGGCTACATCTTTTGGCATTTAATATATTTTTTTTGAATGTGGTATATCTGATACCTGATCTGGAATATAAATAATAAATATAATATAAAAGGCAGGAAAATTTATATATACATATATTATATACGGCGATGTAATTTCGGTGCTATACTGTGTTGTCATAAGTGTTACAAAATACTCGGGAATTTCGAATTGGCGAGGAAAATACCCGGAAAATGGAGAATTACCTGCTAAATATGATACTTTCCATTGTTTTTCAATATATTGAGTCAAGGTGGATATATAAATAAAAGTCTTACCAAGTTTATCTTCATACATAAAAACAGGAACGTTTCCGTAAATATTTTGTGTTGACTTCAAGTATATATAGATGTCATAAGCAGGGACGGCTCTTATAAAGGAGCAAAGGGTGCAGTGCACTGCCATGAACATATTTATTCAAGTAATAGGCGACAAACTAATTTTAAATTTTCCCGCGTGTTCCCCTTAAGGAAATATTGCACAAAGCGATTATTCACAACAATGCTTAAGCGAACGTATTCCGCACCAAAATGCTAATAATAATAATTATTGTTTGTGTACGCTGCATGCGGCGAGGAGGTTCAATTTCTGTATAGCTCTCCCAGAGTAGAAGGGATTTAGTACTAAACTTTAGTTTTTTGTGACGTCGCCTGTGTCGCATATTCGATTTAAATACGAAGTTTTTAGTTATTCAGGAGCATTGCACCTCTCGCCGAATTATGACGACCGTTCCCGAAAGTATTCAAACAAGCAGAGACCTGTCGCATATGTTTAGTAAGTACGTCGAAAGGACCTGTAGTATATTGGCCTGTCCACAAAGAAACGCATACCATCAAATATATTTACTTTCTAATAACGTAATTCTAATATTTACGTGCTTCAGTAAAGAATAGTGCATATTCCGTCTCATACATTAAAGAAAATCGTCGGGATTTTTCGAAAAGGCTGGAAATTAAAGCAGCAGGTCGTCCTAGTGTACGGTTAATAATAAAGTGTTTAATCAGAAATTGAATGTAGAAATTGTACAAAAAAAAATAGTTCGTAAGTGAGTTATTACAGATTCCAGTGGAAAGTGAGCGTTGTTTCTAAACATCAAAAAGGATTAAATCATTTTTGAGAAATACCATGACTCAAGACAGACTAAATGCTCTTGCGACGTTGAGTGTAGAGAAACACTTGGTATCGTCAATATCAGACTTAAATGTTTGTGGTATTGAAGTGCTTTCAAAATCCAAGAATCGGAGAATGGATTTCTTGCATAAATAGATGAGTATTTTCTTGCACTCCCTAATATTCTTGTCACCGGCCGCCACTGGTCATAAGTGATCCGTTATTGAATAAAGTTCCTTACTTCCATCTATATCATCGAACTAATAAGTCACCGTAGCCTCAAATTTGTGGATACAATATTGGCATACGTAAAAAATGCCACGCTTTTAAAATAAGTGTTACCGAATGCTAAAAATGATATACTGTTATCATTAATATTATAAACGTTTTTTCTTCCCTTTTCCCAATTTTATCCGGATCATTATCAGAATAGATTAGCAGGGTCTGAATTTTTGTGTATTTGCCATCTTATCGATATATGGCTTTGACGTGCGCCATCCGAACCCGTAAACGCGAAGATTATGAAAAACTACAAATTCGATAAAGAAACGCGAAGGGGTCTATCTATCAATGGATATCCGGCTCGGATCCAGGCGTGCGACGTCACGCCATAAGGGATTGCAGATGACCCAGAATGTGATTGAACGGTTCCTAAGGGACGTCAGCCGTCCTGACGCATTATCTCTGGATAGAATAAGAAGATTTTCCGACGGATTGAAATCGTCGTCGCGTCTTATGTTGCAAGATGTTTTTGGGATTACATATTATAACTTTTTATTCCATTTCTTATCAGTGTTTGTATGGCATGTTTTTCCATTACCATATAATACTTATGGTGACAATTTAGTGGCATATAGGTAATACTATTGAGTAGTCTGACCAACCTTTTGAGAAAGCGAGGAGGGACAAAGTCTAGACTTGCTCTGTACAGTAATTTTTGTTAAAATGTAGATAATACTAGAATTTATTACCGAGCTTCACACGAGATAGAGTGCGCTAACATTTCGTTTTTTGGTATAAGCTAGCGTTGAAAGTTGAAAACATCCCAGTGGACCTACCTCATGTAACACCCATAGTCCACCAATTGAAAATATCACCGTCGGCCGTACCTCATGCAACACCCACAAAATATGGTACATCAATTAATAATAATGTTGAGAATGTAATAAAGTAGAAAATAGCACAGTTGACGTAGAAATTAATGGCAGCCAGAATGAAATGTAAAAATTTCACGTCGCTACTGTTCACCGTTTGGGAGGAGTTCTTGTGACGGACATACAGACAGATTGACACATGTATTTTCTTTTATATAATAGAGGTTATCATCGTGGAAATGCAATATATGACATTTATAAAAATGAAGCAGAATTATTTGTTTTCATTCCACAATTTTCATACAATTAGTTGAAAATGCTCGCGATTAATTTAACCGGCACTGATCATTATTTAAAATTGTAGAATTATTAATAAAAGCT
Organism: Himalopsyche phryganea; assembly: GCA_022494535.1. NCBI lineage: Eukaryota > Metazoa > Arthropoda > Insecta > Trichoptera > Rhyacophilidae > Himalopsyche > Himalopsyche phryganea. Next base: position 495,847 of record JAGVSL010000116.1, on the reverse strand, counting down.
GTGTTTTATAAACATAATTTTATTTTTATTCTAATCTGTTTCGTCAATAATTCCATTCTACTTGTCTACAATGTCTACATTATATTTGTCAAAATACTACTTTATGGTGTAGTATGGATAAGAAGATGCCCATATTTATTTTTTGTGTATGTTTTTTTCGTTATTTCAATGAACGTTGTAATTATAACAAATAAAATAGTATTAAGTTTTCATTTGAAATCTAAATCACTTGACAGAAACAATGCTAAAACTGTTCTTTGGCAAAAACTATTTTCAATACACATAGTTTTTTCACATGTAGATATATAAGCATGGTAAATACATCATTGAGAGCAGTAATGACCAAAAGTCGATACTGCAATTCCAGTTCCGTACATAGCCGGAGTTAAGATAAAATGGTGGACCTGTAGTAAAATAAGGGTCAAATTTGAGACGCCTAATAAAGTAAGATGGATGAGCCATTAACATTATTTCCCATTCCAATTCAGGTCGCCATAATATTCAGTGGCTTAGCGAAAATTTTAGGATATTTTTAGAATATTAAGATGATTTTGTTAACTTTAACTTTTAACAATATATAAGAATTTTGTAACATTTATAAAATTTAAAAGAAGGGAAGGATTGAGAAGAAAAGTAAGAGCGATTAATTAAAGACGCTTGTTACGCTTTCAAATGAATAACGGGGTACTCCACTGAGCATATTAATCATTGAAGTGCATATTGCAAATTCAAACAATTATCAGAAAGTTTTTAAGTAGGAATCTTATAGCTGATTCATCTCTGAAGACTGAAATACTTCAAATAAGCAATTATAAATTTAATCATCGCTACGAGAAATATTAAAATAAAGTTTAATAATACGATTTTAGAGGTACCAGTAAAAGAGCTCGTTATTCGCTTAGGAATAAGCTGGAGCCGCATTTCACTCACGGACAGCCTGGAAAACGGAGCTGTACACGGTAAAACCAAATGCCATTTGCTCAACGCTTGCATTCTAGCAATGCTTGTTTATGTTAGCGAATTAAAGCACCTGACGAAGACTCGAGAATAGATGCTTGCGTCGGATATTGAGAGTGAGGTGAAAAACTTTATCTAAAGTTTAGATGAACTGAAAACCGTAATAATCGATAGTAACGCTTGGGTAACTAATTGATATAAGACAAATAAACTGCATGACACGCAAACAACTTTGGAATACATGTGTTGGATGCAACGCAGCATGTTATTAATACAATATAACAAGACAATCATGGCGGCACATGGATTTTCAGAATCGGGCGGCGAATGTAAATTTAGACAATAATATTATTCCGGATTTAAACAATGCAGGAAGCTTCCTCCCACTTTTAAATTGTCTGATATTTATATTCATTTCAAACGTTTTCCACCAATTGATTCAATGGGCCAGTGTGCCACCAATAATTGTCAAACATTTTTTTTTCAATTGCGGTAGCTACAATATAATATTTATGATTCAATAGCCCAACGGCAAGGGAATTTGCGGCTTCGTCTTATTCAAGTATATGGTCAATACGCACTTTGATTCCTTGATTTCTTAATTATTGATTCTGTTTAACAGTTCCAAAGCGTAAAAAATCAAAAACTTGCTTATTTGAGTTGAGTATGAGGAAATGCTTACAATACTAATATCTTCCAGTTCCAAAATGTTACATGTAGTAATCTGTTGTTATTTTAGAATGACAGTGGTTATTATTAAATCAAAACTTTAACAACTACTTAAGTCCTCTGAAAGCTTCCAAAAACTCCTATTATTAATATTGGAAAAAAATAAAATTACGTTCATACTATTATAAACATAATAAATTTTACAAAATAAATAGATTAGATGTGAATTAGAAGTTTTAATCTGCACAAAATCGTCTTTTTAATTATCTCAGAATTATGCTTTTTGAATTGTTACACTTCAGAACTGAGGTATCGATATATAAATTTGTTTCTGTAGTCATGGATGTTTTTGGTATTTGCATTCCATTTCACACACCTACTGAATGAATGTATAATATACATCGAGCTATAAGATTCAAATAAAATCATATATCATTTAAAATGAATAATTATGAACTTTTCAATAAATGAAGTAGTAATTTAAAAAAAAAAAAGCTGGCCTAAGAGATGCAAGATTTAAGGCTGAGACGGCGTCGATTGATGGCTATGAGATACATGTACAGCAATATTGCGACGGAATTCCCCAATGTCTTTGTATTTGATTTCATAGTAATTATACAATGTCGGCAATCCGTATTCTTTAAGGAGCACAAGAAAAGTACAAATACCTCGGTAGATTTTAAATTTAATAAATGAAGTAGTGTTTTTACAAACGATAGAGCTTGCAAATTGTAAGTATAAATAACTCAAAACATGACTGTTTGGCCAAACGTTTTTGCGTCAAAAGGGGGATAATATTCATTACATACATTGTAGTGATGTGTAATAAGATAATAATGCGAATAAAACTATTCTAAAAGGATTTAGATACAAACTGACATTATTATTATTTAAAATAATTCGAAATGCAAAATCTATCATGTGAAAATAAACACGTGGGCCTGCAACATATTTGTATATACCAATTTGTATTATTTTGATCATTAGGATTCAACGCAGATATTTATTATTATAATGTGCAACGGCAAAATATGGTTGTAAGAATTAAAATCTTGTTTTGGTTAACCAACAGCCGTAATCAATAACTATCCATTTGACACCGATTCTGACAGTTAGTGATATCTTCATATCGCATTCTTTTCACAATAAATACATCGCCACCTGAAGCCAAACGTACTTTAGTAAATATTCAGCAATCCTAGTTTTTAGATAATCCGCTTCAAAGATTTTAGCCTTGTCATACTTTGCAATGAAGCAATGGAGTTATTAATATTTTGTATTCTGTTTGATGTTTTGGACAGCTTACTATAGCATACTGAATCTTTCAAACAAAATTAGTATTTTACTTGCCTTTATATACTCTTAGGTTAAGCAAAAGAGCATGCAGATAATTTCTTTAAGCCCAAGACCGTTTTTTGTGAATATCTCAAGAATAAAGTTGAATATATTAGTTTAACGAAAAATTTATCACTATTGATTGAAAAGTGATAAAAGTTGCATATTTAATTTAACTCAATATTGCATTTTTTCGATATTCAAGGGAATGCGAACTATGAATTAAAAATAATTTTGACACGATTGTTGAAAATGAAACAAATTTTATAATATCGGCGAGCAAAAACTTATTCGTGATGCCGTTCGATGCTAAATCTGTTTTTCTGTGAATTTGCATGCATAGAATGCCGGGTATTTTTTTAAAAAAAATTAACGATTTGGTAGGATACTTGCAACTTGCAACACCAATGTAATTGCATTTCATTCACAAATTAAACAAAAAAACAGCTTTATTCTCCTTTGTTCACAATTTATTTTTGTCGCTTAGCGGTGTTGCATGGCAAAAGACGATATGACTTATTTCACTCGGTGGGGGAGCTTTAATTCAATTGAAAAAGCTTCCTCGTTAAGCGAAACCGGTTCTGATAGTAGTTTATTAGGTAGCTCATAGCTATTTCGGCTAAACGCCTTTGTCAGAACTATACTTAAACTCATTTTAGCTTAGCTATATATACTGTTTAGAAGACATCCAATCAATAAACAAACATCAGCCAGTAAATATACAGCTAGTAAACACTAACATCAGTTGATAGCTATCTCGGCTTACGCCATCGTCAGAACTATACTTCAAAATTATTTCAGCTCAGCTATTCAAAAGATTCAATCAATAAACATTTAAATTTGAATCATTCAAATTTTGTTGATTTCCAAGCTTTTCGTCACTTTGTCACGGGGGATTTTGTGTGAATGAGTACACATACATATTATTATTTTTATGTTCGATTTTGACAAAATGTGTAATTATCAGTTTTTGCTTTTAGATACCTCATATTATGCTCAAAATTACGATGTGAAATATAAAAAAAAACGCATTATTTAAATAAATCTATTTCGCAGACGATAATTAAGACAAATGACGGTAAATACCGCTGCTACACAAATAAACGTGACACAATTTTCCTCTTGCCTAAATAGATCGATCAAAAATTTTACGATGCACTCACAAATAACGAGGTGGAAAATATTATCCAATTTTATTTATACCCGTCTGGTTTTTTTCAAGCTTTGAGCCTTGCGCATTTTCATTTAAATGCCTATTATATAAGACAAAATCGGTCATGCAGCCGAGCGGTAAACACTCTTGGACGTTCGTCCTATTCGATTGCGGTGTCTACGGGTTCGAGTCCCGATTTTTCAATTTGTACATACATTTCTGTGATATCAATATTCATTCTCACTTATCTGGTACTTCAAACGGGATATAGCAAGAGCGAATAAATAGCTGCTAGAACTTTTATGTCAGCGACCGTGGCGTGGTAAATGATAGTGCATTTTTAAATAAACATTATAAGAGAGCACACGAGGTAGATTGAATAACCATAACGAATCAAAACTTGGCACCTGCACGGTGTCGATCGAAGCCCGCGTCCGTTTGATTGCTTTTCGTAATGCCAAAAATCGGTGGAAACGTAAACACGCTGTACTTAAATAGTGGAAACGCGTTTACGAAATTATCTCATCGAGTGCGATGTGCTCCACAAGCAGAGGAGATGTATTATGTATTCATCTAATCTATTTATAGCATGGTTTCTTTTGTTTATCTGTTACGATGCTAAATCGTAACACGGATGGCCGACTGACATCAAGGAGCACGCGGCACATAGGGGCGCCACTGAAACGATTCGCTCACTAATGTAACACATTCCAGTGTTAACAGCTAGTTTGTAATTATTAAGATCAAAGGGTTTCTAGTTTGAGCGTTCGAATACTTTGTGAAAAAATTTAATTCAGAATTTTTAATCAGTATTAAAGTTCATTGTTAAAATGGTTACGTTAATATCTTAACCCAACTCGGGGGCTTTCAGTATCATATCATAAATCATAATACTTGAACTCGACGAATGACTCGGGGCTATAAACCGTTTAATCATGTCGTAATTTCAGTAATTGAAAAAATACTGTTGGAGTAATCTGACGCAGCTGTAATTTTTAAATATTGTAAAACAAAGGAACGGTATTGTAATGTGTATCTATATTGTCTCTATCTAAGATTTGACAGAAGTGGGAAAAGATTTAGTCGTAAATTAGTATTAGATCTCATCATTAAGAAATATTATATGTATTTTATTGATTTAAAAAAACTGAATAGATGTGATTTTTATTATAAATGAGCTCGTTTTCTTACAAATTTCAATATACTATTAAATAATAATGTTATGTTGTTAATTATTCAAATCGGATTTTTGCTATTATTTTCAGTTTCAGAAACTATTCAAATATTCGAATACATTCGAATAGTCTCGGTTTAACTATTTGATATCTGAATAGTTGATAATGACGAATAGTTGGAATCCCTATTGTCAAAGTATAAAGGGACAATGAAGTTTTCATAAATTCTATTAAAAACACAAATATCTTGGCATGTAACTTAAAGTTCATCCCAGAATGAACGTACCTCGTGTTCAATAATTATTCCCAACGCTAACTTTGGATTTAGAAGAAAATGCTAGCAGCCTCGTAGTATTCTAACGAATACCTTAGTCTATGAGGCAATGTTGAGGATATCAATGAATTTATATGGCTTCCTTCACAAACCTCGGAAAAACCCCAAATGTTTTGTTAGCCCAAGATAACAATTTTATGAATAGAGATCATAAACTCCGAAAAATGTATACAAGGGCTTAAAAAAATCCTGATAACATAAATACATATATTTATGTGATGTAATTTAATATTAAATTCAATTATTATAATTGTATGGTTTGCAAATGCATTTGCAACCATGCAAATCGTTATGAAATTGTTTTTCATAAACGAACATATCTCACCGTGGTGTATCACGTATGTGGAAATTTTTAGATTTTGGGATTTAAATGTAAAACAGCTGCAAAAGTCATCATCTTGATGTCAAAATAAAGCAAATGCAAACTCGACATTTTTCATTATAAAAGACAACGTACTTGCTTTAAACATAAATAAATAGTACCATGTAAGTGTTTATGATGTTGGAATAAGTGAGGTGACATAATATTGTCTATCTCTTCTAAAACAGTACATTTAGCTAAGTTAAAATATGTTTAAGCATAGTTCTGACGATGACGTGAAGCCGAAATAGCTGTCAACTAACTAAGATTTTAAAAAATAAAACACAATTCATTTGTACTACTTCCACATATTTATAATGATCAGGACCGGTTTCGCTCATCACGAGCATTATCAACTGATGAGATATTGGATCTCGTATCGATGATCTCGTGATGAGCGAAACCGGTCCTGATCATTATAAATATGTGGAAGCAGTACAAATGAATTGTGTTTTATTTTTTAAAATATAATGTCTTTCCACCAAGAATTGACAGTTAACACCTTAAAAGTAACTAACTAGGATATAAAAATAAAAATTGAGGAACTGAATACTTTGATATTTTATCGTACGACAAATAATATGGTACTAAAATACAAAAATCACTGCAAAATGAAAACTTTAATGTCTCCAAACTATGCCATTTGCACTTACCATGGTTTTACACTCATAGACTATCTATATTTAGAATTTAGAAGTCAACATTCAGTCAATTATAAAAATGATACGCTCTGCAATGAAGGGTAAATCTATATATGTAAAAATAAATGTTTGTTTGTTCGTTCTATATGTGTTCCTTTACCATTCATCCGATTTCGATCAAACTTTGGTGACTTGTTGTGCGCACACCCGTGAAGGTTTCGGAAAAAAATTGATCTAAAATAAAAAAACAAAAATCAAATACATACAACTAGCGACATCTCGGAAAAACCTTCTGATTTATTATCATGATCCAGACCGTGGACCAGGCTCGGGCGGGTAAAGACAATTCGGATTCGGGCTCGGGCCGGGTACTATGTTCCGGTTATGAGTCAGCCATAAGGCAATAGTATTCATAACTTAAATAATTCATTTCCCATGTGCTATGAATATCGTTGGAAATATGGAAACAATAACGTTATATTGTTGGAAAAGTATAAATGATTACATTAAAAAAAAATCGAACTTTTTTAAGGCTGAGAAAAATCAATCTCATCAATCAGTCGGCTTCTGGTAACAAATGTGATATTGGGACTCGGGCTCGGGTCTAAAGATGACGGACTCGGATCGGGTAATTTTATGCAATTTCAGTCCGTGCGAATCTCTAATCCAAAAGCATTTCAATAAACAGAATAAAAACACAAACACTTCCTTTCTTTGAGTGGCATTGCAACGCATGCCGGGTACTCACTAGTATAAAGTAAAAACAAGAGCCGATGCACTTACGAGATCATTTAAAATAACTAAATCTTAAAAGTTCGCATATAATTCATGTAAACAGTGTATGAACTTGTTATTAATCTACGTTATGTATTAAGTAGAGATTATAAAAATACATATTTATTAAGTGTCGTTTTTTGATTATCAATGTAGGTGTATGATAATTATATGTTTTAGTTTGCATGGTTGTGTAAAGCAAAACAACTACTGTGATAAATAATTGGTCATCTTTCTTCAACAGTGTTATAACAAAATCGTGTAAAAAGATAATCCCATGGGACTAGATGTAAATAGAATAGTGTAAATAGAAGTGTTTTCATTTCATCAATTCATCGGAATTTAACTCTAGTTTTATTGAACTGTCACAATGGGTAATTTTCATTCGTCTTAAAGACAGCGCGTGGTAAAAATTAATTTGATAATTGAAATATCTATTAATTGTATTATTCAAAAATGGTTTTTAAATTTTTCTTTGCATCTCACCATCGTTGGATTGTCAGAGTTACGAATATTAAAATACAATTTACAATTTCCCTCAAGTTTACAAATATTTAAATCAAAGTGTCAAAGATTGAAATTATTCAATGTTGTAAATAAAAAATTTGAGATACACTATTTTACGTTAGTCAAAATATTGACCTAAAACTCGTCAAAGCGTTATAGCAGGAAATCGTTTACGTTCTGATAAAAGAAATGTCAAGTTGAATATGTTAGTTTTGTATAAATCGATGGTGAATATTTGCTATTTAGTCCAATTAAATTCAATTCAAATTTTGTATATTTCCATTTAATCCATTAAATACATAGAAATGTACAAAATTTGAACAAATCAAATTTGATAAATTTCACCAACCAACCAAATGTCTTAAACTATATCAATTCAATTGAACAATGTAGTGTTGAAATATAGTTTCTGTCCAGGAATGAATGCAAATGAAGCTAGTAAAGATTGTAATATTACGTACTTTTTTGAAATTTTTGTTTAAGTGTATTTTTTGTTCATTTTTACCAAAGCTTGAAGAAAGGTTTCATTTAAATGAATTTGTACATTTTTCCGACGCAGCTTGAAAAACATGAATTTTGTTTTCAATGATCTAAAACATAACTATTTTAATATTAATTAATGTATTTTGTGCAGAAAAATGAAATAAAGGTTTACTAATCGATAAATTAATTATATTCTGGTGAAGAACTTATTAGAACATCACCATTTCAGTCAACAACAGACTATTTACAATACCTTCTCTGATTTATTATATTTTTCTTTAGCTCGTAGTTGTTATACATATTGTTTATGCATAGTTATATCGGGGTGACCTTCCGTCGAGGATTTACAGTATGAAAATTATTATTCGAGATGCTAATTTTGACCGACTACTCACCCTCTTTGGAAAAGATCGACATTGTAAAATTTGTAGAGCTCGACTGAAAATTCGAAAGTGGCCTGCAGATCACTCATCGTGCATTTTCGAACAGAAAATTACGAAGAGTCCGTCCACAAGGGGGCTCCTCGTTGGTCAAAACACATTCTGTTTCAGTACACTTCACCCACAGACAATTTTCACTGAGAACTTATATTATAATCAAATGCCAAACCCACTGTTTTTTCGTAATACCACTAACACATACAGCTTTGACATTTAAAACTCTTCGAACGTTTACGAAAAAGCCCACCAAATGACAGTTCCACGATAAAATGTATCACCAAGTACTTTTAATGCGTTTTGTAACCTTTAACATTTACACTTTTATCAGTTGGGGGTTTATTTCGATAGACGATTTTTGCGTAATCAAAAACTGGGTTAATTTCTGCTAAAGTTAATCGTTACTTTTCCTTAATTACGTTATATTTTACTGCTGATTATCTGTCTAGTCTTAAAAGATATAAACGAATTCGATTATCGAGTACTGCGAAGTATTATTATTCTAAATTCGAATTAGGCACGTTGACGTAAATATATTCAAAATATTATTTTTACGGCTGTCCACAGCTCGGTATCGCAGCGTTGACACATTTTTTAGATTACGAGATCGAAAGTGATTATTCATTCGCGTCATTCGAAAGAAATGCACTACGGCAAATAAATGTGAACTCTTGCCAAAAACCCGGGATCAACACCCGTCCGGGATACGTTTTTCGTTTCTGTCACTTTTTACACACACCCAGTCGCTGGCACTGCACCCTTGGCGTATTAAATATGCAGAGCATGCACACTTTCTAATGAAGATCTAAATATAGGCGGGCTACTAATGCGCGGTTGTTGATATTGGCTAAATCGTTACTGTTATTAGACGCTCAATTTATAATCGTTTGACGGAGCGACAAGCGAGACGTTCTAGTTGCGCGGAATCCATTTTAATGGATTGAACGGAGCATGCGCGAAAGCTAGTGCTCACCTAGTTTTGATATGTCTAGCCAGGGACTCCCTCCCACTTTTCCCAGCAAAGCTCCGATGAAAATGCGTCGCCCGCACAGGACAACGCATTGAAAATTCACTGCAATATTGGCGCTAGTGTTTCTGTTCCCAGAACAATAAAGGCTTGAAAAATGCGGAAAAGTAATGCTGATTTTGACAATATATTCAATTTTATTACATTATTTAAGATTGATGTTGATTATTATTGCTTTAAAATAAAATATTCCGGAGAATTACTGCGATAACGTTCTAGGCTTATTTGATAGTATCCAAATTGAATTTTAAAATAAGCATTTAATATGTAATTTGGATTATTGAGATTTTGTACACTTCCATGTATTTTGTCACTAACGACCCGGGTTTCGCCTTTCGGCATCTTCAGGCATTCGAGCACACGAATGGTCTCGAACTGAGAGACAGTTAACAGTGTCTAACGTTTATATAGAAGATACAAATGCGACAAATATTATTTATGAGGTAAGATATTATACGTCTGAGAGCCACACTGATACCTGAGTTAAAATTTCGGGAATCTCCCTAATCCTTATTTTGTAAACACCATATTAACAGAGTGGCGAATTGCCGCTTTTCAACTTCTTTTAGAAATACCAGAGATTTTACAATTATAATAGTATTGTGGGTTTTGACGGGATGTAATTCGACGAATGGGTAAATATATACAATCATTCCACATTTAGTGACATCTGTTAGGTGTTTCAACGTATCGGATATAATAGCGGAGAATTAGGAAGGTTCAGCTGCTCATTCAATTAATTAATTAAATTATAAACTTAAATTATACATTTAATATGTGTTTGTTAAGAGATTGCTTGAATGCCATAGACATTTTCTTTACTACATTTTTTTTAGTATGCGTTAAAAGGGGACTATTTTGAGTTTATTTATTTTGACACAACACATACAGCACTACCAAGAACAATACTCTATACATAATTAAAAATATATGTATACTTGACAACACAAAATACAGTAGATTTAAATAGCTATTAGTTTAAACAAAGAAATTACAGTACTTGTATGGAAGAAAATGTATAATGATAAAAAAGGATTAAATTACAAAACAAAATTAACATGGAATCACTATTAAGAAGCTTTTAATGTAAATTGAATTGAGACAGTTCTCGTGATTTGCGCTTTGTGAGTTTGATGGATAGAATACGTTGAGATACTCTATAAGATCTGCTACAAAGATAGATCATAGAGGCATACAGTTGAAAACTGTTAAACGGTATACCTTTTGTATTCTAATCAAATTGAATATTGAATTGCTACATTTCGCGTGCAGCTGAATGATCGCGAAGAAGAGATATTGCAGGAATCTTCATGAAATATGTTTCGAATTGGACGTCACCTAATGAAAAATGTATTCACGAGCATGTACCAACACATCCTACTAAGTAGTGAGTACTTTAGGTACACAGCGTTTTCCAATGCTGATATTGCTGTTGGTACCGCGTGGATTTGTTTGGCCAGTAGCGTAGGAGACGGGCAAGGCGATTGATTTAATCCAACCGATTTTCCAACTACGAAAGCACCCACCATAGACAGCATTTAACACGTGTATGAATGTGCAATGTATTCGTAGATATTTTCGTGATAGAACAACTATTTTCATTATATGTAATTGTGACATTAAATAATTATATTATAGGTACGATCAAATTGGATAAGTTTACCCACCGGTCTATGATTGGCCCACTACATGGAAAAAGGTTTGACATTATGCTGTTATAATTACTAATGCCATATGAATATTATTTGGCTAAGTAAAGGTATTCAGTAGCCCCTGGTGGTAAAAATATGAATTAATGTGCAACATAATTTGTTTAATTTTTGAATTTGCAAGCTGTCAGCTTGGAATGATAAAACGCAATTTAAAAACTTATCTTCAAATAATAGGATTAGCCATACTTTCAATTTGTATTATTAATCTGTAAACCAAATGATGTAAATTTTTTCCCATTTCAAATATATACAGAATGTATGAAAGCATAAAGAAAAGTTGCCAAGACTGTAATATCACTGAATTTATAGTAATTAGAGTGATTATTTGTATTGTGGGCCAAAGTTACCTGATTTGGATGCAAACTTTGGCCCACTTTGTTTTATCTATATTTATATGTCAATTATAACAATAAATCTATTTATTTTAATTAAATTTCATCTTAAGACATTAGTACATTTCTATATAGAACAATACCACACATAAATGCAATGACGAACTACAAAAATACAAAAAACCCTCAGAACTGACTCAAAGTTACCTAGATTGACCGTAATGGTTTTTTATAAGGTATACAATTCATTACATGAAAACAATGATAAAATTATAATATGTTTTAACGGATAAGTATATTTTTTCATTTTGTCATTTAAGTTGGTTTAACGATTTGGTCAAAGGTGTTTATCTGCCAGTCTTGTTACCGAGTGCTCAACGCTCTTGAACGTTCATTCTATTCGGTTGGTGGCTGGGAATTACATCCATCGAAGGGACACTTTAATGCATTGTTTTTCTAATCGATTGTGTACAAAGGCATAGGTGTCAGTGATTTTTACACTCCTTCCCACTCACCTAATATCTGTCCCTAAAAATTGGGCGTAGATAGATAATATTGTCACTCCGTACGTATCCCGTATCTGTAAACATGCTATTTTACAGGAGAGCGTCTCAAAGATTCAAAACTCAGTTGCGAAAAAACGGCTGCATCTATCTTCTTAAAAATTGGGACAGTGCTATAATTTTAAATCTAGTTTCGTATTTTATATTATAAAGTTTGTGAAATATTACAGATATGATATTGGACTTTTGTATAATTGGCTAGTTATGTTTCCCCCTCAGTCGATGTCTTAAAAGATATGAGATATGATGAAATGGATGAGATATGATCACACGCCGACTGGTCCCAATACGAAAGTTTTCCTTGTTATTAAAAACAACTGTATGTTTTTATGATGAGCTAGCTAGGTCTTGGCTCTTGGAACTTAGTGGAAGAGTCATTGTGCCTCTTAGGCTAAAATAAAAAGTTTGGGGACCCCTAATCTAGATTATCTAGAATAATTTTAGAATGCGAATTTAATTTGTATATTTCCTCATTTATGAGGTTGGTGATCACTGTTATTAAGTGATTTGCCGACATTCTCCCTCCATCAGAAGTTTGAAGTAAATGTCTAATTTGTTTCTAGATATTTCTATATTATGTTATATTCCAGTAAGTTTAGTGTAAAAGGACAACTCAATTGAATGAAACAATGTCCGGGTAATGGAACCACCTTTTTTCAAGAAAGCTTGATTTCACTTAAGTGAGAGAAATAAAACTCGTTTTTTCTAGCTTTATAAAATGAAATTACACAATAAATATAAAAGAATAAACCCTTCTGGGAGATAAAAAGTTTTTTTTGTTCTATCTATCCCTATTATGAGCGTCACACGATGGTGGACGTTGTATGATGTACAACAGTCTTTCATTGAAGCCATCGCCCCTTTTACCATGATCAAATTATTTAACTTCCTTCCCAAGTTTAATAAGAATTAAAACTTTTTACAATTTGTTATGCAGAAGAACTCGAATACACTGACGTAAAGAAATAAACTCGCCCGTTTCAAATGATTCACAAAGATGCCTGTTTGTCAATGCTTTTACAAGTGAATTGCATATTTAAAGGCAGCTCAAGACATGGTCATGAACACGCTGCAAAACTGGGGTGTGTCAAATGTTATTTCTGAAAGGATAATTTAATTATAACAATACATTATTTATTTTTCATGATAATTATCTTATATATAATTGCCCAAACCAGTCTGTAGGTATAGACGTAGACGTTTTATTATAATCACATACACATGTAGGTATGAAATTTTCTCATCACCTAAGCGTCCGCGGTGTATATAAACAATACACACAGTTCCGATGTGACGCAAATAGGAAGGCCAACAAACAACAATCAGTCCGTCAGTATGGAAACTAAACAACAGCTACTTTATACATTCATTATTTTAATTTTAATACCGTCATCTATGACGGGCATTCCCACTAGTAGGGATATATTTATGCGTGGATAACTTATTATGTCTGAATATGCAAAATTAATGTAAAAGGAGTAAAAGTTACGAATTCAGCACTGCGCTATGCGGCCGACTATGCTCCAGATAAAAATGTGCAGAGTGCACAAATCACTATTCTGACAAGGGATGCGATATGAAAGGGAGGAAAAAAATGCTGCGAAAATGTTACGAACGGAAAGTGGGACGCGAAGAATACATTTTGAATTTTAAAACAGAACAATGGGGTGGCGAGATCGGCGCCATGCCGCGGGCAACGAACGAGCATCACACAGGATACCTACAGACTAACAGACCCTCATTGTTGTTTGTTTTGGTTGTTTTCCAACCTGAGAAAGGTCTTTTCATCGCAGAGAAACACTGTCGCAAAGTTTACCAAGCACCCGCGAAGACATTAAAGTATCAGATGATAAGAAAAGTCGCTTAGAATAAGTTAATTGTCGTGATTCAAAACGTAGTAATCAAATTTTCATTAGAAAGAAGTATAAAGATCGATTTAACAGACATGTTTTACAGAATTATATTGTGAATAGAAAAAAATAACACTTATCAAATACCTATATTGAAATCTTAAGGAGTATTTCGTGGTAAATGTACCTAACGTCAGGCAAGTTTTTTTCTTATTTTCTTTGTTATCGTGTTCTTGTTTTTAAATGATTCGTTATTTTTGGCTCTATCTTTGGAGTAGAGTAACTATATCATAACTACAAATATACATTCGAAATAGAAAAGAAATTTAACTAGTCTTGATCGTATCCAATAATAAAAATTAAGCGTAAGAATTTTTAAATTGTGATCTATTTTGATTTAAAGATATCTTAATTATTATTAATATTATTATCAAAATAAACAATTTCATGTATTCAAATCCCATCCGATTCTAAATACCAGGCCTGTCTACAAAGAACAACTAGTTCTAACAGAAAAAACTGGAGATGTTCATTAGGAACTCATATATTTACTCCACTTTTTGAACGAACACAAAAAAAGGTTAGGTGGTTAAAAAAATGAAATATTTAAGTCTAAAAAATGCTTATATACTAGGTTTGTATTTTAGAGAGTTGAAGTATTCAAAGTAATTAAAAGTCGGGCGGGATAAGTTTTTGGTAAGACAAAACATATTCTAAAGCCATGCGTCTTTGTTGTATACCATATTACAGTCATCTCATTCGTTGAAAGCACGGTCTTCTAAAAGCGCCGAGAATTGAAGATTTAGCAACTTGGAAATTGTAAAGATTGCGAAGAAACTTGTGTAGCGGTAATGTGGAACGATAAATAGTACTTCCATAAATGTTAAGGTAAAAGAAACCCATTGTTATAATGAATGATCGAGTTGCAAAAACTATACCGTATGATCTATATACATAAAAATGAATGTTTGTTTGTTTGTTCTCTATGCGTTCCTATGCCATTCATCCGATTTCTGATGAAACTTTGGCAACTTGTTGTGCGCACATCCGTGAAGGTTTTTGAAGAAAAAAATTTTAAATCCGAAATCTAAAACAAAGAATCAAATACATACAAACAGCGACATCTCGGAAAAACCTTCTGATTTATTAGTATACGTACCAGACGGAAGCAAAAGATATTGTGTATCAAAAAATTTCAAAAGCACTTCAATAAACAGAATTAAAGCACAAACCCTTTGAATTGCAACGCATGCCAGGTACACAGTAGTTTTTTTTATAAAAATGACACATACATGCCATCTTCTTCTTTATTTATAATTAAATCGTGCTTGCCAGGTGAAAGTTTCAAATTGTATTCTATTTCATCAGAAAATAGTTATTAGGGATATTTTTTCACTTACAAAAAACTTTCCATTTGTGGAATCAGTTTCGAATATTATTTAAAATGAAATCAGCCAATCAGGTGTTGTGATTGATATAAAATACAATATGGCCGTAGTATTGAATTTACATTGTGTGAAAAAATAACACTAGTTTCTGGGTATACAAAACAGTTTTTCGCAATTTACTCGAAACGTCAACTTGATTCTTACTACTCAATGATTCATATATTACTGTGCAGATAATATTACAGTTATAGTGATAAATTAATTATATGTTTTAACCAGTGTGATCATAAGAACGTATCTAGTGAAAAATTAGACTAGTTATAGTTGATTTCGCTCTTAAACCGAAAGAAAAAATAATGAATAGACTCGGCACGCAACCTTCTATCAGAAAGTCTACGCGTTCGCCTTCAAGTCCCTATTAAAAATCAGTTTAGGATTGGGCTAGCGGCCCAGTAAACGCTTAAAGTATAAAATTACACCGCGAAAAATGCTTTTTCAAAATTGAACACATTTCTTTTCGTAAAGAGTTTTCATATTAATTGTTTTCTCCAGTTAAAGCTTTCAGCTTACAAAATCTTTATTAAGAAAGTGGTTAACTGTAAGTAACTGTACTTCTTTTAAGGGATATAAATTTTGTAATCATCCAAGAAATAGTAACAAATACCATAAAACTTAGACCCCGCTTCAAAATCTAAACCTAGATTCAGTATGTTTATTCTCTATTATATAGCACAAAATACATGTAGACATCTGTATGTTTGTATGTTTGTTGGTCACAAAAACTCCTCCCAAATAGCGTTCATTAGCGACGTGAAATTTTCACATGTCATTTTAGCTGCAATTGTTAGTTCAACTGCGCTATTTTCAACTTTAAACTCTCAGCATTTAACTTTTAACCTAAAACTGAAAACGCGATATTTTTGACGTTTCAATGAGGGATGAACAAAGCAATAATAATATTCGCCTAGCAACAGCTCAATACTAATATATTCTGCAAATGACAGTTGTTCAAATAGTAACGTGAACGCAGATATTTGTGTTAAATATAAAGTTTCATGTTTGTGATTTGGTAGAAAGTGAGTTTGGTAAATTCGTACAACTAGGTGTGCATTTAGAATCGTCATCGAGAATTAGCATATGACTCTGATCATATGTTTAATTTGTGGCGGTGCAGGAGCCATTATTAAATGCAGATCAACAAGCTCTCTATCGGGAAGTTCTGCGGCGCCATAACAAGAGTGTGCAGGTGGCAAGATTAGCATCTTTTATTTTAGCTGGTTTCAACTGTTAATATTAATTGGTGGACTATATTTTGTGGGTGTAACAAAAGAGGTACAGTTGACGGTTATATTTTAAAATTTCAACATTAGCTAGCTAAAGTCTAAATTTAATAACCTAATATAAGCGTTCACCATCTTGGGCGAAGCCGGGTAAAAAAATACTAGTAATATATATATAAAAAAGGCAAAGATTTGAGCTTAGAATTGTTAGTACGGTTACATAAGCGAGTTTATACTGCGCTGAAGCGTGCGGCTTAGCGATAAATATGACAGTATTATTTATATATGTATTTAACTAATTTGAAACGCATACCTAGATAATCAGTAAGCTATTCCATTAACACCACGATTGCAAGGGTAGATTAGGTAGTAGGAAATTAGATGGTAGACGATTTATCCAATCATATATTGCATAAAATTAATAAAGGAAATGAAAAGAAGAAAGAAAGAGCGGAAAAAGAATTGTGAGGATTTGTTGATACCTATTTATCCTGCCCTTTTTATAAGGCATGGTAATAAGAAGAAGTGGTTTTACGTCGTAATCCTGATGATAAAAATACGGGCGAGGAGGAAAAGTGGTTGAGTGTTGAATTAGTTATTTGGTTCTTTTTTTTATTTATGAAACTGATGATTAATTTAGTCATTACCAGTTGTATACGACCCAACTATATTCATCCTATCTAAAAATGATGCTTAAGCGATATAATTAAAACTGGTCTGCTTGAAAAATACTTGCCTTGCAACTGCTTAAAAGTAGTAAATAAAAAACTATAGCTTAGATAAAAATGTACAAGTCTGCATTTTAAAATGAGTGAAAATTTATGTTCGTTTAACTCATTTATCGTATAATCCTTTTCTAACATTTGCATTCGTTTATTGAACAGCTTGAATTATTGTAATTTTGATTGTAACCGATTGAGAGCTTTTGCAAAATCATACTCCATGTTTGTATTTTATTTTATTTAATGAAAAATAAAACAAACTTGCAATCTCTGTGGGATATTATGTACACATTTATTCAATTCAATTTGCCATGCACGTTCCGCTGGTCTTAAAGAGGGACATAATCAAATGAATGAGTAAAATTGCATTTGCGTTTTAATGTTTCTTTACAAAATGTCTCCACTTAGCTTTGTGAAAATCTTTTCCATCGCTGTTGTATCATGGGAGAGATTTGAATGCTCTCTTTATATATCACGAGTATAATAGGGATACAGCGCCGAGGAAAACCGGGAATTCATCCCCGGGAAATCCGTGAGATTTGTCTGTCTTTTGTTTCGTAATTTCAAAGTAAAATTCACAATTTTCAAAGACATTGTAATATAAGGATTTTTCATTTGTAAAAATAACATATGGTTGAGACCGATTTCGTTCATCGAGTGAGCACTTCCAATTGGTGGAATTAACACCGAGAATTATTAATATATTCTTGGTAGAACTGCATTATAATAATATCAAACATAGCTGGACCTTTAGCAGAGTGGTCAATGTAGTTGACTTCATAAATTATTTTTTAAATAATTAATTCGAAGCCATATTTATGTCTGTGATGTATAAATTCGCTTCCAGTCATCGGATCCTAAAAACAGTGGGTAGCAGGAGCGATTGGCTAATCACTAGTACTGTTCTAGCCCTAACCTTCTATCTGTGGGGAAAGAATAAATACGAATGACAACATAGACGAGCTGCCAACACTGGTGAAAGCAGAAACACTACTAGAACGTGATATACCATACACCATAGACGGGAGACAAGACAGGCGACAATAATTTCTCACTAGCCGTTGGTTGCGTTGGTCGGCGGCAGATCTATTCTTAAGTTGAATACCTGTAATATTACGAGTTAAATAAACAGTTCCAAAATATCCTTATTCTTTCTGAGAAAAAGAGAAATTGAGTGGCTGAGTAACAAGTAGTTCTAGGAGTCCAAGTGATTCAGATATGGTTACGAAAAAAATATAATTCATATTATTTTTAAGAAAAAATGCAGTTTCCCGGGATTCGGAAGTCTCGGAAATCATTGGGTTCCAATTTCCGTTACTTGAAAGAGCCAATTCTTCAGAATCCTTATTATTATACTTAAAATCTTACCCTGGCGCACCGCTAAAAGACATGAAAATGGTTTAGTAAGCGAAGCTTTAATCTTTTCTTTTCAGTCATAATATATATCACTACACATAACTTTGTTAAAAACGCTTTCATTATTATTCTTTTGATTTATGCCTTGGATACGAACGAAAGATATGTGCTGTGTGATCTGATGTGTATAAGAAATTGGTATTGCTTATTTCTTTACTCTCGAGTGTAGGTCAATATAATAAAAAACATTCGTTTTAATTTTCGGAAGAAATGACACATTTTGGTATATTTTAAAAAGGCTAGAGTTTCAGTGTTCCTTTTTTTTTACCGTGTTTGCTTCCAATGTAGAGCATATGGTCTCCTAATGGAGGTATATCAACAGCAGACAACTCTCTACTCTCTAGAACTTTTCTACGAGAACTGCTTGTTACTCAGTTGCTTAACTTCTCTTTTTTGAACAGAGTAGGAATAGAAGGGTAGGGCTAGGATGGAACTATCGGTTAGCTATCACTCTCGCTAGTCCTCTTTTTAGGATCAGTATACGAACAAAAATTGATTGATACATTAAAATTATGAAACTGTCCGTACTGGGATTTGAACCTGAGTCATCCGTAACCAAAGCCAACGAAGTTGACCACTGCACGACGTAGCCGATGATTTATGAGTCATTGTCTTTTCAAATAATTTTTCCTCGAACAGATAAATATGAAACAAAATTGTCTTTTATTTTTAAAGTATAACGTCTGTCCACAAAGAGTTGACAGTTAACTCCTTAAAAGTGATTCACACATAGAATAGTTTTTTTTAACGATGCCTCCCGGTGTGGACATTGGAGGATATGAACTTATAATTGAGTTTATATGAGCTGATATTGATGAACTGCTTGTTACTCAGTTACTCAACCAATCTTTTTTTTGTAGAATATAGTAAGTTAGGGCACGACTAGTGGTTAGCTAGTCGCTCGATTTAAAACAGTACGTAGCTCTTTTGAAAATAATGTCAATGGCTAGGAAATTGAACACTGAGAAAGTATCTATTAATTATTAGAAATGTAGATTGAATTAAAAAATAAATTAACTATGCTAATTACTCATAGTTTTCCTTATAACCCAAACATCTCTATAGCCTATCGTAACTGTCACAGTAAACTGTATTCCGGTTTTCCGCGGAAGGTTTTCCACTCATGCTGTTCCGCCTTTTCCGGTGATCTATATATTTTGCTTCTGTAGATGAACTTTGTGGACTTTGTAGGATAAACAATGCGAAGAAAAGATCAGTTTGAGCAGGACCAGATCGCGTATTGCAAAGCATGCTTTGTGGAATTTCAAAACGAATTCTCAACCCGTGTTTTAGTATTAATAATGATACTGAATCATCTATTGTGACATGCAAGATTATAAATAATACATTATTAATATTGTAAATACTTAGATATATTCGACACTCCCTACGTATAATCCCGTATCTGCAAACATGATATTTTACAGGAGAGCATTTCAAAGATTCATAACGCAACTGCAAAGTCACTATTACACGTATCTTCTTCAAAATTGGGACAGTGCTACTATTTTAAATCTAATTTTTCCCGTTGTTGGATGCCTACCCATAAAACTGAGTGCCTACACAACGAAAATGCAAAAGACACATGAGTACATTGGTATCGAAGTGCGACATAAGCCATCTACAAAAATTGACAGGAGAGGTAATTTTCTAGATGGCTCTCCTTGAGGTAAGCTTCTATCACTACTCTCTTCGAAAATGAAGGTTGAGCAACTGAGTATCAAGCAGTTTTCGTAGAATAATTTCTGTTGAGAAAAAAAATATCATTAGGAGTCCATATACTCTACATTGGGAGCGGACATGGGGAAAACATTTTTCTATTACTATATTTAGGGGAGAGAACAATACCGCTTCAAGTATTTTTATCTGTGTACGAAAGGAAGAAGGCATTAAGTCTAAAATTGGTACTTTTCAAGAGAGCTAAAACAAGATTTGCATTTGTTTTGTAAAAAAATGTGAAGTTTAAACGTGAATTTTACTGATTCAGCGGCATTGATTCAACTCATCCTTTTTCTCTTATATGCATGTATATATTGTAATTATTTTAGAATATTTGATTCATTTTTCAATTAAAACCACTTAACTACCTTTTCCTTTTACACAAAGAAATTACTATGTGACATAATTCTAAAGATGCCTTCGGTTATTTTCTATAGATATCATTTTATAAATTAAAAACTCGCTCAAGCTCACCGAGAAAACTAAGAAAAACGGTCTGACATAAAATGTTACATAATGCGAAATATCTCTAATGTCTCTAGCTGGTCGATATACAATATTATTTTCTCACGAATTTCCCAAAATGGATCAATTAGAATTAGTGAAAATTCACCCCTGCGTCGGAATAATGGAACCGTGCCACGCGATGCGATACGAACGGCCGGCCATAGAAAGGTTAGTGGGGCAATTATTTCGATCTTAGCGTTTGGACGGAAATAGTCGACGTGGGTCTGGAATCCCTATATTTTTATTTTGCCATCAGATTACTCTAACGCCTCTTAAATAGAACGCTGCCAATAGTGAAGTGCTTAACATTTATTTCACTGACTAAGCCAAGAATTTCTCACATTTTTATGCGATGACAGTTTGTTTGTCATACAGATTTTCTTGTCAAATGTTACAGTCGATTAGTGTAAATAATAAAACACATTTACGCTAGACATTCCAATTTGAAATTTACAGCATTTTTAATAAACCGATGTTAGCTTATTATAAAGTTATCTATCTATATATATAAAAATGAATGTCTGTTTGTTGGTTTGTTGGTTTGTCCGGATCTTATAGGCTCCTAAACTACTCAACCGATGGCGACGAAACTTTCAGGAAGGACTTATTGTGATCATGCCGGGAAATATTATATAAAATAAATGTTTGTTTGTCTTTTACGCGTTCCTTTACCATTCATACGATTTCGATGAAACTTCGGTGAGTTGTTGTGCACACACCCGTGAAGGGTTCTGAAGAAAAAAAATTGAAAATCTAAAATTGAAAAAAAGAATCAAATACGTACATACAGCGATATCTAGGAAAAATCTTCTGATTTATTCGTGTACGCACCAGAGAAAAACAAAAAGATTGTGTTAAAACAAGTGTGATATTGAAACTCGGGTTCGGGTCGGGACAGACCTGAAGATGATGGGCTCGAACCGGGTAAGTCTATGAAATTTCGGCCTGTGCAGACCTCTAATCCAAAAGCAGTTCAATAAACAGAATTAAAACACAAACCCTTTCTTTCTTTGAGTGACATTGCAACGCATGCCGGTTACTCACTAGTATGTATATAAAAAATGAATGTTTGTCCGGCATGCGTTCCTACACCATTCATCCGATTGCAATGAAACTTTGGTAAATTGTTGTGCGCACACCGCGAAGGAAAAAAGAACCAAATAGGTATATTTCAGTTCGTGTTTGACATAACAAGTGGTGTTAATTGTTAAATTACAAATGCTAGTCTTGAATGGAAAATTTAATGTCAACACTTATCCCAATGATTCCGACAGATATGCCAGTCGGATTCAAACGTCTACAGTTTCCAGTGCGACTCTTATTTGCAATGACCATCACAGAGACAATCGCAACAAGTGTGTGGAATAAATTTGGCTGTATGTGGCCTGCTCACGCGTCGGAAATACTTCTGATTTATTTGTGTACGCACCGGAAACAAAAGAAATTGTGTTTCCAAAAGCACTACAATAAACAGAATTAAAACACAAACGCTTTCTTATTTTAATTTTATATTACAAACACTTTCATTATTTTTGTGTCATTGCAACACATGCCGGGTACTCGATAGTTTTTGATGTTTGCTTGGAGAAAATAATCATTTACTCATACACTCATGGAATTTGTTTTTGGACAATCTTAATTGTAATTCATTTGATAGGTAACAGATTTTATATATAATCAGACTTCTCAGAAGAAATAAAAAACCCGGAAAATGTGATTTTTTAGGCCTTCCGATTCAAAGATTCTGTAGTATGAAGAAGAAAATATCACACTAAAATAAATAAATAACAAGAACACAATTTGTTTTCAATTTTATTTTACACTAGTAACCGTACCCGTCATAGATTAAGGTATTTAAATTGAAATACTGAATGTCTAAAGTAGTTACTACGTCGGAACTGTGTGTGCATTGTATAACATTTTATTTTATATATACACCGCGAACGCTTGGGTCATGAGAAACTTTCATACCTACATGTGTTATGCGATAATAATAAAACATTTATAGAGCGGTCGGGGATATTATATATAAGACTTGTATAGCCGTACCCGTCATAGATTAAGGTATTTAAATTGAAATACTGAATGTCTAAAGTAGCTAGTACGAACGCTCAGATCATGAGAAAATTTCATACCTACATATGATATGTGACAATAATAAAACGTCTGCAGAGCAGTCTGGGCTATTATATATAAGATGTCATACTCTTATTGTAAAACAGTAGTATCTGCAAGTTTCACTGTTCCGAGATAAACAGACTTGTGGCAAACTTGTTAAAAGACAGCAACTGTAGATACTACAGTATTGCACTAAAGATGTAGACGTTATTTATAATGAAAATCCAACGTATTGCCAATAATATCGTTTTACAGTGAAAATGCAAATAAGTTGGAAACGTATTTTCAGACTAAAATAATTGAAGTACAGATTCTGCTGTTTTACGCTGGTGTACATCATAAAAATTCCATTGCCAATCTAATATATAAAATCAATGTGGGTTTGTTCGTATCTTATGCACTGCCATACTGTTCATCCGATTCCGATACAACTTTGTCAAGTTATAGCTTGCACTTGCGCAAAGAACATAGGTATAATACAATCAGGACCGGCCCGAGCCCGACTCTCAACTTTTTAATTTTTAACTTGCAGTAGGTCATATTATATATAATAATCAATCTCACAATTCAGATATATCTAAAATCTAAAATAAAGAATCAAATTCGTACCAATAGCGACATCGCGGAAAACCTTCTGATTTATTCGTGTACGCACCAGACAGGAAACAAAAAATATTTTGTGTCCAAAAGCACTTCAATAAACAGAATTAAAAACACAAACACTTTCTTTCGTTGAGTGGCATTGCATCGTATACCGGGTACTCACTTGTCAGTAATAATATCAAAAGCTAGAAATTTGCACTTACTGGTTTACACTCGGGGTACGACTTTTGTTCACTGTAAATTTTTGCTCAAAAGAAATTTAATGTATAATAATAGAATACAATTATATTGTACTGATTTCACAATGTTATGAAATGATCAGGAATGTTTATACTCATCGCGAGCATTTTCAACTGAACCGTTAGAAGTAATCACTTCAGCAGTTTCATGACGACTGTAAACAACTTAAATGGAAATATGAGAATCACAAGGGAAGTAAATTTGTAGTGTCATAAAATAAAACAGCGAAAAACACTTTAAATTGTTTATTTAAAAGAATCAGTACATACACACTTATAATTAACTAAAACAAATTACCTAATACGAAACAATATTATTTAATCATAAAATTATTAAAACTATCATCGGTTACATACATTTTGTGTTATAGAGAAATAAAAAGTAAAATGCTCTTTAAGAATCGATATCGTAATAATTATTCTTCAATGTAAAATAATCTAAAAGATTACCTGGTCCAATAAAAACAGTGCCACTATTTCAAAAACATTATAATAACTGAATTAATGAAAAGAGTAAATCAAAAACAACATTGCATTTCCAAATATGGTACTAAACTTTATGTAGAAAGAGTCATGCTTAGAATTTATTTAAAGCAAAATATTGGTACTTTTTTAGGTTTTATCGTGTGGAAAAATATAAAAATGCATTGAAATTAGTATTTTAAAAGACATTAGCTGAGTGGTTAACGTCGTTGGCTTCTGTTTCGATGATCACGTGTTCAAATTGATTTGTGGATTTGTGTTCAAAGGCATTAATGTCTGTAAAGTCCTCCAATAATAAAAAATAAGGCGTAGCGTGAGTGATTAGATAATTACTAATCATGTCCAATTCTTCTATCCTTATTCTTACCGAAAAAGAGAGGTTGTGTGATTGAGTAACACAAAGATCTCGTATAATAACTTTTGTTGAGATAAGCCCGATTACGTGTATATAACATGCTCCAAATTGGAAGTGGATATGGTTACAAAATAAATTTAAATTACATGATATAAAAATTATATTTGTATACGAATATATCATAACGCATAAAAGCCTGATTTTTATAAATGCATTGCCGATATTTTAAATTTCGGTTGAAAATATTCAGAGCATTGAAATTTATAGCTGAAAATATAATGCATTCATTTTTGTCACTGTAGGGAACCGAAATAAATCTTCTTGAACCAGCAAAAATATTACAATGACCATTTTTCATAATCCCCGTTTGGGGTTTAAAGACCCTTCCCGGGTGGAAAAAAATGATAATATGGCGTCCGTTCTGGTACAATTCGACGCGGGTAGTAACACTGTGCCGGAAAACATAATATTAGTGACATGTCAACTCGAGTTTTTGTCGTTCGGGTCGCTAATCAGATTTCAATAAATATCCGGGCGAGGTAATCCCTTGTGAGCCGAGTGCTAGCTCAGCTGTTTTTAAGAACGGTGCCAAGCATTATTTTATATCCTATTTAATCTCCTAATCGTTGTACGGCGCAAAAAAAGTAATTATTTTATGGACACGTGAAATGCCACATACATTAAAATATTAAGCGATATTTAGCTGCAACATTTTACGCTACATCCTTTTCAGGAATTTTGAGCTCTTTTTCCATTTTTTATCGTCATAATCTTTCGGGTCACAGCAAATGAACATCAAATCATTTTAAAACAAATGAACATCGACCGTGTCATTCAAATATGTCATCTGTTATTTTAGATTAATAAATGGGTGACATATTGACATCTTAGTATTTTTTTATTTATCAAATAATGGCCCTTTCTAAATCATATCGGATACCTGTAGTGAAGTCAGGCAGCTAGTATATTAAATAACAGTTAAAATTGAGCATGCTATCATATTTTTTTAAATTTAGTTCTAAATGCTTGACACTTATATCAATAATGTGCGGCACGAAAAGTAGTTGTAATGCCAGAATTGAATCTAAAAAACAATAAAAAATATCTAAGGAGTTTTTAACGAAATCTTCTTTCAATATAGAGAATATTGATTAATATTAACAATGCTTATTCGATGAGAGCTATGTGTAAAACAAATGGACGATCTAATTGTATTTAAGATAGCGGGTAGAGGTTATTTAGTTAATGTCTGAAAGGAAGGAAGCGACGTGATTGATGTTCGATAGCGAATCTTAGAGTTCGTAAGAATTGTACACTTAACATAAAAAGTAAATATGGGTTATGAATACGAGAGAAAAAAAAAACAGCCATGATGGATAAAAAAGACATATGTTGATCGAAAATCAATTTTGATCTGAATCCTGGATTAGATTACAGTCGTATCAAGTTTTTGCGATCGTTCGCGGCGCGTGTCACGATAGAAGGTGATAAATGCATTTTAACTTTTCATTGTTGCAGACAAACAGATTAAATGCAATCAAATTTGTGCAATTTCAGGAAGTGTTTGTCGAAAGCCCTGTCAGAAACTATTGTCAAATTAATTATCCTTTCTCTTCTGTTCTTCGAAGCGAAATTTACTCGAATAAGAGAAGTGGATATCAGCAAACAAATATAAATCAATAAGCTGCCATTAGAATGGGGTGTTACGTGGTTACGTACAGACTAGAGTTGCAGTCGGAAATGTCTAATGGGAAATTTGTATGACTAAGCAAATCGTTCGTTGCCTGTTATTTTATACGAGGGTGTTCAAACTTTCTGAACGATAACGGTCAACTTTGCAACGCGGAAGTTTCAATAATTTAGATATTTTTTACGCAAACTTCATTAATGATTCTGTAGAATTGAGACAGTTTCTATTTAGCTATTGGTCTACTAAAATAGAATCAAAAAAAATATTAAGTGAATTTACTATTACATTTTTAACAACGAAAAACATAACCTAAATTCAAATTGTAAAGAGTTTAATCAAAAATAGCGTAATAAAAATTGCAATATTGTTGGTCAAACGTATTATACTTATAATCATTGTAATTTTTATTTAAGTCACAAAGTCGAAATTTGCTTCTTTTAATTATTTGACAGTTTTCCAAACAAATTTAATTTATATACTACTTTCAGTTGTAAGACGGCACAACTGCATCGAACTACATATGTTGTGTTTCAAATGGTGACGAATATTATTTTTTTAAATCAGATATTATAGAATTAAAAAAAGAGCTGAACTTCACTAAAACAACCAACATAAGGACTATTCAAGATTTGTTTTTATAAATACTGGTCGTGAATCATACGATAGTCAGCAGATTTTCAATCAGTGGATCGTGTATTTAGGAGAAATAATCATGAAAATGTCTCATACAATAATGTTACGACATCTAAATGAATATTTTAATAGAAAAATGGTGAACTTACATGAAACGATCGGGTTCGAAGTCCGCGCAATTGGTTAGTACTGTCAATGAAATACGAAGAAAATATAATGAGGTGAAATGAAGCAAATTCATTTTTTTTTTTTTTTTAAATAAAACACAATTTGTTTGTACTACTTCCACATATTTAATGGATTAAATATGTGGAAGTAGTACAAACAAATTGTGTTTTATTTTTTAAAATATAATGTCTTTCCACCAAGAATTGACAGTTAACACCTTAAAAGTAAAAAAAAAAAAAAAAATGTTTGATGCATTTTACCAATGCGACCACACAATTCGTTGTGTCTGTTTAAATATACCTATATAATCCTGCTAATTGCGCTTGACTTAGACTGAGAGATTGTGTTCTAAAATCCCTGATGCTGGTGTCACGACGCTATGAAATCTGACATGCGAAAAATAGTTTGATTAAATGGATATATCTTTATGAACATGAAGTATCATGCTGATTTATCTGGGGCAATAAGTTGATTTATGGAGCCTTTGATCATTAACGACATTTATTTATATCATGGGGCGATTTATTACACGTTCGCCTTATGCATATAGCATACTATCATTTAAAAGTATTTCCTTCTCTTGCGTAATGTTGTCGCAGCATGTTTTATTTCAATAATGGCCGACTTTAGTTAACTAAGTTTATCATCGTGAGGTGTCAAGAAATACAAATCATTTCAGTAAATAATTTTATAATAATTATAAAAGGTAATAAACATACACAAGATATAATCCTATAAAGTCGATGTTTTATTACAATATTAATTGTCAAAATTAAACGTCATCGTACATCAGTTTGAATTTGAAATTTGGAATAACTCGTAACTCTTAGCGTAGCAATAATGATCATGTTACGATGTTTGTATTTTTATAGGTAAGTTGAATTGATGTTAAAAGGTTTTTATGAATTAATACCAATGGTGTCAGTTAATTTTATAGTACTGGGATTGTATAATGTAAATATAATAATATATTGACGTCGTTCAAGAAAAAACGTTAAGTCAGAAATACCAGTTTTAAATAAAATCAATTACAAAAAAAAAATACAGTTTAATTGTTATAAAAAATAATCACTGTACAAAAATGAGTGTATTTATCATATTTTCCACTAAGTTTTTAAACAAGCAGAATTTACTTTCAATATTTTTTTTTCAGACATAGTACGTGAAAAAGGGAACATTTTGGTATAAATCATTTAAAAACACGACTTTTTTGACTCAACATTTTTTGCCATAGCGGCGGGGACAATTTAGGGAGCAGAAATTGCCAAACTAGTAGTTGAGTTTCAGCTTGACTTTGATGAAAAAAATACCGTAAATATATAATTGATAATATCATGAAAATACTGGCTCTTATTTTCATTATAGAGAATAAAATAATGGTGTTACATTACATAATATAATAATATTGTTATAATAATAATACTACAATAATATATGAAAAGTCAAATATTATCTTAATTATAATGAAATTGATTTAATGATATCCATACATCCACGTTGATACTGAACATTTTTCCAGCGGTAATATATATTGTAACATTCTCACAAAAATAAACATCCAATGCAATTTACATTTAAAAAAAATTAAAAAAATGATATTATACAACACTTATACAACTAAAATTAACTACTAATTGGTCTAATGAAAAATGCCTTTATTTTCAGCTTAAAACTTATTCCCTATATATAAGAAAAAACATTTTTTTCCTTCGTATAAAAAATATTTTCGAAACCAAACAATAGAGGGCAATAGTTTACATTGACGTTTCATTGACTGAGTGCTTCTTATTTTCTTTTTTAATATTTATTACTCAAAATTATGTTGGAAGGAATCAGATACTGCAATTTAATAAGTCTTTGTGTTTATATATATATTTACATACACAATAGTATCGTCAGTTTAAATTTTAATGTCTATTTGGAGACGTGAAATTGGCAGCACATTACCTAGCTACCGTAATAAAAGTCATTCATAGACAATAATTAAGTATTGTATCATCATTAAAAGTGACGAATTTCATAGAGTGTTGTAAACGTCATTTGAACACAAATTTTGAAAATGGAATGACATTAATATGATTTAGGATTGATTAAACTGGCGACATTACATTATTAAGGAAAAGATCGTTTAATAGATTGTAATATCTTGTACGTAAGCACTTCATAAAATCATCAAATTTATAATTAAAGATACCATTAGACTTCTACTAAATATTGCTGTCTATATTTATTAATATAATATTATTTTAATATATTAGCTAAAACGTTCTGTCGTATTGAATTTATTTTCACTCTATATAATAAC
Source organism: Himalopsyche phryganea (assembly GCA_022494535.1). Lineage (NCBI taxonomy): Eukaryota > Metazoa > Arthropoda > Insecta > Trichoptera > Rhyacophilidae > Himalopsyche > Himalopsyche phryganea. The sequence goes on along the minus strand of JAGVSL010000116.1, from coordinate 465,911 downwards.
ATATGCAGTAGGCAAATATATTATATCTAATTCAAGTTATAGGACACAATAACCCTAGACCAGACCTTCTCAACCCTTTTCTCAGACGACACACTTGAATGTATTATATAACATAATAGTAAAGCAAGCGTGAAAAACATAATATTTAGGTTTTACTATTAAATCAACAACTAATACAGTATCAACTATATAAAAAATTTCATTGAAGTTACCAATCGTTCAGTTCATTAGTCAGACAACTCCAAAGAAATGAAATTTAAGTTAAATATACAGTTATATGTAAAATTTTGAGCTCTATATAATTGAGTCAAAAATGAAAAAACAGATAACTTTCTAATGAATTAAACAAAATCTTGATATTTCCGAGTAAGTAATGGAACTTTTATAAACATCCTTCGACAGACTATACTCGGAAAGTATCTAGTTGTAAAACACATGTTTAAAACTAGGATGAAAATCAATAATATTTGATTTGTGGTGACTATTTGAATATGTTTACCCCCACTATGTATCTCAATATAGGTTATTTGCTATTTGGAAACATATGAAGAATTAATGTACTGAACCATTATTATATTAATTGTACATGATAGAAAAATACATTTTTTCCACGGAAATGATAATTTATTTGGGTATTTCCGTGTATCACATAATTTTTTGTGACACAGCCACCAACAATTCACGATAAACCGGTGTTTCGCTGCACAGCAGTTGAGAAGGGCTGTTAGATGAGACAGTCTACGACTATGTATAATTAGAATATAGTCTAATGGTACCTTAACGTTGAAAATTACAAATAATATTCATTCACGATGATTCCAATTAGATAATAATGTATTGAATGAATAAATTGGCAGTGACATATTACTAAACAAACTATTTTAAATTCGATATAGCGTCTACTCAACTACAGAATTGGTATGATAACATAACATACCAAAGGCAGCATTATTGTTTCGTCATTTAAAATTATAAATAGCACAAGAAAAGAATCAAGTTTTTTATTAATCCTTTGAAGGAATTTAAAAATAAAACCTATTTTATATTTTATTGGTACTTTTGGCGTTTACACCGTGAAATACTACCACATTATTTACAAAGTGTGCTGATCTTCAATCCTGAACAATAAACCTTCAGTCATGTTACAAGAGGTTTTTTTAATGTAGTTAAATCAAATATGTTATGATGCGTGTCACACAAATCACAAATAGTGATTAACCATTTTTCAAAGCCAACACATCAACTGACAGCGGAAAATCAAAACTACAAAAATCTTCACTCGCGACTATCAATTATTTGAAATCTAGTAATATTTATTTTCAGTTTGAACGAAGTTTATATACGAATAAGAAATCATATATAGATTATAGAAAAATACTGTAGCTGTCTCATTCCTTCCAAAAAGAATGAAAGCTTTAGACCTTTTCGAATTTTTAGTTCCTCAGTAGCAAATTGTCGCTAGTTATTTTTGTAAGCAATTTATTTCATTTAGCAACTTATATTTAAGTTAAAATAAGTATTCAAACGTTGAAAAAACAAAAGATAACGTTTCATTATTGATATAATGTTTTTGTAAATATTTAAGTATTCAGTTAATATAGCAAATCAAGCGACATGCTGAAGAGGGCTCAGATCTTTATAGTTTTGCTAAACACGTTTGCAATAATATGTTTGTGAAAGGAGTAAAAAGTTTTTAGCTCTATTGAAATTCAAACATTCTAAATTAAAAAAAAAAAAAACGAAATTATCTCTGCGTATCAATTCGTTAGTTCTAGATTGACTTTACATTAAATATCTTTTTATACGTATGTTTCTATTGAAACAATGAAATTATTATTTTGAAAGATGAGCACACTTTTTAAAACCACATAAGCACTGATTAGCAAAAAACACAACACGTATTTCACGATTTATTGTCATCATTTTGTCGTATTATATTGTTAATATAATTAATAACAATCATTCGATCGATCGCGTTCAATCGTTCCTCACTTCACACACGAAGAAGGTCTCGAAGGAGCAAGGTGAATCGTTCCACTTGAGCCCCTTTCCGTCCCTATTCCACAGTTCCATGCAGTTTTCCTCTTCCCCATTCTCGTACCGGAAGTTGTTGGGTTCTCCGGCGTTCCAGTTGGTGAAGGTGATCGGTCTACCGGATGACATCCAGAAGAAGCTCCCCTCCTCGGCCTGGTCAGTTCCTGACGTCCAGAAATGTTCGTTTCCGTACCCTGGGGAATAATACGTAGTAATAAGTAAACAGGTGACAAATATAGTAATAAAAGATATGAAATGTATTGGAAATTCAATGGTAAATACTGTTTGAATTTTGATGATTTTTAGTATTAAACAAAGATTGACAAAAAGTAAATTGAATTGGATTTATTTGGTAGAACTTCATTACAATACGATGATGTGATGTTGCATTATTTATATACAGTATTTGATAATCCTCGATGCGAAAATGGTATTAAGTTATGGTAAAAAGTATTATGTTCCAAAGAAATAATATTATATAGTTGATAGCTATTTCAGCAATACGTCATAGCCAGAACCTACATAACTATTAACTTTATTTTACAATTCTGTAGGAACTCAATGATTTGTTATTGTTGCCTTATTACAATGCAGTTCTATCAAGTAAAAGTCAATGGGTACATTATCATATTTTGACATTTATCTTATAGGCTGAAGACAGTTGACAAAGAAATAAATTAGTAAGGATATCATATCATTTGTAACGATTTATACAAAGTTACTAAAAAAATAATGCTTCGTAAGCAAAAAAAGATTTATTTTAAATTAAATATGAAGAATATGGAATAAATACTTAACACTAATTTTCTTTAAAACTCATATAATATCATAGTATGTACTCAGAAGAAGATAAGTGAGTTTCAATTATTAAAATGCAACACATCAACACATATATGAGTTACTTTTAAGGAGTTAACTGTCAATTCTTGGTGGAAAGACATTATATTTTAAAAAATAAAACACAATTTGTTTGTACTACTTCCACATATTTATAATGATCAGGACCGGTTTCGCTCATCACGAGCATTATCAACTGATGATTATCAGTTGATAATGCTCGTGATGAGCGAAACCGGTCCTGATCATTATAAATATGTGGAAGTAGTACAAACAAATTGTGTTTTATTTTTTAAAACATATATGAGTTCTTAAGGAATTTCGTTGGAATTGTATTTCATTTGTTTAGTCTCAAGTAATTTCAAGTTTTCATCATTTGAAATAAGAACAGATGTTTGCTGCTTCAATAAAAAAACTGAAAACTAATTAACAATATGAAATATGCCCCAATGATTTGTCGGTTTCTTTAAATTTCATTCTTCAAAGATTTCTTCTTTCAAGGTTCTTAAAACATTAAAGAAAATATTGAACAGACATAATAATTGAACAATACAGTTTTACAGATATTGAATACTTTACCTGAGTCTCTCACGTACTTCTCGAGCTTGTCATTTTCTTCCTGCGAGGATATGGAAGCCAGATGCATACCATGGAAGCGACAGTACTGCGCTGCCTTGAACCAGTTTGCCTGAAAAGAAAAAAAAACGTTGATTTAATTTTAAAGAGTACAAAATAAATATTTTCATGTTTCAAAAAGTTCAATTTATGTTATACAATGAAATGTTTAAAGCCAAGAGCCACAGCTCGAAAAAAATGCTTTGCAAACAATTGGCTTGTGATCACTCGGCTACTACAGTTTTGATGTCTGCCAGTCGATGATTTGACATTTCATTCTCACAATTTATATCTATTATCAGTGTTTACCGTTCGAAAATTTTAGGCGACAGACAAACTTTTATTCTTTCTGAATTGTATGTTTGTCTCCGTGGCGCAGTTGGTAGCGTCGCTGACTACGGTTACGGATGTCTCGGGTTCAATTCCCGGTGTGGACGGTTTTCATAGATTGACCTTTCAATCGATTTATGGATTTCTGTTCGTAATCTGAGTCCTCCCTTCCACCCATCCCATCCCAACGGGGCGTAGCGAGAGTCGATTAGCTAACGACTAGTCCTGTCCCAGCCCTATCCTTCTATCCCTACTCTCTTCGAAAAAAGAGAGGTTCGGCGACAGAGTAACAAGCAGTTCTCGTAGAAAAATTCTGTTAAGAGACCATATGCTCCACATTGGGAGCGGACACGAAAGAAAAAAAAATGTATGTTTATTTTTTTAACTATGTCTGCTCTCAATGAGGAGCATATGGATTCCTAATGGAGGTATCTTACCAGAAGTTTTTCTATTAGAACTGCTTATTACTCAGTTGCTTCATATCTATTTAACAAAGCTGGTTAACAAATATTTCTCGCTACGCGCCATTTTTAGGATCGGATGGGTGGGAGGGAATTCTAGACATCACAAACAGTCATGCCTTCGAACAGAAATCCATAAATCGATTAACAAAATAATTTTTGAAACTATCCGTACCAGAATTAAGATGCTGATTTTATGTTAGTCGACTCATAGTTCGGAAATGGAATGATGTAGCGACCTGAATATTCATTCAGAATTATTGTCAAATACATTAAACGTTCAAATTTGGATTATTGAGATTTTGTACACTTCCATGTATTTTGTCACTAACGACCCGGGTTCCGCCTATCGGTATCTTCAGGCATTCGAGCACACGAATGGACTCAAACTGACCCGGGTCGTTAGTGACAAAATACATGGAAGTGTACAGCATCTCAATAATCCAAATTTGATATTGAAATTCCATCAAGCACTCTCAGTCGATGTCTTAAATTAAAAAAAACATTATACGTTGTCTAAAAAATACACCACTGAGAACTTTGTGTAACCGGTAGATACGAGTAATTCATATTTTATAAGACAATGTCTTATACGTATCAGTTTGATCAATATTAAGCCAGTGGTACCTTAATTAAGGTCGTTATCTTTCACGATCAAAGTTCCGTTTCTGAAGCTCGCCCGAAGAGTAGTTGCCGACCCATTTACTTATATACCAATAGCGGGAACCTCGGAGTGGAGGGCAAACACTACTTACTCCAATATCAATTACAAGTGATTCCATCATTAAACTTTATCAATAAGGGATTCCCTCCAACCTCAATTATTTGCGGCTGTATAATGCAGTGACATAATAGCTTTATTCCACTAATTGAGTTTACGTAGATGGAATTATTACTGACTGCCCAGTTTTTGATCGAATAGAACAATTTTGAATAACATAGACGATGTTCATTTATTTTTAATATTTAACAGTTTACGATTGAAAACATAACCTAAATTAAAAAGTTCGAATGATTTACATCGATGGCTTAGTTACATAGTGATACAAAAATAAATCGGTAGTTTTGAGATATGGCCGATCAAAGTTTTGAATCATCTAAGCTAACTCATAAAAAGTGATTAATATTTGTATTACTTTTTTAATCAAATAAGTGCTCAATAGTTTATAGTTTTAGGATTAAAGGCTGTTTCTTTATGGAGCGCCACGACTCACAAAAATATATTTCCACAATACGATATTTCGATATGTATGTATATGGAACTAAGAATTTATTTAATTTTGTTGATTTCTATATGGAAATGTCTGCCTTTTGATAGAACACATGTACATTTTACAGGCTGTACTTTTTTGGAACTATAGAAGAGCGGTGTTCGAAAATAATGGCTAGCTTAACTCAAACATCAAATTTTTGACTTATCGTCCTATAGAACTGGGCCATCGATTATCATTGTAATTTTTCTCGTAAGACACCCAAGTGATTTAATGTATTTGTATTAGAAAAATAATTATATTCTTTAGCTGTCCGATTCTTGCTCTTGAACGAATGGAATAACTGAAAACGATGTTTGTTTGTTTTTAATATTTGACAGTTTGTTTTCAATTTTTAAGAGGGTGTATGTTGGCATTTTTCTTTGCCATTATCTGTATCGAATGAAGCTTCAAAGAAGGCGTGACTATTTTATACAATATGTATTTATTGAAAAAATATCTAAACGTCACTGAGAAAAATCAAAAAAGAAGAGTGACCTAACAAGTTACATATAAATATACGACACAAATTATTTTTCTTATGATGGATGTTGTCAGCTGTCGGTTCTCAGTGTAAAGAGATTACAGGTAGTCCTCGACGATTCGCAATTACGAACAAAAATTAAAAAAAATACTAAATTTTACTATTACATTACCGCCTCAACAGAACAAGATGGATGACGCAACTTATTTTCGAAGTTTGGATTTATTTATTCCTGAAGTAAAAGAATATTGTAATCAGAAAGGAATCTTAACGCAATTCTTGCAGGCATAACCTCTTTTTAGCCACTTGCATTATAAAGCAAATTTTAATTTTCAGCGCAATTCTTGTAGCCAAACTTTATTTCAATCACTTGTTTTACAAGGCAAATAATAAAATTGTGTTAACCACGTTTTATTCTCTGTTTTATTTATTAAAAACGGCGCGCCAATTTGCGATAATATTTTGATTGTCGTTTGACAGCTACAATATAAAATTTGAAAAACGCGCTCTGATGTGTTAAAATGTATCCATACCATTTTTGATTGCAGTTGCTTTATTTCCACAAATGAAATTGACGCCGCTAAAACTGACTTAAACCGAACAATATTTAACTTGAATATTTTGTAAGGAGTTTGACTTTGACGACCAAAGTTGAGGAACGTGTATCGGTCGGAAGTCGGGGTCAACCTGTATATCTAAAAAGAACGCTATTTCAAAAATTCTAAATAATCTCAGCAAGAGATTATTTACAATTTTCGAAAAACTTTAAATCAGTTGTAAATGCACGTGACTACGTTCGGTTCCGATTATATTATCAAAATGTGAAACAAGACTTGCAAGTTGTGCTGAATCTATGTAGATAGTTATTGTAAATACTGAAAAAATACTTAGGTTTTTGTTAATATATTTTTCTTCTGCTACAATACGCCAGCCGTAGTCCGATGAGCGTTTGGCCCAACTCTGTCGCACAGTCTTAACCGCTGAATGGACTCGTTTACATATTGATACTGTAATCAATATAGGTTTGTATTGAAATGCATGAATGTCTCTGATATTTGCTTTCTACTAATACACTATGGTACCAAAAATGTTGCGTAGAATTAGAGAGAAAGCGATTATCTATTATCGATACTAATAATCCTTACCTAAGCACATCGTTCTTATTTTAAAATATTTAAAAATTACGAATATTCGATTATGATGGAAAATTGAGCTGAACTATATTATATCGTTGAATGAATGACTCGATAAGATTAAAATAAATTGTCAAATTATACTTAATTGTGATATACAGTAATTGATCTAGGTAAAAGCCAACTCATTGAAAACACGTTAAAGATCGATTTGTTTTCATTCAGCTCAATAAACTTCATTATCATTTTTGCCTTTCATAATAATACATAATCATTATTTTCATTTTTTAAACTAACATTCATTGTTTAATTAGGCTGATTCATAATATTGTAGTATTCTACGTATTAAATTTGATTTATCATATATATTCCAGGATGGCGATAAAATATGTCTAAGAAATGTACTTTTGAGTAATGTAAGAGCTTTTTAAAGCTTCAAATGATTTGTTAAAAGCACTACATTCAAATTTCCGTTGAAAGCTTTCTAATTCGACCGCATCGCCCATGCACAAAGTAAACAAGGAAATATTACTGTCGTAAAGAAAAAAAATAAGCTATCATAATTTTCAGGGGTTGGAAAAAGGAAAGCTTAAAGAATCTTCCCTAGTGTGTTTAAAATACGTGAATTTATAGCAACGATAGCTTAAAGAAAATATTTTACGAAATATTGAATGTTTTAATTTTAATATAGTATTACCAACATTAATTGGTCGCCGCCGAATTCGGAACTAGAATTGTCAGTCTAGAATAAATTTCTCCAATTGCTATTTTATGAAAAATAAATCTATATGTTTACTTTTAATAATCGTCGCTACAATATCAGTTTTGGAATTTATTGAAATATCAGTTCTGGATGAGTATGGAAACATTCCTAATGCGAAGGTGGCGCTATCACTAGCGGCCAAGTTAAATTGGTATATCTATAGTAATCTTATTTATTTTCAGAATAAAGAATTAATTGTAATAATTACAGGGTAAAAATAAATATTTTCACCTAAACGTAGAGTTATTTTGATTTTTATAGAATACTATCAAGTCCTGTTTTAACCCATCTACCCTTCTAATGTCAATTTAAAAAAAGACTTGCTGCAAGTCTTTTACGAGAACTCATTGTTGTTCAGTCTCAGATCGCGTGTTGATTGAATTGGCATTCACTTGATAGAACTCTATTGTAATAATGTAAAAATAGCAAAGTAATCAGTTACATGAAAATTATAAAATGTAATTGATAGCTATTTAGGCACTACGCCATTGTCAGAACATTAGTATTTAGATAGCTTCTTGTGAAATGGTATACTTTACTACTTTTCTCTTATGGTCATCACTTATCCACGGTTTACAGAAAGTATAAAAACGACTTATTAATACAAATTCGAATTATTGAGATGTTGTACGCTTCCATATATTTTGTCATTAACGACCCGGATTTCGCCTTTCGGTATCTTCAAGCATTCGAGCGCACGAATGGTCAGTTCGAGTCCATTCGTGCGCTCGAAAGTCTGAAGATGCCGAAAGGCGAAACCCGGGTCGTTAGTGACAAAATACGTGTAAGTGTACAAAATCTCAATAATTCAAATTTGATATTGAAAATCCATCAAGCATCCTCAGTCGATCTCTTAACTTATTAATACATGTCTAGAGACGTTAACATATTCAGAGATGACATTTGTAATATGTTTTATTTGTAAAGCTGTGTTTTTCAACATTTTTACACCTGCGGACCGGTAAAAAAATATTATAGTCGGATCGTGAATAATTTTATACACCACAGTAAAAAAACTTTGGTGGACCGTTCCTCGAACAATCGGTTAGGAAACACTGGTCTCTATTATAATAGTTATCCAATGAATGCATTAAGCATTGGCGCTATGTGAACAATAGATACAATAAACAGATGAGCTAACTACAATAATACTACACTATTCCTAAAACCTTTCTTCTTTCTTTATAACAAGAGAAAGGTTGAGCGATTGATTTACTGCCAGTTCTCGTTTGATTAATGCTGGATATCAGTGGCGTGCCGTCCATACATGCGATAGATGCTCAGCATGCCTTACAATTCGGAAATGAAAAGGCTTTATTTTCTCGTCTTTGTAAAACTATTAAATTATAATTTTAAGTAATTATCAAACAAAACTGCTTCAAAGTACCACGTTTATACACTAAATTCAGAAAGTGTGCCCGTCCTGACTGGCGTTTATCTGCGTTCTATTCAACCGTAACCGCTCGATAAACGTACGGCCTCTGACGAAGGTTTGTTCGAAATTTCGCATGCATGCGCTAAGAAGTTTGCTTTACACGCGCATGCGCAGTAATGAAACATCTGATTTGCTCTATGTTTAATTTGTCGCTACCCTCAATTTGGATTAACAGCAAAGAAAAGAAAGGGGATTTAATAGTATATTAGCGGAATATTAGAGACTGTAGAGGATTTAAAATAAAAGTGTAAAACTCGTGAGAAGAATAAAATTTAATTTCAAAAACAAGATTAATTTTGCATATTTTCCTCCCTTACAGCATGCCTTGCATCATAAGTCACCACACGCCACTGTTTTACATATGTCCTATTAAGAGTATATGTTCCAAATAAAATTGACAACATTAATATTTGTTATGCGATGGAGATTTAAACAGTTAAATGGATAAAGGAACATGAAGAAAACTTCTACTGGAATAAAGATAATATAATAACTATAAACGAAGATAATATTTTGAAGGACGATATAGTTCCATTGTAAGCGAAGCAGCCTTTGTATTGTTAATGTTCGAAATAGTACCGTTGAGGGCAACTTAGTAGAAATAACATTCAGTTTCGAGCAAATTAATTATTAAACGTGTAGGTAAATTAATTTTATTATGTATCATACTTATCTTAATTAAAACGCCAAGGATTACTATACAACCAATAAACAAACGTTATCTTTAAATATATTATCATTCAAGATAATTACTCTGGTTAATATGGAAACACCTCTTTAACACTTTGGGGCCGTTCATTTTTGACGTCACACATAGACTTTCGAGAAAATGTGATAATATGCCACCTACAATTTGTCAGCAATTATTTATTTATCGAATTAAACTTTTCGGGACTATTCCCAAAATCTACATTTACCTAAATTGATTTCAAAGTTATGTTTCTTTTTTATATCTTTCTATTCCATTCCAAACCGAACCCAAAAATAGGGTGTACACAGTTAAAGAGTGAGACCTTTCGTTTATGAAAAATAAGATTAGGCGATTGATTTTACAACTGTTCGTCATCGAATAACTGATTTTGAAGTGCTCAATTACGTATATTATATTTGTTCATATGATCCATATGTATAGGCCTCTGTGGTCTAGTGATAAAAAGTTTGCTCCAGTCCTGGTTCAAATCCCAGCAAAGTCAATATCAATTTTAGATTCTTTCGATCTAAATGTGTGATCTTCGACATGAGTGACTTATAAAAATTGACATCGAGTTTATCTAGTATGATTTTCAAAATATTTGGCGTATTGGGTGTCAGCTGTAATTCCAGATATTTTTATTAAAGAAATAGTGTTTGTAGACTATAATTTTTAAATAGAATTTTGAAAAGTAAATTTAATAAATGGTCAGTAAGTATTATAAATGATCAGTATCCATAAATCAGTTAATACACGTAGTCAGTTAATAAAAACAATGGTCAGTTTATAATTAAACGTAACCTAACCCGACCATTTGGCAATTATTTGCTGGCCAAGAATTATTATTTACTGACCAACAATTATTATTAAATGACCATTTATTACTCCTTACTGACCATTGGTGGAAATAGCTACAAATAACTAATTGCCGTTTTGGGCAGGTTTAATCTTTTACTGTAAATTGAATTTTTGTAAATTTTAATGAAATTGTTATTTTTTTCCATGTCCGCTCCCGACGTGGAATATGTGGTCTCCTAATGGAGGTATTTCAACAGAATTTTTCTATGAGAACTGCATGTGACTCAGTTGCTCAACCTCTCTTTTTTCGAATAGAGTAGGGATTAGGTAAACCCACTCGCTACGCCCCGTGAAGATCAGAGGGTGGGAGGAATTTTTAGACATCACAAACAATCAGAATACGAAGAGAAATCAATAAATCGATTGAAAAATCAATTTACGAAACTGTACGCACTGGGAATTGAACCCGAGACATCCGAAGCCGTAGCCAATGACGTTACCAACTGCGCCACGAAACCGACTATTTCTTTCTAATATTAATATAACAATAGGATTTTTCAGAGATTTTCGTAGTTAAAGTAATAACAATCACAGATTACCACTTGCTACATTTTGAAACTATTCGATGTCACAATCCTCATACTTAACTCAAAACTGCATAATTTCGACTTGTTACACTTTGGTACTGAGATATTGATATGAATGTAAACGTTTTTTAACTAAGTTGTAATTACAAAATGTGACGTAATTTAGATATTAAGATTGTATGTAGTTATTATACAAGTAAAAAGCAATAAAAAAACGGTTTATTTATCAGAAAATATTGCTTCATAAACATGAAGAGTAGTGAGACGAGAAGTGTAATCAAATATTAGTTAAAACGTACTTAAATGCTAAATCACATTTTTAGATAAAACGGCGTTAAAGTTCAGAAATTGGGAAATACGTTTTTGGTGAAAAACCGTGAACTATATTATTTTAATTTATTTATTACAGCAATGAAATAAATGTTGTGAAAATCACGACCAAAACAATGATTTACACATTCCTGTTATGATGTTACTACCTTAAGAGTAATGGCGGCCTAATTATTTGGCCTTAGACGATCAAAGGTGTCGATCGTATATTTATTATTTCTGTTGTAGATCATATTTGATAAATTGAGCGTTCCAAATTAAAAAAAAAACGAATGCTAGATTTATACATTTGATAGTCAATTATATTTATATCAAAAGCAACATTGTTTTGGTTGAGGTCTAACAGCGCCAAATTAACAGACGGGTTGAATGTTGTAATCATCGTTAACAATACATATTGCAAACTTATGTTTTACCCAGATATATAATAAATTGAAGAGAGATTAAGTTTTTGTGGATTTGCCTGTCCCCTAAAAACCTTTGAACGATTAATTTATTATCTGTGTGCCTCAATTTATTAAACGAATATTTTAAAAATAAAACACAATTACTTTTGTACTACTTCCAAATTTTTATAATGATCGGGACCGGTTAGTTATTTTTTTATTGTTGTCGGTCTAGCAAAAAATATTAAATCGAACATACGATTTTTGTGTAACGAAATCAGTTGATAGTGCTCGTGATGTGCTAAACCGATTCTGATCATTGTAAAAATGTGGAAGTAGTACATAACAGATGGCGTTTTATTTTTAGAATATAATGCTTTTCCACCAAAAATTGACAGTTAAATCATTAAAGCATGAATACTGCTCGCTACATGCTTTATTTCCCGAGTTACTAGTCAACTGTTTATAAAATGCAAATCTAAGTTCTAGCCAAAGACGGATAGTTAAAATGACTTCCTTATAGTACTGAACATAAGTATATATATATTATTTAATTATCTCCGATTCCGGTTTCAGTAGGGTATGGTATCACCATGTCAAAGTTTTCAGGTCACCGGTTTCAAATGAACCCTCTGCTAAAATTCAATTTAAATCAAATATTACCGATTCATCTACATCTAAATTTTTTTTCCTCTAAACAGTTTTATATTTTTAGAGTGGTACTGTATCGCTAGCAAGATAGTCTCATGACTGATCTATGGCTGAGTTTTAACAAACTATAGTTTCTTCTGTCCTCGTAATATTAAGAAACTTGATAAGTTAATAACTCTAATTCCATATAAAAACGCATACTATTGTTGTCGATTTGGTAAAAGGGATTATTGAGTTACCAAAGTATTTTAATTCGTTGAATTCTGTAAAACCCTCAGTAAAATACTACTCAGTCGTAATCGAGAATATGCCATTATACAGGAGAGCCATTTGTAATTTCAAATATTTTATTTCTTGTAAATACAAGAATGAACTGGATTGAAAATTCTTGCTGTATTTATAGTGTACCTCTTATTTAATTATTAACATGAGATTGTTAAAATGGTTATGTGTAAAAATAATATATATGTAATTTCTTGTGATGTTTATTGAGGCTATTATAAAATATTATGATTCATGGGAAAACATCGTGTACCTTTTTTAATGATGGCTAACAATAAAAGTGATAAATAAAAATTGACATTTCGATTGCGGATAGATTTGCAACATTATTATTTTAATGGCGGCTAGTTGGCATCAATTTTCTGTGCAAAATGCTTAGATTATTATGAAAAATAATTACCGCATTGCTGCATGAAGACATCGAGTCATTCAAACGATTGTTCATGTCAAGTATAAATATTCTAAAGCCCGTATTACGCAGTCAAAAATATTCGTCAAAGGTCTTTTGTAATATGAGTGAGTTATAATAATATATTATGTTGTCATATTCGTTTGAAAATGGAACGACTGAATGAGAGTATGAAAAATAGTTACAATTAAAGTAAATTATTTCAAATTAAGAATGGAAGAGTAAAAAATAGTCAAAAGGAAAAACTTAAACCGTTACTGAATACATGAAGAAATACAACGATTTAAATGTGATACAGAAATATAACAGTATATTATAATGATCATTATAAACATGTGGAAGTAGTACAAATGAATTGTGTTTTATTTTTTTAAATATAATGCGTTTCCACCAAGAATTGACAGTTAACACCTTAAAAGTGATTAGTAAACTTTAAGATTAAGTTAAGAATAATGCCTCACAAAATTTCAAAAGGAACACGTTTGTCAACTGAAAGACTACACTCAGTATTTGTAAGGGTGTTATGAAATTGTTTTTCCCATCCAAAGCCTATTTTTGTTTAAACCGTGCTGCTTTCAATGTGCAGTGCCTCTTGATGGAGATAACTCAGTTGCTCAACCTCTCTTTTTCGAAGAGTGTAGAGATAGAGAGATAGGACTAGGATAGGATTAGTGGCTAATCGTTCTAGCTTCACCTCGCTTGTGGGATTGGATAGGTGGGATGAGATTTAAAATATCACAAACATCCATGTCGTCAAAATATCAATTTATGAAACAGTTTATATATTGGTGACTCATTTGATAGATACTTAAGTTTTACGTGGGATACAGGCCTAAGTGTCAATTAGAATTAGCTCTTCTTTAAAACTTTTCGCGGTGAAGCGATATGCATTTTAAAATACTTATTATTCTTGATTTTATACGGCCTTATTATTGGTTGGGAAATAGTTTCATGAATAAATTTACTTAATAATCTTATTCATACTCTTTTATGTCATTATTTGCGCGATTTTACGATGCGACGGTAGAACGATTTTTCAAACCACTGACCTATACATATTTCGCATTAATTCCACATAAAGATGGTATATCAATACCTAGTTTTGAGCTCTGTAAAAGCAGTAAAAGTTAGGAAACAGTCACAACTTAAAAACATTATGGATCACACGCCCATGGTCAAATTTATGCGTCATCGTTGGTTACATATACATATTATGATAGTGTAATGGGATAACTATGAAATAGTTTTTCCATGTTCAAAAAATTATCAAAGTTTACGCGATGTCAAAGTTTTTTAGTATTTTAGTCTATGGTTGCATCTGACATTTTTATCCAATATGGCCGAAAAAACTTTGACGTATTTGTTGTAGTGAGATTTTCGTCAAATAAATATGGTATAAAGCTATTGTCGTCTATTAAGAAACGCTTTTTACTTTACGCGATATAATAATATTAACAATATAAGATTAAAAAGTCCGAATGGACGATTATAAACCAAGGGCTTTTTTACCGACCAATGAATTACCTAGAGAGCTGGAGATAATTGTATCTAATACATAACTAAATAGGTCCGCGAGTCTTCTGTTACAGAATTTTTAAACACATTTTATTTTTTAACACAGCAAGTCTTTCATCATTGCTTCTAAAATACTCATGGCAGTGATTTGAGCAAGAAAGTAGCCATGATTCGTCCGAGAGGAGGAGGGGGATCATAAAATTAAAAGCGAAAAAATATTGAGTTACAAATTTGAATTTTTCGTGTATTTCGTCAGTTTTCCGGGTTTCACCTTTCGGTATCTTCAGACATTCGAGCACACGATGGGTTATTAGTGACGAAATAAATGGAAATGTACAACATTTTAACAATTCAAATTTGATATTGAAATTTCATCAAGTACTCTCAGTCGCATATAATAAATAATTATTTACAAATTAGCGCTGCCAAAAGGGCTTCTGACTCATCTCCTTCTTTACATGATACACTCAGACTGGTATGTCCAATGTTGATAACCTTGAGAAGGTAAAAATTCTATTGCTAGATAGATAAATAGTGAGATTGTAGTATTATGAACAAATTTCAATGTGTGTTTATTTTAAATTTAACCCATTTTTTCGTGGATCGTTACAGCAAAAAAATGAAACAAAAACTAAACGTTGTATAAAACACACCTGTTAATAAAAAAATGAATGTATATAGGTATTTATTTTATTGAGTCAGTCAATGCTAGGCAGAGGATGTTGCACAACTTTCAAATCTTCACACTGTTAATTTGTACTGCATACATTTCTTGGTTCACTACGTATTACGTATTGTGTGGGATGATAAACATTTCGATAAAATGCATTTTTGTATTATTTTTCCATAAAAAAGTCGGGTCTTGGATTGAAATTCGCTTAGACACTTTTGGCTCAGAAATAAAAATCTTTTTGAAAAATGATTAAAAACTCCACTTCACAAAAATATAGTAAGCATAGAAATATATCAATGTGTCGCGTCCGTGGTGCAGTAATCAACGTCGTTGGTTTCAGTTACGGATATCACGGGTTTTAATACCAGCAAGGACAGTTTCTTACATTGATTTTTAAATCGATTTATGGATTTCTGTTCGAAGGCATGGATGTTTGTGATGTCTGAACTCTATCCCACCCATTCGATCTAAAAAAAGGGGTGTAGTGAGAGTAATTAGCTAAAAGCTATTCCTATCCTAGACCTTTCTCTCTATCCCTACTCTTCTTGGAAAAGAGAGCTTGAGCACCTGCGTGAAAAGCAGTTCTCGTAGAAAAAATCTGTTGAGATACCTTCATTAAGAGGCCATATGCTCCCCATTGGGAGAAGAGATGGCAAATATATATATATCATCGGCGTGCGGTGGACTTATCACTATCTCTATCGCACAACCTAACTTGGGTATGAGCGAGAAGGATACAAGAGCGTGCGCCGCATGCCTTTGCATCTCGCTTGCACCTTCCCTTTCATGCGATTGAGCGAAAAAGAGATAAGACCACCGCACGCACCGGATATATATATATATAATATACACGTACAATTTGTGGAGAATTATGACATGGGTAATTTATTATTCAATTTGTATATTTGTGACAGTGTTATATCATTGACAGAAATTATATCGCACGAGAAAATGAATCGGAACCTCAAATAAGGATGTTCTCAACATATTTTAATGATTCCACTATAAAAAACACATTCACTCATTTTATCACAATATGTATTTATAAAATGTCGATATGCTATAGCGCAAAAGGAAAGGTACCATCAAATACAATTATATTCATCATTAGTCAAATTTTTACATTTGTTTTCATCAAATACACAAACCGCTTTCTTATGTTTGACAGACTTATAATTATTATGTATAGAAAATTGCTCGTACTAACAAAATAAAATTGGAAACCTCCAACAATGGCGTGGGGAGTATAAAATATATAACCAGAAGCACATGCCAACAAAATCACTCGAGTATACCAGTGCTTCCCAAACTTTTTAATGCCACGACCCCCTAAATCTGAAAAAATTATCCACAGACTCAAAAACAAAACATTTGTTAGTCGTTAAAAATTTTATTTGACATTAATATTACTATTAATACATAATCATACTTTTTTCATTAAATTCCACTTCAAACAAATTATCTGATCTGATATTGATCTACTCTTCTCAAGCTGCCCACGTAATGTGATCATACTTTAAGGATTTAGCAAATGGCGTTCTTATCCAATTGTACTTTTGATCTTCTTTCTAGATTGGGAAATATTTTTCTAAAAATAGTATTGATTCGGCCATGTGATCAAGTATAATCTTTCTATTGGGGTAAAGAGTGATATTTCATTTGTTGTGAAAAACTCATTCAAATATGAAAACATCTCCGTACATCCTTGACTATTTTTTTTTGTCATAAAGAAAAAGTTTTCATAAACAAATATTTGTACTTTTTACTGGAACTTTTCGCGGACCCCCTCGATAAACCAGCGGACCCTAGTTTGGGAAGCACTGGTGTATACGACAAGTGTTTGCAATAGATTATCTACAGTCAGCGTTCGACGTCCAATTTTTTAATGTCAAAAAACATTTCTTCTGATTTTTCTTTTCTATACCAAAAAATGTTCTTTACCTGTGATTTTCTGAGCTTGGGTTTATAAGAGTGCGAGTGTTGCCATGCGTGACCTCTGCGTTGTACTTATAGCATCACATCAATCTGACGAATGTGTAATGTTACATCTTATGTATACATAACTCGTTTTAAAATGCCATTTCACCTTACACCATACCACACCTGACTTTTCAACTTTGTATATATATGCAAATATGTCATCAATAGCGTTATAATATGTATGAACGATATTGCGAATTTAATTATCATGTTTACACTTACTGGCAGTGCGATAAATCAACTTAATACGTATGTACATTCATACACCTCTACGCCGTAGGCAGCAAATTAAACGAAGCGTTTTATTTATTTGTAATTTTTCCATGTAATATTTATTACACATAATATTATACAAGCCAAGTGGTAAACGCTATTCATCTTTTTTTCTGCTTGATAGCGTGGTCAAGCGTTCTTATCGCCAAATGCGCATGCAAAACGACGACAATTAATTTCTTAAACCACGATTTATATAAATGGAAACAAGCTTATTCTCATTGAAAAAAAAAGAGAATGACATTCAATTTAATATATAAACATATATCGTAAGATTTTATAGGAAACTAAATAAATTCCCGATTATTCGGTTTACGGATTTTATGTGTCATATTTTGTAAGCAAGTTGGTCAATCCACCTCTACCTGTTATGTGTATCCAGCCGCTGCTTTGCGGCCGCCTTTTATAACGTTATAGCGACAAATTAAAGATACGAATTTACTTTTTATGCTATTGGACTGATACAGGGGTTCAAGGGACCGGTCACTCAACCATGCAATATTGTGCAAGAAAAGAAAATTTGACTTGCTCAGCCACTTATTATAAGAATAACTAAGTATCCTGTGGCGGTAGAGTTTAATCTACTCCGCGTTGAATCGGAAGAGGAATCAAGAATATTCCGATCGGCATATGATGTTGCAAATTTATCGATTGCCTCAAAGTTGGTCTTGGTTGTGGATAGATCCCAGCAAAGAGCTCCGCTCGTCCAGCATTCATCTCGGGGCAGTCCCAAGATACTTGATAAGCGTCCTGATGGTAATGTCCACAAGTGCAATTCGATCTTTCTACCAAATTGTTCAGCCCAAATAGTTTATTTTGACTATGCTTCGCCACTCTGCGGGCCATCGGTAAGGAGAAACCCGAGGCGTCCTTTACTTGGCCGCTTCGGTGAGTTGGGGCCCTTCTGCGTCCCCTTCTGCCTTCGACTTTCCCTGTGACGACGAGCCTCTCAAGATTGTTGATAGGCTTGCGAGCAATGTGGCCAAAAAAGCCGAGTAGGCGCCTTGTATAAACGGCAGAAAGTCTATCCTGGATTTGTTGCTCGTTTTGGATAAATGGATTTGTGCGTTTGGCCTTCCATTGTACACGGAGAATCCTTCTCCAGCACTACATTTCAAATGTGTCTAGCCGTTTTTTGTTTTTCGCTTTTAGAGTCCATGTTTCCACTTCGTAAAGGTATATAGAGTAGACCAGCGCGCATATTACACGCATTTTGGTGTCTCTAATTATCTATTCTATCTATTTCTTATATTATATGTAACAGCCCAGAGCACTCTATAGACGTTTTATTATTATCACATATCACATGTAGGTATGAAAATTTCTCATGACGTAAACGTTCGCGTTATATATAAAATAAATTGTTGTGCAATGTAAACAGAGTTCCGACATACTAGCTACTTTAGACATTCAGTATTTCAATTTCAAAACCGTCATCTATGACGGGCGTCTGACTAGTGTTTATATATAAGAAGTAGATCATTGACAAATAATTGCGCAAATATATCATATTGTAATAGAGCATTAAAAAAGCGCTGGTCAGTATCCAAATCATAATAATATAGCATCATATCTGTCTAAATTATTGCTTATAAGAGTTTTACAAAAATCACGATGTGAAAATTATGGCTGCCACGATTCGTTAATATATCAGATCAGGCCTCCCATTCATTATTATTTACATCCGATCTAATTCTATAACAATAAAACAAATTGCGAAAATATAAAAGATATCCGAAATAACGGGAAATGGAGCAATGCCCCGCCAAATAATACAAAGAGATACTTCATCCGCATTTACCAATAATTATTTATTGTGTATTTAAAAATCTTGCACGTAACATGACGGTGGTCAAACTTTGAAATATATCAAAACGCTTTTTTCAGCATTACTATTTAATGACAATACAGTTTTTAATAGCGGGACAAGACAGTAATTAAAAAAACTACTCGAATAATTATTTAATTTTTTGTATATAATTCCTACTGACAAAAGAAAGACGAAAGAAAATGTATCATTGGTGTTAAGTTAAGTTGTGTGACGTTAAGTGTTTTTCATTTCAAAATTCGAATTCATTTTCTTCATTTGGAAACCCTACCCTTAACCCTACTCCTACCTACATAACAATAAAATAATGACTACTTTTATTACTAGCAACGATACCCGTCATAGATGACGGTATTGAAATTGAAATACTGAATGTCTAAAGTCGATAAAACGTCGAAACTGTGTGTGCATTGTTTATGCCGCGAACACGTAGGTCATGAGAAAATTTCATACTTACATGTGATATGTGATAATACTGAAACGTCTACGGAGCGGTCTGGGCTATTTTATATATAAGATTCTAAATATAGAGTTACAATTGATAACTTTGCCATTCCACTGGTTGCGTGTTAATGCATGTTTAGACTGAATTTATCGTGAGATTTTGGTTTGTAGCGTTTATTTAAGGTTTTTTTTATTATAATTCATTTATTTTTCATTTTCAGCCGGGGTCGATCCACTGCTGGACAAAAGCCTCTCCCAGCTCCACTCTTTTCGGTTCCTAGCTTTACGCCGCCACGTACTTCCACCGAAACGAGACAAACGGTCGAGTTCTGGCCTCAATGAAGCTGATGTAATAAGCTTACTTCTATAAAATGTTGAGTTGCTACCCAATCACGAACCGACGAATCCTATCTTCGGCCTCCTCGCGCCGTCACCCGGGCAATATGGAGGATGTGCAGTCTTAGACAACGCAGTCAATCTATAGCTGATAGACAAGGGTGAAAGGTGAATCTCTGGCGCCTAAAAACGACAGACCTTTGGCTATGGGATGGAAATCTAGACAGAAAACAGCACGCCAACTCGTCTGGAGAGCGTGGTTTTCTACGTCCGAAAACCAACAATAAATCTCGGGCCTTATTCTCCGGAGGCCAACCTGACACTGGTCACGAGGGTGCTAAAAGTCCCCGGAGTAACGGTAACGGCTGCCTACTGATGACCATAGCCATGTAAAAAACCAGAACATTTTCAATTCCAATTATTAACTAATAAATGACAAAAATGAAGCTTGGCATTTTTATTTTTACTGGACGAAAGAAAGGGGTTAGAAACAAACAATAAAGTACAAATAAAAATATTAATTGCTCGTGTTTTGGAGAGGGAAATTCCATGAGGAATAAATTTTACAGTGGCGAGTCCTATTTAAATTTGGATTATTGAGATTTTGTACACTTCCATGTATTTTGTCACTAACGACCCGAGTTTCGCCTTTCGGCATCTTCAGGCATTCGAGCACACGAATGGACTCGAACTGACAGACAGTAAACAGTGTCTAACGTTTATATAGAAGATACAAATACGACAAATATTATTTACGAGGTAAGGATATTATACGTCTGAGAGCCACACTGATACCTGAGTTAAAATTTCGAGAATCACCTTAATCCTTATTTTGTAAACACCCCATTTACAGAGTGGCGAATTGCCGCTTTCCAACTTCTTATGGAATTACCAGTGATTTTACAATTATAATAGCATTGTGGGTTTCAACGGGATGCAATTCGACGAAAGGGTAAATATATACAATCATTCCACGTTTAGTGACATCTGTTAGGTGTTTCAACGTATAGGATATAATAACGGAGAATTAGGAAGGTTGCCAACATTTCTATGTGGGTAAAACCACACGTACATTAGATATAAGGGTATCAGAACATTTAGCTGCCTTTATATTAAAAAAAGAAACTTCGACATTCGCAAATCACCATACGTTTAATGCGGATGATGGGGTTAAACTGTTGCATAAAAACATGGGGGATCATAAATTATTTTATCAAGAAATTTTGGAAATCAATAGAGCCCAGTTAAATTCCTTGCCAATTCTGAATGAGCAGCTGAACCTTCCTAATTCTCCGTTATTTTATCCTATACGTTGAAACACCTAGCAGATGTCACTAAACGTGGAATGATTGTATATACTTACCCTTTCGTCGAATTGCATCCCGTCGAAACCCACAATGCTATTATAATTATAAAATCACTGGTAATTCTAAAAGAAGTTGGAAAGCGACAATTCGCCACTCTGTTAATGTGTTGTTTACAAAATAAGGATTAAAGCGATTCTCGAAATGTTAACTCAGGTATCAGTGTGGCTCTCAGACGTATAATATTTTACCTCGTAAATAATATTTGTCGTATTTGTATCTTCGATATAAACGTTAGACACAGTTTACTGTCTGTCAGTTCGAGTCCATTCGTGTGCTCGAATGCCTGAAGATGCCGAAAGGCGAAACCCGGGTCGTTAGTGACAAAATACATGGAAGTGTACAAAATCTCAATAATCCAAATTTGATATTGAAATTCCATCAAACACTCTCAGTCGATGTCTTAAATTGTCCTATTTAATTTATTAGTTACTAATAATTGATTCCGGTTATGGATGGTATTGATTTCCAGGAATTATAAACTATGAATTAAACTCAGCAAGCGTCATAACGAATAACAAAGGGTAATAACAATTATTTTATTGATTGAATTATCATTTGGTAGAACTCCATTGTAATAAAATTATATATCAAAGTATTTAATTCAATTTTTATAGTTAGTGGATAATGTTAGTGACAGCTATCAACTAATTAATAAACTTTTGTAGAACTAAAAACATTGATATTTTATCCAGTGATAATTTTATTGAATATGAATTTCCACAGAGTTATATTCAGAAAATATTTATTAATCTTTGTATGTTTTGTTAGTAACTGGAACAGTTTGTCAAACTTTATCGTGGAATCATGTATCTGTGATATTTAAGTTTTAAGGTATAAGAAAACATTGCTCAGCAAAAAAAGATATTCGTGAAATGTCAATAATTATTATTTAATGTGTTCAATAAATGATCTTTGGCACTGAACTATGTTGCAAATTCTATTTAATAATTAATTGAGTCATATTAGCTTAGATATTATTGATAACTTTTTAATTTTTCACGCTTTTTAGCAAATGACTTTTCACTTTGATTCTTCTACTTCGTGACTAACAGAGACTAAATCAAAAATGTTTGATTTATAATACAGAGAAATGATGAAAATTATAAATATTATAATAATTAGAGCTTGAGCGTTTGGTAAGCTTTCTAATAAATTCAATCACGTTTCTGATTGAAATGATTCATAAAAACACTTAAACCATATAGATATACGTAATTATTTTTGGCAAAAGAAAGAACATCTTAAGTCTTACATTATTTTTTGAGAATTAAGTTATGTACAGCGTATAGTTACTGTATCTTAACCGGTGGTCCGTGAAGATTTTCTTAAATCCGCAAAAATTTTCTTAAATTTCAATTAATAAAATATCAAAGCATACGGTGTGGCAAAATTAATTGTTTTCAATAAAAAATCAGTTATATAAATATTTATTATTTTATTCTAATGGCTCGCAAATTTCTTTTTGATTTTTTCGAGGTCCGCGGATGTAAAAAGGTTAAGAAACAGTGGTATATACAGCGTAGTGCTTTCCAAACTTAGGGCCGTAGGGCTTCTGCGAGGGTTGCAAAATGTTCCAGTAGAGCTACAAGTATTTAATTATGTAACATATACATATTTATGTATATATTCTTAATATAAGAACACACAATTTGTGATTTTATTAAAATTTTGTGTTTGAGGCGATTGTGGAATGCAGGTGTATGTATAAATATATTATTTATAATGTGAAATAAAGCTTTTGATAACTAAATTAGTTTTCGGGGTTGGAAAAGTTTGGAAAGAACTGATGTAGCGGACGGTATACGGGTGTGCAGGTTGTGTAACCTCTACAATATTCATAGAAATGATAGAATTTATAATTTTCTTAAAATCATCTATTTTAGAGACACGTAATCAAAATTATGATTTTTTTTGCTGAAAAGCCAGAAACCAAATAGTAATACCATAAATAATTTAGATAAAATTTTATCTATATATATATATATATAAATGAATGTCTGTTTGTTGGTTTGTTGGTTTGTCCGGATCTTATAGGCTCCTAAACTACTCAAGCGATCGCGACGAAACTTTCAGGAATGACTTATTGTGATCATGCCGGGAAATATATATATATAAAAATGAATGCCTGTTTGTTGGTTTGTTGGTTTGTCCGGATCTTATAGGCTCCTAAACTACTCAACCGATCGCGACTAAACTTTCAGGAAGGACTTATTGTGATCATGCCGGGAAATATTATATAAAATAAATGTTTGTTTGTCCTTTACGCGTTCCTTTACCATTCATACGATTTCGATGAAACTTCGGTGAATTGTTGTGCACACACCCGTGAAGGGTTCTGAAAAAAAAAATTGAAAATCTAAAATTGAAAAAAATAATCAAATACTTACATACAGCGACATCTAGGAAAAACCTTCTGATTTATTCGTGTACGCACCAGACGAAAAACAAAAATATTGTGTTATAACAAGTGTGATATTGAAATTCGGGTTCGGATCGGGCCAGACCTGAAGATGATGGGCTCGAACCGGGTAAGTCTATGAAATTTCGGCTTGTGCAGACCTCTAATCCAAAAGCAGTTCAATAAACAGAATTAAAACACAATCCCTTTCTTTCTTTGAGTGGCATTACAACGCATGCCTGTAGAGCTAGTCTGAAGATGTTTCTCAAGCAAAACCACTTGAATTACAAAATTATCAATTTGAATTGCTTATCAAAAATGTTCAGCGTTATATTATTCATGTTAAAACATTTGTACAACTCTGCCGCTATAAATTTACATTAATGCGATGGGTAGAAATGAATACTCAGAGTTTACTTGTGTTAAATACAGTATTTTTTTCGCCCTAGCCCCACCAGGGCGAGATAAAAATGGCTGAAAGCGACTCCTGGGAAATACGACGAGTGTTCGTTTTGTTAATGTAGAAGTCGCACCCATAAGTGCTTCATTTTGACAGACAGCCTCTTTAGTAATGGATTAATACTTCATTTAAAATAAAGCACACGCAATTTGTTGTAATTATTCCACAAATTCATCATAACGGGCTTCAACATGTGAATATTGTTTAAATGAATACAGCTATTTATAAATTACACTAAAATTAATTCAGTATATTTATTTATTACTAATGATAAAATACGTCATTAATTATATTGATTAAAATTATCTCTGTTCCTTCGTATTACTTTATCAATTTAATTACTGAACAAAATCAATCTCTTTCATATTCTAAAATTGTGGATCCTAAAAACGGGGCGTAGCAAGAGTGATAAGTTAACCACTACTCTGTTCAAAAAATAAAGGTTAGCAATTGAGTAACAAGCAGTTTTCATATAAAAACCTGTTGAGATACCTCCATTAGGAGTTCATATGCTCCACATTGGGAGCGGGTATGATAAAAAATTAAATTAAAATCATGTCTTTTCACCGAGAATTAAAAGTTAGCACCATTGGAGTACTTAGTTTATTAATTTGCTGAAAATAAACAGATCTACAAATAATACTTAACTATTACTAGCTGGGAACTGTCAATTTTGGTGGAAGTTCATTATATTTATATAATGATCAGGACCGTTTTCAACTGAAAATGCTGTTTGTGATCAACATGTAAAATTATGGACGTAGTACAAAAAAATATGTAATATTTTTAAGAGCTTTTGTTGAACAGCTATCATTAATCTATAAAGCGAACTTTTAGAGAGAAAAGGATTATTGTTAATCCATAAATTAACTGTGACGTTACAAAAATTAAACTGCATTATAGAATATTCACTAATCTTAGTGTATATATCAATAACTTATAACTCTCATCGATAGATGTCACTTTCACAGAAGTTTAATTTGAATTCGTTTACTTTGAGGTCCGTAGCCCTGTATTGGTAAATAAAAATCATGATTAATTATTTATAAAAGATATTCATTTTTCGTTAGTATTATCTGCATGTTTGACAAAATAAAATGTAGTTGTACAGAAAATCAATCACATATCCGTCAAGGACGATTGTTAATAATCAAGGATTTATATTCAAAATTAATAGGCTGTAAATGCATGACTGGGAATAATTTATTATTGCTGCAGACGATTAACGACGACGCCTTTCCTTAAAAACGTTGTAATTAATCGAATATTAAATCGTCGATAAATAATTATGTAGTAGAATCTCAACAAGTTACTTCATAAATTAATATAATATTAGAAACGATGTAAATGTCAAAATATCAACATTTTGTTGCAAGTAGATACCAAACGAAATGCTAGATGGCGCACGCAATTTATTTACTTCACAATATGGACATTATTAGAGTTATATTTTTTGGCAATTTGTTAGTTGAGTACAGTAACGTAAAAATAAAATTCCGATTAAGAATTTGAATATTTTTAGCTTGCTAAGCGTATTATACTGCCGTCTCCGAGGTGCAGTGGTCTACGTCGTTGGCTACGGTCACGGACGTCTCGGGTTCAAGTGCCGATACGGACAGTTTCATAAATTGATTTTTCAATCGATTTATGGATTTCTGATCGTAGACATGGTTGATTGTGATGTCTAAAATTCCCTCCCATCCATTATATCCTAAAAACGGGGGTACCGAGAGTGATAAGCTCACCACTAGTCCTATCGTTAGCTAACCCTATCTTTCTATCTATAATCTTTTCGAAAAAGAAAGGTTGAGCAACTGAGTAACGAGCAGTTCTCGCAGAAAATTGATAAAGAGCGGACATGATAAAAAAAAAGTATTAACGCAGTACAGTAAAACTTCCATATAACAGACTTTAATATAACGGACTTCAGGTTTAACGAATTTTCTTTTAAATCACCTGTTATTTTTCGGAATTAGGCGTGCGTCGTTCGTGAACGAACGAATCTTTGAAGTGAGCGATCGAATTTCGAATCGGAACTAACGATCGCGACTAACGAATCGGAGTTGACGCTCGCGAATGTCAGTTATTACGGCTGGTGGCCATTGGCATGCGAGAGGTGTATCGATGTGCATATATTTACATGTAATACCTATATAATTACACCCATCGTTACGATGACCTTTTGATTACACTGAATCATCTTATAATTATAATTTTCGAAAACAAAATGTCTGCATACTTAAAGCACATTATAAATATGATTAAATTACGTTTCTCTTGTCTTCATAGCACCCGCAAATTATAAAGCTTAGTTTGTTATTATATTTAAATTGAAGTTTTAAAACAAGATACATTATTCTTGTGACTTTTACAATAGATAGTTAGGTAAGTATTTTTTTTATTTGATCCGAGGCTAATAAATTATATTTTTTGTGTCCGCGGCGAATAAAGGTCACACATTCTTTGTGATCCACTTATTTAAGGCGCGATAAATAAGAGAAGCGATTTTTTTATAAAGAAAAAACCCAAACGATTGATATTTATTTAAAACAGTGCGATAATTTTGTTGTAAATTATTAGCAATTAGATTTAAGATTTAACGTCTACGTGGGAGTCAACTATTCCCATGTGTTGTTCTTATTTATGCAATTGAAGATATACTATGTCAGACTAGATTATCTGATAATATAGTCGCTGACCGTCGTGGTCCATTAATAGAGCTCTGAGTCGAGGTCAGCACGGGCCGGGCTCGGGCGGGTAAAGAAAATTAAGATTCGGGCTAGAACCGGGCCCGGGCCGGGTATGAATTTAATTTTCAGAAAAATATTTCGAACTATTTTCGGGTCATGAGTCAGCCATAATGCAATAATATTCATAACTTTGATAATTTAATGCACATGTGTCATGAACATCGTTGGAAATGTGGAAACAATAACATAATTATATTGTTTGAAAAGTATAAATGAATTTCTATATTGAAAAAATCGAAATTTTTTCAGACTGAGAAAAATAAATGAGGGCTTCGGGCCGGGCCGGGTCTGAAGATGTCGGGCTCGGACCGGGTAGTTTTACAAAATTCCATTCCGTGCATACTCTGAGCTCTGGGTTCTGCAATTCGGTATTTGAATTTACGTCTGAAAATTCGCACGTATGGAATAATTTTCTTTACATATTGATATAGGAAATAATAAACAAAATTCCTAAGATTGATTAGATGAAAGATATCATTGATAATGTAATTTGAACAGTTAATAGCTTCACGTTCAGTTAAGTAATTGTTATTTAATGAAAACTTTATTATAGAACTCTTTAATCACTTTTAAATTATGTCTGGTTAAACAGGCAATTTATAAAATCAAAAACTAAATCGAAAATATAATGGGAACTAATTATGATAGATCTACACAATTAATATCTATTCTTTACATAACATTACATTGATGACGTATGAATGTGTTCATAAATTTAATATTTTTGAATTTGCTTCCTTCCATTTTCAAATAATTAATCAAAAATTTGACAATTTTTGTTTTGTGTCACATCTATTTTAAAGCAACAAAATAAAATGTAAGATCAAATTAAAATTGATGATTTTGTTATTCCATGGGCTGTGTCAATAATTGTAACAGTGTACTGTGTCACAATTAGTAACAGAACCAGTAGAATAACAATGTTATCGATTTCAATTTTACATTAAAAATGTCTTTTCACAAAACCGTCGAAACCATCGACATTGTGAATGTTAGATTTATTTAGAAAACTTTGTCCATGTGAAATATGGCAATATTCGAAGTAATGTCGAAAACAGTATTTAAGCTCCTCCCAGTGGCATCACCATTGGCAGGTTAGTTATATATTTAGGGAAAAGATTAAAAAAATGATCAGGCACGTATATTCAATATTGATATTGAAAGCTTGAATATGTCAAAAGGCAAAACCCTGATTGATAGCGACCAAATCGATAGATATAAACAGCTTTTCAGCACAAAACTGAAATTCAATTAATTAGTACTTACGGAAATATATTAGGTCTGACCTAGGCAAATTACGGCCCACGAGCCACTTGCGGCCCGGTGCGTTTTTTGTGCGTCCCATCCGCTTCATTAAATTGTTGTGTATTAGAGAATCAAATATTTTTTAAATATTGTAATTCTTCTTTATTGATATTAAGTAATTTATATAAAAAAATATTATTTTAATTGCAGCCCACCGTTTATTTGGAATTCCTAATGTGAGCTTTCAGCCAATGTATCCAGGCCTGTATTAGATAAAGCAATGCACGAAGAAAGGATATTACAAAATAATTTGAATGGACGTCAAGAAACTGTCTAATATGGTCCGCTGAAAAGGATTTGACCTCTTTAAACTTATTCTGTGAAAAACGTACCAATCTGTTTATATAGTATACTAATAAAAAATCTGATTTTGGATTGAAGTAAAACGCGAAGGTGTTATTATTAGTCACATCGTATGATTAAATTATTTATGGTAAACGAGTGACAGTTCATAGACAATAAGCGTGGGATTAAAATATCTGGTTTTATTGTTCGATAGAGAAATAAATTCAAATTTGACAGCTGAATCTCGTTCGAATTAGTGTCATTTTTCTTTTGTCACCGTGGAAAAATGTGGTTGATTTGAATAAACATAGATACTTATTTGGAAGTGTCGTTGGAACCATTATATATCATATTAAATTTTAACTTATTACTTTTAAAATTATACTCGGATTTCAGTCATTTCGATAATCTATTATTGATGAAATTTATTATTTGAAAACACTGCAATTCACTCGCGATACTAAATACTCCCAAGAACGATTTCATTGGCAAGAAAACTTAATGTATGTTAATGGGTAGGGCACGTATTCAATAATAAAAATCAATCAACTAGTTAATAACAAAATATACAGATAATTGCTTCCATGACAGTTTGTGTATAACCAAGAAACAAAAAATACGGTAAATTATGCCACTGTTTTATTGAGAATTGTCCTATCGGTACTCTGAATTCAATAATCGCTGCACTGTAATTCAAGATGTAATTGAATTGGGTCGTAATAATAATATACAATTGCTACATATTTTAAAGATGGCATCGTTGTCGTAATATTAGTTTATTTGATTCGAATGTATGATAAATTGGTTTTTCCATTCAAACTAAAATATTTTATTTGTCTAGAGAAACTCGCACGCCGCAGAGATGTAACAAATTATATTTAATTCATTTTTAATTATTATAATGTATATTAAATAAATATTATATTATTTAAAAAAGCAGAACCGGTTAGTCTTTATGTTTCAATATTGCTGATGAATATTCTATATTTAATTATTTCGAAATTGAATGCAATTTATTCTGTCAATATTGTACAACAACCTTCGCAGTAGCATATTTAGCAGAATCTTGGCTCAGATCGTTAATAGAACTGGGGTCAAATTTTGGCAGGTACATATATTGTTGAATATTGATGTCTAAACTCTTTTTTAATTAGTTGTAACTCGTAGCAAGATGTAGCTCTGTAGTACAACTTCTTTTAATAGTAAAGGAAATGTTGAAGTTTCTGTAAAATCGGTACAAAATATAATGGGATAGCATATCAAAATATTTAGATCTACAAAATTTTCTGGAACTAAATACTTTGATATTTTATCCTATTTTAATGGAGTTCTACCAAGTAAATATCAATTCAATCAATATTATATATTAACGTTGGACACAATTTTTTTTGTACTACTTCCACATTTTTATATATAAATTAGGACCGGTTTCAGCATTGAATCGTGTTTTTTTTTTGAAAAATTCGTGTAATGTAGTGCTTCCGAATCTTTTTTATTCCACGGGCACAAAATTTGCAAAAAATAAGCTACGGCCACCTAAAACGAACATTTTATTAATGTAGTTATCAAAAGTTTTATTTGAGATAGTATATAATATACCTTTTACATACACCTGCATTTTATAATCGCCTCAATGGCAAAATTTTAATAAAACCACAAATGATGTGTGCTTATATAAAGAATATCTACATACGTAAATACAAAAAATGCTTAATTAAATACTAGTAGTTCTAGTGCAACATTTTGCGACACCCTGCAGAAGCCCTACGGCTCCCAGGGTTCCGCGGCCCATCGTTTGGGAAGCACTGGTGTAATCGATAAAAATCTCTCTAGAATTTTGAAAGCGTCTTAGTTGAGTAAGATATTCCTCACTTATTGTCGATTATTTACTTAAAATCCTCACTCGCTGAGGAAAACAGGCCCGTAATAATAATTGTATTTAATTATCATTAAATAATAAATATATAAATTTTTCTGACGATGGTGCGATTCCGAAATAGCTATCAACTGTATTACACCATAATTCTTGTCGTAATAAATACGTTGCTATTTTGTTATCTCATTTTAATACAGCTCTACAAAATAAATGCTGATGAAATTAATAATTTAATTCCACCAAGGCTGACAGATCGAACACTAGCCGAACGAAACCAGCTCAGTTTTTTAAGGTAAAAATTGACAAATATGTATAATGCAAGATCTTCTATTACGTATTAGAAAAAAGGACCTAAATATTAGATAAGATCATTATTTTTAATTTATTAGTTTGAATGTGCTTCTCAAATGAACAAAACAAAAGCCTGTATTAGAGGATAAACAAAATATTTGCTTTACAAGAATAAATAATTTATCGTTTAAACCGAACACTTTCTGATTGTTATTTTTTTATCCATGCCTGCTCCCAATGTGGAGCATATGATTTCCTATTAGAGGTATAAATACGGGAGCTTTCTTTTCTGTGAGAATATCTTGTTACTCAGTTGCTCAACATATCTTTCTCGCAGAGAGTAGGGATAGGATAGGACTAACGGTTAGTAAATCACTATAGCTAGGACAAGTTTTAAGGATCGGGTGGGTGGAAATTAGTTTTAGACATCACAAACTTCCATGCCTTCAAACGGAAATCGATTGGAAAATCAATTTATGAAACTGTCCAAACTGATATTCGATACAGTGAGATTCGTAACCTAAGCTAACGAGGTTGACCACTGCACCACGGACCCACACGATTAATAATAAGGTAAATATATCAAAGTATTATATTTAGTTCAACAAGATTATATGAATTGGTTTGAAGCTAAATATTGATTGACGATGTCAATAGTTCTCATAAAATGGCGTTTATTATACGAATTTAAAATTAAACGAGTGAAAAACTGACGTGACGTTAGGTTTTACGTGTGCCGATAATTACTATTGGAATCCTTGTTTATTAATTATTCAAATTCCTTCATCAGAAAGAGATCAATTTCAGCATATGAGCCGAACTACGTCTTCGCCGCGGGCATGGTAAATTTTTTCAAACTCCTTAACGACCACATCAAAATGGAGAATCGCGATCAATCACACGTAAAGAAATTTCGAAACGTTCGCTCGAACTAATCAATGCCTCGAACCGGTTTTCGAGCACCATATTATGGAAGATGAAATTATCAATATTATTAGTCGATTATAGGTATACGCAATATCTGCAACATTCCTGGCTACTTCACGTATACTGGCGACGGGTACGAAAAAACCATTCAACCGTAATTTCTGATACAATTAATACTCTAAAAACGATTGAAAACTGTTAGGTCACTTTTTCATTTTCATCACTTGCCAGGGACTACAACGACAATACCGGTTTTATTCGGTCATTATGTCAACGGTATCCGATACTATTTTAAAAACATGTCAGAATCATTTACAAGGTTAAAATCATATAACGAACTATACAATTCATGATAAAAATTGAATATTTTTTATTGAACGTCTGAAGTCGGTATCCGGAAGGGGTTGGTATGGTTGTTTTCGGTACAATGCTTTCAGTTGACAGAATACGTAATTAGTTAGCTAGAATAAATGGGGGATATTGATAAAAATATAGAAAATTAGTTCTCAACCAACAATAAATAACAAAATAAAAAAATGCTTGGGAAGTTTTGAAAACAGACATAATAAAATAGACAATTTAATTCAATATTATATCAATATTAGAATCTTGCATTAATTTGCCAAAATCGTTTCCTGAATATGGTAAAAAATCTCTTGTTAAGATTAAATTATAAATGTTTAACAAGAAAGATCTTCATTATGTATTCAAAATTTGTGCAAAAAAGCTATAATAATATATAAAATGAAAAATACTAATTATATAATAGGTAATTTCGCTCTTAGTCAGACAATAATGACGCTATAACTACTTACTGCAAATTAAATGATATACTTTGTATAAAAAAAAAATGGTTTATACATTTTCTATCGATTATTACTAAATGATAAATATAAAAAAAAAACAGAATGTGAAGTATAATTGTAAGCAAAGCTCGAAATGGAATTTTTCACGAACCGGAACGTTCGATATCTTAATTAAAATAACGACATGGTTTTTCATCGATATTTCCCATAATTTTTTGCGGCAATAATTTTAAGTATTTTTTATTGATTGTAACCTAAGAGAGGGATTCATGATAACGAGAAGGACAATATTTTGTAGTACAGTTGTAAGCAGAGTTCGAAATGAAATTTTTCACAAAACATTCGATTATTTAAGCAAAATACGACATGATTTTTCATCACTATTCCCCATATTTTTTGCGGCAATAGTTTCAGTAGGAAAAAAAAGAAGTTTCTTTGTAAATTCGTTTTTTTTCATTGCGCTGAGCGGTGCTTTCACGCGGTCCGAGGGTTGGGCATGTCTCCTCATTGACCGTGCGGTAATCGTTTGCCTTGCCACTAGCCTCTTGCTGTTTAATCTCTACTGTATTTCTTTAATTTGTGAATAGTGTAATTTGTAATAATTTTTACAGCTGTAAAATCATCAACTGTAACTAACTAACTGTAATAGAGATAAATTGTACTGAGCTGGCGTGTTTGACTGTCTGAATCACCCTGAAACTCCGAAGAATCGTCATCATCATCAGCCCCCTTGCTACGTTTCTGGTTTGTAATTATATATACATACATTCTAATTGTTTTCTATTTTTGTGAATTTGTAACCCTGTTCAATTCCAAAAAAAATTTTTTTTAATTTAATATATGCACGAAACCAACGCAATAATTGATGGCATGCTATATTCACGCACCAGTAAACAATTGGTATTTTTAGCGAGTGTAATTATGAAATAGCTATCTATTTCTCTGCGTATAGTTTCGTTCTATTGTATTTGAAAAAGTATTTAAACTACTAGAAAACTTACTTTAAAAAAGGTCTACCATACCTTGCATTGTTTAAAAATGATAACGGCATAGTTTTGAAGAAAACAATGTGGCGAAACCTTCATTGGATTTATCAAAAGAATTGAAGAGTACCCGTGAAGAACATGTAATGTCACAGTCTTTTATCCTGATAATGTAGTCTTGTAGATCGAACTAATTACTTAACTATGATACAGTATACACCCAATAACACGGTAGATAAGAGGTGAGCTATCTGGAAACGGGGACTACCACACTCATAGAAAACCAGAGGGTACGCATGCGGCATAGGAGTATTTTGATGTGTAATCAAGAAGCAGTATTTTCTACTGTATTTTCATTTCGGCATAGTGAAAGCGTTATTAGATGTTGAAAAATATCATGCAGTCTAAAACAAGGAATGTTCATTTCTTTAATCAACAATATCTTATTGATAGAATTAAAATTTCCTTGGTAAAGTATTACCAACATTACTGGGCCGTTACCGAATGTGAAAATATAAATGTCGGCTTACAGTAAATTTCTCCAATTGTCTTTTTTATGCAAACTTAATATCTTGTCTACCTTTAACAACCCTCGTTAAAATAACAGTTTTGGAATTTATTGAAATTTCAGTTCTGGTTGAGTATGGCAACATTCTTAACGTGACGGTGGCACCCTCACTAGCGGCCATGTTAAATTGGTACATCTGTAGAACTCCATTAAAATAGGATAAAATTTCAAAGTATTTAGTTCGATAAAATTGTATTAGTTAGTTGATAGCTATTTAGACGCCATCGTTAGAAGTATACTTAAACTTTTTTTTTTCCTACCGTTACTTTCCTACTGAAACTATTATGTGGAGTCCTAGTTTCCTAGCCAAAGTTAGTACTAGGGTGGGTACAGACTAAGTCTTTATATCCCGCATGTAAGCTAGCTAAGTACTGCTATCTAAGAAGATTCTGTCAGCTGAGGGCTTTTGTGTGGGGAAAAAACTTATGAGAATGATTGTCTTTCAATCATTTAAAAAAGTTCATTTCTTACCAAGAATTGATCGTAATGTCGGCGTAAGCTTGAAGAGCTTACTATTCATATTTTAGACATGCACAGTCCCTAACTGAAATGTGCGAGCCTGGCTCGTTACTTTAAGATTTATCTCTTCTTATTTTAGCTTAGCTATATATATACTGTTTAGAAGAGGTATACAATATCATGTCATCTCACTTATTCCAACATCATAACTTTTATTTAAAACATAGTTTTGTCGGTAGCCGAAATAGCTATCAAACTAACTGATAAAATTTTGTAGAACTAAATACTTCGATATTTTATTATATAACAATTTCGTAGTTTAACATTTGTCTGACATAACATGTTCTTCCCTTGTGCTCTTCAACAGTTTTAGTCAAGTGAAATGACTTGTAACTTATGACTCAATGATACTGAAGGACTAATGGCAAATATTTGATCTACTTTGATTGCGAGACAGTTTTTTTGCGTACACCCGTATGCTTGTGTATATATTATAAATAACAGTATTATTAATCATTTTCATTGTATCATTATAACTTGTAAGCGATTAATTGTATATTTCAGTAGATTAAGACCCCAGTTTCTAGAGAAACCTGTTGGTAGAAGACTATAATATTATGCTAGCGGCTATAGAAGAAACAACTGTCAAGAAAACAAGGTAGTTTTATTTCAAAAGAATTCACCCCTTACCGTATAACGGCGTAGCAGATAAAGATTTTGTAAAATTAAGTGTCTATTCTTTGTGATAAGAAAAGTGAATCTGCATTTTTTTATAATTTACTTAATTAGCTTGTATTCAATAATTGAAATTATGATATGATTAAAACATCAAAATCAGCGACGGAACTTCAAATTTAGTCGGTCTTCCTTATAATAAGAAAACAAACTTACTTCGTGCACAGCTTTATTGTAAATTGTACATATAAATAATGAAGAAGACCGTAATCAAAGTAACCTACCATTAAATGAGACAAACCGCCAAATACGAGTTACAGATACGTCACAGGCCGAAATCAAAAATATTTTTTTTCGAAAATAAAAAGTATTGCGCCGTCTCTCAAGGCAACGCGATTGCAACGTCTACCACATAACTTCACATCTATCTACATTAAAACTTCTTTTATATTACCTATCATAAGTTCCACCCCTGATTAAGATACCGATTGTTCACTTTTAAGGTGTTAACTGTTCATTCTGGGTGGAAAGACATTATATTTAAAAAAAATAAAACACAATTTATTTGCACTACTTCCACATATTTATAATGACCAGGACCGGACAAAAATACAAACATAACAGGCTTATTTATATAAAATTGAGTGTAAAAATGAAAGTATATAAAACTGATGGTTCATGAACTAAGACAAGAAAATACTGATTAGCAAACAAATTATACATAAATCAAATAAAAGAGTCTAAAATTAAAATGTTATGGATTTTTTTTAAAATACCGATTGTTAGTAAAAATTACATTATAGTAAAAAAGAATCCAGTTTACTATACACATAAAACCCTTCGCTGTTGACAGTAAAGGTTTGGGTGAGAGTAGATGTACAGTAGAAGATTGAACCTGCCCAAGGCAACTAGTTATTTGGTCAGTAACTAATTCGATAAATGGGCAGTAAGAAATGATAAATGGACGGTTAATAATAATGTGTAGTCAGTAAATAATTGCCGAAATGGTCATAAATTACGTTTATTTAAAAAACTGACCATTGATTTTATTAACTGATCACGGGTACACTGCCCAATGGCTACTAATCATTTAGTATATAATAACCCAGACCAGTCTGTAGGCGTTTTATTATTATCATACATCACATTTAGGTATGTTATGCAATACACACAACAATACATTTATTTATTACTAGCTAGTTTAGACATTCAGTATTTCAATTTCAAAACTGTCACCTATTACGGGCGTCCCACTAGCTGTCAAATAAACAGTATCTGCGGAAACGAGTCACGTACAATTTCACCACCAAAAGTCAATGTAAACTTTTGTATGTTGCAAAATGTGCTCGAAAATAAATATTAACAACTGTGAGAAAGTAGGGAACGCTTTGAAAACGGGAAAATAAGTTTTCAACTGTTTTATTTGTAGACACAATTAATTAATTGAAAATTCTTTAATTACTAGTCAGATGGAAAAGTTGAAGTGACAAAAAATAATCAAGGCTTTTTAGAGATTATGTTACAGTCTACTAAAAAAATATATAAATGACATTCTGATTTCTGCAACGACTTCAAACTGTAAAATTGCGATTACTCCATAACGTTTTTTTGTTAGTCACCAACTTTGGTCAGTTGATCGATCATATTTACCTAAATAAACATTTCATGGCTAAAGAGTATTTAAATTATACGATAAACTACCTACAAAGTATTATAATATATTAGTTTTATTAGAGCCAAAGTAAGTTATGCGCTCTAAATACCTGTAATAACAATTTAAATATGAAACCAGTTCAATGAATGAAAATAATAATAATTTTAAAGGACGAATGATTAAATTAATGTTACGACATGATAATAAATGATAGTTAGGCAAACTGCGTAAAGTGCACTTGATCCAATTGCCGATAATCCGCGATATTGAATATTCATTTTGAGGTTACGGCAATATAAACCACAACTGGATTTCATGTTTACACTTGACTGACGAAACGGTATCAGGGCGGTGGAAATATTGTTCGATTGTTACTTTAACAAAACATAGGAAAGACTGAGTCAACGACAATACTTTACCTATATCTTTACCTACAGGTAACCTATACGTAAATATAATATGTCGGGCGTCAGTGGCGCAGTTGGTAGCGTCGCTGGCTACGGGCACGGGATGTCTCGGGTTCAATTCCCGGTGCGGACGGTTTTCATAGATTGACTTTTCAATCGATTTACGGATTCTTAGTCTGAGTCTTCCCTCCCACCCATCCTCTTACAACGGGGCGTGACGAGAGCGATTAGCTAACCACTAGTCCTGTCCTAGCCCTATCCTTCTATCCCTACTCTCTTCGAAAAATGAGAGGTTGAGCAACTGAGTGACAAGCAGTTCTCGGAGAAAAATTCTGTTAAGATACCTCCATTAGGAGACCATATGCTCCACATTGGGAGCGGACATGGAAAAAAAATACAGCTAAAAATATTAGAATACTCCGTCACTTTTAAGGTGTTAACTGACAATTCTTGGTGGAAAGGCATTATATTTAAAAAATATAACACAATTTGTTTGTACTGATTCTTCATGTTTATAATATATATAAATATATTACT
Source organism: Himalopsyche phryganea (assembly GCA_022494535.1). Lineage (NCBI taxonomy): Eukaryota > Metazoa > Arthropoda > Insecta > Trichoptera > Rhyacophilidae > Himalopsyche > Himalopsyche phryganea. Next base: position 427,638 of record JAGVSL010000116.1, on the reverse strand, counting down.
CCTTAACCTCTGGAGGTTAAAGAGTACCTCTAAGGAGGCACCTGTAGTGATACATGACGCTGCAAATTTACGAAACATTACGCTTGTAATTTTCGTTAGCATTATTGACGAGGCATAATTAATTGGCAAATAATATTTTATTTGACCGGTATACGACACGGATTCTGCGTACGCCGCTATACAGGTGAACGCTCTGGAAAGACAAGTCACGATGACGAAAGTAGGACACATACAGTCAAAGGCAGTATATATGGACAAAGAAGGAAGGACCGAATTCATTCTGTATCGTCCTCCGAATGGGAATTCTGTCACCACTATCATCATCACCATCCGCACTACTGTTTAATTGCGTCAAGCATTCAATATTGGAAATATATTCCTAAAGATCTGATGATTTTGGTGCTCGTAGTCATATATTAAATGCTTTTGTGAGTTTATACCATTCGGTTACGGTGGGAACGGGTTTCAATCCCTAAACGGACAATTTGTTTCAAAGTAGTTAAAAGGCCTACATTAAAATTCTTCTGTGCTTAACGAATTAAATAAAAAAAAATAAGCAATTTTCGTAAAACTTACTTATTTTGAGATAAGGTTTTCATAAATTGATCTTTCAATCGATTTATGGATTTCTGTTTGTGATGTCTAAAAACTCCCTCCCACCCATCAGATCCTCACGGGGCGTAGGGAGAGCGATTAGCTAACCACTAGTCCCTATTCTTCTATCCCCTACTCTCTTCGAAAAAAGAGAGGTTGAGCAATTAAGTAACAAACAGTTCTCATAGTAAAATTCTGTAGAGATACCTTCATTAAGAGACCATATGTCCCACGTTTCGAGCGGACATAGGGAAAAAATGGTTTGGAAAAGGGTAACATTTGACCGACAAACAATACGTATGAAATATTTCAAATATTTAAATTTTATCAAAATAGGTATTACTAGGTATTACTTAAAAAAAGGATTATTTTTAGCTTGATCGGGTCTTCATACATTCAAGTTACAGAAAAAGCCCTCTCAGATTCAACGCATCTTGGACGAACAGCAATAAATTGTTATACCGGAATAGCGATATTTTTCATTTTCAAAAAACAGCCAAAATCTTGGTACATATTGCAATTCCTAGATTTGACACAACATAATAGTATATACGTGCTATAAGTCATTTACGTGTAATGAAAATATGCCACATGCTGTAATAATATAACATCATAATATATTTAAAACTAAAATAACTGGTTTCGAGTAAATACGTAAACAGAATACTATTTTAGCAATATTGTGACACTATTTTGTTTTATAGCTCTTGATTGCGTCCATTCAAATCTGGTTCGATGGCGCTGCGGCGGCGTGGGCATATTGTGAAGCTAACCTACGAGCGTTTGGCGAGCGTTGCGAAAATAAATAAATATTATTTAACCATTTTCTACGCAGAGAATTTATATTTGATTCCATGGCATTCGCGGCCGTATTAAATTATATTATACATATTACCGATTATTCAAATTGGCCGTGGCTTTGTAACGACTCAAAGGAATTTTGCTGCATATATTTAAATACAGCCGTGTGAAACAACTGGCAACACATCTTTGGTTTTTCCGATGCTTATGGTTTTATTTTGATACACAACAGAAGCAGTGCTTGAAGAGCCATTTAAATGTTGTACATAGTATTTTTGTATTCATTAATTTTTAACCGTGTCCGCTGCATGAGTATTTTAAAGGAAGTTGTTTTTGTTGGATTCGTGCTGCAATGGTCAACGTCGTTGGCTACAGTTACGGATGTCTCAGGTTCAAGTCCCGGCACGGACAGTTTCATCAATTGATTTATGATTTTCTGTCCATAGGCATGGATGTTTGTGATGTTTAAAATTCCCTCCCACTTATCTGAGCGAGAGCGATTAGCTAATCGCTAGTCCTGTCCTAGCTTTATCGTTCTAACACTACTCTTTTCGAAAAAGAGAGGTTGAGTGACCAAGTTGTTCTCGTATAAAAAAATCTGTTAAGATACGTCCATTAGGAGGGAAAATAATTCACATCGCGAGAGGACATGGTAAAAAACAACATATGTAAAAAAAGAAAATAAATATTTAAAAAAAATACAGGACATGAAATGTGAATGTGAATATTATATTAAAAGTATTTTTTTTTAGTCGGGCCATGGCAACTAGAAAAAATGGTTTATTCGGTAAAATTAACATAATTACTATAATATTTATGATATATTATATTAAAGATATGGCATATTTATATATACAACGTTGAACAATGTGATAACGTTGGTATTTGCATACAACGAACACAAGGTGGTTTTCCATGAAAGTATAATATCTTTCAAATTCGACAACAGGTTGTGTTAAATATCATTTTTGTCTGATGAAAAAGCTGTCTTAAGCAACAAAAAATAATGTATAGTAAACGAAATGAAACGAAGTCAAACTAAAACATATCTCATTAAAATAATTTCCATGTCTGTGAAACGTCACTTTTTTTATTTTGAATAAAGAATACTAATGCGTCATAAGTTCAAAAAACTTCGTAATAATTGTCGTTTGAACCACATTGTATATCTTATTATACTGACAGAACGTATTAAGCCTGTTTTTGATGATTTTCTGTTTTAAATGTCAAAATGTATGCAATTTAACGTTCTAAGTATTGGTAAAACCAAAGCCCCTATAATTACAAGCCATGCTGTACGGCCCGTCAGCCTGTATTTTTAGAGACGAGTGGTCCGTTACATTAACTGCGGAGTCATGAAATCGATATTTTGGACTTATTACGTTGAATTCTAGCATATTTTAATAATGTGAAATAGTGGGTAATTAAATGTAGTATCTTTGATGTTAATAGAAATAAAGATAATTTGGATGGATTCGGCGGAAACTTTGGTGTTTTAATATTAAATTAAGGTTGATAACTTAGTTATTCCACTGGCTGTGTTACTAAATGTAACGGGTTTCGTTTCTTTAAGAAGCATCTTAATTAAAAATGAAGAGTAGAGTGGGTTTGTTTTCTTCTAATTGAAATTGGGAGGGGGTAAAACCCAAACAATGATAGTACTAATTATGAAATTAACTACTAGTGTTTTTGGAGGTGATATAGTTAGTCTGAAGATGCTTCTTAAAGAAGCGAAACGCGTAACATCTAGTTAAACCGACAGTGGAATAACTAAGTTATCAATTTTAATTTAAAATTAGCAATAAAGTTGTTTACTTACTTTGAAAGAGTATAATTATAATGTCTAGTCGTAATCAATGATTGTTATTAATGGATAATTCAAAGTGTGTATTTTGCGATAAATTACGATTTTCAATAAATCTACCCTGCCACATATCGCATTTCGTGCCATTCACTACATATATTATGACGACTGTACGATATAATTTATTGGGACGATTTAATTATTACTTAACATGCATATACGTTGATTTTCGATGAATCGTAAATTGGATTATGATTATAGTAAAGAATCACTGAATAAACTCACAAGAAATCTTTTCAAATATATGTTATATTCGACGAAAAACGGAGTTGAGAGACAATTTTCGTACAACCGGCATACAATTTGTTCGTAGAGACTGAGACTCCTAGGATTACTCGTAAATTGCAAATTTTCTTATAGCATTGCTTGTAACTTAAGGTTGCTTTGGTAGATCGCATGAAGTCATAAGATATAATGGCTTTGAAAAAAACAGCATTTAGTCATGTTATTACTTTTTTATTCTGGAAAAAACATGATATAACTATAACTCATCGATATCAAATCTTATGATTTATATGCCAAAAAGAATATTCTTTATAACCTAAAAAACGTATTTTTAAAAAACAAACAATTTTGCTTGGGCTTAAATGCGATCATCTCACAACTTGTTTTTATGACTTAATGCCTGCTGTCAGTACACCCTCAATATTATGTTTGCATATAGAGTTTGTGTATTGAAAATTATCGTTTTCACAGTGACAGAAATATTTTATTGACAAGGTATAGTGCAGGGGTGGCACGTACGAAAATTAAGCTGGCACGTGAACGATTGAAAACCCCTCTGTTCACTCGTAGGGTGGTGACTAGTCCAGATGTTAATTTCTTAGACGCAGGTATAAGATTTGTCCTATTTTATTTTATATATAATCGTCGTAAACTGTTTATTTGTATTAGTTCGAGTTCACTCGTGTGCTCGAATACCTGAAGAACCCGGATCGTTAGTGACAAAATACATGAAAATTTATAATGTTTCAACAATTCAAATCTGATAATGAAATTCCATCAAGCACTCCTAGTCGATGTCTTAAATTACTTAAATTATTATAATACAGTTCGACAATAAAGCTAAAACTCTCATTCAATGAAAATCATCATTCTTTCTTTGCGTGTGTTATTCAATAATGGCCAAATACCAATATGTCACTTCTAGTGGTTGCTTCACATTATTTAGGTGATTTGCATAAGAAAAATGTCGCCCACGAGTTTGTTTTTCATATTCATTTAGAATAATTTTAATAAAACCTCATCGTGTCAGAAGAACACATGCCTAAACTAGTTATTTCTAGTATTAAAGAATTATTTTATGAATAAACAATTTATAAAAATAACATTTGATTTGCTGTACTGGAATAAGAAAAAGTTTACTGATTATCCTTGGTGGAACAATATCACAAGATATTAGAGGTCTGCACGGGTTCGGGATTGGCCAGTGGGCCTCTACCCAGCCGGGCCCGGGTACGAAATTAATTCTTCGGAAAAATATTTCGGACTATGTTCGGGTCATGATAACAAAATTCTGTTCATAACAAAAAGGTTATAACTAAAATAATTTATAACGTTTTAAATATCATTGGAAACAGTAAAATCTTTTGTTTGAAACGTATGGCGACGTCATTTGATATTTCGGGAACACGAAGCTGAAAGGCCAAAAAGCTGTGTGACTTAATTGATATGTAGTCTGAAACAATGATATGTTTATTTAAGAAGCACCGATCTCTTTGAGCCAGTTCATCCGCGTTCTTCTGAATTAAAATCATTTAAATATTTATTTCAAAGAATCCATTGCGTGACATACAAACAGTAGTGTAAGTTTGAAATTTCGTTTTGATTTGAAGAAACACTGGTCTAGCCGATACTGAAAAAAGGGCGTAGAGAGAGAGAGTAACTATTTGACTGCTAATCTTTATATAACTCCATTCTTAACCTCTCCAAAGAGAGACGTTACTGAGGATGAGTTATGTTTAGATGTTTCATCATTTCCTTCACATTTATAGTAGGTATGGCTACAAAAAATAACTTAATATTTTGGTTTATTGTCTATTCTTAGTTGGCATAATATTATATATAAGCGAAGAAAATTCCGTTCGATATAGCTCTGATGATACCGTGATCCTGTTGAAACTATAAAAGATATTTAAAATTGTTTGCATAAGTACATAAGTTTTTATTATAATCCATATAAAACAATCAGAGCTATTGACGAAAGGTAATTGATAATTTTTAAATGAATTCTGTCCCGACACTTTCAGTTTAAGGTAAAATTCTATGTGAAAAAATTTCAATTAAGAACATTCATTTGTTTTATTGTTTTACATATCCATTATTAGATATTCGTTTGCCGAGTAGATATACTGTTGTCAATTAATTTTGAATCTTAGTGATTTTAGTTTAACTCTATAAAGAAATATTCTTTTGTGAATTTTAGAGCACATATCGACACTCCCTACGTATTATCACGTGAATGTCAAATATGTGATTATATTATATCGTCGCTGCTCTGGAAGAAAACACTAAATTGAAAAAATGACATATTGAGTTAGTTATACCAAAATGTTCCTTATTTCAAATTCTACCGTATGGAATAACAGACTTATTTTTATACATTATACTTTTACTTAAAAACAGATTTGTACAAACAAACAAAATGAAAAACATTTGAAACAATTCAAATTCTAGTCTAGTCAAAACTAGTATTTTTCAGTTAGCGTCTTCTTCCAGAACAAAGACGATATGTCTTATGCATCTTCGTTGTTTACGTACTCAGTTATATGGATAGACATCATACAACAGGGAAAAATAGATTAAAAATAAAAGCACTGTCCCGATTTTGAAGAATATAAATAGAATTTTTACTTTGCAATTGCGTTATGAATCTTTGAAGTTCTCTCCAGTAAAATGTAATGTTTTCAGATACAGGATTATACGTAGGGAGTGTCGATATTATAAGAGTAATAAGTTAAAGATTGACATCGTTCCATGGCAATCAATTATGTGAAAGAAATATAATGTTATAAAACTTACTTTGAAGAAGATTCCTAGGTAATATCTCTTTTCCCCAAGTTTGAGAAGTGGCATCGTCCATCTGTTGATTCCAAGGGTGCTCTCATCTTCACAGTGAGGACAGTCTGAAATTAAAATAAAATCTTTTAGCCACTTCTTCATATAACTAACATAATTATTGCAATTGATATTTCTAGTAAACGAAACAAAGGAGTAACTATTTATTAATCAAGAGTTTAAAAAAGTTGACAGGTGATTCAAGCAAACTTTTGGGTTAATTTTGATGGATAGGTAACGTATAGTAAACTAAATAAGTTCAAAAAAATTATTGTTGAATTTGAGAACACTTTATTCAAAGATTTTAATAAAATTGAGTATTTGTAACGATCTCCAAAATTCGATATTGTCATCATTAAATTATGCGTTCCATTCAAGGACTGTCAAAAGACAAAACAGTTAGTTCCACATACATAATTTGAGAATTCCCCGGATCGAAGAGAGGCGAGCGGCTGGTTATCCGGAGTCCTGGAAGGGCTGATCTCAGACAAACACCATTTCAGATCCGGTTAAAAAACTTATTTATTATCCATTAAAGATGCAGTGGTTTAACATTACACAAATATATAAATCTTAACACATAAAATAGATTCTACATTTACATTTACTTAGCAACTGAATTTACTTTAAGTTTTAATACAAATGACACAACGAATTTAAATTAAATCCAACGCAAATCAAAACACAAAAACAAACAAACAGTTCACATCGTCACATCACTTTCGTCGCGACGAGACCTCGTTCGTCCGACTCGGCAGCTCGTCATCCACTGTCTACCAAAATTCAAAAAAAACTCCGTGCAAAGTTGGAACTACCCTTTTCCGTAAAAATGGACTCGTCCAGCGGCCGAAGCCCGGGGGCTTCTTAAACGCCTGACAACAAGAAACAGCGTATTCTGCGAATTATTGCTCTTTGCCGCAGGCCGATTTCAGTTCGGGACACTAATGACACTTATACTTAAGAAAAACCAGGGTGTGTCAAACCCCCATACTTCTAGTGTCCATGAACTGAGTTCGGACAGCGTAGCAATAATCACACAAAAACAAGATACAATATACAATAAAGAACACAAAAAATCAAGTCTTAAAAACACACGCGTGGCAGCGCGTCGGTCGTCACACACGAGGCCACAACACAGGTCATGTCGCGATCGGCATCACAACGGGCGGTGGTGCAAATTTTCCTACGCCAACAGGCGTCCTGTTCCTATCCCAGGAAGGCATCCGCAGCGTCCTCGCTCGGCGGGGCAGGTGTCGGCAGCATCTCCTCTTCACAGGCAGACGGCCTCATCTTCTCCCGAGAAGGCATCCGCAGCGTCCTCGCTCGGCGGGGCAGGTGTGTCGGCAGCATCTCCTCTTCACAGGCAGACGGCCTCATCTTCTCCCCGAGAAGGCATCCGCAGCGTCCTCGCTCGGCGGGGCAGGTGTGTCGGCAGCATCTCCTCTTCACAGGCAGACGGCTTCATCTTCTCCCGAGAAGGCATCCGCAGCGTCCTCGCTCGGCGGGGCAGGTGTGTCGGCAGCATCTCCTCTTCACAGGCAGACGGCCTCATCTTCTCCCGAGAAGGCATCCGCAGCATCCTCGCTCGGCAGGGCAGGTGTGTTAGCGTCTTCTCGTCTTTACAGGCAGCATGGCAGGCAAAACGGCCTCCCGGGTCGCAAATCTACCAGCCACAGTAGGCCTCACTCGTTGAAGACAAAACAGGCACAGCAGGCCTCACAGGTTGCAAATATAACAGGCACAGCGGGCATCACGGATTGCAAACAAACAGCCACAGTAGGCGTCACTCGTTGACAACAAAACAAACACAGCAGGCCTCACAGGTTGCAACTCTAACAGGCACAGCGGGCCTCGCGGATTGCAAACAAACAGCCACGGTAGGCCTCACTGGTTGAAAAACACAACAGGCCCAGCAGGCCTCCTAGGTCAGCGCGAACGACGTCAAGAGCGGCCAGTCGAGAAGTAGGGCTTCGTGAAAAGTAACAGAGGCCAGGCACCTTTCACCGACGACTCCCGCCAGTTTCGCCTTTGAAGCTGGGGTTTCATAGTAAGACGCCGGGAAGCTGACTGGTTGTCTGGTCCCGATCTTGAAGTCCACCTTCAGGGCAGGGTCCGGATTCTTAGTGTGCGTTCGGCGATTTGAAATTCTTGAAGTTACGTTAAAATTCGGTTGGGCGCCATGAACCACAGTTCAAAGCCACTGCATCTTCAGAGCATGAGTCCTCAGGGGGTGAATCCTGAGGTGTCACAAACCATCAATGGCCACTAAGTTGGGCGACAAAATGAGAATTCCCCGGATCGAAGAGAGGCGAGCGGCTGGTTATCCGGAGTCCTGGAAGGGCTGATCTCAGACAAACACCATTTCAGATCCGGTTAAAAACTTATTTATTATCCATTAAAGATGCAGTGGTTTAACATTACACAAATATATAAATCTTAACACATAAAATAGATTCTACATTTACATTTACTTAGCAACTGAATTTACTTTAAGTTTTAATACAAATGACACAACGAATTTAAATTAAATCCAACGCAAATCAAAACACAAAAACAAACAAACAGTTCACATCGTCACATCACTTTCGTCGCGACGAGACCTCGTTCGTCCGACTCGGCAGCTCGTCATCCACTGTCTACCAAAATTCAAAAAAAACTCCGTGCAAAGTTGGAACTACCCTTTTCCGTAAAAATGGACTCGTCCAGCGGCCGAAGCCCGGGGGCTTCTTAAACGCCTGACAACAAGAAACAGCGTATTCTGCGAATTATTGCTCTTTGCCGCAGGCCGATTTCAGTTCGGGACACTAATGACACTTATACTTAAGAAAAACCAGGGTGTGTCAAATTATTATCCACTAGTTTAGACATAAAAAGCCATTAAGATTTCGTGTAGACTACAATACGTACTTTTAAATGTTTAACTCTTTGAATACCACGCAACGATATATCGTTGTTTTTTTATATTGGCAAGTAGCAACCATAAAGTTAACGTGGGAAAACTACTTGTTAAAGAGTATTACCGAATTCTTTGTTGTTAGTTGTTCATGTGCATGTTAAGATTGTTTTTATTTTAGACAAAAAAACAGGAGTTAAGTGAAAAAATACGATTCCAAAAAACTCATTTATCAAATATGTAGATGAGAATTTTTTTTTTAAATTTGCACGAAACTAAACTATTACGTATGGAACTACGCCAAAGATTGACTACAGACATTTTTTTTATTAGCATAGACATTTTTATTCATGCCTACACTCCATGAAGTTGCAAAAAAAGTTTCTTAATCTAAAATTCAACTCGTCAAACGCATGCTCGATAAATGTTTATTTAAATTAAAATACATATTTTAAGATCTTAGACGATGGCCGGTTATTTGAAATATGATACTTGAGACACCTTTTCCGTGTCGCTTAGACATACATAATAACATATTGAAGGACAAATATTTTGAAATATTGAAACATCATATATATTCCTCAAATTTTATTAAAAAAAAAACAACCAGGACTGGTTTTGCTCAGCTGGTGAGTGCTTTTAAGTGACACAGAAAATTATATTCAATACGGGTATTAATATATACTGGTGATTAAATAAATATGACGATAAATAATTTCTTGAAAATATGTAATAGACTACTGTTCAAGGAAGTCACTGGTTGCCTATTCACTATATACAGCAAACATTAGTGCAAGAGTTATTATAAGAAACTCTTAGCAAACTAGTTATTACAAATAACACGAATTAAATAAAGATATTTACAATTTAGTTATCATTCATCGATGGACATAAACTTAAGATTTTTCCTAGACACTAAAGTGGTGTCGAACGAGCAGCTATATAGGTATTTAGCCCTAGATGTTTCGTCACGGACAGTTTCATAAATGGTTTTTTCAATCGGTTTACGGATTTCTGTTCGTAGGCATGAATGTTTGTGATGCAATTTATATAATTTTATAAAATTCACAGAACTTTCTTTGTTTAATATATGTGTCACTAAGAATAGTAATAATGGAGTTACTCCAAAATTACGAAAAATGATTTTATACCTCAAACACGTTCAAAAGATGTTATTCTATTAGTTTAATAATGGTGCACCTCCATATATACTATATTTTTTTTAAAAAACTGTTTTTTGATTTTATATTCCCATATTTATACCTGAAATATCAGAATAAGAGTGAATTGTCCGGACAGATTTCTTTACTACACTAACGTTTAAGTTCTTCAGTTGATTGACAAAAAGTTATTAATGGTTGTTATTTGATCCTAAGAACATTTTACAAAACCTTGATTTTCTCAAAACGTCAAAACTGGAGTTACACCATTACTATTCTAAGTGGCGTCCTTGGCGCAGTTGGTGGCTTCGCTGGCTACGGTTACGGATGTCTCGGGTTCAATTCCCGGTGCAGACGGTTTTCATAGATTGACTTTTCAATCGATTTATGGATTTCTGTACGTAGTCTGAGCCCTCCCTCCCACCCATTCCATCCTCACGGGGCGTAGCGAGAGCGATTAGCTAACCACTAGTCCTGTCCTAGCCCCATCCTTTTATCCCTACTATCTTCAAAAAAAAAGAGAGGTTGAGCAACTGAGTAACAAACAGTTCTCGTAGAAAATTTCTGTTAAGATAACTCCATTAGGAGACCATATGCTCCACATTGGGAGCGGATATGGAAAAAAATTCTAAGTGACAAATATAGTATGAGTTATGTACTGTGTAAAAAAGCGTAAGATTACAATAATTATCAAAATAGAACGTTTTTCAAGATCATAATTATGATTTATATATACGTATTAGTTTACCGGTCCCTTGGCCAAGTAGATCCATGAAATTTAATCTTTTATATATATAAGCCCAGATCACTCTGTAGACGCTTTTTGTTATTATCACATGTCACAAATAGGTATGAAATTTTCTCACGACGTAAGCGTACGCGTATATATAAAATAAATTGTTATACAATGCACACACAGTTCTGACGTACTACCTACTTTAGACATTCAGTATTTCAATTTCAATGCCGTCATTTAGAACGGGTATGGTTAATAGTATTTAAAGAATGTTTCAATTTTGATTGCTTTGATTTCTATAAAAAAAGCAATCATTCCCTTACATATGCTAGAAGAGAGATACACATTTAACAACTTCTGATTTATATGGTTTTATTTTTTATTGGGTTCACCAAAAATCCTACTTTAAAATGTCAGCTTATATGTGGGCACTGGGCAATAACCATATTCAAAATCTAAAAAAATCAACGGCGATTGCCGTTGATGCATGACTTTTTTTCATTTTGAAACATCGTTTTATTGATTGATGATTAAATTTAATATATTGGGAAACAACTGCGAAGGTTCGTTTCTCACGCATATAAATTTCTATGAATGAATATTCTTAGCAGGTCATTCTGTTCGTGTAGAATGAGCTAGAATAATGTATATATGACTTTTTAAACAAGTCTTCGTATATAATGCATCGTCGTGACAATGGCAGCCCACTAGTAATGATACCTGTAATCAGTAATTTTAATTCAGCTCACTGATCAAAAATATGTTAGAAAAAAAAGAAAAATACTGATTCATGTCCACCAATATACATATAGAATAGTTCATCCAATCTCAGACCCCTGGATTTCGGAATTCAGAATTTCTCAATCCCGGGATTGGTCATTAGGTAATTTCACCTGTTAAATTGTACATTAAAATTTGTGTTTATTATTGCTTCAATCGGAATATATTTAAGGCTTAATACTTTTTTTGGGAATTCGAATGGTGTTTTTTTTATTGATTTTTAATCATTTCCAAAGAGAAAAAAAAACAATATTTATTTTATTCATTGCATTACTACGGTAGGTTTTACGAGATGGTATCCAACCGAAAACCATCCTATAAAAATAGTACAGTTGACCTAGACATGGCAGCTAGAATGAAATGTGAAAATTTCACGTCGCTATTGTATTACGTTTGGAAACAGTTCTTGTGACAGACATACATTATAAAAAATACGCACGTGAAAAAACCGAGATACACGTTGTACGTAATCAGAAAGACTTAATTTAATATATGAATTATTTTTTAGCATTTACAGTAAATCCTAAAATCCCGGGATTGGTAGCCCTAATATCAAACAATAATAGAATTTATCATTAACAATTATACATTATACTACACTTTACCTCCACCTAGGGTTAATAAATACAACGGTCAGCATTAGATAATATGAGTGAGAAGAGATGATCTTATCATGATATCCTCGACTTAGGATACAAATCCAAAAATCAATTGAAGTATGAAATTATCTGGTTACGACAATGTCAATCAATCATACTAAAATAATTATTTTTAATGCGTTTAAAGGTAAGAATTGTATTTGATTTGAAGTAGAGCCTCCTGATAGTGTTATGTGATCATTTTTTTTACAAATTGTGTACATAAATTATATTTAAAACATTGTAAATGATACCTTGCAATGTTTCCTTTGAAAAAATCACAAAACATCCCTAATCTGATGACAGATTTATGTATCCGATTTTCGTAATCCCACGCGTTAGCTGAGCAATTGCCAAGCAATGTAAATATCTGTCGGATTTTTACACGTGATCACAATGTAAAAACATTTCATTTTGGTTTTTAAATGTAAAATAAGTCAAGAAAAACAAACACAGACACCTGCTGGTTGATTCGCGAACTGGCTCACTGTCAAGGAGATGTCAATGATAAGGAATTTGGGAGTCAGCACGGTTTGACATTTCAAGTTCGTACGCTTTTTTTATGCACTCACAAACAGGTACGAATTGGAATTTAACATTACGTTTTTGACCTCATTAATATATTGCTTATAATTATCAGTATTATAACATTACAGGGTTTGAAATGGAAAAAAAAATCACGAACCGGAACGCTCATGTATTTTTTTTTAAATATCGACTTCTTATCGATGTTTTCACAGTAATGACCATAGTTTTTCAGGAGTAATTATTGAATTATTTTTGATAATAATTTACGAACCGGGGGGAATATTTTGATTTTTAGTGAGGGGGCCGCTCGTTACTCTCTCTCCGGTGCGCTCCGGTCGGATATGAACGCTACCTAAAATTAGCAAAAGAGGGGATTTAATGAAAAAAGCTGTGATATTTATAAAAATAAAATATTTATTCATAAAAGTACTTTCATAAACCAAACCACCATTAATAAATTGACAATCAGAAGAAAAATTATCACATTTTTTTATAAGGAATGAATAAATGAATTGCTCGATATCAGATAATATATATGATTCAGTGAAATAAAATATTCAAGAATAAAAATTCCATGCTTTATGTATGTAAAATAAAGTAAGTAAAAAATATTTTGTAAAAACCTTTTATTAAATGTTAGTCTGCATACACCCGTAGTGCAAGGAATGGGGAGGGGCACTGTTATTGAAAATTTTAGTTTTTATTTTCATTATTAAATATTAAAGAGTAAATGCATAGTATCTGCTGATGATCAGTCAATGATCATGATTTTTAAATGTTTTATAACTTATGTACCCAATGTTCCAAAATAGTAGCCCTAAAAATTGCACCCGCCTCCCTTCAATTTTAGTTATGTGTAAGCGGTCTTCGTCGTTAGCTTTGGTTACGGATGTCACGGACTCAAATCCCAGTACGGACAGTTTTATAAATTGATTTTTCATTCGATTTATAGATTTCTGTACGTAGATAGGTTGAACAACTGATTATTTTAAAAAAAATATTGGGATATTTTGACCAATCATATAAAATTAAATATGTAGGTTTTAAAAACGAAAAAAAGAATTCTTGATATTAACTTGTGGGGAAACAATCAATACCGATGGTAATACAGGCGACATGTTAATAAAAGATTAGATGCATAGACATGGACAGAACGCGCAATACCGTCAGAGAAGCCGGATTACCTCACACACGGACTGACAACAATGAATTCTCACTGGCCGTCAACAGCGGTAGGTCGATGGTAGATCTAACCTTAAATTAAATCTCTGTAATAACACAGTTACATAATAAACGATTCATAAAAAACTAAGAATTGAAAGGTTAGCATTTACTTTTGAAATCACTCTTTTTTTATATTTATAGATATATGACATATGTAATTGACGGTGTTTTGGCCAACTGATGTAACCTTCAAAAAATACCAAAATGAGTTAATGATTGGATCTCATTTTAAAGGCGACAGTGCAGATCTCGGCCAAATAATGTAAATTAGAAAAATAAATTGACAACTTTTTGGAAGGGAAACATCATTTTACATTGGTTTTATGTTTAAAAATTCGTACCCGGCCACTTGATGTAAGACACTATTATATCGATACTCCCTACCTATAATACCGTAGTGCATTTCAAAGATTCATAACGCAACTCACCATATAATAATGTTTTCTATAAAAACAGTTTTACTTTTTCCTGAACAATTAAAATTTTGAGGATTACATCAATTGGCCAAAACACCGTCGATATAAATTGATTGCTTCTTCACAATATCACTCGTTGAACCCTCAAGGGGAATGAATTAAAAAGTCGTTGTGTTCATAAGTAAATAACAATATTAATTAATAATGAAAGTCCTACGTAATTAATCAGTTTGTTTTATTTTCGACATTGCATTTGCATATTTTATTAATATCAGATAACGTTTCATCAACCCAGACAATGAATTATTAATCACTTGTTGGCGTGTTAAAGTACTATAACATAAAAAATTGTGTGTCGAACATTTTATATTAATTATAATTGTTTTTTATCACTTTGTTATCCAAATTTTAAAGCAATCTGCCTTTGCATATATTGGAATTTTAAAATATAATATAAGAATGCATTTTTTATCAAACATAAAACAAACACATAAATAATAATCGTATGACAATCAAACCGAAACTGTAGCCGAGTCGTTTCCGGTTGCATTGTTCACGGGTATCAATCCCTGTGTGGAAAGTTTCATAAATTGATTTACAGATTTGAGTTTGAGGGCAAAGAGGTATGCGATATCTTAATTAACCTCCCACCTAATTCATAAACTCAACGTAGCGAGACCGATTACCTTTCCGTTAGTCCTGTAAAATAGCACTATCATTCTCATTACTTTCTCTGATAAAAAAAGGTTGAACGATTGACTAACAAGCCGTTTTTCTTCTTCTTTGTTGGCGCTACAGTCTGGTGTAAGTCTTAGCCGTCTCAATTATTCTTCTACGTTCCGCTCGGTCATCCGCCTTCCTACGACAATCGCCCACCTTCAGCACTCGTAGTTTATGTGACACCACATCTATCCAGTGAAGACGTGGTATTCCAACACTCTGTCTTCTCTCAAGAGTAGGAAATGTGAAATGTTTAGTGGGTTTCCAGTCATATATGCGTAATGCATATCAGGCCAGGCGTTGTGTTTTATAACAAACCCTTGTCGTAGAAAAAATTCTGTTAATACAAGTTATATTAGTGGTCTACAGACTTGGTCATAAAATACGTATATTTAAAATTGTAATATAACTATTTTGCTCCATCCTGTCAAAACGCAATTGTTCAATAAATCTGGATTGTCTATAAGAATGACGAAAGAATACAATCAATATTTCAAAATGTTTAAAAAATCATTGTTTAAATTTGGATTATTGAAATTTTGTACACTTCCATGTATTTTGTCACTAACGACCCGGGTTTCGCCTTTCGGCATCTTCAGGCATTCGAGCGCACGAATGGACTCGAACTGACAGACAGTAAACAGTGTCTAACGTTTATATAGAAGATACAAATACGACAAATATTATTTACGAGGTAAGATATTATACGTCTGAGAGCCACACTGATACCTGAGTTAAAATTTCGAGAATAGCCTTAATCCTTATTTTGTAAACACCACATTTACACAGTGGCGAATTGTCGCTTTCCAACTTCTTATGGAATTACCAGTGATTTTACAATTATAATAGCATTGTGGGTTTCGACGGGATGCAATTCGACGAAAGGGTAAATATATACAATCATTCCACGTTTAGTGACATCTGTTAGGTGTTTCAACGTATAGGATATACAATGCTATTATAATTGTAAAATCACTGGTAATTCCATAAGAAGTTGGAAAGCGACAATTCGTCACTCTGTAAATGTGGTGTTTACAAAATAAGGATTAAGGCTATTCTCGAAATTTTAACTCAGGTATCAGTGTGGCTCTCAGACGTATAATATCTTACCTCGTAAATAATATTTGTCGTATTTGTATCTTCTATATAAACGTTAGACACTGTTTACTGTCTGTCAGTTCGAGTCCATTCGTGTGCTCGAATGCCTGAAGATGCCGAAAGGCGAAACCCGGGTCGTTAGTGACAAAATACATGGAAGTGTACAAAATCTCAATAATCCAAATTTGATATTGAAATTCCATCAAGCACCCTCAGTCGATGTCTTAAATTAAATCATTGTATAATTATTGTATGTGATGGATATAAAAAGATTGAACACCGATGAGTATCATGCTATGTATTGCACACTTTAATAATAGGAATACAAGAAGATTACAATTTAAGAAGGACAATTTATATTATTGCATTTACGCTGAATCTTCAGAAATGATATGGAACCAACCTACTTTAAATATAGTTTTATCAATAATTTAAGAATATACTGTCAGACAGACGTAAGACTTCTCTGTAGAGATATTATAAGCAACATGGGCGGAGGCGGTGGCTTAGCAGAACGAACACTGATGCAGGAGAAAGTGGTCTTAATCTCAAGTCAAAACACATTACGCTCATTATACATAACAAAGCATCGAAATTGTGGGGAGCTTGGTAGACAGTTCAATTTTGATTAGTTTAACATGATTAAATATGATATATCAAAATGAACCGACGGCTTCTTCAAGACAATTCATTTTCACTGGTTTTGCTTTGTATCATACAGGAATATTTAAATACTGATATAACCGTACCCGTCATGGACGACGGTATTTAAATTGAAATAGTGAATGTCTAAAGTAGCAAGTACGTCGAAACTGTGCGTACATTGCATGACATTTTATTATATACATACACCGTGAACACTTCATACAGAAAAGAAGAAGAGAAAATTTCATACTTACATGTGATAGTAATAAAACGTCTACAGAGCGGTCTGGGCTGTTATGTTTAAATATTAGCATATCGGTAACAAATTCGCTTGTAGTTGCTTTTTTGCAAAGTATTTTTTATCAACGACGTTATTAGATTGTTTGAATTGGCATTTACTTGGTAGACCTCATTATAGGATGTTTATATATGTTGACTTGAGCAATACATAATTAAAATATACAATAAATTTACATAATTTAAGACATTAACTGAGGGTGCTTGATGGAATTTCAATGTCAAATTTGAGTTATTGAGATTTTGTTCACTTACATATATTTTGTCACTAACGACCCGGGTTTGGTACTCAGGTATCAGTGTGGATCCTAGACTTGTAATATTTTATCTCGTAAATAATATTTGTCGTATTTGTATCTTCTATATAAACGTTAGACCCTTTTTACTGTGTGTCAATTCAAGTTCATTCGTGCGCTCGAATGCCTGAAGATGCCGAAAGGCGAAACCATGGTCGTTAGTGGCAAAATATATAGAAGTGTACAAAATCTCAATAACTCAAATTTAATAAATTTACAGATTGAATTGGCATTCACTTGGTGCAACTTTATTAAATTTGGATAAAATATCAAAGTATTTAGTTCTACGAAATTGTTTTAGTCAGTTGATAGCTATTTCGGCTTAACGCCATCGTCAGAATTGTCTATCTATCTGTTAATTGTCTTATAAAATTTTGTAGAACTAAATACTTTGATATTTTACCCTATGATACATTTACAATTTATTGATTGAATAAAAATAGCAAAGTATTCAGTTCAACAAAATTAAATGAGTTAGTAGGTAGGTATTACTGCTTCGCGTCATTGTTAGAACTATGATTTATGTCGCTATTTCTATCTTATAATAAATTTACATCTACTTTTTATTGCTTCAATTATTAGTCTTGACATATTCTTCTTTAACTGGCTAATAATAATTACATATTTCACTATGATTATGTATCGAACTGACGTTTTCATATAGCAATCAAATCGATTCGTCGGTAAAGAAGGGATCAATTAAAATCGAATAAGATATGTAACAGAATTAGAAAAATTCACCTCCTATTCGCAATTCGAATTCGTCGGTAAAGAAGAGAGTGATAAAAATCGAATCTGTTATACCGACCGTGAACGCTCTGAATGGACAGCGGCCACATTAAAACGTAATATGTAATCAGTATTACAATAGTAATAAAAAAAAACGAATCAGGTCAATGTCGGCTGGTCAATAACCAAAAACCTTACGTGAAAAAAAAACACCCATTTACATGAATATATATAAATCAAGTCATTAATTAAGGCATAAGCAAACATTCCGCTGAAATCGAGTTTGGTATTTCGGTTATTGATGATTTATTATGGCGTTCTATGACACGCCAGCTTGGCAATGGCCTCTTAAGAGCATGCTAATGTCATAAATAAAAAAGCGTTTTGTCATTTTTGTACATTTCAGAACACAACAATCAAAATGTTAAATGTTATAATAAAACGTTGTTTTTTATTTTAGTTGTGGGAAATTGTAGCACAACAATGAATCAATTTAGAGTATAATAATATCATAGAGTTATGTCGTTTATATATAGTATATATGTATATTTTGACCATACCATCTCCCAATGTAAAGAAAATAGACTTCTAACGGAGCTTATCTTAACTTTATCATTTTCATGCTAAAAATATCCCTTCGGATATCATGTGCAGTCACATTCCGTTACCGTGTGTGTTTTGTCATATAAACGCATTTATAAAGCGAAATGACAATTTCATAGAGTGAAATACGTTTTATGTAATATCGGCTAATATTATAATAGATTCAAGGAATTGACAGATCCGAATTACGTTTTAACTTAAGAAAGAGCTAAATTGTGTAATATATACATTGGTAAATGTATTTTTAACTAAGAGAATCATACTTGAATGAATATTTTACGGGGATAATTTGCTCAACAATCATCCTTCTCTTGTTCCATGTTTTCATGTAGTTCATGGCTATGGTTACACACGACCTAAATTAAAACTTTTACTTAATACGTTTTTGGAGGGAAGATAATGCAATCAGTAAAGTGTGTTGACTTTTTATAATCAGGGATGCTGCATAAAAGAGTAGTAACAAGACACGCTAAAAATGAATCAACTTTTATCTTGTTACCCCTAAAGTCAAAAGTGACATTAAAAATATGTTAACTATAATATTATTTATCGAAAAATATTTTGATTTAACCATAAGGTATCCGATTTTAATGAATACAATTGAGGGTATATATCCTTCACTACTGCACTTGTTATAAGTAAGTATGACAAAGTTGACAAAAGTATTTGCCATTAGAGATGAAACGTTTGGGTTAAAAATGGTTTTTTAAATGTATTTTTCTGGTGTATTATTCTTTAATTTAGAATCTATTTTGCTTGATAGTCGTTTGATTAATAAAAATATTCGCGTTACTTTCAAAAAGGCTTAAAAAATCATGCCATTGAGAGATTAAAATAAAAAATGGACAAAAAAATATTCAATGAAAATAGGCAAGCAATTCCATTAGCGCTCGGGCAACAAACTAATAAATATATTGTGATGTGATTTTAAAACGATAAAAGGTTAAAGAATGATCAATTTTTCATCTCATAAATAGTGGTTGTTTAAATCAAACAATAGTATATTATGCTAAAATGTTGAATGATGACTTGCGAAATAAATTTGAGATATCGTCGGGTGCTATCAAACGTGGCTTTGCGTAAAATATTTCATAGATTTAATGCATCAAGTTTTTACGTAAAAAATACACGACTGGCAGAGTTGCTCATAGGTGTTTTAAAGCTTTAATTAAAACGACTAATGAGTTTCACCTTTTCACACCCTGTCATCGATGATATCACCTTCTACCCTATATTTTTGGAATGTTCAATCATTAGGGAGTAAGTATCAATTGCCGTGATAAAGCTTCATCAATTATTATATAAAGTTGCTTTTTAAAGAATATCAAAAGCAAATGTGCTACACTCAACAATAATTCTTACGTTTTTAAATGGTCTGCATTTATTGGGTGAGTAACTGTTTTAATTTGTTGTCAGTAAGAAATAATAAATGGTCAATATACACGTGGTCAGTTAATAAACGGTCAGTTTTTTAATTAAACCTAACCTAAATTAGCCTTTATTTATTTGGCAATTATTTACTGACTAAACATAATTGTTAACTGACCATTTATGGAATTAGTAACTCAACAAATAATTAGATACCTTTTTAAATTGGGGCTGGTGTGGCTTCACTTGAACATCCAACAATAATCATTAAGCGTCAAAGAAAGCGATTTGTAAGAAGAAGCTTTCTGGTGGTGCCATTTCAACTTGATATGGATACTAAACTCAAAATGTCAGTGCCGATGCCGATTATCCTCACACGAGATTGAGATTTCAATGGTTTCATTCAAGAATGAACACCTTTAGTCTATCGATTTATTTATTCGTATCTAAATAAATGTACCTACGATGTGTTCATTACAAAAATTTCACTTCTTATTCAATCCTGAAAACGAGAGGACGTCCGCTATCTTAAAATTTTTGTTAAGAGTGGTAGATCGACTGAAATACAACCATTTCTCATTAAATGTGTTCTATCAGTAGTCAATTCTAAGTCAGGCTTTATGGTTTAGTGGTAAAAGCATTACCCGAGATCTTACGGCGATGGGCTGCGTTCAAGTTCCGGTAAAATTATCAATTATTTTACTTTTAAGATTTTGGACATGACCGACATAAACACCCATGTGATGTTTCAAGTTGATCTCGAGTGACATTTAAAATTTTCATTGAGTTTATCTCATGTGATTTTTAAAGTTCAAAATAACTGGTGCCTCGACTATTACAAGCTGTATTGTAGTTTTTTGTTTCTTTATATTGCGTACTTGACATTTTTCCATTTTGTTGTCTATTGAATTAAGCCATCAGGAGTCTGTATCGCATTGGAAAGCGGAAATAGTTAATAACTCTTTATTCTGTAGAAAATATTAATGTGCATTTGTTAAGCTAAAATAATAACGAGCCACTCTCTAGTATTGCGGTCAGGTGCACTTGTTAGTTGCATCACGGACATCAATAAAGTGAGAGAAGAGGAATTTTACGACACCAAACTAAGTAAGAAGAACTTGTTTGTAATTAGGTTTATAATGGTGTTTTATCATCGCCATTTTGAGTGGTTTTATATCATGTAAATCTAGCTGGTTAAATGACTTTAGGATATTATTCTTGTGGTCAAATCGCCAGGTGTCAAACGCAAAAGTCACAGTGTGTGGTAACGTGTAATCACCCATGGCGAGGCATCCATCATCGCGTAAGTTACGCGTATTGTAACCTTTCATGACTTCAACACAGAGATAAACATCGCAATTCATATTCAAGATTTGCTACGCCATCTATATATATATATATATAGAGATTGTTTGCTTGATTATTTGTTTGTTTGTTTGTTCTCTATGCATTACTTTACCATTCATCTGATTTCAATCAAACTTTGGTGAGTAGTCATGAGCACACCCGTGAAGGTTTCTGAAGAAAAATATTTAAAATCTAAAAAAAAGAATCAAATACGTACAACTGGCGACATCTTTAAACCAGAAGGAAAAACAAAAAAATATTTTATATCCAAAATAGAGGTCTGCACCGGCCCGGGCTTGGCCTGTAGATCTTTACCCGCCCTGTCCCCTGGGCCGGGCTCGGGCGGGAAAAAATTATTCAGATTGGAGCTCGGGCCGGGACCGGGTAAGGAATTCAAATTTTAGAAAAATATTTGGTACTATGTTCATGAGTCAGCCATAAGGCAATAGTTTTCATAAAATAAATAATTTATTTCACATGTGCTATGAATATCGTTGGATATATGGAAACAATAACATATAATATTGTTTGAGAAGTATAAATGAATTACTATATTAAAAAATAAATCGGGCTTTTTCCGGGCTGAGAAAAATAAATCTTGGCTTCGGGTCGGGTTCGGGTAATTTTATGAAATTTAGACCCCTGTAGACCTCTTATCCAAAAGCACTTCAATAAACAGAATTAAAACACAAACCCTTTCTTTCTCTGAGTGCCATTGCAACGCATGCCGGGTACTCACTATTGGTTAATAAAACACCAGTAACAGAAATATAAAGTTTTGTCAATGTAAGTGTTTAATTTAAGACATCGACTGAGGGTGCTTGATGGAATTTCAATATTAAATTTGGATTATTGAGATTTTGTACACTTCCAAATACATGTAAGTGTTTAAGTTATAATATAAATAGTGTTTGCAATACCAATATTACTAAAAACGAGATCCCGATATTTCGTCTTTTTTTTCAATTCTGAATTACCTGGTTTGAAAATGCTAAATATCGATGAGAATTACTACATTTGATGACTGTTTGACCAAAGGACGTTAAATTTGTCTTGTCTTTTTTTGCAGCATTACTTCTTTGCACTAAGGTCCCATCCAGATTGGCAGATTACAGGATTGTTGAATTAGCCTTATTAAGCTTTTAATTATTGTTTTTAATGTAGAAATAATAAATATATAAATATGTCTTTATTACAATTTCTTGTTACAATATATTTATTCAAAAATTACTGCACTGTGAAACAGTGTTTAGGTAAAAATTGATTGTAACTTCTCTTAATAGAAGGTAAGGTGCCAAGGATTAGATTAGAACATACCTATTTGTAAGCTAATTGAGTTATCAAAATCGCTCTTTCGCGTAAAGCGATGGGTGGCTAGTGCGCCGACCGCGCTCTATCCGTCACTCGCAAAGCTATTTTTGGTCGACCACGTTCCTCCTACTATATTTGATTGGAATTACAATATTGACACTGAAATGTGATGTAGTACTGAAAACGAAAGCTGTGAATGTTGACAGTTTTTAGAGCGAAACTTGCGAAAGTAAATATCCTCATATTAAGATTGCTGCACATTTCACTGACTTTTTGGTTCTATCTTTGCGAATAAGCTTTCTTCTCGATGAATGCATTAAAAAAGGAAGTATCGCTCACGATTGATAAATAATTATAATTTGTCTACATTCTTGCGTTTAACGTTAACTTGATACAGATTTCTTTTACTTAATATTTATAAAATTTTCATTTTCAAAATACATGTATTTGTATCATACAATTTGAATTTTTTTATTGCCCTGTCACGATATTTAAATAAAGGTACTATCAATTTGACCGCATTAATATATTTATCTACTAGAAGCGCTTTGACCACAGAGATGTGACCACCCTTGGTATAAAGGGTTGTAAACACCGCAGTCACATGTATATTTTTATTCAAAACATAAATAGATCAAAAATAAATTAGTGAAAGTTTCCATTCGGTGATTTGAACCCTGACCACGCAGTCGTACATATTATGATGAAATCCTTAGTGTGTCTGCTAAATATCATTTCTCGTAAAAAACTGTGAAGAAAAGTCGTATAAAAAAACAATTGAACGATTTATTTTATTTTAACACAATGGGCCATGTCAAATTTAATAAATAGATCGATAATAATATAAACATTAATAAGCTGTGATATTTACACCGTTTCAATGTGGTATTACAAGATATTATTATCTTACTTAATGGCTACATAGATCATTATGGCATTGTATTATTATTAAGATTAATTTAATATCGCGATGTTCTTAAAACAATGGGAGCTACCAGTGTTATTTTATTATAGTTTGGTAATGTAAATATTATTAAATATCAAGAGTTGATATTTATACATTAACCCTTTAATTCCCAGGCTCTATGATTACTAAAAAATATTTTTTTTCTCGGTGTCGTTTTAAGACTGTTCGATCGTACATACAATTAGACGTAATATCTAGAATAGGGATAGGAAACTGCATACGCCTTTAAAATGAATTCTAATATCAAGATATATCCATTTATTTATATATTTTTGAAATTGATTATTTTAATGGTGAAATGAGCAAATTTAAAATATGAAAGAGTTAAAGAGGAAATATCAATGAAATAATTTTCTCTTTGATTTTTGTTAATCCGTTCAGTTAGCTTTTGCAAAAAAGGGAAATATTGAAGTGTTCCAATGCAACATTCTTGAATGGCTAAAAAAATGCTCTTCACCTCCATTTAGGATATTTCACTTATATAAACAATGATAAATGACATCTTTAATAAGGCGAAATGCTGTTCCTACATATTCAATACAAACATAAACCAACCTAAACTGTAGCACGGTTTTTCATTTAGATATTCATTTAAAGCATATAATCAAGTAAATATATGTTGTGTAGCTTTACTTTCAATGAAACAGAATATTTTTTTGTAATTAAGTTGGTCAAGAATAAACTTAAATTTTTCCAATAATCACATATTCGGAAAACGAAGAGAATTGTTATATATCCTTTATCCGAATAATGCGGGTTGAGTGACTGAATTTTAGCCAGCCGTCGTTAAAAACACCTACTTTTGAGTTCATTTATATTCTATTATAATATATGGTCTACATCGGAAGTCATCGTTGAAAGAGTGTTATAAATCTTGGCAGTACCTAAAGGCCTGTATTTGTTGGGTCGGTAATTAATCAAAATGGTCAGTAACTAATTCTATAAATGGTCAGTATACACGTGGTCAGTTAATAAAATAAACGGTCAGTTTTTTAATTAAACCTATACTTTATTTATTAACCTAACCTAATCTAAACCCTCAGAAATCACGAAACGGGCCTACCATAAATAAGTTACTGACCGTTTTTATTTTTCTGCTATTTCTATTCTATGTTATATTTTCCTTTAATATTTACTGACCTTATCTTTAATATTTACTTGCCATTTCTATTTATCTACTGATCGTTTTATGCATTTGTTACTGACTGTTTATTTAATATTTACTGACCTTTAATTGAATTAGATACTGACCAAATAATTAGTTTCCGTACCTAAATATTATGCACTATTAATCCAAAATCGTTTTTAAGGGAGCTATGTCGGTGTTTTTGATTTATATAATTAAAATATACCACTTTTAAAAAACCTTTTGAATAATTATTAATAAGCTTAGCAAAAAAACTTTAAATCAATTTTATATGGGAATAGCAGAGCTGATATTTCTTCCCGTAAAAGTCTTTCATACGCAAGCTGACATAAAAAATATTAGTAACCTAGTTAGTC
The DNA here is from genome assembly GCA_022494535.1 of Himalopsyche phryganea. Taxonomy (NCBI): domain Eukaryota; kingdom Metazoa; phylum Arthropoda; class Insecta; order Trichoptera; family Rhyacophilidae; genus Himalopsyche; species Himalopsyche phryganea. Next base: position 402,063 of record JAGVSL010000116.1, on the reverse strand, counting down.
TCCTGGTAGTAAAAGGGTTAATATCACATGTTGTTTTATTTAGATCGCTATCAGTGTTGCTGGTATTAATCATTCGATATGAGTATAATAAATTACTAATATTATATAATTGGATAATTATATATTGACATATAAAATTTTTTGCTGAAAAAACGAAGTTAATTTTCATTCGATGTATATTATAAGGCAAAAAAAAATAATTAAGAAAATAAATGTTAACAATCACTGGAATTGATAAAACATGTTTTCAAATAAAAACAAAGGTAATTATTTTTTTTAAATAAAACAATTTGTTTTGTAGGTACTACTTCCAGATGTGAAAGTATTACAAAGCAATTCATGTTTTCTTTAAAAAATATAATGCCTTTCCATCAAGAATTGACAGTTAACACATTAAAAGTAAAAGCTTATTATAGTAAAAGAATGCGGCCGGTCGAAAAAAATTTATGAAGACAAAAGTTATCAAACGATTACTTAATTAAGGAAGAAAATGAACTCTGGACGTTAACATAATATTACTGTCTTTTTGTCAATCCTACAGTAGGGAGCTAATTGTTTCATGTTTTACTATTCTACCAAGGATTGACAGTACGTAAACAGAACTAATTTTATTAAATGTTCACAAAAAAACTTTTATAGTCAATCTACATACGGAAATGTTAAACATAAGGATATTACCATTGGACAATTTCCTAAAAAACAGAATAGTACAGCGATGCTATCTAGTGCGGTAGAGGCGGAATGTAGTCACGGATAAAGCGTTGAAAAAGCTAAATGGCTTAATTAGATTATAGGGCTCTACCCTCTACGCTTTAAATACAGCAGTGGCGTAGACTTATGAATCAAAACGTACTCAGAATATTTGTGTATTATTAAATAACGTATAAACATTGAAAGTCAGTATATAGAGAGTTTCATTAGACCAATTCAAAGATAAAATATCTGAGCTCTGAAATAATATAAAATAGTGATTGATTATTTAATTTTGTATGACATATAATGAAAAGGATAAAATGTCAAAGTATTCAGATCGTTCAGTATTTTTCATTGTATTCAGTTCAGTTCAGTATTGTCAAAACAGATGAGGCGAAGTTGACACAGCGATCAACTGATTTATAAAATTTTGTAGAACTGAATACTTTGATATTCTATCCTATTATAACGTAGTTCTACCAAGTAAATGGCAATTCAATCAGCATGTAATGAATGTTTATTTTTATTTTAAAAATGAAACACATTTTGTTTTGTGCTACTTCTACACTTTTATAATTATTTCTATGAAATGAATAATATATTAATAATTACAAGTTATATAAAACAGTTGGTTCAAGAACGTACAGATAATCATACAAATTATACATAACCAAAAATTTTACCCTTAAGTATTGGTTCTTAAAAGAGTCTATTTATTTATTGTGTATACTGTTAAAAAAATAAAGGTGTAAGAGTAATATAATATATTGATAACACATAAAGCTTAATAAATATATAATGTATGTTAAGAATACAAAGTTGGTCTTGTTGCCGAGTGGTCAACGTTCTTGGCGTTAGTACTATTCCGTTGTGATGGCCATGGGATTGTATCCTAGAACAATCGCTTTTTCAACCAATAAATCGTATCCGCAGACAACTATACCAAAGCATCCATCCTTACCATTTCCGAAAAGAGCGTTCGAGCTACTGAATAACTAAGGCAACTAATTATTTGGTCAGTAATTAATTCGATAAATGGTCAGTCAATAATTATGTTTGGTGAGTCATAATTGCCAAATAAATAATGTAAGATTAGGTTTGATTAAGAAACAATCTGACCATCGAATTTAATAATTGACCATTTCGTCGCTGTCATATTTAGAAGAAAACAAAATACATCGAAAAATGACATATTGAGTTAGTTATAGCAAACTGTTTTTTGTTTGTAACTCTACCGTATATTTTTATAAATTATACTTTTACTTAAAAACAGTTTTGTACAAACAAACTAAATGAAAAAGGTATATAGTATTTCAAAGATTTGAAATAAAACAAAGCCTAATTACTCAAAACTTGTATTTTTCAGTTAACGTCTTCTTTCAGAATAACGACAATCTATATTTATAAAAATGAATGTCTGTTTGTTGGTTTGTTGGTTTGTCCGGATCTTATAGGCTCCTAAACTACTCAACCGATCGCGACGAAACTTTCAGGAAGGACTTATTGTGATCATGCCGGGAAATATTGAATAAAATAAATGTTTGTTTGTCCTTTACGCGTTCCTTTACCATTCATACGATTTCGATGAAACTTCGGTGAGTTGTTGTGCACGCACCCGCGAAGGGTTCTGAAGAAAAAAAAATGAAAATCTAAAATTGAAAAAAAGAATCAAATACGTACATACAGCGACATCTAGGAAAAACCTTCTGATTTATTCGTGTACGCATCAGACGAAAAACAAAAATATTGTGTTATAACAAGTGTGATATTGAAACTCGGGTTCGGGTCGGGCCAGACCTGAAGATGATTGACTCGAACCGGGTAAGTCTATGAAATTTCGGCCTGTGCAGACCTCTAATCCAAAAGCAGTTCAATAAACAGAATTAAAACACAAACCCTTTCTTTCTTTGAGTGGCATTGCAACGCATGCTGGGTACTCACTAGTTTTATATAAATTAAACTGACTGTTTATTTTATTAACTAGACCACGTGTATACTAACCATTTATTATTTCTTACTGAACAAAGATTTAAATAGTTACTAACCCAATAAATGTAGGCCAACAACTAACAACTCTTTTAAAACAACTTCTGTTGAAATTCTCTGCATTGGAAGCTGACAAGGTATGAGAATATAATTATTTCGAAACTGTGCTCAGTTGAACATTGATAACGTAAAGCAAAACAATGTAAAAACAAACTCTAGGTCATCAAATATCGTGCATATCGACGTGTTGTCTGAATATTATATGAGACTAAAGTTATATCGCGTACGGCACTGGCGTACGGGGTACGTAATGCAGGAGGTAAACACGAGCGTCAGGTTAGGTTAGGTTTGGCTAGGGAGAAAAGTGATTTAAAGTGAAATGGTTTCTGCTGCCTCTGGTGCCGGAGATCTCGGTCTAATTACATAATAAGCCAACGAATGCAGAAATTTTCCCGCTAAAATACTAGTGCAATTGTGTCGCCATATGCCCCCAATAAATTTATTTAATTCAAACTGACTGATGAACGTTGCCACAATTAACTAACAAAGATCACATATAGATGTGAAAAAAACATATATAATAGAGAACTGTCCATACTGGAAACTTTTTCTGATATCGTTGAAAACTGTACCGATTTATTATCAATTCTATCTAAAATATCTTGCTGTTATATTGCTCAACGAAGCGTCCATATGTTTCACATTAAAAGCAGACATTGATAAAAATAGGTATAACTATTGGTTACTTAATACGACAACAAAGTCTTAAGCTCACACTTATATTCTAGCATCATTGAAACAAAAGGATTGATTTAAAATCAATGGTGTTAAATTGCTAAAATGTTTGATTTTTTTTTTGCCGTGTTACTCCCAACAGTCCCGACGTGAAGTATAATAATGGAAGTATCTCAACAGAAGTTTTCTATAATTGCTTGTTGCTCATCCTTTCTTTTTCGAAGAGAGTGTAGGGATGGAAGGATGGGGCTAGGACAGGACTAGTGGTTAGTTAATCGCTCTCGATACGCCAGTTTATAGGATCGGAAGGATGGGAGGGAATTTGAGACATCACAAAAATTCATGTCTAAGAACAGAAATCGATTGAAAAATCAATCTACGAAACTGTCCGTACCGAGACATGAAGCATAAACATCTGTAACAGTAGCCAACGACTTTGACCACTGCGCCACGAACCTGACACCACGGTTTGATTAGAAGTACATAATTATATTCATTATGTATACTCTGGGGAAAAGTCATACAAACATTTGGGATGTTAAATTCAATCCGTAGTGCAAAGTTTTTATCAAAATTGAGTTGACATACACAAGACGTTCGTCTGCATTATATATATTAATGCCGTGAAAATATTGTACATACGTCCAAATAGGGTATTTGTATTTATTTGAGATATTATTTAATATCATTCAAATGAATAATACGTCTTTTTCGCCTATATTTTTCATGCATTAAAGATCTTCAAATACGATTTTCCCAAAACAAGCAAAACTGGTCTGAAACGCTTTCAAGTTATCTCACGAATTGTTTATTTAAAATTCACTGGTATGGCATATATTAATGTCAGATCAGTGCAGTATTGTGACACATCTATTTTTGAATGCTGTTGATTTAATCGAGTCTAACGAATGCAGTTTTTCACATTTTATTAGCAACATTTCAGAATATTTTCGCAATATATAATATATTAAAAATAGTTGTGCCACTAAAATTTGCGTTGCGAAATAACACACAAGTGAAAATTCAGATGAACGTCAGTTGAAAATATTTCAACCCAGTGTGCGCCGCGAATAGGGCTTCCGACACCGGGATCCTGTAATCCCGGGATTGTCTAAATGTCAAATTGTGGATTTCGTGATTTACTGTAAATGTTAAAACATAATTCAAATTTCAAATTAAACACTTCCTGATTAACTGCAACGTGTACATCGGTTGGTTTATGTATATATTTTTTTACTTAATACCTACATAATTAATACATATATATACTGAGGTCTCCCTCATCATATTTCGTAACTGTCGTAGACAGGAATAGATGATTTTGAAAAAATTATATTTTATTGAATTTTTTTTCACAATCTTTAAAAAAAATCAATTTCAACTTTTATCTATAAATAAAGACTTCTCAATAAATAAAAAAAAAAATATTTTCATGCCCCAAAACAAAATATGATATCAAAATATATTCATTCCAATTGAAGTAATAATGGACACAAATTTAATTTTAATTATATAATTGGAAACATGAGCAAATCCGGGATTGAAATATTGTGAAATCCGAAATCCCGGTATCATAAAAGGGTCCGGGATTAGGGGCCTAACCGCAATCGCATACGTTGAAAGCACGAGAGCATTGAATATATGGCTACAACACCAACATAATTAGATCTAGTATTATATTATCTTATGTCTTATACATTGCTACCGATTATAAAATATTAGACATTCAACATGCAAGGTGGGTAGTTAATTACTATTTATCTAAATATTTTTTTTCCATGCCGATAGATTTTAATGTGCATTAAGTTTGCATTATTGAAATGTGTGATTAATGTTTTAAATTTCATAACAAAAATAATTACTAAGTTGATGGAGCAGGTCTCCGAGAGCATCACTCCTCTTTGCCGTCGAGTTAGGGTCTCGATCTGGAAAAGAATGCCCACATAGTAAAGTAATAAGTTTCCAAAGAATTCGATAACGATACCGCTTTCACCAAAACGTTAAATTTACCCACTAAATACCATACAATACATAATACAAGGCATCGTGTCGTTTCCCGGTCAAATTAAATTAAGCTATGAGAATTGTATTACCAGCGTCTTTTAACATACACGAGAGCAGGGGTTCCAACGAACGTATATATATAAACACCGGTTTTTTTTTATCACGTTACGATTTGTCAATTACTAATACCGATATTAAAAAAATCTAATAAATCATCACCTTAAATTTATTGTTTCTTTTAATAGCAATATGAATTTTAAAAACTACTTCATTGCTGGTATCTGTCAATTGATTGGATATTCGTGAAAATAATTCCGGCTGCAGAAAAAGGCTTAAACATAGAAGCGGTCATTGAATAATTTATCAACGGTGTTTTGGCCAATTAATGAAACCGTCAAAATTGAAATCGTTTAGGAGAGAGTAAAAACTGTTTTTATCGAAAACATTATATGGTGAAATGCACTTATGTAAATTCGCATGTTTGGAGATACGGTATTATACGTAGAAATTTTTGATATAATAGTGGCTTACATCAAGTGAGGGGTCAGAGTTTTTAAACCAGAAACCAATGTAAAATGATGTTTACCTTCCAAAAATTGGTCAATTTATTTTTCTAATTTACATCATTTGACCAAGACCTACTCTGTCGTCCTTAAAGTGAAGTCCAATCACTTTCTCTTATCATTTTCGTATCTTTTTTGAGTTACATCGTGGCCAAAACACTTTCGATATTACAAATATTTTTTTTAGATAATCGCATAATTTCATTAAAGTCACGAAAATTAAATGTGCAGTAGAAAATTAAACCTGCCCAACGGCAACTCGTTATTTGATCAGTAACTAATTCATTGACCAAAAACACAGTCGAATTATTGTGATACCGGTGCATTTCATTTTTAAGACCCATATTGCTAAAACAACCGAAATAACGGGATTCTGTTTTCGGTAATACCGATATTGCCAACCCTACAGTACTTACAAATTATTTGGTAAAATAAACTCTGATTTTTATGTAAATGGGAAAATAGCGCATTTTTTCATTTATAGCTAGTTTCGTATTAAAAAATAAAATATGAAATTATTGAACAAATGTCAATGTAGTAGTAATGCTCTAATACCGTCTAAACAAGATATCGAATTCAAGAATGTAAACGATAATAAATTGATTATATGGATTGTATACAAAATCATGGATTTTTGTGATGTTTTCATCCCTTTCCATTTGACAAGAAGCCAAAGAGATAGTGTAGTTGACTCGTTCTACATTAAACCAATCATTATATTATCTTTAACTTCGCTGGAATAATGACAATTTATCTCTAATTACCGTATGTTGAAATACTAACCTTAGGTACTCATATGATCAAAATCGAGAGCGGAAATGATTGAAAAAATTCAATAACCCAAATTGCGTATACTAAGACACAAATTATGTATCAAAATATTTAAGTAACATATAAATATACTGATTGTATTGGAATTTACTTCGTAGAGCTCCATCATAATAGAATAAAATAACAAAGTATTTAAGACATCGACTGAGGGTGCTTGATGGAATTTCAATATCAAATTTGGATTATTGAGATTTTGTACACTTCCATGTATTTTGTCACTAACGACCCGGGTTTCGCCTTTCGGCATCTTCAGGCATTCGAGCACACGGATGGACTCGAACTGAGAGACACGTTTACAAAGAGACATGTTTACAAAATAAGGATTAGGGAGATTCCCGAAATTTTAACTCAGGTATCAGTGTGGCTCTCAGACGTATAATATCTTACCTCGTAAATAATATTTGTCGCATTTGTATCTTCTATATAAACGTTAGACACTGTTTACTGTCTCTCAGTTCGAGTCAATCCGTGTGCTCGAATGCCTGAAGATGCCGAAAGGCGAAACCCGGGTCGTTAGTGACAAAATACATGGAAGTGTACAAAATCTCAATAATCCAAATTTGAAACAAAGTATTTAGTTCTACAATATTTTATTAGGTAGTAGATAGCTAAATAGTTATCAACAACCTAATAAAATTTTGTTATTTTACCCTAATATAAATATACCTTTTTTAGAAAGACCTAACCTAGCGACATCGTAAAGTTACGTCAAAAATATGGCTACGAAATCAATTGTAATATTATTTTTCCTTGATTCATTCGGCTCATATATGGTTTATGAACACGTTGTAGCGACTAGTAGCTTTGTTTATTTTGTAAAAAAAGCCATAACTCTCTCTCACAAATGGGTGCGAAATGAACTTTTTATTATCTGTGATAATTGCCGGCCAAAGCCTCAATTAAGACTTTTCTTTTTGTTTTAATATATAATTAATAATGTCAATAATAGTAATAATTCTTTCAGAGTTTGCCAATCACAATTTGGATAAAATTAATAATGTTGAAGTACTCTATTGGGTAAATAATATAGTATCAAAAATGTACATTCCAGAGTTCTTGGAAATCAATATGAGCCTTGTCAGAAATCAATTATTAACAAATAAATTTATATATCGGACATATCACTTTTCACTATTTATTTCGTACTTTCCCTTCCAAACACAAGTAATAAATAGTGTTATTGTAATTATTACTATTTTTTTTGTGTCTAGCCTTCTCCCAGCGTCCAGTAGAAAGAAAAAGTCTACCCTTAATTTTTGTAATTTATAAGTTAAAAATTAAAATCATTGTGTACCTTATAAATAAATCGCAAACAGGTGAAACATGTGTCACAATTAGTAACACAAAATGTGGAATTACAAAGTTATCAATTTAAATTTTATATTAAACGTGAATTTTTACAAAGTTACCGCCGAATCTATCGAACATACTTTTGTTTTGTTTGGGTATATTTTTACATTTAAAGCACTTAATACATTTAATCGATGAATAAATAGGTCATTGTAATTAGGCACTTTAATAAACTGTCATATGATGACAAGAAAATAGGTATTTAGTTGATAATTGCATCGCAATTATTGTTCTTAAAACAGATGTAATATTGTGACATCTAAAAACTCGAAAAGATATCTGAGCATACAGTGTGTTTGTTTCTACGTTACAAAACGTCGCCATAGAGTGGCTGCAACTTTTTATATCATAATTATTACCTGCTGTCTCTAGGTTTAGTAAGTCGATATGTACATAGTTATTACATGAACACGAATACTCTAGGACAGCAGTTGGACACGCACGGCATGCGAGCCATCTGTTGTCTGCGAGTTTTTATTGTTTTAGCTCTCCGCTAATCATTCATTTCTATTTTGAGCGATAATAAATGCTAATGTTGTTTATAGCTAACATGCGCGGTCATTTCAGAAAAAAACTATGTAAACCTCGGACGCCATTAAAGTGGAATTTATTATCGTCGTATATTGTATTCGATATAATAGCCCAGACCGGTCGCGTGGATGTGGACGTTTTATTATTATCACATACAAATGTAGGTATGAAATTTTCTCATGACCTAAGCGTCCGCGGTGTATATAAACAATACACACGTGACGTAAATTCCAAGGCAAACAAACAACAATCAGTCCGTCAGTATGGAAACTAAAGAACAGCTACTGTAGATTAATACCGTCATCTATTACTGGCGTTCCCAATAGCTTAGAAATTTTTATTAAATGCAAAGTAAGCTGTAGAAATTATTCTTACAACATGATCTGAACTGATTTCTCTCAGCGAGTAAGTATTTTCAGCTGAGTTAAACATACAGATTATCTTTTTGTGAACGATACACGAAAAAGTCCTACTTTCCAATACTGGATTTAGAAAGATATCTTTATTGTATGTAACAATTTAAAAAAACTTTGTCTTATTGTTGAATTTTATGAAAAAAAATGTGTGTGCAAAAAAGGAAAAGGGTAAGTCTATTGGTACTTTTCAGGAGAGTCAAAACAAGAGAATTTTAATTTAAATGAATAGTTTTGTCAGCCAAGCGATGGTGCTCGATCATTTTGGTATACTTAAATTAAACAACGACTTTATAATCACTTTTAAGGTGATCACAGCCTGTTTTGCTCATCAATTATTAACTGATAATGGTCGGTCCTGATCATTATAAAAATAAGAAAGTAGTGCAAAACAAATTGGGATTTATTTTTAAAATAAAAAATGACCTTTTAGAATCAATGTGCTTTGCCAGGATTGAAGCGAGTTGCCGACCACTGTTCTTGAGGAGAAAGTGACAAAGCAGAATGAACGAGGCAAGGTCTTTCTTTCTCTCTCTGAATTCTCAACGGATACAAAGTAATTGGAAGTAATGAGTGTAAATTTTTGATTCTGAATCAAATATGATTTCATTGTATGAATTCGTACGAGCATGTTTCGGGTACCTAACGCCTACCACACGCAGAGATCCTTTATTATTTTACAGATGAAATCAAAATCATTTGTACGCGTCATCAAACATTATGTGAAACGTTTTGTCTGGTATTAAGCGTTATAAAATATAGAATAGTTTAATAGTCAACAGTTATTAATAAAATATGTTTTAAAATATACCACGAAAGCATTAAATTTGATCAAAAACGGCCATTTCGGTTAAATGTCAATACGAGATAATAATATTAAAAATAAAAATTTATTAATTGAATTGGACAAGGTAAACATAGCGAAGTATTTAGTTTCACAAGAATTATTATATAATTTTATTAGCTATTTAAGCATAATGTCATCATCAAAACTTATAATATATTATTACAATAACTACAATATATATATAAATTATATTTTACAATTCTTGTGTAACTAAATACTTTAATTTCTCTGCTTTATAATAAGCAGTGACGTTTTTGGATAAAATTATTTAATATTATACGCTGCGTGTCTTCGCTGACATTGTAATGGACTTGACCAACTTTGATTTGTATTGTAATCATTAGCTGCTTTCTTTCATAGATGGTAAAATTCGATCTGAACTATTACATTCTCTATTGATTCGGTGGTAACTTTGTGGAAGTTCATTTTTACTATAAAATAAAATTAAAAATTGATAACTTAATTATTCCACTTGGTTTAGCACTAACGTGACGCGTTTCGCCGATGATTTTATTCTTAAAAGGGTGGGTTTTAAGGGTTTTAAGAATAAAATCATCGTTAACCTTAGAAGTAAATAACCTTACGATACGGTTAGTCAGAAGTCAGAAGATGCTTCTTAAAGAGGCGAAACGCGTCACGTTAGTGATAAACCAAGTTGAATAACTTAGTTATCAATTTTTAATTTAATTTTATATGAATACATTCTCTACGGTACCATCCTAACAGGTTGCATTACGCCCATTCCTCTCTGGAATTTTTTCGCTAGGAGTGTCTCAGATTTTTTTGTTGTGTCCGAGATGATTAAGCACATAAGTCAAGAAAGAAAGAAAAGTAGGCATCCGTGGCGCAGTTGCTAGCGTCCGATGGCTACGGATGTCTCGGGTTCATTTCCCAGTGTGGACAATTTCATAAATTGATCTTTCAATCGTTTTATAGATTTCTGTTCGTAGTCTGACTGTTTGTGATGTTTAAAAATCCATCCCACCCATCCGATAAGTTCCTCACAGGAGCATAGCGAGTGCGATTAGCTAACCATTAGTCTTGTCCTAGCCCTATCCTTATATCCCTACTCTCTTCGAAAAAAATACGTTGAGCAACTAAGTAACAAGCAGAGCAACTGACACCTCCATTAAGGGAACATATGCTCCACATTGGAAGTGAACATGGAACAAGTGTCAAGAAATTCAGTTTATCATATTACTACCGATTCTTTTAAGTAGGCTTGATTCAACATATTTCTAATAATCACCTACATCAAAAGGTAATGTTTTATTACAAACAAAAATATTCACATTAATTATTTATTTAATTTGGATTATTGAGATTTTGTACACTTCCATGTATTTTGTCACTAACGACCCGGGTTTCGCCTTTCGGCATCTTCAGGCATTCGAGCACACGAATGGACTCGAACTGAGAGACAGTTAACAGCGTCTAACGCTTATATAGAAGATACAAATGCGACAAATATCATTTACGAGGCAATACATTATACGTCTGAGAGCCACACCGATACCTGAGTTAAAATTTCGGAAATCGTCCTAATCCTTATTTTGTAAACACCATATTACCAGAGTGGCGAATTGCCGAAAGCGAATTGCCGAATGCGAATTGCCGCTTTTCAACTTCTTTTAGAAATACCAGTGATTTTACAATTATAATAGTATTGTGGGTTTTGACGGGATGTAATTCGACGAATGGGTAAATATATACAATCATTCCACATTTAGTGAAATCTGTTAGGTGTTTCAACGTATCGGATATAATAGCGGAGAATTAGGAAGGTTCAGCTGCTCATTCAAGATTGGTAAGGAGTATAACTGGCCTCTATTAATTTCTAAAATTTCCTGATAAAATAATTTATGATCCCCCATGTTTTTATGCAACAGTTTAACCCCATCATCCGCATTAAACGTATGGTTCTCCATTAGCAAGTGATTTGCGAATGTCGAAGTTTCTTTTTAATCTAAAGGCAGCTAAATGTTCTGATACCCTTATATCTAATGTACGTGTGGTTTTACCCACATAGAAATGTTGGCAATCATTGCATTGTAATTTATAAATACCAGATTTGTTCTTAAAGTTTACTCTATCTTTATTGTTAATAAGTAATTTGCCTAGAGAGTTTTTGCAATAGAACGCCGGTCTAACACTATCAGCGAGTTGTTTTTTAATTTTAAAGCTTGTGCAACCTAAATAACTAATTCTATGCCAGATTCTAGGGCGGTCTATGTCTTTAGACAAGTTCCCGAAATATAGCATCTTTTCTGCTAATTTACGTTGTTTTTTTGATACAAGACTATCTATAAGAGACGCCTCATAGCCATTATTAATGGCAATTTGTTTAATAATGTTTAGTTCGTTTTCAAAATTAAATTTATTTAGAGGTATAGTGAATCCAAATTTAATATTGAAATTCCATCAAGCACCCTCAGTCGATGTCTTAAATTATTTATTTATTTAAAATGGGGTGATTATATACATAAGTCTTACATCTATGATTATTTCAATATTTAAAATGTATTATATCAATGTTAATGATATGGATGACTTTCGTATTAAAGTTTTCATTGTAAACAAAAAACAATACTGACATATTTATTTTGTTTCTTAACTTATGTGATTGTCTGCCCAGGAAAAATTTATCTATATTATGCAGCATGCATATTAAATTTGATCTCAATCCCCTCGATCATCTGTATGAAACATGTTGAACTATTTTAATAAAATATTTAATTTGATAATTGTATAGTACATTGTTTTATCATCACCTGACACCGCCCCGTACTTACGGGCCGGACAAGGGTCTTCAAAACCCATCTGCAGACTCTTCCTATTCATGCAAATTTAACATGTAATATCTCTCCTAAGGCATTCAAAAATAATTTGTCATATTTGTTTGTTTACCGTTATTTGTTTACCGTTGGAAGTAAACAAAAAGCGGGCGATGCTTAGGGAAAGAATTACTTGTCCCTCGGCCTAGGGACTTGGCGGTTAGTGGTCGACAGAGTCCCGCGGCTTGAGTCAAACGGATGACCCTATCATAAAACCACTTGCTGTGTTTTTAAATTGAAATTGTGTATTTTAAGCGCTGTTTATGTATCTGTTATTGCCTTCGAGGAATTTATATGTGTAAACTAACTGCAATTAAACAGAAAGTATACTGAATACGACCGGGTTTTAATAGAAGACGAAGGAACCTGTGAATTATCCTTGTCACCACGCCGGACTTGGGGCAGTCGAAGTGTGTTGACGCTCCACCTTCCCCTCGAGTAGCGGACATTTTACTTCTCTCACACCTTGTTTTCCGTTCTTATGACCATACGTTTAAAATTATTTGCGGCATACAAAAAAATGCCTATGATTATAATCCGAAATAAATATTATTTTAATTTGTATTTCACAAAACAAAACTCTGCCACAGTGGGTGACATTTTTTGTATTTTTAAATTTGAATTTTTTGTTTGATGAACTGAGAATATATTATTTAATTCTACGCTATATGTTAAACATGCAGATCAGATAATCATATTTTTTTTTTAAATCTTTGCCGAATATTATAACCGGGTATGAGGAAATATGCCGACTTGATAAGGCAATGTAATCTTGTATGCATGGAATTCAAGGATATCGATTGATTAAAAAAGTAATTGGTAATTGATTTGTCATGCGAATAATAATTATAATACTCGAATATATAATATTTATTTAATCTTTACAAAAAAATCTGTCACGCAGACGGAGAAGAGAATTTTAGTTGTTTTATAAAAAAATTATTTTATCTCTACAACTTTACTGAAACAAGATTCATAATTTATTTTAAATTAATTAGTACCCGAATTTAATTTATTGAAAGTCATATTCAAATGAACGATTTTTTAAATCATTATTTTGATTCAGTCACACATACCTTTATGGTTTTTCTTTATTTGATATCCTTAAGGAAAATTGATTAATGAATATTTTATTGAACAATCTCTAAATTATATAATTTAGCATTTATCAATATTTTTTTATGAATATTAGTTTAAATTTTTTTATTGTTGTGTGGTATAAAAAATCGCTTTTATTTAGGTGACGTGATTTAAGTGGAATGAAAGGTAGGTTAATAAAGACGATTAACGTGGAATTAAAATAATTTATTAAATATGTACCGATTAAAAGAGGGTTAGTATATGTACATATCGCTACTTACCTCAGTAAAATAGTGTCATACGTCTAAAATTTTCATAATTGAGTTATGAATATGTTTGGATTCGTGATAATTTGCTCTATTTTTATAAAATTTGTTTTATATTGAACAGAAATAGTATCGGAGAAATATCAATTAATTCATTCGATCACAATATCTACGTTTCTAATTATTTTAAGAAAAAAAACAGCTGTAAAGAGATGAAGACAAGCAATTAATTGCGTATGAATCTAGACTTCTCTTGAATTCAAAAAGATTTTCTGAAAAATGACACATTCAGACTTGCGACCGTATTTTACTGAGGGTGCGACATGTTATATGCAACTTAAAGTTTGAAACATTATCTATCTTTTCTTTTCTCAAGCACAATAGTGAAAAATTATGAGATCGGTCCCGTGCAGCTCTGCATTCGGGCCAATAACATGAGGAGTAAATTAACGTGCACAAAATTAAGCATTTCAATATTAGAAGATATCGTCGCTGCTCTGGAAGAAAACAATTAATCGAAAAAATGCAATACTTATTGATCCAGTTATACCAAAATGTTTTTATTTTGAACTCTACTGTATCGAATAGCACACTCATTTTTATAAATTATACTTTTACTTTAAAACAGTTTTGTACAAACAAACTAAATGAAAAATATGTAGCATTTGAAACATTTGAAAAACTTCAAAGTCCAATTACTTAAAACTAGTATTTTTCAGTAAGTGTCTTCTTCCAGAACAATGACGATATACCTATTACAACTTTAATAGCGCAGAATAATCCGAAAACATCTACAGTCTAATTGTTGAAATTGAATATTGAACAAACGTACGATATTTTTTTTAAATTTTGAATCAAACTTTATATTCTTTTGTAACGATTTTTTATGTGGATAACGAGATAACCTCAATAAATCAATAGATAAAGTAAGTTCATATTTAGACACTCTCGTTTTTCGCATTTTCATTGTCAACGCACTCAATTCTATAGGTATGCGGTATGCATAAAAAAAACATTGGTAAAAATACCTACTTTACCGTTGTTTCGTAAAGTATAAACACGAAACTAGCCACTTATACGAAAATCTTTACCTAAAATCAAAAATCTAATGTCGTATTTGTAATATTTCAAAAACTTTTAAGTAAAACTTTATATAAAATAAGAAACTAGATTTAAAATAATAGCACTTTCCCAATTTTAAAGAAGATTGACCGGACGTTACTTTGCAACTGCGTTTTGAATCTTTGACACGCTCGCTGTAAAATGTTATGTTCGTAGGTACGGGATTATACGTAGGGAGTGTCGTGCTTGTCATAAAGATCGAAATCAATGGACGGTATCTAGAGTCTGGGTAGAACTAATGACAAATAAAGAACTTTAAAAAAGGAAAACGTAATATAAGCTCTTTATATAATCAAATATTCTCATACGATTAATTGAAGTAACTAAAAAGGTATAATTTAGAAATTCGGATTTTTAATAGAACCTGTTCATAACCGACATGATTAATAGAAATTATTACGTTTTCTAGTATTTACAAATAAATAGTTATCTTCTCAGTACGCATATGAAAATTTACATATAATTAAATAATGATTATTACATAACAATATCACAATATTTGTAATGTATCCAAATATCTATTCGGGTTAATATATGCATAAATCATAATATTATGTGTGTGCTTGATAGCCGCATACCGCGAAGTGTAGCAAACGCAAACAAAACCACTTGCATGGGAAGTTAGTATGAGAAAATCACTTGACCGAGCGAGTCGTAAGAAATTGGACCTAGTGACGTAATAATCTTTGGCAAGTGTTTTAAAAAATGTAATATTAATACCAGTATTTTAATATTTTTGAATATTTAAGTAGGCATACTTGTCCCGCTGTTGATTCGATATGACAACGTATGGTACATTAATACAGGGGTGGGGAACCTTTTTGTGTTGAAAAACCGCGCTGAACTAGTTGAAAAATCGCAAGTTCGCATTCAAAAAAATTCAATTAGTTCAGGCCTGGGTGACTTTTTTATCTGAAGGGCCTCATTAGGAATTTAAAATTAACGAAGGATAAGTATTATTTTTAGATGTACATTATTTATCAACACGAAAAAGGGATTTCGTCATATAAAATTAAATGATTATCAACTTTTCAAAAAAAAAAATACGAGATGAACGAGATGTCCGCATAAAAGTACGCGTTGGGATGCATGTGACCCGCGGACGGTAGTTTTCCCATGCCTGAATTGTGAACACTTCAAAATGTGTTTATTTTATAAAAATCCAACTTGTCATCCAAACTTACTTAAGAAGTTTTTGGAAAATGATTCTGGTATTTTTACATATGTATTGTTAAAATGATGAAAGACGAAAAAAAATAGAACGATCTGTTATGAAATGAGGATCCTTTCAGAAGGCCGCACTTCGTACTTTCTTTGGTCGCAGGTTTCTCACCCCTGCATTGGATCAATGGTCAGAGAAACGTATTTTTTTTTGTAGAATCGAATTTAAAACAACAAACTTTATCGACTTTTTTTAATTTTTTACAACAACAAAACTTTCAATGATGACACTTTAGTGCGTGGAGAAAATGGTGTGAACTTAGCGGTGCAAACAAAATGCTGAATTTAAATATTTTTATTTTCACTCCACTTTGACCGCACCGCTTTGTCCATCACCGTAAAGTCCCTTTTTAATTTTCTCCGATTAATTAAACACCTCTAGAATAATTTAATATAATAAACGTAACAAAGATGTCGTACGTTATTGTATATACGAGGATTCGATACCTTGGCCACACAAACGAATGTGACAAAACTGTAGAGTGCTACTTCTTGGTTATGTCGTTAATACTTAGGTACATTACATTACACATTACTACATTAAATAGGACGATAAGTTAAAAGTTTGATGTTCTGAGTTAAGTTGACCATTATATTCGAACACCGCTTTTGTACAGTTTCACAAAAGTACAGCTTGTAAAAATATATTTGCATACGAAAATCAGCAAAATTAAATAATTTCTCAGTTCCATATAATACATAAATATCGAAATATCGTATTGTGGAAATATATTTTTGTGAATCATAGCGTTCCATAAAGAAATAATGTTTAATCCTAAAACTATAAACCATTGACCACCTATTTGAATAAAAAAGTAATACAAATAATAAAAGAATTTTTTACGAGTCAGTTTAGATGAATCAAAACTTTGATCGGCCATATCTCAAAACTGCCAATTTCTAGTTGTACCACTATGGAACTAGGCCATCGATATATATATATATATTGTAAGCATGTCCACTGCTTATGGAGTTTATATCAAAAGAAGTTGTTCTTCTAGAACTGCTAACTGATAGTTACTCTGTCACTCAACCTCTCCTTTTCGCAGAGAGATTAGAATATAAAGAGAGGGCTAGGGCAGGTCTAGCGGCTAGATAATCGGTCTCACTACGGCCCATTTACTGGAGCGAAAGGGTGGGAGTTGATAATTATATAACCAGTAATTTAAATACTAACGACTTTTTAATGTGCGAATTTGAGAAACGTTGATCTAGGCCTAATTACAGCGACATAATAAGGCGGGGCACTCAATTTAAATAGTTTCAAAAAACATGTCGAAAAAAAATTTGATTGACACTGCGTGCCGTTTGAAGGTGTTTTAAAAAACATTGTACATATCATTATGTGGCCCAAAGCACGTCGCCTGATTATATTATTGTCTTGAACTATTTAATTACTCTCATGCAGTGAGGATGGCGTATGAATAAGATAATTTCGATGTCTAAGTGCAAAGATATTGTATGTCCAGTTTTTGCCGAAATTGAGTTTACATACACAAAACGTTCGTCATATCTTTATGCTGTAAAAATATTTGAGGAGATATTGTATCATAATTTTTCATGCATCTCAAATCTTCAAATTCAATTTTCTCAAAACAAGCAAAACATACAATATATTTGCACTAAACGATCGATTTAGCATACTATAGTGGATACTATAGATCGATCGTTTTCCTCAATGTATTGCACATTTCGTCACGTGATGATAAATACTCAAACAGTTATTGCATTGATCGTTACTCTATTCATCGCTTTCCGCATTTTTCGATTACAATTTGATCAATATTGCTGCATTTTTCTATATTGAACCTTTTTTGTGTTGACACATCACACATCACACTTGAACACAGCTGTTCTGTAATAGACATACAATGTATCTTAATTAATGACGTGTGGTTATTGAGTAATTTGTTAGAATTTATTTTGAAGTAAGGAAAACTGTGTATTTTTATTAACCCATCAAAACGAAATATTTCGGGTGCGATCTCTTATGTGTTTTTTTAGACTTTGTCACAGTCTTTCACAGAAATGTGTGCGATTTATATAAAAACTATCATTTTCGATGCAATCGCATTATCATCTTCAATGATCGTGCCAAAATTCCAAATAATAATTCATGTTCGCAAGATAACGAACCGGTATTCTTTGGCAATAAAAAGACGAGCCATTAGGAAGTGGATTAAATGACATTTTGAAAATTATTGTTAGTCATTTAGAAACCGGTTGAGAGCCACATGAAAATGACCATAAAATTTTTAGTTTATTAAACAAATTCGGTTTTTGTCTTGAAAATGATGCAAAAATATATAAACAGCCTTGAAATTATTCGTTGGCTCAAAAAATTGACGCTTCGATATTATAATCAATAATTCGTTGTCATAGTGGCAGAAGGCGATATGTCGAAAATTGACCGTTTTGAGTTATGAATGCAGTATGATAAATTTTAAGCAAGGCCTATCGTCTGAAAAAAAAGAAAGTTTAGCGATATTTCATGTATTTTTTATGTAATTTAAAGAAATCAATATGAAATAAGTCAATTTCGTTCACAGTTATTAGTGGTAAGAAGCTATAATTAATATTGCTTTAAAAAAAAGTACTGATAAATAAATCGAATTTGTAAATGATTTAAGAACTTTATAAAGTTTTTAGTTTAATAATTAATGGTTAAGGTAAGTAAATAGAAAGAGTCGAATATCTCAAAGCAAGATATATTGACTTAACGCCTTCTGCCACTATACCAACGATATAATAGTCGTCGCAAAATGCAAAGTGGCTCATTGAACACGCGGTTCAAAATATCCATGGTCGAGTAGTAAACGGTCATGTGCTTATGTGAAGAGGTTGCATCCCGAAATGAACAAACGTTTGTATTGATTTGTCTATAGATTTGTGTCCAAAGCATTGACTGTGGGTTGTTTTTTTAGAAATCGAGTGATTAGCTTATTCTTTTCATAGGCTCCATACTTTCATCCTCAAACTTTTCTCGTTAAAAGTTTCTTTTGAAATTGTCAAAAATAACAATAATTGAAAATTTGAATAGCTGTCATTATTTTACACGTATATATACAAATAAAACGCAATCTGTTGGGCTTATTCCAGAATATTATAATATGATAAAGACCAGTTTTTTAAGCTCATTTTCAACATAAAAGTCTTTTTGAAATTAGGAAAATGTTCAAATCTAATAATAACCATACAACTGTTTGCCATTCTAATTGTACATAAATAAAAATTAAAAGCTAGGTATAATTTATATTGAATTTAAATTATCTGCACAGCTATAACGAATTAACTTTTAATACGAGATGACAGGGAATGTTTATGAAATCTGAAAATTTCCCCCAAGTGAAAAATTATTCTAAATTAAGTCATCTTAATTTAATGCTTTAATAAATTTCACACAGATTCTGTTGGAAGGAAAAAATAAATAAAATAAAAAATGTCGGGCGCGGCAATTTAATCATCCGCACGTTCTCAACATTGCCATTTGAATAACCTCCTTTCAACCAGAGGTCACCAAGCAGAATATAACAGAAAAATATTTTAATTTTATAGGACAGGATTAATTTATTATTATACAGTTTTAATATATTTTATTTCATTAGATAATAGTATATTAATTTTATTACTATGATTGGTTTTTCGAATATCCTGTTTGACGAAACGGATATTTTTCTGCAGTTAATTTATTTTTTCCTAAACGCATATGCATAAATTACTGTATTTTTTTATAAACGAATAACGATAAGGGTTTCCAATCCTAGGATCCCCGTCAATTATTCAATCCCGTAATTTCGGGATTGTCTGAATATAAATCCCTGGATTTCGGGATTCCCTGTAAATGCTAATAAATAGTTCATACATAAAATTAAAACTTCCTGATTAACTACAACATGTACGATTTGTTCAAGTACAGTTTTTTAAAAATACTTATATAAAATAAATATAAATGTATTTTGGTTTCCTACTTTTCATATTTCGTAACAGCCGTTTTTAACCAATTTTAAATGGAGGACAAAGGAGGAAAGCTTCTTAAATAGATGTAGGACAATATTTTAAAGTCAAATTGAAGGATATGTCCTCTTTTTGGATACCATCTGGTAAAACCTATTTTGATAATGGAATAAATAAAATAAAATATAAAACTATTTTGATCATTATGTTTTTTATTTTATTTTTTCTATTTCTTTGTAAAAGAATCAGATTCAGTCAACAAAAAACCGTTCCAATGCCCAAAAAAATATTAAATCATAAATACATTCCAATTGAAGTAACAATGGACACAAATAAAATTTAAAATGTACAATTAAACATATGAAATTACACTTAATGAACAATCCCGGGATCACAAAAAGGGTTCGCGATTGGATGCCATAATAACGATTAACTCTTTAACATAATATAAAAATCTCATTATTCTCAAGAGCCTGAAAATTTGTTGAATCGTCGTGTATTTAAAAATATTTTATAGATACTTATTAATATAATTA
The DNA here is from genome assembly GCA_022494535.1 of Himalopsyche phryganea. Taxonomy (NCBI): domain Eukaryota; kingdom Metazoa; phylum Arthropoda; class Insecta; order Trichoptera; family Rhyacophilidae; genus Himalopsyche; species Himalopsyche phryganea. Next base: position 381,097 of record JAGVSL010000116.1, on the reverse strand, counting down.
AAAATCGATACCACATTCTTGTATAGTTAAAGTCGTTTTTTTTAATTTTGTTCTATTAGTTTATAGACATGTTTACGCGCATATACATAATTAATTACTACATAATTGATATTATAAACGCATTTTTTAAAGTTTTTGTCAATTTTAGTGAGGTAAAGTCGTAATATTTTGATTTGTGCTGACTTTTTTCCAATCATTTATATACAGGTTTACGCAGATGTCTACATAATTATTATTTTAAACGCATTTTTTTCAGTTTGTGTGATTTTTTAATTGCGAAAATTTATTGCACAATAACAATTATAATATATTCAATGAGTAAAATATCTAAAAAGAAGATATTGAAGAAGTTGATGTAATAAAACAAAATTTCAATTAGTAATTCGGAATATCATTAGTAATAAAGCGTTTATCTAAACGCTGTTGGGCTTTTTTCTATTTGGTTGCTGGCTCAAGAGAATGCAAACATTCATTTGTTTTCATACCTCTCCACCCTAAATACCATGTACAAAAAATATCTAGCTAAACGCTATTTTACCGTTTTTCTATTCTACTTTATTTACCATCTCCGAAAAGAGCGGTTTACTAACAACTTGATATGTTTAAATTTTACAGTAAGACTATTAAAGAGTGTATATCCTCTGTGGCCTCTGTGATCTAGTGGTAAGTGTTTACCCTAGCAATCAGGTAGGTCCTGGTTGAATTCCCAACAAGGTCAATATCAAATTTAAATTTGTGATCTTGGACATGAATGACTTGTAAAAATTCTCATCGAGTTTATCTCGTATGCTTTTCTAATTTTCAAAATATTTGGCGTATTTGCTGTCAGCTGTAATGCCAAATTTTTTTTAAAAATAAATTTCAATTTAAACTTATCTATCAAGGGTCACGAACCGTTCCCTGACGGTAGGTCGCATTCATTTATTTTAAAATCAAATAAGGCCGCATTTAAATAACATACATAAAAATGTATGTTCATTATTTTGTAATTGAAGGAAAACATTGAAATTTATTTGTTTATTCCCTTGAGACCCTATAAGGCCACATGTTCGTCCCCTTTATCTATATGCTTCAGATTATGGGCGGATATGGATAAGAATAAACAATTATTAACTTTCATTGATGGAACAATATTAAAAGATATACACAATATACATTACGTTCGACTGAATATAATTTTCAACTGATAAAATTACATCAATATTAGTTGAAAATATGCACTATCTGCATGAAAGCGTTTTTTTTCAGAATAAAAATTGTGGAATATGTACGGTAAAAAGTATCGTATTGATACTAGTCAAAAATAAATTATAATAATTCATGAAGAAAGACTCACAACCCCTGCTGGGCAGTTTATTCAAATTAGACTTGAGAAGTTGGCTAAGTATATCATTTTTTAAGTATTTACTTAATGTGCTTGGACGTAGACCATCGTAAAAGTAATTTCAATTGCTAAGTTATTTTTATCCCTTAGTATAAAAAATCGTTAATTCAAATTGATTGAGAGTTTATATTTTTGTAATGGAGGACTTCAATTAACTGAATTAGACAGTTGATAAATTAAAATGAATAGGTAATTAATTTATTCCCCTTATTAATTAATTTTCGATAAAATCTTTAGAATGCTTATTTAATAATGTAGTAATTTAATGTGTAATTATTTTCCTAGAACAATTCTAATATTTTTTTCCATGTCCGCTGCCAACGTGGAGTCTATGGTCTTCTAATGGAGGTATCTCAACATAATTTTTCTATAAAAACTGCTTGTTGCTCAGTTGCTCAACGTCTCTTTTTTCGAAGAGACTAGTGATAGAGGATAGGGCTACTACAGCACTAGTGTTTAGCTAATCGCTCTCGCTACGCCCGGTTTTTGAGGATCGGTAGGATGGATTTTTAAACATCAAAAACACTCACGACTACGAACATAAATCCATAAATCGATTGAAAGATCAATTTATGAAACTGTCCACACCGGGAAATGAACCCGAGACATCCGTAGCCGTAGCCAACGACGTTACCAACTGCACCACGGAGCCGACGATTCTAACAGTAGCTGACACACAACATAAATAATAAGATATAATTATATACCATACTGGACGAATTACAATGTCAAGTCCGTGGCCCAGGGATCAACGTCGTTAGCTTCGGTTGCGGTGCTCACGGGATCAAGCCGCGATACGGACGGTTTTATAAATTGATTTTGTAATCGATGATGTAAAACATTCCCTGCCGGCTATCCGATCCTACAAACGGGGCACAGCGAGAGTGATTAGCTAACCACTAGTCCTGTTCTATAACTTGTCTACCGTGCTGTCTCCGAAAAAGAGAGGTTGAGCAACCGAGTAAGAAATAGTTCGTGTAGAAGACTACTGTTCAGATAAACTCCATTAAAAGCACATATGATCCACATTGCGAACGAATATTTCAACTTTGGCAAATTTTCCGTCAGCATCCGTGGCGCAATTGGCAGTGTCGATGGCTACGGTTACAGATGTCTTGGGTTCGATTCCCGGTGCGGACGGTTTTCATAGATTGATCTTTCAATCGATTTATGGATTTCTGTTCGTAGTCCGAGTCCTCCCTCCCACTCAACCCATCCTCACGGAAGGTAGCGAGAGCGACTAGCTAACTACTAGTCCTGTCATAGCCCTACCCTTCTATCCCTACTCTCTCCGAAAAAAGAGAGGTTGAGGAACTGAGTAACAAGCAGTTCTCGTAGAAAAATTCTGTTAAGATACCTCAATTAGGAGACCATATGCTCCACATTGGGACTAGACGAGAAAAAAAATCCATATCAAAATACCAGTATTTTGAATTTTTAAAAAACAATATTTCGGTATTAAAAAAAACATCTGAAACACCTGGATCACGGTCTCAGTGAAATCGGTTTTGCAAATCCCTTGATTTAATTACTCTGTTCATCGGAAAGTAAGCATATTTCGTAATTAGAGGCATTTTAAAAAATGTCCGTGAAAATAGTTATATATTTAAAAATACCGAAGGAATCAAAACTTTTATTCAATGCATATATTATAGAATGAATCATCGGGTCATATAAAGTGGATTTATCACTAATCTGTAAACAGTGCAGACGATTTTCAAATTTATTGTCGAAGTAAATTTTAATATACATTAAGACTTATTCATAACAGGTTTTAAAGTGCTATTTCCTCTGAAACTAAGTAAGAGTCTGATTTTAAAGAATTTATTCTCCATGACGTATGAAATGCACATTTAAATGAGTCGAAAATAATTTTTATATTTGATCAAACTAAAATCGCTCCCACTTTAAACCATTAGGTTAATATCTTTTGTGCATTCGATCGAAAATGAATCACCTCATACGTCATTTCGTAATAATGTATTTGATTTAATTTTTCCTGTAATTAGGCTTATTGATGACGCACTTTCAATTTGTGAATGAACCAAATTTATATCGGATGCATTATGAATATTGAGAACAAATTTTATGGATACTAAATTTAAAAGATATTGTAATACTTTTTATCTTTATATCATAAAAAAATATATATTATCGATCAACCATGTCTGTATCTGTTACTGAATATACAATACGAAACATTTGAATATAATTGGTTAGAATCTGCCATAAAATCATTGTTACTATAGCTACTAACTTACAATTATACTTACTAACAATATTTTTTATTTAAAACATAATAGTATCAATAAAACATATTTTTTTGTTTATTCATTTACTTGGTTATGACGATGGTGTGATGACGAAATAGCTATCAACCATATTTTATAACTCTTGTGGAACTAAATACTTTCAACGAATCATAATTTTAAATACTTTTTTTGCAATTTTGTAAAGCAGTAATTTGGTTTTTTAACTGCATTTAACAATACTAAACAAATTTCAAAAACGTTTTTTATTTTAATTTTAAAAAATCCAATAAACAGTGTACACTTTCGCGATCAACATGAAGGATTAGTTTAAAATGCCCACTCGCGGAGCTAGCTGAAACCAGTCCTGAAAGAATTGACAAAACGTAAACATCAAAAAAAATGTGGCTTATTGTAACACTGTATATTTTATTGATTTATCTGTAACGCAACAATCACACACACTCTTTCAGCGCATAGGTAGATAGAGAGTGTAGATGTGAGTGAATTTTTAAAGCATATCACACAAAAATACTCTCACTATCTTTCTGTCTGCGCAACGTTCGCATCAAGTGAATTGAAAGAATGCTGGCAGGTGCCACCTGGAAATACTTTAAAGTTATTTTATATAAATTTAATATCTCATGACCGACAATAATTGCCAGTTGACACCGTTGATGTGAGTGTATGCACGTACATCCAAAGCAAACATGTCGGTTTTCGGCAACGCTGTACTCTCTATTTCATTATTCCATGATATAATGAAGATGGCGAAATCTTCGTGCTCAAATACAATCAGAATCACAAAGGTTGCTAATTTATTTGAAAAGGAAACCCACACTGCAAATGTAGAGTTGTCGAAAAATTATCGCAATCCACACTCACTCACCCACTTGCGTAATAATAACTGCAAATACCAACACACTTGTATTCGTACAATATTATTATCATTATTCATTTCAAATCTTTGGCCGATGATATCAAATCTTATACAAGCTGCTCGATTTCCTATAGAATGGAACACATTTGAATCACGTTATAATCGACGCTCATTTGTTTTTTATTTCAAATTTGACAATTCTCTTCAACATATTTTATTTAACTACTATTTTAAGGATGTGTTAGGCAGTATTTTTCTATGAAATAACTGCATTGAATTGTTAAGTGTCAGTGCTCTAAAGTTGACGATGTTTTTTATAATCATGATAATTTGAATTTGAAAAAGAGGTCAATCTCGCTGAGAAAATTGAACAATAAGCGTGACATATTTTACATATAGCTTGAAATTTTCATAGAGATTATTGTAAACTTTCATAATATATCATCAGTCACTATTGAAAATATAAAAATAACCGTAATAATAGGTATACTTAAATAGATTTATCCCAAAAATAATAATTATACAAATTCTATTAATATATTTATTATTGCATATACACATAATACAATAATCGTTTAAAATTTTTGAATGTTTTTCATAAAACCATCAAGTTTGAATTATTCCTCTTTTACGCTCTCCACCATTTTGTAAGCTATGAACTAATTAACTTTTTCATCTATACGTTAACGATATAATGAATATGTCAGTTTTATTTATTTATTTTATTTTGATGATAAAATTCTGAAGGTGAATCAGAACGACTTTAACATAAAGCATTATAACTGTCTTTCAAGGATTTGTGAGGTTAGCAATTCATGGAAATAAACTATTACTTTTCAGTTCAGCATCAATGACCCAACTAGACTCCCCGGTGTTATGGAATCGTCTGAAAGACTCACTAAAGAAAAGAGAATTAGAAAAGAATCTTTAAGCGTTGATTGAATTTCATGCACGAAAAATCGATGGTACAATACATTTAAACAAAATGGACCCATTGTAAAGTTAGCAGGGGGCTTACAACTTAAAGTCACACTATTGTACGACATGTACTAAAAATGCAACGTATAGATTTATTTAAAATATATTATGATTATTAGAGTACTTGTTTTATTATATGCTTGCTTTAATAAAAAAACAGGTAAGCTGAACTTTTTGATAGTTTCTTCATAAAATTTAAATGTCTAAATTGATATATTGCATTTAGGCGTAAGAAAAAATCATGAGATTCTAGAAAAATAAGAAATGTCAAGTAAATCTGTTTGATGAAATAATCACTAAATTATCATTTGAATTATGAAAATGATGGCAACTTGCAGTTGATTTCATCAATATAGTAATGAAATATTATGCTAGAAACGTGCCCCAAATGTTTCTAATAAATTATTTTTATAACAGGAAAATATTTTGACATTATGGGTGTGTTTATTTATAAATTATAAATTTAGTTATTTTGAATTTGTGTGAAATTGGTCGAGCAGCTAATTTTACTTATTTAATATAAATAAATTATCGATTTGAAAAAAAGCATGTCACAGGTATGTCGATAAAACCCTATTTTTATTCTATACCAATTGAATATTTGTGTTGTTGAGGTATACAATAACTATTTGCCAAAAAACAATAATTAAAATAAGTGATGTGTTCTGTATATTGTTCAAGTATCTGTATATTAAAAGAGTTTACGCTAAAATACTATATCAATTGATTATATCAGTATAATTTATGATAACAGCTATGCTATAAAATATTTGATTCATATTTAATGTTGATAAATGCCAACAATCCGGAGTAAATAATTCACTTGAGGAGTTGAAACATGTAACCCGGAAAACCTTTCCAGGTTTCCGTATACAAAAAAAACTTCAGAAAAATCCCGCCAGGAGTGCCACAATGTTGCCATTATGAAAAAAGCATTAAAAACTCACTGCCTAAAGCCAAACGACCAGATGCCATTATATAAAATAAAAAAAATTAAAGCGAAATCAAGCAGTCCGGATGATTTCAAATTGAAACATAACACTTGAGAATTAATTATTATTGTGATGTGAAAATGTAGACAAACCTGATTTGGATATGGAGGCTGGAAGAGTGACCGCCGAAACAAACGAGAGTAAACTTAACACAACTATTACACCTGTAGACGCTTTCATTTTCGTTTAGGTTATTTAATAATAATATAATAAATAAATGTTATCTGATTTAGACAGTTTTATTTAAAAGCTGCGTATTTTTTTACTATTGGACGTTTAAAGTATGTCAAAAAACCTCTTCAAAATTTTATTCGAAAATTATTTAAATTTAATAATTATCATCTCCGTCGATGCAAATGTACATATTGCGTTGTTTTGGAATATTATTTTAACTATTGACATTGAAATATCAAATATTTCTCGTATCGAAACAGACCCGACCGCATGCGCAAAACGCGAACAGCCAACTGAAGCTTCGATTTTTGAAACGTTCCGCACAGTAGGCACATTCGCGCGCGATCTTTGAATCGCAAAAACTATTTACCGGACAATTAATGCGATCCTTAATGGCCTTCCAGCAGCTGTTTAGTTATTTATTCAAAGTAAATGGACATCGCAAACGACCGAAGCCTCTGGGCGCGTGTACGTAACTAAGTTTTGGTCATTTTCAACATGGCGGCGAGCGTTTACCCGACGCGAGAACTTTTGTAACCGACCCGAGAGAATGTGCTGCTCGGTAAGTGCAATCGAATGAAGCACAACGCAGATAAAGTGGGAAATCTTTATAGGTATGCCGGTGGTTAGCGCATATACGTATATGTAATTTAGTAGTCCTCCTTGAGAGACCTTGCGGTTTGTTTTTTTAACATGCATCTACGAGAGGATGTTCGTGAAGCGCGAAAGAGAGTTTCGAATTTCAAATTTCGTAACTGTCATTCATTTGATTTTTCACAATGCAGGCATTTTATTATTGATATTATGTGAAGTGACGTAAAACAAATGAAGGTCGGGCAATTCAAGAATGGGCTCAGGCGTGACATTGCCTTTATAGTATTTTATAATAAACTTACGGAGCTATTTGCATATCAAACTGACAATAGAATGTATTTGATAGAATAATATCAAAGACAATAGTTTAAAAACTCTTACGCCCTCTATTCAGTAGTAAGTTATCGTGGCATTAGAGACAGGCGCGTGATTTTCCTGAAAACTGCCAGCCCTCTGTTGATACCCAAATAGACGAAAATGTTTTTATTATTTTGGTTGATAAACGATGACATGGTCTTCATTATTCATTCAGTATTTTATCATCTGGTGACTGTGATTTTTTTACATAGGTGCAACTGAAATAAAAATTCTGCCACATTTTCTATTCCTGATTAAGCGAATTATTTTGTCTCCTCACGGGTAGAACTAGAATGCCAATGGCGATTCCACTTCGAAGAGCTTAAAAATTTTTATCACTATGTCTAGGGAACTATATTGACACCTGGATTGATCACAACAATGGCTCCCAAACCCAGTTGGGAAAGCAAACGCATTCTGGAATGCCGGACTTTAAAATGCAATTCAAATAACAACCTACTTATTCCAAGCTAATTTTGTCCTGTCAGGGTGGCCATGGAATGATGTATTAATATAGAAATTCCATTATTTTTATGGTTAATTTATGTTTATTTTTACGAATTCATCTCACGTAAAGGATACAATAAAGGGGAGTTTGGAAGACTGAGTTGTTCGTTGAAAATTGATATTTGTCGTATTTTATCTTGTATATAAGCGATGTAAACTGTTTACTGTCTGTCAGTTCGAGTTCATTCGTATGCTCGAATGCCTGAAGATGCTGAAAGGCGAAACTCAGTGACGAAAAACATGGAAATGTACAAAATCTCAACAATTCAAATTTGATATTGAAATTCCATTAAGTACCCTCAGTCGATTTCTAAATTATGTTAAAAATTCTTCTCTAAACGATGTCGATGTATAAATGATGTCAAAAAAATAAATAAAAGGAAATAAAATTTTCCATTGCTAATTTGACATTTTTGTAAAAATTTTCTTAAGTAACTATTTGGGTGATTGTTAGTTAGCTAATTGACCTACCTCGTTGAACTATAACCTCTAATAAAAGCAAGACAACGTGCTTTATGTCAGTATGGATATGTTTGGTAATATCTATTATTTACAATATTTCGAAGAGGGTAATGGAGATTATTAAAAAAAAGTGTTTGAGGTCAGAAGAAAATGGTCATTTCAACACGCCATCTATGCTGGTATAGAATAATGCAGATGTTAATATGCAAGAATAGACTGACAAGAGTGGGAAACTTGCGGTTTCTAAGTTCTTCAGAGTAGATTTTTACCTGGATTTATTTATTTTTCATTTTATTGGTTTAATTCATTAACAAAAATAGTTTACACACATTTTTGAGATTAATTGAATTTTATTGAATGTACCCTTATTAAATTTTGTATATTTTCATGTATTCTGTTACCAACGACCCGGGTTTCGCCTTACAGCATATTCAGAGCACACAAATGAACTCAAACTGACTAAATGTACAAAATTTCAACAATTCAAATTTGATATTGAAATTTCTTCAAGCCCCTCAGTCGAAATTTTAAATTGTACTATTATTAGATTTTATTGAAATTACTGCGGCGTTTCAACGTGAAAGGTTCTCCACCTCTGCATTAGATAGTCACCCGGAACATTGAAATGCTCGAGAATGGCAGTATTATTATTTTGTCCTAGAATAAACTGAATGACATATAACATATCGCTATGTACATTTCTTTACAGATGTTCAAACTTTATATTAAACGAGAGCATACCCAGTTTCCTGCAGAGAAATTCTCCGTAATCATGTCATCAAAATTAACGTTCGATTGTTGTAGTACATTTTAAATCCATTTTACAATTAATTAGTATCAAAATTTTCAATGCGACCTTTCAACATGAAAAAGTTCCTCATCACTGTTCTAGATTCAAAACCAAAAGGGACGGACTTTTTGCTGTTGGAAAGCCGCATTTATTTATTTTAAAATCAAATAAGGCTGCATTTAAGAAATGTATGCACATTATTTTGCAAATGAAGTAAAAATATGAATATTTTCTATGGATTCGGCGGAAACTTTGTGAAAGTTCATTTTTAATAAAAGAATAAATTTGATAACATGTTATTCCACTTGGTTTATCACTAACATGACGAGTTTCGCCTCTTTAAGGAGCATCTTCAGACTGACAATATCGCAAGGTTATTTATTTCTAAGGTAAACAATGATTCTAATTCTTACATTAAAATATAGGGTGGGGGTGGGTTTTATTCCATAGTTTAGTCTGAAAATGCTTCTTAAAGAGGCGAAACGCGTCACTTTAGTGGAATAACTAAGTGGAATAACTAAGTTATCAAATTTAATTTTATATTAAAAAAATGATTTTTTTAAAAATATATTTGTTTATTTCAGTCAAAAGGCCGCACTTGAGACCTTATTGTTCATTACCCCTGTTCTAGACTATGAAAGAAATACGTATTTATATATATATAAATATATAAGATAAAATGATAAATGTTTTGAGATTTTTCGTCATAGCATCAGGTGTAAAACGAAAGGAAACATACAGATTTGGCCAAAATTGATATTCAAAGTAAACAAACATACGGTATAATTTGAACATTATGATAATTTCAAAGCATGAAAAAGAAATCGACGACAAATTATAAAAATAACTGTTTGATTCGTTCCGGAAAAGTACAGTTAAATTCCGAGCAATAAAATATACGTTGCAATTTCAACTTTATGATAATATCACATCATCAAAACAAGCAATCAGCAACAGATTGTAATACGAAACTTTTTGTTTCATTCATCAGAATATGAGATTTGCCGTTGGCTGTATTGTTTATTACAACGGTGGAATATCTACCGGTATTATTTTTGTAGACTGTCAATTTTAACAATATATTGTAACTGCATGTAAGAGTTTTAGAAAGACATTAACACACTTCCGGTAGAGATAAGGTAAGGGTTATAATAATTCATTTTCTAAAGCTGTTATTCCAGCAGTAATATCTACACATAGCGATTAAACGATTCTGGATTTAAAGACCAAAGAAGACATGTAAGGTTGAAATCAAATCAGTTGATAATGCTCGTGATGAGCGAAACCGGTCCTGATCATTATAAATATGTGGAAGTAGTACAAATGAATTGTTTTATTTTTTAAACACAATGTCTTTCCGCCAAGAATTGACAGTCAACACCTTAAAAGTGGTTAAAATTAAATGATACTTTTTTTCAATTTAATATTCTAAATCTTCAATTTAATCGATAGAGTTTTGGTCGATTCATGTAACCATCAAAAAATACAACGAGTCAATGATTGGATATCATTTTAAAGATGACACAGCAGGTCTCCAAAACGCCGAATGATGTAAATTAGAAAAATAAATTGACCACTTTTTGGTAGGGAAACATAACTTTATATTGATTTTAGGTTTAAAATTTATGACACAGCCACTTGATGTAAGCCACTATTATATCGAAAATCCCTTCGTATAATTCAGTATCTGCAAACATGAGAATTTACAAAAGTGCATTTCAAAGATTCATAACGCAACTCAACAAGTAATGTTTTCGATAAAAACCTGAACAATTTCAATTTTGAGGACTATATCGCTTGGCGAAAACACCGTTGATATACTGTTTGTGACGTTTATTCTACTTGAGTTGATCACACAAGGTTTCGAAATAAATATTCTGTGGTTTATGTAATTCCAAACGCCGATTTGCAGGCGCAACTTATGGGAAAGACAATCGGTCATGTATGCAATTGAAAATTATCGAAATGACCCAAACTGAGCGGCTTCTAACAAACATCTAGACAAGGCAATAGATTGACGCTCTGGTGCGAAAATAGCAGATAACAATATCTGTTGCATTGGCAATTTGCTGTGATGACAAATACTTCTTAACTTTTAATCTAAAATATATAAGCATTATTTAAAATAAAAGGTGATAAATAAGAACGGCAGAATACAGACTAAGGATTCCAATTCAAATATTTGAATATTCAATATCCGAATATATTAGGCTTTTTGTTAACTATTTGATATTCGAATTATTGGGCAACAATACGAATACTCACTTTTAAGGTGTTAGGTGTCAATTCTTGGTGGAAAGACATTATATTTGAAAAAATAAAACACAATTCATTTGTACTACTTCCACATATTTATAATGATCAGGACCGCAAGAGCATTATCAACTGATATCAGTTGATAATGCTCGTGAAGAGCGAAACCGGTCCTGATCATTATAAATATGTGGAAGTAGTACAAATGAATTGTGTTTTATTTTTCAAAAATACGAATACTGTTCGTAATAATTTTTAATGAAATATTTTACAAAATCGACGAAAGATCACATCACAATTTCTCCATATTTCAGGAAAAATAATGAATACCCCAAGTACTGGTTTTTAGTCTTCACCAAACTCGGGCGCTATCATAATACTTGAGTTCGACGAATGATTCGGGGCTAAAAAACTATTTAAACAAGTCATAATTTTAGTAATTAAAAAAATACCGTTGGAGTAACTCGACGCAGCTGTAAAGATATAGGTTTCTCGTCATTAAGGAAATAATAAATTTATATTGAATAAATGTGATTTTTATCATAAATAAGCTCGTTTGCTTAAAAATTTTAATGTAATTGAAAATTATTATTTTAGTATGTATAATGTTTTACTATTAATTATTCGAATCAAATTTTTAATATTATTTTCATACTTCATAAACTATTCAAATAGTTGATAATGACGAGTAATGGGAATCCCTACTACATACCCCTGTGTCGTTATAAGGTTGTAATATTATATAGTATGAATAATTAATCTATGCAAGTTTGACTCGTGATTACAGCCCTATATCGTAGCATAGACTCCTAGAACGAGACCAGTACAGTAGATTGAACGATTCAGATAGACAATGCAATTAAACAGTAAAATTGAACCAATGCTCTTTCATGGGTAAATTAAAGTATTTCTTAATTTAAAAAGAGAATATCAAAAGATAAAGTGATATTTCTAAAACGCTTATTGCTTAAGAGCGATCCTGATGTACGCAATTTATTGTACTTTGCTACATATAATTAAACGCTAAAAGCAAGAGGGCCTTCAACAATGTCAAGATGGCCTGATATGACAATAAGAAAAGATTTAATTGCATATTTTATAAAGTAAATAAATCATTAAGATGGTAGTCCGATAACCAGTTAGTGCAAAAGCTACAAACAAGTGAACGAACTACTTTATTGTCAAGTGGCATTCAACTCGCAGCAGCTTTTATCCTTGAAACAAATTATTATTGTTTCACTTCTTGGCTGTTGTTTATTGTAAACATTACGTGCTGAATTTTGTTTGAACATACAGGTGCGAATCAAATAAGTAATCAATTTGATTTGAGTCAAATCGACGATCCAATCCAATAAATTCAGCAAATATTAATATAATCTTTACGGAATATAACATTAAAACGAGATTTTTTTGAACAGGTAAAAATGACTTTGTTCAAATCAATTCTTGTATGACGATATATCGTCTCACATTTTCTGCATTTGAGGGAAGACATCGTGTTGGAATATTGAGAAATCGCTGGATGTCACAAGTCGTCCCAAAGAGAGAGGAACAAGCGAAGTGGATGTTATTGATTTAGAAGGCAAAATTTTACCCCGGATTGTAGCGTCAGAAAAGAAGAAAAGAATTTCGGACAAGACGGTTGTCTTCTATTTATCAAATTTAATTCCAATGGGGTTTAAAATACACACAAGTAATAACTGTCATCTCCAGATTCTGTAAAAGAAAAAGTCCCTCTGTCCCACTTTTAATTTTTCATAAAATAAATAAAGGATCAAGAACGATGTTAAAGTGACAATTTTTACGATAAACTTAGTCTGAAGAAAATTCTCAAAAAGGTGAATCACGTGTCAGACCCACTCACAAAACTAGTGAACTAGTAAAGTCAATCATTTTTCATTTTATACCACGTGAGTAAAATTTGTTTGTAAAGTATTGTTGTTTTTCTTGTAATCCGTTTATTTCAGGCCTTCGTAGAAACTATGCCATGAGATGTCTCTCCAGTAACACAATTGTTAATCGATGCATCCGTCCACAATAAATTTACGGTGGTGACTTGGTCAAAGGCATACTTGTGTTCCTGCGTGTACATTTTCTATTACTATTATATAAAATCAATGAAGACTTTTTGCCATTAAGGAACTATAACATATTTTAGAAAAATTAAAGAGAATACTAGGTTGAAGCACCATTTTGGGTAGTTTAATTTAATGAAAGATCAGCATAGCTTGTATCTCATTCGACTATAAATAATCTACGTTTTAAAATTCCAAATGATTTGCTAAAATGAGCGTTTACGATGGATAATGCGTTCTCATTTGAATGCCATTCAACTTCATTTTTTCTCAGCATAAAACATCACGATCATAATATTGTATCGAGTCTGTACAAAAAATCGAAATCGATTACAAAGTTAAGTTCTAGAGATAAATTGCTGGTTTGGTCATTTAAAAAATACGGCGAGATTTAAAACTGGAAAGCGCTAAGAAATAAAGTACAATTTTGAAATATAATCTCATATGAATATTTTCTGTGTACACGAATACATTTAACTAATTTAGTTAACGATGTTAGATGGGCATCTAATGTAATACTTTTCTTTTTCAGACATAAAATTTTGGTGGATGCTCATAGCTGCTCTGCGTTCTCCACTTAAGGTGGATGTTTATAGTTAATATTAATTTCATACTTAATATTTGACTGACTTTAAATGGTTCACTAATTTTTTATTATAATTTTCCCAATCCACTGTTTGCTTAATGCAGCAGTAATGTCATTAAAGTTTTTTGCTCAGCTAATGAACTTTTCATGTAGCTATATTTGTGATTTCAGATTAGTATTTATTGATTTGTAAGAGGTCGATTATTTTATTTGATTTATTTATAATTTGTTTGCTAATCAGTAATTTCTTATCTTAGTTCATTAAACATAAGTTTTATATACCTTCATTTTTACACTCAATTTTATATAAATAAGCCTGTTATTTTTATATTTTTATCAATTGATAATGTTCGTGGCATTCAAAGGCATGAATGTTTGTGATTTAAAAAGATTCCCTCTCACTCATCCGATCCTAAAAACCACGTTTTCCCCCTTTTCCTTAGCGAGAGCGATTAGCAAACCACTAGATCTGTGCAAGTTCAATCCTTATATTCCTACTCTTTTTGATAAAGAGTAGTTTAGCAACTGAGTAAAAAGCAGTTTTCGTAGAAAACTTCTGTTGAGGTACTTTCATTAAGAGGCCGTATGCTCTATATTAGGAGCGGACATGGTAAAAAATATTTCCATTCTCACAGAGATACAAAATCGAAAACATCAAACTGGATTAGTATCTATCCAATTACAATAGTATAATATATTTGTCTTGATTTATTTGTTTGTCTATTACATACAGCACAAGGACACTTTATCTCTGTGTGTAAATCGCGTAACGCGCAGCATATTGACAGGGGGCACTGTCATCTGGTATAGTATTATTATTTATAATATTTGTAAAGCAATAATGGCAAATAATTTCATTATGTACGAATATTAATTTAATGACAACCGCTGTGGTTTACGGGAAACCCTTTAGGCAACGGTTCTGCGGTCCGGTGCTCGAAACTATGTTTGTAATTTGACGTTTTAAAAATTGAAAAATCATTGTAATAAAAATGTTTATATCAGAGGACCACTGATGAGAAGAAACGTCCAGGGCGCTGATTAATTTCAACATTCTATATGTCGAGCTCTGTGGTATAGTAGTAAGAGTTTTACCCTGGCTATCATGTGTGTCTAGGCTCAAGTCCCGGCAAGGACAGTGCTACTATTTGAAATCTAATTTGCCTTGTGGTTTGATGCCTACCCATAGAACTGTGTACGTAGACAAAGAAAATGCAAAAAATATGATAATCACATATTTTGCGCTTACGAGTACGTGATTATACGAACGGAGTGTTGTTATTACAGATACTAGCGTGTACCCGGCATGCGTTGCAATGCCACTCTAAGATAGAGAGTGTTTTAATTGTGTTTATTGAAGTGCTTTTGGATAAAAAAAAAATTGTTTTTCCATCTGGTCTGTACACGTCTAAATCAGAAGGTGTTCCGAGATGTCGCTGTTTGTACGTATTTGATTCGTTTTTTTGTATGTTCATTTTTTAGATTACAGATTATTTTTTTCATAAATATTCACTGGTGAGCGCACAACAACTCACCAAAGTTTCATCGAAATCGGATGAATGGTATAAGAACGCATAAGGAACAAACAAACCAACAAACAAAATAGCGAAAAATGAGTTTATACCTCAAACACGTTCAAAAGATGTTATTCTATTGGTTTAATAATGGTACACCTCCATATATACTCTTAATTTCTTTAAAAAACTTGTTTTCTGTTTTTATATTCCCATATTTACCGATATTTTTCAGGGTAATAGTGAAGTACTTCCAAATATCAAAATAAGAGTGAAGTGTCCGTACAGGCTTTAGTACTACATTAACGTTTAAGTTCTTCAGTTGATTGACAAACAGTTATTAATCCTGGTTATTTGATCCTAAGAACATTTTACAAAACCTTGGTTTTCTCAAAACTTCAAAATTGGAGTTACACCATTACTATTCTAAGTGACACATATATAAACGAGAACTTGCTTTGTTAGTTCTGAATCATGATTCAAATTTAACGGGGCAAATAATCTAAGCCGAGCACCATAGTGTAGTGACAAAATGTCTGGTCTCATACAGAAAATTACAATATAATATATTAAATAAGAGATTGAGGCATTGTGATTGTAAAATTTCATTCGTTAATCTCTATTTTGTAATGCAAACAAAAATGGCAGCCCGATGTTATCAGGTGAAAACAATTTATTTTTCAATTTGAAATTAACGGTGGCATTATTAAAGCAGTGCCAATACCGCCATCTGAATTATTTATTATTGACTTTCCATTTCGGTTTAACATCATTTTTAAATTGAATTTTCAAAATGTAATACAAAATTGCCACTGCGGAAAAAAATCGGTGCATTATGGTATTTATATATTCTCAGAATGAACATAATTTGCATTTTGGATTTGTGTAATAGTAAAAAAACTCTGCGGCAATATGCATATCGCGAATTGTATCTCTTCACGGGTTGTATATTTTACTGCTTTTAACTTTCGGCGCAATAGAAGTATAATAGTTACAGTAATAAAAAATGTATCTAGAACTGATCACTTTGATATGATAGATACTGTTATTCCGCGTAAGTACTGTAAACTTAAAACGAGACATTACTATCGAAAGAACTCTTATCGGATATGATTTAAATGGTTATGCGTCAATCACTCACAGTCCTTTTTGCATAGTGTTAAAAGAAAAGAAAAATTCGGTCAGTTAGAATATCTTTTTTTTCCATGTCCGCTCCCAATGTGGATCATATGGTCTCCTAATGGAGGTATCTCAACAGATTTTTTCTATGACAACTGTTTGTTACTCAGTTTCTCAACCTCTCTTTATCGAAGAGAGTAGAGATAGAAGGATAGGGCTTGGACAGGACTAGTGGTTAACCAATCGCTCTCGCTACGCCCCATGATGGGATAGGATGGGAGGGTGGGGAGAGAGTTTTCCATAAATCGATTTATGAAAACTGTCCGCACCGGGAATCGAACCCGAGACATCCGTAGCCATAGCCCAGGACGCTACCAACTGCGCCACGGACGCCGACATATGTCCATATATCCGATAAAAACTTTCTGATTAACTACAACGTGTGCCTTGGTTTGTTCGTGTCGTAATTTTTTTATAATACCTATACAATTAACATAAATTTATTGTAGTCTTCCTCCTTCTCATATTTCGTAACAGCCGTTCTTTACTTATTTGAAATGGAGGACAGATTAATAGACGACAATATTTTAAAGTCAAATTAAAGGACATGTCCTCTTTTTGGATACCATTTGGTAAAACCTACCTTAATAATGAAATAATTAAAATAAAATATAAAGTTATTTTGATCATTATGTTTTTTTTTCTCAATATTTTTCTTTTTTTTTGTAAATGACTGTCTGATTTTAAATCAACATAAAAAACCATTCCCAGGCCGATAAAAAATATTTAATCACATATACATTCAGGGTAACCGTATACTGTGCTTTGAAAACAGATGTTTGCGAATAAATACTAGGGGTACGGTGGTTTGATTTTGTTAGGAACTCGGAGTACCTATACAATTAACATAAATTTATTGTAGACCAGCCTCTTAATACGTCCAAAATAAAAAAACGACGATGGACCTGGCTTGGACACGTGCTGCGGATGCCCCAGGGAGCCTGAATCCTGCCTGTCTCTTCTGGATAACCATTTGGATTCCGTCGCCCTGGAAGACATGATGACCATCCATAGGATGTATAAATTTATTTTGATCATTATGTTTTTTTTTCAATACGCTGCGATGACCTTTTGGAAAGAGTGGCTGGCGGGAGACAGAGAAGCTTGGAGGAACCACGTGATGGCCATATGCTCTATTTAGGGAGCGGATATGGTTAAAAAAAATACTCCAATTGAAGCAATAGTGGACGGAAATTAAATTTAAAATGTACAATTTAACACATGAAATTACGCTTAATGACCAATCCCGGGATTGAGAAATTCTGGGATCTTAAAAGGGGTTCAAGATTGGATGTCCTAGTGTACGTATCTGTCGTTTGTTAATTTTTGAGGAGGGTGGAAGAGCCCAGAGGGTTGTATCGCAATTTATTTCAATTTTATTTTCGAATATTGGTGGTCGTGGTAAATTGAAAATGAGAATTGTTGCTCTGCCAAATACACTGATGGAAGAAGAGTGTGAAGCGGGCGCTGGTGAGTACAACACCGAGTACTCTAGGGTATTTAAAAAAAATGAACATGAACTCACACTCTAGCTAGATAAATTAAAAATAATACTTCCATACATATGGTACTTCCACAATTTAACAAAAAGCAGGGGTGAAAAATATTTAACAACTAGTATAACTGTAGCCGTCATAGATGACGGTATTGAAATTAAAATATTGAATGTCTAAAGAAGCTAGTATGTCAGAACTGTGTCTGCATTGCAGACCATTTTATTTTATATATACACCACGAACGCTTAGGTCATGAAAAAATTGCATACCTATATGTGATAATAATAAAACGTCTACAGAGTGATCTGGGCCATTATATTTATCAATACACAAAAAAAATTGTCAAACAATTTTTTTTTATTCATAAAAAGTTTCTGCAAAAACTTAATTACAATCATTCTCTTTAACTATAATATAATATCTTATTTTAAACATGTAAATATAAGAAGGGGGACATAATATTATTAAGCCTTTGCATACGGGCGGCAGCCATGTCTCTCGGGACGGCCCTGGATCTGATGATTTTGTGTTACGGGTTCAGCACATTGCTTTATTAGCACATTGATTAAGTGATTATGAAATGTAATATGTATATCTTTAATGTGGTTCATGATGTATTATGGTACAAAATTGTTTTAATTGTAATCAAAATGCTTATTATTTATTAAAAAAAAAAAACAATTATCTCACGCCGAATAATGTAAATCATAAAAATAAATTGACAACTTTTTGGTAGGGAAACATAATTTTACATTGGTTTTAGTTTTAAAAATTCTGAACTGGCCACTTGATATAAGCCACTATTATATCAACACTTCCTACGTATAATCCCGTATCTTCAAACATAAGAACTTACAGGAGTGCATTACAAATATTCATATCGCAACTCACCATATAATGTTTTCGATAAAAACAGTTTTTACTCTCTCCTGAGCAATTTGAATTTTGAGGGTTACATCAATTTGCCAAAAAACCGTTGATATGCTGGTTACATAGAACGACGATATTTAAATATATTATTAAAAATTAAGCAACGATTTCTACGAGTATCATTTGACACCACTCCGTACTTATGGGGCGGACAGGGTCTTCAAAACCAATCTGCAGACTCTTTCTATTAATGCAAAGTTTAAAATGTAATATCCCTCCTGAGGCGTTTTAGAGTTTGTCATATTTGTTTGGTTGCCGCTGTTTGTTTACAGTTGGAAGTGAACAAAAAGCGTGCGCTGCTTAAAAAAAAAAGGAAGAGTCGCGTCTTGACCTTTCCCGGGGGCAGTCGTCCGCCGGTAAAGCGGCGACTTAGTCCACCGCTTTAGTAAGACCACTTAGAGTTTTGAATTAAAAATGTGTAAATCTGTTTGTGTAACTGTCTTCAAGAAAATTATAGAAACTAATTGCAATAAACGAGAAAGAGTATACGGATAACGACCGGGTTCTAATGGGAGACGAAGGAACCGTGGTGACTCATCCTATTGTCCTTTGTCCTTTGTCACCGGACACGGGCTGTGAAGCTTGTTGACTCACCGCGCCCCGCTTCTCCCCGCTCTCCACCTTCCTCCCTCGAACGGCGAGACAGACGTTCTTTCGGTTGTTTCTTTCTTACTCTCTCACATTGTTTTAATTTCTAAATAATATTTTAAGTATTATTATCATACCCACCCCACTGACTAGATATAGAAATTCAAAAAAGTAAATTCGCTAATGAAAATTGACTTAAGCACTAATGGTTAACTTTTGTATTCGAATGTACAATTCATTTGTACGACATATATATCGAAAAATAATTGGTATGATTTGAAGCGCATTGAACATTGTAATATTAATTATTTGTAAATTTGAATTGAATACTCCGAATAAATAAATAAGTGAGCAATGGCATAAGAATAATTTGATTTCGTAATAGTTATGAATGCGAAATGTATTGAGTCGTAATCGTTACCTTACAACTACGTTTTGATGACTACTTTTATGTGTATTCTATATCAGTGAAGTAAAACCATTTTCATATGTGACAGGCTTGATTTGAGACATGAAATGAAAACTTGAAATGGGTTTCATCAGCCACAGCCAAAGTTAACGAGTTATAAATGCAAAAAACCAAACATTTTATTTTTCAATTAAAGAAAAACAAAAAAATCCATTCATAAATTTCACCAGCCGAATGATTTACCAATATCCTCGAATCCCTATTATTTGTCAGGTCCGTGGTGTAGTGGTCAAACCTCGTTGGCTTCGGTTATGGATCTCAGTAAGGACGGTTTCTTAAATTGAATTTTCAATCGATTTATGGATTTTTTGTGATGTCTAAAGTCTCACCCACCCATGCGATCCTCAAAATTTGCGATTAGCTAACCACTGGTCCTGTCCTAGCCCTGACTTTCTATCCCTGCTCTCTTTGGGAAAGAGAGGTTGAGCAACTGAGAACAGGCAATTCTCGTATAAAAACTTCTGTAAAGATAATTCCACTCCGCAGGAGGCCATATGCTTCACATTATATATATATATATATCACACATTTTTAATTTTTGATGTCTCATGATAATTTTGACAAGAAAATATATTACACGCACCCATCCGAGATATATTTACATTATGACACACCCTGGTTTTTCTTAAGTATAAGTGTCATTAGTGTCCCGAACTGAAATCGGCCTGCGGCAAAGAGCAATAATTCGCAGAATACGCTCTTTCTTGTTGCCAGGCATTTAAGAAGCCCCCGGGCTTCGGCCGCTGGACGAGTCCATTTTTACGGAAAAGGGTAGCTCCAACTTTGCACGGAGTTTTTTTGAATTTTTGTAGACAGTCGATGACGAGCTGCCGAGTCGGACGAACGAGGTCTCGTCGCGACGAAAGTGATGTGACGATGTGAACTGTTTGTTTGTTTTTGTGTTTTGATTTGCGTTGGATTTAATTTAAATTCGTTGTGTCATTTGTATTAAAACTTAAAGTAAATTCAGTTGCTAAGTAAATGTAAATGTAGAATCAATTTTATGTGTTAAGATTTTTATATTTGTGTAATGTGAAACCACTGCATCTTGAATGGATAATAAATAAGTTTTTTTTAACCGGATCTGAAATGGTGTTTGTCTGAGATCAGCCCTTCCAGGACTCCGGATAACCAGCCGCTCGCCTCTCTTCGATCCGGGGAATTCTCAATTACTATATATGTTACGCAGAATGTGTGAAATTGATTATTACACGATATGGGCAAAATTTTGCCTAATTCATAAAATAAGCAAGCCCATTGCCTAATTCATGAATGAGGTAATGGGCTTGCTTATTTCATGAATTAAGAAAAAGTTTTCCCATTTCATAAAATAAGCAATTTCACACATTCGGCGTAACATACATATTTACATATTTGAGACCGGCAGGATTCGGCAGTAAAATAATCAATATAGAGTTTTGTAGCTAGTCTAACGTAACCTCGTACAAATTGTCATGAAGGTTTGTTGTATTGGTAATACTGTTAAAATAAATACAACAGGCAAATGATTCTAAAAAATCGTGACACTGCGCAGAGGTTTATGCTGAGAGTTAGTATATTCCGTGAAGACGAAAAGTCTCGTAAAGAATTGATTCAATTCCAACCAATAACGTTGCAGATCACATGACGTCCATAGCTATTAATAATAGTATGCTGGCACTCTTCACATGACACTAGCGCTCTCGCTAAGCGGCCAACATATAACATTCTGATATTAATTTCCTGTTTTAGGCATGCATACGAGTCGTCAGTTGGCGTCGACTGCTCCGCAAGAAATCGAGAGTGAAGATTGGACAGCATCTGAAGCAGGTTCAGAAAACTTTCTCCGAGCGAGACTTGCGAGAGGTATTTGGTCGCAGCGCAGCACAACGATGTCGAGTCATGTGTAATGTCGTGCTGTCTATGGCGCCCACTCGTTCGTTTCCTTCTCACGTCACTCGGCATTGAGCGATCGGAATTTCTCGGCTTTCTTGGAATAGTAGTTTCTTTAACACAAATTATGCTACACCAAGGCCACTTAATGCGCTATTGTGTTGTATTCATATTCCACAGAAACATCGCAATGACAAATGTAAACGGCAAAACAGACCAGTACCAATAGTTAATTTTTTATGTTTCTTATTTTTTTTTTGCATAACAGATATTTTGAAATTTTTACACATGAGATCAAATTGATAATAAAAGACATTTCAAACATCCATCCTTAGATTGAAAAAAATGTATCTAAATTTGATATTGACCTTTCCGAGACTTGAACTTAGACGCATCTGATCGATAGTGTACGATGCTTAGCTCTACAGACCACAGAGGCCAACTAAAGGTGAAGAAAAAGCTTCAGTGGTTGTGACAGTGACATGTATTGGTTAACCGGTTAACGGTTTATTAACAAAAACATTCATGGAATTGATGAAAACTAACTAGCCAGAATTTTTAAAAAAATGTGTAATAAAATAATTGTGTTTTGAATTGAGATAACTAATGTATTGAAAAATAATTGGATAATGTTTCAGGAAAATTCTATCTGGCTAGATTCTATAAATTGCATGAATGTTTGTAAAAAACTTCTTTTGTTTCTGAAAGCTGTCACAAAAACTGTCACAAAAACTGAAATTTTTGCAGCATTTTAAATTAGTTAATATTTCAACGGAGACGGTGTAGGGTTGCTATAAATGTCAGGCAGTGAAATATAACGCTGTTTGTTATCACTGGGCTAAGAGTTTGGGTATACGAATATAATAAATAATTAATGCTCTAATCGCTGGCAGAGAAAGCATTCATAGATTCAAACGCTTGCCCAACCTTTAAAAATATCCATAATATCCAATCTTTGACCGACCAGAGATACAGGTTCAAATCCCCAATTTATGGATGATACGAAAGCAATGTTTTTTTTAAATTATCATTAACAGCACTTTCGTTGCGATATTAGGATAATTAATCTTGTCTTTACTCTTTTCAAAGCAAGCTTTAATACTCTCTGCCTCTCGACAATATATGGATATTATTCAAGCCATAGCTTCTCAGAATACGTCTATACATTGTCATCAGCGCCATTGGAATCCATTCGATTTGGAAGATGATACACATGCTATTCAGGCTGCTGTAGATCAGTGCTTCGCAAACTTTTCTCATCCACAGCACACCGAAGCACTCATTAATGTTTCGCGGCACACCGCAAGCCAAATATGTAAATTTCATTAGCGAAACTGACAATTTATAAATTTGTTTTTTTAATTAAAACCAATTGATCCCTTTTACCCATTCAAAGTGAACATTTAAAATAATAAAAAATGCGTATTTATGGCCCTTGATTTGAGAATAATTTAATCGGTGATCTTAGCAACCGAATGCCTTTAATTTTTTTTCTAATATAAAATACCCATTTTTTTTATTCTGGACGCATTGTGCTGCGGCACACCTGGTATTATCTCACGGCTCACCGGTGTGCCGGTGATATTTTTCAGCTTCTTAATTTTATTCAATTTATTTGAACAAGAATGCGACTAGTTTAGTTTACTTCTTGATGTATTTGGGATAACTAATATATTTTTCAAACCATATCCGCTCCCTATTCGGAGCATACGGCCATCACGCGGTTCCTCCAAGCTTCTATTTCCCCACCAGTCTCATCGCTTCCTCCTAGGTCATCCCAGCGTCCTGTAGCTCCATCGAATACATCCTATGGATGGTCATCAGCGGCCTTTCAGGGCTATGGAGTCCATCTGGTTGGTAGAAGAGACAGGCAGGGTTCAGGCTCTTATTGTGCATCCGCAGCACGTAGTCAAGCTAGGTCCATCGTTGCTTTTTATATTTCACATAATTATCCATTTTTTACTGTTAAAATTGATCTATTTTCAGCCATAGTGAGCGTTTTAACAGGTTAATTGACTGAACATAAATTGGTGCGAAAACGGCTCGCGCTGTAAGGGTTAAATTTATTGATTTTCTTAAAAGTCAATTACTTACCTCAAAACAAGGTTTTTTGACTTAACGCATTCTGCCACTACCAGTACCGACGATTTTATAATAATTGAAACGATGACGAATTTTCGATAGTAATTTATAAGTCAGCACTGCATGATGTATCTTCAATCTTCATTACAGCTAAATGCATCAACCTAATAATTATAATGACCTCAAAAATGTTTAATTAATTAATTTAACACCCAAACAGAACACGATTGCTGAGTATCGACCTTAAAAAATAATTACAACCATTCGTGATTAAAATAATAATAATGAAATATCTATCATCAGTTTCGTTAGAACCAAAGTACAAGAGATTGTGCAACGGATAAATAAATATTTGGGCGGGATTGATTGCAGAATATATTTAATTGATTGAGATGTCAAAGACTTATGGCGGTACGAATTTGTGATGTTGAGGATATGTCAATATTTACCCATGACTCGAGATCAATATTGTGTTACCGAAATTACGAAAACTTTTTTGAATTAAAGTTAAAATAAATATTTTAAACCTTGTCGATTATAAAAATGTACGATCACAATATTTGTACAGGATGATAATTAATCTCATATTTGGCATTTTCAGAGCCAGTGTTGCAAAAGAGTGGTTGAAGCTCTCGGGTATTCTTCCAATTCAGTTTCAACACGGGCTAAATTCCCTATATGGATAACTGACCCTTAAAATGGGGCAGTACAAGAGCGATTATCTAATTACTAATCCTGCCCTATACCCATCGTTATCTTCACAGAATAAAAAGAGACTAAGCGACCAAATAACATCCAGTTTTCGTAAAAACAACTCGTACACCAAAAGGAAAAAGATTAAAATAATCAATAATTTATTTTTACGCTTTTATAAAACGTGGAAATTTACAAATTAAATATCATTCAAATCAACATCAATATCAGAATAAACAAACGAAAAACGTTATTTACAATTCAAGTTAATAACTTTGATATTCCACTGGCTGTGTTACTACATGTGACATGTGCTTCGACTCTTCAAGAAACACCTTCAGACTGATTAGACAACCAGTGGAATAACAAAATTATCAACTTTAATTTTATATTAAAAATGAATTTTCACAAGTCGAATCCACAGAAAATACAAAACATCATAACGACTGTGTTTTAGTCTATTGATGTAGCTCCCAAAAATTACGAAAACAAGTTAATGACTGGATCTCATTTTAAAGACGACAGAGCAGGTCTCAGCCAAATAACGTAAATTAGAAAATTACATTGACCACTTTTTGGAAGGGAAATATCATTTTACATTGGTTTTAAGTTTAAACATTCTGACCCAGCCACTTGATGTAAGCCACTATTATATCGACACTCCCTACGTATAATTCCGGATTTACAAACATGACAATTTACAGGAGTGCATTTCGAAGATTCTTAAAGCAACTCACCATATAGTGTTTTCGATAAGAACAGTTTTTACTCTCTCCTGAACAATTTCAATTTTGAGGGATTGACCAATTGGCCAAAAACCGTCGATAATGAATTATAATAGTGCTCAAAATAATTTTATTTATCTGTTCATTAGAATAATTTCCTTGCGTAAAGTCCGCAGTTATGACTGTTTCATGATAGGAAAACCGCTATGCGTAGAATACAATGAATATTTTTGATTTTTATTTATTGACTAACTTTCTTCGATTTGAATCGAATCGTTCCGAAATTCCGACATTTTTTTAAATGGCAACACGGCAGCAAAATATTTATATTACACATTATGTCCGTCTCGGTAATTATCAAATCGGTTTATAATTGAGGTATTTTCCTCTTTTTTAAAACCACAATATAATATACACGCAGTTCAGAACCTTACAATATTGCATGTGTCAATAATTAGCTGCCCGAAGACTTACATGTTGATTAGATTGGAATTGATTATATTTGCAAGAAAAGTATCACCCCAGGCTTTGGGAAATATTATAACGTTAGTAAATTCTTATCTCCCAAAGTGCATAAGTTAAAATTACTCGTTAATATTAATAATTAGTTATCAGTTTCTGCCATTTGATGAATCATGATAAAATTAATATAATAACGAGTGTTATTAAGTCGGATTGGTCGTCGTTGGGTTCAGTTTGGGATATCTCGGACTCAAATCCTTCTATGGACGGTTTCTGTTCGTAGGCATTAGAGGTTATGCACGGGTTTAAATTTGAAAAAATTACCCGGTCCTTCAATTCAGACCTAAAGAGTCTAAATATCAAGCTTGTTACCCGAAACCGACTCAAATCCTAAATTTATATTTCATGGCCGGAAAAAAACCCGATTTAATAAAAAAATATAGTTTATTAAATTTGAGTTATTGAGATTTTGTACACTTCCATGTATTTTGTCACTAACGACCCGGGTATCGCCTTTCGGCATTTGAGCGCACGAATGAAAGGCGAAACCCGGGTCGTTGGTGACAAAATACATGGAAGTGTACAAAATTTCAATAACTCAAATTTGATATTTAAATTCCATCAAGCACCCTCAATCGATGTCTTAAAAAAAACAGTTTATTAAATTTAAAACACTGCGTACCAAACTTTTTCCCACGCAGGAAAATCTATTATTTCACGAAATAATTTCCACTCATCACTTTTAGCATGCTTCTTTTCAGGAAAAATATTATAGTCATAACTTTTCAACTTTTTCTTTATATCGTTGAAACTCATTTTTAACGAATCTATTGTATTTTTTACTAATGAATTTTCTGGCACACAGAAATGTAAGCCATATAAAACCAATAGAAAGCAGATACTGTATAATATTCACATTTTATTAATGTACCGAACGAATTATAACTTACTATCGTCACTATCGGTTATTGCTACATAAAAAAAGCATTGTTTCAGACTTCGACTAAATTAGGTTATACAATTTTATGGGCTTCTCAGCTTCGTGTTTCCGAAATATTAAATGATGCCGCCATACGTTTCAAACGAAAGATTTTATTATTTCCAACGATATTCAAAACGTAATAAACTATGGCTTACAATTAAATGCACTTTTGTTTAGATCATATTCACTTTCATAAAAATAGTTTTCACTTGTCAAATGTCACTTATTCTTCTACCTAATATTAGGCCGTCTATATTGCCTTTGCTCCTCGCATTAGAATACATTATACAAACGAAACCAGATCAACCCTAAGTAACATAACCTACTAGAACTCGATTCACTTTGTTAAAAGAATCAGTGACAAAGCGGAAACTATTAAAATCAAAGTTTGAGTGTACTAAGTTAATACTATCTATCACAAAGTGCAATTATTTATAGCTATTTTCTCATAAACTATTTTAGTTATTACCTTTTTGCTATCAATAGTTTTGCTGCATAGCTGAATCATGACCGGGACATAGTTCGAAATATTTTTCTGAAGAATAAATTCTTTACTCGTGCCTTAATCTCAATTGTGTCAAACAGCCCGAACCCGGCCCACGGGTCTGCCCATCGATTACAATTTTTATTTAAATAGCCAATTTCAAACATTTAAAATACAGAAAAGTATTGATACGGAATCGTTTGTATCAAGCGGATTTTACGTAATTGTATAGATTTCAGTTTTTATATGTAGTAGTTTTTAACGTAATTTTAATCGATATACTATTTTAAAGTCATCTTTATGATTCTGACAACTGGACCCGAAATGGATCCCGAACTGATTGCTTGAAAACACATTTAATATTGATATATGTACATAATATCTCGAACATGTATTAAATATACGCGTCTTAAATGGGTTCTGCAAACTTCGATTACTCCATCGTAAAATATCCCCATTATTGGACACAGAAAAAGCTAGTTCAGTTATCTTAATTGACTTCCATTCTATCGGCAGTAGATCAACCAGGTGCTTATAATTATTATTATGGCTACCAGTTACGTAGATTTTCGCCATTTTTGTTACTTTTTGCTTCACCAGTCAATCAGACGGACAGACATGCGCAAATAAGATTGCTTCGACAAGACAGGGCCGAGTTGACAGAAAAACTTTTACGCTCGGTTAATCTACACTGGTCTAATTACTTGAACCAACTCAATTTGATATCAGAAAGTAATAATTGTCATAGGAATTACAATGTCTATTGGTATACATCAGTCAAATGATTGTTATGCATTCAATGAACCTCTACATGCTTAAAATTGTGGGTACCTTTTCTTTATAATAAATTAGTCGTTATTACATATTTAAATTATGTGATACAGTGGATTGTGGAACTCCGATCTACTTTTCTCGCATTTTTCGTTTTCGTACATTTATAGTCATGTTTATCGTTAGTGTGAAGACTTTCCCGAATTCGTCCTCTTCAAAAGCCAAATTCTGGCCATCAAAAATGATGATTCGGGGCTCCACTGTGTAATATTTGCATTGTATGCTTAATATTTATAATAAACTATTTGCTATTAGTGAAACAATTAATATTAACATTAAATAACTCATTATTTACTTCGAATTCCGTAAGAGGTCATCCATAAATGACGTCGCACGACTTTGGGGTTTTTTAACCATCACATCCACTTTCACATTTAACCACAGTATCTTTTACCTCCTTCCTAAATTAAAACACATTGTTAAACCCCGTCTACCTTAAAAAAAGTTTCTTATTTTTTAAATCAGGGGTGGAGAACCTTTTCCTGTTGGAAGGTCGCCTTCATTTATCTCAAAATGAAATAAGACAGCATTTAAGAAATATACATAAAACATGTACATTATTTTGAAAATTAAGGAAAACAATGAAATTCATTTATTTATGTATTTGTTTATTTCATTCAAAAGGCCGAACTTGAGACCCAATAAGGCCGCAGGTTCGCCACCCCTGATTTAAACCAATCAGCAATAACGTTTTTCTTAAAAAAATGTTTTGCAGGATTTTAGATGTCACATTTTATACAATAACAAACCCAGTTGATAATGCTCGTGATGAGCGAAACCGGTCCTGATCATTATAAATATGTGGAAGTAGTACAAATGAATTGTGTTTTATTTTTTAAAATATAATGTCTTTCCACCAAGAATTGACAGTTAACACCTTAAAAGTGATAAATGTATTCAATGAATGGTCAGCTCACTTGATAGTGTATTCGTGAAAAATACTAACTGCAAGTTGATTGCCACGAAAGGAAATCACGTCGTAATATTTAAAATAAATTGTAAAATAGCAGCCGACTTAGTTTAATTGGGAAATAAGAAATAATGCAGTAAAAATAAGAAAAATGCGCTAATGCGGATTCGATACGGAAATCAAAATGAATCAATACGGTTTTTTAATGCTTTTAAATTCGGAAGTTTGTTTTGACAACAGTTAAATACTATAAAAACAAACCAAGCTTTTTACAGAGAATAAAGCATAAATAAAAAAAATCCAAAACACTTCGTTTCATGGATATACTTCAGTATAAATTGCCTCTGTTTTAATTTAATATACAATCAAAATTAATAACTTTTTATTCATTATTATTGCGATGTTTAATGCGACATCTATTTTCTATTTTAAGAAGTTTCATTAAGCGAACCTTACCCGATCAATCAGAATGACATTTCGAAAGAATCATTCAGACTGACAGTCCTGATTGTAGTATTGAAGAATCCTACACTTATCAATCAGATTGACATTCTGTTGGCGTGTGGTGTGGTAGTTATGATATGAACAATTGCGAAAACAATTAATGAAATTAAGAAAACGCATACGTAGCTTGAATGTTCGCCATAGCTACCACAAAAGGATTGAAACGACAGTGTTGGGTAGAGGAATGGATATTGAGACGGAAAAAATCGCTCATTTTAACTTGTTACAACGAACGACTACAATATTTTTTAAACTTTTTGCCATTTCAACTTAATACTATTTTTATCCTGGTAGCGTTAGAAATATTGGATTTGGCAACCCTTCATTTTTATTATTTTTATTTATGTAGAGAACAGACAAAACATTCGAAAGCTGCGGCAGTGTTTCATATATCACAATGAAACTTTTTAAAAGGCGATCGTTGGCGTTTTCTCACGCGCAATAACGTAGTTGTCAATATCGGCGGTAGACTAATATCCATCGCAACGAGAAACACGACCATAGACAGACGAAAATTTTTTTCCGCATGGCAATACACAGTCATTCGGACTGCCAGTCTCCCCACCACTCGGTTTGAGTTGCGCTTGGATTTCAAAATATTTAGTCATTCCTTTAATCACTACCTTGTCATTGTTGAAGAAGATTGTCATTCTGATTGATCGTGTATAACTATATCATTGGGTAATGATTATAGCGCCTTTGTTTGTAAACTTATTTTTATATTAATAAAATGCATGAAAGAGCACAAATAAAACGCGTTTAAAGTTACAGGTGAGAGACCTAGATACCGAAATGAAGCGATTACAAAGATAGATACGTAGTAGAAAGAGCAGTATTGACATTAAAAATACCGCACGACTAATCTAATTCAAGTACAGGATGCAAAAAAAATTAAATAAATAATAAATATATGAGAACACGATGCAGGAAGCATTTATTGAATTGCAAAAAATATTAGTACTTATGTATACACACATATTTTAAATAACATGTAAAACGCAGGGCTGTAACGTAAACCTTCTGTTTTTAACAATGTACGCTACCAATAGTCTCAATGTGTGGCGTATGGATTCCTAAAAGATTTTATATCAACAGAAGTTTTCTGCGAGAGCTGATTGTTTCTCATTTGCTGAAATTGCCTTTTTAGAAGAGAGTAGGGATAGAAGAAAAGGGCTAGGACAGGAATTAATTACCTTCTACTCCAACCCTTAAATATAAAAGTAAATACTTTTTTTTTCTGCAGTAATCCCACTGAAAAATGTAGAATAACGTAATTTCAGTAATTACCATGAAGATTATGTTACTTTTTTAATAATGCTGATGTCGTACATATTCATTGATTAATCTAGATTATGTTGTAAGTGTTAAAAAAATAGTAAGTAAGTATAGTAACACCTTTATAAGGTTTTGCTGCTGGCGAGAGGGTGACCGTTGAGCCCTATTCAATAAGGTATGTTCTTCATTTGTTTTGTTCTTAATTCTTTTTTTCCCGTCAAAACTTTAAAGGTTGGATTATTGCTAGGTTTTGAAACGGTGTAACAAAATAAACGCACACGGCTGGGCGTGGGTTAGCGCAAACAAATCATCAGCCGGCTACCAATCGTGAATTTTAACACGAATCGGGTGTTTTTTGTTAACTGTAAAGTTAATCAACTTATCATGAATCACGCCGCGAATCCCACAACCCTGCTAAAACGTGTTAACACTGCATTCTTAAATAATTTGATTGTGGTGGTGTATGATATAGCAAGTACAACAATTGTAACGAAAGGAAGTATTATTGATTTTTTCAATTATTTAAAAGCTTTTTAATATAAAAAAATTATATTTCTAAAACATAAACTACGGAGTTATTTCTGCATCACCTTTGGTAGCCATTTACTATTCAAGTATAAACAACCTTGAGTGAATCATGCTTTTACTATTTCCATTCAAAAATAAATGAAAAAAACTCATTGCGGTAATTAACACTAAGTTTCTGTTCATAGATTAATCGCAAATTTGTTATTTCATCGCGGAAATACCACAGCGATACAGATTAAAATGATTATCAGCCTGAATGAAAACAGTTATATTTTTTTCAAATGGCAATCTGAAGAGCATACTATATTATATGGTTATAAAACGCAATGATGAGATAATACATATTATTGTTTATTTGCTTGATAAGGTTTAATACTATGATCACTACAGTATAATTAAATGACAGTGGTATTTTATATAGAGTGAATGCAACAGAGTGATTTTGTGTCGACATCTACTCAAATACTACATCTTTTATGTCACTGTCTCATGCTTTATCATTTAATACATATCTATGGACACGCGAAATAACGGACAAAAAATACTTGAATGACACTATATTATTCCTTTCATTCAGAAATAATAAGCTATGATAACATTGTCCATATGTGTAATGGGTCACTACGACATAGTTTGTCTACGGTCAAAAAATGTCATAATAGTTTAAGAAATCACATTAATTGTTTCTGATATTTCCTTCCAAGATGGTCGACCTTTTTTCTTGATTCCTGACAAAATATAAGCAACAATGTACGGAACTAGTAAAACGATATGTTATATAAAATGAAAAGATAATATATTTCAGGCTGCACATTTAATTGATACATCATAATTCCTCCTCCTGTCGTCCAGGAGGTGGGATAATGAACTGGGCTATCATTTTTTTAGATAAACATATTACTTTTTAATCTCTCGTTTATTTGTCTCTTTATTAAAACATAATATGTATCGTAACTAAAGACTTTATTCGTTTTTTCCAATAACAAACAAACTGTTAAAAAATACGTAGATATAAGTGAAATTACATAAAGCAAATAAGATGAAAACTTTGATGTAAGATGTAATGTTATAAATAGGTTCCCTTTATTAATATTTATTATAATACATCTAAAATGCTATCTACAAAAATTAATTCTGTTTAATATAATTTATCCTAACCTCTTTTGCGCTTATCTCGCCACCATTTACCACTATTGCTTTTAACTACCTACCTACCTCAATATGATTGCCTTCTTTCATTATTGCTAAAAGTAGCAGCTTTGATCGACAATCTCTCGCAGAGTTTGCCAAAATTTGCAATTAAAAACAGAGGAAATTGTGCGCGTATTTCATTTCCGTCGTTTATAATTATTCGATTTCAATCAATATTACATTATTTTGACGAGAAAGCAGATCTGTCATATTTATAAAATCATTAGAGATAATCTGTCAGACTTCAAATGTGATGTATTTGGTATATTTAATGGTTTGTGGACTTTTGTTTTGTTCACGTTGTTTTATTTGGGATCAATAGATGTTTTCTTCCACGGCAAACGTCAAATGCAACTACGGCAGCTTGCAACCAAGAAACGGTTGAGAAGTGTTGAACTTTAAAAACTCTTAGCTTAACATATTGATATATTTGAATGAATTCTGTTTTTTTTAAAATATGGATTTTTTCCAAGGGAATAATAAACACTTTTTAAAATTAACATATTGATATTTTACGTGATATTTGACTGATTATCTTTTGCATATGAGGAAAATAATTATTAAACCTTACTTTTTCCAGAAAGCTGAACACTGATTGAATCTATTTTTTTGTAAATTCACTCACATTAAAAATGAAGCCCATGTAAATATATGCAACTTAATATTAAAATTCACAAATAAAAATAGTTGTACTTTTGTTTTTAGAAATCGCAATTATGTTTTACGAAGTATGTAATGGAACCTATTCTCATTTTACAATGAACACTTCTTTTTTACGCCGTGCAAAAGCAGAATCAGTGAGTATAACATGTGCAATTAAAAATAAGTCGAACGCATTATTTACAGATACGATAATTGAAGCTTCTATAACATTTAGATTTTGTAGTTTTGAAATTAAAATACTGATCTGTTGTAAAGTTGTTTGGTGTTAAAAACAAGAATCATTTCAAACGCGTAAGAAAATTAATATATTTTTATACTGTTTTCAGATGAACACTGAACTATTATATTATGTACGTTTGGGTTGCATGGTTCTGTAATACTGATGTTTACAGAAAGGATCGTCTGAAAAGTTTGCCTCGACTGCAATATGGCCAGTTAATATTAGCTTTCTATACGTTGCTAGGCAAATAAAATATGCAGTTATTTTACATTCCCATACAGCCCTTCTACTGGCTATGCACTACAGCCCTTTTATTTATGCATGTAATTTTATCCCATGATAATACTCAAATTGTTGACGACAATCCGAAAAATAACCAATGAATTTATTTTCCCATTGCGGGAAAGAAATTAATTTAAAAAAAAATGATTGTTGATACTGTGTGGGTGAATTGTAATTTTTGTTTTTGTTTATTTCAACCATGTTATTATTCTATCGCTCAATTTTTCATTTTGCGTTAAGGATATAAGGATACGGCTAGGAAAGGATAAGCAGTTAGCTATTCGCTCTTGCGGCATCCTGTTTTTGTCATCGGATTGGTGGCAGGGAATCTAAACATCACAGACATTCATGACTTTGAGAGAAAATTCATTTATCGATTGAACAATCAATTTATGATATTGTCCGCATGGGAATGTGAACCCGTAGATACCGTAAGCGAAGAGGACGAACACCCAAGCGCCCAAGCCACAGAGACAAAAAAAAACATTCTCCATTAGCTACTTACTGTTTTACTTATTGATTTTTTTAAAAAAAATAATTTATAGGTAAAATGAAAACCAGTGAGTTACGTAAATATTGTCCATTTCTCACATATTTAATCTGTGCACCATAATATTATTTTGCATCGGTTTGAACATTTGTACCGTCACCCTCCTAATCATAGCCCCCTTAGTCTGCTGGTATTAACGCGGCATTTTATGTATAAAAAGCTGACGGGGGATTATAGATGTCATTTTGTAAGCAATATAACTGTTTAGGTTTGCAAAAACGCTAAAGAAACGAATTGCCCTTCCGAAAAACGATGAAAGGAAAAAAATATGTTTGCTTTAATACGTTTTCCATTCAAAAAAACCTCGAAAAGAATCGAATATAATGTAGTTAGCAAAAATAGGAGTATTATTGAATTTTTTCTATCTTCTGCAACGTTCGAAGTCGGAATATGGCATTCTGAATAGAATCGGAATACATTTTTTGATATTAATCTCTGGGGAGTCAAAACATGATATTTATCAAATATACTATTTATAAATAATATTTCATCGTTGTTCTGGAAGAAGAAACTAACTGGAAAATACTAGTTTTGAGTAATTGGACTTTGAAGTTTATCAAATGCTTGAAATTTCATACCTTTTTCATTTGTACAAAACTGTTTTTAATTAAAAGTATCTATTTATATAAAAATGAATGTCTGTCTTATAGGCTCCTAAACTACTCAACCGATCGCGACGAAACTTTCAGGAAGGACTTATTGTGATCATCCCGGGAAATCTATATCTATATATATAAAAATGAATGCCTGAAATAAGTATCACAATGTCCTTCCACCGTGGATAAACAATAAATTATTAAGATTTTCAATCCATTCTGCAACTATTTTATCGACATTGATTTTCAATCTATATATATAAAAATGAATGTCTGTTTGTTGGTTTGTCCGGATCCTATAGGCTCCTAAACTACTCAACCGATCGCGACGAAACTTTCAGGGAGGACTTATTGTGATCATGCCGGGAAATATTATATAAAACAAATGTTTGTTTGTCCTTTACGCGTTCCTTTACCATTCATACGATTTCGATGAAACTTTGGTGAGTTGTTGTGCACACACCCGTGAAGGGTTCTGAAGAAAAAAAATTGAAAATCTAAAATTGAAAAAAAGAATCAAATACGTACATACAGCGACGTCTAGGAAAAACCTTCTGATTTATTCGTGTGCGCATCAGACGAAAAACAAAAATATTGTGTTATAACAAGTGTGATATTGAAACTCGGGTTCGGGTTGGGCCAGACCTGAAGATGATGGGATCGTACCGTGTAAGTCTATGAAATTTCGGCCTGTGCAGACCTCTAACCCAAAAGCAGTTCAATAAACAGAATTAAAACACAAACCCTTTCTTTCTTTGAGTGGCATTGCAACGCATGCCGGGTTCTCACTAGTAATTTATAAAAATAAGTGTCTTCTTCCATACGGTAGAGTTTGAAATAAGAAACATTTTGGTTTAACCTACTCAATATGTCACTTTTTAGTGTTTTCTTCCAGAACAACAACGATTAGTGGCGATTCAACAGTATGACGATGCAGATTTACAAATATTATTTAAGGCAAGTCATCAATGTGACGACTATGATTGAACACAGACAGTGTGACTAATTGAGCGGGATCCCTGGATTGAAAGATCTAATGCCGACGATATAATATATGACAGTGGTCTCCAAACTGAATAAGGATGTGAGCTACTTTCAGAAATTGAAATTGTCTGGTGAGCTACTTTATACATATTCCTTCTTTATAATTTTTTATCATCGTCCTTTAACGTACCATTCATAGTATTATTATATTACCTAAAATAATTTAGGACATTTGGCTTCCAATAAAATATAACATGCGAACTTTAATTATTTATTTATAAACAAAATAAAATAATATCTTGAAATAAATGTGAATAAAAGTAAAAATAATTAATGACAAGAATAGCATTCAATTTCTTTCACATTTTTTTTCAATTATTGGTGAGTACCTTTTGTCACTCCCATTAGAATGCAGTACATCTGTGAATCTGTTTCTATATTTACTTTTAACCACTTTCATAGTTTAAAACGTTGATTCACATAAGTATGTAGAACAAAACAATGCCTTCATTTTGATAGCAGTTCGAACTAAAATTGGATACTTAACTGTTGGGACGAAGGGCCATACAGATTCTATAGTCGAAGCAGCATTCTTAAGCGACAAATCACATTGAAATTCTATCAATTCCATTTCTAATGAGGAGCCATCTTCTTGAAAATTTTCGACGATCGATGATAAAATATCTTACGCGAGCTACCAGTAGCTCACGAGCGACCATTTGGTGATCACTGATATATGACATATTTTTTTAATACGGATATTTTTACTGTCGAGTCAATAAGCCGAGGTGTTCGTAAGTCGAGAACTGACTGTATAATTATAAAGCTTTCATTTCACTCATTCATAATGTTATTTTGGTTATTTGTTGCGTGGTGATCGATAAGAGTTTCACATGAAAGCCTTATAATGCCGGCGTAGTAATGCTATTCGAACTGAGTTGTTAGTCGCTTTGCCGATAAGCTCCGGAATGTTGTAATAATAATTTGTTTCCACGCTTCTACCCCATGTATTCGTAAGTGCGCCACCTACACGGTAATCGGCAAAGGGCAGATTTTTTATGAAAGGTTTCGGGGAAACTTTTCAAAGAAGAAACCCTCAGAACGAAGTAGAAATAAGCAACCTTTTCCACGCGAGTTTACGTTTTAATATTATCACTTTAGCGGTGATATATCTATATATATATAAATGATTGTCCTCTATGCATTCCTTTACCATTCATCCGATTTCGATGAAACTTTTGTGAATTGTTGTGGGCACACCCGTGAAGGTTTCTGAACAAAAAATTAAAATCTAAAATATAAAACGAAGAATCAAAAACGTACAGACAGCGACATTTCGGAAAAACCTCCTAATGGATTCGTGTAAAAATAACATATTGTTTGAAAAGCATAAATGAATTACTATATTGAAAAAAAATCAGGCTTTTTTCGGGATGACGAGAATAAATCTGGCCTTCGGGACCCGTTCGGGTGTGTGTGATGTTGAAACTCGGGCTCGGGCCAGGCTGGACTTGAAGATGACGGGCTCGGGCCGGGTAATTTTGTGAAATTTCGGCCCGTGCAGATCTCTAATAAAAAAGAACTTCAATAAACAGAATTAAAAAAATAACCATTTCTTTCTCTGAGTGGCATTGCAACGCATGCCGGGTACTCACTAATATATATATAAAAATGAGTGATTGTTTGTCCCTTATGAGTTCCTGTACCATTCATCCGATATCGATGAATCTTTGGTAAGTTGTTGTGCAACCCATAAAGGTTTCTGAGATTTCTTTACAGAAACATTTTCTTCAGAATTGAAACACAAACTTTTCCTTTGAGTGGCATTTCAAAAGTACTCGCTAGTAAGTTATAAAAAATAAACACAATTAATAGTGATCGTAAGGGGTTTTTCTTAATTGTTTTCCCCAACCAATGATTTAGCTGACAAATTCTCAGTATGGCATTACATTATTGAGCAAGAATAAATGCGGAAAAAGGAGAGAAACAAATAACACTTGAGGCCTGTTTTAGCAAGCTCTATCTATATAACTTCAGAAGGTATAAGTATATTTGTAGATTTTTAAAAGTTGCAAAATTATATGAGCAGAACCGTTTTAGTTGAAAAACAATAAAATTTAATAAATGGTCATACGCTGTTTTAAAAATGATTTTTTAATGCAACATGCTTTTGGAAAATTTCGAATAACAAATAGTGAAAACAAATCTTGTCTATTTAGATTATACAAATTTTAATTTTTTTAACTTCTGATATTTTTTAGATCATGTCCGTTCTCAATCTGAAGCATATGGCCTCCTAATGGAGGAGGTATCTTGACAGAAATTTTTATACGAGACTTACTAAATATTCTATATATATATATATATATATATAAATGAATGTTTGTTTGTCCTCTATGCGTTCCTTTACCATCCATCCGATTTTGATTTGTTTGTCCAAAAATTCCAAAAGCACTTCGATTAAAAGAATTAAAACAAAAACCCTTTCTTTCTTTGAGTGGCATCAAATAAGTACGACTCAGTCACTAGTACTTATAACTTAATACTATTAATTCCGACAGTTTTTATAATACAGATAAAAATAGTATTTAAAATGTATTCAAATAGTATGAAGGAAAAGGTTGTGTACGTTTTCAGGGAGAAGTAGGGTAAGCTTTCTTGAAAGGCATGCAATAAAGAAGATCTAGTTTCTCGAGGAAAGAAAAAAAAACACGATTCTGTGTGAAAGAAAGTTTGATTTATAAGTTGTTGGCAGCTTCTTTCTGCGGCAACGTTATTAGAGGCATGGAAAACTTCCAAAATATACTGTCAACATTGAAAAGATTCCTAAACATATGCAAGATTTATTTGCTGGACGGAAAAGGAAACGAAAGAACGTATTTAATTTAATAAATATATACCAACTTCCATTTCAAGAAGGAATTATAATAAAATATAACATATGCGAAGATTACAGAACATAAATTACACATCCTTTCCTTGGTTCCTAAACTTCGTAACTACGTTTGAAAAATATGTTTAGGCGAGCAATAAAAGTGAAGGAAATTTAATATAGTTTGACTAAAGTATTTGACAGAAATTTCGAATCGATAAATTATTTACATTTTAATAATGGCGGTTTTATCACAAACAATATTGAATACCTATAGCCTTAGCTAAATTAACGAACAAGAACAATCCTGTAAGCCGTTGTTCCATATCCAAATCATTAAAAATTTTACTGTCAATAAAACACGAGAACATAAACAAGTGACACTTCTTATTAAATTAAAAAGATTATCGACAATATAGCTTTATGACTTGCAAGAAGAACTATTGATGTAATGAGTTTTATGCATCGATTGGCCTCTCTGAAATCTGAAGTTACCATATTCGTTTCAAATTAATGGTTTTTTTTTATCAATAAAGAATCTTTTATTAAATGTGTGTGCTAAATACTCATAATAATGCATTACATTAAATAATTATAATGCAGTTACATTTTCGTGATGTCTTTTTAAAGAATTGAGGCAATTTGTGTTATCATTGCAATTAAAATCGAAATAAAATTAGCCTACTAACATTTTATCAGTGAAAATATGTGTATGTTATAATGTGATATTTAATTATTTGTTGATGGATGCATATTTAATAAAATTGTATTGTGCAAGAAAGAAGACCGGAGACAAATTTTTATTAGTTTATTAATTTGTTTTTGATGGAAACAAAACATTACTTTTTGAACGCATTGTTGCATTTTTTTGAAAATTTGTTGCCTGACAATAGAAAAGAGCTACCAAAAATTTAAGCTCAAAAAAAAGATTCAAAACATGAAATGTACCCGGGGTCACTCGCAGAACAACGAAAAATGAGGAATAATTTAAGATCAGAGTCAAACATTTGAAGATATTAATTTAGTAAACATTATGGAGTTAGGCATATAAAATAAATATGTAAATTTTATATTGAATGAGAATAATAAAAATATCAAGTACTGCAAGGTCTTCTTACGATCAGACCCATAGAGACTGCAATAAACAAAGAAACAGGATATAGTATACATCTTTCGGACATGGAGCAAAAAAGTAAACCAACATGGTTAATTAAATGAAGCGGAGTTCACCGAAAATGTATAGAAAAAAGAAAGTTTTGTATCAAAAATCAATAATCGTAAATATCATGTACGATAAATAATCCAAGAAATTAGATGAGTATCATTTTCAATTTCAGTATTGTATTGCTATGATGAAAATAATAATTATTTCATTCAAAGAACACGAAGTGTCAAATTTATATTCTCTTAGGTATCGACGACTTTGTTCCTTTTTCAAAATATATTTTTAAACCAGGTATCGCTCGACTGAATACTCCATACTCTATGTTTAGATAAGTATATATTTTGTATACTTGAGCGTAGTGTGATTTTCTCTATGCATATTAAATTATTGTTTATTCCAAAAATGTTCTAATTTCAAAATTTGACAGATTTCATTTGTTATTTTATTTTAAGTGTTGTATTGGATAACATATAGGAGGATGGATAAATAATATTATATATACGAAAAACTATTTCTAAATTCATTTTACGATGCGTATGTTACGCCGGGCAAGCACAGCTGGTAATATTATTATATACACAACAAAAACTTCAACCGTGGCGTATTTGATAATAGCCGTTGTTTAGATTCTGTAACACGGTTAAATTAGACTAAATTAACTATGTTATAAATATTATTTAATAATAATTTAACAATGCAAGCGCATTATATCATAATTGTAACGTTTTGAGCAACATTTTTATTATCATTGAATTTAGATGTTATAATAACTTATAATGTTATAAATATGGAAAAATATTACTATCATCGTTGTTAGTCCAGTTAGTCATATTTGACGTGAATTTTATTTTTATTACTATTGTGGTAGTCGGTTACTTCTTCGGTAGACAAAATAATAATGAAAAACAACATTCAATTATTGCTTTTCATGTAACAGTGTTTCGCTCTTTTAGAAAGCATCGTCAGACTGACTTTTCACTAACGACCCGTGTAATATTAATAAACTAGTATAACCATAGCCGTCATAGATGACAGTATTGAAATTGAAATACTGAATATCTAAAGTGACTAGTACGTCGGAACTGTGTGTGCATTCTATAACATTTTTATTTTATATACACCCCACGAACGCTTAGATCATGAGTAAATTTCATACCTACATGTGATATGTGATAATAATAAAACGTCTACAGAGCGGTATGAGCTATTATATATAAGAATATCATACATATTTTACATAATATATATCAGGTGCTTGCCGTTATTAGTCATCCACGTGCCTTTTTTTTTTCGAAAACTAGGTGCGGGATACATGCTTGTCAACCTTTTTAGTAAAGAAAATTATATTCAAACATCAATTTAACAAAATTTAAAACAGCTTTTCCTTTGTTGCAGATCACATAAAAAAATAAACATTATTTTTATTTTAGAAATTTAAAGTTAATTTTGACGACTAATTATATAAATATGAATGTAATAAATTATGCACGAAGATGGTTTCGTCTGATTTCTTACGTTAAACAGACCTTGAAAAAAGGTGCCGGAACGTCGTTCACCGTGTTGCATGGCAAAAAAGCTCTGGGCGCCCATATGTGATATTGAATGATTGAAGATGCTGAAAATTGAAACCAGGTCACCTCAATAGTCTGTGGCAAAACTTATGGAGAAGTAAACACTACAATTAACATGTTGAAGTCCCATGAAGTATATTGGATAGAGTTAATTTTCACATTTATATTTCTAAATTGATCTATGTATCGAATCTACAATTATCATTAAAAGTAACATGAATAATTGGTTACAGACAAATAAAATTGGAATTGAAGAATAAATGGAGAACCGTTTTTAAAATGGATGGAGAACACAAGTTTTACGCCGAATAGAAGGATGTGTCTTCCTTCTGGATATGGCTTGTGTATAAGCAAATAGGCCACTCTCCACAAAAAATCGAAAATGAATGCACAAATAATCTCCATTTTCTTGTGTATGTATAGAACTTAACAGATCAAATGCAATATCCCCAGAAACCACATGCAAACTCACCACTGTCCATTACAAAATCATTACATTTAGTCACTTATATTACTATATTCTATAACAATTCACTTAAATGTCACATGTTCGTATAAAGTACAAGAATTACCGCAGTATGGGCTTTATTTGATTTCTCACAATATGACTTTGAAGGACAGTGCCTTTATTACTTTTATACGACTTCTATTTATAGACCAATTGTCTTTCAATAAATCGTTATTAAGACCCTACTACTTTAAAACTACGCACTCCACATTGAGAACATACATAGCAGGGAAAAGAAAAACAGGTTAAAATGGAGGCATTATCATCGTGCTTAAAATATTTAAAAAATGCGTTTCGAAGTTAAATTAAATGCGAATATCTTAATCGACTCCATTAATATAAATCGATCGTCAATTTATTATTCATTTTAATCGCTTAATCTTGTGTTTTCTTATATTATAGTGTATAATTAGTAGTTGTCACGAATTTTAATTACCGTTTTTATCACTTCGTTATCACGATCATTAGTCAATGTCGATTTATTTCTGGAAGATAACCTATAGACCATTTCGAAGATAAAAGTTCCTGCGCCTTGTTAGGATCATTATATACGGGCACCGCAGGTGAAAATCTAATGTTGTTTTGTTTGACTGACATTAACGCCGTGCTTTCATTTCTCATAAATAATAGACGATCAATCGGCCTCTCTGATATTATTAAACCAATAGGTATTCTCCACAATTTCTCTATATAATGTCAGATACATGTTAGATTACAAGTTTGAATCATTTAAACATATTGTGATTCTTTTATTGTTGTGTTTAGCACGGTTATCGTTTCTTTATGTTAGTCAAAGAGCAAGAAATCGGTCAGAATAAGTTTAGACACGTTCTTTTGACATCATTATTCATCAATATTGATATGATTCGTTTCTAGTTGCATGACAGACATAAACTATTTGAGGTATTTTAGGTGAAATTTTCCATTTCAAGCCCTGAAACTGCATCATTTCTACCAATAATTATTTTGTTTTGAATATATGATTTTCCTATAGATTTATAGTAATTAGGATTTGAACTGTCATTTCGTCGTCTCAGGTAAACAAGGTTCCATGTGCCGTTTTTTTATAAAATCTCTTTTAAATGCTGTTTTATTCGAATTAAAAATACGGTTCTATCTGCATTTAAAAAAACTTACCATCAATCCATCAAAATTCAAATTAGAAAAATGTTCTATCTGAAAAACATACACATATTACAGTGCATAAAAGTTCAATCTGAATATATAATTAGAAATACCGAGTGTAGGAAATCACATTCTCAAAAGCGGTCATCTTTTTCATTCGCGTATGTGAATGCATAAGTGTATTTCATTCATAAAGTTACATTTTCTGAAATCTAAAATTATTTTAGTTTTTGCAGATAAAACCTTGTTTACCCAAGGC
Organism: Himalopsyche phryganea; assembly: GCA_022494535.1. NCBI lineage: Eukaryota > Metazoa > Arthropoda > Insecta > Trichoptera > Rhyacophilidae > Himalopsyche > Himalopsyche phryganea. The sequence continues at coordinate 337,306 of JAGVSL010000116.1, read as the reverse complement.
AACGATTAGACAAATTGAATTACAATTTAAACACATTTGGAAATAAATTTACTATATTAAACAAATTTTTGCGTAGCAAAAAATATTTAGCTTTAGAAGCAACTGAGTTCTTCAAATCCTGACTCGTTTGTACACAAATTTCCGATTAATTTCTTTAAAATGTTTTCTTATTCCAGCCATTCCCGATCAGATATATAGTTGGATAAGCTGGCTTCAAGATTCGATACCACTATTTACTGCCGGGTGACCTTTGCGTCTTGGAATATTTTAGTGCCAAACGGCATTCTCGGGGTGCGATATCTCAGCTCGTGATTCCATTTTATGGCCGCACTTAATACCCGACATATTGTTATGGAAGTGCTACAGTCTAATAAATAGTATGCAGGCAGCAGAGTATAGAGTGGAAGGCAAAATGGCAAGCCAGCCCAGACCTTGGTACCGTATCAAGGTATCCAAAGACCTTTGCAAAGTTCAGGGATGAATAAGCAGGAGTAAGTAACATTTGAAGGGCCTTCAAATTAGTATGTCGGGAAATTAAAGGGAGCTAAAGAAAATAAGCATGCAGATAAGAAAGGAAGTGTTATTAACTGACCTTTATATCCACGCTACGTTTTGTATGATAACATCACAGATAACAATATCTTTGGATACACATCGGCTTTTGTGGTCTATCGATAAAAGATGTACCCTTGCGATCAGATAGCTTCGGATTGAAATAAATATTACATTAAGATTTTGTATGTTGAAAATATACTATCTTGGACATGCGTGTTCGTCATTTCTCGTCGAGTTGATGTCGAGTGATTTAAAACGCTTTCATTGAGTTTATCCCACATGATTTTAAAGAAGCGTGTGCATAAGAAATTTCGGTGAATTACCACTTCGCATTAGTGAGTATTTAAAAAAAAAAAATTGCTTATCTAACATTAAAACATCAGAAAAAAGACGCAGCTAATCATAAATTCCCTCCCACCTATCCGAGCCTAAAAATGATGAGTGGCGAGAGAGATTATCTGATTACTAGTCGTGTCCTAGCCCAATCCTTCTATCCTTATATTCACCGAATAAAAAAAAATACTCAATAGAATGATTTTTCTGTGTTCGTGGCGTACGGACATTTTCCCAATCAATCATTTTATCGATTTCTGTTCGCAGGTATGGATGTTTGTGATATCTAAAATTCTCACCCATCCGATGCTAAAAACGGGGCATATCACTACTCTATTCGGAAAAGTGAGGTTGAGCAACTGAGTAACAAGCAGTTCTCAAAGAGGTACCTTCATTAGGAAGGTATAATGTTACACATTAGGAGAGGACACGTTAATAAAACAACCAACGCAGTTTTAAATAAACCCAGGGTATCCATTTATTTATCTTCAGGAAATAGTGTAGTTTATTGTTTCTTATCTATTAACTGGCAATTATTTTATCAGAACATCCGTGAGGAGGAATCAAATGCATAAATTGGTATGCGGTATGTAGTAGCACACCTGGCTAAATCAAACAAGCGAAAGATGTAACGTAGGCATCAGAAAGAGTAAAGCTGCAGTGTATATATTGATTGATTAACTAGATTTTCTTTAAATCTTTTTTCTATCGAGTGTCCACAAAGTGAGGTTTGCGACATCTGTTGTAAACGGTTATTATCGTTGCATAAAATGGCTTGAACCTGTTTCGTAAACCCATGTACCCGCACCAAATCCTCTTTGCACAAAAGATACGTTCCATGCATAACAGTTGTGCAAAAAAACATGTAAAAAGAGATGCAATTAATATAGATAGACGGCAGATAGGTCGCATTACATTAAACTGTGTAATTTCAAAACGTAACAAAAGTATTATATTTATTAAAATGAATAATAAAGAGACATATAAACTATTTTTAATGTTCTGTTGACTTACTTTGACATCAAATAATAATGGCGTTGACCTTGTTTTAATAGTTAAAATACAATGTACACTTAAAATGTTTACATTCACAGTTTTATGTATTCGCTGAAGGGATGGTTAAGTCAAATGTCAATATATTTCAGTCGATATTAACCGACACATAAAATTTTAATGTATCAAACAGTTTATGATGAATAGAGGCCAAACATATAAATTACATCATCGTATTGTGAGTTTGTATCATTATTCTAGAAGATCATAAAATTACATCTATTTTTTTCGACTATACCCGTACCTATATGTTTCACTATCATATTAACATCACAACGTAAGTTGTTATCCAGTCCCTCAACTTCACCTATTCGGAGTGAGTAAGGATAATAGGTGAGTGCTGGAAAATGACAATTAATTATTTTTAACATTTGAAAAATCGATTTATGAAATTGTGCGTTATTCGCACTCGTGAACACAGCAAGAGCGTTGATCATTTGGCAAGAGTACAGGCATATAATTCATTAATGTATCAAATACTATATTATATCAAACATTTTAAGTGATATATCGTAAATCAAAAAAGTTGCGTATATTGAATAATGATGATATCGATTGAAAAGTTGTATGAAACAATTATCCAATCAAAACTGCAAGATAAATATAGTTTTCATTTAAAAAAATGTTATTTAATTAAAAATTAAAGCAATAAAGTAATTAAGGGAAGTAGACTCATCAGTAAAGATCTGTGTTACCATAAATCTAAAAAAAGAATCAAAAACGTACCCGGCGGGCCTGAAGATGACGGGCTTGGACCGGGTAATTTTATGAAATTTCGGCCCATGCAGACCTCTCATCCAAAAGCATTTCAATAAAGAGAATTAAAACACAAACCCTATATTTCTTTGATTGGCATTGCAACGCATGCCGAGTACTCACTAGTTATAAATAAATAAGGACATTTTGTAAATGAGTAATTTTGTTGCAAACTTTGAATGTATTTGCTGTATATAAGAATAATTTGAAGGCTTACCACCAAGCAACGCTTTCTACAAGAAAGTGACAACGTTATTTTACATTCTTGGCTACATCATAGTCAAGTAACGTTGTGTTAATATTTTCTAGTTTCTTCGTAAATCATTAGTAAAGTTTAACGTCAAATACATAAAGTTGTCCTTGTTTAATATCAAAAGATTGTATAAGCGTTTTTTTCACAAGAAAAATCGAATGTATAATACACAATAACTTTTAAAATATGAAAATTAGGTTTAAATATAAGCTAAAAATAATAAAGGAAAACTGAGAAAACATAATTTACAGTAGTTCTCAGTTTAATTAATATACTATTAAATATTACAGATAGGTACGAATCGGGTTAATTTAAATTAATATTAATATTATCAATAAATAGACAATTAAACAAAACGTATGTGTTCAACAACATACTTATGTATCTACCATATTTTGGAATGTTTATAAGATACAATGTTGTAAAACTGTTTTCTAAATGAGAACGGGGCTATTTTTTGTATATCTAAATATATGGTCATCAAATATTATTCAAAGCCATCCGTCAATCTATCGCTACGCTGCGCCAAGAAGAAGTTATCCTTCGTAAGGTATGAGATTATGGAAATGCCTTTGAGATGAAAATAATAACTATTAACATCTTAAGCGGATCAATGTAACAACAGTAGAGAAATATTATACCAGTAATTATTCAATGTATACAAGAGAGCGCTTTGCACCAATAAAAACAATATATGACTCTAGTCTGAAGAATAATATCGTATCCTTATAGGCTTTTTAAAATACAACGTGCTATAAAACAGTGTTTCTTAACTTTTTTAGTAATCGACACCGCTTTAAAAAATGTGTTTAATTTTTTTCATTTAGGAAATTACGCGTATCTCGAGATATGTTTTTTCGTTGAATAACAACACACGTTATAATAAGCATAACAAAACAATATCTCAATTTTTAATGGTTGGCTATAGGAAAAAACAATACCAATCTAGTGAAGCGCCGAAAATCGACGTAACGGTTGCCAGTTTATCATAAGCACAGTTTCGTCGAGTCAACTTTGTGTAGCATAAGACAAATATTTACATTTTATATTACACATCTAAAAGTTAGAAACTTTTCTCGTACCCCTGGTAATGATTTCTCACATCTCACGAGATGCACGCACCCCAGGTTAAGATATACGGCTATAAGAGATAATGCGCTATATTGAAGAGCCGAATAATAGCTCTGGATGTCAGACCTCGGATACAAATGCCATGGAAGATAAACGAACTTCAATTTAATTTTTTAAATTATGTATATGTTATTTTTTATCACCATAGATAGTTATTATGCGAATGGTCATTTAATCTTTAATAATAGCTCACTTTATAATTGCCTTCATGATGTATAATATTAAAATCAATAGGTGCAATCAAGTAGTTAATACCAATATAAACCTGCATACTCGTTACTCGAATTGTATCCTCCGGCAGGATGCTACGAAGGTTAAAAATAATGGCGAATGACCGCACACACGCTCATCAATTTTATATTTCAATACTAACGAAGAAAAAATTGCCAAAATAAACGACCTTACATTTCAGGCCATTTCAGTGTCGAGACTTAAGTATGCTTTTTAACATTGAAAAATCGTTTCTGCACATCTGTGTTAATAAATAGCTAAATCATAAAATAATCGCTTTTCTAAGATCATGAATGAGTAAAGATGATTTATATTACCGTAGCGTGACGAATATTGTTCACATACTATTTTGCAATGATTGTTATTTAACCCGTTTAATACAAGCAAAAGATAATTCGAAAAATTTAATTACGAGGGAATAGGTAGACAGGTAGTCCTCGACTTACGACGGTTCGCACTTACGGCCAATTACATCAAGAAGCATCTTTGCCAACGGTGGATGCATACGGAAAGAAAGATCAGTAAGAGCATTTTCACATTTGGATTATTTATTTATATTTACCATCGGCGTGCGGTGGGTTTAACTCTATCTTTATCTCTATTTTGAATTTATCTATTCCTGAATTAAATCAATGTTGTAATCAGAAAGGAACTTCAACGCAATTCTTGCAGACATAACCTAATTCCAACCATTTATTTTATAAGGCAAATAATAATGTTGTGTTCAAAGCCTTTTATTCTGTGTTTTATTTATTACAAAAAGGGGATCGGTCGGGCAATTTGCAATAAAATTATGATTATCGTTTGACAGCTACACTATAAGATTTTAAAGAAGCGCGCTCTGATAAATATGTTTAATTTTTGCTTGGAGCTGCTTTATTGCCACAAATGAAAGTGACGCCACTAAAATGACCTGAACTGAACAATATTTAATTTCAATATTATGTATGGAATTCGACTTAGGACTGAAGTTCAGGAACGTATCTCGGTCGTAAGTCGAGGACAACCTGTACTTTTAGTATATTATTCTATTCAGTGGGTTACAAACAGTCAATCGTTTGCATAAATCTAAACAAAATGTATTCGTAATCAAAAAACAAATGATTCCTTGTTTTATAAGCGAGAGGCATTCATTAATCATTTGACAATGATAATTTACTTATGAATTTAATGTAGAGTATAATGAAACATATGGATCAAGGTTTTATTTATAAAATTTATATCAATTGAAATGTAAAACGTGCGTTTCAATCAAAGCTTTATATTTTTTTAAGTAGTTTATTATTATTAAATTAAAAAATGTAAAGTGACAGTACTGTTTGTTTCTATAATAATTCTTTATTGAAAGATAGTGAGGATGCTAATAAATTATTTAATTGAACGTTACGGAAATATAGATGAAAACAGAAAGAACTGACGTATTTTTACTGTAAGGCCGCATTGAAAATAAATATAAGACGCGAATCTATAAATTTACCTAAATAAAATCATGATATTATTATTATTATTTGTCGGCGTCCGTGGCGCAGTTGGTAGCCTCGTGGGCTGGGGCTAGGCATGTCTCGGGTTCAATTCCCGATGCGGGCAGTTTTCATAAATTGATATTTCAATCGATTTATGGCTTTCTGTTCGTAGTCTGAGTGTTTGTGTTGTCTAAAACTCCCTTCTCACCCACCTATCCCATCCTCACGGGGCGTAGCGAGAGCGATTAGCTAACCACTAGTCTTGTCCTAGCCCTATCCTTCTATCCCTACTCTCTTCCATAAAGAGACGTTGAGCAACTGCGTAACAAACAGTTCTTATAGAAAAAAAAATCTTGAGATACCTCCATTAGGAGACCATATGCTCCAAATTGGGAGAGGACATGGAAAAAAAGTTATTATTATTTGCAAGAATCAAGAGAATGTTTGAAAATTGCATTTTTATTAACTGCGTTTGAATGATCTTAAATCGAGAGTTCACTCTACAAATGGAATATGAATAAAGTATGTTAACTTTTTTTTCTTACAAAATGGTGTATTTTTGTTTATTTTGTTCTCATGCAGACTACTGACGGCTTGTAAATGCTTTTCTTATGTCCACAATGTCAAAAAACGGGAGTCAAACCGTTTGCAACGCTTATGTGACAACTTCTCGTGCTTTGAACGTATGATGTTGCTATCAATGTGACAGTAGAATATGTAACCAATCAATATAATTTAATTATATTTGTAATTCAAATCTTGATAGGATATTATTATCGGAAAAATTGTGAGTACAACCTCGTCTTGAAATGTCATATCTTTTATCTCCCTATATATTATCGATGGTGTTTTGGCCAATGATGTAACCATCAAAAAATACGGAAATAAGTTAATGATTGGATCTCGTTTTAAAGACGACAGAGCAGGTCTCGGCCAAATGATGTGAACTAGAAAAATGAATTTACCACTTTTTAAAAGAGAAAAATCATTTTATATTGGTTTTCGGTTTAAAAATTCTGACCCGGCCACTTGATTTAAGCTACTATTATATCGACAGTCCCTACGTATAATTCCGTGCCTGCAAATATGCGAATTTACAGAAGTGCATTTCGAAGATTCATAACACAACTCACCATATAATGTTTTCGATAAAAACAGTTTTTACTCTTAATTTCAATTTTGAGAGTTACATAAATTTGCCAAAACACTGTCGAATTATTAATATGTACAAGCATTTGTGAATCTCGTTCTAAAGGAGTTAATATCTGAATGACCAGCTATCGCATATCACAATATACAACTGACTAACATTGAAATATTTTCGTGAATATTGAGGTTGACTTAATTGATTTCTCGTTACTGACGTTTTGTTTTCAAGGTGGATGGCTATTCATTTAGAGACAGATGATGATGATACAATCGGAGTGCTTGATTGGTCAATACCCGGAGTGATGAAATCAAATAACCACCGATTTTTTTTGTTGCGCGCCTTATTGCATAGAGGTATTATTAAGATATTTTGATGCGTATATCACAGAATAAATAATATATAAAATATGTTAATTGGCAGACAGATTAAGTGGGTGTGTATATTATGTGTTTTTCAACTGACACACTTAAAAAAATTAAATAACATTTATTTTAATGAATTGACAATTTCCTAAAAATGAAAATACTCATTATATATAAAATATGTTGCTCATCGGATAATGGTATTATAATATTTTGAAGTGATCTGGGGTTCGAATGTATAGCTAAAAGATAAATTTGTGTATATTACATTTGAGCCTTGTATAGCACGGTCATATGGTTTCACAAAAACGTCTTGTTATACAAACCCATGTTACACGAGGTTTGAAGTTCATACAAAATTAGGGTATGCGTTCCAAAAAAGATATAGAAGTTTGTTAATATCCTTTATTTTTTTTAATAAACAATCAAAAAATATGTATTTTCGCATGTATTGAAAAAAACTATAATAACATGTAATAGATCATTCATTCATCATCGCAATCACTTACAATTCTATATGATCGACTCTTTTTCGGTTCGGTTTGAGAACGGTTGTAAGTTTTCATTATCGGAGGACTCTGAAGTATTTTTGGATTTTAGGCTATAAAAATTATGTAATAAGCGATTGTTTGCTTTATAGCGTATACATCTTTACGTATTTCGTGGTAAAGGGCCAAGATTTGTTGTAATTCTCTCTAGAACGTTAAATTTATTCCCATTATAGGATCATTTTCTATAAAAAAAATGCTGAAACAGTATTATAAAAAGCGTTTTGAAGAAAAATATGTCACAATTCATCAGCCGTGTTGTGTATAACCGTGTTATACGAGGCCCAAGTGTATATGTATAGAAAGCAAGTTAATAAATCTTCTGAATTTTTATGAAAAAAAAGAATTTTTAAGCAATGATTTTCAACTATGATTAGACAAAAAAACAAAGTACAATTGTTTTGACAATTGGCGTGAAGTTGTTAGCTGTCTCCATGTTGAAATAAATACATTGCTATTTGTCTATTTAATAAAAGAGTTTTACTACATAAAAGTTGCTTCAATCAATAATATATTATTATTGTAAACACGACAACGCACACGTTTATATAGATATAAAATAAAACATATATTAAATTATAAAAGATATACTTAGATTATGCAATATCTTAATAATTAAAAATTGTAGTTGTGCATTATGGGCATTCACTCACTATATTGCAGGTTTCTTTATTTTATATTATCATTTTTTTCTTATTACTGCTCATGAAAGTGAAATCTTCGACCCGCACAAATTATAACACGGTGTCGTACTTAAAAAAATATATTTTTTACGATCTTCGTGCGTTGTGTTGCGCGATTTGTATGGAAATATTTCGGCAATTATGAGATATGAGTTGGGAAAACTATAGATCAAGGGTAAATACGTATGGTAAGTTTCCTTTTTTCGTACACACGTCTTCATAATAGATAGAGAATAAAGTTCACGAATAATCTAACCATAATTGAATAAATTTAACAATTGGGAATACATAATATTTGTATTATTAGGAGCATGGTTTTAGAATGAAATAATTTTGTAAACTATTTAATGTTGCCACAAATGAAAAGTATTATTCCTATTTTAAACCGGTTGCGAGTTGTATGAAAGTGATGTGAATGATTATTTTATTTTTTGAATAGCCATTTAATTAAGTGAATAAAATATTTTCACTAATTAAATTGGACATTTAAATTACTGACATATTAATATGCTCAATGGTTCTTGATCTTAATGAGATAATTGCAAAGATAACTCCAGTATTGCAATACGCGATTAAAAATGTGCCCGCTGTATAGTATTTAAATTATGTAGCCATGCAAGTCAACCATAGATAATAAATATATAATTTATTGCAGCGTAAACTTGAAATTATCGTGCATCCGTTGATGGTCGAAAAAAATAAGAGAGGGTGAGATGATATTCTCAGTTAATAAAAATAATTATATGTCATCGTGTGAACTTGGAATACTCGTAAATCCACTTCTGGCACAGATGTAGAGGGAGTGGGTGGGCTGATTACCATAGTCGTCATATTTATGACTATGAATCGATATAAAATCAGAAATATTATACTATAAAAGTGAAAATTAAGTCGATTGGGACGTACAGAAGGTACAAGGTGTATTAATTCATCTGGCGATCGATATATTTTTAATGACTTATTTATATCTGTGCTGCGAGTAGAACATATTAAATTAAGTAAACAATAGCAGAGTATTAAGATTCACGTTAGTTCTGACACAGTTAACAATTGCATTCCATAATTCTTGTGAAACTAATAGTAACTTACCAGATTTCTTTGTCTTCCTGCACTACTTTCTTTGATAGAGAACAACGAGCGATTTTTCGAAAATAATTTGTGGGTGATTAAATTTTTTGAACTCTATTAAATAAATTACAGAAATAGCTACATATAATTGACGGACTGGAATCTGTGTTCGGCTGCGGTGTCTATGAGTTTTAATACACGTTCTGACAATCTCATAAACCAGATTCAATCGATTTATGGATTGGTATTCAAAGAAACGATGACTGTGATTTAGACAATCTTTTCCACATATCCGATTCTAACGATACGTAGTTAGAACGCTTATCTAACAACCAGTTCAAGCGACTGAACAACCACCAATTTTGGTAAAACAAATTCTATTGAGATGTCGATTAAGAGTTGTGGAAAGGAAAAAGGATGTAACCCACACCAAAACTATTGTGTATAACTCACACAAAACGTTCTAATAAACTATACTTATATGAAAATATGTTGATTGTATAAAGGCAAAAGGACTTATTCCTCTGTCTTTTCAAAATACTTTTTTTCGATAATCACTATGAATACAATTTAATATACATTTTGGTTGGACTATACATCATATTTTTTGTGTATGGGTTGCGTCCTTTTTCCTTTCCACATTCGATATGTTCAGAACGGGCATATCCGTTGTCAGCAAGAAAAGTGAGGTATGTCAACAAAATTCCAAAAATTAGCTAGGTACGTAAATGTCAGATTTCAATCATTCTATTAAGGAGAACGAATTCACATGTAAACAAATTCAAAACTTAATTCACATGTAGCGTGCAACAGCGTGATGCTGTCTGAATCAGTGACATGTACATATTGTCTTTCTGAGTGACATCTTTGATTTTACCGGCAAAATTCAGTAGGATTTGTTTAAAATCACTTCTTCTGAAAAATAACACATTTACGACATATACCACTTCTCTTTTGCCACGGATTTATGTTGTATGACGATCAATCTCTCTGAAAATATTATAAGAATATAGTGAAGCAGATGACCACTTGTTACTTTCGTACCATAACCTGCTTTTGTCTTTATGACGACACGGCGGCAAGTCGAATAGTTGTAAAAAAACCGAAAATAATAACGTCAAAACTTAGTTCAACGTACCCTCTAACAATACAATTTCAAAGATTTATTTTTTATTCTTGAACATAAACCAGTATATTCAGTATAAAAAACAGACCACGCCCAGTTTATGAACACGTGTATTTTTTGCTTACGTCCAATTATTCGAAGATTTTTATTACGTTCTCCTATGTTGAATGTTTTCCATCCAAATAAATAAATATACAGATTTTAAAATAATTGCTGCATACTTTGTAAAGTGATCTAATACTCAAAAAGGATAATGATCTGATCGATGTTAGGGTACTTGAATGAATCAGATAAATCGGAAATTAATTCGTTATTTTTTATAAAACATCATGCAAAACTGGTTTAAATAAGTTGTTACTGAAAGGATGTTATAAAAAACTTATAAACATGATTGTTTATTGCGTGTTCTTCTTTTATAGTGTATATTATTGATGATCTATTATTAAGTAAATCAAATTCCGCTTGATTTTTTTGACTGTCCATGCCATATATCAGTGATCCGCAACCGGTGCACCGCAAGACGATCCCAGGTGTGCCGCGGCGCAGTGCATCGAAAATGAGAAAAATTTGAGTATCTTATATCCGAAAAAAATTAAAGTCATTCGTTGGCTAAGATTTTCGCTTAAATTGTTCTCGTCGAAATAAATCTTGTATTATTTCGATATTCAATGGAACAATAATTGTATTAGTGTTTGCACCGATAGTGGAACTGTAATGATAAATAAAATGCGGCATGTCTCATGTGAAAAACACGAAAATCTTACCGTTGAAATTATACATTGCTGTTTTAATTGGGAGAAGAATTGATGGCGTAACTTCCGAGTGAAGTGATTACAAACAATGGACGAATGTATTAATGCAAATTATCAAATCATGAGCCTTAAATATGCAATTTTTTCTTTGCGTGGTAAGTGTTTTATCACTCTGAAAAGGTAAAAGCTTTTAGTTAGGTTGTATTAAAAAATATATTAGTTATTATTTTTAATTCATCAAATAAAAACCAATTAATTAATAGTAAGTTTTGTTTATGAAATTGACATATTTCGGCTTATGGTATGCCGAGAAATATTAATGAGTGCATTGGTGTACCGTGGGTGAGAAAAGGTTGCGTAGCACTGTCATAGATCAGGGATGGTCAGAGCATTGACCGCCACCCGCGGAGGCATGAATCCACGGCTTTGGGATGTAAGAACAATGATTGAAACAAGTTCAAATCTCCAAAAATATATAATCAGTGATTACATTAGATGAGGAGAAAATTTGTTGAAGTTTTATAACGAATTTCTAACAAACTGTTTAAAAACCCACCGACAGTTATTGTTCTTGTATCACTTAGTACAGAATTGTTGAATAAGTCTCAACCACAAATTGTGATTCATATTAATAAATGAAATGTCTTTCTATTTTGGGAATTAGCATTTTCTTACTAAGGTATGAAATAAAAGCGAATTTGATTCCACAAGAATTATTTAATATAATTGATAGCAATATCGGTATCACGCCATCATCAGAACTACGATATTTTTAATTATGTAGAACTGACAAAAGTGCTTTACTCTTATGAAATGTCTTTTCTATATAAATTGAAGGTATACACCAGCGGTCGGCAGCCCAGGGCTCGAAGGACATTGGGTGCCCTTTAGCCTAAGTTTTTATAATAGTTTATAACCGGATGACGTTTGACAAAATTATACATTAAACAGTTATGTATGAACTGAGGAAGGTGAAAATGTTCTCTTTTTTAACAATCAAGCTGTTTGACTGACCTGCCCAAGTAGAACGATCAAAGACTGCATTGGTCAATCATGAATCATGTTAGTGTATTGTTGAAATCCCAATTGATTTAAGTGTGTTTCGATTAAATGGGTGAATTTTTATTTTAAATTAAGATGCCAGCTCTATTATCTAGAACATTTAAGTGATTGGATGACTTTTGTCATAAGAAAGCCGTGTAAGGTAGTATAAAGGTTGCTAACAACTGATTTATACTTTTCAAGTAGTTGTGAATGTCCTTAGCATTAATTTAAGTCACAAGCTTTAAAAGGCTACGGAAAGTTAAATAAACTATGCTGTAGATACAGTAGGTATGTGTATATATTTTAAATAATTATGTCTATATTAAGATGGGCAGATTATAGGTAAATATATAAAAATATATATGCATCGCAAGCGCATGACTGGTTTGGTGATAAACTGCAATAATCTTAAAACTGCATCGCATCTGAAATATGCCAAGGAACATCATTCTTTCACTGTCAGAATCTCAAGTAAGGACATCTTTAAGTGATACACTTACTTTTCATCTTCCGAGGTCTCCATTTAGTGTTTCTCACGGAAGCATTTTAGCGAGAAACTTTTTTATCTGTCATTTTTTTTAATTGCCATGAACCATCGCTGAGAAATAACATTCGATTAAGTGGAATATATCGATGATGAAAAGTGCTTTGTTTTTTTTAATTCATAAATTGTGTTTTATTTTTAAAATTTCTTCAATTATAGATAATTATATCGCTGTGATTGAATATATGTAAAATAAATCACGCACATTTGGGAAACCTTAGGTGTCACCGAGAGTGGAAAGAATTTCTTCCATTACCCTGGAAGCCTCGAGCGTACCCGTAAGAGCGACCGCATTACCTCTTTGGATCGCTATGCTTATTCGCTGTCTAAAGTATTCACTTGAGCGCTTGAGCGGCTCTCAACTGCCCTGTTCGATTCAATTTATTTTTCTACTTTACATCATTTGGCCGAGACCTGCTCTGTCGTCTTTAAAATGAGATCCAATCATTAACTAATTTTCGTATTTTTTGAGGGTTACATCAATTGGCCAAAACACCGTCAATATAAAACATTATAGTTTCCCATGCGAAACTGTTATTAGACCATTTCAAGCGTATGCATCCGTTAGTTACTCACCTACTAAGTCAAAGTACACCCGATTATTTTTTGCATGGTTGAAGAAAACAAATATGTATTTATTTCTAATTAACCCAATTGAAATTGTTTAACTTTTTTAGCTTGTTTTTATGTAACATGTGAAAATATTATGAATAGATGAAGATAAAAATACCTCTAACCTAATAATTAATTTTTCTATAATCATGGCACATATTTTTTTGGACAGTTGGCAAGATGAAAATATAGTTCAATAAAAAGTAATGTTTGTTGTCAAAGTTTTGATGTTTAATATCCAAAAGGGCAATATCCGCATTCTTGTGAAGCAATAATTATTATTCTTTCTTGAAATACGATATATCAAATAACGATAATGATTAATTGCGATGACAGTAATATTTCGAATTTTGAAATGTCAACCGGCAGTGACGTCACTCAGCACTGAGAACTCAGATAAAAGATGGCGCTCGGAGATGACCGGCCGGCGTCCTTCGGCGAGCGAGAAAGTTCGATGACCAAGATTTTTATTACACACGCGAACTGGTAGGCTATTTTTTATTGTGTGAGTCTATAACTCTATACCAAGAGAAAAACAATTAATAAAACTAGGGAAGCGAGCAATGAAGACATGCCAGAGCACGGGTGCCCAGCTGCGGTTGACCTTGATGAAGTTTTTAGCGTACTAAGTTTAGTTAAGAAAGCCAAAAGGACAATTCGCTACTTTTAAAGCGAGAAAAATAAAAATTATTTAAATGTTATAACTATTTTGGCATTGCATCACTATCTGAATTATGCTTAAATGGTTTTTTATCACCTATATAATATATTTTAACTAAGAAAAGAAGGATACTTTATCATCTACAAGCTCTGACGTTGTCAGTGTTTTTAATAACATTTAGTTATTTAAAATACATTTATTTTAATTGAAATCATCTTCTAATAATGGAATTTTACCAAGTAAATCCCAATTCAATCAATACAATGGTTGTGTATGTAAGTTACTTAAATACGTGTAGAGTATACGGCTAATAACTTTGACTTTTTATTGCTCTGATACGCTTTCTGTATAATACAAAGGGTGTATCAGTGTATTAGTATGTATAAATCCCGTAATCCTAAATCTTAAAGCAGGAGTGCAAAGTTATTCAGCGTATACTCTACGTAAGTCAAAAACATATTGTATGTAAATTTCTCTTAAGATACCTCCATTACGATGAGATATATTATACATCGGGAGCAGACAAGGCTTAAATAATCACCTTTCCAATCAATATTATAAAGCGATTCAACACCAATACCGATTTATGTTCGTTAATTCGAGACTTTAACCGCAAAATATAGTCGGTCAGAAGACTCTCAGAGCGTTAGAGTGCCTACCACTAGGCCACATTAAAAAATGTTACGCATTCTGTAACAAATATATTATTTTAGCTAATATCGACTAGATTCAGTCAGAAAATTGAACGTTCCCAAATGCAATTAAAACTATTTTTAAGAGTGTGCGACGGAGAGCTAAATTAGTCGATTATAGTCAGCGTTTTATTGGCGGCAAGTTCTTCCGCATGATCAGCACATTTTTTCATCCACTGGTAGATGGATAGGATGCTTTCGAGCAATTTAGAAGACTTTTAAAGATAGGGTCGATTAGTTGAAAAACATGCCCGTAATAACAGAGCTGGCTTCAAACCTAATAGTAATCGGTAAAAAAAATGAATATACACACTTTATCTTCTCATTACAATAAAACTAATATCTATGTATATAAAAGTGATTCTATCTTTGTTTTTTTGTCCAGTATGCGTTCCTATACCATTCATCCGATTACGTTGAAACTTTGGTGAGTTGTTGAGCGCACACTAACGAAGGTTTCTGAAAAAAATCTAAAATTTTGGAATGGGAAAATTACTCCAATCGTGTCATCTCATTATATTGGACGAATAAATTATGGCGCACAAAAAAGCATTCGAAGAGCACGCCCGCGAAGGTTTTTGAATTAGTACAAACATCTAATTCCTTTTATTATATTCTTATGCGTTTCTATACCATTCATCCAATTGCAATGAAACGTTGGTGAATTGTTGTAGGTACGCAAGAGATTTATGAATTAGTACAACCATTTTACAATAATCATTAACCATAATTAAAACACAAACACATCGCAACACATACCGATACTCGCTAGTTTTTAATAAAACGTTATCTTTGAGATGAAACAGTCTTGTTCGGGCTATTTATTAATGTTCATTTCAACATGCACTACCGTTTTATAGCAAAAAACTATTAAAAATAAATTTGTCTTTGTCATTGTAACTAAATTTGTTACCTTCGATTCTGGACACTTTTTTGATGATATTTGAATGTAAAAAAATTGTGATTGACAAACAAACATATGACATAGATGCTTTTCTAGGAAAGTCGACAATATTAGTTTTGAGTAAATCGATATTAAATGTTTTGGACTCAATCACATAAAATTAATATCATACATGCAAATCATGAGGGATATTTCGTGGTATATGTAACGTCACGCAGAATTTTTGACAGTATCTCTGTGAGTTTTTCACCGTTTCGACGATGGATAATTTTTGGCTCCATCTTTCGAGCTGATGAGCATATAAATTTGATTTATAAATGCTAAATTAATTCACAATCTAAGGATGATTTTACACTATTTGTTAGAATTAAATTGTACTAAAAAAATTGGTTGCTAAGCGACTTAAGCATAGTTTCAGTTGTTATGACGACATCGTAAATGCCACACTTAAAAAAAAATTAAAGCCCATGAGGATTAAAATACGGGTACCGGTAATACAAATGATGCTCATGGTGGTTTCTCCTATATGAATCAGCATCAAGCCATCTGACAGTGATCTCCATTTCTCCAGGTCCAGTTCTAAAAATTAAAATTTCCAGCTTGATTGTGATTAGCAAAAAAAAATATGAATAGCTGTATGAGATGATGCCTCGTGATCCCGTAGATTTATTAATTAATTAAATATCGATACATGTGAACCTAGCTCTACGATTCCAGTTGTTATAGATTTTTTTATTATACGCAAGGCGATGACTTTTTTATTATTTTTTCTAAACTATATCCACTGCCAATTGGAAGTTTAGGGACTCCTAATGCAGTATCTCAACACAAGTTGTTTTACGACAACTAACTGATATTCAGTCGCTCAATTTCTCTTCTTCGTAGAAGGTCATATTATAACGATGGTACTAAGAAAGCGCTTTTAATATCGGATGGAAGGGAGCACATATAAATATTACAGACACCCCATGCGTTTGAATAGAAATCAATCGACTTTGTGTTGGCCAATTCATGTAGCCCTCAAAAAATACGAAAAAGAGTTAATGATTGGATCTCACTTTAAAGACGACAGAGCAGGTCTCAGCCAAATGATGCAAATTAGAAAAATAAATTGACCACTTTTTGGTAGGGAAACATCATTTTATATTGGTTTTAGGTATCTTTTATCCGTCTATATATTATCGATGGTGTTTTGGCCAATTGATGTAACCCTAAAAAATACGAAAATAAGTTATTGATTGGATCTCATCTTAAAGATGACAGAGCAGGTATCGGCCAAATGATGTAAATTAGAAAAATAAACTGACCATTCTTTGAAAAGGAAACATCATTTTACATTGGTTTTATTTTTATGTCTTTTGACCCCTTCACTTGATGTAAGCTACTATTATATCGACACTCCCTACGTATAATCCCGTATCTTCAAACATGAAGGAGTGTATTTCAAAGATTCATAACGCATCTCATCATATGACGTTTTGGATAAAAACAATTTTTACTCTTTCTATCATAAACAATTTCAATTTTGAGGGTTACATCAATTGGCCAAAACACCGTCGAAATATTATCAAATTGTCAGTACGGAGATTTGAATCGGTGGACTCCGCAACCGAAAGAACGAACGCTCAAGAACGTTGACTACTGGTCAACAAGAACTGCTAAATTAACATCATTACATGCGACCTTTGCTTTTGAAGCGTGTATACAATAGCTTAATAACACAAAGAAAAAAATTATTAGGATATCGTCACGTCGTTAAAATCGTTTAATGATGCATAACTATTTGAATTTGTAGGCGATTACCCATTTGTATTATTATTTAGTACCTATCTGAAATTGTTTTTTTTTTGTACGGTCATCGGGTGTGGTGCCTACAAAGTCAATGCCCCCCAGTACAAAAAACATAATAAGACAAGTATATTATGATCTGCCCATGTTGAATCTATATTTAAATATTATTTGACAATAATAGCTTTACCATAAAATGATAAAATCATTTTTGGAAGCCAGTATAGTATTTATAGTTGATTGTGTATTTTTTTATAGAAGACGAGTGCAAGTATAGTGAAGTTATTTGTTATTTTTATCAATAAATATTCATATATTATGAATGAGAGTTTCTTTTTCAAAAAGAATGATTTCTTTTGGAAAGCATGGATGTCTGTGATCCTAAAAATGAGTTCGTAGCGAGACGGATTAGCTAACCACAAGTCATGTTCCAACGCTATCTTTATTTCTTTAATCTCTTTGAAAAAAGGAGCTTGAGCAACTGAGTTACTTTTGTCGCATAAAAACTTCTGTGGCGATAAACTCCATTGGCTGCGGTCATGGTTAAAAAAGTGAAGTTCTACAAACTAAATTCCGAGCAAAAGAGAATGGAATATAACTATATCGACTGTGTTTTAGCCAATTGATGTATCCCTCAAAAAATACGAAAATGAGTTAATGATTGGATCTCATTTTAAAGACAACAGAGCAGGTCTCGACCAAATGATGCAAATTAGAAAAATGAATTGACCATTTTTTGAAAGGTAAACATCATTTTATATTGGTTTTAGCTATAAAAATTCTGACCAGGTCACTTTATGTAAGCCACTATTATTTCTGACAATCCCTACGTATAATCTCGTATCTGCAAACATGAGAATTTACAGGAGTTGATTTCAAAGATTCATAATGCAACACACCATATAATCTTTTCGATAAAAGCAGTTTTTACTCTCTCCTGAACGATTTCAATTTCGAGGGTTACATCAATTGGCCCAAAGCGCCGTCGAATTATTATGGATAAATTTAGTCGTATTATGATCCCGTAGACTTATGGCGATCATTTCGTTCATTCACAAGATAAGCTCCTCGGTCGTTTTTGATATTTCCTCGTTCTGAGTTCGGAATATATTGCGCAATTTCTAAATAAAGCTTTGGAGATATTTGCGCGTGTTTGCGGTTGTCGGAAGTCCTGCTGGCGAATGCAATTTATCCGCAAACAAACGTATTCATGCAGCGAGGGAAATTGCGAAATTGGAGCGTAAAATTACCCTGCAGCAAAACAGAGTCAACAGCACTATTATCGAATAACAAACGATAAACCTAGTTAAAGGCGACTCTATGAGCGTAGTCCATTTCCGCGTGGATGAATGTGAAAAGTTTTGGAATACCTAATTGGGCGTAGTTTTTTTTCATAAATATCGTCATAAATGCAAAGCTCATAACTCCAAAAACTAAAACTATAAACTGAGCCTAAAAATATACGTTATAATACCCGCTTTGACGTTATTGTTTTAACTATGACGTGATGCCGATATAGCTGCCAACAGTATTATAAGATCTTTATGAAACCATTTGTATTACTGTTTTTAATTTATTAGAATATTAACAAAATAAAAAGATTTTTTATTCCACTTGTTATGTAACTGGGTTTGACAAGGTACACTTAAGTAACTTTAGTTTAATGAAGAGTTTAAAAGAACATAAACATGAGGCATACACGGTCACACAATTGGAAATTATCTGTTTTTATTGTATACTAGTAAGTACCCGGCATACGTTGCAATGCCACTCAAAGAAAGAAAGGGTTTGTGTTTTAATTTTGTTTATTGAACTGCTTTTGGATTAGAGGTCTGCACAGGCCGAAATTTCATAGACTTACCCGGTTCGAGCCCACCATCTTCAGGTCTGGCCCGACCCGAACCCGAATTTCAATATCACACTTGTTATAACACAAATATTTTTGTTTTTCGTCTGGTGCGTACACGAATAAATCAGAAGGTTTTTCCTAGACGTCGCTGTATGTACGTATTTGATTCTTTTTTTCAATTTTAGATTTTCAATTTTTTTCTTCAGAACCCTTCACGGGTGTGTGCACAACAACTCACCGAAGTTTCATCGAAATCGTATGAATGGTAAAGGAACGCGTAAAGGACAAACAAACATTTATTTTATATAATATTTCCCGGCATGATCACAATAAGTCCTTCCTGAAAGTTTCGTCGCGATCGGTTGAGTAGTTTAGGAGCCTATAAGATCCGGACAAACCTAACAAACCAACAAACAGACATTCATTTTTATATATATAGATTGAAAATCAATGTCGATAAAATAGTTGCAGAATGGATTGAAAATCTTAATTATTTATTGTTTATCCACGGTGGAAGGACATTGTGATACTTATTTACTTATTAGTATAACTCAATTTTTGGTAATTTTACGATAAGTACGAAAAAACATCCCCAAATATAAGAACGTTTGAGTGGGATACAGCATACATCGCAGATGCTTGTAAAATTATAATAAATTCATACGTTTATTAGACTTATATTTGAAATAAATGTGATGTAACCATTATTATTTTCTGGCCCAAATATTATAAGTTTGCTCATTAAATAAATATTTGTATGGTCCTATAAATAGTTCTTGATTTCTTTTTTGAGTTGTTAACTGTCGATTCTTGGCAGAAAGACATTATATTTTAAAAAAAAATACAATTCATTTGTACTAATTGAAATTGTAATTCAGTTGATAATGCTCGTATTAAGCGAAGCCGGTCATGATAATTATAAATATGTGGAAAGTAGTACAAATGAATTGTGTTTTATTTTGTAAAATAGTTCTTGATTTAATGATATTTGATGTATAAACAATCATTATTTATTTTTGTTTTTGCTCTCCTGAAAAATTGTCTTAAGACTTGTACTCACAAGTCCGCCCATCATAAATACACCAGTTATGTAAAGAACCTATTATAATGTTTATTAAACATATAATCAGCATCATCCATTTATATTATATAAATGTGTTTTAACATAAATTATGCACGTCATAAATCACTGAAATGATTAAATATGAAAAGGAAAAATGAGAATCTAAGAGACGTGTTATAGGCAGAGATTTTAATTAGATGCGTCGGAAATCAAGCACGCAGGAATGCTAACATAACCTCAAACTTGACGGAATGTTAGAATGACATTAATTTCCACAAATTCCACACTACAGACACTATTCAATGTGTGTTAGGCACCTACTCTACGTCAATTCATAAAGACTATAATATTAACGCACGGAATTTTGGCATGTTGTCGGGGTTAAAGGGGATATAAAAGGGATGATAATATATGTCTTCACCGGAAGACGTCAAATACGTCATCTTATTATATATATATATATATATGATATATAAATGATTTAAATGATATATTATGCCACCATCATCATCTACGTTTTATATTTTTCTCCTCGAATTCATCTCGAGTGAATCTGTGAAGAAAAAACTAAATATTTGGCGCATTGTCAATTATCAGCTGAAATGCCAAATTACAAAGCCATGAAACTTAATACAACCAAAGATTCCTGTAATATCTAATTGAATTTCCAAATATTTTGCTCCAATGAATCAAATAACATTAATAATTATTATAAATTTTGACCTTGCACTTCAAATTTGTCAAACATGAAAGCCTAAGATAATTCCCATACGATTATTAATTAATTATATTATTCGTTTTCGTAACCAGTTCTATGCAAAGTTAAACCTATCGATAAACAATCGCCATTAATTTAAATTATGGTGCCTATCTTTGAAATCTTTCGTTTGGGCTAATTTATTCACATGTTCAGAATATTTTCATCTACAGTTCAATAACCTTTCTTTTGGATTTTTAGCACAAAAAATCTATTTATTAATATTTGTACTATTATTCATGCCTAAAAATGGTGACTGCGCCCACGAATTGAATTGTAATATTTCTATGGAATGCACTTTTCTACTCCCGCAAAATATTAATGAACTGTCAGTTTTATTTTTTTAGTATACATAAATTTTGACAGCTATTCTGACTTCAATTTATAATTATACAGTAAGAACAGGATTCTATTTCTATAAATTGATTTTGAAGTTGTGGGCGAAAGTTTCTTTGTTACTACGTTTTCTCTAAATATTCTTTAAAGTCATTTTTAGAACGTGTATCACATTGTTTATCAATTAAAAGAGACATTTCCTGCAACTTCTATAATTGCAAGCTCTTACCAGTGACACCAATATATTATTTGATTAAATATTTTGTGTATTTATATACTGAGAATCCACCGTAGCGCTAGAGTTTAATCTACTCCGCGTTGAATCTAAAGAGGAATCAAGAATATCCCGATAGCCATATTACGATGTTACAAATTTATTGAATCTGTCAAATTTGGCCTTGGTTAATATCAAGTCAGCCTGGCCTATTGGACCCGTATGAAGACGGACCACAACAAGCAGCTCTGCTCGTTTGGCATTCATCTCAGGGCAGTCCCACAGAACGTGATTAGCGTACTGATGGTTGTGTAGACAAGTGCAATACGGTCTTTCAACCAACTTGCAAAGCCCAAATAGTTTACAGTTGAACTTGCCATGGGCGTTTATAAACTGGCAAGCCCAGTATCCAGGTGAGAGACACTAAGAAATAAACTGCTTTATAGTATAGTACACAAATAAAATTGAAACAAAAAGTAAATTGTATTAATGTAAAAATTGTTTTCGTTGGCAGCCATCATTTAGAAAACATGTGAAAAGATGAAAAATCAACTACCAAAGATCATATTTAATTACACAAAAAGTTAAACATCTATAATTTGTACGTTAATAGACATTGAATATCTTAAAAGTAATTATTGTAAATTTCCCTCAATTTATTTTGTCAACAGTAAATTTTTGACTGGTATTAGAACAAATTCATGTAATGATAAATACAATTATTTATAATTTAAGATATCGACTGAGGGTTTTTGATGAACTTTCAATATCAAATTTCATTCATTAAGAATTTATTACATTTCTATACTCAACACTAATTCAAAAGTCCCAAAAAATTGTAATTGTTAATGCGACTATTTTCTCAATAATTAATGTTGGACGACATTATCAAATCACGCTTAAAATAAATAACGCCAGAACTCACTCTTTCTCAAGCTTTTTACGAAAGAAAATAACATTCATTTAAATAAAATTTAAAGCAGTTTTTCCTATGTCACGAAGCGCATAAAAACATCTATTTTGTTTATTTTAGTCATGTCAAACCTAAAACTAAGTTTGACTACTTAATTATCTAAATACGAATCGTAATTATATAATCGCAAGCATTGTTTCGTTTTTCTTTTGAATCATTAAAAATACCGCGAAAAAAGGTGCTGGATCGCCGTCACACCGCGTTACATGACAAAAAATAGCGTGATTAAAATTAATTTAGGTCACTAATAATAATAACAGTTCCTATAGTAGTACCAACATTACTTAGCCGCCGCCGAATTTGGAACTTGAATTGTCAGTCTAGAATAAATTTCCATTAGAATAAAATGTCATTTTATGCAAAATAAAAATATTTCAAAAATTCATATCTACTTTTAATAACCGTCGCTAAAATATCAGTTTTGGAATTTATTGAAATTTCAGTCCTGGTTGAGTATGGCAGCATTCCTAACGCGACGGTGGCGCCCTCACTAGCGGCCAAGTTAAATTGTTGTATCTATAGGCTTAGCGATACCATTTTTTCTTATATATATAAAAGCGATATAAACTATTTATTAACTGTTAGTTGGAATTCATCTGTTTAATTGATTGCCTGAGACAAAATGTATGGAAATTCAAATTTGACATTCATTTATCTTTTAACTTCCTCGTCAGTTCACTTTTAAAATAGTGATTTGATAAAGAGGTCACGATGCATAAATGAAACATTTGTAAATTTATTAATTTATAAAGATGTCCTCTTTTCAAGTAGATATTTTCATTGACAGTTTGCCGTGAAAGCGCATAAATATGCTAATGAACAGAAACAAATTCAATCGTGGTTATTTATGAAAGTGTTTAACAGTTTTAACATATTATAAGTGTGTGTTTTTATTAACAAATTCAACAAATCTATGCCACTTTTAAAATAACGCATTGATAAACACTTACTATTTACATTACAATATCATACGTTGGAAATATATACGTGTTAATTAAATTACAACGCTGATTCCTTGTAATGTTAATATTATTTTGTATATATGTAGTTTAACGCGAAAACGACAGAAATACGATAATAAACAAGATAAAATTTACTGATTATTATGACGTATTAATTTATAAAATATATTCTATATGATTTTCGATTAATTTCAACAAACAAGCAATTTAATCCTATTCTTTGGAAACATATTAATCTATATGGGGCATTATTACGAAGGAAATGGGGCAACTTACCGTGCGGGAGACGGGAGACGTGACGTTGCTATCGGTTTCTGTGCAGTGGCAGGAAGGTTTTAGTGCAACCGTCAGCATTTTACTGTACGCCAGCGATGTGCCGAGTCATAATTTCACTAAGAGCACATACCAAAGGTTCTCAGTGGGTGTGTTGTGGATTCACTTACCTGCAAGATAAGTAGAAAAAAAAACATGAGTATACTGCAGTGTTGATAATGCG
Source organism: Himalopsyche phryganea (assembly GCA_022494535.1). NCBI lineage: Eukaryota > Metazoa > Arthropoda > Insecta > Trichoptera > Rhyacophilidae > Himalopsyche > Himalopsyche phryganea. The sequence goes on along the minus strand of JAGVSL010000116.1, from coordinate 312,947 downwards.
AGACATCAGTAGAAATGTTATTTAACTTGCCCCTAAAGTCGTACAACTATATTATATATTTTGGAGGTGGATGTAACTCTTTACAAAATCATAATTAAGATATTGTGGACATGTTAGGTCCGCGGTGCAGTGGTCAACGTCATTCCATTCGGTTAAAGATCTCACAGGCTGAAACAGTTCCATAAATTGATTTTTTCACCGATTTATGGATTTCTGTTCGTACATATGTTTGTGGTGTTTAAAATTCCCTCTCAACCATCCGATCCTTAAAATCACTATTCCTGTCTTAGCCCTGTTCTTCTATTCCTATTCTCTTCAAAAAAGACAGATTGAACAACTGAACAAGAAGAAGCTTTGTTAGGAATGTATATGCTCCACAATAGTGAAAGTGGACGAAAATAAATTCATAAAATAAAAAAAAATACATATTCTTCATTCGATGAAAAACTGAAAACGTGGTAGGTCTGATGGTTTCTTACATAAATTGATTTTTCAATTATTTTCCAAAACAACAATGATGTTTTCATCCCTTCAGACCCTGGCGATTAATTTAATACCGATCCTTTCCTTATCCCAGCCTTCTTTTCTTTACACCCTCACAGTGCCCAGGAGCAGAAATCGTTATATACAATATATTACAGTAGTATACAAGCTTTATGTCCGGCTTTAGCCAGTAATCAAAATTATAATTTAATAGCCCTTATCTCACAAATAACTACAGAGAAAAGACGTAGCGAGCTGAAAATAAACAAAAGTTTTTAGCGACAATACATACAAAAAATATGAACTACTGCTGTACATACAACATTTTTAAAACTTCATTTCGTCACTTCTACGACAGAGGTAATTCATAATATTTTTGTTGTGGAATATAAGAAAGCAAAAACATCACATAACCTTAATAAAACGAGGTGTTATATTTATTTTTTGACAAAAAAAAACATTGCAAATTATTATTAAACTAAGATGAAAAGTCAATATTTAAATTATTAACACTTATAAAAGTTCTAGATTTCATAGAAGTGCTTTGAAATTTTCAAATTAGAGCGTTCCTATTAGTCCATCATTTACATGCTTTGACAGGTGGTGTTGGATATTATTGTTAATAAATAAACTGGAATTGTATGCTCAATTTCACACTTTTTCCGATAAGTGGCAACGATAGAAGCGACGATAAATTAATTTATTAATTAAATAACAAAAGATTTTAACTTTCATCTGCAGAAAAGTTTTCCCATCTTTGCTACTGCAGATTAAAGCATTATTTTGCGAGATAGGGATAGGTGGAAATTCGGCTCATTGTTTGCGGCAGTCTGGTGCAGGAATAATAACAGCGCAGTATTGCGGGCTTGCGATAAATGCCCACCGACTTTCCCTCGCACTACCTTTACAAAGAAAATATCCCCTTTGTTTTCCCGTGATTATTTTTCGAATAATGTTCACACTCGTGTTTCTTTTTTAAAAAATCCGGAAACTATCAAGCTTTGAGTGGATATTTTATACGTGTGTTCTATGGATTAAGGACTTACTTCGTAACAGACATGTCAATTACGCGGCCCGCTGAAATATTTATTGCGACCCATCAGCTTACATTCAACATTTATAATTTTTTAACTTTTTTTTTAAATTTCCGATCAATTAAACCCGTATCATAACCATTGCTATAGGCAAATTTGTGTATTAATTTTAATTCAACATTAACTTTTTCCATCAGAATTGTTATTTGTAATTTTTTTGTATATGTTTTCATTATTCATACTCAATCTTATATATAAAAGCCCGGTCTGTAGGCTTAGATGAAGACGTTTTATTATTATCACATACACATGTAGGTATGAAATTTTCACATTACCTAAGCGTCCGCGGTGTGTATAAACAATACACACAGTTCTCACGTGACTCAAACCGAGGCAAACAAACAACAATCAGTACGTCAGTATGGAAACTAAAGAATAGCTACTTCAGACATTCAGTATTTCAATTTCAATGCCGTCATCTATGACGGTTGTTTCCACTAGTTTTATATAAACAATCCTGGCAAGATTCTTTTTTCATCACTTGACTATGCTCCCGATGAGCGAAACTGAGTACTGATATTCATATAAAATGTGGAATTACTACAAAAATAATTGAGGTACACCTAATTTTGTTTTCTTGGTCAATTAACGCCATGATGAGTTGTTTGCATCAACGTCTTGCGACCAATTGTCTGAATCAAAGCAGCGACGAATTTGAAATGTAACTAGCTGAGTATTTATTGGTTTTAATATAACAACTTTAAATACGAAGAAGAAGAGAAAGACATAGAAAGTTTACTCGGTATTATAATTATGAAATGCTGAAAAAATAAAATTTCTCTCTACAAAATCCATTCAAATATTTGCTGTTTTGTTTACATACTAATATTAAAAGATACTAATATAAAGTTGCAAATTAAAATTCACGCTATTGCGTTAATCAGTATTTATTTGTTTTGTGTTTTCTAAGCAAATATTGATAATCGATTATTGGATAATATACATAATTATCGTTTATTTATATAATCGAAACCAAGGATATAAGTTATTAAATATTCATTTCTCATAACACACATGCCAAGTTATGTTCTGTGTGGTCATTATTTATTGTATGGAAATTTAAATCGAGTATTGACAAGGACGAATTTCGCAAGCGAATTACAGATTAAGACGTATTTTTAATATTAGCCTAATTCCTTCAGGCAAGTGTTACTTCATAGACTGTTATAATCCTTACTGGATAAAGGTATATATAACTAATCTTATATATATTAAATTTATATGTACACTCGGGTCTCGTATAACATGATTATCTATATATATAAATGAATGTTTGTTTGTCCCCTATGCGTTCATACACCATTCATCCGATTTCGATGAAACTTTGGTGAGTTGTTGTCCGTACACCAGTGTAGGTTTCCGAAGAATCTAAAATCTAAAACAAAGAATCAAATATGTACTAACGGCGACATCTCGGAAAAGTTCTGATTTATTCGTGTACTCACCAGGCGGAAAACAAAAAATATTGTGTATGTAAAAGCACTTCAATAAACAGAATTTAAACACAAAAACTTTCTTTCTTTAAGTAGCATTGCAACGCATGCCGGGTACTAGGTAGTATTTTGTATTATTATTGTCCTACAAAAACGTCGTGTAATGCGAATCCGTGCTATACGAGGTTCGAAGATTTATACAAAACTAGGGTGTGCGTTCACAAAAAAATACAGAAAATAAAAAAGAATAACACTTAAATTATCGGATATCAACAATTTTTCATCGCTCAATTTTTTCTGACTCAGTTTTAAGATCGGTTGTATATTTTTGTCAGTCTTTAAGTATTTTAGGATTTAACCTTTAAAACTCCGTAATAAGCGATTGCCTGCTTTTAGCGTGTATATCTTTCTATATTATATTCCATGATTAGGGGAAGCACTTTTGTAATTCCCTATTGAATTTTTAACTTCCTGACATCATGGGACGAATAAAATATATTTTGTGATGGCCTAATACAGAGGAGTGTTCAAATCGTACATGCAATATTTTATCTCTTTTTTAAAGTCGAATTTTGCAAAAAAATGTCACATTATCAAAGTATATACATCAACTACGGTGACAATTTTTTTGACTAAAAACTATTTCCATAAATGACCAGTAACTAATTAGATAAATGGTCAGTAAATAATTGTCAAATAAAAAAATGGTTGCGTTAGGTTATGTTAGGTTTAACGAAAAACTGACCGTTTAATTTAATAAATGACCATTTAATATGCCTTACTGACCAACAATTTAAATAGTTACCGACCCAATAAATAAATAGGTTTATCACTATTTACGTATCAATTTTTGATTTTTGATGCAAAGTGATAAAACATTTTAGTCGATAGTTTATTTTCTCCGTCGTATTTAATTTCCGATAAAGAACAATATTTTTATTTTTATTTGCTAGTCTACCGCTGATTTAAATTAATATAAGGAAATAAAATATAACTTTAATATAAAGTGTGATCCCGATCTATCGTTCTCGAATTTATCGTTATTTTTTATATTCCAGGCAAATATGAATAGTGTTTGTCGTTTCGTCCGCATTCGTCGTTTTTTGAAGGGCCCTTAAAAATCAAGGTTCTCTACTGTGTTGATTATATCTCTTCTGGAATTTTTGTGGTACATAATATTGTCGACATAGTGACAGAAGGCGATTAGTCTAAAATGGGCTTTTTTGAGTTATGAATCCAGTACGATAGATATTAGGAAAGTCTATCGTATGAAAAAGCAAGTTCAGCGATATTCCATGTATTTTTTAAGCAATTTGAAAAAATCAATACGAATTAAGTTTATTTCGTTTATTAGTGGCGAAATACTTTAATTAATGTTACTATAAAAAAAAATAGGGAAACTTAAATTTTATGATTTTCTTAAAACACGATTACCTCAAAATAAGGTTTTTTGACTTTTCAGCAATATGTACATTGATATCTTTTACCTTACTGAAAGATTTACAATTGATGAATAGTGGCAATCTTTCTTTAACCTTTTAATTTGGAGTTATCTACAGTGGTTCTTGGTTCTGAAAAACACTTTTGTGTCACTTTACGTTTTGATGTTTATCTTAAGTATGCTGTGTAAATGCAAAGTGAATGAATAAATAAAATATCACTCGTGTTGCACAAATTTCACGAGATCTTAAAAACTTCAAAAAGTACTACACAACAGCAATATAAATTGACCAACAGTCGTTTGAAGTCGGTTGTATATATTTCGTCGACTCTTGAGTATTTCATAGCCCTTTTGTATTATGTATCACAGTATGATATGCATTTATTTAAAATGTAGTGTCATATCTTTATATCAGTTTATTAAAAGAAACAAATTGGCCAACTGTGCTTAAAAATCGTCAAATTGACAGGATCTTTAAATACTGTATGTACAATATTTTCTTTTACTGACTGTTTAAAATCATAAAAAATAATAATTTGAGTTCCAGAATATGCACATTTTTCCTGATATTGTTTAAAACAGTGATCGCCAAACGGTGGCTCGCGTAGAATATTTTATCATATTGATAAATTTGTCTTTCAATTTTTATTATTGGACTCCGAAATGACACATTTCTCAAACTAAATTTCAAAATGAAGACATTGTTTTGTTCTACCTGCTTATGTGAATCAACGTTTTAAACTATGAAGGTGGTTAAAAGTAAATATGAAAACAGACTCACAAATGTACATATTACAATTGCATTCGGATGAGAGTGACAAGGTACTTACCGAGAATTGAAAAAAAAATTTGGAGGAAAGTAAATGCCATTCTTTTCACTAATTATTTTTACTCACACTTATTTCGAGATATTTTTCAATTATTATTTTGTTTATAAACAAATAATTAAAGTACGCATTTTATGTTTTACGATGTTCTAATTTATTTTAAGTAATTTAATAATGTTATGTGTGGTACGATAAAGGACAATAATAAAAAACTATATAGAAGGAATATGTATGAGTAACTCACCAAACAATTTCAGTTTTTGAAAGTAGCTCACATCCTTATTGAGTTTGGAGACCACTGGTTTAAAATAATGTACATATCGATGGTGTTTTGTGGCCAATTAGTGCAACCCTCGTTATGAATCTTTGAAATGCTCTCCTGTAAAAACAGATGCGGGACTATACGTAGAAAGTGTCGATACAATAGTGGCTTACATCAAGTGGTCGGGACAAAATTTGCAAACCTAAAACCAATGTAAAATTATGTTTCCCTTCCTAAAAGCGGTCAATTAATTTTTCTAACTTACATCATTTGACCGAGGCCTGCTCTGTCGTATTTTTAAAGATGATTCGATCATTAACTCATTTTCGTATTGTTTACTACGACAAATAGACTAAAGTGGGTTAACATTACACTACCAAAGCCCGAGTCAATAAACTGCAAGGGTCCGTTCAATCTTGGCGTTTTCTGTTTAGGAATTCTTTCAGCTGCACTTTCGAGTCGGGTCGTAAAAGTGCGTCCCCTAATTCATCGACGGAGCTTCGTGTTCATCATTGGTCACGTAGATACGTGCCGCTTCAACATTTCGTTTCCTACAAGACCGTTGGCTGATATCCGTATAACATATTGTTGCAAATTGTGAAACAATACTAAACAGATCAAAAATAAATTACCCATCTTTCAAACGATAAGCTCGAGATTATTGACTCAATAATCAGTGTTCGCCCCTTCAAGAAATCATCACACCACTCTTACAGATCAACCCTGTCAACACCACTTACCCATTCAGATGTAATCGTAAATAGGGCCTAACCCGGGTACCACTTTAAAGTGAAGACACCAACGAACCATAGGATGTATTCTGCATGAAATAAAAGGAAATAAAGCGGTTTATGAATGAATGGGAATGTTGGGAGTGCCGATCAGTCAAATAACTGATACAATATAAACTATTTTTTTCTGAAAGTAAAAAACTTTGTTTTGTACAGTGTATTACGACTTTTTAAAGAAAAATAGATTCAAAAATGTGACGTTATTAGTCAGAAAGGGTTAAAGTATTTTGAAACGAAATACGATAGTTAAGAAAGGGGTTTAAAGACTATCAAAAATCCTTTGACTACGTCAACAAAAGACGTTAGTGTAAATTCGTTTTGTTAAAAATGGTATCGTCATTTATACAAAACGGTCTTTAAATTTTAAGCTCGGTTATTATTTATAGATTTGACACCTAAAAGTTGTTTGCAAACATGTGGATGACCTTAAATATATTTAGTCTTTCGCCAATATTAATTATTATTGTATTTAAAATTCCACATTTTACTACCAATAAACTGAAATAAAAACGTCTTATGTTAGCCAACAAAAAAACGGATTTATGAGAAAAATTTGAATTTTCGGCATACATCCATCGGCTTACAACCTAATAAATTGCAATGAAATACATGTGTCGTTTAATTAAGGACTAATGTATACTTATGACTTATGAATATTAGAGTGGACATCGTGAAAATAACAAGGTGCGCATACGTCATAGGTAAAAGGTTAAACAGAAGTGAAATAATTTGAATCGTACACGTAGAAACTTACGACACGGATACACTAGGGCAGCATCAGCCAATGTGGTAGTCCGCAGAGAAATCTGACATTATTTGAATTTTATTATACACAGCAAATAAACCCATAAAAAATCGTTTGAATCTTGTAATACGTCTAACGTTTGAGCCTGTCACATGACATAATACTTCAGTTGGTGTGATAAAAGTGCGACTTACGGATGTGTTGAGGTCAATATGAAATGTGTTTAATATTTTAGGTGGATTTTGTTTATTTTCATTTTATTTGGTACATTTTTATTACATGTATGATCTTATGTCTTAACCATGTTTTTTTTTATTTAACTAAATTGAGTTTGACTATTATTTTAGATTCAAATACATTAAGCTCTTAACGAGTGTCGGCGTCCGTGGCGCAGTTGGTAGCGTCGCTGGCTACGGTTACGGATGTCTCGGGTTCAATTCAAGTTTTTATAGATTGATCTTTCAATCGATTTATGGATTTCTGTTTGTAGTCTGAGTCCTCCCTTTTTTTCTCTTTTTTTTATATATTAATTAAGCTTTTATAATTGAATTATAATTAATAGTTATATTTAATGAACTACGCGGATTTTATGTCTTCTTTGATCATTTTTCTTTCAATATATAATATTTAACACAAAAGTATCGTTAGTAGTCCGCCGGATTATAATTATGAATTCAGTGGGCCGTGAACCAAAAAGTTTGCCGGCCGCTGCACTAGGAGAAAAAATGAGCAATATGATATATAATATGTTCACGTCGATATTGCAGGAGCAATACTGCGGAAAATTTTGCTTCTACACACCAAGGGCTCACGTTGGTCGTCGCAGAAATGTCACCTGAGGAGGTTATGTTAGTCAATTTCTAGACAAAATGAGTTATGAACGTAATTTTGTAGAATATAAAATTTATGTTAAGCCTACGAAATCATAAATAACATCACATATTCTTATTAATTTGAAGCATTGTGAATTGAAAAATATATATATTATGAAAACGTGACCATATTTGGCAAAGATTTTTACGATTATCTAAAAACAATGAAAATGTGTATGTCACTTTGACACTTCAAGTCACATATTTATGATATTATGGACGTGAAAGCTATGAATATAATAACCTCAAAAAAGTGGAGGGGTGTATAAAAATGCACCTTTGTCATAAACGTTCGTGACGTTCGTATCGATGTTTACTTTAAAGCGGGTTTTTTTGTCATCCAATGACAAACAATGCAATTATTGTAGAAAAATTATGCACTTACCTTCGTATTTTTCATAATCAATATTGGTTAATAGCGGCTAAATTGATTTCACACACTGTTTGCTGCGCGCTGTATTTGAGGTGCGTAAGTACGTCAACAATCTTGTGACATATTTCGCAGAACGTTTACGTAAAAAAATGTGCCTATAACAATTTGTCTGTGAGAAGGTCAAGCTAGAGACGATGTTAGCAGTTTATCAATGGCGGAAGAATCAGTGAAAACTAAAATGCATAATAATAAACATGTCTTTTATTTCTATAAATTAATGTTAACGTAAAAACATTACCGACTTGAGTACAGTTTTAGACCAAATAGTAACGTTTTGTGTTTTCAATATTGATGATATTCAATGTACAAGACTGAGGGTTCAACTGTTAAGCTGATAATTATATGGATTTCATTTTCAAATTACTTTTGGGGAATTGTTTCATGTCAGATGTCCGCATTCATTTATTTGTAATCTAATGAGGCCAAATTAAACAAACCTCGATTAAATTAAATAAAGTAAAATTGAGTCGTATAGTATCAAAAGTAGAACTATCACATGTTTGTCGAAATTGAACTAATGCTGCCACACTATTCTACCGGTCATAGTGTATGGCAAGAGACAAAATTTTGGTATGAAAGTCATGTACATATGGTATAAAAACGTAAAATAAAATAACAGCTTTGGAAACAGAAGTGAACGATTTGGTAAATCATACTTTCGATCAATCACATAGTTACCCTAAGTGGTGTCACAATATGGCTCATACAAATTTTAAACATTAAAAAACTCAAAAACGCCAACAAAACGTTTTTCGTAATTATCTCGAAACTTACAACTCAATTATCAAAGTATTTAATTCTACAAAAAATATATGAGTCTTATATATAATAGCCCAGACCGCTCTGTAGACGTTTTACTATTATCACATATCACTGTAGGTAAAAAAATTTCTCATTAAGTAAGCGTTCGCGGTGTGTATAAAATAAAATGTTTTGCAATGCACACACAGTTCCGACGTACTAGCTACTCAGTATTTCAATTTCAATACCGTCATCTATGACGGGCACGGTTACTAGTTTTTTAATAGTGATATCGTAACTCTAAGGTGCTGTAATGTATATCTTCTCAAAGCCAGTATAAACATAGATAAAATAAAATCAGTTTTATGTCATATTCTGACATATTATTACATAATATTATAAATGTAGGTATGCATACTAAAAATTAAACGAGTTATTTAATAAAAACAGTCGTAAACAATACATATATTTTATTAACGAGAAAAAAAAGACTATTTTGTGAATTATATATAAACACGTGGGATTTCATAACAGAACGAAATTAAGACGGAAAAACACCAAGCATTAAGTGGGTCACTAAAGATGTCCGTATCTATCGGGGATGAATCGAGAAGTTACAATGCTCTGAAGATAGCCTATTATAATAATATGCATTCTATTAAATGGCTAGGCTGATTCCGGTTTAATTTATTATTATATAAAATATGAGCTTGCGTAGTTTTAAAGAAATTTATTTCTCTACGACGCCTGGACTATTTTATTTAGTACGATTAAATATTCACAAAAAGACCTTCATATAAGAATAATAGACATATGTAATGACATCATTATCTACTCATGCTTTACAGCTGCTCACTCGAAAAGTTAAAATGTTTTTTCTTTTATAATTTTTCTACCATTGTGATGCTAATTAAATGAGTCTGGTTATGGCTACACCATAATGGAGTTCATGGCTGGAAATATTTGAATAATTTCATGGAATGCAACAATTTTGCCGTGGTTTTACGTGTTATAAAACGTTGCATTCAAAATTTAATAAACATGCCGTGTGACTAAAAACATTTTTTTTAAATTCATGTCCGCTCTCAATGTGCGGAGCATATCGATGGTCTAGTTCCATAGTGATACAACTAGTAATTGGTAGTTTTGAGATTTGACCGATCAAAGTTTCGACTCATCTAAACTGACTCGTAAAAAAGTGATGGGTTATTATTTGTATTACTTTTTTATTCAAATAGGTAGACAATAGTTTATAGTCTTAGCATTAAAGGTTGTTTCTTTATGGAACGTCAAGATTCACAAAAACGTAAATACACAATACGATATTTCGATATGTATGTATATGAAACCGAATAATTATTTAATTTTACTGATTTCCATATCCAAATATCTGCCCTTTGAGAGAAAACCTGTACATTTTACAAGCTGTACTTTTGTGAAACTGTAGAAGAGCAGTGTTCGAATAACAAAACATCAAATTTTCGAATTATCATCCTATGGAACTGGGCCATCAATATGGCCTCCTTGCGTATCGTTCTCAGCATTTAGTTGATAATGCTCGCGATGAGTGAAACCGAGATGATTGTTTATAAAATTGTGGAAGTAGTACACTACAAATCGTCCTCTACTTTTAAAATAATAAAATTATCTTTAATATACACACAAATGCAAAAATATTCCATTTTAAGTAAAACAATATCACTTTATGACTGCGTGTCATAACTATTTTCGTATGCATTTGCTTAGAAGTAGATAACATTTCCGCCTTAAAATTGTTTTCCATAATTACGCCGATAATAAAAATATATTATATTCATCACTTCAAATGATAGTTATTGTACGTTAAATGATATTTAAATCTAAATTGATAAATATGTCCTTTCCATGCAAATAGTTAAAGCGTGTAATTTAAATATTTCTATTATTGTGGCAAAATGGTCAATAAATCAATCATGATCGGGCAATATAAATTTGATGTGAAACACAATACTTTTCTAGTTTCTTGACATTAAAATTAAATGGATACGTATCGCTTTAAAGTTTTATGTAATGTTTTATGATTTGACATAAAATGGCATTTGAAAACATCTACGGTAGAAAAAAATAACTATCAATATTTTTGCTTTAAAGATCATAGTTGAGTTATTGGAATATGATAATTCAAAGGAAATGTTGTAGGGCCATTATCGTCAGATATTCATTGCATTTTTAATAAACTATTGCAACATACTCTAAAACAAGAATGCTATTCAAAAACATTATATTATGTATTGATGACACCAAAAATGAATGACATAAAATACGAATATCTCTCTACTATGTTGCAGAAAATATACGTATAAATCTGTCTGTATGTCTGTCACAAAAACTTCTTCCAAGTACAGTAGTGACGTGGAATTTGCATATGCCATTCTGACTGCCATTTATAGGCCTGTCAACTGACAACTTTTAACATTATTATAATTTATTGACTGAATTGGCATTCACTTGGTAGAACTCCATTATAATAGGATAAAATAACAAAGTATTTAGTTCTACAATTTTTTTATCAAGTAGTTGATAGCTATTTCGGCTTTACGCCATCGTCAGAACTATATTATATAGTTCTCGATGGCTCTGACGATAGTTCGGGCGATGGCGTAAAGTAGCTATCAACTACTTGATAAAAAAATTTGTGGAACTAAATACTTTGCTATTTTATCCCATTATGATTAATTGGTTGACGTTATTTTGTGGGTGTCGCATGAAGTATTATTCACAGTGATATTTTCTACTTTCAGCTTGTGTACAACTAAAATAACGCCGTAATAACGTCAGCGCTCTCTATACCTGAATAAGCTGGGTGATAAATATTACTTATATATAAATGCTAGATTATAAATTACTGTAATTAATTATTCTTTTTTTTATAGACCATCAATGCTGGAGCTGGCAATATTGCCCCACCTCTACCCGTTATGTGTACGCAGTCGCTGTTTTACCACCGCCTTCTATAACGCAATATTGATGAAGAAATTAAACGGATTTACTCTTCATGCTCTTGGCTCGATACTGCACGGGCCGATCTTTTAGCTATGCACTATTGTGCTTAAAAAAATACTAAGAAAAAGGGAGACAAAAGACGATTTGATTTCCTCGGTTACTTAGTTCCAGTTATATTAAGTACCCTGTGTACCCGCATACTGAGAATCTGCCGTGGCCCGTAGAGTATGATCGACTCCGCGTTGAATCTGAAGAGGAATCAAGAATATTCCGATTCCAGTGTGATGTTGCAAATTTATCGAATACCTCAAAGTTGGCTTTGGTCGAGATCAAGTTGGCGTGGCCGATTTTGTCCTTATGACGACTGTCCTCAGTAGAGGTCTGCACGGGTCGAAATTTGATGAAATTACCCGGCCCGAGCCCGAGTCTTAAGACCACACTTTTTCATCACAAAAAATACAGTAGTATAAAATTGATTGAAATATAACACACCTACCCAACTTTTTCACATGTAGAAAAATCTATTATTACACGAAATGATTTCCACACATCACCACAGTCACCACTTTTTAACATTTTTCTTTTATATTATTGAAACTCATTTTTAACGAATCTGTTGTATTTTTTTATAATGAATTTTTCGGCACATGACACAGTCGACTATCTAAAACGAATAGAAAGCAGATACTGAATAATATCACACTTTATTCATTGACGAACTATTTAAACTTACTGTCGGTGATGTTTCAATCAATAACAATTTTATGAGCTCAGTTTCAGATTACCAAAATAAAGAATGATGTCTCCATTCTTATCAAATAAAAGACTCTATTGTGTCGAATGATATTCAAGACGTAAAAAATTATTTTTGTTATCAGCAGTATTTAGTTATCATGATCCGAACATGGTCCGAAATATTTTTCTGAAGAACAAATCCCTTACCCTGGCCAAGCCCGGTCCCGTGCAGACCTCTAGTCCACAGTAAACAGCTCTGCTCGTTTGTAATTCATCTCGGGGGGCTGTTCCACAGAACGTGATTAGCGTCCTGATGATCATGTCCACAGGTGACCTCTCAGATACAACACACAATGTAAATTTCCATGTCCATAATCGTTATTTCTGTATTGATGAATCAGCTGGAATACCAGTATCTCTGTTAATTTACTTAGCGATCAAATCGTATGTATAATGGCAAAAGGCGTTAAGTTAAAAAAACTTGTTTTAATGTAATCCAACCAACCACTTTATGAGATTCTTCAATCATTTACGAATTCGATTTAAGTTTTAATAATTATTTTTTATAGTAATATTAGTTATAGTGTTTTGCCACTAATAACTGTGTTAATTCATTATGGTTTCTTCAAATTACGTTAAAATAAATGGAATCCATATTCTTAGCCATCAAAGCTTATTTTTTTCAGACGACAGACCGTCCTAAAATTTATCGTACATCGTACTGCATTCATAGCTCAAAACAGTCGATTTTCCACTTTACGCGTTTTACCACTACGTCGACGAAATATTCCCTTTTCAATTTTGTTCCCCATGTTTTGACAGACTCTTTCTGTTAGTGCAAATTTAATATGTAATATCTCTCCTAAGGCATTCAATAATAATTTGTCATATTTGTTTGGTAACCGTTATTTGTTTACCGTTAGAACTAAACAAAAAGCATGCGATCCTTAAGGAGGCAGGCAGTCGTCCCTCGGCTTAAGGGCTTGGAGGTTATTAGCCGACACAGTCGCAGTGTGGGTCAAATAAATTTACGACCCTATCGTAAAACCACTTGCTGCGCTTTTAAATTGAAATTGTGTTTTAAATCTGTTTGTGTTTGTGTAACTGTCTTCGAGGAATTTATAAGTATAAACTAACTGCAATTAAAGAGAAAGTATACTGAATACGACCGGGTTTTAATGGAAGACGAAGGAAGCTGTGAATTATCCTTTGTCCCTACGCTGGACTCGGGGCTGTCGAAGTGTGTTGACGCTCTCCACCTTCCCCTCGATTAGCGGACCTTTTTTTTATTTCGTACCCTCCCAGTTTGTTTGATGTGCGTCCTCGCATATTGTGGCTCCTAAATGGGTCTTAATAATAGCCCAGACCCGTCTGTAGGCGTTTTATTATTATCACATGTAGGCATGAAATTCTCTCATGATCTAAACGTCCGCGGTGAATATAAAATAAAATAAAATGCAATGCACACACACACACCCAACAATATACACAGTTCCGACGTGACGCAAATTCCGAGACAAACAAACAAAAATAACAATAACATTCAGTCTGTCAGTATGGAAACTAAATAACAGCGGCGTTTGCCATTACGTCGTGAGTGACAGCAGGGATAGAGAGGGAGGCAAACTCCAGAAGCTGCAAAATCCCGGCGTGATGCAGATGCCGAGGCACACAGACAACAACGATCACAAAGAACTCCGGAAGCTGCATAATCCCGACGTGCCGCATACGTGGAAGCTCATCGAAGGACTGAAGAAGCTCCAGCATTCAGTATTTCAATTACAATACCGTCATCTATGACGGGCGTCCCACTAGTTAAGGTAATAATAATAAAAGTTTCTATTGCAAGGCTATGTTAAAAGCCAGGTATCTAGCAGAGATACAGTAAATTGAATCATGTCATAAGACAAGCGCGAAATTATTATTATTATTGTAATTATGACAATCTCGGCACAAATCTCAACAGTCTGCGACTTGCCTTAATAATGTTAAGTATATTTGCACACATATTAAAATAGCATAATATGATAAGTAGTGTGTGTAATGAATACGAATTTATAAGCGACATTACGCATGCGTTTCGAGCAGGTTTTATTTGGTCTTCTACAACAGTGTTTCTAAAATATTTTTTTATGCGCCTTTCTTGTATCATTTTTAAAATGAAGAAATTAAAATTTACAATCCGATCAAAGTAAAATACATGTTTTAAATAACAGATTATTAAAGGGGAACGCAATTTTCTATCATGAGCGGAGCGGATGCAAAATATAAATTGATTTTTCAATTGATTTGTGGATTTCTGTTTGTAGGCATGGATGTTTGTAATATTTAAAATATCCTCTCACACATCCCATTCTAAAAACGGGGCGTAACGAGAGCGATTAGCTATACACTATTCCTGTCCTAACTTTATCGTTATATCCCTACTCTCTTCGAAAAGGTGAGTTTTAGCAACTTAGTAAAAAGCAGTTCTCGTAGAACACTTATGTTGAAATAACTCCATTAGGAGTCCATATACTCCACATTGGGAGCGAAAAAGGTAAATCCATTATTACCTTCTTGATACTATAAACACAGGTCACATTAAAAATTGAAAATGAAGCACGGACCGCAAGTAAAATGCTATCTTTTGATTCATAATATATATTACTGTTAAAATGAATTTTATCATTTAAAAATAACAAATCAGTGGTTCTCTAATGATAAACAATTTATTTGACGCATATTAGGCCGCACAAAAGTATGTGTCAGGTCACAGTTAGCCCAGATCTGATAAACTAATGGTCTTTTGCTGGGCTTATTATTTAGCAAAATAAAAAATAAAAGTGCTAATAATTTTCTAATAATACGTTTTATTCACCAGTCTTTTACTGGTTGCAAGTCCACGCCAATTGAGAACATGTGAGAATGACAATTATGTCTTTCAAAGCTCAAAAAAAATGCCAATTCAAAATATGAATGATAAATTTTTGGGTGATAAAATGAAGCAAACTCCAATTGACAATCGCTTGGTTTTTACATTTTTAATTAGATATTAAGCGTACAAAGTTGTACCTTAGAAATGTCGTTTAGTATTATTGCTTCATGCGTGAAAGACAGATTAGCTGTCAAGTGAAAAAAAGTGTTACAATTATTATTCTCGAATTCTATTGGCAAATTCTTCAGAATGCGAACATGGCGGAATTTTTCGAAATCATAAGCAAGCATAGTGCACTGAAAATATTAATTGCTTCAAAGCACACCATGTGACATAAATAGTTATATCGCTTCCAGTGCTTGAAAGGAACAAAAAATTTTACCCGCCACTATTTCCTTATTCACTTGGGGCTAGAAATTTGGATTGAGAATCCTAGAGAATTTTACTTTTCTTTATCGAGAATATAAAATTACGACATTTCTAGATTCTCTTTTTTCGAGATTTAAGTTTTTTATTACACTTTTATCAAAACCGTCAGCTGAATGCTGATCTAGTTTTAAGGTTGCATTTTTTTAGTTATCTTTCAAGATTAAATAGTATTTCATAATCGTGTCTAAAGCAGGGGCGGTAAATCTTTTCCGATCGGAAGGCCGCATTCATCTATCTTAAAATCAAATAAGGCCTGTACATTATTATTTTCTATGGATTCGGTTAGTCTGAACATGCTTCTTAAAGAGTCGAAATGCGTCACGTTAGTGATAAACCAAGTGGAACAACTAAGTTATCAACTTTTAATTTAATTTTATATTCTGTACATTATTCTTTACGTTATTTAAAAATGTATGTACATTATTTTGTAAATGAAGGACTTTGAACACTGAAATTTCTTTATTTATTTCTGACACTATTTATTATGTGTTTATTTTAAATTTTAGAAGAAAAATTTTCCCACATTTATAGATAAATATGTGGGGAAACGAATAAATACAACGACAACACCGACGATCTATCAACATTTAACACATACCGTACACCGAGGCGGGCGATAGACGGAACGCGATCGAACGTCATAGAAGCCTGACTACCTAACTCTCCTGAAAAAGACAACAATAATTTCTCATTAACCGTCGATCGTAATGGTTGGCGGCAGATCAATTCCAAAAATGTTAAAATATCTGTAATTACACAAGACGAATAAACACGTTCCAAAAAATACAACTAGCTTTATTACTTCAAAGAATATTGTAACGAAAAATCCTAAAATAACGGCTCTCGTACACAATTTACCAAATATCACATAACCTGTTTCCGCATTTAACTGACGAAAATGCTGAGTATGTATTACTTTTAACTTTTTTTTCTAAATAAATCTCTATTATCTCGAGAAGCTAAAAACGTTTTCTTGACATTTAAATATTCAGACAAAACCAAATAATCAAACATCGAAAATAAAATAATGTCTAGAAATCACAAACTCTTTGAGAGAGTGAACCGATTTGCAGTAGAGTGTGCTGACATCTTCGTCTAATCGTTAAGTAACACTAAGATAATAAATAATACACATTTTAACGTTAAAGGTTTTGCCATCTTTGGTTTTGATTATTGAGAAAACTGGTGCTTCTATGCCATCCGTAATGATGCAGTACAAGGGCGCATATATAATTATTTTTTAAGGGTGGTGCAGCCGAAATTTTTTTGAACAAACTTCATGACTAAGAATACATTTTCAAAATAATAGGAAGAAGACCGTAAGCACATACGAGTTAAAAATACGCCGCAGGCTGAAATTTGAAATAAAGACAAAAACAAATTGCGCCACAGGAAAATTTTTTCAGTGTTTATCACAATTTGAACAAATTGCTACGTCTACCACATATTCTCATATCTATCTACATTAAATCTTCTTTTATATTTCCTGTCATACGTTCCAACCCTGATTAAGATACCGATTGTAAGTAAAATTACATTATAGTAAAAAAAAAACTTGTACTGTAATCATAAAACCTTTCGTTGTTCATAGAAAGGTTTGGGGTCGCAAGTCGCAACCCATGGTTTGGGAACCTACAAAACTCTTGACACAGGGGTCCTTAAGGTTTTGAAATACTGTCAAATAAACAGTAACCGCGAAAACCAGTTACGTACGATTTCAGCACCAAAAGCCCATGAAAACTATGCAAAGCCACAACATTTTGACCGTTGAGACAGCTTAAGCAAAAGAATTGTGATCCATTCCAAGAAGTCATAAAACAAGTAGATATAGGAAGTCCTTCTGTATTACGTTTGAGAGGTGAGGTGATGGAGAAAAAAAAATATTTTCAAATCCTAGAGGCGATGTGCCCCAGTGCGCGCCCATTATGCAGTTCCTAGATTGTCAAAAGCATTTTATAAACGAGTAAAGAAACAAACACAAAAAAATGTCTCACAATACATGAAACATTGCAGATCTGCAGTAAATAGATATCTAAGCATGCACAGATGTGATGAAATAGAAAAAAGGCAGGGAGAATGCGTCTTGCAAAAAAAGATGAAGCCGTTGGACGTGACAATGAGTGTAATGGTGAATTTCTTTCGGACTTAGTCAGCTACTATGTTGTGGAAAATACTGTAATATATTGTGTTAAAAATCCCGTAAGTATATTATCCTGGTTTAAAAATCTATTCAAGTGTAACGTGCCTTCTTCGTAGACCGAGTTGACCTGCTCACTCTCGACGCTCTGCAGCGACTCCACGTTTTCCGTCTCGGACTCCTGCGGCGGCTGCTGTGGGAGAATATCCTCGACAGAGGGAGGCCGCGTCCTCGCTAGCTGAGGGAACAGCCGCTTCTGGAGGTAGTGCTCCAGAATCTCTTGCGTTATTCTGTTCTGCCGAGCCAGTTCCACGCGGTCTGTGAGAAACGAAACGAATGACGTCAGTTGAGGGTTGATTATTTTCAGTTGATTGATCGGATTGAAGCCGAAACGATTGAAGCATGGATAATGTTGATTGACAATCGAAATCCAATTAGGAAATTTTTGTTTATGCTTCTCTTACCAGCATTGCTTAAATTCCATTTTATTCGTTATATCGATCAATAATAATTTATTTTGTTTTCTCGTTTTAATTTGGGAAATATGTGCATCAAAAGATTGTAGGGATTAAATGCCGTAGGCTTTCTTTAAAAATAGCTTTAAATAATATCAAAGTGGCCCTAGATTTGAGTCTAGTAGTATAATCAATCTTAAAGTTACTACGTTGGCCTGGAAATTCGATGTAGATACAATTATTTAATAAATCAATCGTGTTTGACATAGTTAAAGTACTGCATCGACTGTGAGATTCAAAATGTAAATTTGCGGTCAGATACCGAGTAAAAGCGCCAACAAATATAGCACAGGCCAAACATCACCGAACATTCGTTCTTTCATTCATAAATTAAATAAAGCATGCAAAATATGTAATCATTTCAATAAAAGTAATATTTAAATAACGGTCAATCAACATTTACGACGCCATTCGTTTCGTTTTCACGGATTTCGTAAACAATTAATTTCACATTGAAGTGTAAAAATAATAGAAGAAGAAGCTTTCAAAATTATTGATGAATTATCTCTGTTTTCTACGTTACATATTTATATGTGATTTTGGTCAGTAAGTGAGTAATTTTAATGAAAAAAACAACTGAACACAACTATTTATAATTAATTGATTGTTTAATAGACTACTCTTATTTATTAATGACCATTTTGATGATATAAATAGCCCTGTTCAATTGTGTTTTCTCATCATAAAATAAATATTGAATTGTTGTTTTCATTTTTACTTAATACAGTAAGTGACATTTGAATGATAAATTTATTTATTTATAAATCGTTTAAATGTTTCATGCAGTTGTCAACTTATTTTTACACTTTTGCGATATTAAATGGCTTACCAAGAACTACTTGAATGATAAAATGGTGAGAAGCAAGAAATAGCTAACTGCCAAATTATGATTTCTTGGTCACATAAAAGCATAATGATTAAATAGCAACCATGTAAACTGTTTATACATGGCATATGATTCCATTATGAAGAAGCATGGGAATGTAAGGGTAAGTATTTTATTGAGGATTTATACATTTTTGAACAATTACAGGATGTAAAGAAATGGGTATAAAAAGAATACATTAAATTCCTGGAGTATCTTCATTTTTATGGAATTGTCATTGTATTAAAATTTCCACTTTCAATGATCTACTTACACAATTCATCAGAGAACATTATCAAAGCTTTAGCTGATGCAAAAGAAGTCATACATTTAAAGCCGATGGTGTTATAGAAGGATCTTTAATATCTATACAAATTCAATCCTTGTGATCGATCCAATCCACTTATATGTCAGTTGTTTGTATCAATTATTATAACCACTTCAATCTACTTACTCATCCAATCTTTCGTAAATAATTCCATCGATAAATCGCTTTTATTGGTTAAACATTCTTTGCAAAAACAATTTACATGTTTTAAGGAGTTCATCAGGTTTAGTTTTGTACAGTGACATCCAGCGTTTACAAAATTCTCTGTAGAAAATGAAAACACGGAAAATTCACAGCGATATGAATCTATCCCGGGATTATTATAATTATACTTTTATGTAACTTATATTTATTTTTGTACATCTATCTCAAATCATAGCCAAAAACCCGTAAATTTTTATTTATAATGTTTTTTAAATAGCATATTTACATTGTTATCAATTACTTAAAACATGAAATGGAATTATTCTTAATTTACAATGATATGCTGTGATAAAATAAGATAAATTATCAAATGCCACAAATAAAATATATCACAAACATAATATCGACAACCCCCTACGTATAATCACGTAGGTGCAAAATAAATATGTGATTAATACACTAAAAATAGTAGCACTGACGCAATTTGGAAGAATATACATGCAGTCTTTGAAATGCTTTCCTGTTTGCAGATACGAGATTGTACGTAGAGAGTGTCAATATGTGATATTTACAAAGTTAGTAATTTTAATTATGAAATGAATTATCAAATAGTGACAACACAATACATAAAAAAATCTGCAAATTTATCATAATGATATATTAGTTTTTGGTGTCTTTAAGGTGGCATTTTTAACGGTCTTGTTTTTTATGAGAGTGCAGGTAACCTATAATAATAAAATTTTTACAGATTGGTAAATAACACTATCATTAACGACACCATTGTTATCTGCTTTCTAAAATGAAACATTTCAAAAACAGACGTGAACTGGTAGGCCAACTAAATTTTCTTTACACTGTGAGTAGTGCATATGTTTTTAAATATAGGTTTATTTATTAGAACTCATATCAATTACAAATTATTCAATTCGTGAGCCTGATTAATATATTATTATCCACCTTAAAATCGAATGCCTTAGAAAGTAAAGCCTGTAAAGTATCTTTTCATTTGGAGTGTCCATCGTATATAGATTATTAAATTTATTTTTTTGGCGAATATTCTGAACATTCTTACAGCATTCATAATTTAAAGTATCATCTGAACATTTGCATATAACTATTTCTATATGTTTTACAATATATCTATGATGGGCAACTTATAAGTATAAATCCAAAGAACGAAGCTGAATTCTGAAGTCATTTTTCAGCGATGATAATTATATAATATTATCAATAAGATTATCATTTTTACTATTCTTATTATCAGAGTTTAGATATATAACAAAATGTCATTAAAACAATAATTAATGGACGTTTATGTCTAAGACCATAAAATATTTATTTAGTGAAAAAGCTTATAATATTGGACCGGAAAATAATAATAATTACATGACATTTATTTCAGGTATAAGTTGGTCTAATGAACGAAAAAAAATATTGTAATTTTTGTAGAACATCTGCAAAGTACACTGTTAGTTCCACTGAAGCATTCTTTTATTTGGAATGTTTTTTCGCACTTGTGATAAAATGACCAACAATGGGGTTATACTCTTAAGTAGTATATATTTTTAGACTGTTATATAAATACACAAACTATTCAGCTTTGTCGATATGTTTCTATATAATACATCTCTCTAGATTTACGACGACTAAAATTTGATAATATAATATACTTTGAGGTTGATACTTCATCAAAATGTGTATGAATGAAGCTCGCTGAATTTGCAAGTTAAATTATTATTGAAGCCAGATAATGGAATGAAAAAATAATTTATTGTTTATATCATAATATGGGTAGCACACACATTTTGAACACTTTTTTCTGGTCGTCAATTCATACTTAAGTCTGAAAAGAATATCATTCATATCGAGGATATACTGACAGTAAGCATTAAGTCATAAAAACAAGTTCTGAGATAATCGCATTTTAAGCATTTTTTAAAGCACCCTCTCCCCTTAGTACAATTGTTTAATTTTTTTAAAAAATAATCTCTTTGGCATACAAATCATAAGACTTCGCATCGATGATTTACAGTTATATCATGCTTTTTATCAGAATAAATAAAAAACAATATGACTTCGTACTGTTTTTTTTTTTCAAAGCCATTATAGCCTATGACTTCACGCGTTGTAACAGTATGCAGAGCGATAAAATGCATACATTTTGACATTTAAAACAGTTAATCATCAAATACTGACTTAACGCGTTCTGTCAAAATAACCTCGTATATCTTAAAAGTATTTTAAATGACATCTCGTGGTGAAAAAAGTAGTTATCGAAGTTGTAATATTACTATTAGCCACAGGGAGGCGCTGTAATTAACACATCGTTTATTGTAGCCATGTGAAGTGTTGTTCAGGAATAAATAATTGTTTGCTTCTGGATTGAATGATTGCATAAACATTTAACAATAAAACAAATACATCGAAAAACAATATACACTAAATCAGTATTACTGAGTCGCCTCTGTTACCAGGTGGCCCAACTCAATAACTCTCTCCCTTAGTATGGTGAAAGTGAAGTTATGGTACAAATTTATATGTCGTTTGAATTTACAGCACAGGAAAAGATTTGACAGTCGTAAATCGTTAATGCTACCATAAAATTTAATTTATATAGCCAATTTGTAACACGATTATATAGAGCACTTTGTGATAATAAATTATCGGAAAAAAATGCCATGTATTATTTGTGGGGCGAATTAAAATTTGCGTGATTTGTTTTTTTTTTAAATAAGCGAATATTTTTTTTCGATTGTCTTTGTGGTGAAAATTAGATCAAATTTTACTGTTCATAAATTTGCTTCGATTTTTACAATCTCGGATTGCAATACGCCAACAAAGAGTAATACAATTTAATTCAAGCAGATGTTTAATGCTGATATTTTCGTAATACCATTAACATTGGGTCATTACATAATAACGGTAATACTTGATTTGTTAACGAATAAGTGCATTTTTTATTGATAGACCGCTATGGCTCAACGGATAAGTCTAACGTTCCCATGCTACAGTTGGTGTGTCACATCCTTTTAAAAATGTGTATTTGTATCTATTAACTTTCAATGTATGAATTTTTATTTAAAAGCATGGCTATCTGTGATGTTTTCAACCCAACCAATCGAACTCAATCCTTCACGTCTTCATCTCCTCTGAAAATATATTGTACCATAGGATAAAAATAACAAAGTGTTCAATTCCACAAGAATTTTATCAGTTTGTTTTAACAAAGCTTTATATACTATTATAGAAGGGACAGACAAAATTAAATCTCCCTTATTCAAAAATCATAACATTTATTTAAAATTAAAATATTTAATGACTCCTTAATGACCAAATAAACATTTATTCATCACCCTTACTTAAACTATTAAAAGAAGCTCACGCAATTACGCATAACCAATTAATAATTTGAATTTATTTACTTTAACGATTAATTAATAATATCACATATATTCCTTTTTATAGAACAGCTTAAAAACATAAAATAATAAATAAATATTTAAATAATAGTTAAATATTTTAATTTCAAATACATGTTATGTTGTTGAAATAAGTGAGATGGTGCAATACTGTATATCTATTCTAAAATAGCATTTATAGGTAAGCTTAATTATGTTTAAACATAGTTATGACGATGGTGTGAAGCCGAAACAGCTATCAAGAAACTGATAGAAATTTTATAGAACTGAATACTTTGTTATTTTTACTCTATGATAATGTAGTGCTACCAAGTTAAAGCCAATTCAGTCTGCTGGGGGTGCTGCATTTGGGGTGGATATGTACTATATTGGAAGCGAACATTTGAAAAGATTCATGGTCTATTTTCATAAAATACTGAAAAAATCATTGATGATAAATGAAGTTCAGATAATACGCAAAAGTGTGTATTATTCTGTTACAGAATATATGCAAAATATCGGGTTTTGTACATAAATGCATTTCAAAAAAGAGGAAAATAGACTTAAAGGATATTTTTAAGTATACGGACAATGAAATTATAAAATTGATCACTTATCATTAATGGCACTAAACATGATGACAACGTCAATTGAGGGCGAAGTTATTATCGCGTTGCGATGAATTGTCCATCTGATCAATTATTGTTAACGACAAATTTTCATAAAATATGTGTTTTAATAAAAATGCATATTTCTGAAGTAAGTGGATATTAATTTCCTAACTTAAATAATCTACCGTGGAATATTCTAAGATAGGGTTGGCAATATTATCTCAAGACAAAAATTATCAGTTACAGCATTCTCGAACTTTGTAGCTGAAAATCACATATTGACACAGACAAGACAGGGTTGGGGTGTGGTATACAGACAAATAGTGCTATCTATTATGTAGAATAGAAAAATAGCCATTTCTGCTTTGGAATCTGCGGAATACTACATGATTTTTGTTTATTTCATTGTTTTTGGTGGCAAATAGTCAAGTTATTCAGGGCAGACAAATGTGTTCCTAAATGTCAGAATAACAAAATAAATCCATTAAGAACTGCTTCACTGCAGCAATTGTTTCAATAAAATCTGCATATATTCTTCTCTAAAGGGGGAAGTTGGAGTAATCATGCAATGCACATGCTTATGAGGACCGGTTACCAACCGCCTAACCTTTCATTTGAATGAGTGTAGCGTATGGGGATGCAGCGAGGGGGAATTATAATAGCATGCAGGTCATTCGCTTGACGCCCCAGTTTTTTGAGGTAATGAGTGGGGGTGGGGCAACGATTTGTCAACATCACAGACACCGTTTTGTAAAATATTATATGATCTTATTATGCAATGAAGCCTTCAATGCATATTTATGTACGCGATGCAATTACTGCGAGCAACCTTCTACGATGTGTGTTATAATGCTTGAATAGATTAAATTCTCCATAAGTTTTGTCATTAAAAATATACTTTCGTCTATCGGTATGATTTTTTTTATCATACCCGCTCCCAACGTGGAGCAAATTGCTCCTAATGGATGTATCTCAACAGAAGTTTTCTACAAGAACTCCATATTACTCAGTTGTTCAACCTCTCTTTTTTTTCGAAGAGAGTAGTTATAGAAAGATAAGGCAAGGACAGGACTAGTGGTTAGCTAATCGCTCTCGCTTTGCTCTGTTTTTAAGGATTGGATGGATGGGACATTTTATACATCACAAACATTCATGACTGCTAACAGAAATCCATAAATCGATTGAAAAATCAATCTACGAAACTGTCCGCACCGGGACTTGAACCCGAGACATCCGTAACCGTAGCCAACTACGTTAGTCACGGTACCACGGAGCCGACAATACTTATAGATATACAAAAATCAACATCATCGAAGAATGAGTTGATAGTTGAAAGCTCCTTCCGAAAATTTATTCAAATTATGTTTTAAAAAATAAAACACAATTCATTTGTACTACTTCCACATATTTATAATGATCAGGACCGGTTTCGCTCATCACGAGCATTATCAACTGATAAAAATACGAACATAACAGGATTATTTATATAAAATTGCTTAGTTCATGAACCATCAGTTTTATATACCTTCATTTTTACATTCAATTTTATATAAGTAAGCCTGTTGTGTTCGTATTTTTATCAGTTGATAGTGCTCGTGATGAACGAGACCGGTCCTGATGATTATAAATATGTGGAAGTAGTACAAATGAATTGTGTTTTATTTTTTAAAATATAATGTCTTTCCACCAAGAATTGACAGTTAACACCTTAAAAGCAATTTATGTTTGGTTAATGTTTGCAGGATTTCAGATTACTAGTTTTGAGTAATTGGACTTATATACTATATCTTTTCATTTAGTTTGTTTGTACAATACTGGTTTTAATTAAACGTATAATTTATAAAAATAAGTGTTTGCTCCTTTAAGGAACATTTTAATATTACTTACTCGTTATGCTATTTTTTCGATTCAGTGTTTTCTTCTTAAACAGCGATACTATTATATAGTGAAACTCGACTCGTGAATGACAAAACGCATGTAAAAAATAAGCGATTCAAATATTAAATTGAATTTCCATAAAGCACCCTCAGTCGAAAATATTAATTTATGTTTTGTTATATTTGATCGACTATTAAAAGTGAATTATGAGAAAAGCTTTATCTAACAAGTACTTACTTTGCTCCTTGGCGCTATAAACTACCCAGCTCCAAGGTGGATTGAAGGATCGTCCACCTCCCGACGCCGTGGGTTTGTTCTCCTCTTCAACACCCACTAAACCTTTCGGCATCATATTTAACGTGGACCGCCCATCTCTTGTGAGGGCTATAATATCATAAATTAAATTTAGACAGATAACTTCGACATTTTATAAAACTAACATAAACGAGAACTAGAAAACTTAATCAGTAAATATCATTTACTAATTAGCCGGCTAGTGTCTTTCAAAGAAAATGGGAGGTCCGGGGTAGCAGATATTTTTCAGGTCCATCATCAAAATTGTGATATCCATCGATCCATGGTAACTGCCATCGCTGCGACTTTTTGTAACATCCTTGTTTATCATATATATTGGAACCATTTGTTTATTTTCACGTAAATTTCTGTTATACATATATTTCATTCAGAATATAGAAATTTTAAACATTATATGGATGAACGGGGGAACAATCATATTAGTCAATATTGCAAGGTTTTCAGACGACAGTTTTTCTATCCAGTGACATTTTTTAAATGTTAAGTAAGTCACAAAACATTGCTAGAAACAAAAATGTTGAGTATCTGATTAGATACATAAGAACATTATTTCGTATGTTTATGAAAAATGTTATTTACTAAAACTTTGAATTTGTATTTGGGAATACAAAAATAAATAAAAATCGAAGAACTTGACTTATGTAAATGCTCACCGTAACCATCAAATTATAATCTTACATAATTAATAATAAAATATTCAAAGTATTTTTATATTGTGTGTCATAGGAATTAATAAATAAAAGTTTCTAATGTATTTTCACAAGCTATATCCAACGCGTTAACCTAATTCAATCTTTCGTTTTCTTGCTACAGCATAAACGCTGTACAATAATGGTTAAATAACACCGCAATGTCTGTTTATCAAAACTTATTAATCTGAAAAATGGCCGATTAATGATCATCTGTCAATTTATCAAAGCACGTGGTATTAAATTATTTCTGATGCTTAAAGGGATCATACGATATTATACAAATTGATTCAATTACTTTAACTACGGGAACAGAGAACAGTGCAACTTTCTGTGGAGTCCCTAATTGCATATCTACACTTCGTCTCACGGGCCAGTGGAGCAAACCGGACGTCGCCCGTCTAGTCCCGGACGCCCGGCGAGTCAACAAAGTTAGCGCTAGCCCACTGGTACATCCTATGAAACCTAATTTTGCATCTCGTGTGAGCACTTTTACTATATATCAACGATGGAGATTTCAATTCAATTGCTGAAAAGATCAAATTGCTATATTTCTTAGAATTTTCTACTTCATCTATGAAATTTTCAAGATGAACAGTTATTGATAGCTGAAAAGTCAAATACAAAATTGATTATAAAACGTTTACATCATTTCTAAAGTAAAACAAAAAAACTATTTCATTATCTTATATGTACTTCTTTCAATACCGTGACAATTTTCGAGAAAATATTGTCACTTAACTAATAATGAAAATTGCCGGAAAATGGAAATTAACTTTTTGATTCGACTTCTTAAATTGGCATTTAATATGCGATAAAGGTTTCTATTTTAAGATAAAAATGATAGCCGGGTAACTTTATGTAAATTCTAAAAGTTTTTTCGAAAAAAAAAACAGTTTTGAAACGATTGATTTGTAATATTATTTGGTAAATCAAAGGTAATTAAAAATGAGTGCACATAAATTTACCTATAAGAGTTTAAATTTAATTTAGTTAAAGTGAATTTTCATTTCATTCATTTTGTTATTTTGTCAGACAACGGACCTGAAACACACTTTTCTACAAATATATCAAAACGCGACATTTAAGGATAACGTTTATCTTTTTTAATGTAATATTATTTCAAAGCTTTGCGAGGTTAGGTTAGATTAGATTAAACTTAAAAAACTACCCGTTTTATAAAAATATTTGACCGTTTAATTTAATAACTGACAATTTTATATAAATTTCTGTCTGTTTATTTTATTAATTGACCACGTTTATACTGACTAATGGACACTGACCATTTATTAAATTGACTGACAAAATTGAAAAATTCACTGACTCAATAAATGCAGGCCTTTCAAAATTAAGTTTCCTCAGTTAAACCAATAAGTTAACAATCCCTATAGAATTCGTGGTAGGATTTTAATCTTAACTTCTATTTGTATGTAATAAAATTCTTACTTATATTGAAAAAAAATATTTGCTTATAAATGGATCAACAATTTTATTTGAGGAAATATTTTCAAATGCCTTTTACATATTCGAGAACAACAAAGCTTACTTAGGTTCATTATACCAACTAATCTACTCTATATCAATTATACTATTTGTTTTGAGTAACTAATATAATATATTACCTACCTATTGTAAATCATTCTACTATATGACATATGATATTTCATTATCGTATTATTGTCAGATTTCATGAACGATTTTCTACGACCTAATAACAGCAATACTTTTATATTATTAGATCTGTGATATTATTATAATACGATAAATCCCATTCAGCAATAACTATTTAGCAAACAGAATTATTAATAAATTTTTGGGCGTCACCCGTACGGTGTCGATGCAATATTTTTTGCTGTTGTCTATCTCTAAATATGTATCGATTCTCTTAACCGAATATGAAATTAAATAATGTTGTATTATTTTTATCGTAAGCATATACAGTCGAAATATTTCAATTTATTTTTTGCGGCTTCGTGAAAGTAATCCATTGTTTTTGCGATTGCCAGAAATTGAAATGAAATATTTGTATCAATTGCTTTTGGGTCATTTCTCTTTCTTAAAACCGCCGATAAAATAAACTAATTATAGCTAAATGAGTTTCGAAGAGAAATGAAAATATTCAAATTATTAAATTGAATTGCATAATTAAGTTATGAAATAGAAACTTAAAATGGAAATACTCAGGACTTGATGAGGAAATAAGAACTTGCCATTACGTAAACGTAAACTTGTATCAACAGAGCATGTCATGGGACACAAGATATAAGACATTTTTAAGAAAACGTACAATACAGCAATGTCAAAATATTTTCCATTTTGTTTACTGTTGATTCTTAGTGGAAAAGGACACAGTATTGGCCGAAATCCATTGTTATAAGACAAAGTATTTAGTCCTGCAAGAATTAAAGGATTTAATTTAAAGCTATCAACGATCAGCAATGGCGTGAAACCGAAATATCTATCAACTAAGTCTTATGAATCTTGTAGAACTAAATACATTTATATTTTTACTTATTAAAACGTATCAATCGTAATAATTATACAGTATTTTTTTACTCAGCTAATGAGTATTTTTAACAGAATACATAATCAAAAAAGTAACAATTGTAACGAGATATCGTGGACCGAGTACTTAATTGTTCCAACAGAAATTTGCTAACTTTTCACTAGAGCACTTCTAAGTTTTGGAACTTGGTAGTTTTATGAGCTTACATTCTTGTAAACTTTAATTTTAATGTCATTTTTGTTCTATCAACAATTTTAACATAATATAACAGAATATGAAATATGCTCTTAAAACTACCACGATATAAAACTTAAAAGTGCTCTAGTGAAAAGTTACCGAATTTCTGTTACAACAATTAAGTACTCGGCCCACGCTATGTAGAAGTATGACAATTATTATAGTAAATATGTATTTGCAAAGAAAAGTCTCTGAACAGATTTCATTGCCAAGAAATTTTACGACAGCAAAACCGATTGATAATTCTTGAAAAAGAGTACGCTGTCGCAAGAAGAAAAATTTTCGCATCCGGCACTAATTCTCGATATCCGAAATTGGGGTAACAGGTGAAAAATGAATTGGTCCTTTTTCTTCAGAAGGAAGTTCTTGATTAATTGGTGAAAATAACCTTTTTATATCTGCATTAATTATATTCGTTAAGTATTTCAATTCTCATTATGAATTTTTACATTTCTTCACTAAAATGAAGTTGGTTTCGGTATATTTTTAAAATATAGGTGATAATTGGTAGGTATTCTATTTTCAAACGACATAATTTTGCTTGAACTATTTATTGTTTTGTACATGCTGGGATGTTGGTAATATTGTTTATGTTTGTTTGGAACTGTCATAGAAGCGCGGAAAATTGAGATAAAATTTCAAAAATACAATACAATATTTTTCTATTATTAGAAATCTTACAAAAAATAATTATTGTTCTTGTTTGAAGCAATATATAAGATTTTTTTGTCCGAAGGTGGTGCAATCGTTTCTAATGAAGATCTCATTCTGCGTTGTTTAGTAAAATAATTCAGAAATATTTCGGCCATTACGCCTGACCCTTGACACCGATTCGAAACAATCAAATTATAAAATTTTAAGTACTGTAAATTATTACTGGTGTTTTGAGAAACACTAAAAGCTTCGTATCAATCGAGATGTGGTTCAATGCTCTACTTTGAATTGCGTAATGGCGTCTTTTTTGGTTCAATTATATCAATTTCACGATTCGATCGTGAATGAGATTCAATCCGCAATATTTCGTTCATTACCATTCTTGTATCATTAAAGGAATACCGCAAAATCAGTTTTTTTGTATTACATAAATATTTTTTAAACCGAAATAAAGTTCATAAAAACTAGCGATTCTTTATAAAACAACATTTATTTAACACGTATAGCGTATTTCAATATTTCAATTATGTTTTATGTCACTTTTAAGGTGTTAACTGTCAATTCTTGGTGGTAAGGAGTTATACTTTATAAGCATGTGGAAGTAATACGAAGCAAATTGTCATTTATTTTAAAAATATGTGTTTTAAAAGTGTTCAGTTCTACATGAAATATAAAATATAACTATATTTTATCATTCCTTTTGATCCAAATAAATTACACTTCATCGCCAAGTCATTAAATATTTTATTTTAATTATTTATAACTGTTACTTATTGACTTATTTGGCATTTACTCCGTAGGACTATAATATATTATGGTAAAAAATGTTCCATTGCAAATTGTATATCTGCAAAATTAGATATTTTTAGGGACCATAAAAACAGTCTAGCAAATAACTTTATCGCATTAAAAATAAAAATTAAATAATTAGTAGGTATGGTTGTACATATTTCATATTGACTACGTGTTTTTATTCGATACAGTTATTTGCAAGACTGTTTTTACGCTCCCCTGAAAAATGTTGATTTTGCAGATATAGAATTATGCAATGTAAACGACGATATCTAACATTACGCTAAGTACTCACGGTTTGTATTCATTATGATTTTTACGATGATTGGTGATTATCACCTGAAATGTCAAAGCCATACTAAAGAGTTGCAATAGAAAAATATTAATTTTCGTAATGACAATTGATAATGAAGTTCACAATTATTGATGCCAAAAGTCGTGCAATAACCACCAATCATTACGTTGCGGAACATTTTGCATATTAAAAACTTTAAATAATCGAATAATACAACAATTATAAAATACTTAAGAAATTTCTAATCCTGAACAGGTGTTATAAAAATTTAATTTGAATTTAAAATTTCCTTTGAATGGACATAGAGAAATCAAACATCCTTGCTAATGGCTTCTTATCTCGACTGGTTAAAATTGCAACATGCTGAATTAACGAGTAATTTATTGTAATCATAATGACTGTTTTTTTATTTTGATCTAATAAATACACAGCGCCATAAAAGAGAAGTCTGCGTTCGTTTTGCGATTATGACATCACAATGATTTATTATTTGTAAAAGAATTTACGTAAAAAAATGGTGGCCAGGTAGCTGCCGGTTGACTACTAAAAACTAGATCAATTTTATTTCGATGAATATATGTAAGTGTGTCAATGATTTATTGATAGTATATGTTTATTATTATTGCTTTACAATAATTGATCATTTCGTGTCATTTAAGGTGATAAATTTAACGTTTAAAATACTTAATCAAACTCCATCAGTTTCACATTGTCTACAAAATTGTAGTACAGAAATCAACACGTTCGCGGCTATGTTCGTATCATTGATTGAATTTTGTGGCGAATTTATCTCGGTGACATATCTGATTTGTTATATTTTAAATTAAATTGATTTATGGTGACAGTTGTTTTATTAGTGTAATATTTCAAGTATATGTATGGTTTTACTGAAGGCAATGAAAGTATTTTAAGTTTGAAAAATATTATATGAATGAATGATTTCTTATTTTAATTTAAATAGTTTGCAAAAGTTATCAACATACACTGTAATTTTAATGGTTGTTGGACAGTGGTAAAATTCATGTGAACGAAATTAATAGCCAATACGAGACGATTCAAACAAAAATTAGTCTTCTTTAAGACTTAATCGTGGTAAAATCCCAGACTTATTTAGGTAAATGTGCTGTGTAGTAATTTTGGACTGTCAGAATTGAGAATAAATTTCCACTATGCGCATCAAAAAACTCGTGCATTTTTTTACACGCCGAATTGGGCCAAAAATGAATCGAATAGTTAATTGACTGGATGGGTAGAGTGTGATCTGAGACTGAATAAGAATCTCTTTTATAAAACTTCGTTCTTCATTTGATATAACTGAATATATTTTAAGTTAAAAATGAATTTTCACAAAGTTACCGCCGTGTTCAACAGAAATGTTTTTTTATTCTTTATGATTGGTTTTTGTTACATAGTTTTAATGATAAATAAATGCTCTGTCCAGTACAATGATTTATTAACTTGTCAGGTTTTTCAGCGCACCTTGGACTGAAATCTTTTATTAACCATCCATCATTAAATGGATATGGACCTCCCTTGACCAAAAAAACTTCTTTACTTTATCGTAGCATCTTACAATTTTTGTTGTACTACTTCCACATGTTTATAATCATTAGAACCGGAAATATCAACTGTCCGCGATGAGTAAAACTGGCCATGATCATAATACAAGTTCATCGCATTAAAAAAAAAAAAAAAAGTTAACATCTTACAATTAATCTAACCTTTGTGGCGAGGCGTCACTATTTGTATTATTCTTTCCAGATGAATTCATTTTCATGCAGTTGTCGAGCAAATGTATACATGATTATATTACCACATGAAAGAATGCAAATTTATGAGTGTAAATAAGTTGTTATAATAACTACCGTAAACTTCCGAATATAAAATTCATTTTTTGCGAGCACATATCAAGTTTCTTTTAAGACCAAAAGTGACATCGAGTCTTGTTGTCCACATTTTTGGTGAAGGTGGTATTAAATTATGGAGATATAAAAAACCAGATGTGTTTCGTTATTAAATAAATTTAAAACAACTGAATCAGCCTGAACTGGCGTTTTTTATGGATGCAATAACGTGGTATTACGTAGCACATTTTCTCGATGAATGAGGACGCGAAACGAGTTCGATAAAATAACAATATAATATATTAATATATTCCCCGAGTATTATACTGTGATTTAAACACAAGATTCGCTCAATGTTCCTCCCACACACTTATAAGAATGAGCATTGTATTAATAATTAATTTTATATTGTATTCGATATCGAGAGACATTTGTTTGTAATAGAAATGAAATATATAACGACATTGGAAAAAAATAAATTGTATTTACAAAGTTACAGTGATAAAAATATTTTGAAATCTAAAACATTCTACAAAGGTGTTAAGTTTATACAATTTTCTTTATATAACATACATCCATTATTTTCTAAAATGACCATTTTTCTTTTATTTTGTGAATAGAAATAGTAAACTGACAATTGATACGCAGCCCACACCATTATAAAGCTGTCATTTCTGCAGCACTCGCTAACAACGCGGCGCCAATGTCGTTGATTGATGTATATTATAAATATATGGCATGCAATTGACTCCTCTTTTTACTCTCAATATCTTGCAGTCAGTATGGGCTTAAACCTCCCTAATTCTTCCTTAACCCTATGAATGTGCTGGACATGCTTACATGTAGAAGACTTTATGTCGTTAAAATAGAAAGAAACGCTTGTGTATATATACTTTAAAAATAGTTGAAACCTTTAGGTAGAGAAATTATGCAACATAATATCATGAAAAGTAGAACATACGAAAATATATTTTTGAAAAGAACTCTCGACATTCAGTCTTTCGAATTTAATCTTTTAACTGCAAAATTCATCGTCAACCCTATGTATTGAACATACTTATGCAGCTACGCGATTGCTTGTGCGCGTGTTGGCGGTGTATATGAAGACTGGCCGCAACTATTTAACTTGAAAAGTTGTAGATTAAATGTTTTTGAGCTTCTTCATTTTTTTCGATTTATTTTAGAGAGAATGTGAGGAGTATAGTTTGTTAAATATAAATAACTTATTTCACATAATTCTTCATTTTTTTACTGTTGAAATTGATCTATTTTGGCAATAGTGAGCGTTTTAACAGATCAATTGACTATAATAAATTCGTGCAAAAACGGCTCTCGCTGTAAGGGCTAAATCATTGGAATTCTTACACCATTTGACACCATGTTGAGCCAACTACCCCAGAATCTTTCCCGAACCTCCTTTCACTCCACAATTAGTGGGAAAATCAGGCAGTAGAAAAGCAAGGATTCTTCGATTAAGTAAATTCATTACTTAATATTGTAAATAATTCACATCAAATATTTACCATTCACAAAAGTTCGTTGGAATTATTATTCCCTAGTTATATCTTTTACCTTGCACCGACTGTCGGTACAGATTTCTCTTTATTTTGGTTCACTTTACCGTTATCCGGTGGGACCTTTAAAAACAAAAAGACCGTGTTTTTACCTAAACATCATCTATGTTATCACGACTTTGAAGCCGAGTGGAGGCTTAGCGTTTGAGGGTTGGAATTCTAACATTAATATAAGTCGGTCGTAAAAAGCTCTTGCTGTTTTTTTTAAAATTTGAAACTGTATTTTAAACGTGTTTATTTTACTGTAACTTCGATAACTTTGTTCAAATTTTTAAAACCAAATGCAATAAACGACATTGATCTAGAACGACAGGGGTGTGTTTCACTGTTGAATGGTCCTGGAAGTGGTCTATCCCTTGCCGACGTCTACAAAAGAGGACTGCAACCTTCTTTACATTCACACCCGCCTGACCCAATGTGTTACATTTTAAGACTGTTAATACCAGCCAACGGATGCATTCGACTGAATTGAAGAATATTGACTAGCTTTATAAAAAGCACAGAGAACATAGATGGTCGAATCGTTCCCATAAAAAATATACATGATAATTACTATGCAAACTAGATTCCTTATGTTCCCTAATAAATGGATCGTTCCGAAAGTTTTTGAAGGCTTTGAGTCGAGAGTTTTTAATGCGACCGTAGCATGTTTCGTTAAGAATTTTATTATGAACAATGATACGGGCTGATAACCCTTTTTCATTTGTCAGATGAAATCTAGCGTTCTCTTGTTTGAATTTAGAATTCACTCTGACCGTAGAGAAAATGAAAGCCGTTTTATGAAGATTTCTTGTTGGTATTTCAATATAATAGAAGTTGATGATTTTTTTAATGTAATAACATCTACCTGCCTACTTTATCTCAAAAATATTCGTGAACCCAAAGCATTTTTTTTGACAAAATATAAATCATCGATTCGATCGATTTACAAATAATAACTCGTTTGAAATACATCGCCGTTGAGAAATTTATAAAGAATACTTTTTAGTTTGAGTAAACATAGACAAGGTAGACGACGCGCAAAAAATGAGTGATCTAATTTCATTATCCATGGAGGAACGGCTTAAAGAAGTTATTATCAACCATTCAACTCGACCAACTCGATGTTATAATGTTTTTTAATAATTGCTTAATTTTTGCGAAAACTAAATTTTATTTTAATCTATTATATTTATAACGAGAATTCGATTTTATAAATGGGCACTTTAATTGATAATAGAAAATTGACTGTAAAGAATTTAACGCAGCAAATTATTTAACGTTTAGTCAATTTACAGTTGACACAATTCAAAAAATATTTAAACTTTCTCATGATTGACTATTGTCCTTGTCACAGATTATTCGCGAACAATTCGTTGCAAGAACGCATAGACGCATCAATACACGAATTTGAAAATATTGGTTTATTATATTTACCCAAACATTTTGATTTCTGTGAGCAGCCATATATGGGTTCAGGTATTTTCGCTTTTTTTGTCAATTACTATCGACCTGCTTGCTTTTAATATTTCTGTATTTAAAAAATGGCCAAAATTTTATTAAATAGCTAGTAAATTAGTGTTTCTATAATCTTCTAACATCGTCACTATGTACACGAAGAAACTAAAAAGAGGTTTTTCTCGAGTTCATCCATTTTGGATATGGCTGATTTTGAAAAGTGGCGACATAT
Source organism: Himalopsyche phryganea (assembly GCA_022494535.1). Classification (NCBI taxonomy): domain Eukaryota; kingdom Metazoa; phylum Arthropoda; class Insecta; order Trichoptera; family Rhyacophilidae; genus Himalopsyche; species Himalopsyche phryganea. The sequence continues at coordinate 276,311 of JAGVSL010000116.1, read as the reverse complement.
AATCTTAAAAGCTTCTGTCTCTATAATTAAACCCTGAATTGCGGTTATAATTACACTTGGCGATCAGAAATATTAGTTGTTAATGCTCGTGATGGGCAAAATCGGTCGTATTTATTATAAACATGTGGAAGCACTACAAAGAAATTGTATTTTTTTTTAAATTTAATGCCTTCCCACCAAGAATTGTCAGTGAACACCTTAAAAGTGATTCATATATTTATATTGATCGGAGTAAAAAATTGAATGAAATAAAAATGAACTATTTGACATGTTCAGTTTGTGATGTGTTTTCTTCACTACTAATTTTCACTTTCTTTAATAATTTCTCTTGGCTTAATCGCAAGTGTGTATAATGGTTGATAGCCACTGACTTATTCAAAATCAATCAGACCGCATTCCGCACATGTCGATGTTGGAAATCACCTGAGATTATTCGTTAATTAGTTGACTAGGTGTTACTACAGCAAACTTTACTTAGAGCCTGCCCCATTAAATTAAATAATCACATATTACATCTAACAAATTTCACTTCTTCTAGCCCAAAAATGAATTATCGAAGCTATGGCAACAAAAAATCTGGAACAATAGAAATCTAATTCAAAAATCAAAGCGGTATCTGTGGCCTAGCAGTTAAAGCTTTTTTCTTTAACGATCAGATCAGCGCGAGCTCAAGTCCCAGTGAGTTCAATAGCAAATTTAGATTTTTTTCAATTTAAATTTGAAATCTTGGCCACGAGCGTTTGTGATGTTTTGTTTGTTCTCCTCGATTTGATCTCAAGTAACCTATTTATCTCAAGTGATTTATAAATATTTTACATTGACAATTATTATTTGCTTCATTACTAAATATTTTTCAATATTTGAAAAAAAAAACCTTAGTTTGTTTATTGAACTACAGACAAATCTATACTGAAGAGGACACGTTGGCCATTGAAATGTAGTCGTAGATTTTTAGTGGTTTTTGGCAGAGTCCGCATTTATTTTCAGTTTTAATTAGTCGATAAACACTATAATAAAATTGATACAGCCAACAGTCTGTAAAACGTTAAACAAACCTATTTGCGGCAATAGTTGTTGTAATTACAACGGTGTATGTATGTGGCAATACAATTCCGCATAGGAAAAAACCAATCAGATCATTTGAGTCGCTGAGTCGCTAGACACGTTCCTGGCGATTTTTCAATAAATGATTTATTTAATGTACGTATGTGCTCTATCGACAGCTCTATCAACTTTTCCAGTCGTAAGTCTAAAATTTCTTAGTATTTCGTTAACTGTTCGAAATTCAAAATTTTTCCAAACATCAAAATGACCTCGATCATCGTTTTACACGGTGGACGCACCACGAGAAAATCGAAAGTGTAAAAGAATATTTCACTTCTTATTATACACCGAAAGACACAAAATAATTTAAATTATACTTAAAACTATCAAACTACCCGTTATTTATAGTCTTTCGAGATTTACTCAAAACTCTAAAAACCTTCGGCAGCGTGTTTAGCGACTTTCACTCATTTATTGAGCGTTAAAGTTTTAGTATTCTTTTTTATTAAAGAAAAGGTAACCAGGGTTAAGATAAAACATTTTTTGCGACCAAATCAACAAAAATATCTACTGATGATGATAACTCGCATGGCTATTACTTTATCATTTATAAAACTAAATCAAGGTTAATAAAATCAAACGGGCAACATTAAATGGTATGCCTTCAATTTATAATAACACTGTAGATGCAATTTTATATTATTCACTTGCCGCGAATTATTTTAATTTATCTTTTACCTTGGTCCAGTTTTTATAATAATTTCATTTTATTTTCTTCGACCGCAAAACAAACAGATATATTGTCTGGCAGTAAAAATAATTAATAGAACACAAGCGTATTTTTTTTTTTGTACAAGGCGGGTAATTGGTGGATTCAAACCGATAATTATTTTGAACTGTCAATAATAAAACATTAGACATGGTGTACTTACATAATGTGATAATTATCACATTATGTTCACTATTATAACATAATTTTACTGCAGCTATTTACACAACGTCATGTATTATATAAAGTGTTAATATAATAATAAGCAAGGATATTTAATTTGAGGTTTTTATATAACGTAATATTGTAACTACTAATTTATATTCGTGAAAAAATTATATGTTTTTTTATAGAATTTAATATTTTTTATTTACTACCTATTATGCATTAAATTTAACGCTTTTTTTATTGCATTTCGTATATTTCAAGACATCACGTCGTGCATTCTGAAGGCATATTGATGACCTTCTATATTTTATAATTTCATTGATTAATTTAATATTTTTATGCATTTATTTTTCAACCTGTGATATTTTTATGTTTACCCATTCACTAAGTATGATCCTGAAAAGAGACGAGCGTAGACAGTGAGATTTACTAACTAGTAGTTCTTCTATTATCCCGTCTTTTAAGCGTTCCATTTCTCAAAATAGTAGTTGAGCGACTGAATCCATAACGAATCTATATGCTACATATTCGGTAAGAAAAGTTTAAAATGCTAAATGTTATCATAAATTGGTATTGCTATCGATTTATGAATTTCTATTCGTAGTGATGAATGTTTGTGATTGCTAAAACTCCCTCCACCCATCCGATTCTCAAAAATGAGGCGTAGCAAGAGCTATCATCTAACCACTAGTCCTCTCATAGCTCTATCCTTATATCCTTACTCTCTTCTAAAAAAAGAGAGGTTGAGCAACTGATTAACAAGCAGTTCTCATAGAAAACTTCTGTCAAGATACAGCCCATTAGGAGGTCATACGCTACACTTTGGGAGCAGACATGGTAAAACAAATGTAAAAAATACTGTTGAATCGGTTAAAATATTTTGCACAATTTCTTGAGCTTTCTCAAATGAGCTTGACACGGTAGTACTGAAGTAGATACTGAAATATACATTTAAACTTTAGATTAAATTACATTACAATTTATTTATTTACAAGTAATCCAATAATTATGACATGCAAACGAAAATATTTGATGATATTAGTGAAACGAAGTTCTAGTTAGTAAATCTTTATTCAATCAATAATTCAACTAATTTTCAGAGCGGCATTTAAGCACCCGATCGTTAACTAAAAGAGTAATAATTATCATTATGAATCGTTTAATTTACCAAATTTACAAGTGAAAAAATAATAAATGAACTATTCTTATTTCAAATTTCAAGTGATCATTTGAATTAGTTATAGACAAGTGTTCTTTTTCAACGCTTCGTTTGTTTTAAATTCATTGTCATCTGTCAAAAAATATGCAGATGTATTTAAATAGTACATTTTTATTGCAATAAACACTCTCTTCGAATTTAAATCAAGTAACTAAATTTACAAACATTTAAAAGCAGTTATTGTTTTTACGATATTTGATTGAGAACACATAAATTCAACATCGATTTTCCCAAAACCAGTATTTCCTGCTTAATGTTTTTTGGCAGAACGACGACGGGTTATAATTTTACAAACAACGATAGCTGTAAAGGTAATCTTACATGTACACAAACACTGGTAAATAATATAATATACATTCATATTGTATTTTAACTTTTTTGGTTTAGTCAACAATTAAATTTAAACTACAATTATTTGCACTCGTTTTAGGGAGTACAATTCCGGCTTTAACGAAACTGGTACACGGGTATTACGGCTGTTTTTTCAATACCAAAATATCGGTTTTGAAAATGAAAAATACTGCTATTTCGACATAACAATATAACTAACACTGATTAATTAAGTTTACTGTGGTCCGTCCTCATACGGGCCCAATAGGCCACGCTGACTTGATCTCAACCAAGGCCAAATTTAAGGCATTCGATAAATTTGCAACATCCTATGTGGAGCGGGATATTTTCGATTCCACTTTAGATTCAAAGCGGAGTAGAATAAACTGTACCGCCACGGCGGATTCTCAGTATAAGGATACACAGAATACTTAATATCGCTTAAACTAAGTGGCTGAGCAAGTCACATTTTTTTTTTCATTCTATCTTTTCTTTTTTTAAGCAAAATAGTGCATGGTTAAAAGATCGGTCCCGTGCAGGTCTGCATCGGGCTAAGATTATGAAGAGTAAATTTGATTATTTTCTTGATCTTTATTCCGTTGTGGAAGGCGGCCGTGAAACAGCGGGGCAACCAACTTGTATACACATCCTGCAAACGTCTAATCTAAGAGGGATTTTTCTACAGCCGGACTTATTTCTTGAATATTCGATCAAGATTGACGGATTACAGTATTGATGAACTATTATTTTTACAGCCATTTATTAATCATAAAAATAATACATTTAATGCTTTATATATCTATCTAAATATATTTTGATTACGGTATTGCAATCCCAATTGCTCGTAATTCGTTTGCTCAATTTTATATATTTTTTTAATACTGGTAAGTATTCATATTTACATTTTTTTACCTTGTCCGTTTCCAAAGCAAATATACCAGTGATACACAAACCGCGGTCCAAAATAACAAGTAAAAAGTAGTAAAATTATGTAACTATTTCATTAAAAAAATAATAATGTATCATTATTTTCCAACACTTTTACCCTCCGAGGCCGGTGAATAATTATATTCTGGATAAACTAACCCTTCTTTCAAATAGGCTGTGTACCACTGATATAGGCTCTTAATCAAGTTTATCTCATCAAAGATTTTACTACGAGAACTTCCTGTTACTAAGTTACTTAACCTCTTTCGAAAAGAGTAAAAGATAAAAGGATCGCTCTCCGTGTACTTTTTAAGGATCGGATTAATGGGTGGGAGGATATTTTATGAGACACCACGGACATTCACGCCTTTGAACAGAACGTCGTAAATCGATTGAATTTTTTTTTTATGAAACTGTCCGTATTGAGATTCGAAACCGTGAGCACCGCAACCAAAACCACAAAGACGTTACCATTTGACCGCGGATACACTATCACAGCGGTATTTAATATAAAATACCAAAAAACCGGTTTTGATATTTTTTCCGGTATTACAATCCCTAACTCAAACTGACCGTAGGCGTAAATATATTGCTATTATGTTTATCAAAATATGCGTCGTCACTGTTCATTTGTGTTAACCTAATACAAAATGGATAATATTGTATGCTAGTATTCATATATTCAGAGGCACACTATTGCAATTTGATATGATGAAAACGAGTTTCGATGCATTTGGCATTATGCAGATATCTCTAACGCAGTGTTTCTTAACCTATTTGCAGCCGTGGCCCCCTAAATAATCATCAATATTTATGATTGGGAGAATTCTGTTTACAGTAATATCATAATAATGTGTGGGAATACACGACGCGCGTATCGTGAAATGTGATAGTTTAAGTTTCTGCAAAGCGGAGACTCATAGTTTCCACCTTTCGCATACAATTATGAACGTAATAAATATACTACATTGATAATACCGGTAATATATTATTATACAACTAGTAATATTGTAGTCCCACATGTAAACATTAGCTCAACGCTTACACAGACACAATCTCACTCTGTGCTTGCACAGACAGAGAAAAAATGCGTATGTATGTGGGTGTGTTACGTCACAGCAGCATATTGATTAAGGCAAATATAATATATCATTTGACACAGTCAAATATTGCAGGCGAACCGTAGTACTTTGAAAGTTCCAAAACCGCTGTCGGTCACCTCTCGTGAAGGCAATTTAATATGCTAAGATTTTGAAAAGGTGAATTTAGTCAATAATAATAATTTCATACCCCCGCGTCAGGCAATGATAAAAAAAATAACTAACCACGAGTTCGTAGAATTCTCAACCAGTGGAGGCATAAAGGTGCAGCGGCTCGATACCTTCATGTTTCTGAGTATATATTTGTTCCGGCCGAAATTACTTGAATACTCCCGATGCATCTCCGCGTGGCATTAGACTTATTTCGTGACACTTCCGTGAATTCCGGAAGAGCCACGTTGGAACTCATTTCTAAATTATTTAAAAATATATTTCAGTCAGTAATGTCTCCGTTAATCTGTCCCTAGCTGTGTCGCTAGGTTGGATTCTTGGCGGCAACCATGAGGATCGAGCCCTCACTTAGAGAGAGTTTGTCTATCCGAAATCATCTGTAAACTATAACCTGTATCGATTGTAATTTATCCACCACCCACCGGAGGGTATCATATTATTTTATTGTAAAATGTGCTTTTGTTGGCTCGCAATTTTATTGCCCTGTATTTATTGGCTCAAAAGGTCAGTAATTAATACGATAAATGGTCAGTATTCACGTGGTCAGTTAATAAAATAAACGGTCAGTAATTTATATAAAATGCTCAGTTATTAAATTAAACCTAATTTATTATATTATCTTTTTTACTTAGTCAACCTAACATAACCTAACCTTCCTTTAATATTTACTGACCGTATCTTTCATATTTACTTACCATTTTTATTTTTCTACTGACCATTTTATGCATTTGTTACTGACCGTTTCTTTAATATTTACTGACCAAACAATTAGTAGCCAATTTTATTCTCAGAAATCTAAAACAGTAAGAGTAAACTAACTAAAAATTATTACAATATTAAGTTTTTCATACTTCACGGTTTTATTCTAAAAACATAAATACGTTATAGATGAACATACAGAAGTCAACAAAAATATCATAGATCTTTTTAATTTAATGGTAGAAATTACAATCGAAAAAAAGTAAATACAAATTAGTATGTGTGTTAGGTTTTTATTAGAAAAATATTCTCCTGACAATGTGACAAGAAGCATTAAAAATTGATTAATTTAAATTTAGTGCTTAGTGATACTTTGGCTGATGAACACTCTTCACTAACTTTTTCAAGAATCGCTTAAATTGAGTTATTTAATGCAATTAAAATGCATTAATATTGTTTTCAAAATTGCGGCCAGTCTTCATTTCAGTCCTCCGTTTAAGAATCACTGCTCTAACATACCTTTGACTACATTATAGTATACTTCAAAATCTAATCCGGTCACATTTCCAATCAAATACTTGTTTATTAGCATATTTATGATGAAGGCACTGCTATTATTGAACAATCTTCTTCAATATTCGAATTGAAAACCTCAAATATCATATTTTATTTCAATTACCTCATAAGTAGAAAAGTTTATATTACACGACTAACAATAAATGCGGAAAGAATGAAATAAATATTACAATCAACAAAAGGTGACTAATGATTCAGACGCTCTTTTTTGTAATGTCTCATATGGCATTTATAAGTAGATTATGACTTTTACGTGTCAGTTAGTATTTTTAACCTGGCTTAACCAGAGATAAAGAACGCCTTTTTTAAGTCATTTAGACGTTGGTATTGTAGCTTAAATCCTCCTTTTCAACTTTGACATGAAACAAATCATCCAAATATTGATGCAAAAGTTGCTTATAGTGTATAGCGAAATGTACTATTTTAATCGCACCATCAAACGATAGGCGTAGAATGATATTGCAGATACCATCTTGTCAATTTTATTTGAAGTTCCTTATGAAGTTATATTCCGTATCTATACTTGCCACGTGGAAACATAAGTGGATATTGTTCAGCATCATGCAAAGCGTTATTGCACACTGTCAAGATAATATCACGTTTCTCAAATTCATCTCCAGCAATGATGATGGCAACTTCATTTACTATCCAATAAAGGACACGAAATAAAGATGTCACTGTTTTAAGTTTTATAATTTTAAATGATAAATAATTTTCCAGTCAATCTGTTGATTTTTTATAAATTTTGCGATTCAAGCATGAATAATTATTATTTGTGACGTTTATACTATAACATATTTATAGTTGCAAAGTAACAAGATGATGATAATCACGGAATATTCGCTATAAAGGGGTTGCTTAGCAGTCTTTCCCGACATCCGTTGATTTTTTTTATCCCGCATTGTAAACGTCAAAAATATAGCGTTTTCAGTTTAAGGTTAAAAGTAGACAAATGAAAGTTGAAAATAGCACAGTTGAAATTAAAATGGCAGCTGGAATGAAATGTGAACATTTCACGTCGCGAGTATCCGCCCTTTGGGAAGAATTGTTGTGAAAGACAGACATACAAAATACATATTCCTACATGTATTTTGTGCTATATAATAGAGATTATCAACCAATATTTATAGTAATCTAACACTAGTCGTAAAGAAAATTTTAGTTTATTTAAAATTACTAGAAAATGTTACTTTATTCCATTTGTAACGCATATTTTAATTTTTATATTGCGAAACAAAAAATATTTGAACACTATTTCGATAACGTATGACAAATTATGAAAGACCTAGTAGCAAATAAGGCTGTGACGAATTTTTGATAGTTATGCTTTTGGTAGATTAAAAAAATGTTATTTTCTACAAGACGATTTGCAAGGCTAGCAACGTATGTATTATATTTGACATAGGGCGATTTCCTATAAGAAACGTATGACGGCTTTTCTTCAAAAAAGATTCAAAAAGAAATATAACACAGTTTAGAAATAAGTTACTGCTATGTTGTCACAACTCTAAAAAGATTAATATTGTCAACTAAGTTTTCGTTGAATATTTGGAGATTGCATAGGACAAGTGTGCAGTTGCTATTTTTCATTAAAACTTATTTAGATATCGACCGAGGTTGATTAATGAAATTTCAACATCAAACTCAAATCGCTCGAATTTTGTACATTTCCATGCATTTCGTCGCTAACAAGACGGATTTTGCTTTTCGGCATCTTCAGGCATTCGAGTACACTCAGTTAATGTTCATTCGTTTACTCGAATGTCTGAAGTTACCGAAAAACGAAACCCAGATTTTTAGTGATAAAATGCATGAAAATGTACACAATTTGAGCAATTCAAGGTGTATATCAATAATATTTAGTATTTTAAGAAATTCAGGTTATATCTACCACAATGAAGTGTGTTTTTTACAAACCTATCCGAATGAGGTATTACAAAATATTTAAATTATTCTTGTCGTATTAATACATTAATTTACGGATACCCTTCTATAATTTAAGTCAGGAAAATATCTGATTTATTTTTGCGCGTTCAAGTTTCAAAAAAATTGCCAGTTATTTGTGTTACCATTCTTGAAAATAAATATTTAAATGCGTACCGTTAATTTTTAGAGAGCTACTTTATCATGAAGGGACGGCGATCGCTAAACTGAATATTAAATACATCACATCGACAGCTTTAAATTATTGATATTACTCATTTGGAATTTACAAGATGAACCCGTTTTCGAGTAAGTAATGGTAAATAGATACTAGTTGACATTGGTTTAAATAGCACGAAACATGTTTACTTGGGCATCGTATGGATAGGGTTTGGTCAAGTGTTTCATCATCGAAAACATGAGATGTAATTGTTGCGATGAAATAATGATAAATAATTACACGTTGTCGTGTACATGGTCATTTCATATAGCACAACACTTTTATCCGATTTTTATAATGTACACAATAATTACGTATCTAATGTGTAAGATATTAGATTTCGATTAAAAAAACATAATCATATGGGTTTTCGTAATGCAAAAAATAATTGAATTCTCTGCATACATTCAGACATTAATACATCATAGCATTTTTTTCTCTGCATAGACAAATTCAATAGTTTATTAATTCATATAGTAACAAAAAAAATTCTTGACTGACAATTGTCAATGAAACCTGCAATATTTGTAAGATGGTCTAAGGCTTCCTATTTATAATTTAAGACATCGACTGAGGGTGCTTGATGGAATTTCAATATCAAATTTGGATTATTGAGATTTTGTACACTTCCATGTATTTTGTCACTAACGACCCGGGTTTCGCCTTTCGGCATCTTCAGGCATTCGAGCACACGAATGGACTCGAACTGACTGACAGTAAACAGTGTCTAACGTTTATATAGAAGATAAAAATACGACAAATATTATTTACGAGGTAAGATATTATACGTCTGAGAGCCACACTGATACCTGAGTTAAAATTTCGAGAATCGCCCTAATCCTTATTTTGTAAACACCATATTAACAGAGTGGCGGCGAATTGCCGCTTTTCAACTTCTTTTAGAAATACCAGTGATTTTACAATTATAATAGTATTGTGGGTTTTGACGGGATGCAATTCGACGAAAGGGTAAATATATACAATCATTCCACATTTAGTGACATCTGTTAGGTGTTTCAACGTATAGGATATAATAGCGGAGAATTAGGAAGGTTCAGCTGCTCATTCAGAATTGGCAAGGAATTTAACTGGGCTCTATTAATTTCCAAAATTTCTTGATAAAATAATTTATGATCCCCCATGTTTTTATGCAACAGTTTAACCCCATCATCCGCATTAAACGTATGGTTCTTCATTAGCAAGTGATTTGCGAATGTCGAAGTTTCTTTTTTTAATCTAAAGGCAGCCAATCATTGCATTGCTTCCTATTTAGTTGGTTTAGTTGAATCAAACAATTAATGATTGTCTTTCCTAAAGCCATGATTGTTTGTGATCTTTTAATCTTTTTCCATGCAACCATTTTCTCAAAAGTGGATCTCAATTCTCATAAAAAATCAACTATACTAGTTTAGAACTAGTTTGTCTCATTTCGTTCAATAGTCTATGTTTGGAATGGATATGCAGAATTTATTAGAACAATCACCATAACATGTCGATTAACTAAAATTTAAGTCTTTTGATTAACTATTTCAACAAGTAAATGTTTTATTTGAATTTAATTAAATGTCTACTATATGGTAGTAAATACAAAAAAGAGGATGCACATTTATAATTCCATCAAAAATTCGGACACTGTTTGCAGTAATCCTCTTTAAACCTTCCAACCGAAAAGCGCTCTGAGAGAACATTAACATTTTAATATCTTGCGACGACACAATTCTCACGGTGTCTGAACTATACCGATGGCATCTACAATGAGGCACTTATCGAGCTTGACACATGCTCGGAAAAATTTTGTCGGAGATTGGCATGACACTTCACGGCAGCATGCACGTAATATGAGTATGGAAATGCTGCGAGAATTTGCGGTATGACTCTGATTTGATGTTTAATTTTGTAGTACTGTAAGAGCCATTGTTAAATGCAGATCAACAAACTGTTTATCGAGAGTTCTAGTGCGCCATAACAAGAGTGAATGTGGGATATTTTTATTGCTATTTTCAAAATTTAACATTATTATTAATTGATAGTCCACGGTGATATTTCCAAAATTCAACCACATTTTATTATTTGTTAGCCAACGTCGAATGACTTCATACAAGAGGCCTCTATCTTGGGTGAAGCCGGATAAAAAAATACTAGTACAAGCAAGAGAAAATATTTAATTGTGATGTAAAATAAGACTCTTAAGTTAAATAAAAATAATCATTGCAATATTCGGGGAAAAGCTGCGTTGGAAAAGATTTATAAACATAAAATTTATTTATTATTACCAATGTTGCACAATTTTGATCATTTTTAAATTCGTAAATGCAACACAAGCGTAGAATTTGAAGACAGCAAACCTCAAGAGATTAAATGCATTTGGGTTGAGGTATTTGAAGCGTGTTTTCAGTATTACTTGGACTGTCAACAGGACCAATAAATCCATCCCTTAACAGTGACGATTCAATATAGACTATCGATCAACTGTCTGAGATAAACTTATGTGTTATTTGACGATGAGAGGCTGGAAAACCCAGGATATTCTATGGTCTTAACAATCCGCTCAGCTGAGTTCCGGAATTGGTGGTTAAGAATCTTGTCCAGAGATATTGAGATTCTAGGTAACAGTTCTACGAATACTTAGAAAAATAGGTGCGATCCGTGCTTCATTAAACATAACCTTAGGCCATATAATTGACCACATTTTCGTCTGAAACAACTTTCAAATGAAGGATGAGGCATTTAATAAATAGATGTTTCATTGATATTAGTACGTGATTCATTTCCACTAAGAATAGCCGGAACAGATGTACGATTTAGATTGCATCAGTATGATAAATACAGTGCAAATTAACAAAAAGACCAACAAAGCATCCCACGTACAAAATTGGTCTTTTTCATGGCCATGTTTTGACGTAAAACAGATTTGTCTATCTTTTAAAAAAATTCTGTTTTAGTATCAATCCATTATTGGATTGCATCATTAGCTTCGAATTTAAGGAACAAAAAAGCACGCAGTATTTAAACATTTGATTTATAGACAGCCTTTAAGTATACTTTACAATCACACACGAAACTTCTTTGTGGTACAGGGCTGTATTTATGATATATATGGCATAATGCTTAATTTTATAATTATTTTTAGAGGTATCATTACAAAAAATTTTACATTTGTTTCATCAACTAATTAGCATGTCGACTTTTACCAATTATAAGAAAACTATTCAAATCAATTCAAAGAAGTTTTGATAATCTAATGATTACCTAAGATTCTAATGCAATTTAGCGTTTTTTCCATAACCAATTACATGGAAAGCATTGGATATACAATTATTGATATTTTTACGTTTTTTAATGCTTGTTTTATTTTTAAGAAAATTTAAAAAGTCTATGGTTTTTTTAATCATATCTACTCCCCACTTAGAGCATATGGCTTCTTAATGGAGGTATTTTAATATGAGAACTGCTTGTTTCTACGAGACCTGCAGGACTAGTGGTGAGTTAATCGCCCTCGCTACATACCGTTTTTTAGGATCGGGTGGATGAGAGGAAATTTGAAACATCACAGACATTTATGACTACAAACAGAAATGCATAAATCGATTGAAAAAACAATTTAAGAAATTGTCCGTACCGTGACTTGAACCCGATACATCCGTAACCGTAGTCAACGACGTAGACCACTGCACCACGAAGTCAACACTTTTTTTTCTTTTTCGAATTATTAACAAATGAAATACAAAGTAGAACTATTATAAATAAAGCTGTTTAAAAGAAACGTTTCCATTATTTCTAATAGACAAAGTTACGTAATAGATTTAATATAAATTGAATAGGAAAGCCTCTCAATAAGTTTATTTATATATTATTATGGATGGTAATTAAAACAGTCGACGGATTTGTAAAATTTGAAAATGATTTTAATAAAAGATATTTTGAAAGGTATCTATCCACATTTCCCTAAAATGATATTTCATCGTTTTCGAATAATCTTACAAAAGCCTTCACTTAAAAGATTTATTTCGACAAGCTGAAACCGTTGTCCAGAATTTGATACATCTTCTCTGATAAATTATTATTTTGTCCAACATTATTTTCTAACTTACCGTTTTAAATATTTTAAGGGTTATTGAAAACGATAAATAATACACGGGATAAAGTATACATATCGAATTTTTATCGTATACCTCCAATGAGTCCAACGTTAAGTATTACAAAACAATCATTTTACACGACAATTAGAATTGAGTCAAAAACAAAACGCTTTTTGTTTTGGGGATAGTTATTGTAAAATTATTATACATAGCAATTACGAAATTTATAACGAATATTTTATGTCATAAGGTAAATGTACCAGTAGTTGACTTTTTTTCAATAAAAGGCCAAAAATATAAAACATCATAGACGCGATATTGCTCTAAATTGTAGAGTTCAGACCAGTGAAACCATCTTTTGTCGGATTGAGGAACTAACACATCACCATATATGTCATTGAGGTGTCATAGCGGTCATTTGAAAACAACACCTTCTGCAGTAAGTATTTTATTTTGAATTTCTTAAGAGAATCGTTAAGAATATCAAAGAATGTAAGCATATGCTACTTGATTCAACCGACGGTGGTCTTACAGGAAGCTCTGATGATAGGTTGTCATGAAACCCTCTGATTAGACACGGTCAAAATTTCTCTTTGGTGCGATAACTGGAGGATTAAACTCCACCCAGAGAAAAGTGCAGCGATTACTTTCAGCCGCAGAAATAATCGCCACATTCGTAATCTCAAACAGATCCACGTTCACGACACGGAAGTCCCGTGGACCAAAACGGTAAAATACCTAGGTATCACGATGGACACTCGGCTAACCTTCCACAAGCATATAGCTGATAAGCGGAAGCAAGCCGCGCAAGTCACGGGCAGACTATACCCGATGATAGGCAGACAGAGCAAACTTGCCATCCCAAGCCAATTGCTCTTATACACCGCGATCATTAGGCCGATCATGACGTATGCGGCCCCCATATGGGGCCGCGCAACCCCCAGTCAGATTAAAAGCTTGCAAGTTATCCAAAATAAAACGTTGCGCATAATCGCAGATGCGCCGTGGTTTGTGCGTAACACGACTTTACATCGCGATTTAAAAATAGAACCCCTCGTGAACCATATAGTGAAGCTGTCGGAGAAATTCTACAGTGACATGAAAGGCCACCATAACCCGACCATCAAATCTATTTTAGATTATGATGTCAATACAGCGACCGATTTTGTTAGGCCCCGAAGGGTCCTGTTACTCAAACCTCCCTGAGTCCTCTCTTCCCTCCCTACAGCTCATCTGACTGAAGTACGGCATGGACCGGAACCAGCAGAAGAAAGAAGAAGACGACTTCACGACTCCAAAGAAAAGACTTCCAAACCATCTGGGACATTGATTGTTTGACCTCCTCTCGAGGTCATTGCTTCACACAGACATAACACGATAAACACCACTTTTTCCATCAGATGAAAGGAGAAATAGGGCTTAGCCTGGATATCCCACTCTATGGTGTACACACTAATAATAATAACTACTCAAACATTAACATGATTGATAAAAATTGACCATAATTTTTTTGTAAGATACGCTTTCTTAATTTTTGTTGTTAATATTAATTAAGACATCCGATCCATTATTAATACACTTGCTTTGTTATCATTCGGTCTAATTGTAAACGTTAATCGTTATTTTTATTGATTTTTTCTCTTAAGAGGTCAACTACTGGTACGTTTACCTTACTCTTTTTTAAAGTTTAATGTTGACCTTTATACTATTTAGATAATCTTCATGATGACGCCGTAAGTAATTCGATGCTGTTATGTTAGAGAACACCCCCCACCACCCACGCATATCAAAAAAACGATTGATTTTGTAATTCAAATAAGTTATATAAGATCAAAACGCTATCGACGGATTAACAGCTAATGAAAATGAAATATTTTTAACAAAACCTGGCAACTTTTATATTTTAAAATGGCTGTAGCGATGCATGTTTGCTTAGGTTATTTCCAGCCCCGTGAATAAGTTTGCTGTGATAAACGTCCTGCTGACCACGACAACGCAGCGTAATACGCAGACCGCGCACTTTGCTGGCGACCGCAACAGAGATGCGCCTCTGACACGCCAAACGGACATGTTATTTAATTTCACACGAATGTAAGTCAGCATTCCTCGGACGGACAAATGTGAAGGTAACCAAGATGAAACGTGAACAGGTCTCATCTGCCTGCCTAGTAAAGGCAAGTACCTAAATTACTAATACTGCTTTAGTATTCAAACCACTTAATGTAGCGAGAAGCAATCTAACAGCGGCACGGTGTGGTCAGGTATGGAATTACAGGTCACTGGAATATCAATCAATTATTGCAAAGTTAAGCGTTGCGAACACGGAACAACTGATTAAAGTTATTATCTAAACGAATGACTAACATCACTATTGTATTAATAAATTTATGTTAACAAATTTGTGAATTACTAATGTTCTAAAAACACAAACTCTTCCTTCTGTCCTGTGTTTACGTTTTAAAAAAAAGTGTTTGATCATACAAATACTCATAAGAACTAATTTAAGATAATTTAAGACATCGACTGAGGGTGCGAATTTAAAAAAAGTTTATGACAAGTAGAATTGTAAAGTTTCTATCTTATACAAATAATCATAAGAACTGTTTCTTACATTGATTTGATAATTGGCATGGATGTATTTACAGTTTTAATATCTTTCCAGTCTTCCCACCAATGTTATCTTTTCCAGAAAACAAGACAAAGATCAATTCACTATGACTAATTTTCTTATATCATTACACTGAACCCGCCGCTCTATGAAAAATGTTTTTAAACACACCTTTCTTTAAATTGATAATCATTATGAGTCCATATAATATTGTACATTGTTGGTGGATATCTTTTAAGAAATGTTTAATTTGAATCTGCTAAGGTCTACAGTGTGATATTTTACATAAATGAGTTTATCTTTATAAGCTAAATATTTTTGATGCGTTTAACAATTGCTGTCTTTTTAGTAGAAATAGTTCGCTTTATTCACGCATCTGATGTAAACTAAGCTTTGCGTCTTCTCATTAAGGTCTGTTATATAACGTTATTGAGGTAAATATTTGAATTTGAGCACAAGAATTAATTAATTATCAATCGATGTCATAGTAAAATAGATGCAACTGATTAAAATAATATTAATATTCCGAATCGAGTAAAAATAAAATAAACTATTATTTTACGTTTTTTAAGCACTTAAATAGATGATAAGAAACACGCATGTGTCAAATGAAAACGTCATTCTAGATTCTAGAATCATAACAATTTACTTCACAGTATTAAAAGTTTGGAATTTCCCTGAGATAACAGGATCTATTGTGAATATTATAGAATAAATGTTCTTAGCCCACCCACAATGGCCCTTTTGATCAACCTAATATATTTTAAATTACTCGCATGAAAAACCAACATTTGAAATATATTTATCGTTTTAGTTTAAAAAGAAAAGAAATTTTCACTTTTTCAAACATTCGGATATAAAAACTTTTAGTATGTTATATAATGAGATTTTGTAGAAATAGATCTATAGCTACGCGTCACGTTTTGGAATATATTTAGTTAGGTTTCTTATATATAATAACCCAGACCGGTCTGTAGATGTAGACGTTTTATTTTTATCACATACACATATAGGTATTAAATTTTCTCATGACCTAAGCGTCCGCGGGATATATAAACAGTTTCGACGTGACGAAAATTCCGAGGTAAACAAACAAGAATCAGTCCATCAATATGGAAACTAAAGAACAGCTACTTTAGACATTGAGTATTTCAATTTCAATACCGTCATCTAAGACGGGCGTTCCCATTAGTACAATATTATTGTTTTATTTGAATGCTTTAGATGGAATTTGATTTTATTGTTTATTATAATTTTCATTGTAAAATATAAAATGATAATTGAAAACGTATCACTAATAAGCAAAGTAAGGTCACCATTTTTATTGAGGATTAAGAATGTTTCCATAGAATACTGAATAATTTCCATATAATACAAATAGGCCAATTTAGCAGATAACAATCATCGATGTATCAAACGTTAACAACACATTAAATTTCAATTAATATTTTGGTTAGATACAAATCTATAGACATAAATATCGATATAAATTTTTTAACAAAACAAACTCAAGTCAGGTAAAATACATTGATTTCAGTTATACGAGCATTGTTCTAGTCATAATATGGTGAATAAAGTTGTTTTATTTCCGACTTGAAAAGTATAAGTTGCGATAAGTTGCGATCAAAGTGTGCAGATTTTGAATAATCTTTAAGTGTACAAACTAGAAACCAGATTTCTCATTTTTTAAGGTGTGGTATCTTCAACTTTTTAATCGTTACACCTGTGTCTTCATTGATAAAAGGTTGCACACTACTTTTATTGAGCAATTTTTTTCAAGCAAGCTTTGGATAAATTGCGAATAAAAACATATAACACGAGAAGATACTAATACAAAACATAAAAATAAAAACTGATAGTCGTAAATGAACATTAGATGAAGCCTATCTTTTATGACGTTGGTTCGTTGGTGTACGAAAAATGTTTTAATAACATATTGCAACCAATATATTGCTATTTCATTTTTTTTTATTATTTGTTTTTGTAATCGACCTGTTTCTAAAAACATGTTCTTTTAATTTATTCAACAGTGTTTATAACTAAACAAAAAGAAGAATTTAATATGATATAAAGTACAATAAAGAAACCTATTTAATTAATGCGTCCATTGTAAATAGCTTGTTATGTATGAGGATTAAACATGTTTTTAATTACTGGTTACAAATATTGACTTAGCTTTTATTACTAAGCATTCTCAGCTTAATATAATTATTTTCAACCGAACGGTCCTGATTAGGGCGTCCAATACCGCGATCCTGGTTAATTAGTCAATCACGTAAACCAGGAATTGTCTAATATCAACGCCGGAATTTCGGGATTCACTGTAAATTTTTAAAAATAATTTCGTAAACCCAACGGGATTTACAAAAATCACGTCGGGGTCAGACCTCTTTGGGAATATCATTCATATCGACTGTGGAAAGGAAGAAGGATGTAACCCACAAAATGATGTGTATAACACATAGAAAAGTTTTCATATACTATAATATTATATATATGCAACATATCTACTGTAGAAAGGGAAAAGGACGTATCCCTCCGTCTTTTCAAATTAATACAATTTACAATTACAAATACAGTATACACTTTAATACACGTTTTGTGTGGGCTATACACAATATTTTTGGTGTGTGGGTTACGTCCTTTTTCCTTTCCACAGTCGATATGTTGTATGATTGACGAAATTTAACTGTACGTATAGGATGACATGTAACGATAACGCAATTCCGGAGAAATGTCTCCAGCTTTGGGCGCGACGACTGAATATCCAGTTCGACGGGCGATGACAGAATGAATCCGATACTTTCCTCAACAGAAGTTTTCCAGCGAGAGCTGCTTGCTATTCAGTAGCTCCACCTCACTTTTTGAAGAGAGCAGGTATGAATGGATATAGCTAGGACAAGGCTAGTGGTTAGCTCGTTTTTAGGATCGGGTGAGTGGGAAGGAATTTTATATATCACAAACATTCATGCCTTTGAACATAAATTCATAAATCGATTGGAAAATCAATTTATGAAACTGTTTGAAGCCATGAGATCCTTAATAGCAAATGACGTTGACCACTGCACCACGGACCAGACATTTAATATACATAACTATTTCATATAAATATGTCTGACGATTAGTAACTAGCCAACCTTTCTACACTCTTCTATAATTAAAAATGAGTTAACTTAAATGTTTGAATCTTTACATCGATCTCTACGTAAAAATAATCACTAAAAGCGATTCTGAAATGAGAGATCAGAATCCTGCAATGATTATAAGTTAATTTATTTTCCTAATCTCTTGCAAACCCTCTGGCGATATTATAATGTGGTTCAGTGAAGTGAGCATTAGCACGACAGTTAAGTTAACACCAAGGTAGTGAGTGCATAGTTGGAAATAATATAAAGTATAGGCCTTGTATTGCCGCTTGACCATCATGCTTCACATGTGATTAGAGAAAAAAAAACAATTCATCTTCATTTTGCCGTAACTAAAACAAAACATACAGTAAAGGTCGAAGCATTTGGCATAGCTTTCGTATAGCACAACCTTGCGGCGCTTTTTTTTTCTCTTGGAGCGAAACGATCTCGTGTGGGAATATTTGCATCCTATGTTTTGGCAATTAATCAAACTTCGTGATTGAGAAGTGATGCTGAATCTTTTTCAAATAGTCGAATCATAATTTTAAAGTAATACACGAGAAAGCCAGGTTGAATGGGGGTGAATTATTGGTTATCTGCATCCAGTAGAGGCAGTGGGATCTCAATACAAAGCGCACTTTGGTCCAGTTAACCTCTTTTATTAAAATTCAGTGGTTATAAAAATACACAAATACACAATACAAAAGTTGATAGTTTACTTTTTAACAAACAAATGAATTTTCCTTTAACTTGAAACACAATTATTACTCTAACAATTTTAAAGCAACAAACGCGAAAAAGTTCGAAAAACACTTGATAATCATAGAAAGAATCATAATATTCAAAAATATCTTTCATAGCCTCTTCTCTTTACCAAGGGATTATAAATCGGGTAAGTAATTAGTCTGGGCCGCTTTCTATTACCTTTCTGCAATTGCGTCGCGAAATTTGACTGATGGCTGTTTTGGATCCTTCCAAAAGCCTAGGTTTCATCCGAAATGATTGGGGCGTGTCACACAATGTTAAATTAAAATTGGAAACTTCGTTATTCCGCTTGTACGTTCAGCAAGAAGGAAAACAATATTATGAGTGCTAATTTTATATATTTAAGTATAAAATGAATTCCAAAAAATATGCACCGAGTACATCAAACGAAACTGGGTTGACAGAAATCAATTTGGCTGATTAATTGATACACTTTTAGAAGATGACTATAATTGAGCCAAGTATGGCTGAATTATACTATTTGAGAATGACTGAAAAGTTTTTTATTATTACCATATCCGCTCATGATGTGGAGCATATGGACTAATAATGGAGGTATATCAACATACATTTTTCTCCGAATAGCTGCTTTATACTCAGTTGCTCAACTCCTCTTTTTTTAAGAGATTATGGATAGAAGGATAAGGTTAGGACAGGACTAGTGGTTAGCTAATCACTCGTTAAGATTCGTTACCGAAACCAGTAACGTTGACCACTGCACCACAGACCCGAAAGGTATAAGCACAAGGACAATAATAATAATTAGATAAATAGACTCAAACCCTTAAGAGGACCCGTTTTTACCCGAACGATTGTCTACTGTATAAGAGATTGGATACGGTAGGAATTAATTAAAATGGATAGTATCAACATTAATACCCGTGCCATTAAATCCAAATTAGTATTTTTGTTTTAATATTATGGATAATTTAAATAGATATTATGTGCTATAGATTCGATTATTTTCAGTTGTTCTTTTTAAGGATTTCACTGCAATCGGTTCAAATAACAATAATGACATCCAGAATTAGGAGAAACATTAAAAAGAAGCGGAGAATACACATACATTTTGTGATAAATACTGTTATTTGAGAAAGTAATAAATTTATCTCCAATAATTTCATTCGAATAACGAAGATTAAGCATCACTGCCTTTGTAATATTGATGAGTAATCACACAAAAAGAAAACAATAGAAAAAATTTTATCTTAGAAAATATTAATTAACAAAGCACATTATTAAGATACGCGTATTAGCGTCCATACGTATTTATTTTATTTACAATAATGATGCGGTCCTGTTCAGTTCACGAAACATTATCTAATTAATGTGTTCGATGGATTCGGCGGTAACTTTGTAGAAATTTGTTTTTAATACAAAATTATTAGTTATTCCACAATCTGTGTTATTAAATGTGACACATTTTCACCTCCAAACACTCTGTAATTAATAGTGTAATGGTAATTGATACTATTATCATTTGTGTCTTATCCGCTTACCACTTCGAGTGTAAACAAACCATTGCTTCATTTTTATGTTGAGAATTAGAATCATTGCTTACTTTAAATATAAATAACTTTGAGATATAGTTAGACTGAAGATGCTTCATTAAGATACTAAACACGTGTCACATTTAGTAAAACAGTCAGAGAAATAACCAAGTTATCAATTTAAATTTTAATGTGTTTTATTAATAATTCTAATTTATATAAATGTGTATCTTATTGTTATTTGAATTTCATCTTAAATTATTTCAACCCTAACTTTACATAATTTTATTGAATTTGTGTATTATAGAAGAAAAAATAATAATAAAGGACTTGAAAAAAATTGACATATGCTGTAGGATTATTCGGCTACGGTTACGGATGTCTCGGGCTCATGTCTCGTTACGGACATTTTCATAAATTGATTTGTGAATTTCTGTTCGTAGGCATGAATGTTTGTGACGTCTAAAATTTCCTTCCATCCATCTGATTCTAAAAATGGGAAAACCCTTTGCTTCTATACCTACTCTCTTCGAAAATGAGAGGTCGAACAACTGAGTAACTATATTGATTTTTGTTAATATACATACCTCTATTAGGAGGCCATAAGCTCAACACAAAAAAAATGATTTTATTTATTATAAAATTTTCTCTATTTTTAATGACAATGACAGAACAGTAAAAAATATCTATTTTTCATTGATATTTTAATGAATCCAAATTCTTAGGAAGGTATATATATTATGAATACTAATATAGAAGTTTCTGATTGAAAAATAAA
Source organism: Himalopsyche phryganea (assembly GCA_022494535.1). Taxonomy (NCBI): domain Eukaryota; kingdom Metazoa; phylum Arthropoda; class Insecta; order Trichoptera; family Rhyacophilidae; genus Himalopsyche; species Himalopsyche phryganea. The sequence goes on along the minus strand of JAGVSL010000116.1, from coordinate 254,317 downwards.
TAAAAATATAGCGACACAAACAGTAATCAATGTATCGTTTTATAAACACTTTCAAAAATTAATATGATTAATCAAATCGAGAAATAGAAGCAGTGACGCACTCAAGTATTGATAATTGATTTCAATTTAAGCTGACTCCATTTTTGGCAGCTTGATTTCGGTTAATTTTATCAATAAATTACTTGAACTTATGTGATACTGTATAACTAACAATAATATTTTTGGTAATAAGGTTCCCCCTCTCCAAATCAACGAATTTTGTCACAAAATAATTAACCTTAACAACCAGCACCGTTCAAAAAACCTCCAATTTCCCGTTCATCAAATTATTTTCGACTCTCGCCCTCTTTTTTCATAGAATACTGCGTATGGTGATTTTAAATTAAATTGTCATTTAAATTCACTAAACTAATTATATTACAAATAGGAAATGAGTTATTTAAGTGCGAGTCGAACACCTACAGTCGATTACCATTTCCGTTTCGTTAATTTGTGTCGTATCACCGTGTAACGTAAGCAAATAGCTCGGGGTTAAGTTATAATTGGATTCTCCGCGAGTTATTTGTTTTCTCTCTGTGTCTCCTATTGATAAATCAGTGATAGAGTGAGACGGCAAGTGATGGGCGACTGCTCTAATATTTGTGTCGTCCATTACAAGGATTATGTTCGGGAACGACACATGTCATGAAATGTTTATATTATATGAGCCAATGCGAAATACAGAGAGCCAACTGAAAAAATGAGTTAGGTCCGTTGTGGTTTTCTACATTACATAAAGTATCATAAAAGTGGGCTAAGTAAATGCATGCTGCAAAAGTATTTTATTCTGAAAGAAGTTAAATTAAATAAAGTATAAATTAATGGAATAAGTTCATAAAGCTAAAAGTTTCACCATTTTATCACTTGGTCCACTTCACCATATTATACTTGGCTCTTATTATCCTCTACCTAGGAAGCATAATTACATATCTAGCAAGTAAGCCACTGAGTAAGTAAGTGTGATGTTGGGTGCTTCTGGGCACTAAGTTTTAAATAAACGAAACTGGTACCCTATGTAATGGTACCTGTTTTATCGACTCGCTTGTGCTGTCTAGGAGAAAGCGGTCCAAAATATATTCCGACATTTTAAGTCCTACTTAAATGTGAAGTATTTTTCACGATAATTATTTTCTGACAGAGCGGCCATAGCTCAAGGCCACCCCAATAGTTTTATTCATCTATTTCAAAATCATTGGTGACTATTTTTGAAGGGCACACTTATGACTCTTACGGTTATATCGAAAATACCTCGTATTTACTGTATGTATCATGAAAAGAAGATGTTAGAACTTCAAACCACTGCTAGACTATATCAACGATGCTTTGGTCAATTGACGTAACCCTCAAATTTGAAATTGTTCAGGAGAGAGTAAAAACTGTTTTTATCAAAAACATTATATGGTGAGTTGCGTTATGAATTTGAAATCCACTCCACCAAGAATTGACAGTTAACAGTGTATAGGGTTTAATCATCAATTAAATATTATACCCTTCGCCAGTTTCGCTCAGGGAAGGATGCAAATTCTCGTTCGATGTGCGGAGCTGGCCGTGGTCGTTATTAAAAAAATGACTTACATGCAAAAATTGCGTTTCCACCTAGAATAATTGACATTTTACGTTAAGTGATACTTGTCTCTATATTGTTGTAAAATAATTTGAGTTTTAGCAAAATAGCGTTCCACGGCCTGTGGTTTGAATCCTCGAATACACGATAATGATATTTATTGATTATTTAATCATTTTTTTTATGCATTTATTATTTTAATTATATTCTACTTTACTAAATCAAGAAAGAGAGAAATAACGATTCATTTACCATTCTTCAAGTGGTACTCGTCCCTAATTCAATATAAATTGCACAAGGAAATTGGTTGTAAATCAGTCGCTTGATCTCTATTTTCAGAGAGGTGTAGTATAGAAGTATAGAAGAATGGGGTAAAGAAAGTGTCAGTGATTAAACAATCGTTATTAATTTGCCCCATCTTATGTGTCTCATAAACTGAGTGAGAGTATAGGCCAAATTTAGTCACGAGGTCAAAAATGGATAAAATAATTCATTGACCAAAACACCCATTATTTTTTAATCGTCTAGAGAAAGCCTTAGAGAATTACAAGATACCGCCCAGTAACGCAGCAACTAAACAACGATTCTGCCTATCTAAACATCACTTATTTTTTTCTTTTGCGCTGGTACGTTTTATTGGTAATATTACAAATCTATCCACAATACTATTTCTAAAATATGCTATCAGTAGGTAAATAAAATATTATCATAAATTATTATATAAGATTGTTTCACTTATGTAAATTTTTATAAAATACCATTTATGATAATTCTTTAAATTATCGATCAGCATTTTCTATACTGATATCTTGTATAAGCTGAACATTAAGATGAATAATCTCCATAAATGCTAGCATAAGATTTTATTGCTTATTTTTTGTAGTTCAACTGTGGTTTGGGAAATCGAAATCAAGTCACGTAGGTAAATTATTAAGAATGCGGCTAAAAATCGTGAAGATGACGCACATACTTACGCACAGTAAAATTCCAACAATATTTATATAATTATTAATCAAATTTTAGATTTACATGATGCATCCAAAAGTCTAATAAATTATGTTGTGAATTTTTGCAAATTGTTCACACGTAAGCATTCGAATTTATATACTAGTAAAAAGTAATTATTATGAAAAATATTACAAGGATTGAGAGATTACAGCGTGGTCACGTGGTCGAAACAGACTGTGTCAATTGGACTTGGTCATGCATTGAGCATTTTTAAAGCTAATTGATCGCTTTAAAAGGGTTATTCTGTTTTTAAATATCATATTGTTTTCGTTTAACACTTTATTTTGTGTCTAGAGCTTGCAATTTACATATTTTCATGTAATATAATCGAGATATGGGCGACATGGAAAAAGCACGTCACATAAGGTGCAAGCATGTCTCGCTTCTGCCTTATACAATCCGTTTGAAATGTGAACTTGACAAGTTGACTCATATTATAACAAACACAAGCAAGCGAGTGACGTACCGTTCTCTCTTTCTCGCTCAATCCCATGTAAAGTGAAGGGTGCGAGTGAGATACAAGGGCTTGCGTGCGTACGCTATTGTATCCTACTTGCTCATATACAAGTGAGGTTGTGCGATAGAGATAGTAACTCCACCACATGCCGCTGCATAAAAAATAAATACAAGCAATGATGCATCTGGTCCTTTCTCCCTCTAACTAATACCATTTCTCGCTTTGTCTTAACAAAAATATATATCGTGCATCACTCTTGCGTATAGAATTTTGTATATTGCCATCACTTTCATTGAGTTGGAATAATATTGTCATCAGAGTTTTGTAATTTTATTAATTTAATGATGAAAAAATTGAATCGAACCACTTATTTATTATAATTTTATTACATAACTATTTTATCTACAAATAGCTAAAATTCTAAATTTATATAAAACCTAATAAGCGAGATATTAATGTTTTCAACTCGTATGGCAATCTTGGTGCACATATGGCAACGGGAAGGTAAAATGACAAAAAATCTTCCATAGAGCATCTAAAATAGAATAGTGGTCAACAGATTTTTGTAGATAATGATGCATAAAAACAATAAATTGTCTGTTTCTGTCCGCTCGTGAAATATTAGTGTGAGAGAGAAGACAACACATATATTAGTTATGTTTAAAATATGTAAATCGAACATACATATAACGTTGTTCTTATAGTAAGTCGGGTAATAATGTGCATTTTATATTTTATAGTTCATCGGAGATAAGAATAAGAATTTGCGTTTTAATATAAAAAATTTTTTACTATTTTATAGCGAATACCGAAATTCCGGTATTGGTATTAAGTTAATCCCGGGATTACGGGATTGACGAATTGCTTGGGATCCCAGGATTGGAAGCCCTAAACACAACGAACAAGAAACAAATGAACAGAAAGATTGAAACAATTATTATAGGTTAGGTTTCGATAAAAATATATAATAACAAATCAAATTTTCATAATGAGAGTTAGGTTATGTCAGTTTATGAGGTTCGATATATTACAGAAGAAATCGTCGCTGTTCTGGAAGAAAACACTTAATTAAAAAATTACATATGGAGTTAATTATTTAAAACTCTACCATATGGAAGAACATAAGCATTATTCAGTTTTTTAACAACAAACTTAATGAAAAAGCTAAAGCGTTTTCAAAATTTGAAAAAGTTTAAAGTTCAATTACTTAAAACTAGTATTTTTCAGTTAGTGTTTTCTTTCAAGACAACGACGAAATAATGAAGATTTATTGAAAGGTTTTTAAATTGAAATGTATTGTCTTTTTGCCTGACATAACTCACGTACTTTAGTGTAGGCATTTTTAAAAAGGAAACTTTGTTTGGCCATCTTGGATTATTAAGTTTCAAGCGCATCATATTTTTTTTAAACAAGACAAAATTATGACAAAACGACGCCGTATTAACTATTATCTCTTCTTTTTATAATATAAATAAATATATGATATTATATGAGAAGACCCCGGATCGAAGAGAGGCGAGCGGCTGGCTATCCGGAGTCCTGGAAGGGCTGTGATCTCAGACAAACACCATTTCAAATCCGGTTCAAAACTTATTTATTTTTCCATCCAAGATGCAGTGGTTTACATTACACAAATATATAAATCCTAACACATAAAATTGATTCTACATTTACATTTACTTAGCAACTGAATTTACTTTAAGTTATAATACAAATGGCACGACAAACGATTTTAAATTAAGTCCAACGCAAATCAAAACACAAACAACTCGCATCGCTACCTCCGCCGCAACTCGCCCGGCTCGGCGGATCGTAATCGACTGTCTACAAATACTTAAAAAAAAACTCCCTGCAAAGTCGGAGCTACCCCTTTCCGTAAAAATGGACTTGTCCAGCGGACGTAGCCGGCGGCTATTGTCGGCATGGTAACAAGTTTTGGGCCGATTCTGTGAATTATTGCTGTTGCCGCTGGGTGATTTCAGTTCTGGACACTAATGACATTTATTCTTAACAAAACCAGGGTGTGTCATATAGTTATGAAATGAACGGTGTTTATCTTACCAAAAATTATTTTACATAGAAATTAGAATGCGTAATTCAGAGGTAAAAAATATTTATTAATTTTGACAGTTTTAACAAATATGGATCAAACTTTTATAAGAAATACGGTGGTAATAATTTACCCTTCATAGAACCGACTATTTTCTTAGATACATTAACGTTGTTAAGCTATAATAATAAGTGTGCTAATTGTATGCATTGTGTAGACATATTGTTTTTTAATTAAACAATGGAGAGCTTTTACCACACCTATTCTCTTAAGAACGTCCCGTTGCAAATAATTATTTCTGCCATTGTTGTGTGCAAACCAACGGAGAATAAGTTACCTTGATCCTATTCTGAAGAAACAATTAACGTACGTCCTGGTGGCATGTAATAACGCTGTTCAAAACATCATTAATTATCAACAATTGTCTAAAGATACAATAAGTAAAAGTTAATCTAGATGCTAATTAAACGTGGACCATAGATGAACAATATACTGATTACTTTTGAATACTTAAAATGTATCTAGAACTCGAAGTGGTTAACGCTTAGAGCTTCCGGACTGCACCGCTAGAGGCTTACGTCAATTATCTTCTCTGGGGACGACATGACGTTACACAATGTCGAGTATTCTTAATACTACCTTGTCACATTTTATGACAATATCTTTGGCTTAGCTGACCTAATTATCATTTTTATTCAATATAACATATAGTAGCAATGTTATAACGAAATAATTTAATGAATTTAATCATCAAAATAATAGTTTAATTACTTGTAACACGAAGAGGAAAAGGTAATATAATATAATTAAACAACTACATACATAAAGCTTTATATTGTATTAAGAATTAATTTGAAATGACAAGACCAGTTTAATACTGAATATTATTAACTATTGTTGTTGCTAATAAAATGTGGAATCCCGATCCATCGTTTTCCCGCATGTATCATTATTTTGACCAGCTTCCGAAAATTGCTCACACAATATAAGCAAAAATGATCGATTTGATCTTTTCATCGCTTTCCCGCACTGAAAGCTTGAAATAATTAGAACTTAAATTCACTTAAAATGATAGTTTGCCGTATTTTGATGGATTGGTCGTTTTTGTACGCAATACAATATATACAATACAAATCGAAATAAAAGTTACATTAGTCAATTATTAGAAATAATCAATTCCCCTTTATCTCGTTATTGTTTTCCCGCATTTATGGTTTGGTGTATCTTTACTTTTAAGGTGTTAACTGTCAATTCTTGGTGGAAAGACATTATATTTTAAAAAATAAAACACAATTTGTTTGTACTACTTCCACATATTTATAATGATCAGGACCGGTTTCGCTCATCACGAGCATCAGTTGATAATGCTCGTGATGAGCGAAACCGGTCCTGATCATTATAAATATGTGGAAGTAGTACAAACAAATTGTGTTTTATTTAAAAAATTAAAAAAAAAATTGGTGTATCTTGTCAGAATTTACTGTATATATCTTCGTTGTCCTGCAATACGGCACTAACTGAAAAAATACTAGTTTTGAGTAATTGGACTTTGAAGCTTTTCAAATGTTTGAAATGCTATTTCTTTTTCATATAGCTTGTTTGTACAAAACTGTTTTTAAGTAAAGCATAATTTATAAAAATAAGTGTGTTCTTCCATACGGTAGATTTAGAAATACAGAACATTTTTGTATAACTAACACAATATGTCATTTTTTTGATTTTGTGTTTTCTTCCAGAACAGCGACGATATAAATCTGTGTGCGAAAGGAAAATGGCTTAAGTCTAAATTGTTACTCTTCAGGAAAGCCAAAATTTGATTTAAATGTGACGTTTAAACATGAATTTTACCAATTCAGCAGCATTGATTCGACTCTTCCTTTTTATATTATATGCATGTATGTATTCAACTCAACCTAACTCCCTTTTTCTTTCACACGCAGAATTGTTTCCATTATATCCTAAATATTAATTATATTATCTATCTACAAATGCGGAAATTTTGCTCACTATTAATGCTCGCATAACAAAATTGAAGAATCATTAGTCGTGCGGTTTGGGGCGCTGACTGCAGCATGTCGCCATTTGGTGAAATTATTAATTTAATTTGCAAATGATATTGTAAGAAGTGGCGACAAGAAATGGCGAACAGCCCGAGCTTCGGATGATTGTCAGCGTAAACCTAATTTTATGTAAACTTTCACGATAATGCGTTGCGGAATAATTTTAATATTTCCAAATAGGCTTCGTTATAGAATCGCTAAATTAATAACAACTTCCGTATTCTAATTCAATTATATTTAGGCGCCTAATTTAGAAATACCTATTAGAATCATGTTTAAGATAAAATGTGAATAATTTTGTTGATTTTACAATATTATGTAAAATTGAATAAACATACTATTTTGATTGAATTAATCTCAGTATGTATTAGAATACACAAAATATCTGGTATCACGTTTCGTTGTTGTTACCAGTTTTGAGTAAATCGTTATTGAATGTATTTGTGTCAATAACATAGAAATTAAACAATAAATAGTCAAAAAACCTAGAAATCTTCATTTTTAAGTAATGAACGAACGTTAATCTATCATTTTGACGGTGTTTTGGTCAATTGATGAAACCTTCAAAATTGAAATTGTTCAGGAGAGAGTAAAACTGTTTTTATCGAAAACATTATAATATGGTGAGTTGCGTTATGAATCTTTGAAACGCTTTCCTGTAAATTCTCACGTTTGCAGATACGAGATAATACATAGGGACTGTCGATATAATAGTGGCTTACACCAAAAAGTGGTCAATTTATTTTTCTAATTTAAATCATTTGGCCGAGACCTGCTCTGTCGTCTTTAAAACGTGATCCAATCATTAATTCATTTTTGTATTTTCCGTCGAATTATGAAAGCTAAATGGTTACAATTCCAAATTTTAATTTGAAATATTGACTGAGTTTGACTTGATGCAGTTTTCATATCAAATATGAATTGTTTAAATTTTTATACACATCCAGAATCCATCAGCTCGAGTTCATCAGTACTCTTGAATCTCTTGGTATATGTAACGTCACACATGTTATTTCTTATTTTCTCTGTGAGAATATGACAGTAGTTTTTAATGTTTTTATTATTGAATTATTTCGACTCTGTCTTTTGAGTAAATTTATTATTTTATAACTGCGAAAATTCTTACGAAATTTACGATTTTATTATTTTTGACATTAATAAAATTGCTTATTTCGGGTTGTTATGATAACAACCGACAAAAATAAGTCGTTATCTTAAATTAATTATCTGGCCATAAAGGATAATCAATTTACAAAATTGCACTAATCAATTATTCTTATCATAATATGATTATCAAGTCATATTATGACGATCAAATTGGCTCTCAATAAAAATATTTTGCATTATTTGACATGCGTTTTTAAAAAAAATAATTGAAAAGATACTGTCTGTGTCTATATAGACTAAATTACATTAAAACAGAAATACTTTGGTATAAATTAAATATATTCTTACTTGTATGCACAAAACAGACCGCCACACGAATTCATAAATAACTCAATTCATTTTTTATTTACATAAATGTGGAAGTAACACAAAATAAATTGTGTTTTATTTTTAAAATATAATGCCTTTCCATCAAGAATTGACAGTTCACACCTTAAAAGTAACCCTATTTATAAACACCTTCCCTGTAAACTTGCCATAGAACGTTTGATTTTCACCACTATCCGTGTAACTTTCTAGTAAACATTACATATTTTCGAATAGGCACACTTGTTGTCAACATTTTTTTCCATTATCATAAAAATAAAACCTCTATAAAGCTACTAAGCTAATTATTTTAAGAAGGAGTTAGAAACTATATTGCAATTCCATTATAAATGATCAACAGTGCATATACTCAATTATCTCTGAAATAATAGTTTTGTAATTATTTTCATCTTTATAAAATCACATCTGTTTTCAATAACTGTTCAACGATTTCCGTATTTATATTTGATTTTGACTCGTCAGAAATCAAAATTGGTTCAAAGAAACGCAGCGACAAACGAGATCTCATGAAGAAAACAAGTCTAAAAGCTATGGATTTCGGTAGTATACTCTGGTTAATCGGTTAACCGGTAAAATGAGAAAGTAAATAATTATGTTGGTGTAATAATGAGCTATTTTTTGTAACAAGGTTAGGTTACGTTTAGTAAAAAATTTGACGGTTTTATATAAATATCTAACATTTGAATTTAATAACTGACCATTTTATTTAAATGACTAACTGTTTATTTTATTAACTGACCACGTGTATACTAACCATTCATCAAATTAGTTACTGACCGAATAATTGCAGGCCTAAACTCATGTGGTTTAGGCAAGATGTTATTTTTCATTAATTTTATTAATGCTTTTGTTTGACACTTCACATTTTTCTTTGGGTCTGATGTATATATTTATATATTACAATGTTGGCATTTCATCTAATGCCTACACGCCGTAAAGGCATATGAAGTGGACCACCAATCGTACTAGACGCATTTTGGTATGTGGATAATTCAACAGAAATCCATAAAACGGTTGATAAATCAATTTATGAAACTGTACGTACTGAGAATCGAGCCCGTGGTGTCCGTTACCGATTTCAACGGCGTTGATCTCTGCAATACGAACCCGGCATCCTTATTAGTATTTAATATTTCAACTTTCAATGTAGGTAGACGAAATCAATATACCGGTAATGTGAATAATCGGTTATGCTGCAATCCCTACCACGGAATATAAAAATATTATTATCACTCTTATTGATCATTGCGTCTTTAATATATAATATAAAAACGTGTATGCTTAATATATGCGTAACTTTCACTGACTTATTAAAAACGTCTACTCGGATTTGTAAATAAAAATGTTGGGCGGTATCATCGCATCGACCCGGACCACGGTGTGTGACGATTTTTCGTATGCAATAATACGTGCTGCACCCTATTTTACGCAAATATTCCAATCGATTACATCAGTGCTTCTTACCCTTTTTAAAGATCAGCACCTCTTTAAATGTAAAAATTGCGTTGTTTGGTATCAAAAGTAGTCCTTCTCTATAGAAAATGAGATAAATAAAAAAAAAGGTTTCATGAATTAATACAAGTTTTAACAGAAGCTTTATTTATGCATTCTTCAACATTTTAAGTAAAACTTTTAATATTAAGTACTTTTTGTATTATAAATGACTTAATTTTTATAGATTCGGCAGTAACTTTCTGGAAATTCATTTTTTTTATAAAATTAAAATTGTGAAAGTTAGACTTAATTTTTGATTTGACCATTTCTGATATGAAATTGAAGATTTGACTACTTTTGAAACAAAACCTTGAGGATTTGTTTGCCTTTGATACAAAGTTTTTACTCGCCGACCACATTTCGTCAGCCATTACTGTTGATTACAATTAACTAAGCCTAGGTCACATGACAATGTTGATGAGTATGTTTGGCCGATTTAGATTGAATATTGAACTAGATTTGATGTAAAAAAAATATTCAACTAGCGTTATTTCTATTGATACTATATCAGAGTTTCACATTGTTTAGACTTGACTAGAGTTGATATAAAAATATATTTCACTTTTTTCATTGAATAATGTTGGATTTGTAAGAGTTTGTTAAATTATTTTGCAGAGTTTCGCACTGAATGCTCAGTTTAAAAAAGATAACTATAAATGTGACTAATTATGATACCGAACAACACACAGTACGTTCTTGTAGACCCTTTTTCGTTTCGGAAATATATTTTATTATTGAAAAATACATATATAAAATGCAATATTTCATCTTTTTGCGGCAAAATTGTTGTTTATTCATAATAAAATACTTCGTAGTGAAGCTTCATTTTTGAAAGAACCACATGTAAGTCACCACTTAAGTGATTTCTAGCTTTTCATTTTATGTGCAAAAGTGATGAAAATCCCATTTCATGAAGGTGGTCGCAAATGGTAGAAATGTAATGGGGGTTCCGAAAATCGACGTAACATTTTCCGGTTTATCATGGATTCTAAGGATACATAGCTATTTTGAATCAAATGTGTATGGATTTTTTTTCCATGTCCGTTCCCAATATGGAGCATATGGTTTCCTAACGGAGGTATCTTAACAGAAATTTTCTACAAGAACTGTTTGTTAATCAGTTGCTCAACCTCTCTTTTTTAGAAGAGAGTAGGTATAGAAGGATAGGGCTAGAACAGGACTAGCGGTTAGCTAATCGCCCTGTGAGTATGGAATGGGTGGGAGGGAGGACTCAAACTACGAACAGAAATCCATAAATCGATTAAAAGATCAATCTATGAAAACCGTCCGCACCGGGAATTGAACCCGAAACATCCGCAACCGTAACTAGCGACGCTACCAACTGCGCCACGGACGCCGGCAATGTATAGTATGTCAGCTTTAAATTTTATATTAAACATTTTTAGGAATATGATTCCAATGTTGTTGCCTGACATGATTAAGACGGATGCTGATGATGATGCTGAATATTGATGCAGTTCACAGTTCGATCATCGGCGAGTGACGACATAAATCACGTTCAGACGGTTACTGAATGTTCGGCAGTCGATACAGAATAAATCCAGTTGTTCCTTGTTTGTTTATTTATATTGTCTCGTTTGTGACCTACTTTCATCACCATGGCATTAAGGAGTGTCTACCTGCCACGCAGTGTCTGCATAATATCGAATATCGGTCAAATATTATTTGCCAATTAATAATGCTTAATTTATGACATCGACTGAGGGTGCTTGATGGAATTTCAATATCAAATTTGGATTATTCAAGAATGAGCAACTGAACCTTCCTAATTCTCCGTTGTTATATCCTATACGTTGAAACACCTAACAGTTGTCACTAAATGTGAAATGATTGTATATATTTACCCTTTCGTCGAATTGCATCCCGTCGAAACCCACAATGCTATTATAATTGTAAAATCACTGGTAATTCTAAAATAAGTTGGAAAGCGGCAATTCGCCACTCTGTTAATGTGTTGTTTACAAAATAAGGATTAAGGCGATTCTCGAAATTTTAACTCAGGTATCAGTGTGGCTCTCAGACGTATAATATCTTACCTCGTAAATAATATTTGTCGTATTTGTATCTTCTATATAAACGTTAGACACTGTTTACTGTCGGTCAGTTCGAGTCCATTCGTGTGCTCGAATGCCTGAAGATGCCGAAAGGCGAAACCCGGGTCGTTAGTGACAAAATACATGGAAGTGTACAAAATCTCAATAATCCAAATTTAATAATGCTTAGTCAATAACGTTGACGAAACTGACAAGCATCATGTTTCGGTACAGGCGAGTATTACACATCCAAAAGTTTGAAACTTCTCTCGCACCCCAGATTACGGAACATTGGTTAAGGTGTATATATATTAAATGAGGCTACGGCCGAGATAAATAAAATTGGTAAAATATCCTATCAACAAATAAATTTGAATCAAACCAAGACATTTGAATAATTATATTGTAGATTGTCATTATCCAATTCAAGATCGTTAATTTATTCAAACGAGCAACGGCGAATTCGTTTAACCATCATCGTATGGAAAGTCATAGATATAGCATGACGCATCACTCGCCGTGTCCTGTTTTACCAAATGACAGCTGTCGGTAAAAAAGGAATCTATAATTAAGTCGCTGATCACTGAACACGCTCCCGAAGGTTTTTAGAGTTTTGAGTAAATCACGAAAAACTGCTATTTGCCGTATGATAGATTTAAGTACAATTAAAATTGCTTTGTGTCTTTCGGTATGTATAAAGAAAAGTAAAATATTCTTTTATACTTTTGTTTTTCGGAGCGCATCAAAAAACGACATTTTTGAGTGTGGAAAACTTTTGAATTTCGAACAGGAGATGAAATAGGGAGAAATTGTAAACTTGCAATTAAAAAAATTGATAGGTCTATCGATAGAGCACATACATTAAAACTTATTTTATTTAAAAATCGCCAGGGGCGTGTTTAGCGACTCAATTATCGATACAGATTGACACAATTAAATTCTTTAACATTTCCTCGGAGTATTAGAACTAACTAACATAGTTGGTATGCCTACACATTTTTTTATAACTATATCCACTCCCAATTTAGAAGATATGGATTCCTAATGGATTTATCTCTACAAAAAACTGTTCTACAAGAATTGATTGTTACTCAGTCACGCAATCTTTGTCTTTTTTGGAGACAGTAATGATAGAACGATAGAGCTATGACAAGACTAGTGGTTGGCTGGTCCCGCGGTCGCCAAACTTTGTGACCGCAGAACGCTAAACTCACAGTTTTGAATCTCGCTGACCACTAACATATTTTTATTTTAAAATAGAAAGTGTTTTTGAATTATTTTTTATTATGAAATGGTAATAACGCATGTTTAATCATAAAAAAATAAAAAACGTCATAATTGTTACTGCATATTTGATATACGATCATGTATTCTTGCCTCAAAAGACGCTACTGTAACAACATCGCAGGCCACCAAAATTATCTCACAGAAAACTAGCGGTACGCGGATCACTGGTTGGCGACCGCTGAGCTAGTCGATCTCGCTATACCCAGTTTTAAGAATCGGGACGTGTGGGAGGTAATTTTATTGGGATTCGAACTCAAAAACACAACAATCCAACGACGTTGAGCAAACGGCTACAGGTAAAGCACATAGTTAAATATGACTAAAAAAACATTAGAAATATATCTCAATATTTCCAGATATTTAGTGCGTCTGAAGCGTATAGTATTCAATAAATATTAAAATCTGGACTTTATAATTCTAGATTAGGGACTCTCAATCAGTAGGAAACTCTCCCCTAGGGGTCAATTTTAGGGTTCCAGGAAAGGAATTGCTGCCTTTTATTAATGATTTTAATATTACATATATGTATATTTGGAAAGCACTTTTTGAGCCAGAATTGTATTATTTTGGGAAGGCGGAAATTATATTCTGAACATTGGCGAAAGGGGAAATGAACATACAGGTTTGGGAAACCCTGGTCTAGATAGTTCAATGAAATTAATGAAGGGTTACGTATGACTGAGATAAATAGCGAAAAGATTTAAAGAAAAAAACAACTCGAATGAAAGCAATCTAGAATCAAAGAAAACATAGTGATTTTCTTAAATTTAATGGCGATAGTTGGTATTATCTTGTTTTGTTTTATTATTATTCAATTTGAAAAATGGAATTCTTTGGCTTGGCAAAGAAATTAGTAAGATAACATTAATAGTTAGGGAAAACCAGCTTAAAGTAAGTTAACCTTGTAATATGCTCTATCAAGGAAAATAGCATCTCAGAATAATGAAGCGGTTTTATTAAAATATTCGTATTAAAATCTATGAAATCATTGCACACTGGCCACGTAGACTGGCGAATGAATCAAAGGCAAAAAAAGTTGTTTCATTTTTAATTTCAAGTTCGTGACGGAAATATCCTGTTAAGAAGAATACGTTTTTATTTTTTATAAAGTTGATTGAAATAATTCAAAATTTGTTTATTTTTAAAAAACCATATCCGCATTCAATGTGGAGCATTTGGCCTACTAATGGAGTATGACAGAACAAGTTTATGATAACAGATTATAGTCAAGTCGCTGAATCTCTCTAAAGAATGAAAGGATACAAGGATGGGCATAGGAAAGCTCGTATGGTTAGCTGATCGTTCTCGATACGCCCTGGTTTTAGGATATAATGAGTGGAAGTTCACACCATCGATTGGAAACCCATGGCTACCGTAACTGAATAGAACGAACGCACAAGAACGTTGAGCACTCGGTTACAGGACCAGCCGTTTAAAAATATGACATAAACGATGTAAGGGTGGCTTTGTAAATTTTTTTAAAGTGTAAGAATTTGTGTTAAAAGGCATAGATGCATGTGATGTTAAAAGTTAATTCCACCCGATCTTAAAAAAGGTAAATAATTCGATAAATGGTCAGTAAATAATTATGTTTGGTCAGTGAATAATTGCCAAATAAATAAAGCTTACTTTAGATTTAATTAAAAAATTGACCATTTTATAGAAATATCTGACCGTTTAATTAAGTAATTGACCATTTTGTATAAATTGCTGACCGTTAATTTTATTAACTGACCAGGTGTATACAGACAACTTATTATTTTTTACTGATCAGCCTAAAAAGATTGCTCAGTGGTTGGTTGTTGTAGAGATACAGTTTAACGAAAATATTTATTTTAAATGAATGACGATGGTTTGAGTAATTTTATTGAGAACACGGTTTATTGATCAAAAAATCTTTTACTGGATAAATGTGTTACAACAAATAAAGACTAACGCTGTTTTCCCGCATATACACTCAATTGAAATAGTTACTAACCTAATTAATGCAGACCCTTAAAAACAGGCGTAGTGGTAGCGATTAGCTTACCACTTATCCTCCCTTAACTCTTCTATCCTTCCTGATTTCAATAAAGAAAGAGAGGTTGAGAAACTGAGTAGCAAAAACTTTTGTTAAGATAAGCTCACATTGGAAGCGGATATGATTAAAAAAATCTTATTGCTTTATCTATCGTTTTCCCTTTTTTATCGTCGTTTTGTAAAAGTCACTTCAACAACGATACACTGAGATAACACTCGGCTTGGAGCGATATTGAGCGGCGTTATCATCCACAAACCATCCTGATCTTTCACGCGTGCTGCAGCTCGATTCGGAGATCACAATCGAAGGTAAATCAGGTCGGCAACAAAATGTAAGCTAATTACGCATGCAAAGACCTGACAACGAGAAAGGCAAACTGACTTATTGCTCACAAAATAGTAGCACTATAACGCAATGCTGCATACGGATTCTTCTCGAGCACCAGTTGTTTCTATAGTACGTTCAACAATCTCAGCTGATTTGTTAATTCAATTTGTGCCTTAAATTTTATAAATTTCGACGCACACAAGCAAGCGTCCCTTCAACGAGCCAAGATATAGAGATACTTGAAATGAATGGAATACACTTAATAGACAATAGAAATTACAGCTAATTTTAAATGCAATAATTAAAAAAAATAAAACACGTGACATAATCTCGAAAATAATTTCGAACACACTCAAGAAAAAGCAATCAATTGTGTTTAACTTTCCTGAACTCGCTAATAGGAGATCACGCCGTCATACTAAACGCTGGTACTTTCATTCTTGGGTCACATCTAGGCTTCTAGCTTATAATGTGTAGCTTACCAAGTAATTTTTCTTCCAAACGAGTTTAGTTCACTGCCGTATATCAACGTCAAGCATTAAATTATTAGGTCTTCGATTCGCAATAATAACCATTTATTGTTTAATAGCGTTTAGTATCAACTAGGGATTCCAACTTGAATATTCAGTATCCGAATATATTCCTCCCTTTTTTTTAATTATTCGATATTCGAATAATTAAAATAGTTCGAAAGATCACATCACAATTTCTCCAGATTTCAAGAACAATAATGAACACCCCCAGCCTAGGAGGTGGTTTTTTTCTCGGGCTCTTGCAATGCCTCATCAAAATTCTTAAGATTGAAGAATGACTCGAGGCTTAAAAAACCCCCTTTAAACATGATTTAATTTCAGTAATTGAAGAAATACCGTTGAAGTAATTCAACGCAGCTGCAAATTTTAAATATAGTAATACAATGGAACGGTATTAAAATGTGTATTTATATTGTATTCATCTGGGATTTGACAGAAGCGGGAAAAGATTTAGTCATAAATTATTATAAAATATAGGTATATCATGCTTAATATGTATATCAACGATTTCAAATCTGAATTAATGTGACTTTTATTATAAACTAGCGCATACCCGGCATGCGTTGCAATGCCACTCTAAGAAAGGAAGTGTTTGTGATTTAATTTTGTTTATTGAAGTGCTTTTGGATAAACAATATTTTTTGTTTCATTCCGGTGCGTACACGAATAAATCAGAAAAGTTTCCGAGATGTCGCTGTTTGTACGTATTTGATTCTATTTTTTTTGGATTTTAAATTTTTTCTTCAGAAACCTTCACACGGTGTGCGCACAACAATTCACCAAAGTTTCATCGAAATCGGATGAATGGTAAAGGAACGAATACGGGACAAACAAACAAACATCAATTTTTACATATACAGATGAGCTCGTTTTGTTACAAATTTTAATGTATTATTTTAGTATAACATATTATAATGTTATTTTATTATTTATTCAAATAGAATTTTCATACTTCAGAAACTAATATATTTAGATATTCGAATTGCTGGAATTCCTAGTATCAACTCACATATAATAGTGTTATAAACTTTCTCCACCACTTACAGAAAGAAGTTTAGTTACTGTAGAATTGTATTGTTCCCAGTGGTCAATTCACTTTTCACGAGATTAAAAAGAACTGATAATAATTGGTATCGTAAAATGAGCCTTACAAATCATAATCTTGTGCACGTTTGAATTGAAACGATGAATAAAAAAATATATTCCAACAATTATTATCAATCGATTATCGAAGTATCTTTCAAGACTGGTTTTAAATTTCATTCAGAAATTATTTGGCAAAAGTAAAAAGTGAAGTCATTATTATATGTATTGAAAATCATTTTAAAAAGTGAGTGTATGAATTCTATTCGGTAACATATTACATTATTGCCGGGCTGTAGCTGAGTCGCCAGCGTTGTCCTTTTCGGTTGCGTTGTTTACAAGTTACAATCGCAGAACGAACTCTTTCATAAAGTGATTGTTCAATTGTTCGACGGTATAGATGTTAGTGGTGTTTGACATTCCCTCCCATCCATTCAATTCAAAAAAAACGGGGCGTTGCGAGAGTGATTAACTAACCACTAGTCTTGTCGTAGCCCTAATCTTCTATCAATACGACTCTTTGAAAAATGAAGCTTGAGCAACTGAGTAACAATCAGTTTTGTCTTCATATTGAGAAAAGTTTGATTATTCCTATGAGTTCCTATTCTTGCATTAGGTGCAGAGCAACAAATATCACAATCCTTTATGTTAGGACTATTATAAGGCTTGCAATGTGCTAAGTTAATACTATCTAACCCAAAGTGCGATACTATACAATCGTATCGAAATACAAGTTGAAGTGTACCAAGTGAATACTATTTAATACCAAGTGCAATTTTTTATTACCCATATTTAAATAACTTCCTGTTCACTTGAGATTGACGCATAGAACTTCTGTTGAGATACCTCCATTAGGATTCCACATGCTCCACATTGGGAACTGGCATAGTTAAAAATATCGATAATCAAATAAGCATCTCGCCAAGTTAAGCTTTACCTCAGACGAAAGAATTTTTTTACCATGTCCGCTCCCAACGAGAAGCATTTGGCCTCCTAATGGAGGTATTTCAATAGAAGTTTTTATTTAAAAAAATAAAACACAATTCATTTGTACTACTTCCACATATTTATAATGATCAGGACCGGTTTCGCTCATCACGAGCATTATCAACTGAAGTGACTTCAGTACAAATGAATTGTGTTTTATTTTTTCCCACCAAGAACTGACAGTTAACACCTTAAAAGTGAGAAGTTTTTATATGAGAACTGCTTGTTACTCAGTTACTCAACCTCTCTATTTTCAAAGAGATAGAAGAATAGGGCTAGGACAGGACTAGTGGTTAACTAATCGCTCCCGCTACGCCCCGTTTTTTGAGGATAAGATGGGTGGGAGGGAGTTTGAGAGATCACAAACATTCATGACTACGAACAGAAATCCATAAATCGATTTAAAGATCAATTTATGAAACTATTGGCACCGGGACGCCGAGACATCCGTAGCCGTAGACAACAACGTTACTAACTGCTCCACGGAGCCGACGAAAATAATTAAGTGTTGAATTTAACATTATATCGTAGTCGAAAAGGCGTGTTCAGATTTTTTTCAAATGTTCAGATAACATAAATACCTTTTATTCGTTGACCAAAAATTGACCTGTTTTTACCGTACAGAGGATTATTAATGAATACATCACGTCGTCTGGTATGCTGGAAGTATAATGTTAGGGTATATGTAACATTCTGGCAACCTTTTACGATGCTGCACGAATAGGCATAAGGTATTCTGCAACATGTCTTGGGTTGCGACAACCACTCGCTGTATGCTGCAGGGAAAACCTTTATATGTGAATCAACTGAATTAAAAATGGAATGCCTGAGAGAGATCGTGCAGAGAAAAAGTGTAGGCAAAATTTGCTACATTAAGACAAAAGTGCGTAAGGATGTAACTCTTCAGTGATTACTCAGATATAACTAGCGGGGGAATTAACAGTGCTCTATAGCTGAGGACTCAACGTCGGTTTCGGTGACCACAGGTTCGGATCCCAGTTAGATTAATTGATTTCTGGATTTATGTTAAAATGTATGTTTTTGGTATCTTTATTCCGTCCCACCAATTCGATTCTAAAAACGAGGTATTGGGAAAGGGATTAGTTAACTGCTATTCTTATCTAGCCCACAATCTTTCTATCCTTAGTTTCTCCAAAATAGAGAGGTGTGTGACACAATAACCATTTCTATACAGATGTTCGAATAGGAGTCTTGATTGTGAAAAAAACTAAGATAAAATGAAAACAGCTATATGTTAGGTACTTTTCCCACAACTCGCTTGGCCACCACGAACGATTTCTGTCAAACTGTAAGCATTTTCCATTAATACAAATGTGAATCGTAATAAAATTTACACTGATATTCTATGCGACCCGATATTATTATATTATAGTGTTAACATACTGCTGTTTTCGACATACTTATTATATTTATATTAAAGACAAGTGTCTGTAATCAGTCAAAACATTTTTGACCCCTTTGGTCGATATTAGGTACTTTTCATTTGTCATTAGCTATTGAATATATTTTATCATTTTATAATATTAATTGACGGTTTCGTTAATAATTGATCATAATACCTCGATTACAGAATATTTTTTGGATTTTAATAAAAAAATCGGATATTACATCGAATTGTTGAATATGGTTGAGATGGTGAAGTTTTGCAAGTATATGTCAATATGTTTATTAAATTAAAATAGTTGATGTTTCCTTATTTTTTACATTTTAGTCTATCCTTAAAAAATAAACATATTTCTTAAATTTTTATCAACAGTATGCGAATATAATAAAAGATATCAAATAATCATTAAATCGATAAAATGGAATTGCTTACTTCAATAGCTGAACGAAATTGTCGAAAAATTATAGAAGACTACGATATACAGTGTTTTTATTATTTCATATGATTTGTATTGACAACGTTACATAGAATTTTAATTTATTAAGAATCAAAATATACTACATTGTCAGATGCTAAAGTTGTATTTTACAGAATAGCATATTCGGGTCTCGGTCTTGGTTACCTGATATACGCACGTTTCTGAATCAGACCATGATAATTAGTGAACATTCACTTTTATGACATCAATTTCTCTTTCGGAACCTTACCAATGATTCTGAAAGATCTTTCAACCATTTATCGGCCCAAAACACCCTTTGAAGTCCTTACATAATCATCAGGTTTCGTGCTAATTTGCAATAGCAATTAATGATTCACTGTGATAAGCCGGGAAATAAATAGGGATGCCAACATTGCCAACCCGAGAATACGAAGTATTTTCGACTAGTCGAATTATTTCTTCGACATGTAAAAAATATGACTTAAATAGAATATCAATATTTAATAAGAAATGTTAAAATCTTTATATGACTATAAATTGGGTTACGAATTTTTTTTTCATGCCTTATGGTCATGCAAATCAACTGTTACATTACACTTATAAACTTATTAATTTATTGGAATATTTTTTTAATCCCAATGTGGAGCATATGGGCTATTAATGGAGGTATCTCAACATAAGTTATTCTACGAGAACTGATTGTTATTTAGTTTCTCAACCTCTTTTTTTAAAAAAGAGTAGAGATAGACGGATACGCCTATGACAAGACTAGTGGTTAGCTAATCGCAGTCGCTACACCCCATTTTTAAGATTCCATAAGTCGATTGTAAAATCAATTTACGAAACTGTCCGTACTGAGATTCGAGCCCGGAGATTCGTAACCGAAGCCAACGACGTTGACCACTGCACCACGGACTCGACAAAAAAATAATATTTTCTATAAATGATTAGAATCATTAGGTGTAGAAATTATAAACAATTAAGATTTTTTAATACTATTAACAATAAACGGACAGCACTATTTTTAAGGAGACCGTAAATTTATTATAGCATCATAATCCGGATACGTCTATTAAAAGTATTCAAATTAATACAAAGTACCGGGTATTAATAAAGCCGATTAATTTGGCATCTCTAGAAACAATGCCTCGAATCAGTATACGTAAAAAGGCGAGAATAATATCATATTTTATTTAAGTCTCTTAATTTCGAAATTTAAGCAAAAAATAGTCATTTTTGAAAAAGTTCGTAAATATTACAAAAATATTATCTTTTTACGAAGTAGGTATCGAATATTTATATTCCAATACTCATGGGTAATAATTTTATTAAACTATCATTCCATTTTTGAAAATCCAAGGCATATGCAGAAACGTCAAAAAACTAAAAACAAATGAACATCGACCTTGTGATTCAAATTTGTTCTATTCGATTGATGCGTCATCAATTATTATGAGATTACAAAATGGTTGACAGGTTGACAGTTACGCATAATTAATAGTGTCCTAATCCATTTAATATCTGCTCACATAAAAGCAAAACCGTTCACCTAGAAAATATCAATTGAAAACGCATTGCCTTTATTTAAACTATTATTATAAAACGAAAAACGTGTACAACGACAATTGTTATTAATTATTCAAGCAGTGTCCACCAGCTTAAAATATGGCAATCGTAATTTCTCACGATTTCTGACTATCTGAACAACATTGCTATTCACAATGGATTATAATATTACCTGGTTAACTCTAGATACACTTAAAGCGCTAAAGCTGACCGGTATGTTTGCATTTTATTTATCTATTCAGGCCATTTCCTCAGCATCTGATCTAATGAGATCATGTAACGATAGCCAATATACGCTCGATATGCAATGTTTTTAACGCAGTCACGATTCGGGTAGTCATGTGTATTTTATGAACATGCTAATGGCGGATGTTAGCAGTTTCGATTACACTTAACTGAATAAAAATAATACCTTAGATAATAATTGTTTTCGAACCGCGTTGCAATATATATCTATGTACGTAGTACGACTTGAACAAAAATTAACGATGAATAAAAGTAGCTTTTGTTCACTTTCCGAAATGTTCCAAATAAAAACTAGCGTCGGTGGTATTAGTATAACTGTATATTGTGGATCTTAAACTAATAAATAACTTTAGACAATGTGATGTTCTTATGAGTATAAGTAAACATAAACATTATATCCACGATACGATAAATATTCTAAGCTATGTCCGCTCCCATTGTGGAGCATATAGAATCCATATAGAGCTAATCTCAGAAGACGTTATTCTGCGAGAACTGCTTGTTACTCCTTCGCCCATTCACTTTTCTTTTGGTAGAAAGTAGTTTGGATAGAAGGATGAGGCTAAGACAAGACTCGTAGTTAACTAATTACGCTCAATACAGTCCTTTGTTTGGAAGCGGATGGGTGTGAAGGAATTTTGACATAATATACGTCCATGCTTTTGAATACAAATTTGGATTAGAACGGGCGAACACTACAGCGGAAGAGGATGACCCTGACCACTCGGCGACAGGCCTAACATTAAAAGTCTACGAAAAATTTAATATATTATAACATATATGGAACGTTTTACGTCATATTTCTTTTTTGAGATTCTCATGGAAGTTGAATGTACTAACATTAATTATTATTCGTGGGCCCCTTGTCACGGGCGTACGTATCCGAAAGTTATGCCGCTGACTGTGTTTCAACCACAGTGGTTTCATCTTGTAAATGTGCAGTTTGAAAGGACATTCTTTTACTAAAATCCATATTGCGTATAAGAAAGAAGAGGTCCGCTCGTTCACACGGCCTGTACCAGTCCGGCGCAATATATTATTTTATAATATTGGCAACACTCGCATGCGGTGTGCACTAAATATGTCGGTAATTTTTCAACGAAACGTACACTAGCCACCGTTATAATAAAATCTCATGCACGTCCAACTAAACCAAAGGATGCAGTTCAGTTTTTGTGCAATGTAGCACGAAGTCGTGATCTGCAAATCCTTGTGATAAAGAACGTCCAAACAAGCATGCGAGCCACGGACGGATAATAATATTAATTATGACATTTCATAATTAATTTCTTGGTACACATAAAGTTAGTCAAGTGCCTACGTTACACAAGTAACGGAAAATAAAATAATGGATATGTTCTTCTGCGTACTTTTGACGAGATGTGTAATATTTTGCTACGTTCACGTCACTTGCTTCTTTTAGGTTTGGTTTGATCTTTATTTCCCGCGTCAAATGAGAGACAAACCGTTTGCTACGCAATTTAAATGATCGATTAAATCACACCGGTTCACACTAAATTAGTATATCGCTGCCAAATTAACATAATATATCATAACGGGATGAATATAAGTTGTATGTATTGTAAAATGCTTAAATTTTAATGTAATTTAAGTATTTTCAAATAAAACTTCTATTGTATATATAAAAAATTGGTATGACGTAAATGCGAGTAATATAAAAATGGTATATCTATGAGCATTTTGTGATAATCTTATGATAGAACGACGATATATTATGAAAAAATACCAACACACGCAGTGGTTCATACATAATATTTAGATACTTCCAATACTAAGGAATTTTCCCAGAGTATGCTTAAATTTTAACTGCTTTATTAAAAACTAGTGGACGCCCTCATAGATGACGGTATTGAAATTGAAATAATGAATGTCTAACTTAGCTAGTAATAAATAAATGTATTGTTGTGTATAGTTAATTGAAATGCTGAAAGAACTTCATGGCAAAAACATTTTTGTATACCAATTGTTATGAAATAGGGGTATATGTTCCTTACAAATGCATTGTCGTAAATCGAAATAAATCTTTGAATAGAATCATTCAGTTAAATAAACGTTTGCAAAGTTAATCTTCATTTTTTTATTATAATCGTAACTAAATTGATTAAAAAAATATTATGTAACCATCAAAAAATATATAATCAAAATGTATACTTACATGTGATATATGTTTATAAAAAAACGCCTACAGACCGATCTTTACACTAAATATTATTTACTTATAGGTGTGAAATTGAATTATAATGTTTGTGTGACCGTTTCCCGAATCATTTTATGTAATTGTTTTAGTAAAACTATTAATATCAATATTATTCTCACTATCTGACGCTTTGGTCGTGACATACTCTTTTTAGTGTGAAGCGGTTTGATGTTAAAAACGTCATTAATTTAAAATGCGTTGCAAGTGATTTGTCACTTCTTTATCGAATCAAAACAGAAATTAACAAACGTCAAAATAACGAAACGAACAAACCTTCATAAATGCGTAGAAGAACATTTTCTATCAATAATAATAATTACTGTTATAGTTTACATCATTATTACGGTTGCAATATACTCTTTACTTCCGACAACCGTAGAAGACACGTCATTATACCGTCAAAATATTACAAAACGTTACATTACATTATAAACTAAACACAGATAATACTTTAATAATTTCTCTGTTATATCACAAAAAGGTACAATAACCGATTACGTTTCAAATGCTAATCTGTCAAATCGGAAGCGCCTTATTTAAATCGAGAAATTTTATTAGATTACTAATTTACCCACAACTTTATAATTTAAACATAAACCGAAATTTCCTTTTTGTATTATAAACATACAAATAGAAAGAGCGCAAAAGGTCATATGTGAAGATTTAAATAATAATATCGAATGTGCATTTTAATTACAATTTCATTTCCAATTATATTGCTCAATTTTCGTATTAAATGAATAAGAATTATGTATGTTTTATTATATTGAATGATATATTGTATTATATAATGTATTCGTTATGAATTGAATTAACACACATTTTTGTGAATGATGCGGTAGGCGCAACAAGAATTTAATTGTAAAGTATTATTTAATACTGGTAGGAGTGGTAGGTCTATCAAATCTTCGGAGACATATAATTTTATGGATGTAATTTGCCTATCTATGGACAACTGTCATAATCGTACAAATTCGATTTTCAAATAATAACTAAAAAATGTGTTTCATAACAGATGTCGTTATGTCAGATAATTAAGGTACATTTTATTTGAAAATAGAAATCGCAATTATTTTGACGTTTATTTTAATAAATAAGTACTAAATCCCTCCACTAGATGGGTAAATTTTACCCATCTAGGGATTAAGTAGTTTATTTATTCAAATTATTTTTAATACTTTATAATTTAATGCAAGAGGCTCCTAGAAATTTCAGAGAACAGTGAAAATAATTTTAGTTACCTTCCAGAAAGACTTGTTCTTCCTACCAGGCACTTATTCGTTTTACGGTGTGCGTTGAGAGGTTCTTATTAACAGAATTTGGATTATTATTGTCTATATCACGATATATTTACATACTTAAAAACGAATGAAGTATAGTATAGTTATAATAAATTGTACAGATTAATTGGTGAAATTTTACAAATTTATGACTTACTTACTATTAACGCAAAACGAATTTGAAATTTTCACATTATTTTATCATACCGGGATAATATGCGGAGCATATTGACACATAATTGAGAATCTCAAGCAAAATCGTGTCACGAGAACTGGTTGTAATACAGTCGCTCAACCTCTATTTTTGAAAATGGTAGGTAAATATATAAAGACGTTCTGACGAAAAGACTAGTTAAGTAAGCTATTCGTTTTCTCTAAGCCTTTTTTTAGGATCGGATAGGAGGCGAACATAACAGACATCCATGCCTTTGGAAACACATCCATATATCAATCAGAATTTTAATTTTGAAAGTAACCGATCGGGTTACTTTCAAAATCGGATGAATTTTATTTTTAATACGTGGTGCCAAAACAGTTTTTTTATCCATCTTTTTATTACAATGCTTGCGTGTGAAAACTTTCTTTCTTAATTTTTCTTTTTCACTATTGTGAAAATAACTAATAACTAATCAATAAACATAATACCAATCGTAGTATTTTCCTCGATTATCTAACAATGTCAATAAATTCCTACTTATAATCAGTATCAATAAATTTGAATTCAGAATTTCTCTTCTGCAGGTTGTAGAATTACGAAATTCGGCTCGTGTCATTTCTGTTACGGCGAAATTAAAATTTCACGAAAGCGATGGAAATAATATAATAATATTGCTATCATGTGGTCGATGTTTGTTATTTATGCGTAGAAAATTTTGCGGTCACATCCGCATATCATAAATAGTTTTTGCGTTACAAGATACACGCTGTACGAAACTACAGAAGCTTCTTCAAGTCTTTTGTTTTATCTATGGAAGTATCTGTAAACGTGCGAAACAGTGGCATTTTGAAAATTTAAAAATAGAATCGGTCACTGGAATAAATTTAGTGTATTAATGTATAACTGTCAATTCATTTAGATGACCTTGTAATTATTGTATTATTATGTTGTAAAATGAAACGATATGAAGCTACCTACTTATAAATTTTTACAGATTTTTTAATATTTGCAGGACTGATTTTTGCTTAGCAATATCGAATGATTGTATTTCAGATAACAAAGAAATTGAAGTCCTATAGAATTTTTTATCTGTGAAAGGTTACTTTAGGATTTAAGGTTTTTTACCGCGTCCGCCTCGCATGTGGATCAAATTGAGCATATTTTTTAAGTGTACAGGTTGTAATTGTAATTTACTGTACATTTATTTGAATACATTTATACGAATGATAGGATAATTGAGCTTAGAAAAGAGCAAATTGCTCTCCCTACGCTCCGTGTAAGTATCGGATATGTGGTGAAAAGAAAAATAAAAATTACAGAAACCCACACCGCTAAATATAAATCTTTTGAAATTGTTCAGTTGGAATTCAAACCCGTGACCACAGAATCAAATAAAACGAAGACTCAAGAGTGTTGACTACGCCGCTACAGGACCCTAAATGAATATTTATATCACTTTTAAGGTGTTAACTGTCAATTCTTGGTTGAAAGGCATTATATTTTTAAAAAAATAAAACACAATTTGTTTGTACTACTTCCACATGTTTATAATCATCACGACCGGTTTTGCTCATTCACGAGCATTATCAACTGATATAAGACTGACATCAACTGAGAATATTTATATCCTTAATTTCTCAAAAAAGATTGAATATCAACCAGTTCTCGCCGAACAACTTATTTCGATATGACGATAGAAGCCCATATTCCCCACATTAAGAGGTAAGATTGGACTAGGTTGGGCATGGTAGAAAAACAACTCTACAACATCCATCATACATGTCAACAAAACGCAGTAAACATTTGACCATAAGTTTGACATTCAAAGTGTTGCTATTTATCACCTGTTGTAATTACAGATGTGTGTGTGTGTGTTTCACTAATTCAATAAAATGTTTGAGATGCTCTCTCGGACATGTCGATTCGACGTCATCCTGAACTTTCTTTCTGTTAAAATCACGCGAACAAGTTTAGCGGGTTTTCCGAACGAGGCGACGGTATTGATACCCATCTGTCGACAGGCTCTGTGTCGAATACAATCGACCGGCGGGCAGATTTCATACACAATTAGGCGCAAGCCAATTAACGCGTCCGTGATACAGCCTTGCTAAACGCTAAGGGGGTAAGTGATGAATATAGGTAAAATAATGAACCCTTGTCGACTGTAGATTTACGATAAGAAATTTATCTAATGGCCATTATTTATCTGAATTATTTTTAGATCAGCTGCCAGATTATCGTCGACGTAGAACGCAAAAAAATATGCATAACTCAAATGAGCAAACAATTTAAGCGCCATTTTGAGAAAATATGTTATCATTCTTTGAGTAAAACGTCAGGTAAGGAAAGAACAAAAAAGTTAAAATACAGCTTGTCGTTCTCACTACAACCCGTTTTCTGGATCAGATCAACACTCCCTACGTATAATCACGTCAGTGCCAAAGATGTGATTATTATGTGTCTTGCATTTTCGTTGTCTACACACTCAGTTCTATGGGTAGGCATCAAACAACAAGCAAAATTAGATTAAAAATAGTAGCACTGACCCAATTTTTAAGAATATACATGCAGTCGTTACTTTGCAATTGCGTTATGAATCTTTGAAATAATCTACTGTAAAATCTCATGGTTGCAGATACGAGATTATACGTAGGGAGTATCGGGATAGCGGGTGGGTGAGTAGTTATAAATACATCACAAACATGCATGCCTTTGATGGCTAGATACTGGGTATATCTAATATAAGATTAGTAAACTCTTCAAGTTTACGCAAGCGTTACGAAACCAGTCCCGATGATTATAAGCATGTAGAAGAAGTACAAACAAATTGTGTCTTATTTTTTTAAATGGAGTTCACAGTATTCACATCAATTCATTTTTATACATATTATATAAATGAAGGGCTTTTTGTCATGTAACGCAGTGGAACGGCCCCTTTTTACGGTATTTCTAACGTTTTTAAAAATAAATTAGACGAAATAATGTTTGTCCTCAGATAATTACAATCTATATTTATATAATTCGGCGTCAAAATAGATTTGACATGTCTTGAATAAAGAGTAAATAATATTATTTTTCTTTAGTAAAAAGCTTAACAAGAAGTGAGTTCCGGCATCGTTTTTTTTTTAAACCTTGTATAAATATATGCATATTTACGATATGATGTTCTGTTGCCAGAACAACGTTGGTAAGAATATAACCATCAAAAATCATATGGTCTCGAGCCAGTGACTTACTGATAATGATGATATTATTTAAATAGCGGTGAATTATCGTGGACTTACCGGCTAAGTAAAGAGAGGTTGTCATCATCAAAGAAAGTTCTTCCTCTGCGAAATATCGCAAAAAAAACTTTCACGTCTTTATCAAAAGTGATTCTTTGAGAATTTCATTCCGACCGGCGTGTTGGCAAAGCTAATCAATTTGTTTGACACAATCTTGCGCAAGCAGAAAATGTTGTGGCGAAATATTAAAATTAGAAATTATTGTTAAGTTTATTAATAAAATAATTTAACACTATTTTTGCGAGTGGCGTCCTCAATATTAAAACTATTATATACTCTGCAATCATTTACGTTGAGTTTTCTAAGAGTTGATACAAACTTAGTGACCATTTTTATGGTTCTAAAAATAGAGTATTTCCTAATTACTAATTAAAGTCCATTAACCCCAAGGCTTGAGCGAATAAAAATAGTTGTCATTAATGTCTCTACCAAGGGTGAGGTAGGTATATGCAGTGCGGCATTTTTGACTGAATCATAATATAATATTTTCGTTAATTAACAAAACAATATAAACACTTGTTTTATTAGGTATATCTTTTTGACGTACCTGGTTAAATACCGAGCTTGTAGCCCAGTAGGGATAATCGTCATCATTTTTGGTTATCGCTTCCACGGGCTCGAATCCCTGTACGAACACGTCAGTGGATTTATACTCAAATGTATGAAAGTATACGATGTCTAAAAACACCCTTCCACACATCAATCCTTAAAAACAGGGCGCGTAGCTAGAGTGATTAACTAACTATTAATACTTTCCTAGACCCGTCTTTCTATTCTTACTGTCTTTGAAAAGGAGAGATTGAACGACTGAATAGCAAGCAGTTGTCGTATAACAACTTCTTTTAATAAGCTTTATTAATAGAGTAATTGTTATTAAATTACATGGTTATAAAGGATATCTGTGTGTGAAAGAAAAGGGGTGTTAAGTTCAAAATCAGTATTTTTCAGCAGAGCCAAAAAGGAGATATATTTAACTAACTCGCTGACTGCTAACGTCTCAGCTGTTGAGACGGCAGATTTCATTGTGTTGATAGCTGATAATCAAAAATATAAGAGTGTTAAAAATTTTAAAACTTTTGTGTAGAAGCTAATTATTGTATTAAGATATAGCCTGATTTGTCAATTGGTTTACACCAACACTACTGAATTATTTTTTGAAATATTTGGATTTGGAATATATTTTTAACCGGCTCAGCATGGAACGGCTTAAATTTTTTTTTTACTACAAAAAGATGTAAATGAATGCTGCCTTCCAACATGTAAACGTTCCCTACAGTTGTTCTGTTTTCAACGGTACAATATTGATGGCTTTTAATAACTTAATATGATGTATAAATTATTTAAAAATACCACAATTGGCATAAAGACCAATGGAATAAACTATTATAATTATTTTCAGTTCAAATGACAATGTCAAACTCGAATAAACTTGAAATTCAATCTCGATAAGTGGACCTGTTATAACTCTGAATCCCTAGTGTGATAGAATATAATATATTGAAGGGAAAAAAGTGGTTGACCCTGGTCAGGCATCAGATCTTTGCTCGCAGTGCGACTTTGCTTACATATTATAAGTATGTAGCTGCAATATCACCCGATACCCGATATGTCGATATTCAATATCATCTTTTCAAATTTGTTTTGCTTTACCATCTTCTGCTTAATTATGATTTAGTATTCTCGAATACATCACATAGTCGATTTGACATAGTCCTAAATATCTTTATTGATGATTATTGATAAACAATGCCGTATAATCAGAACTCTGAGGTTCAACCAGTATGGATATTTATAAATACCTGGCAACATGGCTATAGACTTACATAAATATATTCTCAGAGTAGAGTTTGTAAAAAGTAGCATATCATATTAAAATAATTCAGTGTTGATACTGTCGATGGATCTTCTCTTCTTCTTGAACAATTTGCGCTCCCTATGTAGAGTATATGGCCATCCGCCAATTGCTTTACTTCCTTCCATGACATGCCAGCATGTTTCATTTCCGCCGAGTACATCTTGTGAATAGTACCCGACGGTCGTCCAGAACGCAGGAACTCCACCGGTTGGAAGAAGAGACAAGTAGGATTTGGGCTCTCCGGAGATATCTGAAGCACGTGACCCGGTCAGTGCCGACGTCTCCCCATGACCGATGACGTAACAGGGCGCTGCTTGGTACGTCCACACTAGGGACTACAACTATTCGAATATATTTGGATATTCGATTGGTTTCTGAAGTATGAAAATACTATTAAAATTCGGTTTGAATAGTTAAGAACATAACATTATATAAATACACATTCCAATACGGTTTCATTGTATAATATTACAATATATAAAATAAGACATCGACTGCGGGTTACTGCAACGGAATTTCTTCTCAATTACAGAAATCACAGCATGTTTAAAGGGGTTTTTTTAGCTCTGAGTCATTAGTCAAACTCAAGAATTATAACAAGAAATCACGGCATGTTTAAAGGGTTTTAACCACTACCTGGGGTATTCGTTATCGTTCTTGAAATCTCGAGAAATTGTTATTTGTCTTTCATCGAAATCGTAAAATATTTCATTGAAAATACGAATTCTATTCGAATAGTTGGCCAAATTTTCGAATATCAAATAGTTAGGCAAGGGCCGAATATATTCGGATATCGAATATTCGAATTGGAGTCCCTAGTCCCCACCAAACGTTCCGCATCGCAGGATAGAAGCCTAAACGAAATCTTCATAATTATGTATCTCAGCAATATTCTTATATAAAAATGTATTACATCTTTAAAAGATCGATTTTTCAAAATATTAACAGACAATATTCCATTTATTATATTGATACCCTTTTATTCGTTTTCCACCCCATTTTCCGATACATATCGTGCTTTCTTTTATTTAAATGAAATAGGATTTTATTACAGAACATGCGATACGATCATAAAATCGTTTTAGTTAGCAGACACATCCTCCAGTGCAAGTTGTATCCATTTTACAAGAATGCAAATGATGGAAAGGTCAAGGAAGCACTCGCGAAGTTTTTAATCTGCGTTTTAGCATTGGCTATCTCTAACTTATTGTCCAATATACATCAACGTAAATTTCGTGAGAAATATCTTAATGGATCGTTATTGTATTTTTAAATGTGTTATTTTTTATGTAAAAGGCGCGTTCGTCTACTGAATTTTGATTTTTTTTCGCTGTATATATACGATTGGCATCGGATAGTTAAATGAATTCAACTAATGAATATGATTTACAAAATGACGTATGTGCTTTTGTTGTAGTTACTTTTATATTATTATAATGCATCACAAAGAAGACCAAATAACGCGCTTAGGGTCCATTATTATACAGTCATCTATAAGAATCAACAAAATAAAGTTAATATATAATGAATTAAAAAATAAGGTTAGTAAAAATCTGTCTTATGGCCGAGTAGTCAACGCTTTAGGGTATCTTTCGTATTCGGTTACGGTGTCCATCGAATTTCCGCACGGACAATTTAAATTTCATAAAATATGTTTTCAATCGATTTATGAATTTATTTCCAAATCCATGAATGTTTGTGATGTTTAAATTACCTTCCACCCATCCGATGCTAAAAATTGGAAGTAGCTAGTTAGCCACTAATCCTATTCCTCTATCTTTCCTTATCCTTAAAAAGAGGTTGGGCGAATAAATAACAGCCATTTGTCATAAAATAAACTTCTTTTCATATGCTCCACGTCAATAGCGCACACGGATGAAAAAAAGATTAATGGTTTAAGTGTAATAATAATAAATTGTATATCATTAGCTAGCGCTATTATTTCACTGCAAAATAATGTTGTACAACACAGAAGCAAAAACTTACTGCAACTTTTCATAAAAGACAGCACTAATTGATTAATATGTATGATGCAGAGGTCTGCACGAGCCGAAATTTCATAAAATTAACCGCTCCGAGCCCGATATCTTCAGACCCGGCCCCACCCGAACCCGAGTTTCAATACCACACTTGTTACACTAAGCCCAGATTTATTTTCTCAGCCCGAAAAAAGCCCAATTTTTGTCAATACAGAAATTCATTTATACTTTTCAAACAATACATGTTTCTGTTTTCATCTAACTATATTCATAACACATGTTAAATAAATAAATAAAGTTTTAAATATTATTGCCGTATGTTTGACTCATGAACCAAACATTGTCCGAAAAAAATCTGAAAATTAAATTCCTTACCCGAGCCCGAGCCCGAGCCCGAATATGAATTGTCATTAACCGTAGAGACCCGAAGGCCAAACCCGAACCGGTGCAGATCTCTAGTGTGATGATATGAATATTTTAGTTCAGATTTTTTAATGTATAGAAGTATTGTTTACTTTCTAAAGGTTCCTAAAGTTTTTTATAATACAATATTTACTTATACAACAATAAGCGTGTTGTTTATATGTATCATATTTACATATCATGTAGTAGTGATTGCATTACCGGTTTACCATTTAATCGCTAAAAAGACTCAGTAATTACACGTGTCTATTGACTGAATTAACATTATGATAACTCCGCATCGTACTTACACTAAACTTGCATATAGATAATTGTAAAACGTGTCGTTAGTAATACATTTACATATCATATAATATTATTAACTTGCTTCTTATTAAAATAGATTTGATTTGAGAGATCAATTTACTGTGTAAATCAAAGGATAAATGTATTCAAACAGTTGACGTATGTGTTAATTCTTAATCATTAATTTTTTCATAAACCCGCTGAAAATTTTATTTGCCCTCCGATAGAACACTTCAAGCGAGAGATGAACGAAGATTTACATTAGCGAAATATATTTAAATTTAGAATAGTGTTGGAAGAAAAGATACTCAAAAGAAAGAAGAGATTCATACTATGTTCAAGTATTATTTTTTATCCATTGAGAATATAGCATGCTTAGTTTTTTCTCCTAAATTGTTGGCAAAGATTTATTCCATATACTTTCGTTTTTTTTCCTTATTGAATAGTTTACTAAAATATTGACTTCGATAAAAAAACTATTTACAAACAAAAAAGAATAAGAAAAGAATTTAAAAATGACAACACCATCTGCACAAAAAAAAACTATTCACGCTGATTCGTTTTGTCATAAAATTCGGTGAAAAAAACAAGATGCAATTTTTGATAACAACGAACACTGAAAATCATATTTTTTATCGATAATATTTTGACAGAGCACACCTTCGTTTTCAAGATCGTCTTCAATTGGTCAGGGCCGTCGGGAAAATTACTGCGCCGACTACCAATTTAATATTTTTTTTATAATTTTTAATGAAAATATTTTGCAATTACAAATGTGCCTATTTTAATATGAATATTTAAAAAAAAACCCAAGGAGAATGAACAAAGACACGCTTGATTTGAAGAATAAAACATTACAAATACAAATGTTGGCTTCCTAATTCAGACATAACTGATTGTCATACGAGATCCCAAATATACACTTGCTAAAAATGAGTTTTCAATCGATTTATAAAAACGTGGATATCAGTAATGTTTTTACTCCTCTCTATTATTAGAAACGTGGTGTAGAAAGGGTTAGCTAATAACACTAAATCTCTATTATTATAGAGGGTAAAATGTATAATAGATAGGAGGAGATTGGAGAGGACTAATTGTCACTAATAGCTGAGCTTTATTATGTTTACTATGATACTGCTGTATCTACATTTTTAAAACGTGCGATGAATTTGAATTTAATATTATTATAAAATGTTTCTTTCTTTTGATCGTATAAGATACATTAGTGATTAAAAATATTTTATTTTTATCGTAAGATAATAGTTTTATTTTTCATTAGTAGTTGCTCATAATGTGAATTAAATGGACGAAGAATGAAACATCTCAAGTTGTTAATCAATAACTGTATGTAACTCAAATGCTCGACTACTCTAATCGGAGAGAATATAGAGATACGTGTGGGAGTAGGTATGGACGAGTATTAATTTTACTAATCGTTTTTTTACATCCTGATTTTAGATCGGATAGGGGTGGGTGGTTAGAAACGAAAACACCACAGGCATCAATGACAAATCGATTGAAGTAGTGTAATATCACGAAATCGGTGTTAATACAATATAAACTCAATATAATATCCGGTATTTAGTAGGCGTAAGGCATTATTTGAATATAATAAATAATAATATAGTTAGTTATACACAACGTCATAATTATGGCGCGGAGATATGCTAATAATAACCCACTTTCACTTGAAACATGATGAGACATTCGATTTATAATGAATAATTACCTAACAACAAACCTTCCACCCCTGGCAAGATATAAAATACTCATTGGATTTAGTATAATGACGAATGTAATACAATATAAAACACCAGATTCCTATCTTACATAAAACACAAATGGCCGAAGTAATTATTAATGGCTTGAATTGGAATGCGCATGACATTTCGGTCGCATGCCGGACATATTAAGTCATTCTATGATTATTTAATATGTGTATATATCTATATTGTTTGGGGTGTAGCAAAACAATCGAATATTTTTTATAATAATACTGCGCTAGTGACAGAAATTTCTTTGTAGTGACTATATCATAAAGAGAGCGGGCATAGATAAAAAAGAAAACTAAGCATAAGTTACAAAACCATTCTTTATTCCTACCTACTTAAAGGTGTTGTTTGATTTAATATATTGTATTTCATAAAACATGACACTATTTAAAAGTTTTACTACTTGATAATTCCAAAAGTAGCACTAATCTTATTCTTATTGTATTTTCCTTTTATTCCTACGAACATTTCAAAGGAATCATATAAAGTTTTCGAGAAGATAAATGATATT
This sequence comes from Himalopsyche phryganea, assembly GCA_022494535.1. NCBI lineage: Eukaryota > Metazoa > Arthropoda > Insecta > Trichoptera > Rhyacophilidae > Himalopsyche > Himalopsyche phryganea. The sequence goes on along the minus strand of JAGVSL010000116.1, from coordinate 218,440 downwards.
TATGATCTACAAAGCTAAAGAACTGGGAACCTCATTTTCAAAAAGTAAATAAACAGCAAATCAAATGATGACTTAGGAATTAACATTATGAATTTCTTCAAAGACTAATAGTTATTTTATTCCTTCGATGTAACGTTTTACCGAAGGTCGGCAACAAAATTATATTTCCAAATCCGAGACCAGATTTGTTAGACCACGGCTTGGACTTTGAGCCATTTATGGAAGCTGCGTAGCCTGAAGTTACGCATTATAACTTTCCTTGCGTGGATATCTTGTAATAATTATTCTCAGTGCTGAAAATATGGTTAAATTATCCAACTTTCCTGCATTCAATGATAGTAATCAATGGAAGTACATAAAGTGCATTATTTGTGCGATACTTTTATATTGCTCAACAACCGTACGTCGTATAAAGGAACTTTGCACACTTTATAATTATTGTGGTAACCATAAAGACCCAATTGCAAATAAATAATAATTACATAAATTTACTTTTCACAATACATAATCATTGTCCATCGAATAATATGACATACCGAAAAGTGATGTAATATCGACAGATATTTTTACTAGGTAGCTACTTTCTATCTTAGGGCTATATATAATATTTGCAATATGAATTCAATTATAAAATTATTAATAAAATACAAAGATTCTAAAATAACAATAAATAAAAAACACGATGGTTAAATTTCCAACGAGTGTAAAAAGAATTATCTCAGAATCACAGTGGAAAAATACATAAATAATAAGTAAAATTGAAATGTGTTTATGCTCCAGCAAATTTTTATGTTTGGTTGTTATGCTTATTTAGTGGCATCGTATACTCGCAATTAGGGGGTGAATCGGGAGCCTTGGATATGTCTTAAAACAGTGGCATATTCGTCAGTGCATACACCTACCTATGATGTAGGGTGTAAATGCTACATGGGTTGACAAAATTAAAAGTATATTTTCTCATAGTGTAGATATGAGATTCGTACACTGTGTAATTTATGTATATCAACTTTGTTGATTGATTTACTTTCTTTGTATAGTTCTGGACGTAAAAGGTAAAATCAAAACATTTTAAATGTAGCAGATTCTCAAATATACCATATAACAGTGGCACTCTATTCAATAATTGCTCGATAGTAAGATGAGAATTACGCTAAAAATATAAATAAATCATGGAAAAATATAAAATAAAAATGGGACATTTCGTAATGGGTATTTTATAATATATTATGTAGATAGCGCCCTTTCTTTAAATTTACTTAGTTTTAATAAATAAAAAGTACTGAAAGTTGACATCACATAAACTAATTACAGGTGGAATTGGCCCACTGAAAACCTGGGGAATAGTCTCTAGATTAAAGTTAGTCTTCTAACGGTACTGATAACTTATGTGTTTTATTAATTAACTTTTTTAGTAATCGTATTATTTAAAACCTGAAAACAGTTTACTGGAAATAATGGAGATATATTCCTTTAACAAAGTTTCGCGCGTGAAAGATATTTTTATCTGGACACTGTCTTACTCACTCGCATGCAATTACCTACATTCTCTTCTCTTTCTTATTAAATGAACTCAGTCAGTACTACATATTACAATTATTATAAGGAAATTTGTACCTGTGTCTTTAGTGTTGGCAGTCCTTTGCCCTGAAGTTAGCAGGATAAGGGATGCGAGGAGTATTCCAGGGAGACCACTTCCACATTTCACCATTTTGAATTAATTATGTATTATTACACAAAAATAATAAATTATATTATGTTACTATTTTTTCAGCTATGCTGTTATTGAAAATCTGAATATAAATATGCTTGCCGTTTTTTTATTTGCCGACGAAAACATGAACATTTAGTTATAAAAAATAATAATAACCTTGCCGCATAGTTTTATAAACAAGAATCTAGTTTTATTCATTAAGTCACTACTATTTCGATTAAACGACTGATCAACACGGCATTGTAAGTTACTAACTACTTTTATTTTCTGATTCTACAGCCATAAAACTAACAAAAAAACAAAAATAAAATCGTGGTTCTAAATTCGAATTTTCACTGGTTTCATACAAACGCTTATTTCCGCGCACTCTCGTACACAGCTCGACGACGGTACTGTTTTTCGAACCGGGTTTGTTTTTGCGACTGACAGTGTTTTGATTATTTCGGAGGCTGCTTTGAATAGCGCGAAAGATGAATACGTGAATGGTGGACTTCAGCGATGAGAACGATCTCGGGGGGACATTATTTGGTGGAGACGCGACGGCGAGTGAGAAGTGACCACTTCTTGACTCGCGCGCCAAGCGGATTTCGATTTCAGACAAGTATTCGAAGTGGTGGGATAATAAATGTACGTAAACCAAACGGTGAACACATGCCGTGAAGTAGTGACTGGAACACTCGCTGTTTCACTACAGGTCTTGTTGTTAGTTTCTTACAAAACACTTACATGATATCGCATTGAATAAGTTAGAAACCCACTGAATACTAAGCAGCGCCCAATTAATAAAAAGTATTATTTTTTACCAGTTTTCGATTTTGTAATATTAACTAAAGATTATTGCTAAATAAATAGTATTAAAAATGACAGTTTTAAGCCGTCATTATATATCGATGGCCTGGTTCCATAGTGATACAATCAGAAATTTGTATTTTTGAGATATGGCCGATGATAGTTTTGATTCATCTAAACTGACTCCTGAAAAGTGATGGCATATTATTTCTATTACTTTTTTATTCAGATAGGTGGTAAATAGTTTATAGTTTTAGGATCAAAGGTTGTTTCTTTATGGAACGCAAAAATATATTTCCACAATACGATATTTCGATATGCATGTATATGGAACTGAGAAATTATTTAATTTTGCTGATTTCTATATGCAAATATCTGCCTTTTGAGAGAAACCCTGCACATTTTACAAGCTGTACTTTTGTGGAATTGTAGAAGAGCGGTGTTCAAATATAATGGCTAACTTAACTCAAAACATCAAATTTTCGACTTATCGTCTAATGGAACTGGGTCGTCGATATAAACATTTCGCGGGGGAGATGTCCAATTTATGTTATTTCAAAACGACGCAAAAAGAGAATTAGATGGTAGATCGAAAATAAATTATTACTACATATACCTAATATTACATTTACTTTTTTTTAGCATGTCATGTCCCAAGATGGAGCATATGGACTGCTAATGGAGGTATCTTAACAAAAGTTTTCTATGAGAACTGCTTGTTACTCAGTTGCTAACCTTCTCTTTATCGAAAAGAGTAGGGATAGGACAGAACTAGGACAAGATTAGTAATCAGCTAATCGCTCTCGTCACGTTATATATATCGTCGTCGTTCTGGAAGAAGACACTAACTGGAAAATACTAGTTTTGAGTAATTGGACTTTGAAGTTTGTCAAATGCTTGAAATCCTATACCTTTTTCATTTTGTTTGTTTGTACAAAACTGTTTTTAAGTAAAAGCATAATTTATAAAAATAAGTATGTTCTGTCATAGGGTAGAGTTTGAAATAAGGAACATTTTGGTATAACTAACTCAATATGAAATTTCTTCATTTTTTAGTGTTTTCTCCCAGAACAGCGAAGATATCATGTCTATACTCACTTGATACCTCTAATCTTATTTATCATATCGAGTAACGCACTTCCTTGCAAGGTTTACGTTACGTTTCATGCTATTATTTGTTAACTAGATTATCTAACTTGGGAGACAATTTAAATAATAGTAAAGGCAAAATTAACTAATTAAACTATAAAAGTGACGAATATAAGCTGTCGTACATTTTGGAATGTGTAATTCATTGTAGGTATATACGATAGGTAGTAAGAGTATTTCAAGTGGATTTTAAGAACACATTCATGATGTGGTATCAGTAGACTTACGAGTGCTGCGGGTCAGCGATTGACGTAGGAAGGCTAAGGACCGAGTGGAGTGTAGGAGATAACTTGAGGCAGTCGATTCATCTCGGACTGTAGCGCAGAAGAAGAATAAAACGAAGTATATAATAAAGACCCGAACATAAACTGTATTTAAATAAAACTAGCGAGGCTTGGAGTAAGTAGAATGATAATAATATAGTCACTATATTATAGTATATATCTCCTCTATGTTAGATAATTTTATTGTATGAATAATCTCCGCTAATGACATAATGTGTTGTTAAGCATGTTTGTGTAACTTTGAATAGGATCGTTTCGCCAGTGCTCAGCCAGGTAAGTGACAGGTGTACTGTCAAAAGGGATTTTGAGTCAATGAATGATAAATACATATTTTTTTCGCTGTTATTCCATTAAACAGGGATGAATCAATGTAACCAACTTAAAAAAAAGTAGTTAATATTGTACGGATCATAAAATAAAAGAAGTTTACAAAAAAAATCTTTTCTAATCCTCGGCCCCCTAAGTCTAGTGTTTAGCCACGTTCGTCGCCAGTATTCGACAATCAAGCTGACTTTAGGAACAAGCACCCTAGCTGAATCAAATCTGTTTACGCATATTTCTGATAAATATTGAAAGATTAATAATTCTTGTTGAACTACGGACTGTGTAAATATTTTTAACGTATTTTTTAGTATTTAAGTATTATAGTGAATGGATCTCGAATGTAATACATATTTTAAGTGGTTCACAAATGCAAGCTCCGAGCCAATAATATTCAGTTTTGTGTTTTCCTAAGAAATTTGTGAATAAGACATAACAGAACTAAAGATTAATGAGTGTGACAGTCTTCCCGAGCAGGAACGGGTGATAATTAAAAACAATAAGTATCAATATCTTTTTTCATCAATATTGTACATAATTTATTTTCTCGTCATTAATAATTATTGAATACAATTTGAAGTATTGTTTGATAATATACGGACAGGAACGGAAATTTTGATTTTTACGAAACGGTGCGCTACGCTTCGCGGATTTCACCAACCGAAGCGCCGTACGGTGCATTCCAGTTGAACCCGAGCCCTGGTGTGACTATCTTTTATCATAGAATGTAAGCTCAAAACGTGTCTTTTGAATCACGCACGATGTAAGCGATTTTGCAAAAATTTACACTAGTATTAACGATGAATTTTAAAACAAAAGTAGAATATTCTTTAACTTTAGATCAGGGTTTTTTAACTTGTGGTCCTCTTGTGGGCCTTTTTCAAATCTGCTATCGCTGCTGAAATCCAAGTGGGCGATAACATCATTGCATTTTGCAGTTATATCTATGATTTTTTTTCATGAGACGTGTCCGTTATTTACATACGCATTAGCAACATTTTTGCATTCTGTAAATATCGTTACATTATTGGATTCCAGTACTGGGAACTTTCAAGGAGAAATTTGAATTTCTTTATTAATTGAGTATTTTTTAACTTCACTGAAAAGGATAACTTTATTTTTGACTGCATGCCAAAGTTCTATTATAAACAACTATTTATATACTGATTGCTTACTGATTATTTCAATTAACAACGAAATTGTCATGTTGATTTTTGTGTTCACAATCAGACTGTCATTTATATTCTTTGATAATATTACACAATATTTACAAACTAACAAACAAAAAAACATCTTTGTTTTTATTTCTCCATTGGTGGTCTTATAAATGTTTTTATTATTTTTACCGGTTCGCACGTGTAAAAGAATTGAAGTATACTGATTTAGAACATTATCCGTCAGCTGTGAGACCTTCGTTTTTAATTTAAGTGACGATATTGTTGCAATTTTTAATATTTCGAACTTTTTCCGATTTTGTGGACTACCCACCCTTATTATGTTAGTCCCAGTAATTCGGAGTAGACAAAGGTATGTAGGTAAGTAGTTTATTTTATACTATCTTAAAAGTGAATGACTGAACAGGTGGGGCAACATTTCTTATTCTGGAGATGTCTTGAAGTAAAGGAGAACATTGGGGGGCATGTTAGAATGGTGACTTAGCATCTCATTATTTGTTCAGTAACTAATTCCAGAAATGGTCAGTAATTAATTCGATAAACGATCAGGTAGTAATTTTGCTTGGTCGGTAAATAATTACCAAATAAATAAAGGTTAGGTTAGATTTAATTGAAACACTGACTTAGCAAAAATATTTTGCTGATTGAGGTTGGAGAAAGTTATTTGGATAATTAATAATATTACAATTATGCTTACTATTTAAAAATTACATATCAAAAGCAATAATTATAATTATGTTTACCATTTACAAATATTAGCTGTGTCTTCGGTAATACTAATAATAGTGTCCGCCTAAGTTTATTACAAAAAATATCGAAATCCGACTTAGATTCTTAGTGGTATGCACTTTTACATATCGCATTTTTTTTAATTAATGTTTATAATTATTATGTACAAACTATAGGTATTATTTTTATTAATATGGAGAAATTGTGGTTATTTACTTCAACAAAATTTTTTGTATTTACTGACATCTATCAATACTACTTAAAACTTATTCAAAAATATTAAGGTAAAAAAGAAAACTTCTGTCGAGTTAAGAACTATCTTCATGTTGTTAGAAATTTAATATTATTCGCACTTTCTGAATATTGACTAATGGAGTGTAATTTGACGTTTAGGCAAAGTTCACTATTTCTTAAACAATTATGTCAGGATTTACAGAAGGAGCATTGATTAAAAAGCTTGAAGATTTGAATTCAAGCCAGCAAAGTATTCAGACATTATCTTTGTGGCTAATTCACCATAGAAAACATCACGCGAGCGCTGTGAAAATTTGGTTGAAGGAGCTGTTAAAAGGTTAGTAAATAAAACAATTGAACATTTATTCAAACAAAATGCTTTAATAATAACATATATTCGTTTATTTCATAATTTATAGCTTCTTCAAATGCTTTCTTATCTTGAATAGATTCTTAAAAATTGATTCGGCTTAAATTTATAAATTTCGTGGTTATGTTTAGGTTAGTCCTTATCATAATGACCACCGTATTCATTAACGTAGTCGTTTCGAAGCATGGGAGGATAGTTATCTTGCATTGAAATTTTCTGTTTCTGTATTTTTAATTTTTACAAAGTATTTATATTTAGATATATTTTATCAATTTCCTTTTTACTGTGCTTACTTCGGCAACGCCATATACTCTGATAGTAATATTAAAAATAATGTTCCCGGCCTATTGTTTGTTTTACGTTGTATCGAACAAATAACGGATAAACCGTCATAATTGTACGAAATTGATTGAAAGGAAGGTAATGATACATTTGAAGTAGTTTTGTATAAAGCAAACTTTCATATATTGACTTTCAGCTCCCGATGGAAAACAACTGACGTTTATGTACCTTGCAAACGATGTCATTCAGAACAGCAAAAAGAAGGGACCCGAATACGGACGAGAGTTCGGAGAGATTCTCAAAAAGTCTTTTCAACTCATGGCTACCACCGGAATCAATGAGAAAACCAAGAATTCCCTCTTTAGGATACTCAACATCTGGGGAGAAAGAGGAGTTTATAGCTCCAAGCAGATACAAGAGTTCAAAGATATTGGTGAGTGATAACAGGCTCTTCAGGAGTTAATATTCGTCTCACCAAAATTGCTATATTGGACACTTCCCACTCCATTTTTTTGTACTTAAATGTTTATAGGTTCACCAAATCTAAATGCAAAATCTTTTAAAATTGTTTCTCGCTATTAAAACAATTACTACGCCCTGCTTTGTTATGTCATTACAGCTCTTAACAGTTAGGGTTGATGCATTAAATAGGACAAAACATGTTATATTCGTATGATATGCCACCTTGACTATTTTAGTATAGGAAATTAACATCTTATGTGGGCTGAAATGCGATAATGATTATATGCACAGCAGTCTCTCATACCCAGTCTACAATTTTTTTTTTTTGCGCTTTAGCAATTTAGATATTTCTGTTACGAACTTTGGGTGGACAAAATACAAAGATGCCAAGGTTTTTCCATTGCTTACAACAGTGCTCCGCAACCTTTTCTCACACGTGGCACACCTAGGTACTTTCATTAGAATTTCACGGCACACAACAAGCAAAAATACGTAAATTTCATTAACACTTATATTTATTAATTTGTTTTTTATTTGAGTTTATGAAAGCAATAAAATATTGCCCGATTGTTTTATTGCTGTTGTAATGATCTAACTGTTGTTTAGCCAAATCCTAATAATCAGTCAGTTTTCAATAATATTCTCGTTGATCCAAACATTTGCGAATTTATGGCTGCTGTTTAATACATCAGTTTTTGTAATAATTCCTCCAGCAATTTTATAACCATCAATGTTTCCCGATATATACAGCAATTTTCAATTTATACGGTAGGATTTTTTGTTTTCCACAATAGAAAAACCTTTTTTAAACAATGAAATATTTCTTTCAATGAACATATATTATAAACGAAGATCTTAGCAACCGAATGGTTCTAACTTCTATTAGGTACTCGATTTTTTTCTCATTTTTGACGCATTGCATAGCGGCACACCTAAGATCGTCTCGCGGCACACCGGTTGCGGAGCACTGGTTTACAACATAAATATACTTACCAATATATAGCAGTATACACATTACAGCTCAAAAAACAGGATGAAAAATCATTGTTTCTTGCTGTCAGCGCTTAGCCTTTGCTGCATTGAAATTACTGACTTCCGCTCTATGTGAGTGATGTGCTAAGGGTTAAGTTCTCTCTTCGTATAATGTTTTAATGGCATTTACCTCTTGGTTCTGACTGTATTAAGAAAATTGTGTCCCAGTAAAAAAATATTTCTACACATTCTTAGCTAAGACTTTTATCATAATCCTTAGAATGAATACAAGTTTATTGTTATAAATTATTCAAAAAAACATTTTCTAAATATCGAGCTATCAATCGATCGATATAATATATAATCAATATTGTTCAATCAATATAATCAATATTGCTTTTTGTTTCGTTGATTACGAGAAGGCCTTTGATAGTCCGCACTGGCCTTTCCTATGGGACATATTAAAACTGTACAGAATCCTAACCAAGATTATCGCCATCATCAAATGCATGCACAAGGGCAGTGAATACTGTGTTAGAATCGGCGATGTAACGACAGAATGGTTTGGGGTCTCAACCGGGGTCAGACAAGGCTGTGTTCTGGCTCCGTTCCTCTTCATAATAATCTTCGACTTTATCCTGAGGAAGTCAATTCCACCGAGGTGTAGCCGTTGCCCGCAATCTGAGGCTTTGCGACCTTGAGTATGCTGACGACGCTGTCATATTTGACAAATCTGCCGAGGGTATTCAGGACACAATGGACATGCTGCAGAGCAACTCATATCGCATTGGCTTCAAAATCAATGCAAGTAAAACCAATGTGTTCTGCAACAGTTTCTGTCCAGACCCAGACTACCCTCTGACAAGCGCGGGGCAAGACATCGAGAGAGTCGACGGCTTCAGGTACTTGGGGGTACACATCACGGGAGATAGCAATCCGATTAGGGATAGCTGGAGCAAGGTTTAACTCAATGCGGAAAGTCTGGGACTCACGGTTGTACTCAGTCAGAACCAAGTGCCACTTATTCAACGCATGCATCCTGACGGTGTTGCTTTACGGTTGCAAGTCATGGCACCAAGGCACAGGGTAACCATATACTGTGCTTTGAAAACAGATGTCTGCAGCGAATACTAGGGGTACGATGGTTTGATTGTGTCAGGAACTCGGAGGTAAGAGAGCGGACGGACCAGCCTCTTTTTACGTCCAAAATAAAAAAGCAACGATAGACCTGGCTTCGACACATGCTGCGGATGCCCCAGGGAAGCCTGAATCCTGCCTGTCTCTCCTACCAACCAGATAGATTCCGTCGCCCTGGAAGGCCGTTGATGACCATCCATAGAATGTATTCGGCGGAGCTACGGGACGCTTTGATGACATGGGAGGAAGGGAGGAGACTGGCGAAGGACAGAGAAGCTTGGAGGAACTGCGTGATAGCCATATGCTCTGAATAGGGAGCGGATATTTCTTAAAAAAATATATTGCTTTTTATTTCAGTCGACCCGAGTGCAGCAAAAGAAGAAGAAGCAGTAGCAGCAGTCGTCACCAAAAGTAAAAAGAGGAAGACAGAAGATGCCGAACCAACAGAAGATGCTAAGCAAGCAAAAAGAGCTCCTGTAGTAGAGAAAAAAACAAACCCCGACGCGGCAGTTGAACCTCCACGGAGAGAGAAAAGAATGAGTGAGACTCGGGTGGAAGTGGACGGTTTGATGGAAACGCATGTCACCCTTAGCCCCAAGAACCCCCCAGGAGATCCGCCGGAGCCTGAAGATCTAATCAAGGTAGAAACTTGTTTTTTTGACAATACTTTTCATTATAAAATTCAAACGGTGATTATATTAGTAGTGTTCACAATTACAAATAATATTTTAATGCTCACTATAATATTATTTATTCAATTTCCTAATATTAATTTTTGTGAATTTCCTCTATGATTTTCAATCAATATTTTTAGCAATACTACTCCAATTTTTCTGTTAATAACAGCTGACTGAAATTCTTCTCCATTATTTGAGTTCTGTGGACATATATTTAATTTTTAACTATACTTAGAATAAAATTTATCAAAAAATCTATATGCGAAATGTTTTTATTCACTTCCAGGCACTGTTAGAACTGGAGAATAGCGCATCGAGTGATGCAGTCGTCAGAGAAAAAATAGCATCTCTGCCACCGGAGGTTTCTGAAGTCCATTTACTAAGCAATCTTGAAAGTGAGTTACTTTTATTTATATTTAAATAATCAACCCATCTGCTTCTTTAAAAACATATAAATTACATATTAGCAAAATTATGTTCATACGACATGACCTAGTTTTGTTTGGACAAAATATATGCCAAAAACCTCTCAGTGTTGGTCATCGGGTAGCGAATTGTACAAAGTGCTAGCTTCTCAGTTTAATCTCGAAATTCCCACTGCACAAAACTTTGCTGGAATTAGCTAAGCGGATTTTGCAAATGTCACACAAGTAACATTAACTTCACACGCTGCTGCCTTTTTATTTTCTGCTGCCTTTTTATTTTCGCGCAGAAAGTAAAAGGAGTGCGATGGTGGCAATCCGAGCTGCGCATTTCGTAGTCGCAAATGTGACGCCCTCCTTGCCGTCTTTCTCTCCACAGAGGGAGATCTTATGAGCTTCAAGTGTAGACCGACATCACTTTTGTATTTGCTGTATTTCTATTTTATCATTATTTTAATTTTTTTTGGCTGTTTGCTTCAGAATTAAGAACATTACCATTGTCTATTTGTCTTTCGATGTAACTACGCTGGTGTTTCGTCTCTCATCTCATTTTACTACACATATAATAGGGAATGTAAAAAGCATAAATATTAAGGTCGCCATCCAAAGTGAATACATGTTAATTCTAGATAAAGAAGATGCCCTCAGCCTGTCAGAGGCTGTGGGATCAGCCGTACGCCTGCTGGCAGAGTATAATGCTCGACTTTCGTCTGAATTGGAACGCCGACGTGGTCTGGCAGCTGCCCTACACGATTTCGCCCAGGCGCAGCATGACCTCACTCGCCAGGCGGAGCAGAGGCTCGAGGTGATGGCAAATTATTTAACTCTTTCGCTAAGAAATAAAACTAACTCAGAATCGTGTTTTAGGTTCTATTATTAGCAATAACATTATCTGATAGATTTTTAAAAATACAAGATATAGTCATCTCATCCTAATATTGCCAAAATTTATTCTGCAACTAATTTATTAAATGTCTATAATTATTCACTTTGAATTAAATATAGACACTCAGTAATTATTAATTGTTCTAAAGAATCAGGCCCTGCATTATTTCATGGATGACAAAATGAAAAATAATCTTGTTTCTTAAAAGCCATGTGATAATTTTGAATCTATTCCTCATCTATTTAACATCTTTGTATGTTTTTCATAGCCATTTTTGAAACATATTCTTTTTAAGGATTTCAGTAATATATTTTAAACGATATGCGGTCCTATTTTCAGATTTATTAGTGTCTGGACACTAACAGTGCAGTGGCATAAAATTGTTGAGCCTTACTGACCAGGCATCGTTAATGTCTGGGGCACTAATAAATTTGAGAATAGGACCAATGAAGATCTTAACAAAATAAACAACTTATAACAACGTAAATGAAAAAATATAAGTAACAAATGAGGAAATCTCTTGGGAGTACACCGTTTATATTGATAAAAGTCAGAAATATTATATGGCATACCGTTACCCTACAAAATTAAGACAAGACAGCGACATCTAGTTATTGTCATATTCAATACAGGCATAGTTTCTGAAAACATCAAAATTTAAGTGGTTTACGTGCTTACCACAATTGGTTATATCGACATTGTATTTTTTTCAGGAATATAATGTCAAGCTTCAAAAGGTGTATGCAGTACGAGCGGAGATTAAGTCTCACATGGAAAGCCTCCCGGACGTAACGCAGCTGCCGAATGTCACCACAGGCTTGGCTCCTCTACCTTCAGCCGGAGATCTATTCAATCTTTTTCCAAACTGATGAGTCGCACATTCTCCTCGCAAATGGAGCAGATGAATATCGCGACCAATCTGATACGATATAAGCACTGAAGCTTTTATTTTAACGTGTGGTTATTTGGAAAATTGAAAATATTGGAGAAGACAATCGTTCAGTTTATTAATTGAATTGACATTTACTTGTTTGGACTCGTTATAGTTACTTAAAACAATGTAATTAGCTATATGTGAATTGTCAAATATTTCAGCAACATGACATCATCAGAATATGATGGCGTAATGATAAAATAGTTCAATAGCAAAATCAACAATATTTGACAATTCTGGTTTGTCTAAATACATTGTTTTTATTTTACGACACTATCTTATCACATAGGAAGAAAGTGTGAATGAAGAAAGTGTCTCTGAACAAAACGGTGCTTTATGAAAATAATACAAATTTAGTTAGCCTAACTACATTCAACAAAGTTAAGAGGGCTCTGAAACAGAATAAAGATGATTCAATTAACGTAACATTTTTATGTACTAAAATTATTTGGTCTTGTCTATATACCGTTGAGCCATTTATCTTGGCGGAGATGCCTTTAGTTTATTTTAAGGATATGAGGTCATATCATGATAGATCATACATGATTGAGTTACACTAGGTTTCAATTGACGGACCGTACTACATTTGGCTATGTATCAATTGTGATATAATACTTAAAGTCAACATACCTATTAGTAATAAATCTTATTTGAAAAAGTATAATTGAGAAGTATGGTGAAAGAATAACTGAAATGCCTTAAAGTTGTTTTTCCGATTATGGTATATTTAGCAAGGGTCTTGGCTACTGGCCCTCAAAAAATTATATTTGTATTTAGTTAATAGAGCATGCTACAGTCATTTGAGTTGGGGCACCTCACAAGCTATTCTTCCATCTAAGATTATGCGGCCATTTTGGTGGTATTATAACCTCCTTTTATTTGTCACATATTTTTTTTGTGAAATAGAAAGTTTTTGAAAATAAACATACAAACATCACCGAAAAAATAGTAGCAGACTATACTGTAAATTATGAATGATGCTCTCTCCCTTATATGCCTCCTTAACCCAGAAAGTGCCAAACGGCTTATTAATGATCTCTAGATCGAGTAAATGTAAGAAATATGTGAATTTTAAATTTTACTAAATACTTTTTATTGAAATTTTTCATTTATCATTCTTCTTGCTTTTTACTTAAAAAAACGCATTATTTTTATTTTGTTATATGGAATAACAACTTTACTGTAACGTAATATGAGTCCTACGTCATACATTTCATTCTATTGAAAAATTACTGGGTTATAATCGAGTTTGATTTCAAATGTCAACGAGAGATGGTGGTTTACACATCAATGCATTATTTAACAAAACATTAACAATATTTTTACCACACAGTTTTGTAAAACTACCCCTAGATGGTACATGTTTACCTTTCTCTCTCTCGTAGTATTGGTTATTATTATTTACACATTGCGTAGTGATATATTGAATGGGCCATATGGCATTTTTTATGGTGCTTGAGTCATTATGATAACTGTGTCCTGTCCCGGGGTGATTTGTAACATCTGCAACAGGACGATATGAGAAGCAGGGATTTTTTAGTAGATTTAGTTTTTTTCACTACACCACATAAGTATGCAACCCACAAATTTAAAACCACTGCTCAAACAGCATTGATTTATGCGGCGAAGTATCTGGAAGCCATCTAATCAAATTTGGTTAAGATATCTCAATTGTATTTTAAAATTTTTTTTTAAATATAATGTCTTTCCACCAAGAATTGACAGTTAACACCTTAAAAGTGATATCTCAATTGGTTTACAAATTATAGTGAATTTAGTGAAATGACAGTTTTTTTGCGAAAATGCGAAAAAACATGCGGTCGTTAAGCTGTTAAGACATGGGGTCATTTTCAAGACTTTAATTTTTTTACTGGCTTATAAAAAAAATATCTTTCGGTATTTTAATAGCTGAATAATAGACAAATATTATATCAAAAACACTAGTATGTAAACTTATCCTATACTAAGAGTACTAAGAAAATGTTTTGAAATGTTTAACACTGAATATCTCAGAACACAGTTCTTCCACCAAGCTTCTCAATTCTGTTTTAAAAAAATATCAATTGCTGATATGTGATCATAGCTGTTTGTTTGTTGAAAAATTCGAAATGTATAGAATAATAAAAGGTTCTATTTACCTCTAAAAAGTATTACCTCAACGGTACACACTCAGTTTATAGCTAGGCCATTGATATTACACTCAATTATTTAGTGATTGTCTAATGAGTCTCGATGCGCTCTAAATATACTAAAAGAAGTATATTATTTCTCATAGTGTATATTGAACACGGTGAGTTTTGTGTTCGGTTATGGCTGGAAAATGTTTCTATCATTCAAACTCCTTCCGAATGGTACTGTAAATACTTTGTTACCGTTTTTACCTGCGATGTAGCATTCGTGCGTGTATTTTTTTTAATTTTCTTGACTTGATCTGTCTTATATTTGGATTAATATGCCGTGTTGTTCAAAATCTAGATAAAACACTGTATAGTATTAAATGATTGACAATTGAAATATATCTTGCGTGACACACAGGAACATTAAAATTATGCTTTTTAAATGAAAGCTGCTCTTTATGTTTACTGAACAGTCAAACATTTTAAGCAGATAAAATAAAATATGAAATAATACATTAACGTGTTGACTGCAGGCCATGCTTGCGTTTAATATTTACATACAAAATTACTGTCAGCGGCCGACGTGTTAAATATTAGGAAAAATTGGATTCCACTTGCGTAATAATTTTGTGTGTGAAAAGAAAACGGCGCTAAGTCTAAAATTGGTACTTTTCAGCAAAGCGAAAACAAGATTTGCATTTGTATAATTTTGATAAAAATGTGATTGTTAATTTTACCAATTCAACAGCATTGATACGAGTCTTATAAAAGTATGTATTGTAGTTATTTTAGAATATTTAACTCATTTTCAATTAACTCGACTTAACTCCCTTTTTCTTTCGCACACAGAATTACGACTTCGTTTGCTAGTAAAATGACACCAAAAGTCCTCTTACAACACTTACTTTCTAGGTTATAATACTATGTTTAACGATATATTTGCACATGTACATAATGTACATTGTTTTTATATATCCTACATTTTAGGAACGCGCTATGGCATATTCTATAGTACTTATGTATTATTTCAAAATAAGGATAAGTTTGTTCAAAGGAGTTAGTGGTTACTTTGTGGAAATTTATTTTGGTATGTGTTTATTTTAATCAATCATTACTATTGCCGGTATAGTACACAGTTGCCGTGAATGAAATGTATTAAGCTTAGGAAATCTCAATTCCAATAAATTTGCGTTTTGTCAGATATTAGTACAAATAATTGAAAATACCACTTAAGGGGCTAGGGGTAGTCAGCGGCGTGAAAAAATAAGTATTTCAAACATTTTTTTTTACAGTAGTTAAATTTATTTTATAAATCAAATAATACAAAGTTACTATATTACGATTCAACTTTATTTGACCAAAATTTTAAAAATAAATATTTATTGCAAGCCAAGTTATCGCCATATTCGTTGGACCCCGTTTCACAAGCAGTGCTTTGCGGTGACCATCATAACATTTTACTGGTTCACTTAAAATTAATTAAACAAAAAAAGTTAATATAACTCCCGATCGAAGCTTTTCTTTTTTTTTTTTTTTTGAAAATGAACAAAATATAATCCTCTGATAATTTACTCGCGGATTTTCAAGGAAGAAAGCACTAGTTTCTTGTTTATAAAAAAATGGAAGTTTTAATAATTAAAAAATAATCCTTCGATCAGGAACCAGCTTTTATGCCCACAATAAGCTACATAAATTTCGTTGAAATCCGTCGAGTGGTTACAGTGATCACAGATTTTGGAAACATAGTTTCGAGAAAAACTCATTTAAAGTTTTACACTCGATATATGTATAGAAATACTAATTATTTAATTACACCGAGTGACCTATTCCTGGGCCGATAGTTATTCTTCCGATGAAAACTATTTCTTAGGAATAACAAAAAATAATAAAAATGTTCAATATAATGTTAATGAATACATAATAGATTTCAAAGGATCCAATATGCCAACCGAAGCCAGTTATTTGCATCTCCCATCAGCTACCTTCCATCGAGGGCCCTTCAAGTAATTGTAGGATATCTCAAAAACTATTTATTGAATTTACTTAAAATTTTCAGATAATATTTTCGAGATATACTTTGAGAAAATGCAAAAATATCGATTTTTTGAAAATCTCGACTACCCCTAAACACCTTAATCTATTTGATGTAAGATTTAGTGATAAATGTGAAAATAATGAACTTCAAGATTCCTCTGGTCACAGTTTTGGTTTGATGTGTATAATATAGACAGTTTTGTAGAGGAATGTGGAAATAGGCAATAAATTTTGTAAAATACTGTCTGGACCTGTATGCTATGAAAATGTGTTGATGTATATGTCCAGGACTGGTCATAAATCATATTTCTTGTGTATATTGATAAATTGACAATAAAATGTTTATAAAAATATTCTGAATCTTTTATTCAAAATGTAACAATAAACCCTTACCGTTTCTTATTCTGTTATTTTGACGACTGCTAGTGCATGGCGTAAGAACATAGGTGAGCTGGATCATTGTTTTTGTAAAATTTGTGATGGCCACTTTGACGAAACAAATTTTTATCGTCACCAAAACACTGTTGTAAACATAGTAGATTGTAATTCAACTAGCACAGAATGACGTCAACAAATGCCAAAATGGCGACCGACTACACTTCTTACACCATGCTGCCAGAGTTACACAAATATTCTGAAACTTGTATTCAATATGTAACAATAAACCCTTATCGTTTCTTAAGTCTGTTATTTTGACGACTGCCAGTGCAGTTGCATGGTGTAAGGCATAGGCGAGCTGGATCATTGTTTTTGTAAAATTTGTGACGTCACTCTGACGAAACAAATTTTATCGTCACCAAAAACACTGTGGTAAACATAGTAGATTGTAATTTAATAAGCACAGAATGACGTCAACAGATGCCAAAATGCCGACTGACTTACACCACACTGCCATTACACTACAACAAATTTCAAAAACAGATTAAATCTGAATGTAAATGTCATTTGAAAATTATTAAAATTTTTCGAGCAATACTTCTTTGACGCAAATAATTTTTTTGGAGGTCCTATAGTACTAAGTTTTAAACGCTGATTTACAGCAAACTTCTGTATGGAACAATGCTTAATGCACCTGTGGCAAAGCCCTCTAAAGTTACAAGCCATGCTGTACCGCCCAAAGGGTATTTTTGCAGGCGAGTGGTCTATTACATTTACTCAGTCAAATTGTCATGAGACAGTGTAAATTTGTTATTACGTAATTTATTCTTTTTTAGATCACAATTTTCTTTTGATTAATTAGGTTATTCCTAGCATATTGCAATATGAAATAGTGGATAATTAAATGTAATATGTTGAATTTTAACAGATATCTACTTTTGATTTATGACAGACTGAGGGTGCTTGATGGAATTTCAATATCAAATTTGAATTATTGTGATTTTGTCACTAACGACCCGGGTGGCGCCTCTTGGCATCTTCAGGCATTTGTGCGCTGACAAAATACATGGAAGTGTACAAAATCTCAATAATTCAAATTAGATATCTACTTATTTCGAAAGAGAATAATTATGCAGCCTAGTCGTAATCAAAGATTGCAATTAAATTATCAACTAAAAATGAGTCTTTTGCGATAATTCAGTGTTTCGTGTCGTTCACTAGATGTTATAACGACTGTAAGACATAACTATTACTACTTAATTCTCTTATATGGTGGTTTTTGATGAATCGTGAAACATATAACGACAATGCTAAGAATTCACAGAACTAACAAGACATCCTTTCAAATATGTTATATTCAATGAAAAACAGAGATGAGTCAATCTACCTACAATTTGTTGGTAGACTGGGACTTCTAGGACTACTCGTAAACTGGGAATTTTCTTAAACTCCTTGCAGCTCAAGGTTGCTTTACCTGTGGGCAAGTACATTGTGTTGATTGAATTGACATACCACTTACTAGGAATGGTGTGAAATAGCTATCAACCAAATCCTATAAATTCTGTAGAACTTTATACTTCAATATTTTTACCTTATAACACACATTGCTGAGATATAAATAACGGAGTAGTTAATTACTCCCGTTGTTTTCTTACAAATCATAAAGCAAAATAAAAATCAAGTATTCATAAAAAAAAGGTTTTATTTATAACTTACTAGCGAGCACCCGGCATGCGTTGCAATGCCACTTAAAGAAAGTGCCTGTTTTAATTGTTTATAAGTACTTTTGGAAACACAATATTTTTATTTTCCGTCTGGTGCTTACATGAATATATTAGGTTTTCCGACATGTGAGCAGGCCCCATACAGCTGTCCATGTGAGAAGCATGGATTAAGTTAGTTCACACACTTGTAGCGATTGTCCCTGCACTTTGTCAACGGTCATTGCAAATGCATCGGAAACTGCAGACATTTGAATTTGACTGGAATATCTGTCGGAAACATTGGGATGCGTGGCAGCAGTATATCAACTTCTTTAAATTTTCCATTTAAGACCGGCAATTGGCATTTAATAATTAACACCATTTGTTATGTTACACATCAACTGAAATGTCGCTGTTTATACCCGTTTGATTATTTATTTTATTTTTTAAAATTTGTTTTTTCAGAAACCTTCACGGGTTTTTTTTTTGCACAACAATTCACCAAAGTTTCATCGCAATTGGAGGAATAGTATAGGAGCGCATACAGGACAAACTAACATTCATTTTTAAATATGTATAAATTACAAAATATAATCATATATCACATAAACAAATACTAGTCATTGAATATTTTCATATCAAACTACATCTCTGCTCAGCTGATCTGAAATTGAAATAAACAACAGTTAACGAGGAGTGTGCCATCATTTTTAATTATCAATATTTTTGTAACACCATTATTTTGTCTGGCGACGAAAAATAACAACTTTAGCATCATGTGAAATTTCTTCATTAAATTCATCAGCACACAAACAGAAATAAATGGATGGGTAATCAGATATGAGATAAAGGGACTGGTTGCAAATAGTAATTGCCATATAATTTGTAGGTAAATAAAAGAGTTAGAAGACTACAATAAGAATGGATAGCTAGATAAGTGATGAAATAATTGAAATTTAATATTAATTATTCAGTTAATTTTCATTAAAACTAGTTACTGTAAATAATTTAATTTTTTTTACCATTCCGCTTCCTAAAAGGTCACCTAGAAATTAAAAAGAATATAATAGTTATTTAATTAAATAATAAATTGTTTCGATGAAACAGAACTATTCTTTGATCTATTATCAGCATATTTTTTATCAACATGTATTTCAGAGACGAAAAATAATAAGTCATCATTATATTTTTCAATAAAATTACCTATTTTAAAATATTTGTCAGTATGTAGTATGTAAGTTGGATGAATTATTAAAATTTGTATGCTTGATGAGCAAAAATAGCATAATCCTTATGTTCATAATTGTTGATTCCAAACAAACATGTAAAAAAGTTGGGATAAAAAAACTATCTTTTATTTTTATTAACACACAAACACCTTTAAAATTTTACTTTCGTGTTTGTACAATTTCAGCTTGTAACATGGGAATGTTCATGGAATTTAAATATTTATTTTTGTATATGTTTATAAGAAAATTAAAACTTGGACATGCACGCCGAATTGTTAGTAATAAAAATATTTATAAAAATCTATAATAAACCGACACAAGCTTTTCGAAACATGACACCTATACTTAGAGATATTAGTTGGTGGTTACTGATAAATAGGTAGTTGATAATATACCTCGTGGGTTACCATTTGAAGTCTTGCTTAGTCAAACAGCAGCTCCAAAATTTCATGAAGTACAGCAGTCTTCATCACTGAAAATTTATAACTCTTATTATTATATACTTTATGTGAATTCAAAACACACGAAAATAAATTTAAAAAATCAGTGAAATTTTTATCAACATTTTCATTTCAGTCGACGAAAAATAACAATTTATTATAGCATCATTTTAAATATTTTTCCTTTGTGTAGAAAGAAAAACAGAATCATCCAACTCCTATAATTCTCACATCAAAGTTTTACAGAGTTTTATGAAAGTAGTAGGTCCAATGTTTTAATGTAACCGAGTGGTTTCTTATGAGCTTTCTTAGTTAGAGCGCATAGATTCGAATCAACATAAGGAAAATTTCACAAATCGATTTCAGGATTTGTATTCAAAGGCATCGATGGCTGTCTAGGGTTCACATCCTCCTCCATACATCCAATATTAAAAATGGGACATTGAGTGAGTAGCCAACTACTGGCCAAATACTATCCTAGCTCCATCTTTTTATCCTTTTACCCTCTCTGAAAGAGTTTTGATGACTGAAAAACATCTTACATTGAGATGCTGAGTCCGAGTTATTACGAGTCCATTTTGATGGTGGATATGGTTGGAAAATATGTGAATCAAGTTTCTTGTAGAACAAAATAAGCTTATTTTATAAATTAACAGTTCACGTCAGTCCTTCAGTTACCAAAGTAGCTCTGGATGAAAATTTAAGGCAGATTTTTCTGAGATTTATTATGGATAATCAGAATTAATGATGGAATGTTTAGAAAAACATACCTTGCAGATTTTACAGCCATATCAAGCGTTGTCTAGTCACAATTGACTGCATCATAACTTCACCGCTAAAATATAAAAATCCTCATTTAATATGATTGTAATTTAAAAAAATCCAGATATTTAAGTCAAACTTTAAATCAGTGAAATTTTATCAACATTTTCTTTTCAGTCGACGAAAAATAACAATTAATTATAGCATCATGTTGAATATTGGTTGGATGGCTGCGGACATTGGCTAAAAATTCATTCATTCAACTAGACAACGATGATAAAGGGATTCAATTGACAAATAAAAGACTAAAATTTATGAACATGTATAAACGAAATTTTTAAACTAAAGTTACATCAAAAAGATTTAGTTATTTAGCTATAAAAATCTTCTCATTGGGAAGGGGGGTAATGGTACACTGTAACTTCTGTGAGCTGACTGATAAATAATTGTGGCCATTTGGGCAACTTCACTTTCTCTTCACAACTGATTCAGTCTGCATATCGGTCATACACTAAAATCATGAGGGGAATGTGCTGTGAAAGGAGAAAGTTTAGTTCCCTAAACGGCCACAGTGACGAATTTGCCAGGTTATTGAAGTCACATAATTTTATTTTAGACGGCAAGCATAAAATAATACATAGAAATTAAATCAATATCCTTACCGTGACACACTCGAATTCACTTTCATAGAATGCCATCTGAAAAAAATAAACAAGAATATATAGTAATGCTTGTATTTATTCCATATATAAAAACAGTAATAATTATAGATAATCAGCAAATATTTTTCAACATGTTTTTCAGAGACGAAAAATAATAAGTCATCATTTTGTTAAATACGCATAATTCTAATTGGCCTATTGTACAAATTTAAGATTTTTATTTTTAAATACTTTGCCATACAGCTAATAAAAGCCAGATATTTCAAATTTTATATAATTACACGAGACTAATTCAATGAGAATTTAAAATGTCATTCGAGATTGGCTCGAGGAGAACAGACATCACTAACACTGGGGCCCAAGATCTCAAATGTTTAATTAATTAAAAGGTCTTAATTGGATGTTGACTTGTTGGGACTTGAGCCCAACCCCTCCGATAGCAAGATCAAAGTATTTATAAGTAGACCAGAGACTGGCATATGCCAAATTAAATTGACACTAAAAAATTAGGTTTAGATACAACAAGAAATCGTCTGTTAATTATTTTAATTTCCTTTCCATGAGTTAAATAAAATTTGCAAAAAAATAAATAATGTCCAAATCGTTACAATTAAATCAATTTAGATCTTTTTGAAAACTTTACCTTGTAAGAAATGATATGCAGCCATCATAAGAATTGAAAGTCAGAAAAATTGTCTCCCAACATTGATTCACTGAAAATTTAAAATCTGTGAATATAACAATAATTTTTAATATATAGATTTCTTTTTATACAAATTCAATCAGTGAAATATAGTCAACATTTTCTTTTCAGTCGACGAAAAATAACAATTATAGCATCATGTTGAAAATTGGTGAATGGGACTGGTTGTAACCAAAAAATTCTTTTTCTAAAAGGTCAGTCTCAGAATTGTGTATGGGAAAAATTGAGGAAGGCTTAAAATAACCAGACATGTTATATGGAAAATTAATAATATAGGGACTTGAACCCATGTATCCAAATAAGTTTACTTCTACAGAAGTAGATAATTAAACATAATTATGCTTACTGTAATATTTCCCAATTCAGCTTTACAGAATGAAGATCTGAAATCATAGAAAAAAAATATATAATAAATGGAGGAAATGTACCTTAGTTGATTAAAATTAATCATACATAACCAGTCAGAAAGTTTTTTATCAACAAACTTTTCAGAGACGAAAAATAATAAGTCATCATTTTATTTGTGGGGTAATTAATTCTTTTAATCAAATTAAATATTCTCTTTATTGAAACCATATCCTTTTCAATACTGGGTGAATTTATTTTATTAAACAATTATAATTAAAAAAACACATCACCTGAATTTTAAAAATCATGCATCACATTGTGTCATGTGGTTTAGCTCACTTAAGGTTAAATAAAGTTAATTTACGATTAGCTTGCTTTAAGAAATTTAATGAACAGATACAAATTTTGATCAACAAAGATTAGTATAATAAGTGGCTGAACAATTTTTAAAGATATTCATAATAAAATTTAAAACTTCTGGTTAAGACACGGGAGGTGGCAGTACACAGAACCAGCGGAATAACAAAGTTATCAATTAAAATATTGTAATAAAAATAAAGTAAAAAGTGAATCGATTGATTAAACTGAACAGAAATTTGTTTGCTTTTTAAATATGTACCCTTGGCAACAATAGCAGTGAGTGGGGTATTGGGGTGTATATATTTGGGTATTCATACCTGGCAAATTTTGATTCGGTGGCCTCTGGCGAACCCGGCGTGATTGCAGTCTCACTGAAAATAAGCACTGATTTTATTACACAAATAATATGATTTAACCATCACATTACTAAGTAAAGCTTTTGATCAGTGTAATTTTGTCAACATTTTCATTTCAGTCGACGAAAAATAACAATTAATTATAACATCATGTAATTCAAGTTGTAAAATAGTTCAAAATTTTCTATCAAACTAAAAATGTATTTCACTAGCATTTGTGCCATATAATATTGAATATTGGAGGTAAGGTGGTTCGATTTGTATGATTAGGTAACGGACCATTGTTACATCAGTGGTCATGGAGTTATTAGAAATGGCAGGGACACGTGCTTTGGATGCCTCTTGGAACAGTGGGATACCAGCATCCTGCTATTTAAATGGTCAAATAAAAATATATCCATTTCTATCGCTATCTCCACAAAAACATTAATCTGTCCCTGGGACTGATAATCTATTTAAGATATACGCGCCTGAAGGGTTAGATAAACATATGATAATTAATCTTCGGGTTTTACTTTAGATTAGTACACCTGCGCTCAGACACAAAACTCCAGTGAAAAGAATCTTTGTTATTTAACTTCCCTTTCTATAAACCGTGCTATTTTTTTTTTAATAAAAAGCATGCTTACTGTGGACACATTATAAATGATGGTGTAGCGATGAGTCAGTCACTTCTTTCAAAGTATCAATTTTTGTGATGAATTCTTCAGTTGCGATGAAATTGGTATAATTAAATGAACAAGTGACATCAGATTAAAAGCTCATCCTGCAACGAATAAAAAAATATTAGAATTGAATCCGTAAGACGGAATTTCATTCACCGGAAATATTAATCTTATACTCAGATTATTTATCCTCTACAAGTTGACTTCAGAGACGAAAAATAATAAGTCATCAAAGTATACAACGATGCTTCTTTAAACAGATAGATTTTTCAATAAATTTCTTTCCATTACTTTTGTTAAAGTTTATACATAAACTACAAGTTAAATTTATAATCACCTGAATATTCATTTGGAACAATATCCTGATTATGGGAATGTTCTCGTTTTCTTGACAATGCCATCAATCATCTCACAGATCTTGGACAGTTCTCTGTGGAATAATTTATAGAACAGTTTTCCAACTATCCACCTGAAACAAAGAATTTACATCTTGCATTTTGAAGTAAAAAAATAATGTTTAATGTTTTGGCTATATTTTATCAGCAGAAATTATCAACATTGTCTTTTTTGACGACGAAAAATAACAATTAATATTATGACATCACATTTAAAAACATAAATAATTATAAAATGCCTTTATATAAAAGCAAAACGAATATTTAGTTAAACAATAATTGGAATTAATAAAAAGAATCTCACCTTGCGTTACAGTCGTCATTTTATATAACTTAAAGCTTGGTGTATTATTCGTAAGTATAACTCTTGTAGATTGTGCATTGGGGGGCAGCAACTGTGTTGATTAGTTATCTGAAAAAAAATGAGCAACACTTAAGCATCGTCGGTGGTGATTTGAGTAAAAAGGCTATTACATTTCAATTTTCAATCAGCAGTAATCTGTCAACATTTTTTTCAGAGACGAAAAATAAAGGTCATCATGCTATTGTAGACAAAATCTGTTAAAGATTGATAAAAAAGAAATTATATTTACCATTACGATTCCATTTATGAATAAATCGATCAATTTTTAGAATTCCATAACGAATCAATAATTTTGATTTTTTAATTATTTATATATCAGCAGTTTCAAACAATGCTGGCTTTCAACCTAAAAATAAACAGATTACTGTATTAAATAATACATACACTGGTACAGTTATAGAAGAATAATATTATATTGGCAATTATTAGAATGATCAGTTGTTGCAGACCTGTCTCAGTGCAAATAAAGTGTGCATTCTTTTTTACGAAAATATTTCAAAGATAACTTACTTAGTTAACTTTATTGTCGTTATTTCAATCGCAGTTAAATTAAATTGGTCAAAAAATATTGGACTGGTTTTAAACATCAATGATATAACAAAGAGAAGTCTTATATTTTCTATAAAATGAGAGTTGTGTATTTATTGGGGAAACTTGGGGATTACTGTAAAAATAATAGAAGAAAAGTACTCACTCTTCAGGCATTCCTGTAAAAGAACATAAAGCAATGATATTCAAAATAAATATGTGTTGGGCTAATAACATGGTAGGGAAAGCAATCAACACATATTTCAATGACAGGGAGAAATTTTGCTCTTTGGGTTCGAAACTTGGATTTGTTTGTCCCAGCATGTTCTGAGCCCGGATGGTAAAAATAATAGCAACAATTGATTTACGAGAGTAAAATTCCTTGTAACAGTATGTACTCCATTAGTTTTTATTCACAGGAAGAAACAATTTTGATTTTTGTATATGTTAAATAAAAAATAGAGAAACGGCATGAAGAAATTTGGCACTCGATATGTTATGCAAAACATAAACCGGCGAAGTACACAGTTCACGAATTCTTAATATAAATACAAAATAAAACTAATCCGCAGGCGATGCCGGTGAAAAACATTTGGGAAAAGTTCCTTCCTGCAATATTAACATGTCACTTTTCAACAAATTCTTCATTTTTTTCTTACTCACTATTACATTACATATTATAAGCCTTAAGTGCACTTTTCCACAATTCTTTTTTATATTTTTTTTTTTTACATTTTATAATATCCTTATCGAATGTCGAAAGCGGCGAGGAAAGAATTTTAGGCGAACCATCCAACCCGCCACCTCTCTTTACATTAATAACCTAACGATTAATTTTTACAAGAAACCTTCTAATATCATTTTCCGTATTGATACAACAAAACTAACATAAATGCAGACTCTTCAGAGCGATCGGTAAATTCACTATATTAAAACTAACATAATCGACAAACACTCATTTGTGTTCAACAAAAGCAGCTGTAAGCGATAAAATTTAATGTATAAGATTTTCTCTCATCTTACAACTATCCAATATAATGATGTATTGTCATTGGGTATTCTTCAGATTAACCCATCGAGTCCCAGTGAGGTCTAATCGACGCAAAGCATCTGAAGAGGCTTATTTTGATCACTCGAATACAGGCCCGGCAAATATAGACTTTACATTCAGATAAAACTGAAATATGATCATTACTATCTTCTTTCAGAAAAGATTCAGGGTTCAGTGGGTTAGTAATATTACACAGTATTGTAATTGGTTGTTCTCCTTCTTTATAGATTCAGCGATTAGTTTTTTGGAAATCTGTTTAGAATATTAGTCGTTATAATGTACAACTCATAATTTGCAATATTATTAAAGACAACAAGATAAATATAATAATATGCAATTCTTTTTGGTTAATTAAGCAATATTTTGTTAAACAAAGCGAGTGAACTATTAAAAGCAGACTTCGTTGACCAAGAAACCAGTGCAAGCGTTCGAATATTTGCAAATTCTTTCTTGGGTTACAAAAAAGTACCTGGGTCAGATTAACTTAAGTGTGAATAGCAGTCTTTTAAAATATCTTAAAACCACAATAAAAATCTAGTCCGAGTTATACAGCAATATTTTTGAATTATGCACAAATTATTCCTATCATAAATTAATTTTTGCACGAAGACATGGGTTATGCACGAGGAATGTTATAAATTCAAATGCCGGAAGCCAATAAAATTGTATTCCCCACCGCGAAAATGAATACCGATCGACCGAGCGCCGCTTACATCTCTTAAAAACATACACGAGTGGCAGCATCAGGCTGGTCATACAGAATACAAAAAACGCAGTACATCAATATTAGGCGTAATATTCAATTAACAATAATAAAGAATACTAATTTTACTAGGAATTAGTGCAGTCCGTGTACGAGATGAAAGTTTAAAGACTTTCAGTTGTTGTGTTTGTTGGACCCATTTATACAGAAAGAAACAAAAACACAATGATTCTTTAATCAAGACACTTTTTTTCATCCCACTTTATAAACAAACTAAAAACCGGCAAAATAGGAATGTAAAAATACTTTCGTATAAGGAGCATCGTCAGCTTTTCCAAATTATTCCGAGTCAATCTCAAGCGGAAGGAAAGACATAAGGAGTCCTAGGATCGAAGATATAATATTTGTTGCCATTACTGCTCCCGATGTGGAGCATAGGGACTCATAATAGAGAACTGCTCATTACTCAGTCAGTCGACCTTTCTTTTTCGGTGAGTAGGGATAAGGTTAGACGACTAGCGGTTCGCTGATCGCTCTCACTACGTTTATAGAATCGGATGGATGGGAGATAGAGACATCACAGACATTCATGGGTTCGAACCCGTGAACTCCAGATGATATATTAGTTAATAATGGAATTTGAGCTCAATATTAATCTTAAAAGTAAAACCATTCAAAAATTAGCATAGTATTTATGCGTAAAATAATTTGATCTATGAGTGAATGATTATTTTATTTTCTAATCATTTGTGTATTGTTCGCTTACTGAAAAAATAGGCCTCAGCAGTGATCAGAACATATTTGATTCAGTTAAACACTACCGACGATCACTGAAATCAATCTAAGGCGTAGTACGCACATATATTAACATTTGATTTTTTTTTCGATAGAATGAAAAAGTACAATTCTTGTCAAGCGTTAAAAACTAATAATTTAACTCAATTTCTCCGAAGACATAATTAAAACATCACTTATGATACTAGAAAAATAACACCATATTAACGCTAAGGTTAAAAACTACTATACTTACGTTTTAGTAAAATTATATATTTTTATGAATTCATTTCGCCAATATACAAAGCGCCGGTCAACTGGAGACTGAACATCCTCTTACAAGTCTACCTGATGATTACTGTTACGACGGTGTAAAAAATAATAAGATTTTTTCATTTGAATCATTTTGCATAACTGATCTATGTAATACGAGATGGCAGATTTTAAAAATCAACAATCGGATTCCGAGAGACTTATTTTAAGATAGGATTATTATTAAAATTGTTTATTTCAGAATATCTATACCACTGCCTGTTAATATCAAAGACAGTGGGTGATCGGTTAACGAACATAGTCCGTTCCAAGACTATGTTCGCTGACCGATCACCCACTGTGTGTCATTTTCTCGATTAGTTTTACAGATCGAATAAGTAAATGAGAAAGATCATTTTAGTTCGTTATCTGAATATGTGCTCGTTGTCCGAACACAAAAATCTTTCATGAAAGTGTTCATTGTCCGATTTGTTCGCAGTCCAAACTGTTCGTTAATCGATCACCCACTATATTGGGGAAAATGTTAAGAGCATTACCTATTTGCAAATTCATATTTTCCGAAACTAGATTTTGCCATTGAAAAATTAAGAAATTAATCTATTTTTACAACTTTGTCAATTAGATTAAATTACAAGCCAATTAATGTAACGGTGCAAGCATAATGATATGGTGGTAAATTTTCATGAATTCTTTCTAGAAATCTCTCGGTTTCCGGCAGTTGAACTTTTATGAACCACTTTATTACACTAAAAAGACATCAGCTTTTCAACGCATGACTGATACGTCAATAAGTGAGGGGATACTCTTGCGAAATGCAATTATGATAATTCTATTACATATACATAATTAGAGAAATTTTACAAGTATTATGATGATTGATCCCAATTAATAACATTTAAAAAAAATATTCTAATGCTTCAACAAGGTTTAAAAATATTTTTTCCAGATACTCTTCGATTCAAGTTCGAATGAAAAATACACAGGCTAAAAAATCTGTCGGCATATTCTCGCAGGCGACTACTTTTACCAATGAGAATTGACAGAAGGCTCGCCTTTATAAAACATTTATAATAGAAGACTAATGACTATTATTTACACATCAATTAATTTACAACTATTCAATCCTTCAATAATCAATTAATAGGAAATGGTTTCACAGAAATGTCATTATACTATGTTATATATTTTATAGCTTTTTTTTCAAATATAGCAGTCGGCTTAGCTTTTCTAATTGTGACAGAGAAACGAGCGTTCTGATACTGACAACATAAAAACAAAAAAAATGTCTACGGGGAGATGAGAAGGTGCAGAGCACCATCTCTACACAGTTGAAATGTAAACTTTTCACCGGGTAATTCACGGAGAGTCTCGGTAATGTCGATCCTGATTGCCGGTAATATTTAAAGCTCACGAGATGATTCCGACCGGTCAAAATCATACTGCAACATATTCATATCAGTCTTCTGGCGGATATTCGCTACGTCTCCTTAAAAACAAATCCCTTCCTCTACTGTCCTATCACCGTCTGCCAAAACATTCTATCATCAAATCACGGTAATCAATGCTGAGCCTCTTCATAATCGGAGGTCTGAGCGGTCGTCGACGAACCAATATTTCTCTGCAAGCGAATGAAACTCGCAGATGAGCTCATTTGTAAAGACGGCAATCTTAATATAAAACGTGTAAAAAGGCTCAGGAGAATCTATTAAAACGCAATCTGTCGCTATCGGGACGGTCACTGATTCCTCTGATGGGTTTGAGTCTGGACTGTATCCTGGCGTCTGTACAGCAGAAGGTACGGGGTACGCGGAGGTCGAGGGTGCAGCACCTGATGTTCGGTGACCGCTGACACGAGGGAATCGTCGTAGCGGAGCCAGCCGCCGCAGGCCGCGTGGTAAGCGTCAGTAGAATAATGTCCTTTTTCCGCCTCAGCACCTTCATGGTACACCACCGCAAACAGCTTGTAGGAACGCTGCTTGGGGCCGTACTTCATCTTTGACGAAATTATCTCTATAAACAGAAATAACAGTTTATAAAAATCGTGAAAAACAAATAGTTAATTCATGTGGCAGATAAGTAATTTACTGGAGAAGTTTGACAACTTACTATTGAAAATAAAATACTTTGTAAGAAAAAAAAAAAGCAGATCCAGTATATTATAGATAGATATTTCATAAAAATATATGTTAGCAAAAACTTTTATGAGTTGAAGTAATTTATTGACTGCCTTTAATAGCCAGTTGGATAACATACTATCATCTACTGAAATAGAGAAATCGGAGAGGTTACCCACAGATAACAAATCACAACATGACTTCGTCTTTTATAGGCTTGCATCACTCTTTACATGAGCAGTCAGAAAACCAATGGATCAGTTTTAAATATATAATGACAAGCCTGAGATATCTACAAACGAATATCACTTTGAAAACAATATTGAATATATGTTTCAAGTAAATGTTTCCATCGTAAATTGGAAGATATGAATGGGAAATAAATCTAAATTTGAGAGTTTGCGATTGGAATAAATATATCAATAGCCAGTCATATGACGTATCACCAACTCCTACATTAATGTTCAGAACTGCAAAATGGTATCTTTTCAGTAGAGCAATTATTTTTGAGACATCACATTGTTTTGTGAAATGTAAATTTTTTCGTTGTCCTTTAAAATAATACCACTTGACTCAAAATAGCCAAAAACGCAGATCCAAACCATTAACTTCAAATATATTGGAGAAGAGGATTTTTAATCTATGGAAAAGGGGATCTCTGGACTGTTCCCTAGAGTTTCTGATGCAAGACAATCTTTTACACATCGAGAAATCGACTTGAATAATGATGCTAATATGGGTCAAAAATAAAATGCCTTTCTACCAAGAATTGACAGCTGACACCTTAAAAGTGACCAATATGGATTTATGAGGAAAAACAAAAAATAGTTAAAATAAATTAATGATTAACTTACTGGGATCGATCTTGAGATCTACAGGATACTCGATGGCTTTGACAATCTTTACGGTAGCGCCATCGTGGGGACGGCAATGGAAGCACTTGAGATGCAACAAGAGCACCTGCGGCAGTTTTTCCAGCTGCCACTGCTGCCATGCTTCGACTGCGCGCCCACGAGTTCCACACACCACACCTTCCACTCGGTCACGTCCCGCAACACGTTCTAGTGCTTCCCGTACGGAATTTGAGCGCTGAAATTAGCATTATGAGATACTTTATTTTAAATTCTTATATAAAACCTGTAGGTAAAACCATATCTTTGTGACAAGACTTCATTGCTAATGATGTGGAGGAGAAATCTGCAAATTATACCGATTGAATTCATAATATTGGAAAGTTCTTGACACCAGACCCCCCAATCACTAAGAAATTGCATAGGTATTGGCACACCCCCGTTTTACTATATGCTTCAAATCAACCTCGCGACGTCTTTCGCCACCGTAACTAAGATATTAGAACTGAGGTAACTCGCGGCAATTTAAACTCAGTAGCATACCAGACAAATTTCCCTATGAAGTTTGTCACGATTATTTAACGAAATGGTTACCAAAACCATTATTTTTCAAAAACTCAGTTCTACTATCAAGAGCCCACACTGTGTGTTCGGTTTACGAATAGATTTCATCATAGTTTTTGAAAAATTAACAGTGTATTCTCTAACATAAAAAAAAAAAAAAATTCTCAAGCAGTGCCTGTTTCGAGTAAGCAGATTGCAATTCGTCGTGAACTGCGTACAACCGCGCCAGCGCGGGCCGGGTGCTAACGTAACACAACAATTTCAGCGGAAGCGCAGGATCGGTTGCCTGAGTGTTAATGATGAATTTTAATGCTGGTCTCTGATTTAAGCACACGCACTTTCAACAAAGATACCGTGGCCTTTGTATTTGCATACACTGGAAATGATATAAATTTTAATGTATCCCAATAACAAATATAATTAAAGGATATGACAATATAAATGCATACCTCGATATCCAGGGGAAGCGTGAAGAATGGCTGCACGCAATGTGTGGTGTCAGAGGCAGACGCATCGGTGGCAGCCCGCTGAAGGCGACTGCGCAGCTCTCCTTGGAAGATGTCACTGAGCGGTGTGCGCCCTGCCAGGCACCGCCTCTCAATCGAACCCTTGTTCTTTGGACCCATCACCTGAAATCAAGACTATCTATTACCCAACTGATTCTCATTACAATTGTAGTTGAATTTCAGATAAATAACAAATAGGCCAAAGTATCATTCTTTTATAATAAGCTGTACTGTCATTTATATACAGTATTTTATATTCTCAAATAAAAATACAATATATTTGCTGAAAACAATGATATTTTTTATATATAATTCCATTCCCAATATGAAATATCGCGACCCGAGAAATAAAGATTCCAAGTGATGATTTTTGGTAAAGCAAAAGTAAAAATGAGGTAGTCTTCCAAATACCATGAATGAAACTTACCCTGTTGTTTTCGAGTCGCGATATATAGACTTATAATGGAGCATCTCCAGAGAATTTATTATAACTGATTATGAGTCAGTTGTTCTCTAGAGCAGTGTTCTACAACCGGTGGTTCACGGCCCAGTACCGGGCCACAGACTTTCGGCCGGGCCGCGAACAGTACGCCAATTTCAAGAAATTTGTCATGCAAAAATACTAAATACAGGATTTTTTTCGCCTGCATGTTTGTTTGTATTTTTAGTTATTGTTAAATAATAATAATTGGTAGGATGATGTGACACGGTGGTCGCTGATTTTCTTAGAATCGATAGTCATAAATCTTCTCAGGTACACTCAGGTAGACAGAAATATTTGCTTTTGGGTAGAGAACCCAGATGCAAAACCCTACCTAAACTAAGTAATTTCTAAGAATTTCATACGTATATTTGTTAATTATAGTGATGTCCACCCCAGGCGGCACGTTTTCGGGATTTTCAAAAATGAATAGAAAACTTCGACAGTAAAAAAATAAATGTTTTTTTATAAAAACACAATCAATGCAAGTTATATTCCATTCATCATGCTTTCTTCCATCTAATTTGTGAAACGCTGACAAAATGTACTTTTGTAGGGGCGGCATTTTTGAAAATGAGTAGAAAATTGCGTAGGTAATAAACAAACAACAATTGTTATGCTTTGTGATTCACTGACAAAATATATTTCCTTTCTGAAAGATCTTAGGATAATCATGAAGCCTCAATGATGAGGGAAAAAGAAGAAATTGTTGTCTGGTGAAGAAAAGCAAGATGCTGAATTATCATTTGAAGCTGAATTGGGGTGAGCAATTGCTTGCTGAGAAATATGGTTTTCTTACTCCATCAAATCTTTTGTGTGAAAGTTATGAGTGTCAGAGGTATTCAGTTCATAATGATGTTGATCGGAAAGAATTTAAAATCATGTTGCTGTTTAACATAATGAAATAGATATGTTGGAAGGGTGGTGAAGATTGAGCTTTTGCAATTTATTCAAAAATATAATTTTGGAGACTCGGTCACAAATATTGAAATGCTTTTAGTTTTTTTTCCTCTGTGTTGCTAGTTGTGAAATGAGTTTTTGTAGATGAAATTAGTAAAAAAAAAACTATTTAAAATCAACAGTGAGCCATTTGTAATCAAAAAAAAATTGTAATATTTTCAATAGCACAATAACTGGGAGATAAAATAGATTTTGATAATGTTTCTAACAATTTTGCCAAGAGCAAAGCAAGGAAAAATATTTTTTTACAATTTTTTTAAATGCTATGTTAGTAAAATCTACTGAATATCTTGTTCTAAATTGATTCACAATTCTAATTCGTTTTTATTTACAAAATATACCTATTAATTGTATGGTTTATAAATAATTTTACATGTCCATTTTAATAATAAATATAAAATTTATTTAAATGACTCAAGTATAAAATAATTCAAGCCCTACAAATTTTATGTTAATTATAACATTTGTAAATGACAGGATTGTAAAAATATAATACATTTTTCAAGAAATTATATTTATGTATGATTTTTTTTGCCTGTGGCGCGATTTTCTGCTTCGTGATAATTTATGATTAAATAAAAAAAGGATAGGTTATTTAAAAAATAGCCTTAACCCAACACTATTTTGAATAAAAAATCATGATTTTTGGAGAAAAATTATTAGTATTAAACATAAAATATGCCAGGAAATTATATTTCAAAAAAATTTAAAAAATTTGGAAAAAGGGGGAGGGCGGTAAATTCAAGCACCGCCTGGTGCTGCACGAGTCCTAGCTACGCTATTGGTCATGTCCATCTGTTACAATATATGATTAAAAAAATATTACATAAAACACCATTTTTATTTCAGTATTAGTGGTCTGCGAAAAAATTTTCCTTTTTTCACTGGCCCGCATGTGTAAAAAGGTTGGAGAACACTGCTCTAGAGTTGTGAAAGTACACATAGTTGTGTACAATTAGAGCAAGTACTGCTAATTATTATTAAAACATAAAAATGGTTACCAAAACCATTATTTTTCAAAAACTCAGTTCTACTATCAAGAGCCCACACTGTGTGTTCGGTTTACGAATAGATTTCATCATAGTTTTTGAAAAATTAACAGTGTATTCTCTAACAACATAAAAAAAATCTCTTGTTTTACCTTCCACTCATCGTCATCTTCGGACTGATCCTGTCCTTCAGGAGCAGCGGTGCCATTGGCGAAAGGTGGGACATCTTTAGACTCTTCAGGTTTGAAGAATTTGATCACCTGCAGGAGAAAGTTGTCGTTGAATCATGATGCCCATGATCAAGTATCTATTTAAAATATTTTATGTAGACTTATTTCAATATACAACAAACATGTCATTATTTTTACAATACCTCAAGCATCTCATCATTGAGACCGTTGAGAAGACATCCGAGGAACTCCTCGGCGTCTTCTTGCCGCCCATCCACTCGGAAACTGTCGCCGCCCCGCTGGACATCTCTGAGGGCACGCAGAACCGCTGCGGCATCCAAAGGAGGTCCGGCTCCGGCCAAAGCGACACCCTGCGATGCTGTGCGGTCGTTGGCTAAATCAGAGGGCGCAGCGGCAGCAGCGCGAGAGTTGCGCTCTGCACGTGTCACGCGGGCGCCTGCTGCCATTGGAGTGAATTTATGGCATAGCTCCACCCTAAAAACATACATTCCCTCTTAGTATTTATTATATCATTTCATTAGATAAAGAAAGATAAAAAAAACAACGGAATTATTCCTAATATCACTTAACATTGTTGATACTTGAGGTTATGGGCCCAAGAAGTTCAAAATGTGTTCAGGTTGTACTTGTTCAGCTTTAGAATATAAAATAGTAAAAAAAGACAAACAAAATTTCAACACAAAGGATATACTAATAGACTGCAAGAATAATATCTAAGCGAATTTAAACTTACAAACTTAAAATACATTTCATTAGTATGACAAAATATACTATTCTGCAAAATATTGCAATCGCTCAACAGTTCAGAACTATTTCAAATCAATACTGTGAATTGCTCGAGAATGATATGAAGAGATTAGTTTATATCTTGAACATTGAGAGCGGACAGTCATCAATATTTATCAGCAACTTGGGTATCTTGGGCTATGAAACCGCCATTGAGTTTTATTGATGTAGATCTATATGAGAGGCTCGTTTAAAATAGAATCAGCAGATCATTGGACATTAAAATCAATTATAGTAATGTCAATCAGTCAAAGTTACGGGAAACCCTATTCCTTGAGTGAAATTCCATCAAATGGCTTACATTGCATCAATGACAGGGGTGCTGGACTTGTCACGTTTGGTAGCAAAGGGCATGTTGAGCATATTGTAGAAAGGTGGACAGGCGATGAGGGCTTGCAGTGTAGCGTTGGCGTAGCAATAGTTGGAGCGGTTTGACATGCCTCGTGGCATGAAAGAGACACTCTGGTGCTCCAGCCGATGGGAAGACAGCAGCCCTAGAATAAATCACATTTTTAAAATTTGGCAGTTATATCCAATTTTATAATTAAAATACCAAAAGCATTTTGAAAGTAAGCATCAAGCAAGCGTGTCAAGGCAAATATCAGAGTTTTCTATTTTTTGTGAATATTTTCTCTAATAAGATAAAACGTTCAGATAAACATTTTTTTTTTATTATTGAACTTTCCTACAGTTCCAAAGTATCTAAGATTAGCAAATATAAAAAAAATACTAACTTCCTATTCTGTAAGAGTCAGGGTCATCCACATGAGCAGGGATGCGGTCACGTTCATCTCTGATATTCCTCTTGTCTTTGATGGAACCGGATGTCTCAGAACCCTTTGAATCTCTCTTGTCATCCGAGCGGGAATCAGACAGAGGGCGGTCTGCAGAGACACCCAAAGTACTGGAGGATCTCTCGGGTACTGTTTCTCTCGGCAGAGGATCAAACGGGCCTACTTTAGCCACTGGACGAACACCAGGCACCGCCGATCTTCTGGCAGGCTCTTCTTGCGAATCGCCTTCTCTGACAGCGACAGCTGGCCGTGGACTGCTGAAGAGACTGGCGAAAGACCGAACAGAGGGAGGGGGCGGTCCAGGAACCGGGACCCCAACAACCGGAGCAGGTTCCGGTGCAGCGTCTGCGAATCCTTTCGAGGGAGGCGGGGGAGGAAAATCAGAAGGCAGAGGAGCCGGACGAACGGCAGGAGGGGCTTCTACTTCCCGGACGGGCGACACTCTCCGTGGCTGGCGGAATGGAGCTCTACTGGCCACCGGTGTAGTAACCGGGACAGCCTTGGGAGCGGAAGGGCGCTTGGGAGCCTCTTCAACGGGCCGGACCAGAACAGGGGCCACCTCGGGTTGTTCAGGCAGGGTTTCGACAGCTAAGTCTCTGCGATGCTTGCTGGCAAAAGGCGCCTTAGCAGGCAGAGTTCGCTGTGGAGCAGCGCCTCTGGCAGGATTCCCTTTAACAAATGGTTTATTGACAGCAAATGGAGCTGGGCCAGCATCCAAACGTTCAACCGAAATTACTGGTGCAGGTAGGACAACAACAGCCGGTGTTTCAGTCACTTCCAACCGAGAAAAGGCAACAGTAGGGGGTGCAACTGCTTCAGCAGGAGATTTGCTTACTTCCACCGATACCACTACAGCAGCAGGGAGGGGTTTGGGCGCTTCTTGTGAAACTTCAGCTGGAATACTTTCGACTGGCACCGGTGAATTTACGACCGCTGGGGTGACTTTAACGGGAGCACGTTCCGGTTGTTCTACAATAACGGGTTCTTGGATCGCAACAATCTCAGCGACTTCCCGCTCGGGTGACGGATCCCGAGGTCGAGGCCGGGGCTCACGAGGAACGTGATTGCGGCGGTCTCCCTGCCTCACAAAGTTTTTAGCGTGGACATTGAATTGATGCGGAGTGGGATGAGAAGGCTGATGCATGGGGGCGGGAATGGCTACGGGCATTCGCGGAGGAGGCGCCGAGTAGAATGGCATGGGAGCCTCATTTGGATCGTACATTCCCGGAGGAACTGCAAAGGTCGGTCGATAGAACATTTCTGGAACATGTTCCCGTTCACCCTCAGGTAGATACTCTTCACCTTTGTCCTGGGACTGGTCATCAGCAATGGGGTATTCATAAGCATACGGATAACCGGCCAAGTAAGAAACCTGAGGATACATAGGCAAGTGATAGAGAGGGGCGCCCTGCGCCGTCTGCGCGGAAGGGTAATATTGTGGGTAATAAAAGAACGGTTGCGGACGAGGGGGAGAAGGGGCACGTTTTGGAGGACCGCCGCGTCGGCCTCTACGGCTTTCACGAGGGCGTGTGTCCTGAGGCACTGGCTGGCCATACGCCTGAGGATGGGCATGGGGATGCGGTCGGTAGTATTGGCTCATGTAACCGTGAACGTTGACATTGGCCGTCACCTGACTGACGTAAACGTTGGATGGCGCCACCCACGGTTGATTATGCGCAGGAGCCGCGGGGTAAACGGGAGGAGCAGGCGGAGGTCGAGAGTACGCCGACTCGTGTGCAGGAGGAGGAACCGCCCCTCGCGGATGGGCATGAGGGCGAGGGGAGTGCGCCATTTCGTCCTCGCCTACCGGTGGACCTTCGGGACCGCTCGGCGTTGTCGCCGGTCCCGTTTGGCGTAACGACAAATCTGAAAAATGTTCTTGTATTATGA
The DNA here is from genome assembly GCA_022494535.1 of Himalopsyche phryganea. NCBI lineage: Eukaryota > Metazoa > Arthropoda > Insecta > Trichoptera > Rhyacophilidae > Himalopsyche > Himalopsyche phryganea. The sequence goes on along the minus strand of JAGVSL010000116.1, from coordinate 179,935 downwards.
AACCATTATATATGTATATATATTTTTTTTTTAAAGTAAAATGGACACATTGCAGGCATTAATTAAATATTTCTCAAAATAACATAAAATTTACCGTATGACGGGTCAGGACTACTGTCGTCAGGCCAGGAGACACGAGGCGAAGACGAAGGTGGTGGATCTGCGACGGGGGCGGGCGAGAAGAGGGCTGTTGTCAGACTGCTTCGCTCCTCTTCATTAATGTCCGTCAAGTCCAGGAATTCATACTCCTGTAAGCGGACACGATATTAGAGCACAATCATTCTACATATAATAAGTGTTTATTTAATTTTGAGATAAAGTTTAACCAAGAACTGAAATTTTCACTAATAATGTTTTCAAACACAAAACAAAGAATCAAAAATGTTAACACATACCCTGAACATAAATCATGCAGTAGATTATATTTAGTAATTATTTGAAACAAAATTCTGCCAGAACCTGATTATATTTTCTAAAATACCATAGTTTCTTCTAGTTTATTTATTGGGATGACAACTAATTACCACTTTATTAGTCACTAGATTGGTGACAGATATACTACAACATGAATTGGTTTATATCATGTTACACCTGTCCTGTTGTGAATGATTTCAATGTAGAATTAATATATATGTACTTCTACTGTCCAGATATAATTTATTTCGTATTGGTGAATTTATGCCAATTTCTGATTGGCTTTAAATTAAGTTGATTCATAGTAATACGAGGTAAATTTTAGGGTTAATCGTTTTCTTCTCGTTTGCTATTCAAATTAAATTACAATGCCTATATCCTGGACCAGTAATATAAGATCGCCAATACCCTGAGTATTGAGCCTCTTACGGAGACCTCTGTTGCCTTCTAGTTTTCCTCGCATTGTTTTGAATAATTTATATTAATTCATATTGTGACTGCGGAGGTGACCGAGGAATGCATCTTTTCTGCATTTGATGATTGATCAATTAACTATATTTCTCGGCTTATTGACTCGTCTTTAAACTTCCATTGGCCCAGATAATCTTGATTGTACACCTGTAGTGTCATATCTCCAAAACCTTCAGTCTACCTGGTACATTTCTTTAATGTACAGGTTTATAGCATTCCAATTACCCTCCATTTTGAGCTACAGCTTGAGTTAATCGCAGAAAAAATTTAGATTTTTTACGAAAGTTCTTCTAGTCATCTGAATTCTGATTTTAATTTCGTATTCTGAGCTCAAGTCTTTTAGAACAGCGGTCATCAAACGGTGGTCCGCAGGAAAGTTTCAGGGGTCCGCAGAGATGTAGTAATGTCATTGATGCAAAAAAAACCCATAAAATTATTTTAAAATACAGCAAAAAAATATCACACTTATTATTTTTATATAACTTTTCATCTTCAGACTTATTCCCCACTGGTGAGGGTCGCGACATCTGCCTATTGCAAGAACTCCATTTCCTTTGACGATCCTTCGCCACTCGCTCCTGCACTCGGCTGCTCTGAGGACCAATGGTAAGTAAAGGCCTGTGGCGTTCTTCATTTGGTGGCTCTTGCGAGTTGAGGCCCTTCCGTGTCACCTTTTGCCTTTGACCTTTCCTGTGGCAACGAGCCTCTCAAGATTGTCGATAGGCTTGCGGGCGATGTGGCCAAATAAGCTGAGTATGAGTCTTGTATCCTTGAGTTGTCGCTTGTTCAGGATAGATGCGTTTGTGCGCTTATCGGTCCATGGCATATGGAGCATCCTTCTCCAGCACCACATTTCAAATGCATCGTTTTATAATTAAACAAGGGTAATTTACTTCAAAAAATATATTCTATAACCACTGTTAATGGTCTCAAGATTTAAAATTAAGAATCTTGTGGTCTGTGGTGGCCATAAGGTTAGTGACTATTATTCTAGAAGATGATAATCGAGGTATTTTACAGATGTGTTTTCAATGTATGACTAAATGCTATTGTTCCGTCGAAGATATCTATATCTCGTTAAATATTCTTAACGAAGTCACCAAAAATTTGTAAAGTTCAGTATGTTTTGAAAATTCTGGATCTCCAAGAATATTCTTCTAAAAATTACTTCTGGTATGACAATATAGTTGACTTAGTATAATTTTTGAAATTTATTACGCTATACTGCATAAACAAGACACGGAAATACTTTGCAGTGCATGTATATTGCGTATAATTATGTACATAATTCTATGGATGTAACTCTGGATCTATGATATCACATGTCAAACTATTTTAAGCCTTCGCCCCAAATTTCATGCATGGCTTTTAGTTTTAAAATTATAAAGCCATAAAATACCATTTTATAACAATTGCTCAGTTGATCATGAGCGTAACCTGTCAATCATAATTGATAAAATTGTGGAAGAGGGAAGGCTGAATATAAATCAATAGCTATTTCAACATTTCACCATTGTCAGGTGTCATACACAGATTTACAACTTCTTATCATATTGCAGCAGCTTACGTATAAGTCTTTGCCATGATAGATAATCAAGAGAAAAGATAATTACAGATATAATAATTATGTCCAATTATGAATTCCTAGCTTAGCAGCGATTGATAAGTGATGCATTGTGTAATGGATCTATTTAGTAAAATACGCTGAATGCTTCTGTTGTATTTATTATTCTATTGATCTGAGGTCTTTAACTTTCCCAAAAGAAAAAATATTCTAATTATTTCATTAAAAATCGTTAATTTATAATAGTTCTGTTCTTCTTTCGAGAAATTACTTGAAATTCGGAAATAAAAATCCTTCGATATAATAATTGAACTACAAAAACTAGACACCTACCATGTAATATTACTGCCTCTGTTCGACAAGAGAGGAATGAAAAAAAAAATAGCAACTCGAAGATGACATGCAATTTTGACAGTAACAAGTTTACGATACATTCAAATTAAATACTAACTATAAATCGGCTAATTGATCACTAATCGTAAATTATGAACATCGCTGGGGCGATAGATATTTAAATCACATACAACAGATAACGCCACAATACGAATACGCCATTCCAAAGGTCTTCACAGTATGGCATGATTCCATTTATAAACGACCTGACAGCTGAGAAGGTACATACCGATTATTTGAGGCTAGGTTGGTCGGTCAACCTAATAATTAACGCCGAAATCATTATTTACAAACAATTTCAACAATTTCTTGGCAAAGTATGTTCATAACGAACAAGTACAATTCATTCAAGACTCAAGAAAAGGTCTAACTCATAAAAATATTGATAATTTACGAAATACGCATATAATCTAACATGTGGTCTGTATAATTTCACCAAAATAGTAGAAAATAGGAAAAAATGAATGTTTTAAAATAAAAAATAAGAATTCACTGGAATTAATCGATCGGCGTTATGAATATATTATTGGAAATCTTCGTAAGTCTCGAAATAACGCCGCTGTGAAAATGTGCGTTAATACAGTAGGTATGTTAAGATGGCGTAACGGCATGAACATAATGCCGGTCAGTGATTGTGGAATATCGTTATGTTAATCATGAAACAATTTGGAATGCACGCCGTTTGTGAAGACCGGTCTTTAAATTATATCGCTTACCTCAAGCGCCTTCAGACTTTCTGGAAAGAGACATTTATAATGAAATGCTAGTAGTGAAATATGCACACATGAAAAAAAGTCATGAAGTCTTATGATTGAAAAATTGGCAATCTTAGACGGAGCACTCACCGATTTAGTTTGATCCATGGCCTTTTTGAAGCAACATTACTGATTCGTTGAACTCATCACATGCAGCGCAATAAATTTGTAATAATTAAGCAAATTTCACTCAACACAAATCCAGACATATGGCATAACAGGATGTAACAAAGCCCGCGCTCGCCGGTCGAATAGAATTTTAACCATAGACATAGACTAGAGAGCAGTACTACCAACTTTTTTTTTTTCGAGTGAAGAGATTATAAAGTAAAATATGTAATTTGTTATTATGTCGGTAGGTACATACTAAGGATGGATTTCATAAATAAAACTCAATTTTTGTATTTTCTCAAACATTCAAAGACTGCTTGATAAAATTCATATACATATTCTTCTTATGCAGTACCTAACTACATAACAAACTTTGGTCATGTGATATCTCATTATCAGAATTATTGTTATTTAGCACCAACCTAGCTATTATTATATTTTAGTCTATGTTAGTAGCTGATGAGAAACAATATTAGGTTAACGGACGCATTGTATTGTTTTTATCAAAAATAAAACATTAACTTTTCAGCAAGCTCGATAATATAAATAAATAAAATATCTATCTTGAAATATTTAATAATATTTCTGTATTACCAGGGTTGCTTGATTCGTCGATCGCGATTTGGCCACGCGTCGCTTGATAAATTTAATCTATCTTTTTTCATAACATTTTTTTAAAACCTCATAAAAGAACCTTCGACCACTGTAGGTACACTTCAATCAATAAATGCTAATGAATAATCATACCATTTGAAACCGTTTTGAAAAACCGACAATGAAATTGCAAAATCATTATTTATTTCCTTACCATTGCATGTTTCCGTTGCACAGAATAAAATGAAACGCTTTAGATATTATGTTTTTCAAAAGACTGACAACATGCTAATGAGGATAACTTGTGGTAAGTAATTTATTTTGCTTTACAATTATAAAGAATGTTTCAGAATCACCATCAGGACTGTATTTACTTATATAATATGTTGCACTCTATTATTATGTATTTTAAATATTTCCTTGAATTCTATTCAAATAATCATATCTATGTAACAAATGCAGCAGCATAGACTTTCTACCAGAAGGCACAATATATTCTTTACTTTCTCTAAAGGCATTACCTGAATCATCAATTTGCTTATCTGTAGTGTAGTCTACCACATGCACCATGGAGAAACTACCTGGAATATAAGGGAAGGGGGTGTATAGAGAACTTACAATCGCCTTAGCAATTTTTTTGGAGGCTTTGGCTCGTATAAAAATGGCATGAGCTGTCAATTCTTGAAATAAAATACGTAAGTTCTTATTTATTTTTTATTACTGTAACCTTGAAGAAATGAAAAATTATATTATTATTACGATTTGACGATACAAGAACTCATTTAGTATTATTTGACATACTTTTTCATCGCATCATTTTCTGAATATTTAACCGTTTTCAACAGAATAAATTGTAAACCCTAAGAATCACAAGAATTTGCGTTTTCAATCCCGAGTATTACTAGACAAGATAAACAGGTTGCGATCCAGGAATTGCAAACCTTAATCACAACTACTTTTTAAGCAGAAATACCTCTCGTTTTACTAAAACGCGGTGAAAAATTGTAATCAAATTGAATTGAAACCTTGTAATCGACCGGAAAATCGTCATCAACCGGAAGCTTCCTTTGTGTCATTACATAAACAATATTTTAAAAATAAAACACAATTTGCTTTGTACGACTTCCAAATTTTTATAACGATCAGGACGGGTTTCGCTCATCGCGAGCATTATCATCTGATAAAATATAAATCCTAATAAGGCTTTTTCATATACTTAAGTACAAAAAAAATCGGTTTTATTTTTAAAATATAATGCCTTTCCGCTAAGAATTGACAGTTGACACCTTAAAACTGAAATATACAATATTTTATAATTGCTAATTAGAATTGTTGACATTTTGTACATTTCCATATACTTCGTATTATACTCGAATGTCTGAAGATACCGAAAGGTGACGAAATACAGGAAATTCACGAAATTTCATCAGTTCAAATTTGATATTGAAATCCGTCAAGAACCCTCAGTCGATGATATCTTAAATTTTAAAATAACGTTTTAATTTAATGCACTTTTTTTAACGTGGGTTGTAATTAAGTCGATTTGAATAAATACCTCCACGATCTATAAGATAAGAATAATTAAATCCATTAAAAAATGGTTTCTTTTAGGGGGTTTTCATTCGCGTGTTACTAAAAAACGTAAACAGGGAAGAACCGTTTTCAAAACCACTATTCAATGGCGACGAGTCATCATGATTGATGATGATATTGAGTTTTAATTTGCAGTTTTTTCGCCGCGGGGACTTTAGAATCTTTCGAGTGCTAATTTTTAATGTGAAATTCGTGGAATTGTAAACTCCGTGATAATAAAAACGGATAGCTACTTTAGCTGCTTGGCACCTGCTAATGAATGCTTTGTGCTATTTACCTACTACAAATAATTTCTTTTTTAACCTAGCTCTAAAATAATATGACATATTTTAAGCTTCTTTACTCATATGCATTCCTTACCATAATTGGCTGGTAATATGTGCTTATAGTTTTTATTGATGAACAATAATTTTAATAAAAGAAGTCCATTATAAAAAGATAAAAAAAGCAATTTATTTAGTTCCACCAGAATTTAATGATATTTTTGGTAGCTGTTTTGGCATCATGACATTGTCAAAACTATTCTGGCGTGATACCGAAATAGCTATCAACTACATAACTAATTGATTAAATCGGTAATCTTGGTAAGACTTCACTATAAGATAATAAAAATAACAAAATATTCAGTCCTACAAAATTGTATTAGTTAGTCGATCCCTATTTCAGCATTACGTTATCGTCAGAATTAAGCTTAAAATTTCAAAGCATTTACTTAATTAATTAATAGTTCCATGTAAATATGTTTCTTTCTGAATTTATGTAAGTTCAATATTTTAATTTTAAATAAAAGTTATGATTTGAGTTATTAAGATGTTGTACACTTCCATGTATTTTGTCACTAACGACCCGAGTTTCGCCTTTCGGCATCTTCAGGCATTCGTGCGCTCGAGTTTTTTTAAATTTCTTTTTTCCATGTCCGCTCCCAACGTGGAGCATATGGTTTTCTAATGGAGGTATCTCAACAGATTTTTTTATATGAGAACTGGTTGTTACTCAGTTGCTCAACCTCTCTTCTTTCAAAGAGTAGGGCTAAGACGGGACTAGTGGTTAGTTAATTGCTCTCGCTACGCCCCATGAGGATCGGATGGGTGGGAGGGAGTTTTAGACATCGAAAACACGAACAGAAATCCATAAATCGATTGAAATATCAACTTATGAAAACTCTCGGCACAGGGAATTGAACCCGAGACATCCGTAGCCGTAGCCCACGACGCTACCAACTGCGCCACGGATGCCAACTTTACCTAAGACTTATTCAACGATCTTTTCTTTTTACATACAGATATATAGACATTACTATTGTTAATGACACAAACGAAATGTAATATTGAAACCAATTCGTCATTTTCTAATATAATAATTTTCTTTTAATTGGCCCAGACTCTGACACTCTCCACCAACAATGATTTTTGCGCTGTCCAAGTATTTATCCACTGGTGTCGATTCTTGTAGAATTGCATTTTAGCTTTCGGGTGCAAGTTTGTCCATGCTTTGTTTGTGATGTCATCTGGGAAATCTGCAACGCCTCCGACACCAACACCCATGGTTAGGTAAAACTATAAAAAGAAATAAATAATAATTACGTTTTACATTATTTACTAATAATCCTTTATGGAATGATATTATATTTTAATGTTTATACACGTACACTTGCAACGTGTGCTAAAACAGTGGCCACTCAAGGGCTTTCGTCTTAATAAGATGCGGAGTCAAGGGTTTGAATTCGGAAATGTCCGTATCGAAATATGCATGCATTGCTTTTCAAATCCGATTATGGATGTTTATCAAAGTACACTAGTATGTCGACGGCGTTTTGGCCAATTGATGTAACCCTCAAAATTGAAATTGTTCAGGAGAGAGTAAAAACTGTTCATCTAAAACATTATATGGTGAGTTGCGTTATGAATCTTTGAAATGCACCGCTGGTAATTCTCCCGTTTGCAGATAAGGGATTATAAATAAGGAGTATCGATATAATAGTGGCTTACATCAAGTGGTCGGGTCAGAATTTTTAAACCTAAAACCAATGTAAAATAATGTTTCCTTTTCAAAAAGTGGTCAATTTATTTTTCTATTTTACATAATTTTTATTTCTGCTCTGTCGTCTTTAAAATGATATCCAATCTTTAATTCTTTTTCGTATTTTTTTAGGGTTAAATCAATTAGCCAAAGCACCGTCGAATTATGAAATTCTTTGATAGCGTAGAGCAGTGGTTTCCTACCGGGCAAACACCAAAATTTTGTTATTAAAATTAATTTTCTGAATAAAATATCTACAAATAAATAATACTTTGTATCGTAATATAAAAGAAAAAATTCAGTAAATGAATGTTTATTTCACTCATTGGCAAAATATACTCTTGGAGGATGCATTTTACCATTACCTATTTATACATTACCTACAGAAAATTCTGTAGGTAATGCACAAATAAAAATAATCTACCGATAATCATAAGTGTCGAGGCAAAAAGAAGAAATTGTTGTGAACATGCTGATGCTGAAATATCATTTTGTAGTTGAAATTAATAAAAAACTATTTAACATTGAGAGTGAGCAATTTGCGATTAAAAAATCTTGCGATACTTTCAATAAACACCAACTGGCAGATAAAACTGATTTTGATAATGTTGCTGACGATTTTGATAGGAGCAAAGCAAGAAAAAACAATTTTGTTGCAATTTTTTCATGTTTTTTTGCGAATAGATAATGTGGTGTAAGTAAAATCTGCTCAATATCTTGCCCTAAATTATTTTTCAATTTTGATGTACAATATATTAATGGAATGTAGATCAATAATTTTGCATTTTTTACATTGAAGATAAATATTATTTTAAAGACTAGATTTTTTGACAAATTTCAAGAAAAGGCCTGCGGGACTCTTCAATATGTGTCAAGTATAACATTTGTAAATGACAAATTGTAAAAATATAGGATATATTTTTCAAGAAATTACGTTTACACATAAAAATTGTGTACCTGCTGAACAATTTTCTGTAGCGTGATGGTTTATAATTTAAAAGAAATAGAAAGTAATTTTAAAGATACCCCTAATCCAACACTATTATAAATATTAAATCATTTTTAGAGGAAAAATGGGGGGGGGCGGCAAAACCCCTAGATACGCCATTGCATGTACGTATATGTTATAGCAAAATTTTGTTATTGTTTTGTTAATTACAATTCAGTTTTTTTTTCAGCAAATAAATCCGACTGTAGAAGTAGAAAAAACCCTCTCAGATTAAAAAAATCTTGGATGAAAAGTCATTGAATAGTTTTATCACTGTATATTATTATCGCGTTTTATCCATTTTCAAAACCGGTATTTCGGTATTAAAAAGATAGATCACAATCCCTAATCGGGAGACCATATTTTATTGTGTTCTCATTGGTAGCGGGTGTAGTTAAAAGGAAATCGTTTATTCATTTATTGACTAAAAAAATCCCAGAACAAAAACTGGCCACCCTTACTTGGCCAGAAAATGTTATGGAATTACTTAAATGATTATAACATAAATATACCTCCTTATCGAATGGTGCGAAAAGGCTTCCACTGGACCATTTTCGAGCTTGCGGATTGAAATTTTGGCACTCTTTGGCATACGACCTGAATCCTCCGGTGGGTGGTGGCGCAACTACGCCGTATTCATGACCATCGACGTTGAATGATATTGAACCTAAATGCATAGAATATTTTTATAAAATCAAATTATAACACGATGAGTCATATTATATTACGGAATGTAAGTATAAAGTACATAATACTATTAAGAGGATATAGTAGGCTTTACTGTCATTTCGCGAAAATCGTTAATCCTACTTTAAATATTACTCAGAAAAAGTGCGAGAACATTTCAATTTTTTTATAGAATCGTTATATTCGATATATTGCAAATTCCGCCAAGATCGCTTTCTTAAAAATACTTTGTTCTACAATTTTATCTCAGACATTAAATCTCGATAACCTACAAGGAACCCAAATCTAGTCACGGCGTAAATCAAATAAAAGCATTTCTTTATAAAAAAATGCACATATATTTTACATTATATAATCTTATCGAGTTTTCTTGAGTGTGAGCTTATTTGATTACAATTAATTAATGCTGTACTCCAATATGAAAAGGTTCTCCATCCTTGGAATAGGTATAACTATGTATATATGAATAACTTAATTCTTTTAAACATAATTTAATTCAAATACGAAATTCGTAAAATCATAATGCTGAAAATTATTGTACAATTTGAAACAAAATTTTACTGTGAACAATAAATTTAAATTTGGAATTTCCCAAAGACAATACCAGCGATATCGATAAATAGTGTTGCAATGCAAAATAAATTGCGTTCCACATTTAAGATATTAATATATTATACAGGAAAATTCGACACATCAAGATCCCGCATGGTGCTGTCATTTTGTAAAATTCCAATATTTCACTGGACCTACCCTAGAATCTAGGACACAGAAAACGCAGCATTATTTTTGTTATAGACTCAATGTTCTCAATGCTCAAATTATTAATATAAACTCTATTCATTTCTATCTAGTTACTTGTAATTTCTTAGAAGTACATATTTTCTCGCACTTTGACACACCCTTAATACAGTAATTTAATTATAAATTAGTGCATATTTATATTATTTTTTATGAAAATTTCTTTTATATGTAATATTTAAAAAACACTATGATAACCATTCCACCGTCTTTGTACCAAAAGTTGTGATAGCCTTAAATTTAATAAAATGTGCAAGCAAGCTAAAGGCATTGGACAAGAATTGAAAATACTGTTAATGTGTACAGTTTAGACGTAGATATTAATGAGTTAATGCGATATTAATGACTTATAAGACATTAAATATTAATGAGTTTCGTTTTCTGCTCTTAAGGTACACATCGGTAGATATTATGAATCGTCCTAAATCACTACCTCAAATGAGACAACAGGAATAGGAAACGATTAATGTGAACCATCCCCACCTTCTGTCCAAGTCATTCCAAATGTGTGGTAGTCTTTTCCCCAGGTTTCATTCGAGTCGTGTGTCACTATCCATTTGTTCCTGCATGGTTGCGAAATATCCAGGATAACACCTGCGCTCAATTGCTTATTTCCAATATCAGTTCCACTGTGTTCTAAGTTATCGTTTCCCCTTACGAATGCCACTCTGATAAGGCCCGACTCGTAGGCCAATGATCCATACGTTGATGCTTGTGGATGCAGGTATAGTTCTTTTTAAAAAAATATACACACATAAATAATTCTGTTATAAATAATTGAAACACTATCTCAATTACTAAGAATCATCCAAAATGACAAAATTTCAAAAAATACTGAAGAATTTTATATCGACAATACTTGGCATGCTGGCATTTAACAAGAAGACAGTATTTTTTTTTTTGAATTTGGAATAACTATAGACAATACGTTCAGAATATAAAACGAAGATTCTAAATAAGAAATTAGGCTCCAAATGTGTGTAAAATGGCCATTTAAATTTTCAATTTCTATAGATGTCCAATAGAATGTAAAAAAAATCTTAAAATAAGTAATTCTCACTCAATCATTATTAATAATGTTCTCGTTGCATATAATATAATAATTATTATAAATGACCTTTTGGCATAGAGCCTAATATCTCTAGTAAATTTCATTTTAATAATGTGACACGAGTGATGGGTAAGATTCCAGCAAGAAATGTGATGTTAAGCTTCAACCGAAAGCAATAATTGCCCAAGCATATAAAAGCAAAGTAAGGTCATCTCATGCTTGATCAAGCACGAAGTGATCTCCATGACCCTTATCAAATAATCTACGAAATTACAACTATGGTCCAGACTGAATTGAGTGAACTGTGCTGTCAGTAAAAAACATTATTTTTACCTGGATATATCCAATTCCCTTTCGGAAGCTTTGCTCTGATTTCCAATTTTCCATACTTGAAACTAAATAGACCTTTTGTTGAAATTTGCCCAGAGACAACCGGCGGCATCATATCGAACGGGTAAGAATTTTTCATTTTGCATAATTCTTGATGTAACGCAGTACAGCTGTAAAAAACTGTGAAGTTAATATGTAACTATTTTCCAGTCTTGTAGCCTATGCTCGACACTATTGAGAGTTTGTTCTATACTCGTGTGGGTTCACGGGTTCGTTTACCAGAAGGACAATTTCATACAGTATACTCCGCGATAACACTGTATATAAAAGGCGAGCTATCTGGGCTACCATACTCGTAAAAAATCAGAAGATACCCAAGCTGGGCAGGAGTATTTTAACGTATAATCAAGGAGCATTCGCAGATTTTAATGAAAAACGAGTTGTCGGCAGTCATGTTATCGGGGGGTCTACGGTATATTGATTATTCAATCGATTTTATGGATTTGTGTTTGACTACAGAGTTATCTATGATGTTTCCATTTCTTCCCATCCATACGATACTAAACGGAGAGTAGCAAGAGTCAATTCATAGCCCAATTCTTGTATCTTTACACTTTCTGATAAAGAGAGTTTGAGTGGCTGAATAAGAATCAGTTATCATAAAAACGATTTCTGTTGAGATACTTCATTAGCATTACATATGCTTCACATTGGGAAAGGACATGGTTAGTAAAAAAATATCAATTCGTTTTTTTCTCACTTAATTATTACCATCCATACATTACTTTAAGTGTCAAGAATTTTAATACATATAATATAACTGGTAGCCGGACTAAACAGAACATGACGAAACGGAACAGGAAAAAACAGAACAATTTCAAAATAATATTTTTGTCGTATCTACTATTTATCGAACATATAAGAAATAAATAATATATTTAATCGCCGCATATGTAAATTCATTTACTGGTTAATAAATTATTTTAATTATTTCAATATTCCAAATCGCCCACCCCTCAAAATTATGAACTAAATCAACAAAAATATCCAAAGTTTTAAATGATCTTGGATCAGCAATCGAGATTTTTTCAATAAAAATTTATAATTATAGACATGTTTATCTCGTATGATTTTCCAATTTTTAAAATTTTTCGCGAATCAGATATTTTTTTCCAATCAAATTTTAAAATGTTTAAAAAAAAGTGCTTTGTATTATATGAAATAGACAGTATAGTCATTTGCAAATATTTGTGTTTAATATCTACAATAAACACATTCTAATTGCATATTAGAGTTTATTATACATTTTATTTGTATAAATTACATAACTTAAATAAGTATTGTACCGTTTAACCTTTGGAGAAATTAATCAATATTGGAAAAGAATACCAACCCTCTTGTCAGATCCAGTTTATTTCTGATTCGGATATCGTCGACTGCGGTCGGATTGATTTGTAAGCGCTTGGCATTTGTGATTTTCACTTTTGATTTATCATAATAGACAAATTCGTATTCCTAAAACGTTGAGTTAGAAATTGTACAATGAGAAAAATGGTAAACAAATACTAATTAATGCACACTAACTTGCTTGCTTATGACAACGGGCACTCTATCTTAATTTTACCGAATGTGAGAGTTGGCAGCATAAGATGAAACCAAATCATAATAAACAAATTCAGCTCAAACGTTAGTACCCATAAACTGCAATGAGTGAGTGACAGCGATATAGCTTAACTGGCAATAAAGAAAATAACCTTTCACTAAATATTGTTCAGTAATGTGACAAATGTTTAGTGAAAGGTTATTTTCTTTAGTGCCAGTCAATGTGTATCACAGCTATGTGGCTGGCAACTTAAGTATGCACCGCGTAGTGTCCGCGAGCCCTGGGTGGTATTTTACTGCAATAACATACATATGAGCCCCTGAAAGCTAAAGTGGTGTAAGTCAACGTTTTTCACATTCTGCTTGAGCATCAATCTGTCTTGTGTAAAATCGGTGTAAGTGTAGTTCAATTATTTCTCCATAGATCTCAGAAACAGTTTAAAAGTGGCCAACCGGACAGCTATAGCGCTTTATGGAAAAGTTGTGATCTCACTTGTGGATATCGCTGTCAGAACTGTCGGGTAGGTTGTGTTTATAACAATACATAACAAGTTCATCACTTCAAAGACTTTTGTGTGTCTTTCTTTGAATGTAATAGAAAATGAAGTATTAATAAATGCAATAGAAAGGCATTGAAGGACGATACAGCAACCGCAATGGTAAACGGCGAGCTGCACGTTATTTCATTGGATCTATGGAAAGCATTACCTCTTTCTACTTTGATCACATCTGTCGCATTTTATAATCGTAACTTTTACTGCTATAATTTGGAAGTACTTAGCATCAAATAAGGTATAAATGTACCTTTGGGATGAACTAGTCTCCTGAAGACAATCCTAGGAAATAGCTTTTAGAAGTTTATCTGACATTTTTTGGTGGTATTTTTGAATGGGTTATAAATAATTGCACTTTGTGTTAGGTAGTATTCACTTGGTACACTTGAACTTTTATTTCGATAGTTTGCACTTTGTATAAGATAGTATTAACTTAGTACACTCAAACTTTGATTTTAATAGTTTTCACTTCGAAACGGATTCTTTTAATTTTGTATGTTATGGACATTGAAATAAATTATATTAACATATTGCATGTCCACTTAGAACCCTGCTTCTTCATAAATACCACTCCTATAATATACTAGTGAATAAATTCTAATGCGTGGAGTAAAGACAATACAGGCTGCATAATATAGAGTTGCGACAAGTAAACTAGTCTATGGTGGAAAATCATATGTTGCAAGTAGTAAAGAATAAGTGACATTTCATTACAGCGTTGTGAAACTATCGATTTCAAAGTGTGAGTATTTATATTGAGTGAAAACTATTTTGTCTATGTGATAATATTTCACAACATATTTCTTCAATGTTTAAATATATTTTATTATGTAGCATCACTTTATTTTTAGTGAGATAATTTGTTTTTTGTGGAATGTATTTGTTATAAGTGAAAACTATCTTTACGAAAGTGAATATCATCTAAACAAAATTGCATTTAATTATAAGCCTTTTTGAATTATCTGAGTACTGAATCAGATAGAGCGCAAAATTTTACACATAACAACTACATACTTAACTCAAAATAATTTTTTTTTATTTGTCTGACTAACGAGCTTGACGATCAATACGACAACTGAACATTGTATACATAATTCTCCGTCCTACACTTGTCCCTTTCCTTCATTCCAACGTCATCTAGGTCAATCGAGAAAAATCTACAGATAATCATCAGTGGCTCTTCGAATTGACAGAATCCACCCGGTTGGAAGAAGAGACCAGCACACGACCGAGTCAGGTTCATCGCCGCTTTTTAGTTTTGGATATTGTTAAGGAGTGGTTAGTCCATTCTCAGTTAGGATGTGATCAGCATCCTATAAATTATTTCCGTATCTACAGTCGATCCAAATGGTACACTGCTCACCTGTGCTACGTAAATCATTTGATAATGACCAATTTATAAATGCAAACGATAAATTAATTGAATAGTCAAATATATCTAACTTGATCAAACGCAGGTAGCCTCTGTTCGACAATCCACTTTTCAGGAGAGAGTGGCGATTCAAAAGTTTCTTCAAATATTAGCTGCCCTCGGCACGTCGGTTTTCCTCCATTATAAAAAGTGGATGAAACTTGACAATATGCGCCAGTCCCAGTGGCTGTTCCATCAGAATTGGGAGAATACTCCTTGGGTAGTGGGGCAGCATCAGTCGCCGTACCTGGATAATATATAATTATGTAATTTAAGACATCGACTGAGGGTGCTTGATGGAATTTCAATATCAATTTTGGATTATTGAGATTTTGTACACTTCCATGTATTTTGTCACTAACGACCCGGGTTTCACCTTTCGGCATCTTCAGGCATTCTAGCACACGAATGGACTCGAACTGAGAGACAGTAAACAGTGTCTAACGTTTATATAGAAGATACAAATGCGACAAATATTATTTACGAGGTAAGGTATTATACGTCTGAGAGCCACACTGATACCTGAGTTAAAATTTCGGGAATCGCCCTAATCCTTATTTTGTAAACACCATATTAACAGAGTGGCGAATTGCCGCTTTTCAACTTCTTTTAGAAATATCAGTGATTTTACAATTATAATAGTATTGTGGGTTTTGACGGGATGTAATTCGACGAATGGGTAAATATATACAATCATTCCACATTTAGTGACATCTGTTAGGTGTTTCAACGTATAGGATATAATAGCGGAGAATTAGGAAGGTTCAGCTGCTCATTCAAAATTGGCAAGGAATTTAACTGGGCTCTATTAATTTCCAAAATTTCTTGATAAAATAATTTATGATCCCCCATGTTTTTATGCAACAGTTTAACCCCATCATCCGCATTAAACGTATGGTTCTTCATTAGCAAGTGATTTGCGAATGTCGAAGTTTCTTTTTTTAATCTAAAGTCTTTAGATTAAAATAATTTATTTTATCAAGAAATTTTGGAAATTAATAGAGCCCAGTTAAATTCCTTGCCAATTTTGAATGAGCAGCTGAACCTTCCTAATTCTCCGTTATTATATCCTATACGTTGAAACACCTAACAGATGTCACTAAATGTGGAATGATTGTATATATTTACCCATTCGTCGAATTACATCCCGTCAAAACCCACAATACTATTATAATTGTAAAATCACTGATATTTCTAAAAGAGGTTGAAAAGCGGCAATTCGCCACTCTGTTAATATGGTGTTTACAAAATAAGGATTAGGGCGATTCCCGAAATTTTAACTCAGGTATCAGGGTGGCTCTCAGACGTATAATACCTTACCTCGTAAATAATATTTGTCGCATTTGTATCTTCTATATAAACGTTAGACACTGTTTACTGTCTCTCAGTTCGAGTCCATTCGTGTGCTCGAATGCCTGAAGATGCCGAAAGGCGAAACCCGGGTCGTTAGTGACAAAATACATGGAAGTGTACAAAATCTCAATAATCCAAATTTGATATAATTATGTTTTATTACTTCATATAAAGTATATTTTAAAAGGCATTTCCTGTTCTATGTATATTTTTATAACATTCACGCATGTTTGTTGACGGTATCTCTTTGAAGTCAAGGCCGTTTTCAGGTATTTTTTTAAATTTAAATAAAGGATAATTAACCACTGTATCCTTACGTTAATTTCTGTATGTAAAAATGATTACACGTCTACGACTGTAGTATTGCATTTAATTTATTATTTGATCAGTAACTGTTTCAATTTTCGATCAGTAAGAAATAATAAATAATCAGTAATTGATCGAAATGGTCAATAGGAAATAATAAATGACCAGGTAATAATTATGTTAGGTCAGTAAATAATGGCCAAACAAATAAAGGTTAGATAGAGGTTAAAAGATAGGATTACTTACAATGACCATTTTATAAAAATTACTGACCGTTTATTTTATTTATTGACCACATGTATACATTAATTACTCACCATTTATTATTTCTTGCTGAACAATAATTGAAATCTTTACAGACTCAATAAAAATGCATGCCTTTATATAATGTATTTTGGGTTGCTATGCCAACGATCTTCAACATAGTTTGCATTGATTTGACAACATCACAGCTGTCTCATAAAGTGGCGTTGAGCTAAGTGCACTGGAATACGTAAACACGTAATACACATATGACCTCTCGTGATTTTTCTGATATGAGTCAGCCTCCAGTCATCTGAAAGTAATCCCCACGTCCAATTCGAAACGCAAAAATTCGTAGTTTGATTGAGATTAGTAAAAATATATTATAAACATCGGTATGAGTTGATAGTACATTGTCATTGTTCTGGAAGAAGACAGTAAATGAAAAATTCTACTTTTGAGTAATCGGACTTTGAAGTTTGCCAAATGCTTGAAATGCCATACCTTTTTCATTTTGTTTGTTTGCACAAAACGGTTTTTTAGTAAAAGTAATATTTTTAAAAATGTGTTTGTTCTTTCATACGGTAGAGTTTGAAATAAGAAACTGAGAAGACCCCGGATCGAAGAGAGGCGAGCGGCTGGTTATCCGGAGTCCTGGAAGGGCTGATCTCAGACAAACACCATTTCAGATCCGGTTAAAAACTGATTTATTTTCCATTCAAGATGCAGTGGTTTAATATTACACAAATATATAAATCTTAACACATAAAATTGATTCTACATTTACATTTACTTAGCAACTGAATTTACTTTAAGTTATAATACAAATAACACAACGAATTTAAATTAAATCCAACGCAAATCAAAACACAAAAACAAACAGTTCACATGTCACCTCCGCCGCCACGAGACCGCAGCTCGTCCCACTCGGCGGATCGTAATCGACTGTCTACAAAAATTCAAAAAAACTCCGTGCAAAGTTGGAGCTACCCTTTTCCGTAAAAATGGACTCGTCCAGCGGCCGAAGCCGGGGGCTCTTTTATAACGCCTGGCAACAAGAAAAAAACCTATACTGCGAAATATTGCTGTTTGCCGCAGGCCGATTTCAGTTCAGGACACTAATGACACTTATACTTAAGAAAAACCAGGGTGTGTCAAAACATTTTGGTATAACTAATTCAATATGTCATTTTTCCGATTTAGTGTTTTCTTCCAGAACATCGACGATATTAACTAAATAGAGGTTATTGCAGGTCTCAAATGCAAAACTCGTAACTCCTAATATGCTTTTGAAATGTAATTTAGGCAAAAAATTTTAGGTCACATGTATAGGAATTTTATTAATCAAAAATATTTAGAATTAGATTTACCTTTCTATCCTTTTCAAAGTTTTTAAACAGTGAAATAATGTTCTATTTTAATTAAAAGTAACATTACTGTTGTAACTGCTACAGCAAATATGTATTGAAGTTATTGAAATTATTTATTTACCAAATTTATTCAGTTTAAGCTATGTACAAATTTTAAAATCTCGATAAAAACCAGCGCTGCAATATATTATATTCTACCACCTTTACAAGTAGTCGTTGTAATCTTATTTTTCGAGTCCTTATAAACAAGTGTCAGTTGTTGTAGCATTACAATAAAATATATATATCTTGATTATTTATGTGCTATAACGCAACACATTCACACACACACACACACACTCTCTGCAGCGTATCAGGCGCATCAGGTAACAGACAGGCAACAGGACCTCGGATAAATAAATGAACAGCCCTTTGATCATTGTGGAATGCTCTTGTAATTTGTAAGTAACATATTGAGAGCTTGTGTGTATGTGCAATTTGACTCCACTATTTGGAGTCACTGATATTTTTTTTCACTGATATTTACTTTACTATTGTTTGTTATTGTTTTTGTCACAAATAATTAACAAAAACACTTGTAGTTGAATTTTGCTTATTTTTTCCCGGTAAAGCTTATATAAACTTATTGGCGACTCTTCAGAATGGAAGCAAGACAAAGACTGCCTAGCGAGACGCGTCACTTACGCAATGTTAATAGGTAACAACAATTCTATCCGTCGAGAAGCAAATGAGAAAGAGGCGCTCGAGGAATGAGGGTATATTCTGAAACGGTGGGGCGTGTCACTATATATTGAATAATTTAAGAGGAGTGAAAAACTCTCATTTTTATATACTACAATATTTATACATACGAGTGACAATATATGTGAGTCCTTCTTTCAAATATCCAAGGGATCGGTGCTGAATAAACACGTTATACTCCAAAATATCTTCTAGTTGCAAGGTATGGTCGAGGTTTTCATATGTCCATCGGTTTTCGTACGGAAACAGCGCATCACCTTCTATGAGTGTGGAGCTCGCCAGCTCCAAAAACTTGTTGATATATCCTTCGAAGCTGAACAATTCTATTCCAGGAGAATCTGTTTAAAATATAATATTTTTATTTTGTTTATACAATTATTTGTCAGTGGCAAAGAGTAGCTATTTTAAAGAGTGAAAGCAGCGATGTGTTGAGTTAAACCAGTGAATGTCAAACTTTTTTACCGCACGGCACACTGAGGAAGAAGGATTTGTTCAGCGGCATACCAAATAAAAATGACCTAAAAATGTAATTTATTATATTAATATATATGAATAACGAAAATTTTACTGTAGATAACAATACACAATATGATGTAGGTATTCAAAAGCGGTAAATTTCTTATCAGTGAGAATGATGCAATTAATTGATTTTCATTAAGAATTACGTCCAAACGCCTCCCTAAATTTGATAAAACAAATACGTAACTCGTCATCTATCATCTATAACCGTTTTCGTTTTTTTGGTTTCATTTCCATGAGCGGTGAAAAACAAAATTTGCAAAGATGTGACGATCCAAACGTTTTTTTTTTTAAGGTTTTAACCTCATGCTGAAGTCAATATCATTATTGCATGTAGTTGTACAAAGTTGAATACAGCTGTCGAAGATAGTAACATGACACCCCCCGAACTTTCGAGGCGAACAGGAGTCGTCAGGACATTCAGAAGCTGTCTACAGACTCTTTAATGCAAATATTATAATATGTGATGGTTTAACAGCACTGAGAAAATTTAGTAGTAAAATCGCAGTAATTATTAAAAGTTTTAAATTCATCATTCATCTTTAATTTAAATAAATTGCTAAGTTTCAAATTTTGCCGCGCTTTGTTGCCAAGCAATAATAATTTATCGACTCAATTATCGCTGGTGTCGAGGAAGTTTTATACCTTTCCCGTTTTTTTTTCTCATAATTTGTCAACGTCAGTCAGACCGAGGGTGGGTTATTCCTCAAAGCGGTTTAAATCTTGCAACTACCAGCTTGTGCATCAGCTGGTTTGTATGAAATCGATAGAGTCAAGGGCGGGGGGGCCTAGTAATTAAATTTTATGAAAGATATTTTTGAGTCAGTTGGGTGTTCGTTACTAAGGAGAGAGGAAGGAATTGTTCTTGCGGAAGCCAAGTCAACGTTTTCCGACGGGGAAGGAATTGTCGTTTGGGGAGTGATTCCTGTCGACGGTTTCGACAGAAGGGCAACCAGTGTTGTCCGAGAAGCAAGTGAAGTGTTGCTTGTCTCTCGAAGCCCCCTGAGTCTATTGTTCCTCTCCGTGTTAAGGGAGAAATCGTCGTAGAAGATATCAACTGTTTGGTGTGTAACATTTTGTAATTGTGAACGCGTGTAAACCTTGGTTGTTGGACGTGCAAAGTAAGAACTGTTGTTTGAGAGTAACTGAACTTATAACTTCTGAAAAACTTTGCTTTGTGCTGTGAAATTTTGTACCAAGCCTAAACTACAGCAAATAAATAAATACAGTGAGCGAGAGAGTGAGTTTTATTGAAGTGCCTTTGCCTCTAAAACCACGTGTGGTTTTTGTCATTTCCGTATTAAATGGCGTACCGCCACGTGGGGCATTGAAGTGTTGATTGTGTCCGTAAAACCCGTGTCTATCGTTCACCTTGTATTAAATGAAAAAAAAACATGTTTTAAATAAACAGTTTCGAATTTAAAAATACACCAAGTGATTTTTTCGACCGATTTATGTTAAGGTTGGAATTCCAGCCCTCAACGCTAAGCCTCCGCTCGGCTTTCAAGCCGCAATAGAATAATAATGGGCGATGTTTAGGTAAAAACGAGGCTTTTGTTGACAAAGCCCCGCCTCAACCGTGTAACGGGAACTGAGAAATATATAAGAGGCCTAAACGGACCCAGGTAATTTTTTATAAACGGTAAACATACTAGGATATATATTTACAACAAGATTCTACTTTTACTGACAATTGAATTTAATGCACAATAATGAATTTACTACATGAATAAATCCTTGCTTTGCTCCTGCTTTATTTTACTAATTGTGCAGTAAAAGATGGTTCAAGGAAGATTCTGGACAAATTGGCGCAACGTGGAGGTGTCACATATCATTTTAATTTTTGTTATCTAAATTCAGATCTTTACTCTGTGGCAGAAAACACATGAGTAATAATTCTGCCCGACTGTCTGTTTGTCACAAGAACTCCTCATAAACCGTGAACAGTAGCTACGGGAAATTTCTGGGGCGACTGCGCTATTTTCAAATTTCAACTGTATTATTAATTGATGACCTATTTAGTGTTACATGAGGTCAGTACACGGCAATATTTTCCACTTTAATAATAATGTCAACTTCTAAATTACCTTAACATTAGGTACGCCGTCTATCCCGGGCGAAGTCAAGTAAAAAATATTGGTAAAATTATAATTTGTTGAGCATCCAATGAGTATGTTTTTAAAGACGACAGCGCAGGTCTTGGACAAATGATATAAATTAGAAAAATAAATTTACCACTTTTTGGAAGGGATACAAAATTTTACATCGGTGTTAGATTTAAAAATTCTGACATTCTGTATTTCAAAGATTCATAACGCAACTCACCATATAATTATTTCAATAAAGCAGTTTTTACTATCTCCTGAACAATTTCAATTTTGAGGGTTGTATTAATTGACCAAAACACCGTCGATATATAATACGTTATATTATTATATCGTCATCGTTCTGAAACAATACTCTAAATCTAAAAAATGACATATTGAAATAGTTATAACAAAATGTTCCTTATTTCAAACTCCAATTAATTCAAATTCCAATTACTTAGAACTAGTATTTTTCAGTTAGTGTCTTGTTCCAGAACAACGACGATCTGCGAGCTGCAATCTGAATAACGGCACATTCATCCGCATTTTCCAAGAATGAAAAATTGCGATTTTTACGAATCCAGAATCTCACCGCTCGACTGATTTTGCTTGAAGTACAGATGCGAATATTTTTATCTTATTATTACCGACAAGTTTAATGCTTAGTAATATTTTTTTAAATATCAAGTAAATAAAAAAAAATAACAGTGATTAAAAGTTTTGGGTTTTACCAATAGCCTCTCATTAACCACATTCGCTGTATAATGATCATTCGTAATTTATTTGGACATTTGTTATCATATCATTTTTGGAAAAACACCAGGATTGTTTTATTTGCACTAAAAAGGAGGATAAAGAAAACATCTCTAAGAAAGAGTTGATTTTTTCGAATTCTTGTGGTATCATATTTTGTTATTTTACTCATTTGACATTTAGATGCCGAATAACATTCCTTCACCTTTGTAGCTTTGTTGTTTTGTTGTACAATATTACACTGGGATTAGAACCCGTTGACACTACAACTGAGTAATACGAACGCCTAAGAGCGTTGACCCGTCGGCTAGATCAGTGCTTCCCGAACCTTTTCATGCCACGGCCTCCTAAAAAACATATTTTAGTCGTCAAAATTATTTTGACATTAATTAGTACTATTAGTATACACATGTTTATATTGTATCACAAAAAATAGTAACTTACTTTTAAACAATTTTAGAAATAAAAATTTAAAAAGAAACATAACACGAGGCTATGTATAGTTGACCACGAAGTAAGCGTTTGTTGGAAAGCCTTAAATTTTATATTTTGATCAAAATGTTGCCTTCTTTTCCCTGAAGTGAAAGACTTAATTCACTGACTTTGTCAAAAACATCTGCCAAATAAGATGCAAAACACATCCACTTCCGATCACAAAAGAAAAAATAGTGCTTCTGTTTTTGTCATAATGAAAAAAAGTTCATAAATAAATACTTTTACTTTCTACTGAAAATTTTCGCGAACCCCAGTTTGGAAAGCACTGGACTATATGAACCGTGCGTAAAAACTTTTTTGTACCATCCCCGCTTCCAATGTGAATCGTATGGACTTCTAATTTAGATATATCAACAGACGTTTTTTATACAAGAAATGCTTGTTGCTAAGCTTCTCTTTTTCGAAGAGAGTAGAGATAGCATAATAGGGCTATAACAGAACTATAAGTTGGCTAATCTACGCTCCGGTGGGAGAGGAATTATAATCATCTCAAACATCCATGCCATAAATCTGTAAACCGATTGAAAAATCAAATTTATGAAACTGTTCGTAATGGAAACCGGACCAGAGACATCCGTAACCAAAGTTAACATTGTTAGCCACACACAACAATCCTCTCAAACTAATGTGAATATCTCTTTTCCTTATCATTTTTCGATTTTCGTTCTGATTGTTTATAAATCGCAAGAAATATACATATTTTATAAATTTGAAGATCAAAAAACATTAGATATCAGTGTGCCAATGTATAATTAATATAAGGTGTATTAAACTGAACATATATCTATGGCCTAGTTCCATAGTGATACAACCAAAAATTGGTAAAAAATTTGAAAATTTGAATTGATGAGATTTTGTACATTTCCATGTATTTTGTCACTGACGACCCGGGATTCGGCTTTCGTCATCTTCAGGCATTCAAGCACACGAATGGACTCGAACTAACTTAAATTATAGAAATTGGCAGTTTTGAGATATGGCCGATCAAAGTTTTGACTCATCTAAAATGACTCGTAAAAAGTGATGGCTTATTATTTATATTACTTTTTTATTCAAATAGGTGGACAATAGTATAAAGTCTTCGCATTAAAGCTTGTTTCTTTATGGAAAGCCACGATTCACAAAAATATATTTTCGCAATATTTCCAAATGCAAATATCTGCTCTTTGAGAAAAAACCTATACATTTTACATGCTTTACGTCGGTGGAACTGTAGAAGAGCGGTGTTGGAATATAATGGCTAACGTAACTCAAAACATTCAATTTTTGACTTAACATGCTATGGAGCTGGGCCATCGATTTGGACATCAGTTGTACTTATTTACACAAGTTATTTGAGAATAAAAACATTAGACCGTCATCGGTCAAGAATTCCAAATACCTGATATTCAATTAGTTATCATAGATTGATATGTATAATATTTTTGACTTATCGTCCTATGGAACTGGACCATCTATATATATTATTATCGTCCCAGAGAATGATATTGATAAGATCAAACACGGAAAATGTTTCTTTAATGAATCATAACAGTATAATTCAGCCTCTTATTATGCGTAAGCAGAGCTAGAATCAACAACATTTATTTACTATGTAGTGAAATAAAGTAAGTTATTTTTCATTATTCATACCTGGTATTGATACCCTGAATCCCACAGGTGACAGTGCTTGGACTAAAACTTTCGGAAACACAAACTCGCAATGAACATTTTCCAGAAAACAGCATGATATTGTAATTAAATGAAAAAGCCATATTTTAACCTCACTCTTAACCATTTTGAAGCAGACTGACTCAGTGTTATCAATACAGTTCTTGCTGTCACTGATAAAATCGCGTGTTTCAGCGTTCATTTAATAATACTCCCAATTATAATGATTATGGTCGAAATAAACAGCTTTTAACATATTAAATTACAGTCAATTTGGGTAACTTTGGCCCAGTTCTGGGGGTTTCGGTATTGTTCACCATTGCATTTATGTGTGGTATTCCTCTACATAAAAATGAACTAATGTCTTAAGATGAAATTTAATAAACATAAATAGATTTATTATTATAATTGATATAAATACAAATAAAACAAGGTGGGAAAAATTTTGATCCAGTGCGGGTGACTTTGGCCCACAATACAAATAATCACTGTCATTACTATAAATTCAGTGATTTTAAAGTCTTGGCAACTTTTCTTTGTGCTTTCATATATTCTGTACATAATTGAGATGGGAAAAAATATACAGCATTTGGTTTACAAATTAGTAATACGAATTGAAAATATGGCTAATCCCGTTTATTTGAAGTAAAGTTTTTAAATTACGTTTTATCATTCCAAGCTGACAGCTTACATATTCAACAATAAAACAAAATCTGTTGCACATTCATTCATATTTTTACCACAAGGGACTACTCAATACATTTGATTCACTAAAAAATATTCATATGGCATTAGTATTTTCATGGTATTATAACAGCATCTATTCCCATGTAAATAGTGGGCCAATCTGGGGGGGAAACTTACCCAAACGGAAACGGTAGAACTGTGCGTGTTTTTATTGACGGAAGTCATGTTTATTTCCGCCTGAAATTTATTTTGTGCAACCGCTTTTTAATTTGTATGAATGAAGAACCTACATGTTGCTTTCCCCACCTCCAAAAGATATTTTTATGTAGCCGCTGATTCACAGACGCAATAACGATCACGAAAAGAAACGAATTGAAGCATCATGTTATTGGCCCGATACAGAGCTTCACGAGACCGATCTTTTAACCATGCATTATTGTGCTTAAGAAATAAAAAAAATACAAAGATATAAACAAGGAAATTTGACTTGCTCAACCATTTACTTTAAGTGATATTAAGTATCCTGAGTTTCCGTATACTGAGAATTCGAACAGTTTAGTCTACTCCGTTCGCACAGTTTTACAAATTTATTTTTGAATCGATCTATGCATTTCTGTTCGAAAGTATGAATGTTTGTGATGTCTAAAAATCCCTCCCACTTATCTGATCACAAAAACGGGGCGTAGCGAGAGCGATTGGCTTACTTCTAGTCCTGTTCTAGCCCTATTATTCTATCCCTACTCTCTTGCGAAAAGAAAAATTGAGCAACTGAGCAAAAAGCAGTTCTCGAATAAAAAACGTCTGTTGATATACCTCCATTAGAAGTTCGCACGGTTATTATTCATAGGCGTAACGAAAGCGATTAGCTTACCACTAGTCCTGTACTAGCTATATTATTATATCTATACTCTCTTCAAAAAGAGAAGTTGTGCAACTGTTCAAAAGTTGTAGAACCAGCTCTCGAAGAAAAACATGCGTTGAGATAAGTTCTATTATTTCTAAGAGTTCCTATGCTCCACAACAAGAGCAGACATGGCAACAAATAAAATATCTTCGATAGTAGGATTCAAAGTATTTAAGTACCTTTAAATCCAGTTGTCGGGTTCGTGGCGCAGTGGTCAAAGTCGTTGACTACGATTACGGATGTCTCGGGCTCAAGTCCATAAGTTTCATAAATTTTTTTCAATCGGTTTATTGATTACTATTGGTAGGCATGGATGTTTGCGATGTCTAAAATTCCATTCTGCCCATATCCCATCCCAAAAACAGGGCGTTGCGAGAGCGATTAGCTAACCACTAGTCCTGTCCTAGCCCTATCTTTCTATCTCTACTCTCTTCGAAAAAAAGAGGTTGAGCAAATGAATAACAAGCAGCCTAGAAAAACGCCTGTTACGATACCTCCATTAGGAGTCCATATCGATGGCTTCCATAGGATGATGAGATAAATTTGATGTTTAAGTTAGCCATTATATTCGAACACCGCTCTTCTACAGTTTCACAAAAGTACAGCTTGTAAAATGTATAGGCTTTTTTTCAAAAGGCAGATATTTGCATTTGAAAATTAGTAAAATTAAATAATTTCTCAGTTCCATATACACACATAGGTATCGAAATATCGTATTGTGGAAATATATTTTTGTGAATCGTGGCGTTCCATAAAGAAACAACCTTTAATCCTAAAACTATTATCTATTGACCACCTATTTGGATAAAAAAAGTAATAAGCCATCACTTTTTACGAGTCAGTTTAGATGAGTCAAAACTTTGATCGGCCATATCTCAAAACTACCAATTTCTAGTTGTATCACTATGGAATCACGTCGACATGCTCTACATTGAGAGCCGATATCTTTTAATGAAAATACAAACATTGCATTTTTAATAAATGATTTATTTTTTAAGGCATTTTTTCATTTAATATGAACGTACATTTTTTTATTACAGTCCAAAAGCAATCTGTAATGATGAAGACTTTTTATGAGTGTTTCTTGTAATATCTTGAACAATAATTATTATCACACTTGACCTTATGCTCTTCCTACAAGGCCAACCAGATATTGTAAAAGTCGGAATGCTTGCAAGTAAGAACCGTTTTCTATATACAACTAATGAGTACCCGACATGCATTGCAATGCCACTCAAAGAAAGAAAGGGTTTATGTTTTAATTCTGTTTATTGATGTGCTTTTGGATTAGAAGTCTGCACGGGCCGAAATCCCGTAAACTTATCCGGCCCGACCCCGAGTCTTAATATTACACTTGTTACCCGAACCCAACCCGAAGCCCAGATTTATTTTTCTCGACCCGAAAAAAGCCCGATTTTTTTACAAAGTAATTCATTTATACTTATACAAACAGTATATGTTATTGTTTCCATATTTCCAACGATATTCATAGCACATGTGAAATAAATTATTTAAGTTATGAATACTATTGCCTCATGACTCAAACGTAGAAATATTTATCATAAATTTGAATTCTTTACGGGGGTAAAGCCCGGCTCGAGCCTGAATCTGAATTGTCTTTACCCGCCCCAGTCGGTGCAGACCTCTATTTTGGATAGACAATATATTTTGTTCCGTCTGATACGTACACGAATAAATCAGATTTTTTTCAGAGATGTCGCTGTTTGTACGTATTCGATTTTTCACGGGTGTGAGCACAATATCCCATCAACGTTTCATCGAAATTTGATGAATAGTAAAGGAACGCATAGAGGACAAGCAAACAAACAAACATTCATTTATATATATATAGATAACTCGTATTTTTTACACGGCTTCGCCCGAGATAGAGGAAGCTTATATTAAATTTAGACGTTGGGTAGCTAATGTTTAAATTTGGTTGAAATTTGAAAATGTCAGTCAACCGGACCTCTTTTGTTACACCCACAAAATATAGTTGACCAATGCTACAAGTGGAAACCAGCTATAATAAAAGATGGCAATTTTGCCACCTGCACTCTTGTTACGGCGCCACAGAACTTCTCGATAGATAGCTTGTTGATCTGCATTTAATAATGACTCCTGCAGCGCCACAAATTAAACATACGGTCATACGCTTATTCTCGATGACGATTCCAAATGCACTAAGCTGTACGAATTTACCAAATTCACTTTCTATCAAATCACAAACATGAAACTCTATATTTGACACAAATATCTGCGTTCACGTTAGTGTCTCAACTGTAACTTGCAAAATATATTAGTATTAAGCTGTTGCTAGGCGACTATTATTACTTTGTTCATCCCACATTGAAACTTCAAAAATATCGCGTTTTCAGTTTTAGGTTAAAAGTTAAACGTTGAGAGTTGAGAGTTGAAAATAGCGCAGTTGAACTAACAATTGCAACCAATATGACGTGTGAAAATTTTACTTCGCTAATGTGCGCCGTTTGGGAGGAGTTGTTGTGACCGACAGACATACAAACATACATATTCCTACATGTATTTTATGCTATATAGTAGAGATGATGTCTTTACTTATGTGCAGTAAAAAATAATTTTGCTTAGCGGAAATGCTTGGCAGTTCTGGTCATTTCGATAAGTGCAATGCGTTCAAGCGAAGCAGACGATTAAACGTCAAAGCCAATCCAGTTTGGTTGAAAGCTATTCCTCTAATTTTACACGTGTTTGTAATTTACCTTATTAATAATATGATACAAGTTATAATGCAACTCTGATGACAGGAAAATTATTGGTTTACCTGAAAACCTTTTTGAGCTTGGTTAGTGCATAGGCCAACATGCGATTACGGAGCTGTAAAGCGGGATGCTGAACATATTCTATTGGAATGTCATTGAGCCTCCGATAATTGAAGTGTGCCAAGTGATAAAACGATGAAACTTGTTTATTCAAAGTTTTAATTGAATGATATTCTTACATTAATTCACACGTTGTTTAATTTGACTCTTTACAGAATGAAATACTCTTGCGGCCTGTATTTACTTAGCTCACTTTTATGATACTTCATGACATGAAGAATACCAAAACGCACCAAGCTCAATTTTTTCGAAAATATCAATTGGCTCACTTTACTTTTCATTTAATGCAGGAGGAATGTCAATCCAATCGTCCATTGGACCGATCACCCACACCGACTTGATGGCTTATAAGGCAAATTATCAAACCTTTATAAAAATTGCGGAGAGCGATAAGTCCTCAAATCATAAAAGCTTTTCGTTTATCTAGAAAGGGTTAATTTTCTGCACATTTAAGTTCAAGTCTTGAGCTCCTAAGATACTGTCAAACTGTAGACACATTTAACGTTTGCTTTGCCAATGGATACTGCCATATAAAATTAACGGATGAGAGAGCAGTGGTGGATGGAGCAGGGTAAGTAAGGCAAATCGATACCTTTCTTCTTCTTCTTTGACTACATCCGCTTCCTTTTTGAATCATATGGCCACAACGAGACCCTTCCATGATTCCCTGCTCATTAACTCATTAATTCATTGACTCTCTTTACTTTACTTTTTTACACTATCGATATAAATACGTAAGCAGATTTCTATGAAATAAATAAAGAAAACATTTTTTCATTCCACGTTTATTTAGTTTTTGAGATTATGTTAATTTAAAAAATATTGTAGAGTGCCGCAATATATCTTTTGCTATCTAACCTAATGGAATTATTCTCACAAAGTTATTTTATTTTACTATTCTTGTATCTGGCAATAATGTAATTCGTTCAAGTTCCATGTCTTGCCGCCAGGTTTGAATTAATTGATGGACGTCATTTACTGATTGCATTTCATCATGTGTAATAAATCGCTCGTCGCAATCTTGTGAACAATATTAAACTTTAATGCTACTTTTTGAATCACTGTATTTCAATAAAATAAATAATAATTATCAAGAATTATTCCACATTTCTCATTCTGCATATCACTTAATTTGTATATTTTTAACCATGTTCACTTTCAATTTGCAACATAAATATCAACTTCTAATGGAGTATCTATATAACAGATGCTTTAATGAGAATTGGTTGTAAATCAGTCGCTCGGAATCTCTCTAATGAGAAGAAACAGATTAAATAATGGGGTTGTTATCAATAACCTCTGTGACCATGAGAATCGTATATGATTATCAGTAGATGCGACACATCGAGACAAAAATATAGAGAAATATTTATTAGTCTGAAGCCAACCTTTGATCAGCAACCATATATGCATCCATCATTATCATCCATCATCAACATCAGAAGAAAGACACATACCACGACGCAACATTAATTCCTAAAGCAGTTACCTACTCTTTCTCTTGTGCGCCGTGTTAGAGCGAAACTCGAAGAACCTTGATCACTCGACGTTTTTGAAACATGTTATTTAATAATGTGATAATATTTGTAGGTCTAGGCGATTCCGGAGCAGTTACTTGAATCAAGATTGTAAGACTGCGTTGCCTAGTCCGTGCGAACATGAAGCAGCTATGAAAACTTCAAGGAATCCGGTAGCGCATTGAAGACGAGGCAATTCAAGACTTTACTGTCAAGACGGTGACATCGATGACTGTCGTTTGCTTTGACGCTGAATTGGAAAACTTCCCCACCGAATAGGGATTGGTGGACTGAATAGTTGCTCAAGGCCAAGATCTACTAAGGATAATTACACCCATGGTGATTATTTAACTAAAAATGTAGATCTGCATGCCACATTATCCAAATTTTGATAAATCAATGTAATCAAAAAGTGGTAAGCAAGATATAATCACAGTCAAACTGCATCCAACAGCTGGATTAAACCACAAGATATGAGTAATGTATTTGTATTGTCCCCAAATATGTGGATCATAAAAGAGAAACCTACACTCAGTAATAAATCAAGACGAGCTGCTATGTATGTGAGTAGGTATGTTTTAATATAACTTCAGTGAGCGATTTCTTATACTACGTCCCCTCATTGTGAGAAGTGTGTGGACTCCTCATAAAGCATATAAACAGAAACGGATCAACCTCTTTTTTTAGGACAGGAAAAGAATATAATGATGGGAGCAAGGAAATAATTAGAAAATTTCTCACTCTACACCAAATCAAACGAATTGGCTAGGGAGTGGGTGAACACATGCGTCTTTTTTCGACAGCAAAGACTTCTTATTCAGTCCAGGTATGCCTGCATTCTTGTGATAAAATCCGCAGGCTGGAAATTAATTGACACAATCACAGTTATAACCTCCTTAACGCGTTGGACAAGTTTACATGTCCAAGACTTTAAGGAACATGAAACAAACTAGAAGGAATACGTGTGGATATATGCTTTAAAAAATAGTTTAAATCGTTAGGTAGAGAAATTAGGCAACACATCATGAAAATTTCAAGTAGAACACAAGGAAATATATTTTTTAAAAGAGCTCTCGATATTCAGTCTTTCGAATTTCAACTTTCGATACGCAGCATAAGTCGTCAGCCCTATGTATTACACATATGTGGCGGTGTAAATGAAGACTGACCGCAGAAAATTTGCTTGCTAAGTCATAGATCAAATATTTCTCAGCTGCTTTATTTTCATCGATTTATTTTATCGAGTTTTGTTTATTTATTGTGTATTTGGGATAACTAATATATATTTCAGATACTTCTCCATTTTTTACTGTTGAAATTGACCTATTTTTAGCCATAGTGAACGTTTTAACAGATCACTAAACAAACATTAATTCACTAACCTTACTTAAAGCACTACAAGTAGTTCACTTAATTACGCATAATACAATTGCAATGCATTTACTTTAACGATTAATTTGTAATGCCATGTATGCGTGTTTCTTTTCCTAGAACAACTCAAAAACACAATTAGTACGTTAAATATTTTATTTAAAAAAATCTTACTATAAATGAGATGATATAATTTTGTCTATCTCTTTTAAAACAGTATATCTAGCCAACACCGTGTCTTAGGTGGACGAAGTCTTGCGAGCGTGAGGCGGTGTTTGGCACGCTGGTTGCGCTGTATGTTTTCGTCACCTTTCACGTTGGACACTCCCATTGGCGGAAAACGATTGATATTTTCAGAATACGCCGCGCCGCCTCACGCTCGCAAAGACTTTGTTCGCGTAAGTCATAAGTTAAATTAAGTTTAAGCATAAGTTCTGACAACGGCATGAAGCCAAAATAGCTATCAATAAACTGATAAACTCGTGTAGAACTGAATACTTTGCTATTTTTAGACTATTGTAATGAAGTTATACCACGTAAATGCCAATTCAATCAATAGCACAAATATTCATGCTATTGGGCACGAGATAATACATGTTTTAAACATTTATGTAAGTTTCCGTTCATACCGCTAGCGATAAAAACAAACGCCCAAAAAGGTTCATCACTCTGCTATAGGACTGACTTTTTACGTTTTTGAAAATATCAGGCAATCGAAATATCATAGTTCAGTGGAAGGTGATTATTTAACCTTGCTTTAAATTCTAGACACAGGGTAATGATTTATATCATGTAGTGGTCACTTTGATAAATGCAAACATATCGACATTTTTCCTTTGACTATTAACAACTATTTTTTGGCCTAATCACATAACCGCTATACCGACCCAAAAACCGCGGTTTCTGTTTTCACAGTCTCAAATCACTGACAGGTATAAAACGATTTAGAATCAATGTATACGTTTTAAATTTTTTTAAATCTGATGGAGTGCGTTAGTCTGAAGATGCTTCTCAAAGAGGCAAAACACGTGTCACGCATTCTAAAGTACCAGTGAATAAACAAAGTCATCAATTTAAATTTTATATTAAAAAGGAATTTCCGCAACCATCGAATCCCCACAAAAAAATAAATATCTACCGTTTTACGAAATCGACTATTTCTTTTGACACTTCAAATCATTTTTTTTGTAGAAGGTTTTAAATTTATATCGGTGATTTCGACTTTTTTACATGAATGTAAAACCAAAGTATTTGCGACAACTGCATAATTATTACAATGTATACATATGCGTAGTTTTATAAATTTCATTAAAGTCTGTCTTCTACCGAGAATTAGTCATTTACGACTCAAAAATCTTGGGAGTCCCTGCGTTATGATATTAATAATATTTATATAAATAATGACTCCAAATCTGAGAAATCGGGTATGCTGAATCAGTAATCGACAATATAGCCCATCGTTTCGTCGTCTGCCTTCAGTTGTTAGCAAAATGCGTCCGCGAGAGGTCGGAGTGTTGTTCCTTATCTGTGCAGTGGTGTTGCGTTCATCGGATGCTCAGTTTGTTATCCCTGATGTAGACTTCCAGGCCCTAACTACGGGTGGATTCAGAGCCTCTATTCCAGGTTAGTATCAGACAACCTTCCAAGGAATGTAGCATTATTTCCAGTGAATTTATGAATACGGAAAAAATCCGATACACTGAAATGTTTCTAAATTTATTCTTTTTAAAACAGGTTTCACATATTTACGTGCTTATCGTAATATTCATTACTGTTACTAACTAAAACTTGTCATTTAAATTCAAACAAAATCATTAATTATATTGCTTACTGGAAAACCTTGATAGAATCATGAATAAAAAAAAAAAGAATTAGTGCCTTACAACATTTAATTTGACTACGTTCTAATAAAGTAAAAAATAGCGACGTATCAATAATAACCATCTTACATTGTTGATAGGTATTTCGGTATTACTTCATCGTCAGAAATATGTATAGTTCTGACTTACTCTAATAGAAATTCTACCAAAGAATTTCAAATTCAATATACAAATCGATACCTTTTCCTTTTTTAAATACGGACTTAACTTTTTTTGTCTCAAAGCTTCCAAAATGTTTGCATATTTTGATAGATACAAATAATACTGAACGATTAACCCCTTTAAAACTTCAAAACTTTTGCCAAATTTATTTTATATTGAAACATTTTTTTATAGTCATCAACAATTACGGCAAAGCAAAACAAAACGTTTTTTGGTTCATAAAAAAACAAACTATTCGACTTTATATAGTTGAAAAGACTTTATATTGATGAAAAATGTGATGTTTAAACATGAATTTTACCAATTCAGCAGCATTGATTCCATTTTTCCTTTTTTATATCATATGCATGGATATATTGTAGTTATTTTAGAATATTTAACTCATTTTTCAACTAACTCGACTTATCGTCCTTTTCCTTTTTAACAGAGATATATCGTCTGTTCTGGAAGAAAACACTAAACCGAAAAAATGACATATTGAGTTAGTTATACCAAAATGTTCCTTATTTCAAATTCTACCGTATGAAAAAACACACTTATTTTTATAAATTACACTGTTACTTGAAAACAAATTTGTACAAACAAATAAAATGAAAAAGGTATAGCATTTCAAACATTTGACAAACTTCAAAGTACAATTACACAAAACTAGTATTATTGAGTTAGTGCCTTCTTCCAGAACAACGACGATATTATCTTACTTACAAAAAGATAATATTTATATCAGTTTTAATCATAATATGAAACATACCAAGATGGATCAAAAATTCTGGCTTTCTTTATGTGCTGAATTGAAACAGTAAGACTTACTGTCGATTTGATCATACGAAGGATTAATAAAATAGAAAACAAACTCAGTAATTTGTGCCGTTAATACCTACGGATATTTCTGACAATGAACAGTTTTTGAAACATATTTATCTTATAAGGTATCTGTTTATTCTTGTTGGGAAGGCATTATATTTATTCGTAAAATAGAACATATTTTGTTGCACTGATTCCACAATTTTATATGATTATCAAGAACAGTTTCGTTCATCGCGAGCATTTTCAACTGATGATGGTCATGATCTGTGTATAAAATTCTGGAATCGGTACAAAATCTATGTGTTTTGATTTTATAAACATATTGCATTTGTGCCATTCGGAAGAAACGGGTTAAATAACCTCACTCAATAGATCGAATTTTGAACAAGGTTGTTCGATGGAACGAAATGATCTTTCAAAATCGCGTTCGAAGAGCTCATACATCCCTGAAGATTCCGAAAGGTGAAACATTAACAGGAAAAGTTTGAATAATTCAAATTATTATAAAACTTAAGCATTAAAACTTTGTTTAGCAACAATTGATCGTTTTCGAGATAATTTTATGTGCCAACCGGAGGGAATGGGTCAAATAACCTCATTCAATCGATGAACTCTTATCCAAGGTTGTTTGATGGAACAGATTGACCTCTCAAAAGTTAATTTAATGTGCTCGTGCATGCCTGATGATTCTGAAAGATAACACCAAATTATTAAAAAAAAAAAACACTTTTTACATTTATAATTTAAGACTCAAACTCCCCGTAACTGTATCCTATACCTATCACCTAACAGATGTCACTAAATGTGGAATGATTGTATATATTTATCCTTTCGTCGAATTGCATTCCGTCGAAACCCACAATGCTATTATAATTGTAAAATCACTGGTAATTCTAATAGTAGTTGGAAAGCGGCAATTCGCCACTCTGTTAATGCGTTGTTTACAAAATAAGGATTAAGGCGATTCTTGAAATTTTAACTCAGGTATCAGTGTGGATCCTAGACGTATAATATTTTATTTCGTAAATAATATTTGTCGTATTTGTATCTTCTATATAAACGTTACACACTGTTTACTGTCTGTCAGTTCGAGTCCATTCGTGCGCTCGAATGCCTGAAGATGCCGAAAGGTGAAACCCGGGTCGTCAGGGGACAAAATACATGGAAGTGTACAAAATCTCAATAATCCAAATTTGACTTTTTACATTTGTTTTGCATCACATGTGCTATTCAGATCAGTATATTATAATTGGTTTCGCTTAGCAAGCGAGGAATAATGGGTTGAACGAAACCAATTCTTATCGTTTTTTAAATATTATCATATGTTTTTTTATATTGTTAAAAGTATTTAGCCGGCTGCATCCAAAAATATTTTATCCAACAAAGTTATTAATCAAATTTGGTGTAGTACAGTTCTTCAAACAATGTATTAAGTCACTCAGCTAACTGTCAATTCTTGGTTAAAGGAAAACGAACAGTTTTTTTATTTTTAAAATGTATTTAACATTACTTGCGGCTATACATTATGTTCCTCATACCGAAGTGTTATGATCGGAAACGTGATAGACAATCACCGACAACGCTTCTCTTTATACATAATTTAAATTAATTATAATAACAAATTGATGTATTAGTCATCAATAATTAAATGTAATATTCTGCACATACACATAGGTTATTGTTTATTTTATACTATTGTGTGTTTATTTACAATTACAGCAATTCCACAAATATTTATCAAGGTACAGTTAGTATAACTATGTAAATAAATTATTACATCTACTCTAGTTATAAACGTCTCGGACAACATTTACTAAAAACGTCCTTTTACTGGCGTAGAAAAGCGTAGCCCATAAATAATACCTCATGCTGGTGTATTTGGGATTCCCCTCGCACCTAACTGTCACATTTCTACACAAAATATTTATGTAAGTCTAGTGCAGTGTCTGCCAAAATGTGTGCTGCAAGAATTTTCAGGTGTGCCGCGACAAATGAAGACAAATTAGAACTGTGCACCAGGCAAATAAAAACTCGCAGCTTATTTGCTTTCCAGGCGTAAACGATACTACCTCAGACAATATTTAAATTTTGGCAGAAGTGCCGAGGACTTTAAAAATCTTGTTTGCATCGTTTTATAAATATGTTTCATCTCTTGATCATCAGATGGACCAGTGGGCCATCAATCCTTTTCAAAGATTCGGCGGTAAATACCTGATGTTAACTGAGGAGGAAATTTTAATAGATATTAAAAACGACCCCTTGGGGAAGTCTCGGTTTTGAGTTATCACCATTTTGGAATTCACTTTTGAGTCAATATCCTCGATTGGCTAGTACAGATATTAAACCTTTGTTGACGTTCGGATCGTCACATCTTTACAAATTTGGTTTTTCAGCGCTCATAGCAATGAAATAAAAAAAACGAAAACGGTTACAGATGGTAGATGAGAAGTTACGTGCTTGTTTTATTAAATTAGTAGAGGCGTTTTGACATAATTTTTTCTAAAAATCATTGCAAAAGTTTACTATTTCTGTATACCTACACTGTATATGTTCACAAAAAAATATTGTGTATTGTTGCCTAAGATTTCTTTATTTGTATGTATTAATAAACGGCATTATCTTTTTGTGTGCCGCAGAACTCATCCTCCCTCAGTGTGCCGTGAGGTGAAAAGTTTGAATGACACTGGTCTAGTATAAGGTCCTTAATATCCATTATTCAGCTGTCAACTAAAAAATTAACACATTTGGCTCTTTAATGAACTAAATACATATAAGCTTAACTTGCAAAATACGTGTATGCACCTAAAATTGATATTTTAGAAGGGACTTACTTACAGGATAGATTTCCGTAATAATAAGGTCAAACATAGCAAATTATTTATTTGGTTTCACAATAATTATGTTACATAAACCCAATCCCTTTTTTACGCGATACATTGGTTCCAGAAATTGACACATAAAATGAATCAAGAATGTATGGAAAACTAAAATTGGTTCTTTAAATTCGAGCAAAAAAGGCTTTAATTTACAAATAAACATTGGAAATAAGGAGCGGTGCCATCCAAAAAAATCACGTAAAAAGAAGACTGAGTGTAGTTGAAAGCAATATTGTTTCAGAATCGTAAAATCGTAATAAATATCAACTATTTTACATAAAATTGTTTTAGAAACATTGATTATATACCTTTAATATAGAATTACTAGCAGAAACTTCGATTGCATTTTTAATTTTGATTATATCGTGCATATGAATGTTAGTTGCCGTAGCAATTTGCTTGCTACTAAGGTACTAAGGTTTTATTGTTTCACTGAATTTGAACAAATCTATATTTTCACTCTCAATTTATATTTGAATATTATCCATATATTTTCAGTCACTACACACCCTTCGTGTTCTCACTACTCCTTGACGTACAACGAATAGCTAATAATTATTGTATCCGATAAATCGTTTTAAACAGCTATTTAATAAGAGGGAAGGGACATTGCAAAAAAGAACAATTAAACATAATATCAATGCAGTGCTTGCTATTCGATTTAGGCTCATCCCGGATCTCAGCTTTACTCGCTCGATCGAACATAATGACCTTTCATTGATGCGCCAAGGTAAAAACATGTTTAGCTAAAAAACAATCGGGGAAATCTTTCTAGAGAAAAAATCAACACTAGAATTATTACAAAAAAATATTGCGTTTGAATGGATAAAATGATGTCAACAAATCGATTCGGTGAATTTTTCAAATATGGAATTTTCGATGTTGCTATTAAGTATGTTCAAACGTAATATTCAAATTATAAATGCATATTGCAGACGGCTTAATAAACGTGCAATGGAACGCCATAATTCAGACTGACTCGTCTTAAAAATAGTTCATTGTCAATTACAATTTGAGAAGATTCGATTTTAAAAAACGAAGCTTCTAAATAAATGATACAAAATAAACTGTTTTACGATAATCAACGTTGTTTAATCACAAAACGCTTATTACCGTATTCTTTTTATGACAAAAGCAACAAAAATTCGTATCAAATATTGAAATATATACCGATTCAATTTAACAAAATGCATTGATTGAGCATTCTACTATTTACTTTTAAGGTGTTCACTGTCAATTCTTGGTGGAAAGACATTATATTTTAAAAAATAAAACACAATTTGTTTGTACTACTTCCACATATTTATAATGATCAGGACCGGTTTCGCTCATCACGAGCATCAGTTGATAATGCTCGTGATGAGCGAAACCGGTCCTGATCAATATAAATATGTGGAAGTAGTACAAACAAATTGTGTTTTATTTTTTAAAACATTCTACTATTTATAAAATGTTTATATTTAGCAGTTATCTGTCATTTTTACAGGACAATTATGATTTGGTTTAATCCAGCTTGATGATGGTAACATAAAGTGATTTAAAAGCGCAGAAAAACCGTTTGAATCGTAATTATCGCACACTTAAAACAAACCAAACCAATTCGAGGAACATGGACGTAGAAAAATAGTTCACAAGCCTTGCAAAATGGCAGAAAGGACAAACCGTACTAATATTATGCCAGTTTAATTAATTTAAACTTGTAGTCTATCAAGGAGTCATAGGTTTTGGAAAAATAAATTGTAAATTATTTTGATTTGGTTTAAATAAAAATATAAACGAGGGTTCATCGGGATATCACCGATCTCTATAAAAATGGGTTTTTACTGCAATGTTTTATTAGTTCTCGTTAATGATTATTTTTTGTATTAACGTACGTGTTGACATTTTTACAGATATTTTATCATTAAGTTCTGAGTAAAGATTGCGCAAAAATAATAAAAACAGCTTTCTCTAAAACAAAATGTATTTTTTAATTTGTCCAATAATGAATCTGTTAACTAGTTTCATAATCTTAGACCAATTGGTGTTCGTACAATAATATTTTATTTATTTAAAGGTAAAAAATTAGGAATGAATTGTGAAATTGACCCTTTTCAGTTTTATTTTTGAACGGTTGAAAATACTCACTTTCTTCAAAATTGTAACTTTTAAATATAGAATACATAGTCTTAAAAAGTATAATAATTATGTTTTCTTCAAAAAATGACATTTAATAATATACAAACTCAATCGAATAACTTATTCTAGAAACAAACGAATGCGGTATTTTATCGAAACTATATATATATTTATTTTATTATGATCAATACATTATAGTTGATTTGTCATTAACATTGTAAATATATTGTTGCTGTTTTTTTTATTTTAAATATTAAAAACTTTAATCTAGTAAAGAACTGTATTATTTATTGTTACTGGTAAATATAACTTTTGCTAAATTTTACCATCCTTCCTTCTTCTCAACTATGACATAATAATATTTAATAATAATAAATATAGTTTTTACGTTAAAAAACACAAGTAATGTAATATCTGATTATAAAATAATTAAATTGCTTGATAAATATATATTGCTATTACATAATCGTCAATGTTTTGAAAGCATTATTATTTCCCATAATATATTTGAAGGCGTAAATAATATTGTATCGGTAATCACTGTAGAATTGTTATTAACAAACAGAGTCGATTGGGTCGTATTTATTTTGAAAAATAATAAAATTAAAGCTATTATCAGTTAACAATACTATTTTTTTTTATTATAATCTTATTAAATGAACTCCTATTATAATTTACTAACAACAGTTGTCGCTATTGTTAGTAAATTTGAATAGATTGTATCGAAATACTAATTCCTGTATACTGTTTTTTACAGTAAATATTATATGAAAGCATTTTTTTAAACAAGATGGATTGTGAAAATGATCACTAAAGAAAGCTAATTCCACCCATTTTTATCCCAGTTCATTTCTAATAACTCGTTGGAGTTTTTTTAAGTAATTTCCCTCGAATACTTCGAGGCCGAGGGAATGTTGGTGCATACAGCGTTGATTTCTCCAGGGCAGTGTCTGTCAAACTGTTTTACCTTACTGGCACACTTGAGAAGACGGACTTGTTCCACGGCACACCAAAAAAGAATGGCTTATTTTCTTATGTACTTTATTAATGTAAATAAATACAATCTTATTGTATATAACAATATATAATATTGTTTTATGAATACATGTATACAGTAATATATGTATGTAATAAAAAAATATTAGTGAGATGTTTGCAGTTGATTGTTAGAAATAGTTTGCCAACACGTAGTTCTCAACTATATAAACAAATACGTAACTCCCTAGCTACCATCTGCAACCGCTTTAATTTTTTGATTTCATTTTCATAAGTGCTGACAACCCCGATTCACAAAATTATGATAATCCGAACGAGAATAGAGATTTAATTGCTGCAATAGCCAATCGAGGATATCGACTCCAAAGCGAATTTCAAAATGCTAACAACTCAAGGTCAGAGAATGAAGCTTTGTGCATACGGTCGTTTTTTTTTAAATCTATTAACATCTACTCTCCTGTTAATATCAAGTATGTACCGTTGAAACTTACAAAAGGATTAATAACCCACTGGTAAATTTGACAATCGAGTGATAGGAAATACTAAAATGGTGGTACAGAGTTTAGCAGACACGGCTGTAGGAGGCTTAGGTAATTTTGTTCATTGGGAAACATCTATTCCGAATTCCAGCCTGTTGTTCGACCTTTCCGATAATAAGACGGAGGGACCCTGCGGTGGTTGATAATGGTTTATATTTAAGAAACCGCATACGTGTTTCCAATATTGCTAACGCGGTTAAAATGATTCTATTTCTGTCGCTCAATTTCCTGTGTCAAAAACAGCGGTGCTATCGTCAACCTACATCACACAGTGTTTTACATAAATTTAGCAGAGTAACTGAATAAATCCTCTTCAACACCTAATTCTCATTGCTCAGAATGACTATACACATATAGCCATATTAATCATAGCTTTGATAATTAATTGAATCTTGGGTATTTGGAGTACTTGGCCTATGACTGTCTAATGTTTTTATTCTCAAATAACTTGTGTAAAGAAGTACAACCAATGTCCAAATGTGTAAATAAATGAAACTAAAACGAAAATATAGTTCGATCAGAAATCAGAACTGTGATAAAACAACACACCCAAAATCAGAACAGTGGCAAATTATCTAGGCATTACGTCGCTACATGGCGGTCACTGTAGTCTAGTGGTAATAGTTTTTCCCTTAACAATCAGATAAGTCTAGATTCATTTCCCGGCAATATAAATATCAAATACAGATTGTTTCAATTTAAATATGAAATCTTTGACATGGGTGTATGTGATGTCATTTCAATTAGAATTGGTCTCGAGTGACTTATAAAAATTTTCATCGAACTTATCTCGTATGGTTTTCCAATTTCAAAATATTTTACGCATTGACTACCTGAATTGCCAGATATTTTTTAAATTTAAAATCTAGTCACTGATAAACTTGGTGAGAGCTAGAATAAAGTGCATCCATAGCGAAAGTTAAACAAGCTTTTTACCAGCTAGATCTATTTTGGACCAAATAAAAAAAACAACTCAAATTTCTCAACTCAACTCGAATTCATCAATTCTCTGGCATGCTACTTTAGCGATTATTATTAACACAAAAATTTCTTTAAAACGAAAATATTTTACATCACTTCTCCAATAATACAAAATGCACAGCCAATAGAGCTGTGAATAATATTAAAATATTTGAAAGACAAATACTCGAAAAACTGGTATCAATCGAAAATTGTTTACT
This sequence comes from Himalopsyche phryganea, assembly GCA_022494535.1. Classification (NCBI taxonomy): domain Eukaryota; kingdom Metazoa; phylum Arthropoda; class Insecta; order Trichoptera; family Rhyacophilidae; genus Himalopsyche; species Himalopsyche phryganea. The sequence continues at coordinate 137,187 of JAGVSL010000116.1, read as the reverse complement.
TTTGGATGACCTTAGGCGAACTTACAACGACCGCCAATACCTCTCCAGCATCAGAGATTTGATAACGTCATGACATTCATTATAATCAACTCAATAAAATAACATATAAAATAAGAATGGATGTAATTGCTGCATTATTTTAACAATGCGCCATTTTGCTATTTTTTGTTCTAAAAACCTATAAATTTAGTTTTGTCATCGGAGTTTAAAAATATGGTACGCATTTTTTTAGGTCCATCGTCCATTTAAAATTTATGAACATTGAAGAAGAAAATATAACACTTTACTAATTACAAAATAATTGATAATTATATTTTCTACTTCAAGGTTTCCCAAACTTTTCTCGCAATGGAATACTTTGTAAACCCTACAATTTTAACGGAACACCTTATTTATTTTGTCATGTATATAACATCAATATGAATTCAAGCATTTTTGAGCTTGTTGCAACTGCAGCAGCATATAAAACTATTTCAAGTTTTCGCGGAGCATCTTGTTATGTCCAAAAGATTATTTGATTTTTTTTAAAAGGCCCGCAGCAACCGATCACTCGACCTCAGTTATCGATTGTGGGGTTTTTTTATTTGTTAAGTACAAATTTTGATTACAAATGGTTTTAACAAGATGAATAAAATAATTATTTATTTAAGTACACGGAGTCAAAGGATTTGATCGACAAACGGACATGAAGTGTATATGTCCGGTTCTAAGTTCGCTCTGACTTCTATAATTAAAGTACTGCATTATATATTTGTTAAATTGTTTATATTTAGAAGACTTCCGGGTCGCGTATAAGTGGGTGACCTAACCTAACCTAGCCTATTAAATTGTATTACCTTTATGGATAAACATTCGATTTTGTTATTGCTAGCATGAGGTTAATGACCATATTAAGTTCATCTTTATAATATTTAGTGTAAAGCGGGGTACATAACAACCTATTCCCGTTCTGCGGAATACCAGTGTTCCACGTAACATAGTTTAGGAAACCCTGTTCTAGTCAATTCAAACTATCCTAAGCGCCAATTTTTCGAAATACGTTTTTTCCCATCATCGATTCTCTACAAAATTTTGTACATGTCTATATAATTGTAAATGCTAAATCTGCAGCACTTTCTTAGTTATTCGATAATTATTTTTTTATCGTTAACATCAAACAATAAAAATTCCTTCTTAAAAAGTATCCTAAACCTCTAAGATAATCTTGTAACGTAATAATAGTTTAAATTCTTCACTTCTCAATAATCTTAATCGCGGAGGATTGTCTTTCAGTATTTCGATATAACTGAACTAAAATCGAATTATAGGTTCGTAAATTCTTAATTTCGCTCCCCTGCACATTTTATGGTTTGGCGCGTTAAGGGTGGCTTAGAATTGAATAGACGATATTATATATTTTCTATCTGCCGTGATATAGCCGAGTAGTCAATGTTATTGGCTTCAGTTGCTGTGCGGTGCTCAACACCCGGTCCCTGTCCGGACAGTTCGATTTATGAATTTGAGTTATAAGGCATAGATTTTTGTGATGTCTGGAATTCCCTCTAAGCCTTCTGATCCTAAACACGAGGTGTAGCGAGAGCGATTAGTTAACAACTATTTCATGTCTTAGCCCTATCCGATCTATCCCTACACCCTTCAAAAAGAGAAGTTGAGCAACTGAGTAACAAGGAGTTCTTGAAGAAAAAAATCTGTTGAAATAATTCCATTAGTACCTATTTCATATGCACCACATTGGTAGCGGATATAGTATAAAAATATATACTGAAACTGTGACCCCCGCGGTACGCGAATTTTGAGGCCTGCCCCCATGTAAAGTTCTTGAACTGCGGGGAAGTATATATCACAACTAGTATAACCGTACCTGTCATAGATGACTGTATTGGAATTGAAATACTGAATGTCTAAAGTAGCTAGTACGTCGGAACTGTGCGTGCATTGCATGACAATTTGTTCTATATATACACCGCGAACGCTCTCACGGAAAATTTTCTCATGATCTAATCATGAGAAAATTTCATACCTACATATAATATGTGATAATAGTAAGCGGTCTGGGCTATTATAATATATAAGATAATATAAATGTGGTAATGATCCACCTTCTTTTAATTCAACTGTAATTCGCTAAAACGAGTTTGATTTGATTTGCTTGCGGATTTCAGATGTTCCTGGGATCAAAATGTTCGGCTTCCACGGCCGAATCAATGGCCCGCTAAACGGCAAAGAAGCTGGGCCCATCGACGGTGACGTCATGGCTCCCAAGAACGGTCGATGGATCTTCGAAGACAACAAGTCGATGCTTCAAGTAGATGACGTCCTCAACTATAGGGTGTTTGTGCAACATCAGTCCCTCGGATACCAAAGGGAGAGTCTCTCCTACACCGTAAAGAGTAAGCTTGGATTATTCACGTCAGCTTATTATAAAGATACTAAATGCTTCAAACGAAAAAAATAATATTCCCTGCGCCAGCGTTACGCATAGGCGCGGTCGATAACTGTAACTGGGTTTCAGTCGAGTCACGATATACATTAATTGATAATATTACTAATACATTACGGTAAGAATTTTGATACAAATGATGATAATAGTATAAAATATCTTCTTCGTATATATAGTGAGCTAGATCAGTGGTCGCCAACCTTTCGGATCTCACGGACCACTAAACTGAGAATTTTTAATCTTGCGAACCAGTAACATGATTTGTTTCTTAAAATATATAAATTAATGATCATAAAGGTTACTTTTATTATTAAGAAGTATTTACACTAAATAATAGAAAAAATATTAGAGTGATGTTTTCGATGGTTCGGCGATAGCTTTGTGGATATTCGTTTCTAATATAAAATTGATAACTTTGTTATTTCACTGGCTGTGTTACTAATTGTGACACGTGTAATTAACAACACATTAAATATGACAGGTGGCTAGCTACTATTAAATTTATTTCCCATGGTTGTTTCTCCTCCAAACGCAAGTAGTGATTAGAGGTTTGCACAGGCCGAAAATTTATAAAATTACCCAGTCCGAACCCGACATCTTCCGGCCGAGCCTCAATATCACACTTGTTGCACGAACCCGACCTGAAAACCAGATTTATTTATTTTCAGTCCAAAAAAGCCCGATTTTTCCAATATAGAAATTCATTTATACTTTTCAAACAATACATATAATTGCTTCCATATTTCCACCGAAATTAATAACACATGTGAATTAAATTATATCAGTTATGAAAAGTATTGCCTTATGGCTGGTTCATAACCCGAACATAGTCCGAAATATTTTTTGAAAATTAAATTCCTTACCCGGGCCCGGCGCGAGTCCGAATCTGAATCGTCTTTACCCGTCCGAACCCAGCCCACGGACCGAGCCAGGTAAAGGCCTACGGGCCGAGGCTGGGCTCGTGCAGACCTCTAGTAGCGATACACGCGTCACAATTAGTAACACAACCAGTGTAATAACAAAGCTTAAATTAATATATGTAACACTAATTAGGGTGATATTTCCTGCTGCATGTGTTTTGTGTGTGCTGAATTGTTGACTCCAATAACTTTTGCAGACCACTAAAATTTTCTCGAAGACCACGGCACCGGTTGGCGACCACCGATCTAAAGAAGGTTTTCACAACCTTTTTCCTACCGCGGCAAATTTAATGATTTATAAAAAGTGGAAAACCTAAGACTGATCCTGACATAATTTTTTAATGCGAGGTCAAGCAGTTGACAAACTGACCCACAAATCACTTAATTCAATTTCATTTTACACGTATTTGTTGCATTTAAATACAGTTATGCCCGTGGCATCCACACAGCACACTTTTGAGAATAACTAAAGAATCCTTGAATGAAATTTTTCAATTGAGATGTCAATTTTTCTTGAATCCGTCAAGTTGGCATCTGTTGTTTGAGCAATTGAACCAATGTAAGTACAGACGGGTCTATTGTCTGACGGAGAAAGAGTATTTCTTTTATTAAGCTCTGTCGTTGGAAACACATTTATTCATTGAAATTAAAATTATTTTAAAATCAAAAAACTTCTGATGTGAAATAATAATATATTTCAACTGAAATAATGAATCTTATAGAGAGAAAAAAATGTTTTGCATTGCAGCTAAAAATAGTCTAGTCACCAGGTATTTTTTAATGTCACTTGATATCGATTTGAGAAGAAATGACATCACATCAGGCGCGTGCGGTGGTTTTATCTCTTTCTCGCTCAATCACATGAAAAGTGAAGGTGCAAGAAAGATGCAAGGGCATGCGGCGCATGCTGTTGTATCCTTCTTCCTCATACACAAATTAGTTCGTGCGATAGAGATAGTGATAAGTCCACCGCACGCCGAAGCATTTACATACACCCATTTCTAGCACCTCCTACTTAAATTGAAAAAATCTCAATTTGATATGACTGACCTTTACAGGACTTGAGCCCATACCTGTTTGATAACTGCACTAGGTTAAAACTCATGCCACTAGACCAGGGATGGCGAACCTTTTCATATGCGCGTGCCGAAATTTCCCAAATAATATATATGTCGATCGTCTGACGTGAAATTTATTTATTTAAATAATTGTTACAATTATGCTATAATTAGATTTTTAGTTAAAAACATATCACGAAGACCGTGCCATCAACAGCATGGTCCGATAAGATAGAATGGGTGTATTAACCCTTCCAAGCAATTTTTAATAGGGAATAATAAAAAAAAATAGTTTTGTCAGAGTGGAATTTACTATCAACAAGATGTTAGAGATATACGAACTTGTCTACATTGAGACTTACGACGAACGTCAACTGAGCTTGATATCAAAAGAAAAACATAACCTCAAATTAAACAATTTCGCCAGCATAAAAGTATATTTATGTAAGAAAAAATTAAGTCTAAAGTAAAGTCCAGATATCTTTACCAAACGTAATCTATTTTTTTAAATGTGTAAAACGTGCCATCTCTGGCACGCGTGCCCTAGGTTCGCTATTTGACTATAGCACTGCACGTACACTAGACTATAGGGGTAGCACGTATTCATATACGTTCACATTATTTTTGTGATACTTGAACGTATTAATTTTTAAATCATATGTGATTGGCACACTAATATTAACCGGATCGCTGGGACAAATTTTTGTGGATGTCTCCTGTATGGTTCTTAAAGTTCCCGATCGGGTACGGCAACATCGAACCTGTTAAATATATTATCATGTTTTTTTAGATCTCGTGCCTCCCAATACGCCGTGGCCAACTCCCGGAGCTATCAGAAAACCTGGAGGCCAACAACCAGTTGGACCCGGTGTAGTGACGAAACCAACCACACCAACGTGCGCACAATCCAGCACCACCATAAATGGCGGTAGACCTACGTGTACTGGGCAGCTTATATTTGAGGAGAACTTTAACAACCCACTTGATCCTGGCAGGTGGATTGTGGAGCAACGTCTTCCAGCTGATGACCAGGTTAGATTAGATATAATCATAAAACGGCAAAGGCTCGATAGAACGGAATTATGTAGGCAAGGAGGTGTCCGTCAAACCCAAAAGTCATCTGTTTAATAAAGTAGCTATACGGTCAATCTGGGCAACTTTGGGGTAGTTCTGAGGGTTTTTTTGTATTCCCATTGTTAGCCATTGCATTAATGTGTCGTATTGTTCTACATAGAAATGTACTTATGTCTTAAAATAAAATTTAATTAACATAAATAGATGCATTGTTATAATTGATATATAAATATAGATAAAACAAGGTGGGTCAAAGTTTCCATCCAAATGGAGGAACTTTGGCCCACGATACAAATAATCACTGTAATGTTGCAAATTCATTCGTATCGTTACTACCAGGGGCTACTCAATACCTTTGCTTAACTAAAAAATATTCATATGGCGTTAGTATTATCATTGTATTATAACAGCATATTGTCAAACTTTTTTCCGTTATTATCAATACATACACTACACATTCATCCACGCGGGCTTTTTTCCCGGCAGTTTTTCTATAATAATTTCTTTTATATCTCTTTTACTCCACTCTAACACATTCGAGTCCAACAGACAATAATTATCATTACCCTTAAACCTCGCACAAATTTCAATGTTGGAAGAGTTCTCAAAACTTAAGAAGATAAAAAATGTTTATGTGTAATACGAAGAAATTCATAAAGAAATTTCTAAAACTAAAAAGCAAACTTTATGTACTTACAGATGTTTAAACAATAGTAACCAGGGAGTATTTTTCGCTAAATGAACCAGGAATTTTAAATATTTCTAGTGATAAAGATAGCAACTTTGAACTATCAATTGCAAAGAATAGAAAAACAGTTGCTTTAAAACAGTACTATCTAAACTATTTCATTCATACAAAATTTGCAAGAAATAAACCACGGCCGCCTAACCAGAAAATCAATTTAATTTAGTTATGAAAAGTTTTATTTGACTTTATATATTTACAGACACCTACATGTATTCTACAATTGCCTCAAAGACAACATTTTCATTTAATCACAAATAATGTGTTCTTATATAACAAATACATACAAATTATGTAAAAGGAAAAAATTCCATAAATAAATACTTGTAGCTCTACTTGAACATGAACGCGACTCGTAATTTAGGAAGCACTATTTTAGAAGACGAAGAAGAAGGTAAATTTCTTAATCTCATTTTCATAATTCTCAATAATTTCTTTTTCTTTTATTAACAGGAAAATGAATTCGTATCTTACCAAAAAGTGACCGTGAAATCGTCAAAGAGTTGGTTGACCATTACTCCACTCGTCTTGCAGTCAACAGGCTTTACTCGTGATGATATCATCGGTGGAGTCTTGGACTTATCAGCAGGGTTAGTATTTTATTCTTCCCTGTAGCTAGCAAGTTTATGTTGTGTTAACAAAACTTAATTTATTCAGATAATGTCAAACTATTTTTTACATAAAACCTTTTAAGTACAATATATCATTTGTCCACATCGATCATGGGAGACAAGGTGCATTAACCCTTTAAGTAATGCGGTCACGTATTTTGTCATCTATTATCTATTGCCATTATCATGTTTTTTATTAAATTTTTATTATTTCTATAGATATGGATACTACACAGTCACATTATTTTTTTTATTTGTTTCAAATGAACAAATTAATTTTGTAAAAAAGACTCCAGAAAACCAATCTGTAATCAAACATATTGAATGCAAAAATTCATTTCGGTTCCACCCCTTTCTTCCATTATAAAACCACTTGTTCACATTTTGAACGCAAAAAAGATCTAGGCCCGATTTGGAAGCAAAAGCTTCTAGATAATTAATTGAATTGTGTACAGCTGCGTGCCCCAGGCGGTCTGCATCTGCAGTTAAATGTAGCTCCGGTTATTCCTAATAGGATAGCGAGCTCTTTCTTTGTGTTACCATCTTCCGGGATGTGTACACCGAGGTATCTGAAGCTGCGACGCTCCCTACGATCTGTCCTGCGCTAGTCAGGGTCCTATCAGAGTCATAACAGGCATGGTTACACCCAAAAACCATCGGGTATTATTCATAGGATGTACTCGGCGGAGTTTTTTTATCAGAATGAAAAAATAGCAATGTGACTTAATACTGTTTTTTTCAAAACCATTATATCATATGACCAGTACATTAAATTGCACACATTTCGGTATTTAAAACAGGAAATCAACAGGAACTGACTTAATACGTAATGTCGTTATAACTTCGATATTATATAAATTCAATTGATATTTACTAAGTTACTTGAAACTGACGATTTACAACATTTAAAACAACGAACGAAAGAGTTGAGAAAAGAAGCATTATTTTTCATAATTACTTTATGTATTTTCAGGTGCACTGCTCAAATTGAAGACTTGTGCAAAATAAGAGCCGATTACATGAACATTTTGCCTCCAGTAGTATCCGGGAAAATCTCAAGCAGAGGACTTTTTAGTTTCAAATATGGCAAAGTGGAGATAAGAGCCAAGCTGCCCCAAGGAGACTGGCTTTATCCAGGTAATCAATCAATAATAATTCTATTCCACATAAGCAAGGTGTACCTACATACACTTCAATTTGTTTATGGAAGCGATTGCCTATCCAGTGCAGAGCTGGCTAATAAAATATTCTCTATGATTTTATAAAAAAAAAATACTTTAATTTGCAAAATACAGCTCTAGAGATTATTATTATAGATGATTCTCAAATGTTCATTATTTTCATCGTCAAGTTTTCAATTATTTTGTTGAAAACAATGAATCAAATTGTCTTGTAGAACTTTAACTTGTCTAGTGGTTCTACAAACGTTTGGTTTATTGTAATATAGCACAGAGAAACATTAAGCATTATAATCGAAATTTCAAACTAACGAATGATGATGGGGTTTTCATAAATTAATGTAGTACTGTCTAATATTTAGAACAAGTTTAGGTAAGTAGACCTTTGCTTTAAAAAGATTGAACACGGCTGTTGTAGATCTTAACTTATAACTTAATTATTTTCTCATTGCAAAAATTAAGTTAATTTAAATTTACTTAATTTTATCTTCATTCCAAAAACCGCATTTTCTCCATATATGGCCGTGGCTTTTAGTAATGTTGTGATTACATTTTTCAGAATTGTATTTACTACCTCAAACCTCGCGGTATGGAGCCGCTGGGTACAGTTCAGGTGTCATCAGAGTGGCCTTCTCCAGAGGAAATCGTAATCTTAACGTCAATGGCCAAAACTTTGGTCGCGTCCATTTGTCGGGCGGTGTCGTCCTCGATACCGAAGAGCCATGCAGAAGTTTGGGAATGGTTTCCAGAATTGCCGATGTTCCTTGGGGAAATGAGTTCCATACGTATGGAATCGTTTGGACAAAGGGTGAGTTCAGTCTATTTTATATTGATGGCTAAGAGTTTTTGACTGTTAACTCACTAAAGGCCGTTTTACAAAAGAAAAATATCTGTTCGAGCCATAGCAACTAACAGAGTAAAATTAATTGAGGCACTATAACAAGGTTTTTTTTCGAGCATATCGTTCTCCAATCTTTTTTCGTAGTCGGGGATATTAAGCATATAAGGATGAAACTAAAAAAAGATTAGTAGATAACTGATGGATTTTCGTATGGGTGTCATGGAATGTAAACATCACATACATTTATGCTTTTGATTACAAATCCATAAATCGATTGAAAAGTCAATCAAAAAGAATGGTTTTCAGGGATTTGAACTTGTGGTCACTAAAAAACGGATAAGACAAATGCCATAAAGCACTGTTTCTTAACATTTTTACATCTGCGGATCACGAAAAAATCAAAAGATGTTTGCGGATCATCAACATTGAAATAAAATAATAAATATTTATGTAATTGGTTTTTTTCTTGAAAACAATTAATTTTGCAACACCGCATGCTTGATATTTTATTACTTGAAATTTAAGAATTATTTTGGCGATTTAAGAAAATCTTTGCCGACCATCGGTGAAGAAACAGTGCCATAAAGCGTTAACACTCCATCAACAAACTCAAAAACGCTGACCTTACGTTGTCTGTGAGATTTTAGATTAATAATAATTATTGTAGCATGTGAGACTCGTGCTATGAATGCAATTTTTATAATAAATCAACTCTTTCATTTTTTAGATTCCATCATATACACAGTAGATGGCGCCACATATGGTACCGTAGTTCCTCCTGATGCTGGATTCAAGTCATTGGCAAGCCAGTGCCCCAACTTGGCCGAGAACTCGTGGCCGCAAGAAAGCAAAATAGCACCATTCGACCAAGAGGTAAAATATAGCATGTTTAATAAACTTTTGATTAAAAATTGTATACACTTTTTTACCATATCAGCTCGCAATGAAGCATAAATATAGACTCTTAGTGACGATTTTCAACGGATCTTGTGTTGTAAGTTGTAAGTCAGTGGCCCAACCTCTCTCTTCGGAGACGATGAAATAAGAAGAATGGTGTTACGAAAGAATTATTAGCTACGCATCGCTGTCTCTACACCCTGTTTTTAGGATAAGATGGAGGATGAGAGGATGGGTGGAAATGCATGAAAATAACACAGACTGGACGAAATCCAAATAACGTTGTTGATCGACGATTATAATTTTTTTTTTTTATATAAGGTAAATGTAGTGGTAGTTGACCTTTTTCAATAAAAGTGCCCACGCTACGGGATTGCTCTAAATTTTAGAGTTCAGACAAGTGAAACCACCTTTTGTCGGATTGAGAAACTAAAACATCACCATAAATGTCATTGGGGTGTCATAGCGGCAATTTGAAAACAGCATGTTATGCATTAAGTACTTTATTTTGATATCAGTGAATGTAAGTATATGCTACTTGATTCAACCAAGAGTGGTCTTACAGGAAACTCTGATGAAATGTTGTCATGAAACCCTCTGATTAGGCACGGTCAACTTCTAAAAAGAAAGTGGTCAACTATTGGAACTTTAAATTTTTAGATGGTCAATTACTGATACAAAAACATGGTTATTAAAAATTGAACACAATTTTTTTGTAACAGACCCTTTTCTAATTTTTATCTTATCATTTTAATAAGACATTTGATCCATTATGAATACACTTGCTTTGTCATCATTCGGTCTAATGCTAAACGTTAATCGTTATTTTTGTTGATTTTTCTCATAAAGGGTCAACTACTGGTACATTCACCTTATTCCACAATCGTTTTTTTTCTGAAAACACCTGGCACTCTGCGCGTATTCCGAATAATGAAACATAATCATACAAATTTTTATTGATTGCTCTAATATCAAAATTTTCATGAATCGCAAAAAAATTAAGATAACTAAAGAACACATTGCTTTGCTTAAGTTTATGTTGATCATATCAATATGCCATTTGCCGTTATGTCTTTATACTTTTGAGGCGATGTAATTTGGACTAAAACTTATTTTTAATTATTATAACGTGCCCAAACTCTGGCTGCTAGCGATGTTCTCTGCGGGTGGTTCAGTACCACTGACAGTTGGGTATTCTCTTGAACATGCAGCGCTTTGCCAAGATGTCTAAGACGTAGACATTTTAATTTAAAATATAAAAAAATGTTGATATTGGCACCACAAAGGGATTACGCCGGAACCTTATTATTGCTAAGCGAAGCTTGTATTGCTGGACTGGCTTTATGGAAGTCTAAAAAACTAAAAAGGTTTAAATGTAATCTTATCAGCATTCAAAAAACTTTATTGTGGGGAACCTTTTATGACCTGTAGTCAGAGCCTATCAGAGGGCAGCAGGAGGGACAGTTGTCCTGGGACTCACGATAGTAGGGGCTACCATTTTGATATAACTCGATAAGTGCTTTGAAATTTCAAATTTTTTTAAAAAGGTTGCAAAAAATCTATAAATTAACAAAATTCGATCATGAACCAAGAGATCCGGATAGATTTTTGATACTATACAAGCAAAAAATTATATGTATAAATCTATCTGCTATCTGTCTGTTGGTCATAATCACTCTTCTCAAACGGTGAATGGTAGCGACGTGAAATTTGCACATGTCATTCATTAATTCAGTGCTCCGCAACCTTTTCTCACCCACGGCACACCTAAGCACTCATTAATATTTTGCGGCACACTGCATGGCAAAATGTGTAAATTTTACCTACAAAACTGACAATTTGTTCATTTGTTTTTATTGAATGAATCTTAATAGTAGGTAATATATTTTTTAATAAAAGCTAATTAAACCCTTTCAAACTGCTTAAGCTACAATAAAATCACAAATTATAAAAAATCATTTGTAAATGTCGCTAAGAAATAAATTAAGCTTCAATACTAACATTTAGCGAAGTTTAGTGGTTGAGTATTGTAGTTTACATTTTTGCTTTAGCCAAATCCAAAATAAGCATTATTTTCAATAATAGTCTCATTGATCCTTTGTAATTTCAATGATCCTAGTCGTAACTCGCTTTGCCAACATTTTCATTTCGTTTGTTTGTAATATTACCCCTGGGAAATTTTTCATTACAAACATTCATGACTACGAACAGAAATCCATAAATCAGTTGATAGATTTATTTATGAAACCGTCCACACCGGGAATCGAACCCGAGACATCCATAACATTAGATTGCAACACAATAATACAAACGTCTAAATACTCTAAATGCCATCCCGAGTGAAGCTGGGAAATAAATATTTACTAGGTACAGTAAGCGCGATGTAAAAAATATAATCGAATAAGTACTAAAACCCACTAAACAAGCATTAGTAGTTTATATTTTCTTTCCCATCATTTTTTAATTTAAAAATTGGGGCCTCAAAATATCGTAAGCACCTGACCTTGAATCTGTCAGAAAGACTTTGATTGTTGCTGTTGATTTATTTATAGAGCAGTTTCTCGAATGGAAACAAAAATAATTGTTGACTTCGTCAAATAAAATTGATTATCTTTTTCAGTTCTACATATCCCTTGGCGTCGGTGCCGGTGGCACTTCTGACTTCCCCGATGGAGTAGGCGGCAAAGTCTGGAACAACACAAGTCCCAAAGCGAGGAGCAGTTTCTTCAAGGCGATCAACTCTTGGCGTGACACCTGGATGGATGACTCCAAATCAATGACTGTGGATAGCGTTAAAGTGTGGGCACTTTGAGAACAGCAATAAACATCACAATAAACACATACCACTGTGCCATAGGACGTTTATTTTCAGTGGCCGCGACGTAAGCTGGCAACACACAATAATTTAACTATAGCCTTAACTGAACGAGCAAGAAAAAAATATTTAAATCAGACGTGGCATTTTTTGCCAGAGTGAAAACAAAGGAGTGATTTCGTGGTGACATATTCAAATACGACATCTATACAAAAAAAATATAAGTCGAACGCCTTTATATTGCTGTCTCGTGTAATACAAATCTAAGTCCATGAGAGAGAGAGCGTACTAACAATATTTTAAGATTTCGTGTGTAAACAATCAATTTCATTACATCGTCGCTGTTCTGGAAGAAAATACTAAATCGAAAAAATGACATAATGAGTTATACTAACATGTTCCTTATTTCAAACTCTACCGTATAAAAGAACAAACTATTTTTATAAATTATAGTTATTCAAAAACAGTTTTCTACAAACAAACAAAATGGAAAAGGTATAAGATTTTAAACATTTGACAAACTTCAAAGTCCAATTACTCAAAACTAGTCTTTTTCAGTTAGTGTCTTCTTCCAGAACAACGACGATATGTATCTTTTAAATTCAGAAATTATTGTCTATTGTTACATTGCCCAAATGTGGTTTAGATATTGTATGATGTCTCTAAATTTATTGTACAATAAAACGTCAGACTTTACGTGTCACGTGGAAGAGAAATTGAAAGTGTTCACTTAAATATCTCCATGTAATTTTAAAGTAATTTAAAAATTATAATTCGTAATAGGTGCAAACACCGTTTGCTTTCACTCGGGGTCTAAGTAATCTCAAATAACGTAAAAAAACAATAATTTGGCAGAGCTATTTATATCAATTATGACTCTCTTATCGCAAGTTATAAGGAATAATAGTAATAAAAGAAATATAAACTGCATAATTAAAAAAATACTAAAAATATAAACGCGTTACAGTTAGACAAATATTTGCATTGTAATATCTTTCTACGAAGAATTTACAAGTAAATAATAATCATGAAATTAAGATATTTTTGTGTTGATATTGCGTCAGTTGCGTTGTCAGCTTTATTTACGACTACTGTATACAATACAGGGATTCCCAAACAATGGGAATTTCCCTCCTATGGGTGAATTTTAGAGTTCCAGGGAGGGATTACTGCCACTTATTAAAGATTTTAAATATTACATAAATATAATAATTATGCATATTTGGAAAGCACGTTTTGTGTTAAAGTTAGACTATCTTGGGAAAGGGGAAATGGAGCAAGAAATTTTGGGAGCCCCTGGTTTAATAAAATACTTTAGTACCGTATGGACATTATTTTGTTAATACAGTTAGTTGATTGTTATAAGATCTTAACAACCAGTGGTTTATGTAGAAGAGAAGCAGCACCGAGAAGCAGGATTCAACCATTTATATAAGTTTTTAGGCTTCCACATGTTGTATTAAAAAGACTATTATTTTGAGACGACGAATTGTTATTGGTGGTTTTATTAACAACAATTCCGAAAATAATATTTTTTTGCATTAACATTTTTTTTTGCTTGATCAAAAACAAAATTTGTTTACCAATTAGTTGTGTAAACAAATTTTAAGAATACTACGTAAACTCAATTTTGAAAATAAGTGAATTTTTATGAAACGTTCTTAAATTTACATCGTTTAACATTAATTATTTAAATGTATTATCAACTTTTATTTTATTTGAATTTATTGAAAAATATATGTTTGAAATAAAACTATGAAAAGATCTTTTATTGTCATATATTTCCCACACATTTATTATTGTTTTAAGAGGAATCAAGAAGCAACGACTAGAAAGTAATTAAACACCTCCACGTTGCGCCAACGTGCCCAGAATCCTCCTCGAACAACCTTTCACTGCAGAATTAGTGGAAAAATCAGGCAGTGGCAAAGCAAGGATTCATCTATTTGCTATATTCATTATTGTGCATTAAATTCATTGTAAATAATTCACATGAAATAGTCATGTTTACTGTTCAATTTTTGTTTTTCCATGTCCGCTCCCAATGTGGAGCATATGGTCTCCTAATAGAGGTATCGCAACAAAATTGTTTCTATGAGAACTGCTTGTTACTCAGTTCCTCAACCTTTATTTATCGAATAAAGTAGGGATAAAAAGATATGGCTAGGACAGGACTATTGGTTAGCTAATCGCTCTCGCTATGCCCCGTGAGGATGGGATGGCTGGGTGAGGAGGGAGTTATAGACAACACAAACACTCAGACTACGAACAGAAATCCATAAATGGATTGGAATATCAATTTATGAAAACTGTCCTCACCGGGAATAGAACCCGAGACATCCATAGCCGTAGCCCACGACGCTGACAACTGCGCCACGGACGCCGAAGTTCACAATCTATTTACCGTTCACAAAAATGTGTTGGCATAATATTCTGGCACTGACCGTCTGAACATATTTATCTTTATATTGCTTCCCTTTTCCGTTATCCGATGGGATCCTTTACCGACAAAAAGACCGCGTTTTACCTAAACATCACCTATTGTATCACGGCTTTGGAGTCGAGTGGAGCACTTAGCGGTTGAGTTTTGGAATTCCACCCTCAACATATGTGCCGGTCGTAAAAATTACTTCATAATTTTTAAACTCAAAATATTTTTTTTGTTTGTAACTGTTACTAATTTCTTAAAACTGTATTCAACTTTGTACAAACAATTGTTATAAGCGATATTGATCCGAAAGGGGTGTTTTTCGCTGTTGAATGGAATGAATGTTGGAAGGTGTTTATCCCTTGCCAACGTCTACACTCTACAGAATATGAGTGCTACTCTCTTTACCTCCACCTTCGCCCGACCGGGTGTATCAAATTCTCACTTTAATCTTGAATGTTAATAATTTTCTAATTTTACATTGTGAATTTATAAATAATAAAAAATTAATATTTACAATACAAAATAATAATTATATACAGTAATATCATTTTCTTAATAATATTATAGATCATGTCGATCAATTCTTGTGATATTAATACATTTATTATCTTACTTAATTATATGGAAAGAGGTACCTCAATAAATGTAATGCACACAGATGACTTGTGAAGTAAATTATTGAAATTAACGAATAGAAAATGGTGATGATAATATTTATAATATGCAGCTTAGAAAGCAAAGCTCAAATAACGGACTAAGAAAATGGCGGTCCTTTCTTGCTGCCATGACGGACAGTGCCTTAACATCAGAAGTGAAACATTATCAATTCAAATAAACAACAACTTAAAATTAAATTAAAGTTATTCCAATGTTACAAAATGTTTTGTTACAAAATGCTTTGTTACCTATTTCGCTTCTTTTAAAAAGCATCTAACTAACTATATCGCAAGGCTATTTGTTTCTAAAGAATAATGATTATAATTCTGAACATAAAAATGAAGAATGGAATGGGATTATTTTCTTCTCCTGGACATGGGGACACCCTTAAGTAGTGTTTGGTGAAAATACATAATAAAAACTCTCTTTTTAATCCAGCCGAAACCAAAACAGAATCTTCACAATATAAATAAATATCTTTGAGCAGAAATTACTTCTAATATGACACTTGCATTTGTCGGGTGTTGCTATGCTATGTTAGCGATTAATGGCCTCATTTGTATTAAAATGGTATTATTTTCAATAGACCTATGGATTCGTATTCATAGACATGGATGTCTGCAACATTTTTATCACTTCCCCCCTGATCTATTCGATCCTGAAATCGGTCTGTTTACAATATGAAAACAAAATTTATAAAGACCAAAAGATATCCAAGGCCTATCTTGCCGCGACAAAATAACCTTATCTTATAAAACTCTAATCATATTATGACATCATCAGTATTTAAAAATGCTTTCTTACTCAGCAATACTGGTTCTAGATTTATAAACCAAAACAAGATACTAAACAATATGGAAATCAGCAGTTAATTTAAATATTTCAAGATGCAATTAATTATGTAAATTAAATGTCTTGATTTGTTAAATTATTGTTCCATAACGGTTTGACTCTTTATTCAGATTAAGTTTTCTAATTTTCTACATATTATAGACCGACACACTCAACGTATAATCACGTGAGTCCTACATACGTGATTATGTGTCTTTTGCATTTTCGTCGTCTACTCACTCATTTCTATAGGTAGACATCAAAAACATTTAGAAAATTACCTAATTCATCGGTTTTTCGTAAAGTATAAACACGAAACTAGCCACTTAAACGAAAGTCTTTACATAAAATCCAAAGTCCAATGTCGTATTTGTAATACTTCAAAAACTACAAACTTTTCAGCAAAATTTTATATTAAATAAGAAACTAGATTTAAAATAACAGCACTATCCCAATTTGAAGAAGATAGATGCAGCCGTCACTTTGCAACTGCGTTTTGAGGTGAACGGATAAAACCGTACAGGAAAAAACCTCACAGGAAAAAAGCGGACAGAAAAAGCGGGAGGGGTTGAAATACTTCGAAAAACAAAATAGTTTGCTTTTCTTTAATGACAACCTTACGTATTTAATTTGAATTGTTGAGATTTTGTACATTTCCATGTATTTCGGCACTTCAGGCATACGAGTGCTACGCCGAGTCGAATCTTACGTATTAATTTACGCTCTTACGAATACGAAGGTAAACATTTTGGGCACCTTTGGGTAATTATAAATTAATGTGGAAAAAGTCTAAATAAAATTGAAATTAAAAAATAGTTAAATTAAAAACCACTATAGCCGCAGTCGTGTTTAACACATTTCGAACAAGACATTTATCTATAATGTCTCTGGGATCAGAACTCAGTTTGTATGCTTTAATATTTTCCGGTCGATCGCACATTTAACTGATTGTAGACTTAAGTTAAATGAAATTCGATTTTAAAGTATTCATTAGTTAAAGTAAAAATAATAATAAATATCGACAATGTTTTGGCTAGTTGATGAAACCATCATTATTGAAATTGTTCAGGAGAGAGGAACAGTTTCTATCGAAAACATTATATATTGAGTTGCGTTATGAATCTTTGAAATGCAGCGTACGGAGTGTTGATATAGCGGCTTACATCAAGTGGCCGGGCTGGAATTTTTAAACCTAAAACAAATGTAAAATGATGTTTCCCATCCGAAAAGTGGTCAATTTATTTTTCTAATTTACGTCATTTGGCCGACACCTGTTACATCAATTGACAAAAACACAGTCGATATAAACTACTTACTAATTTTTGGGAAGACGTGAAATTAATTTCACATTTAAGAGACCTTCGTTCAAACAAATTTGAGAAGCATATAGATATACAGTATATAATGTCTAGCTTGCATAGGTTATTGACGTATGTTTGTCCGTAAGGTAGCGTGCGTTTTGAGACGCGTCTATGCTCTGTCAGTGTTACCATCCCGTTCGTGTTGCCATCCGTATTGATTAGTTCCCTCCACAATTATATTGATGTGCTCCATTCGCAATCTGCTTACATTGGGATCGGACAAAGGTGGTATTTGAAGAAGAATGGAAAACATCGCAGACACCCATCTGTTTCGATGAAAATAAACGTATGAACGTTTTCACCTGGAGGCTCGAACCGGTCAACCAAGTAAGGCGAAAACCCATCATCACTTTTCATTTTAAAGTTAAAGCCTTTCCAAATCATCGTATAATAATGAAATTGTAATATTTATTTTTATTTTACTTGTTTACTGTTTGCTGCATATATCGGTGCTATTATTATTTACAGTTAAATTAATTTTTGTGGTATCAACACTTTTATACTATGACTAACGAAAAACTGAAAAAAAGCCATGTTGTTCTTTTTTTTTTAATTTTCATTTACTGACTAAAACAAACGGTAGTTATCAGTTTAGCTCCAATATGCCTGTGCAGTGCAGCACAAACCTCCGATGTGACAGTATGAATATATTGTTTCTTTTACTGTAAAACTGTTAAACATTATCGATCATTTAAATAACTGAAATAGTGAAATTAATATTATTTCGATAAACTACATTACTATTTTATTAAAACCATTCTCTTGAATTTTTAAAACTGTTTTTTGTCTTTATCTCAAAACAAGATTTTTACACATTAGTGGTTTATTTTGTGCAACGGCGATATTTAATATGATCATTTAATTAATCGCTTTTTGCACAACATTCTTCAATTATTATACTCCAACTAGAAATCGTTATTTAGTCTACCATACTAAAATGTGTTAAATTTTCGGGTTTTTCTTATTACACGTCGCAACAAGATCGCTAACCAGTTTGAATATACATATCTGAATAACAAACAGAGGTAAAACGATCAGTATTTGATATTCAAGTGATAAGTTAAGTGTCCTAGACTCATAGAAATGGCAGCCAAAGCTGTATTGATTATTTTGCTTTGTTTGGCCAACGAAATTATCAATTGTTGCGCGCAATTCACAATACCTGAACCTCTTGTGGAAACGATATATCCGAGAGGAATAAGGGTCTCCATTCCAGGTATTTGATATAACAGTAAAAAGAATGAAGAATTAATCTTACAAAAACCATCTTCAGATGGCAGTATAGTCCATTGCCAATGCGCTAAATATTGTTAAATAACTTTATGAAAATTTTTAGTAAATTTACAGAACATTACCAACACATTAATAGTGGTGAAAAATATTTATTTTCTTTGACAGTAACATCTTTTAATCAGAAAAAAGGATACATGTTAATTTTACAAACATTCGTATAATTGATAATATCCGACTATTTAACTAGAATTTTGAAAACTTTTATTTTGATTAAGAGTGTGTGTAATTTTTCAGATTTCAATACAGTGACGTCTATTCTAAATTATATGAACACAATCACTTGTTTATGTTTAATTAATTTTAATTATCAATCTACTATTTTTTATGTTATTTATCCCTGGGGCATTAAAAATTCAACAGTTAAATTTTAAACATTAAATGAAATCATAATTTTTGTATTAAAAACATTTTTTTGAGCAGAATATTCTGTGTTCGGAGTTTGTGTACGTGCGCAAAATTCTGAATGTGGAGTTTTATTGTGGGCATTCATCGCGTTCGGAAGAATCCGTTCACCAAAAAATTCATACTCTCGTTTACAAATTGAAAAGACCAGAAAAAATAGCTGGACGATCGGTATTAAATATTTACTGCTATTTAATCTTCATTTTTTCCAGATGTGGAAGGGATCCGACTCTTCTCCTTTCACGGCAAAGTCAATGAACCAATAGCGCTTGGCGATCCAGGAATATGGAATGAAAATATCTTAGAACCAGTCGACGGAAGGTGGACATTTTACGGCGAAGCCACCAGTTTGCAGAACGAGGATAAAATATATTATTGGGTATCTGTTGACCACTTCGAGGGAGAAAGCATTCAAACATACACTAAGATCGGCGATGAATTCATTTTTAAAAGTAATATCATGTGAATTGAGCCGTCGAGTCACTAAACACGCTCCCGAAGCTTTTTACTGTTTTGAGTAAATCACTTAAAACCGTTTATGCATGATAGCTTTAAAAATAATTTAAGTTATTTTGTTTCGTCCCGGTGTGTAATGAAAAGTATAATATTCTTTTACCCTGTCGTTTTTTCGGAACGAGTGTAAAACGAGAATTTACGACATTTGAAAGTTTGGAAAATTTTTGAATTTCGAACAGGGGACAAAACAAGAAGACTTGAAGAAGACGTATCGATTGAGCACATACGTACATTAAAAACTTATTTTATTGAAAAATCGTCAAAAGCGTTTTTAGCGATTCAGCGACTCAATTTATATTATCTAATACCTAGAGTGATTCTTAAGAGGGCCCAAGTACCACATTGTTAACGTTTTAAAAATCTGAGGGATGTTTTACACTTTAGCATTTTGGAGGGGGGGAGAAAGTCCAAGAGGTTGATTGAATAAATATTTTGTGACCATGTGGGCTTCCAAAGTAGAGCACATGGACTAGGGACTCCAATATATAGCAAATATTTATTTAATTTAACAAGTAGTGTTTATTTTTGCCTTCACCCAACTCGGGCGCATTCAATATTTTATCATAATACTTGAGTTTGACGAATGACTCAGAAATAAAACCCCTTTTTACATGCCGTTATTTCAGTAATTGAAGAAATACCGTTGTATTAATCTGACGCAGCTGAATTTTTTAAAACACTAATACAATGGAACGGTATTGGAATGTGTCTTCTATAATGGTATGTTATTAATTATTCAAATTGAATTTTTAATAGTATTTTCGTACTTCAGAAACTAATCGAATATCCAAATATATTCGAATAGTTTCAGTTTTAATTTTTTTATTATTACAATAGTTGATAATGACGAATAGTTGGAATCCCTAATATGGATTCATAGTGAAGTGTATCTCAGAAGAAAGTGCTCTGAGAGAACTGCGAGCTGCTTACTCAGTAGCTCAAACTCTGTTTTACGGAGAGATTAAGAATTGGGCATGTAATTAGACAATCGCTGTCGTATTGAGAATCGAAAGGGTGGGAGGGAATGTAGACATCCATGCTTTCAAAGACAGCTGTCCGTACTGGGATTTGAACCCGTGAACACCGCTACAGAAGCTGACGTATGAAAAATCAGTAAAATTTCCACCTTTTATCAATTCGAATTAAAAAAATATGAAAAGATTTCGTATATTGACAATATGATACACAAACACACGCTTTTTATAAATTTGATAACGCTGTATGTTTCGTTGGTTTTTTTACAGTATTGGAATCAAATTCACAATCACCTGTTGCTTATGTACCCGAAAACAATGGCAGTCCTCCAACTATCGCAGATAGATTTTCCGTTGGATCGGAGAGCTGTGTTAAATCATTGACGAAATTAGAAACTTCAGTATCTCCTTGCGAAGGTCAAATTATCTTTGAAGACACTTTTGAGTCTCCAGAGCTGAATGAATCAAAATGGACACCTCAAGTCAGAATTGCTGACCAGCCGGTGAGCACTAATCATATATATTAAAACCGTAAGAAGTATTTCGTGGTATGTGTAACGTCACGCATGTTTTTTATTATTTTCTCTGTGCAGTTTTGACCCTCTTTTAAATGATGGATAATTTTCAGCAACTATATTATGAGTATCATGACTGGTATAATTTTATTATTATTGATATTTATTTCATTGTACAATACGACTTCAAAATAATTTGTGTTGCTATGATAACATCACAGATATCAATGTAGCTCAATGGCGTGTGTAATGGGGGTTTACCTCTCGTAGTCTTCCCGATATTATATGAAACATACTCCATGTATTTAACAGTGATTTCCAAATCAGTACCACAGCAAAGTAGGGAGCAGCGACTTAAAAAAACGAAGTATGAGTTATTGTGTCTTTCGATGTGTTAGGAAAAGTAAAATATTCCTTTACACTGTCGTTTTTGCGGATCGCATCGACCGTATAAAACGAGGAAAACTGGAAAAATTGAAGAAAAAAATCGAAACTGGAAAAATTGATAGATCTATCGATAAAGCTCATACTTAAAAATGGCAAGGAACGTGTTTAGCTACTCAATGACTCAATTATTTTTGTTAGAGGTTTTTAGAACCGTGTTATAATTTTTAAAAATGACTCATATTCTTTTACTATTCCGAAATAGTGTAAATAAATAGATATTTTGTAGTATCAATGATTAAAGTCCTAATCGAAGTAAAAAATCGCAATAAAGTATTCAATGGAGTTGTTTTTCTTTTTCAGGACTATGCGTTTGTGGTTTATACGAAAGAAAAAGAGAATTTATTTATCTACGATAGTGCTGTCGTCATAAGGCCTCAACTGTTAGAAGACCGTTACGATTCTGTGAGAGGAAGTCTTGATTTGGGTGAAAAGTTAGTCAATTTTATGGTACTGTTGGGAACCACAACACAATACTAATACTTTGAACGATGTTAAATATACTCTGTACCATCGATTTTTAATTATTATATATTATGGATGGAAAATGTTTTTAAATTTAAAAGTAGCTGACTACGTTTATTTGCTTAAGTAAAATTAAAAAAAGCTTTAAATATGGAGTATTAAACAACATAATCATACAAACATCTGTGTGTGAAAGAGCGTCGAATGTCATAAATTGAAATTTCTCAGGAGAGCCAAATTAAGATTTCCGTTATTGAGAACTTACTAAAGTATGTGATATTTCGATGTGAAATTTACTAATTTAGGGGTGCTTATTCCACTGTATTTTGGCATATCTAACTCCTTTTTCAAATGCAACTAGTTCTGCGTTTAGCTGACGATTTTCTTTAGGTTTTTCACTGGTCCACACTGTTGTTAACTCAATGCGGAAAATCTGGGACTCACGGTTGTATTCGGTCGGAACCAAGTGCCACCTATTCAACGTGTGCATTCTGATGGTGCTGCTTTGCGGTTGTGAGTCATAGCACCTCACCAAGGCACAAGGTAACCGTATACTGTGCTTTGAAAACCGGATACTATGGGTACGGTGTGAGAAGACCCCGGATCGAAGAAAGGCGAGCGGCTGGTTATCCGGAGTCCTGGAAGGGCTGATCTCAGACAAACACCATTTCAGATCCGGTTAAAAAGAACTTATTTATTTTCCATTCAAGATGCAGTGGTTTAACATTACACAAATATATAAATCTTAACACATAAAATTGATTCTACATTTACATTTACTTAGCAACTGAATTTACTTTAAGTTTTAATACAAACGACACAACGAATTTAATTTAAATCCAATGCAAATCAAAACACAAAAACAAACAAACAGTTCACATCGTCACATCAACTTCGTCGCGACGAGACCTCGTTCGTCCGACTCGGCAGCTCGTCATCGACTGTGTACAAAAATTCAAAAAAACTCCGTGCAAAGTTGGAGCTACCCTTTTCCGTAAAAATGGACTCGTCCAGCGGCCGAAGCCCGGGGCTATTTTAAAGCCTGACAACAAGAAACAGCGTCTTCTGCGAAATATTGCTGTTTGCCGCAGACCGATTTCAGTTCAGGACACTAATGACACTTATACTTAAGAAAAACCAGGGTGTGTCAGGTGCTTTGATTTGGAGGTAAGAGAGCGGACGGACCGGCCTCTTATTACGTTCAAAATAACAAAGTGAAGATGAGCCTGGCTTGAACACGTGCTGCGGATGCCACAGGGGAACCTAACTCCTGCCTGTCTCTTCTACCAACCGATGGATTCCGGCGCCCTGGAAGGTCGCTGATTACCATCCATAGGATTTATTCGGCGTGATGGCCATTTGCTCACAGTAGGGACGGATATGGTTTTACAAAATTTTTGGGTTTTTCACTAATCCACACTGCTCATGTATGAAAATTCAAATTCAACGAAGCATCATTTAAAGATCACTGAATTTAGTTTAACGTATTAATTGTTAGTATTGCTGTGTTTTCAGGTGTACAGCATTGGTCGGACAGTGATTTATGTTCTGCCAGTGCAGTTGGAGGCCTAATTCTTCCTCCAGTAATAAGTGCGAAAATCACGACAAAAAAGTCTTTCAGTTTTACATACGGGAGAATTGAAATTGTCGCTAAACTTCCATTGGGAGATTGGATGTATCCTGGTTAGTATTAATATGTAATGATAATTAAATCACACCCCATCACGTTTTATGGCAGCGATTTCTAATAGGTGCTCTGTAACCATTCTGGAGCCGCTTTTACTGTAAAATTTAAATAGTATGAGAAATAATTTCTATTAAGGATATATGTCTATCCATGGTTGCATTTTGGGATTGTTTACAGATCTTGTAAAATCCAGCGGTTAATCTGACTTTGTGATTTTGCTGGAGAGCCATTTAAAGTTTTCACATATATCATTTACATCTCTCACCAAGCCGAACTGCTGTTCATATGCTATTGCACATCACAGTTAAACTGGGTTTAATTTGAAACTGGATTTAAAGAACACTGTCAGATGACTGGAAGTCAATTTATATATATATCACGAATCATTTGTATTACATGTGGGTGTATCTCATTGCACATATCCTTAAGTTACTTTATGTGACGTCTGTGACGTCATCATAACAATGCAAACTATTTTGAAGTCGTAGTGCTGTTGGTCATTGGCATAGCAACCCGAAATAAACAATAATATAAATAATAAAATATCATTCTGAAATCGTAAATTTTTTCAGCAATTTCGCAGTCATAATAAAGTTTTTGTACTCAAAAGATAGATCCGAAAATTCAATCATTTTCATTTTGAAAACTGCTACAACATCAAATAGATATCATTTAAAAATATGCGTGACTTTAGATGTATATATAGTGGGGTTCGTACAGTAAAAAAGACCAGTATCTCTGGTTACAAACACTGCATTTAGAATATAAATTGATTTAGTTAAAAAATGATTTTGATATAATCAAATTCTTTTCAACAGAAATACAACTTGAGCCAAAAGACAACACATATGGTGCAAAAGACTATGGTTCTGGAATAATGAGGGTAGCATTCATCAAAGGAAACCAGGATCAAGTCCAAAATTTGGAAGCTGGAGTAATCATGGATACTGACACTGTATACAGACAACTTGGTACACGATTCAAAGCTGGGCCATATAATTGGAATGAAGATTTCCACAACTACACAATGGTTTGGCAGCCAGGTAACAAACATAATTACGCCCTCCATCGGAGCATATCTAGCTGGCTTTTACTCAGTCGCTCAAATTCTCTTTTTCTAAGAGAGTAAGGATATAAAGATGGAACTAGGCCAGGATTAGTGGTTAGGGTCGCATGGGTTGGAGGGAGTTGAGACATTAGTGACATGCCTTCGAACTTCTTGTTTTCTATCATCTGGATAGCCTCACTCCGGCTTACATCTTTTTCCAACCGGTGGGACTCCGGCGTTCTAGACTACCGTTGGGTACTATTTATGCAATTTACTCAGCGGAACTGAACGATGCTCGTAGTATGTCCAGGGAAGAAGTGTAACAATTTGCGGGTAATCGGGAATCATAAATTCACTGCGTGGTGGTCATGCGCTCCATACAAGGAACGAATATAGTCAAAGAAGATATGCTTTCAAAAACAAATCCATAATGAATCGCAACCGAAGCCAACAACGTTGATCATTTAGCTAAATTGTAATTTTACTTAAGAAATATACGATCTATTTAATCTAAAAAAAGTGATAATGTTTACTTCTTTACAGATAGGATATCTGTGTACGTTGATGGAGAAGAGTTTGGAGCTATTCTTCCTGGACCAGATGGTTTTAGAATAACCAACAGAGAAAAACCGAATAAATCCGAAGCGCAGTGGTTGAAAGGAACTATATTGGCTCCATTTGATCAACCGGTATGACTGCTTAACTTTTCCTTTTCCTTTTCTGTGATAATTTTAATATCTCTATACATATAATAAATACTGCGTTTAGATTTTAGGTATTCTTCCGTTGTACATTTGCGCATTCAATAACATAATAATAGTAATAAGAATACAATGCCATTGGGCGCAGCGGGATATTTTGTCGAAAAACCGGGATAAATTTACCAATACAATCATACGTGCGCGAGTGTGTTATGCATATATTCTGAGTTGTGCAAGTGGATACAACGACCAACGGGGAACAACGCGCATTTTTCACAATAGCTCACATATGAATGTCAACGCTCGAGACAGAGAGGCCCAGTCGCGTCGTTTCTTTCAAGATTTCACTAGAGTCTAGAACGCAAGCCAGTAGTTTTCGAGCCTCCGTCTGAGGTAGTCTACTGTCATTTGTCTGCCGATGTTTTTTCATGTTTTCAGGGATAAAATTTTAATTATTACTTCATGTCGACTACGTTGATCTTCAACTTTAATAAATTTAAGCGATGTCTGTGAATATTTTTATTTTTACGGCTATCAATCACTTATATAAATCAGTCATAAATGCATGATGCGTATTGAATACACTCCACCGTATCTCGCGGATTTATTTTTTATAGTAAAGGAAAGGTTAATAATGCCATAAGAGATGTCTAAAACCAATAGCCGACAAGTACACATTTTATCAAAATCGAACAAAAAACACGTATGCACTTATCATACTGTCATCTCACACAATATGTTATGATAAATAACTTTTGTTAATTCTTGATTAAGCATTGTACGACGATTGCAGAACCCGGTAAATTCAACAGGCATAAGCAAATTTCGATATGTCTAATTTTGTTTCGCTCGTATCTTGTATGTATCACAGTTGAATGACCAGTTAAAATGTAAAAAATCTTCTTTGTAGGAAAAACAATGTGATAGCATTATACAAAAATAATCAATCGTTGAAACTAATAATAATTTACACGTGAAACACAAAATCGTCGCTAACACTTACTACTAACATTGCAAAATTGGTGTTTGCTTTTAAACCATATGTTTATCTAATTCTGCACTACAACTACAATGGTCTTGTTTGGGATTTAAATAGCATACAGGTTGGTTATGGTATAGCTACTTCTTCTCCTGAATAATCGCATACCTGCACATTACTAAAATATTTCTTAGTTTTAATTAATTTACTGATTTCTTCAATTAAATGCGTTTTTTGTTTTTATTTCAGTTCTATATAACTCTTGGCGTTGCAGTAGGCGGTAACGAATTCATCAACGGCGGTGATAAACCGTGGACCAATGAATCACCAAAAGCAAGGTTGGAATTCTGGAAAGCGAAATCAAGCTGGTACTCAACATGGTCAGATAGATCAAGTCTGCAAGTGAAATCCGTCAGAGTATATGCGCTGTGATAATGTTCAATTTTTTATTGTTATATTGTGTTTTTACAATCTAACAATAAAAAATTGACTCCAGAAAAACTACAATTTTCATTCTACAGTTTTTAAATGCGGTCATGACAGTTTTCTAAAATATGTACAATATAATTATATTATCTGCAATAAAAATGATTTGAGGAAACGTCCTGTTTTTCCTTTTTGTACTCGTCAACCTACTGGAATTTCTGATAGTGTATCATTAGGATTTCCACTCCTTGTTTGTGGTTATCCAGTTATGTATGTCTGTCGTACAGTGGTCAACGTCGTTTGCTACGGTTACGGATGTCTCGGGTTCAAGTCCCGGAACGTTTCATAAATTGATTTTTCAACTGGTTTGTGAATTTCTGTTTCTAGAATTTCTGAATCTAGAATTCTCTCCTACCCACTTGATCCAAAAAACGGAGATTAGCGAAAGCATGCAAGTTTATATTGAACTTCAGGAATTATTAGTTATCTAAAAAGGCTAGCCCATCGATGTTCAAATAATTATTTCAGTCCAGCTGTAGAAACAGTTATCCTAGAGACAATGCTTCTTCGGAGAACAGTGATTAATAAAATGTGCCCTAATAATAATATTATAATAGAGGAACACCGATATTGAAAAAACTGTTTTGATAATACAAGTATTTCAATCCCTAGCCTTGAATTAAATTTACCATCATACAACAAACTTTTTCCGCTCAATATTTCTTAAGATACTACGTTTTATAAATAGTCATGATTGTAAAATCATTATTTACCAGAATTATCGCATAAAAACAAGGATAAACCTCAACTTTAATTATATTTCCGCGATAAATTATGACAAATAATTTGTCAGTAATATAATTACAATTCACCTGAAATACTGATAGACGGTGAACATGAAATATCTCGGAACACCGAAAACTAGTTCGTTCAAGAACCACAAAAAACTTTTAAGGTGTTCACTGTCAATTCTTGGTGAAAAGACATTGTATTTTAAAAATAAAACACAACATGTCTGTATTACCTCCACATGTATATAATAATCAATTCAACAGCTTTAGTGTTAGCTTCAATCACTTAATCTTATCGCGTTCACTTATTTACCGCAATTCCGCTCGCTTATTTGTAGCTTTAAAAAATCTACCAGTCATAAACCCACACGCAAAAGGCCAAATGTTATAATGCAACTGTTATGATACATAATAAAGTTTGGGATTTTCCTCATTTTCGAAATCGAACATTCAGAGCTGGATCAAGTAACGAATGTCCATTCCATTAAAATAAAATGTCACATTGAAAACTGTTACACACTCCGCAATAAATTCACCATTTTATTTGGTTAATATGTGAGAAGACCTCGGATCGAAGAGAGGCGAGCGGCTGGTTATCCGGAGTCCTGGAAGGGCTGATCTCAGACAAACACCATTTCAGATCCGGTTCAAAACTTATTTATTTTCCATTCAAGATGCAGTGGTTTAACATTACACAAATGTATAAATCTTAACACATAAAATTGATTCTACATTTACATTTACTTAGCAACTGAATTTACTTTAAGTTAAAATACAAATGACAACGAATTTAAATAAAGTCCAATGCAAATCAAAAAAAAAAACAAACAGTTCACATCGTCACGTCAACTTCGTCGAGACGAGACCTCGCTCATCCGACTCGGCAGCTCGTAATCGACTGTTTTTTAAATACATAAAATAAAAGCTCCCGGCACCTTCGGAGCTACCTTTTTTTTCCGTATAAATGGACTCGTCCAGCGGACGCACCGCGGACGGAGCGGCAGTTAAACGCCTGGCAACAAAAACCCGTCTTGCGAAATATTGCCGTTATCGCTGACTGATTTCAGTTCTGGAAATTAATGACACTTATACTCAACAAAAACCAGGGTGTGTCATATGATGCACGACACGACGTATCCACTGTCGCGTGCTTTACAAATACAAAAACAGCACTTACGCCAAACCAAAGAGGCTACTTCCGTATTATGAGAAAAACGGCAAGTGCGTTTTAATATGAAGCCTAGTGTGATCAGAACCCGACTGAGTTTACCCCGCAATAGTGCCTTAACAGTATTTCCAGAAACGGTTTCCCAAACTTTTTCTGCAATGGAACACTTTGCAAACCCGGAAATTTTAATGGAACACTTAGCATATTTTTTACACTGTACCGAGTTATTTATGAAGCAGAATATATACATTGATATGCAGAATATTTAACACGTATTTTCAAACTTTTTTTTAATCATATTTGTGAACAATATTTATTTTCGCGGCTAACCGTTCTGGCAATATTGACAACTATCGTTAAACTGACAAGGCTTCTCAGCCAGTCAGGTAAAAACAATATGTGTTTTCCATGTCCGCTCCCAATGTGACTCATATGGTCTACTAATGGAGGTATCTTAACAGAATTTTTCTATAAGAACTGCTTGTTACTCAGTTGCTCAAACTTTCTTTTTTCGAAGAGAATAGGGATAAAAGGATAGGGTTTGGACAGGACTAGTGGTTAACTTATCGCTCTCGCTACGCCCCGTGAGGATCGGATGGTTGGGAGGCAGTTTTTAGACATCACAAACACTCAGACTACGAACATAAATTCATAAATTAATTGAAAGCTCAATTTATGAAAACCGTCCACACTGCGAATTGAACCCGAGACATCCGTAACCGTAGCCAACGACGCTACCAACTGCCAACTGTTTTGTTCTTCCTCCATGTACATGACATATTGCTTACAATATCACGAGATCGACTTGTCATGGCCCAATTTCTATATATCCCCAAACCTCCGTAGAGCAACTCAGATTTTTCGAAACCGAAGAAATAAAGCGCGAATCTCTCTGGCAATTCGTATTTTTATTTGCTTCTCAAATAGTCGCCTAGCACATAACGCAGAGCTAACGCGCCCCTACACCAATCATCGGACGCGATCTGTTCAGCTAAGACGTATTAATCAAGAAGGGTGTTTTTAACTATAACTTGTACTTAAAGGAAACAGGACGTGATGAAAATATTTAGAAATTTTACTGTATTCATATAAAATGATTCCGGAATAATATGATCAGAATATCGACTATGGAAAGGCAAAATGATGTAATCCACACCAAAAATATTGTGTATAACTCACACAAAACGTGTTAGGTAATACACTATATTCATATATAAATATAATATATCGACTGTAGAATGGCAAAAGGATGTATCCCTCCGTCTTTTCAAAATATTTTTTTTTCGATAATCACAATTTGTCCGGGCTGTAACAATATTTTTTGTGTGTGTGTTACGTCCTTTTGCCTTTCCACTATCGATATATTAACGAATATAGACTATTTATAAAGTTTCATTTTAATTTTGGTTACGTTTTGGAAAGCAGTGATCCATGCGGTATATCAGAACGAACTTATCACCAATCCTACCCTGCTTAACCCTTTGAGTAGCATAACTACACGGGTTGAATATTAGCTTGAAAATAAAGTAAGTATACACATTATATGGGAGCAGCTTTTTTTTATTGGTTGACAATAAAAATCGAGTTAAACCGAAACATTACCGCATTGATAAAATCACGGACAAAATATTTGACCTTGTAAAGTGAAGTAGAGGTGTATAAATGACAAACATATTTATCGTTGATTTTTGGTGGTATTTTGATTGTGCATTTCATTGATTCATTTCAAGTGAAGAACACTATTCTACCAGTTGAGACGAATTTAATCAATATTGAGTGATATTTTATATGTCATAAATTAGATATTGTCGGAACCTGCTCGCAAAACTTCCATGACATTTTTTATGAATTGCCTTTGTCACAACGCAAAAGCAACATTTATTTTATTTTTTGAACTGCGTTTTACATATATAAATAGAAGGTACACAAAAATAGTGGGTATGTTATTTGGTGCCTCACCAGCTTATATAATTCTTATTGTCGGCATAGTGGCAGAAGGCGATAAGTCGAAAATCGGCTTTTTTTAGTTATAGATTTTAGGACGCTCTGAATTCTAAAAAAATAAGCTAAACCATATTCCCTCGATATTTTACGTAATTTGAAGAAATCAATATAAGTTAAGTCAGTTTCGTTCACAGTTATTAGTGGCGAATAATTACTACAATACTTAATTTGTAAATGATGAATCTCATAATGTGTTTAGTTTAATGAATAATGGTAAAGGTATGTAAATTGAAAGGCTTATATTTCATGATTTTCTTAGGAATTGATAATCTCAAAACGATGTTTTTTGACACTAACGTTTTCTGCCACTATACCTACGATATTATATACTGTTTAATATTCTCTAATATATCTAATATCAATAGATTTTAATTTGTCAATTTTAGTGTGATGCACTTTATCTCAAAGTTTATACACTTTAATTAGTGATGCCTCACGTTTTCTCTGAGAGGCTCTGCGTATAAAATATAAAAAAATTTAATAAACATTATTGAATTATAAAATAACTCATCGCTCATAGGGTTAAGGTTCTCAAAATGGCTAGAGGTCAACCAGAAACCAGTTGATGATACTGCATTCAACGTCAACCAATCAACAGTGCCGTGAGTGATATCAGTGAACGAGCAGTGTCATGGAAATTTCTCAAGAAATGGCCATCAAACACTCGATATTTATTTTGTTTGTTTTTGCGAGTGGATTTATCCAGTGCGACGCTCAGTATGAACCTCCCGAGCCCCTCGTCGAAGCGTTATCTCCCAAAGGACTTCGTGTGTCCATTCCAGGTATGTAATTCTTTTAAAAATCATTATATATACCGTAATTTATCAATTAAAAACTGTCATCGACTATATGACTCACTTTTTAAACGCCAATAATACAATATAAAACTTTACTATAATAAAATCAGGTGGAAGTAAGATAATAACAATATTAATTAAATATTCATCATACCAAAATATTACTGTATTAGTATTTATACACATATTAATTGATATCAAAACATTTTTTTCGATTTATTCAACTGAATTAAAAAACGAATTATTTTTTTGTCTAAGCCATCTCCGCTCCCAATTCTATCTCGGATAAGTTAAGGGTGTATGAATAGCGCTAGGAATGGAAAGATAGTTAGCTAATCGCTCTCTCCTTGCGCCTTTTTTTTTAAATCGGATGAGTGGGAATAAATTTAAACGTCACATATATCTACACCATAAATCGACTGAAAACTCAAATTATAAAATTGTCAGTAACGGAGATGGACACAAATGAATAGGACTAATGAAATAGAGCGTTGACAACACAGCTACAATGCTGTCTATTGAATTTGGGAAATACTTAATGTTTTAGAAAATGAAATAGCGCTCTTATATATGAAATTACTCATTTATGAAATAAATTTTATAGCCGATGTACAAAACATGGCAATTTTTCCAGAACGAATACAAGCAAATGATGTTTTGTCAATTTATATTTTAAATTCGTTTACATCAAACGATATGTTGGAATAATTGCTCGTTTAAAAAAAACGGCAATTATCATAATATCAACTGTGTTTTGGCCAAATGATGTAACCCTCAAAAATACGAAAATGAGTTGATAATTGGATCTCATTTTAAAGACGACTGAGCCGGTCCCGGCTAAATGATATTAATTAGAAAAATAAATTGACCACTTTTTGGAAGGGAAACATTGGTTTTGGATTTAAAACTTCTGACCTGGCCACTTGATGTATTTAAGCCTGTATTATATCGACACTCTCTTCGTATAATTTTGTATCTGCAAACATGAGAATTTACAGGAGTGCATTTCAAAGATTCGTAATGCAACTCGTCGTATAATTTTTTCGATAAAAACAGTTTTTACTCTCCTGAACAATTTCAATTTTGAGGGTTACATAAATTGCCCAGCCCAAAACACTGTCGATATTTAAAATATTTGTATCGTCCATCTATAATCTACATTCTAAGTATTGCATCTACTTATGCTAGATCAGTGATAAAGAAAATTTAATCAAACCTGTGGTTAAGAAATTATTCAAATATTGTATACTATAACAAATATTCGATACGATAATAAATTTATAACTCGTGTTAATATTATGCAAAGTGGAATTGGCAAGTTAAACACTGAAAAGATTAATATTAAATAGTTCTGACGATGGCGTGATGCCAAAATGGCTCCAGCATTATCACGTAATTGTTGCGGAACTAAAAACGTTTCTATTTTTATTTTTTTATAAATTTCAAAGAATTAAAATATCTGGCATTATAGCTGATAGCCAATCTGCTGAATATTTTTATAATTGAAAAATCATACGAGATTAACTCGACGAGAATTTTATTTAAATTTTATATTGAAATTGCTGGGACTTGATCCAGGGCCCACCTGATCTCGAAGGAAAAGCTCTTACCACTAGACCACAGAGGCCGCCGACTTAATTAACTTTATAATTCTACCAAATTAAATTAACTTCATTCAATAATATTTAATTTCAGAAATAAATAATGAAATCTTAATGGTATTCGTTATTGACGTTCTTGTAATCTAAAGGTGAAATCGCTATAAGGTCAATCAATATAATTATTTTTCTACAGACAAAGCAAAATAATTATTATGGTAATAAT
Source organism: Himalopsyche phryganea (assembly GCA_022494535.1). Classification (NCBI taxonomy): domain Eukaryota; kingdom Metazoa; phylum Arthropoda; class Insecta; order Trichoptera; family Rhyacophilidae; genus Himalopsyche; species Himalopsyche phryganea. The sequence continues at coordinate 103,294 of JAGVSL010000116.1, read as the reverse complement.
TATTATTTGCAATCTTTAAAATTATTGTGAAATAATTTCCTACAATTATTATTGTATAAAGCAGACGGTACGGAATTACAGTTCTTAAACTGATTTCAGTTCTACGAAATGAACTTTCTAAAAAGAAAAGTCAATCATATATTTATCTGTATTATATTAAAATCGTCATAGATATTTCCAGATATATGTAACATCGCACAATTATTTTATATTATACACCGCGAGCCGCGACGCTTCATTCATACTCACATGTGATATGTGATAATAATCCAGCCATTTCAGTTTCAAACGCCGCGCCCGCCCCGCCGTCGTGTACTTATGCGTCTACAGTGTTTTATCAGACTGCTCTGTAGACGTTTTATTATTATCACATGTAGGTATGAGATTATCTCGTGACGTAAGCGTTCGCGGTTATAATATAAAATAAAATGTTATGCAATGGACACACAGTTCCAACGTACTAGCTACTTTATACATTCAGTATTTCGATTTCAATACCGTCATCTATGACGGGTACGATTACTAATATGGAAATATTAAATAATTTTATTTTTCTAAAAATCAGTGACATGAAATAATTACTGTTTTTTGGGAGGTTGACAGAGGAAGTCTGATACTTAAATCAATAATTTTTCATCCACCTGAATGTCCTGAAGTGAATTTTCTAAATAATGATATCCAAACAAAGTGCGTACACAAATGCTCTATCTCACAACTTTGGATAAAATAAGACCTTTTTATTTTTGCTGGAGATAACCTTTTAGACATAAATAACATTTGAAAAACATATTATAAAAGGTCAATCGCTTCTCCATACTAAACGTTTTTTTGGTCAGTTTGTGTGTGAAAGATATTGTAAGCTGCATTTGGGATGTGTTAAAAATATTGAATGGCACTAAAAAAACATTTTGCCTTTAGGGAATGCTTTGTTTAATAATTTTATGCATTCGGATTTTGATTCTAATCTATATTTTTGACCTTTTTTGATTTTGTTTATTGCAAATCTTTCCGCCTACAGCATATTTTAGTTCACCTGCGAATAGAAGGTTAATTGTCTCTTTCTCCAATTTTAACAACAAGTGTTTTGACTTTGAATAATGTATCAAACATAGTTAACATGATATAATATGTTGCCATAAACCATAAAGCAATATATTTGGACTAGAAAGTCTAACTTCTATAACTTGAAGATTAAAAAGTATTTTTGATTAGAAGTACACGTCGTATAACTTTGCACCCCAGCTCTAGGATTTAGGATCACGGGATCCATATATATACTAATACAGGCTGTCCTCGACTTACGACCGAAATACGTTCCTGAACTTTGGTCCTAAGTCGAATTCTTACATAATAATAAACTTAAATATTGTTCGGTTCAGGTCAGTTTTAGCGGCGTCAATTTCATTTTTGGAAATAAAGCAAACGCAACCAAAAATTATACGGATGCATTTTAATACATGATAGCGCGCTTTTCAAATCTTTTATTGTGGCTGTCAAACGATAATCACAATACTATCACAAATTGCCGGGCCGATCTTCTGTTTTTAATAAATAAAACGTTGTGAACACAATTTTATTATTATGGAATAAGTTTTGGCTGTAAGAATTGCGTTGAAAATAAAAATTTGATTTTATAATTCAAGTCGATAAAATAAGGTTATGCCTGCAAGAACTGCGTTAAAATTCCTTTCTGATAATAATTTTGTTTTACTTCACAAAATTTTACAAACAGCCTTCGAAAATAAATTGCGTCATCCACCCTTTCTTCCTGAGACGGTAATGTAAAAGTATTTTTTTAAATGTTTGGTCGTAAGTTCGAATCGTCATCGAGGACTATCTGTACACTGACACGCTGTGTATTATACAGAAAGCGTATATTGTAATAAAAAGTTCAAAGTTATATGGCGTATACTCTACCCTTGTTTGATTTGTAACAGTGCAAACAGTCACCAGATTCTTTTATGTTTGATAAAAGAATCATCTTATAAATAATGGAATTTCCCAAAGTTCAGTACAGTCTCCGTTGCAGGTGTTCCATTAAAAATTATTTACAAGTTTGTTTTGTTTTAAAAGTTTTAATTCTGTAAATCAATTTAAAAAAGAAACCACTCTAGATGCAATCTTTATCTCTTTAAAAAAACCAACCGTTTCCAATTTTGATATTTTACTAGAGAATCTGTGGTTGGTTGGTCGTAAAAAATAACTATAATTACGTCAGTTCATAATATAGATCAGTTTGAATTACTTACGATAGCCTACTTTATGATATTCGAGAAAAAACAATCAAACGGCTAGAAATTAAAAATTAATTGAAAAGTAATAACATAGATGATATATAATTATTATACATGACAGTTCTAATGAAAAGGTGGTAAATACACGTTACTGTCAATGGAGAGCGCTATAGATCTATGGTTGCTAATTTTTTCGTTCCAACAAGACGATGCAACATGCCATACAGCGCACGCTACAATCAATTGCTAAAGGAAATTTTCAATGAGCGCATAATTTCGCGGAATGGACCTGTGAATTGGCCACCGATATTATGTGACTTAACACCTTTGGACTTTTTTTTGTGGGGGTAGGTGAAGTCGCAAGTCTACGTCGATAAACCAGCAACACTTAATGACCTTGAAGTCAACATTTGTCTCGTTATCGCCGATATACGGCCGCAGCTGCTTCATAAAGTGCTTGATAATTGAACTTCGAGATTGCGCTTTCTTCGAGCCAGATGTGGCGCTCACATGCCAAAAATATTTTTAAAAGTTAATGGGGTTAATGAACTTTTCCATAAATCCAGTTTTATGAGCATAACAACGATTATTAAATGTTTTATTTCATTTTAAAGTTCTATACCTCTAAAAAAACACCCATTACTATTCAAATGTAAATATATCTGTCGTTTCTAGATGGAGAGGGAATTCAACTCTTCGCCTTCCATGGCCAGCTGAATGTACCGATGGAAGGCCGCGAAGGAGGGTCATGGAGCAGAGACATCCTGAAGCCCATTAATGGAAGATGGACATTTACTGACAAAAATGCTAGACTAAAATTAGGAGACAAGATTTACTATTGGATCTATGTGGACTACTTTGACGGAGAACGCAAATTGGGATACACAAAGGATGACAGAGTCTTCACTGTTACAGGTGAGGCTTTTATGTTTTAATTAGCTTGTTTACTCAACGTTTTACTTACAACCACCCGCTGTGGCTCAACACTTTTTTTACAGGGTGTATTTCGCCAAGTAACGTATCAATTTTTTGCCAGAAATTTCTCAAGACTTTGTTGTATGCGCTTTGGTGTGCAGAAATTTAAATAATAAAGATTGAAAAAAGAATTTATGAATTGAGCTTTCCGTAGGACGCGTGAACTCTTTAAATGTCTTGTAATTTATCAGAGATGCAACTAAGTTGGCTTGACCGACGGGGCTGACAAATCCAACTGATCCGACTGATCCCATCGCCTTCAGCATTCTTCACAGAAGATGTGATGAGCATACTGAATCATATTGCCGCAATTACATGTTGGACTAGACAATAGTTAGTAGAAACTAGCTGGTCAAGCTGTAAGATCTTGGCAGCGAACTAAACATGGTCAGCTATTAATTGGCTGGTCCAAAAATCAGCAGTCAACATCTTGGTTATCTCCATTCACTACTTAATAATTCGTAAGATTGCTTGAATTTGATTAAGCATTTTTGCCATTTGGTGAATTTTAAGATGCAAGATTCATGACTCACTCATAACTTGTTATTGTTTTGACACATTTATGATGCTATTATTGTCTTTTTTCCTCAGCATTTGTGAATGATCCTAATGCCGTTCAGACCACGACTACGACTGAATACACTCCAATAGTATATCCTGGACAAGTCGCTACGAATGAGCGACCGCAAACTTCCTTTGGGTCTGAAACCCCACAGGCGACGCCCAGACCGTGCCCCAAAACTTCCACACTATTACCCAACTCTCAACAAGTCTGCTCTGGAGATCTGATCTTCCAGGAAACCTTTGATAACCCATTAACATCGAAGTTTACGCCTGAGGTCGCGATTGCTGATCAGCCGGTAAATATTATTTATATTTTTAACCAACCTGGAGCACAACACTCCTTATAGACATACCGATGAGCATATCTTTAGTTTTTTTAACCATGTCCTTTCTATGAAGCACATGGACACCTAATGGAGTTTATCTCAACAAAAGTTTTTCTATGAAACTGCTTGTGACACAGTTATTCAAGCTCTCTTTTTTCGAAGAGAGTAGGGATAGAACGATATGACTAGGACAAGACTAGTAATTGGCTAGTCGCTCTCGCTACGTCCTGTTTTTAGATTTAGATTGACGGACGGAATCTTTAGATGTCAAAAATATTTAAATCTGTTGGGAAACGAATAAATACGGCGGACAACACCGACGAGTTAACAACATTGAACAAAACCTAAGATATATCTACATTACGCAAATACCACGACGGAAGCGGGCAATAGACAGAACGCGATTGCACATCATAGAAGCCGGACCTACCTCGCTCACGGAAAGGCAACAATAATCTCTCGACGCCGTCCACCGCAATGGTCGGCGGCGAATCTATTTCAGAATGTTAAAATATCTGTAATTACAACAAGCCAATAAACACATTCAAAAAATCGATTAAAAAACCAATTTATGAAACTATTCAAACTGGTATTAAAACCCGTAAACACTGTAACCGAAACCAAGTCTTATTTAAACTCATTTGTATTGTTATTATTGCAGGATTATCCATTCGTTGTATACACGAAGGATGCGGAGAACCTTTCCTACAAAGATGGTGCAGTAATCATAAAGCCACAACTCTTCGAGGATCGATATGGATCGGTACGAGGTGATCTAGACATAACTGCAACGTAAGTATTCGATACATTAACTTACCCGTTTTCATGCTAAAAACATCCCTTCGGATCTCATACTGCCACATTTGGTTACCATGTGGTTTTGTCATATAAGTACATTTGACAAATGCCCAAAACGAAATGACAATTTCGAAAAATGAAATATGGTTGTATTAAGTAATTATTTTACGTCATATTTTGTGTGTAAAACCTGAAATACATATCAAACTATGTGAAATTATTGAAAGACGCAAGAATCGAAATTCTTTATAGCAGAACAAGCTTGAGATGTGATCTCGATGCCGTTTGAAACAAAACGGTTGCATACGGTACGTCATACATCTTGGATTGTTACTATACTATTCTATAATTTTGTATTTTTCAATGAATAAAATTGAAGAGGTTTTCAAATTATGATTAATTATACAAAGAAGACGTAAACTATAATGTATTTTTAATTTTCAATTATTTGTAGAACTATTTTATTTACCAATAGTGAAATTTTCAATAGCTTGTATGACCTATTTCAAAGATAATTTAAAGGTTTAAAGGCCGAAGTAACTCATTGTTACACCATGAACACGAAAGGGTTAAAAAATATTTAAATATTAGAATTAAAATCAAAAGCCAAGTAAATAACAATTCAATCAATCCAATGGTTAGGTACACCTGTGCATAATAACTTGAACTTTTTTTTGAATTGGAGTCGGGGTTAGTAAATTTTAAAATGACTCCACGATTAAATGAATAATTGTGTTTCATTAAAATGATATATATTTTTGTATTTCCAGGTGTACAGCACCGATAGATAGCGAGCTTTGCAAGATTTCATCTGAAAGGGCTATTATTTTACCACCAATAATCAGTGCAAAGATTACCACCAAAAGTACATTCAGTTTTACCTATGGGAGAATTGAAATCGTCGCCAAACTACCTAAAGGAGACTGGATTTATCCAGGTATCACTTAAGTCTAATATGATTACTAAAAAATGTTCCCCACTAGATTCCCCAGATAGTTTTGCGTTTTATGAATCATTTTTTATTGTGATTGAGAAGATGAAAATGCACCATAATCCCAAATGTCAATGGGGAAATAAATATTGCCCTATTTCTTTTAATAACGTAAAAAATACATGAAATATGGCTGAGCTTGTATATTACAATATTACATTGTCAATTTATACTTTATTCGTCTTTATTTCAAGTTATTGTCAAACGAAATGTCTTTTTTATTTCAATTAACTTTTTTTAAATCTGTAGTTAATAATGGTGTTAGTTTCATTAAAATGAGTACTTTTTTGAAAAGAATACACAAATTCTCAGTGTCTGTAACTTCCAATAGGCTTTTTTAATAACAATCAATATCCTAGTTGATCTAGTTGAAAGAATGTAATGCTCTGGAATTCATTCTAGCGATTCTACTAAAACTAGCTGTATCTCAAAATGAACTAAATATGACTGACACCACTGTGCCTTTCAAAGGCTCATGTATTACTGTTTTATTTTGCACTAAAATCGGCGAAAATTATTTTCGATTTAGTGTTCGTTATCTTCTTAGTGCTGAAAAGTAAGTTTTCAATGGTGGTAACGTTATTGGCTGATCTCGTAAACTTACAAAACTGACAAAGCGTTATTAAGAATTAGAAACATATAATATGTATTTGTAACCGATTCGGTTGAATACTAAAACACTTTTTTTATTGCAGAAATCCAGTTGGAGCCAAGATACAACAGTTACGGTGTGAATAATTACGCATCTGGAATAATGAGGGTGGCCTTCGCCAAAGGAAACTTGAAATATGCCAAAGACTTGGACGCCGGAATCATCACAAACAACCACAAAGATAACAGAGGGGTCAATATAAAATTCAAGACTGGAATTAACAACTGGGGCAACGAGTTTCATAATTACACTATGATATGGAAGCCATGTAAATAAAAACATCTTAGAATTTCAGTTTTTTGCCATGTCGTCTCCTAAAGCTCATAATGGAGCTTATCTCAAACGAACTTGTTCTACAAGAACTACGTGTCACTCAGTCGCAACTTCTCAAACAGTAATTGTTCGAGGTTATGTAAGCCAATCTTGGAGATATTTCAGCACACAACAATAAAAACTGGACTTGTCCACGATTCCTCTTTTTTGATTCCTTATAGCGCGTATTTGATTGAAGGTTAAGAATTCAGCAACAAAAAATTGCCATTAAAAGTAACGACGGTGGGCCTTCACTTTCCGACCCCTGCACAAAAAGACAACTTATTATTACACTTTCAGTAAGCAAGCAAATATTTACCTCGAATGTTTTCAAATTATAAATATATGAATTAACTGCACTTACATTTCGATTTTGATGATTTTTTAACACCAGTAATTTTCATTTTTAAAACTGGTATTTCGGTATTGATAACGATGCGCAAATTCAATAGGAAAAAAACCGTAATTGAGCCAATGAAAAGTAAAGTGAGCCAACCGATATTTTCAAAAAAAATGAGTGCTTTGATATTCTACATGTCATAAAAATGAAGTCAGCTAAGTAAATTCGGGCTACAAAATTATTTCATTCTATGAGAAGTTAATGTAATAAAATTAATGTAATAAGTTCATTAAACTAAAACTTTCAATAAATAAGTTTCACTATTTTATCACTTGGTTCACTTCACCTCTCGAGGTTTCGAATACAGAAGCATCTTCTCTTCGTTATTCAATGTGAAAATATAACTGATTTGACTTGGTTGCCTAAACAAACAAATCATTCCGTATGGAATTCTACATTTTAATTGAATAAGGAAATAAGTCAAATATTCTCTATTGAATTTGAAAATTTTATATTGTTATTTGTTAGTTAGTTTAAAGTAAAACATCTGACGTTTTTTGAAATGATTCCTTATAGAACCGGATAAAATAACCGAACCGTCATTCTGGTTTCTGTAATACCGGTGCTGCATTCCCCAGACGAGACGTCATAATATATCACACATCCGGTGCTTTTAACGTCATATCGTCGTTATAGTGGCAGAAGGCGTTAAATCAAAAAACATTGTTTTGAGATAATCTACTTTTAAAAAATCATGAAATTTAAGTCCTTCTATTTAGGTACCTTAACCATTATTTATTAAATTAACCACTTTATGAGATTCGTTAATCATTTACAAATTCGATTAACTTATAGTGATTCTTTTTTAAAATATTATTAATTATAGTTTTTTGCTACTAATAACTATGAACGTAATTAACTTAAATCTTATTGATTTCTTCAAATTCATAGAATAAGGCTGAACTTGTTTTTTCAGATCGAAACTACAAGAACTATACTTATGAAATTAACACAACAGATTCGAAGACCTATTAGGCATGTTTTGACACATAAATTTCCGTTTACACTTTTTAGCACTTGTGACTAGGGCTTCCAAACCGGTTTAAGCCGAAACCGGTTAACCGGTTAACCGCCTGTTTTGACTTGTGACGTTGTTACACCGGATGTGCGTATACATGTGCTCGAAAACTAAATCCATTTTATCAAAGATTTCTCTAATCTATGTAATTTTATTGTTCTATAGATGAAATAATAATGGCCGTGGATGGAGAAGTATTTGGGACTATTAACCCTACACGTAGAGGACTACAACGAGGACCAGAAACTAATTATGAACAAACTGAGCAGCATTGGTTGAGGGGTACAATTTTGGCCCCGTTCGACAAACCGGTATGTTTCAGTATTGTAACTGAATTTTTTGTGTAATCTTATATATAATAGCCCAGAGAACTGTGTAGAAGCTTTAGTGCTCGGTCAGAGGCTCGCGGGGCTGGCGCGGCGTTTAAAAGTGAAATGAAAAACTGCTCAAGACAAGACGCGGGTACTTTCAGTCCCTGCGCATTAACTACGGACATTGCGAAAGCATGGTATCCGCGTTTACTCTGGCCGAGCACTTATTATTATCACATATCACATATAGATATGAAATTTTCTCATGACCTAAGCGTCTCGGTTCACGGTGTATAATATAAAATAAAATGTTAAGCAATGGACACACATTTCCGACGTACTAGATACTTTAGAAGTTAAGTATTTAAATTTCACCGTCATCTATGACGGGTAAGGTTATATACTAGTACAAAATAATTGTGGTGTCAAAAAACAAAAAACCATAGTATAGATACATAATTTAAAACAATGTGTAATGATTTACAACTTGCCAAATTAGACAAAAGCATACAAAAAAGATTAAAGAAATTTAGTGAATATGGCGATATGTACAATTTTATTTTTCTCATATTTGCAGCAATTCGCGTTTAGACTGGCTTATAAAAATAGTCATACTGTTATTAATTGGAAATACAACACGATGAAAAAAATAAAACCCTTGTTAAAACCAATAATGTATGTGTGAAACACAAACCATCGTTTACTATTAACATTGCAAAGTGGACATGACGGTTTTTGGTTTAAAACGCCTCAAATGATATCGCTACATCAATTAAACAGTAAGAATATAGACAAAAAACGCGTTTTGAACTATGAATGCTATTTTATGTCAAAAAGTAATAACGAGTACAATTTCATGGTAGAATATTCTGAAACATTAAAAATCGACTTTTTTATATATCGTTGGCTGAACTATGAGACTGCGTATCTACGTTTCGGCAAAATGTTAAATTGAGTTTTAGCCCATGCTATTTTTGAATTTCACATATATTATGATATATTTAATATATTCATATTATGAAAACTGATTTAACATTATTCATTTGTTTTTCATGTCAGCTCCCAACGTGTAGCATATGGTCTCCCAATGGAGGTATCTCAACAGAATTTTTCTCTGAGTACTGCTTGCTACTCAAGCTCTCTTTTTCCGAAGAAAGTAGGGATAGAAGAATAGGGCTAGGACAGGACTAGTCGTTAGCTAATCGCTCTCGCTACGCCCCGTGAGGATCGGGTGGATGGGAGGTAGTTTTAGAAATCACAAGCACTCAGACTACGAACAGAAATCCATAAATCGATTGAAAGATCAATTTATTAAAACTGTCCGCACCGGGAATTGAACCCGAAACATCCGTAACCGTAGCCAACGACGCTACCAATTGCGCCACGGACGCCGACATACCATATACATATAACACATGTAAAATACATAGAATAGCATTGATTGAATCTGAATTTATTCAGTTTTTATGCTCTCCTGAACATTTTGCTAAAATGTAGATAAGCAGTTTGCTGGTTAAGCCGACGATATATATATATAACACCTTACCAAAATTTTAAATTTATTACTTTTGCTATAAGAACAACGATAAAAACATAGTAAAACAATAGTAACTATTTTAAAATGACACTCCAATTACATAAAAAATATCAGCATACTATTTATTCTACAAAAAGACAAAAAAAAACACTGCCTGTTATACAACTATTGAACTGTTTTTAATCTAATTAAGATTTAATTTAATTAATTCGATTTCCTTATAACGACCACAGCCCTGATATAGGTACAGTAGACTCCCCGATAACACGATAGATAGGTGGGGAACTATCTCGGAGCGGGCTATTAGGGCTACCATATTCATACAAAATCAAAGCAGACGCATGCGGCCTGTATTTTAACCTGTAATCAAGAAGCAGTTGTAAATTTGAATTAAAAACGAGTTTTCGCACTCACGTTATCGGGGAGTCTGCACATTTATACCGCGAATCAGAAATGGCTAATTTTATAATGTGAGAAGACCCCGGATCGAAGAGAGTCGAGCGGCTGGTTATCCAGAGTCCTGGAAGGGCTGTGATCTCAGACAAACACCATTTCAAATCCGGTTCAAAACTTATTTATTTTCCATCCAAGATGCAGTTGTTTACATTACACAAATATATAAATCCTAACACATAAAATTGATTCTACATTTACATTTGCTTAGCAACTGAATTTATAATACAAATGACACAACGATTTTAAATTAAGTCCAATGCAAATCAAAAAAAAAAAACAAACAATTCACATCGTCACGAGAGCGCAGCTCGTCCCACTCGGCAGATCGTTATCGACTCTCTACAAATACAATTAAAAAAAACTCCCTGCACCGTCGGAGCTACCCCTTTCCGTAAAAATGGACTCGTCCAGCGGCCGTAGCCGGCGGCTATTGACGGCATGGTAACAAGTTCTGGGCCGATTATTATTGCTGTTATTAATTATTAATTATTGCTGTTACCGCTGGGTGATTTCAGTTCTGGACACTAATGACATTTATACTTAACAAAACCAGGGTGTGTCAAATTCTTACATTTGAAGTTAATTATAGTTTGTTATATTATTTCAGTTCTACATTGCTCTCGGATTAGCAGTAGGAGGAAACGAGTTTAAAGATAAGCCCGGCAAACCATGGACCAATGATTCTCCCAGAGCCAAATTGGACTTCTGGAAAGCAAAGTCTCAGTGGTACCACACGTGGACCGATGAATCAAGTCTCAAAGTGAAATCCGTCAGAGTGTATGCTCTCTAAGAATTGGGGATTTTCAGTATAATATAAATATGAAAAAAATTATATTTTTTTTTTGATTCTGACACATTAGCATTATAAACTATGTATTCGATTGCTCTAATTTGTATAGATTTAAAAAAGAATAAATAATTAGCAAAATACAGTAGCAATACTACTATCATTATATTGTAATACATACTAAGGTTTTTTTAATAAATAAATTTGTGATATTCTTACGAGATAAAACAATGTGCTTTTTTTATAATATCATCCACAAAATTAGATGCTTGGACAAGATCGCATTGACATAATGATGTATGGACAAAATATTATGGACATAACTGTGCAAACAAAACTATAAGAACAATAGACTAAAATATTTCGTCTTAACGCCATCGTCAGAACTGTAGTTCTGGCGTTAATATAATAGCTATCAACTACTTAATAAAATTTTGTAGAGCTAAATACTTGGATATTTTATCCTATTATATTAGAGTTCTGCGAAGTAAATGCCAATTCAATCAATACTATAAGAACAAAACGATGGAGATATCTATTAGATATACATAGTATATTAGAGATTCGCGTCCAAGTGACAACATTTTGTTTGACAAGTCCACTCCCAATGTGGAGAATATGGTCTTCTAATGGAGGAATTTGACAGGACTAATGATTAGCTAATCGCTCCCGCAACGCTCAGTTTTTAGGATCGGATGGGTGAGAGGGAATTTTAGACATCACAATCACCCATGCCTACGAACAGAAATCTATAAATCGATTGAAAAATCAATTAATAAATCTGTCATTAACGGGGTTTGAACCACTTGACCACTATACCACGTACCCGACAAAATTATTATATAACAATAAATTATTACCAAGTTACGGTAACAACTACTGTCATGCAATTTGCTTGATACGTGTGCAGATAGAGAGAAAGTGTGTATGTGTGTTTGACATGCGTTAAAAATTCACTTACACACTTACTTGTAAACACACACTTTTTCTCTCTACTCATGCTCTGGCAGAGAAAAAGAGAAAGGGCGTGTGTGTGAGTGCTTTGTACAAGATAGACAGAAACATCAAGACTTCAGTCTCAATGGAATTCTTTTTTTGTTTTTACTTTTTGATAATATTTGAATTTCGAAATTTGACTGAAAAATGGCCGCTAGTGAGAGCGCCACCGTCGCGTTAGGAATTTTGTCATATTCTAAACATAAATGAAAAAAAACTTTATATAAATAATATGTATTGTGTACAAAAATGCAATGACAACGTTATCAATTTTTGGTTTTGAAATTGGTTTTCCACAAAGTAAAGGCTGTATCTATAGAATATTTAAAAAAATGTGTAAAAGATATTCATAAAAAATACAGAAATATTGAATAAAGAGTAACTTATAATTTAAGACATCGACTGAGGGTGCTTGATGGAATTTCAAATATCAAATTTGGATTATTGAGATTTTGTACACTTCCATGTATTTTGTCACTAACGACCCGGGTTTCGCCTTTCGGCATCTTCAGGCATTCGAACACACAAATGGACTCGAACTGAGAGACAGTAAACAGTGTCTAACGTTTATATAGAAGATACAAATGCGACAAATATTATTTACGAGGTAAGATATTATACGTCTGAGAGCCACACTGATACCTGAGTTAAAATTTCGGGAATCTCCCTAATCCTTATTTTGTAAACACCATATTAACAGAGTGGCGAATTGCCGCTTTTCAACTTCTTTTAGAAATACCAGTGATTTTACAATTATAATAGCATTGTGGGTTTCCCCGGGATGCAATTCGACGAATGGGTAAATATATACAATCATTCCACATTTAGTGACATCTGTTAGGTGTTTCAACGTATCGGATATAATAGCGGAGAATTAGGAAGGTTCAGCTGCTCATTCAAGATTGGCAAGGAGTTTAACTGGGCTCTATTAATTTCCAAAATTTCTTGATAAAATAATTTATGATCCCCCATGTTTTTATGCAACAGTTTAACCCCATCATCCGCATAAACGTATTATATACGGTATTTCTATCCAAAAAAGAGTAACTTGTCAACACTAAAAATATGATTGTTTTGTAAGTTCGCTCGGCATTGTAACTGATGGGAATTATTGGTGATTAATTAGATTTTTGACGTTTACAAAACTGACAAACTTTCCATTAAACTTCCCGAACTTTCCCACAGATTCGTTATCAACTATTAACCATGCCGTGGCCACTTATTTCCACTGTATTTTTCATAACAAAACTGTTTGTCGACAGTCGTACGCTCGTGTTTGACATATGCTAAGTAATAGTTTCAACCTAGGATAAAACTATTCTAAATGCACGCCGACAAACTTTAATATTTATAAATCAACAAGAAAAAGAAATTTTTCATAGCATAACACTATCCTTACGTTAAAACAATAATTTTGCAAAAATAAATTAGAATTGATATTTTAATACAACACTGTCGTAACGTAAAAACAATACTCTGATATTTTTGCAATTATTATCAAAATTAGACATGAATTTTCTAAAGATACTTATTTCGTATAAAATGGCAATTAGGTAAATTTATCCTAGTGTGAAAATTTTAGTTCCAAATTCGGTGACGGCCGAGTAATATTGGTAATACTATACCAACTGTATGAATCATCTGACCGACAGTTCATTTTTTTTCAGAAATGGTTAGGAAATTCTTCGATGTGTAATCGGCTCCATGTTTGAACGGGATTTACAACTGTATATTTAATTTATACATGATAATGTAACCACATTCTTCTATTGTGCTAATTTCAGCACATTTCTTAACTTTATCGCGTGCATGTGTTAAACTCCCATTTACAAATGAAAATATTGATTGCGACGCAAAAAGTTTAGATTTCCCATAAACTTGTTTGTGATCGCCTGAATAAATGTTAACGTTTATTTTTAAGATAACAACTAGATCGATTTTCCTCATTTTCCAAATCGAACAATCAGAAGTGGATCGAGTAACAAATGCCCGAGGTGTTTTATAAAATGTTTGTAAATACACATAAATTTATGAATGGATATAATTAATACGTAATTATATCTACGGACTATTACTGCAGAGGTGCACAAAATACGTTACGCTGTCCAAAACTGGTATTTTCATAAAACTAGTGTTTCAAATATATTCATGTTGATTTAGGTATGTGTTAAATAATATTGGTGAAGAGTTTTGGTTACTATCTCACAATAATCCCAATCTTATATATAATAGCCCAGATCTCTCTGTAGACGTTTTATTATTATCGAATATCACATGTTGGTATGAAATTTTCCAATAACCTAATCGTTCGCGGGGTATAGTAAAATAAAATGTTATGCAATGCACACACAGTTCTGACTTACTAGTAACATTCAGTATTTAAATTTCAATACTGTCATGTATGACGGGTAGGTTATACTAGTTATTATAATAAACGTCTTCATCTTTTGAACCACGACAAATAGTAATCAGATGCATTTATGCTAAATGCCATAAACTAAAGTCAAATTAGCAACTCTATTTCGTATTAAATACTGGAATTAAAAATATCAATACCAGTTCTACAAAAATATAGAAAAATTAACAAAAAGAATTTTAATCAATTGGGTTAGCAATACCGGACGAATAAATCAATAATCTGTAGTTTAACATTACACTTTATACAATTGTATTGTTTCTTTGAATTAAAGTATGACCTAAAAAATGGTTAGTTCATCATTGCTGAAATATGTCAAACCTGATCGGATATTCGTACAAATATTCCTGCAGAAAGGTTTTGAATGCGGGCGGCCAACCCTCTCGTAACGGATCTGCGTTTGTTTTCAATATTAAAAGTGGCCATAATTACCAACAATTTTTTGAATGATGTCATTATGATATAAGCCATGGATTTATTTCTTTAATGTGTGAAATGAAGTTGAGCGTGTAATATAAAAAAAATATTGCTGATTAGATACCAATCCTATGCGATTCCTCTCCTGGCTCCATATTTTTATCATTACCCTTTCGCAAAAAATGTGAGTTACTGAATAAAAATCAGTTCAAACAGAAAATTTATGGAGATGCTCCATTATAAGTCGTTATATTTCACATTGGGAGCGGACATGGTTGGGAGACTCCGGTGAAAAGTTTGCCACTAGAAAGCCTAAGTGACATATCGACGGTGTTTTGGCCGATTGATGTAACCCTTAAAATTGAAATTATTTAGGAGAGAGTAAAAACTGTTTTTATAGAAAACATTATTTGGTAAGTTGCGCTATGAATCTTTGAAATGCACTCCTGTAAATTCTCGTGTTTGCAGATACGGGATTATAAGTAAGGAGTGTCGATATAATTTTAAACCTAAACCAATGGAAAATGATGTTTCTCTGTGGTCAATTTATTTTTCTAAATTACATCATTTGGCCGAAACCTGCTCTGTCGTATTTAAAATGAGATCCAATCATTAAATCATTTTTGTATTTTTTGAAGGCTACATTAATTGGCCAAAACACAGTCGATGTTTATTAATAAAATTGTGTAAATCAATAAAAAAAAGACTTAGATTGCGGAATCGATATAATTAATAATTTCCTTTTATAAGCGTTCTAAGAAACCGGAACAATCGTGAATAATTGCTCACAAAGATAATAAGAATCTTATTCATTTTTCAGTAGATTTGAAAAACCAGAAACAGACCTTTATACAATGGGTATTATATAATACATATAAATGTTCTGATAGATTGTCGCATTACTGACGACACTGTGGTAAATTTGATGACGATTTTTAGATTCGCCTTCCAGTAGATGTACGGGATCAGAGCGAATTAGAATATGTTTATCTAACCGCAATTTTGATAAGACAACAAAAATCGTAATTGACTGGAAGTTAGCAAACAAAAAATACATTTGGGAATAGGTGATGGTGAATTGGTTTCAAACGCAGGTTATCAGGAGTAGGGAATATATTGTTTTTAAAATGCCACACTTATTCATTTTTAATCATATAAGGCCGCATCCAAGAAAAGTCAATTAGATATAATAAAACAAATGTATGCTATTTTGTAAGTAAATGAAAACGATGAAATTCAAAGCTACACCTTTACGGTAAATCAGATGAACGTAGTAGATTTGGCAGAATCACATTTTGGAAGCAGGCGTCAAAAGAAATACGAGAGAACACGAGAATATAATCAGAAGATGATTAGATCCTGACGCCATAAATCAGGCCATAAATGATAGTAAAATGAGGCTTCGAAAATCAAAAGCCGATTAAAACCGAACAAAAAAATACGTAAATATATGAGAAGACCCGAATCGAAGAGAGGCGAGTGGTTGGTTGCCGACGTCCTGGAAGGGCTGGGATCTCAAACAAACACCATTTCAAATCCGGTTCAACACTTATTTATTTTAATCGAAGATGCAGTGGTTTAAAATACATTGGAATTTAATTGAATCTACATTTACATTTACATAACAACTGAATTTACTTTAAGTTGGAATGCAAGTGACACGACAAACGATTTTAAATTAAGTCCAATTTCAAAACAAACAATTCACAATGTCAACGGTGCCGACCACGCTGAGCCGGCGCTCTCCCTCGTTCGAAGGCTGGCAAACGACTACTAACACATCAAATCAAAAGGACTCCCGCATCGTTGGAGCCACCCCATTCGGGGAAAAATGGACGCGTCTTGCGAACGTGTCCGCAGGCGATGGCCGAGCGCCCTTCCACTCGAAGGCTGGTAATCGACTCTCCACACATAAAATCAAAAGGACTCCCGCATCGTCGAAGCCATCCCTTTCCGTCGAAAATGGACTCGTCCAGTGAACGTGCCCGCCGGCTATTGACAGAGTTGGATCGATTTCCCCGAATCATTGTCATTACCACTGTGCGTTTTCAGTTATGAATCTTAATAAAACTTAAACTTAACAAAAAATGGGGGTGTCATATAATTACAAATAACTTGCAAAACGTCCTGACAAATTCATATTAAATTATTTTTTTAAACTTTATATGACATGAAGAATCCGATAACTTCAATAGTTACAATCAAATGCCGATGTGTCCAATCTTATGTCGTTTATACGGCAATTAGTGATTGATTGGCTACCAAAAATACTTTTCCTACTTACAATACGATGGAAAAAATAAACTGTTGCTAAAACTAAAAATTTAACGTGAAACACAAAATCGTCGTTTACTACTAAAACTACAAAGTAGACATATATGTTTGTACCGCCTTTTTTTACTTTTTGTTTAACCGCCTCATATATTATGTTCATTTTGGACATACTTTTTGTAAAAGATCGCGTTCTATATAGAAAAAAGTAAAGATTTCATTTCTATTTTCATTTACGCATTATATGCTTTAATTACGGAGTAGTTAGACTGATAACGATGTACTTCAGAGGCGGATCAATTCACAAAATTATTTGCATATATGTTATAAGTACAACTAATTGAAAAAACTTCATCAAGTACCCTCAGTCGATATCTTAAATTATAACTAATTGAAGTGGTTACGGATACAAGAATGAGATCAAGAAAAGTCTCGTTATTCCTTTCGCCGATAAAGATTATGTTAAATGAAGTAATCAAAACATCACTTACCACTCATACAAGGGATAAAAATTCACGCATTGTTGATTCAAACTCTGGATTGTAGGACAGTATCATTACGACTATGCTATCTACGAAGGAAGGAAAACCACAATTCGATCTATAAAAAATTTTAAACGCAGAAACTTATGACACGCTTCTTTATAATAATATGTGAATTTACTTTGAGTAGCACTGAAATACGTCACCGGCAAACAGGGATGGCAATAACGGTTCATTAATAAATAGTCGGTTTTCCGAGAAAATTTTTACCGGTAATATAAAGAGGTATTATGTGAAAAAAAATATTATTTGACACATGTATATGAATTTGTATTAAAAGCAAAAATATTAATGTGGTGAATACGAAGAAAATGAAAGTGAAAAGTATTATATAAATTAAGTACATAATTTTTTTATATATTGTAATAAATCAAATATAATGCTCGGTTCCCTGGAACATTAAAAGGATTAAACCTTTATTGATTAATCTACAATCATAATATATAATATAAAAAACGAAATGAAAAAATAATTTTTGATTCCGTATTGCATTTAAGACATTTTTATCAATTACTTGTGAGTACCCGGCATGGGTTGCAATTTCACTCAAAGAAAGAAAGGGTTTGTGTTTTGATTCTGTTTATTGAAGTGCTTTTGAATAAGAGGTCTGCACGGGCCGAAATTTTATCAAATTATCCAATCCGAGACCGTCATCTTCAGGCCCGGCCTGGCCCGACACTGAGTCTCAATATTACACTTGTTACCCGACCCGACACAAAGCCCAGAATTATTTTTCTCATTCCGAAAAAAGCCTGATTTATTTTTTAATATAGTAATTCATTTATACTTTTCTAAAAAATATATGTTATTGTTTCCATATTTCCAACGATGTTCATAGCACATGTGAAATAAATTATTCATGTTATGAAAACTATTGCCTTATGGCTGGCACATGGCCCGAACAAAGTATGAAATATTTTTCTCAAATTTGAATTCCTTACCCGTGCCCGACCCGAACCTGAATCTGAATACTCTTTACGCGTAATATACAATATTTTTTGTTTTTCCGTCTGGTTCAGAGATGTCGCTAGTTGTACATATTTGATTTATTTTTTTAGATTTCAAATTTAATTTTTTTTTCTTTAGAAACCTTCACAGGTGTGCGCACAAGAATTCACGAAAGTTTGATTGAAATCGGATGAATGGTAAAGGAATGCATAGAGGACAAACAAACAAACAAATCTTCATTTTTATGTATATAGATTTCAGCTATAGCTGTTCGAAGTGGTTGATTTTTGGAAGATGGTGATTTTTATAAATATTACAAATTAATATATGTCATACTTTCAAATAGCACCGATTTAAAACCCAATCCTTAAATGTGAACCCTTTTCAAACATTATTTGAATTGACAAAAAAACTTAAAATTTCTCTAAATGTCAGATACTTAATTTACGCTGGGTGCAACAATCAAAATAAAAATACCGATAGTTTTGATTTATAACCGAATAACCAGTATTTTTAAAAACGGTAAATTTGCAAACCCTGTTGGCCACTCGGAAAATCCGTCTTATCGCCAATCCGGCCCTACGTAAGGTTGTCAAAAATGACAAAAGGTCAGCTAGAAAACAGTGCATCAGTAGATCGATCTGACATTACAGTGTGTAAATAGTGTCTCGGTCAGGTGTCAAGCCATGGCTCCCAGACGCGCAATATTTATTTTGTTTTGTTTTGCGAGTGAAGTTTTTGGATGCCAAGCATCGTATCAACCGCCTGATCCACTTATAGAAGTGTTCTCTCCCGTAGGATTGCGCATATCTATCCCAGGTATTATTATTCCAGAAAATCAGGTATTTAGATTTAAAAACAATTGTAACAACAACCGAAGCTTATCAACCAGGGCGTTTGTCCGGAGCTCGGAGCAGAGGAGCAATGAGGTTTTAAGACCTCTGCCTTAAAACAAAATCTACAAATTCCATTTTTTTTCTCCTCTACCATCTCCTACCTACTAAAGCCGTTTCAGTAAGTAGGAGACAGTTACTATATGGAGCCTATATTTTCACTCTCTTTACATTATTATTTCCTGTTACATCGTGTTTTCTTTTCTTACAAACATAATAATATTTTTGGTAGCCGCTTTTAGCCGTTCGTCGTATTCAATTGCGGTATCTACGGATTGAAATCCTCGTACAGACGATTTCTTTTTTTTTTCAATATCAAAAGTAATGTTTAAAAACAGCTGAGTGTAAAAATATGTTAAAGATTTTTTTCAAATTCGATTTTTGTTTTTTTTTCAATGATGAGGCTACACAGTAACATTTAAAGAAATACAAAAGTTATGTTTACGAATTCACTGTCCTAATTTTTCCAGCAGCATTTAAATTTGAGCTGTACTTATTGGCTCTGTAACTATTTCAATTTTTGGTCCGTAAGAAATAATAAATGATCAGTAATTGATAAAACGGTCAGTAATTTATATAAAATGGTCAGTTATTAAATTAAACCGTCAAATATTTATATAAAACGGTTAATTTTTTAATCAAACCTAAGTTAACCTTTATTTATTTGGCAATTATTTACAGACCAAACATAATTATTAACAGACCATTTATATATAATTATATATACATATAATTATTTGTTGCCTTTAAATTTAATTCTTTGTGTTATTTTTATATTGAAAGAACGTACAGATTTGCATGGTGGACAATTATGAAACGAAATCTATATACCAAAATCATAAAATGCATTTTTTAAATATTAAGATACTGCATTGTGGAGAAGAATATTTTTGCAAGTTAAATCGGCGACTATAATAAGCGACAAGTCATTATTATGTTGATTATTAAATTGAACTTGCAGCTGTATGAAAATGAATTGAATTCGATTAAAACGAAGGCTAAATCTCCATTCTTCTCAATGATTTCCCGTTCAAAGGACAACTTGGGATACAAATTTCCAGTTTGCTCTTCGTTTCATTAGAAAAAACAGAAATGTATTGCGATTACGTAAAAACAGTGTTTCTCAACCTTATTCAATCATTCGCCTCTTGTGCATCAATAAAATTATTAATTAAACGCTTTCCAAATAAAAACGAGTCTCGAGAACTTCATTACCGCATTATAAAATACGTATTTACAGATTAATGGAGCTCGTCGGCAGTAATAATTATTATTGTTGAAAATATAATGTAGAAGTACGAATACAGCTTTTTTTTAAATATTCAACTGATTATCTGTACCAATTACCAATTTATATCGAACATATTAAATGCAGATGGTCTCAGATAAACCGACACAAATAAATGAATGCCTTCGTATCATAATAATTTGCAGAATAAACTGATTGCATATCGGGGGTGTTTTGGCCAATTGATGTAACCCTCAAAAAAACACGAAAATGAGCTAATGATTGGATTTCGTTTTAAAGACGACAGAGCAGGTCTCGGCCAAATAATATAAATTAGAAAAATAAATTGGGGTAAATAAATCATTTTTTGGAAGGAAAACATCATTTTACTGATTTTTATTGGTTTTAGGTTTAAATATTCTGACCTGGTCACTTGATTTAAGCCACTATTATATCGACATTCCCTACGTATAATCCTGTATATGCATTGATGAGAATTTACAGGCGTGGATTTCAAAGATTCATAACGCAACTCACCAAATAATGTTTTCGATAAAAACGGTTTTTACTCTCTCCTGAAAAATTTCAATATTGATTGTTACATCGCCTGGCCAAAACATCGTCGATATGATATATTTGATCGTATTATAAAATCGCTCAATTGAATGTCAGAAACGTTCTTCCTTAGAATTTTAAAACGCTAGCTTGGAACGGGAATATGTTCAAAGTGATATTTCGTACCCTATGTAAATTTACCTACACTGATAATTTGTTGTGTAGGATAAACTTAATCGGATCTGCGAAAAAATAGAATCCGAAAATACCCTACCATATCTAAAATATTTGTATCTTTTACAGATGTAAAAGGAATCGAGCTCTTCGCTTTCCATGGCCAGCTAAATAAACCGATGGTGGGTCGCGAACGAGGGTATTGGACTAGAGATAACACCATTAGAAAACCCACCAACGGAAGATTTACTGTAAATGACAATATGGCTCGATTGAAAATAGGAGACAAGATTTACTACTGGTTCTATATTGTCCATTTCGACGGTGAAAGGAGAGTGGGATACACCAAGACGGATAAAGTGTTCACGGTTACTTGTAAGATTTTCTTGAATTCTAAATCTTCTGGTCGCGACTGTACCCAACTAACCCTCTAGCTAACCTAATATCTAGCATAATATCGTCGCTTCCACGGCAAAACCACATATTGGAAAAAATTTGAAATTAAGTTTTTAGTCCCATTGTACGAAAAACAATATTCTACATCACCTGGCAAAAACATGTAAATGGGGGACCAATAGGAAGGCTTTAATTTGAATATTTCAAAACACTTATTAGTTTCAAATTTGGATTATTGAGATTTTGTACACTTCCATGTATTTTGTCACGAATGTGTATTTTGTGTGCTCGAATGCCTGAAGATGCCGAAAGGCGAAACCCGGGTCGTTAGTGACAAAATACATGGAAGTGTACAAAATCTCAGTAATCCAAATTTGATATTGAAATTCCATCAAGCACCCTCAGTCGATGTCTTAAATTATACTTATTAGTTTGTCTCTTTCCATTATCTTCTATTACCGGAATTCTAGAATTTTTAAAGTTATGGTAAAATAGGTAATGACTTCTCGTTCCTGTTTCATGGAAACTCGTAATAAAGAATTTTATTATTAACAAAAATACAACATCTTGCTTTTTTCAGCTAAATGATGTTTTTTGCTTCTCCTGGACAATGGTAAATATTCTGGTAAGTGGTTTTACCATGGAAGCGACGATATTCAGTTTTAAATAAATTAAATAAAAGTTGAGCTTTAATATGAAGTCAATTTGTTGATTAATCGTTCACTGCACATCGTCATGATCGGATTAGACAGGACGGGACGAAAATATACCAGACATTTTTTTACATATTTGTTCTGATTATTAAATATCTATGATTACAATTCATGTAAATGTTTATATGGCAGTGCGTTTTTTATTACAAACACATAATTATGTGACACACCCTAGTTTTGTTTGTTAAGCTTAAGTGTTATTAGGATCCATAACTGACAGCGTACAGCTTAATGACAATGATTCTTGGTTAAAATTAAATCGTTTGTTGTGTCAATTGTATTATAACTTAAAGGTAAATTCATGTGATAAGTAAACGTAAATGTAGACTCAATTTTATGTGTTACTGGTAATTTTTGGTAATAAATAAGAGATTAACTAGATGGAAGTGGTGTTTGATTGAGATCCCAGACATCCAGGAAGGTGATAACCAGACATTCGCCCCTCTTCGACCCGGCCTTCTCATATGTTTATTTTCTTTCATAGTATAGGTTTGGGTAATTATTATTATTAATGTGCTTTGAGTTGTAAATGGCGATTGGTTCTCCCGTTTACAAATATTTTGAAAGTAAAATTATCAGACGACAGTACCACTTGTCAAAACTCGCTTAACGCGATTGGTGTTGTAACTTTATGGTACGGTTAAATCAAGACAAATAAATAATATTGAATAAGCAAATAAATAACCAAACCTCTGAATGCAAATTCATGAAGCAAATGAAATATTATAACCTATATTTAATTTTTCATTGAGGTTATTCAGCTTTAGGTCACAAACCACGTTTCATGCACCACGTTTACAGTCTAGCCTTGGCAGTTACTATGTCACATTATATTCAAATACCTGCTTCGCCAAGAACGTATGACAAACTGACTTTTACCTTTCTTATGCAGCACTCTTGAATAGTACTGAAGAATCGGTGCAGAATACTACAGAATATTCCGAGGAAGTTATTCCATTTGAAATGACATCAGAGGTGTCCACCACAGGAATGGATAATCCACTGGCGACACCCATATCGTGCCCTACTTCATTAACGAAATTGACAACATCTCGGCCATTTTGCTCAGGTGACCTGATCTTCGAGGATACATTTGACAATCTTTCGACGTCGAAGTTTACACCTGAAGTCAGAATCGCTGATCAGCCGGTAAATATTTAGATATTTTTTTAAGCCATGACCGTTTCCAATGTAGATATATGAAATGTGGACCAGTTATTTTTTTCAACCTGTCACAAAATAACATGTAATGCAAGAAAGGGTTTGGGAAGATCTATTAGTTAAATATTATCTCTTTTAGTGTCCACGAAAATGTATCATAGAAATCTATACCAGTTTAAACAACTCTCTTGACCGCACAACTGCGTAGAACAAACTCCAAAATACACTGACCACTCTGGTAACAAAAATATTTACATTATCATATTGATTTGTTAAGCATAGTCGCTCTTTTAGTGTGACACGAGTATTTTAAAGATTTTACAATGTGTTACTTGCCCCATATTTTTTTAAAAGCTATTCTTTGTTTCTCTTTATAAAAGTATTTTGTCCTTCTAAGTGTTCCCAAAATCTCGTAAACTGCTTAAATAAAAGACAAAAGATACAGTATTCCAGAATATTGGAACACAATCAGCTTTGAGAAGGGACAATCTAGTTCCGCGACACATAATGTCTTAATATTTCGGTTGTCATGCAAAAGCAGTGGCCTCATTTTGGCCATTTTTCATGACGTCTGTTACCCTTAGTGCGTTGTGAAAATTATACGTTCCCAAAGCAGGTCCATATTGGAATATTTAAGACTTGTACATTCTGCTCATTTAAAACATCCAACTCTAAACAAAATTAAACTAATTAAGTTTATCAAAAGCATCCGTATGTGTTGCTTTGAACTTCGATAGAGCATTACTGTAAGATTTCAAGCATTGATTGAATGGTTCTTGTGCCTGAGAGGGTACAACCATGAATATTTTTCTTAATTTTGTGGCACTTGATTCTAGGACTATCCATTTGTGGTATACATGAAGAATGAGGAAAATCTAATGTACAATAATGGCTCCGTCATTATGAAACCTCAACTCTTGGAGCAGCGTTTTGAATCTGTACGAGGAGACCTGGACATAACCGACACGCAAGTATTCAATAAATTATGTCTTAATAAATTTTACATTGCTTTTCTACGATTATAACGCCGCTGTAATTATCGTGCTTATTAAAGTATATCGAAATGGTCGAACTGTTCCAGCTTCAAAAATACCGTGTACCTATGAAGGAAGTCTTATTCGTAAATCCCTCCCTTTTGGGCTGGTCGTGCTTTTGTTTCCAAAGTTGACTTGAAGATAGTAAACAATAGAAAATAGAATATTGACTAATAAAAAATAACTGTAGGCAATAAACTTCTAACAAGGGCTGGTACCATGTATCTATTGGCACTGTGCAGCAAAAAACAATTAGCAGGCAGCTAATAGTTTTCGCCCTTGTACCCAAACAGACAGCGGGTAGTCATAAAGCTGTTGCTTTAAAAATAATTCAATGTTAAATGGTAATAAAACTTCAAATATTCCAAAATTACGCCTTAAATAATAAAAGTAATGTAAAAATCACTATTTAGTACAGCTCAGTGATTTTTTGGCTCCAATTAGTTGAATTTAATTATTTAATCGAAAAAAAGTATCCCACTTGCGCCCGCCGGCGTATGGTTAAGTACCTCACCCATACAACATATTATACCATACAAAGAGTGATTGACTAACAAATACATAATTGTCTTATATTGTTTTTTATTTGATAATTACAGGTGTACTGCGACTGTCGATAGTGAGCTGTGTCGTGCCACTGCTATTGGAGCATTTATCCTACCACCAATTATTAGTGCGAAGATCACAACCAAAAATACATTTAGTTTTACCTATGGGAGAATTGAAGTCATTGCTAAAGTTCCCATAGGAGATTGGATTTACCCAGGTAAATTTTACTTTTTTTAAAACCATATCCGCTCACAATGTGGAGCATATAGTCTCCTAAGCGACAGATACTACTAGTTACACAGTTGCTCAATTTCTCGTTTTTTTTTCGAAAAGAGTAAGAATAGAATGATAGAGCTAGGACAGGATTAGCAATTAGCTAATCGATCTCGATTCACCCCGTATTTAGGATGGAATGGAAGATGGGTGGGAGGGAATTTTAGACATCACAAAAATCCATGCCTTCGAACAGAAAACCATAAATCGATTGTCTGGTCCGTGTAGCGGTGGTCAACATTGTTGGCGTCAGTTACACATCTCACTGGTTCGAAAATTTTACTTGGCTATTATATAAATTATTACCAGATAGCAGTGCCATTTGTCAGCATTTGCTCAATACGTTTCTTGCGCAGAGAGACAGCGAGAGATTGCGTGTGTATGTGTATTATCCGTTTGAAAATCACTTTTATTCACACACTCTCTCTCTGTGGATGCGCTGACAGAGAGTATGTGTATGCTGCATTACAAATAAGAAAACAAGACAACAAATAGTATTCATTAACGGAAATCTTCGTTCTGCCTCTGCAGACCTTATTGCAATAGTATTAATATTATTTATAGCTTTTCTGACCATTTCATAAAGTTCATCTAGATTATCTCTTAAAATATTATCGATGTAATCTCTGAAATCATTTAAATTTATTTTGATCTTAATAATTTCTCTTAGATTCCTGATATTAACGGCCACTTGCTTGACCAGAGGGGGTGCGAACCATAGCAGCACATCACTGACTAAAGCCCATATTTATATTATCTCGCGGGAAGAGGTCATCTTAACGATCGGGAGGTTCTGAGTCCTGATAAATTCAATACCAATACTTTGTGATGTCTTCGAATGGCTTTGTCAAAATTTTCCTTGTAAAATGATTTAAAAATATCTATTTAGTGCTCCGGAAATCAGTTATAACTAATATTAGTATTTACAAAGGTTATAAAAAAGTACATTGCTTGAATTGATAGTTCAATGGATTAACTTTTGCTTTAATATTTTTGATGGATTTGGCCTCCAAACACTAGTAATTAATTTGTAATTAGTAGTGTTATGGTAATTAGTACTATCGTTGTTTGTGTCTTAACCTATCCCCACTCCCAGTAAAAGGAACAAACCCATCTTCCCCCTCATTTTTAATTTAAGAATGAAAATTGAAATTTTTAAATTAAAATTAAAAAAAAAAAAAATCATTGTTTACCTTGAAAATAAATAACCTTGCGATATAGTTCGTCTAAAGATGCTTCTTAAAGAAGCAAAACGCGTTATATTAGTATCATAGCCAGTGGTATAACTAAGTTATCAATTTTAATTTTATATTAACTTTTGCTTATTTGTATTTTTATTACAATAATGTAGTTTGTGTTGCAAAATCATTACTCGTGTTTTTCGTGCTTTTTTTTTTGTTGTTCTAAATAGAAATTTCAAAATTTAAAAGCCACCGGATACAAAAAATCAATTCTTGTTCCAGAAATACAGTTGGAGTCAAAAGACAACAGTTATGGGGGGAATAACTACGCATCTGGAATAATGAGGGTGGCCTTCGTCAAAGGAAACCTGAAGTATGCCAAAGACTTGGAGGCTGGAATTATCATGGACAGCGACAAAGATGTCAGAGGAATTAACATGAAATACAAAACAGGAATCAACAACTGGAACAACGATTTTCATAACTACACTATGGTATGGAAGCCAGGTAATAAAGTATTTTATCTACATATACAAAAATTCAAACCACAAGAAGCGTTTATAGTCATAAACTTGACACCCAGATTCTCATATAGATACTATGAGAGCCTTTTAAATCGCTGGTAGGGACTAGAGATTCTAAATCCAATATTCTACTACTCAATATCCGAATATAAGCGGCGTTTTTTAACTATTCGATATTCCAATATTTGGGCAACCATTCGTAATAATTTTTAATGAAATATTTTACAAAAACGACGAAAGGCCACATCACAATTTCTTCAGATTTCAAAAACAATAACAAATATCTCACTCCAGGCAGTGGTCGGGGCTAAAAAACCCCTTAAAACATGCCGTAATTCCACTAGTAGAAGAAATACTGCTAAAGTAATCCGACGCCTCTTCAAATTCGAAATATTATAATACAATGGAACGGTATGGAACAGTGAATGTATATATTTTTTTAATTAAATAAAAATATCTGGCATTACTGCTGACAGCCAATGCGCCATATATTTTGAAAATCAGTAATTCACACGAGATAAACTCAATGATAATTTTTATAAGTCACTAATATCCAAGATCAAAAATTTTAATTGAAAAAATCTGAATTCGATATTGACCTTGCTGGGACTTGAACCAGGACCCACCTGATCGCTAGGGCAAAGTTCTTACCACTAGACTACAGAAACTGACAAGGATTGGTGGTGTTAGCGAGCCGTAGTTTGGAGACCCCTGATCTAAACAGTTTGATTACAGTGATATGGTATAATAACAAACAAATAAAAATAGTATTGTTTTAAATTCTCATAAATAAATAAAAGGCTGGCCAGTTTATTGAAATTTTGACAAAGCTATATAAAGTCAAATCAACATGTGCTACTCTAATTTGTCCAGATCAAGTGATTGTATCAGTGGATGGAGAAGAATTTGGCACTATAGTTCCTGGTCGCCAAGGAGTAAACGGAACAAGGGGAACAAACAACCCAGCTGAGCAGCTTTGGTGGAGGGGTACAATTTTGGCTCCCTTTGACAAACCGGTATGCTTCAATCAACATTAAAATGTATTTTTATGTTATGTTGGTGAAAAAAAACAAAAAAGCGCTTAACGCTTTTGAATATTCATTTTATTCGGTTGGAGAGGAATCCCGAAAAGTTGAGTTATGTCCAAAAGCATAGATGTATACCATGTTCGAATAACTTCCAACAATACAATCCTAAAAACAAAGGAAGAGCGATTAGTTTAACACAGATGCTTTCCTCGACGCAGCGTTCTATCCTTACCCCTCTGAAGATGTAAGGTTGAATGACTCAATAACTTTCCGGATCTAATAAAATTATTAAGAGTTACTTCTTCATTACTTCCATGCATTGGAAGCGGACACGGTTAAAAACTATATATTTTTGTAATTATAGTAATAGATTTTATTTTATTATTTATTTGAATAAGTGGCACTTGGTTTTGACCGATTACAACCGTGAGTCCCAGAATCTCTGCATTGAATTGAAGAATTCTAAGAGTGTATAGTTGCATGTTCTATTATTTCAGTTCTACATTGCACTTGGAGTGGCAGTAGGAGGAAGCGAATTTAAAGATATGCCGGATAAACCCTGGATCAATGATTCCCCCAGAGCAAAGCTAAACTTCTGGAAGGCAAAATCAAGTTGGCATCGAACGTGGACAGACGAATCAAGTCTTGAAGTGAAATCGGTCAGAGTGTTCGCTCTTTGAGTTTTGAAAATTGTCAGTATCCGAATACAAATTATAATATAACTATTGAACCTTGGCAGTGCAAATAATGTAAATAAAAACTCTATTTTGGTAAAATCTTGACAAGAACGAAGAAATAAAGCAAGGTTATACTGAAAGAAGGCATTGAGTCATAAAAACAAGTGAGATAAACGCAAATGAAGAATTTTTTTTTCAAAGTACTTTCTCCCAATTGTTTGTGATTAAAAAAGATTTTTTGTACATTAGAAAGAATAACCAGTCGGCTCCGCGGCGCAGTTGGTAACGTCGTTGGCTACGGTTACGGATGTCTCGGGTTCAGTTCCCGGTGCGGACAGTTTCATAAATTGATCTTTCAATCGATTTATGGATTTCTGTTTGTAGTCTTGAGTGTTTGTGATGTCTAAAACTCCCTCCCACCCATCCGATCCTCAAAAACGGGGCGTATCGAGAGCGATTAGCCAACCACTAGTTCTGTCCTTGTCCAATTCTTCCTTCTATCTCTACTCTCTTCGAAAAAAGAGAAGTTGAGCAACTGAGTAACAAGCAACTCTCATAGAAAACGTCTGTTGAGATACGTTCATTAGAAAGCCAAATTCTCCAAGTTGGGAGCGGACATGGAAAAAAAAAGAATAATCTTTTCACATATCGATAATTTTTTTATAGACGTGTCATACTTTCCGCTAGAATAAAATAGATAATAATATGACTTGAGACTGTCTTTTTCAAAGCCATTATATTTTATGACTTCATGCGTTCTTCCAGTAAATAGACCGTTAAGTTTCATACAGTTTGACATTTAAGACACAAAACCATCAAAAACTGATTTAATTCGTTCTGTCGGTATACCCTCAAAATGGCGTCTTATGTAGATACCGCCAGTTTTATTTAAAATATACATATATGGGCGTGAAAAGTGTTTTTTTTTTTTTTATAAATGATACGAACTACGAATAAACGATAAATTAATGTAGGTCCTAAGCAAAGATTGCAATCTCGGAATTCTGAATTCTGAGATATCCAACTGTTTTTTGTTGTCCTTGAAACCAGGGAGTTTTGGTACCTTATTCAACTTCGAGTCCTATTTATTTAGTAGTGATAGTTCATAAATTACAGTATTTTTCCTTTAATTAACATGTACTTGTCCGATCTCTACACTTCAAAGCAGTAGCTCTTCTGTATTATGACACGTGCAGCTTAAATACTCTTTATTCTAATTATTGCGGCTAAATTTCATAGCCTTATTAAAGATATTGAAAAGTATACACTTCAACCTGTATTATTTAATAAGCTGGTGCGCAGCGCTCAAAGGAAATAGTTTCATAATTAATATTGCTTAGTTATAACTTCTAGCTATTCCAATGTTAGTTGTTTCATTTTTAAAAAAATAACCTTTAAATGTTCTAGAAGAGGGGTGACGAACATGCGGCCTTTTAGGGTCACAAGTGTGGCGTTTTGACTGAAATAAACGAATACATAAATAAATGAATTTCATTTACAAAATAATGTACGTACATTTTAAGTATGTTTCTTAAATGCAGCTTTCCGACTCGAAAAGGTTCGCCATCTCTGTTCTAGAACATGACCGGGATTGATTTTGTTAAGTCCCGTGGTTGCAATCTTGCATTGACCGTTTGTTATTTCGTCAGCCGAGTGCATGATTGTTCTGCTCAGCCGACGATTTTATGAAAACACATTTGAATTGTCAAAGAAATCTGTGATATACATATCTAATACTTATGAAAACAAATACAGTATTTCAAAAATTTGTTATTTCCTATACCTTTCTTCCCCACCATCACGAAAAAATGTGCAAATGCACAAATTAGCTTTTCTACCTGACTTCGTCTGAATTTTAGATTATCATGGTAAACTTTATCTTCTTACATTTATAACGTATAGCTAGGACTTCCAATCCCGGGATCCCGGTAAATTATTCAATCTCATAACCTGGTATTTCAGGACTCAATTTAAATGCTAAAAAAAAATTCGTATGTCAAATTAAAACTTCCTGATTAACTACAACGTGTACCTCAGTTTTTTCATGCACATATTTTTTTAAAATACCTATAAAATTAATATAAATTTATTATAGTTTCTCTCATTCTCCCATTTCGTTCAACAACCGTACATAACCAATTTGAAATGGAGGACAAATTAGGACCGCTTCTTTAATGTATGGAGGACAATATTTAAAATTCAAATTAAAAGACATCCTATTTTTGGATACCATTTGGTAAAACCTATCGTAATAATGCAATAAATTAAATTAAATTATTTTGATCATTAAGTTTTTTTCCTCTTTTTTTAAATGAATAAAAAGATCATTCCATTGCCCAAAAAAATAATTAATCATATATACATTCCAATTGAAGCAATAATGGACATAAATTAAAATGTAAGTCTACAATTTAACACATGAAATTACACATAATGAAATCCTGAAATCCCGGGAACGTAAAAGGGGTCCGGGATTGGATGCCCTAACTATAACCTCAATTCATTGTTTGGTTTGAATTTTCGTTTGCATAGTAGGTGTTCCTTTTTCAAACAAATAATTCTATATTATGAGAATTGACATAACAACATTCTTTTGTCTATGCTTTTCACTTGCGGAATTTTCTCCCGAATTCGCGACTAACGATTGCCCATATTCGACGGAAGAGCAAAAAAAACATATGCAACAATAGATTCGGATATTTTCGCATCAGTTATCTCATACTATTGTTCCTGATGTAACTTATTAACCTATGCAATACCATCCTACAAAATAATTTATGTCACCGTGATGTAACCTTAGTCTACAGTTGCGAATTGTCATTGAAACATATTTATGAAAAATTTTAATTGCTGAAATGCTTGGAAATATACCAATGGTATCATTTTTACCTTTATTTTATTCATAAAGGCTTAAATAATCAAAAAAAATTGTGTAGAAATGTTTAAAATGTGATTATTATAATAAGCGAATCCCAAACCTTTAAGAAGTACAGCGGCGGAGAGTACTTCTTAGGGAGAAGGTAAACGCTAGGTACCTATAAAGGAAAATGTTTTATGATTTAATAAACAGATCGATTATTTGGCATGAATGATGTGTTTCAATCGAATTTATTGAATTAAAATTATAAAAGATGTATTCTGATGTCTTTTTTAAATTAATTAATTTTGTGAAATAAAAACCAGGATATTACAAATAATATAATTTTCATTAATAAATACATATAAATTATGATCTTGTAGACAAAAAAAATATTTTATAGAGTAAATAAAATGTATAAAGATAAAAGCTTAGCACAGGCTTCATCAAAAGCAATATACTGCGTAAATTAGTGGTTCCAAAAGTGATTGATACGGACCCCCAGGGGTCCCTGCGACCGCTGAGGAGGTCTGTGACCGACTGAAAATAATTTGGGGGTGCGTGGACAACGTCGAGGGGTCCACGAAAGATTTAATATAAAAAAATATTTCTGCCACATTTTCGCTATTATGAAAGTTAAAATAAATTAGTAGCCGTTTGTTTTGAACCCTTTTGCAAACATACCCACAAACTGAGATGAATCCAATCCATACTAATACAGGAGCAATCTATTGAATTATCCACAAATGTGGAGCTGAAACCAATATTTGACCAAGGACACCATAAATTCTGGTTACAAAAACAGATAACAATTATATATCCTCCATTATGTGTCACTGTACAGAGGGTGTTGATTGCTTTTCCGTCTTCCTATTTAGTAGAACGTGGATTTAGTGCGGTTATGAACCTCATCATACTTTAAAGATGTTTTATTTATATTTTTATTTTTACATCACCATTTTAGTGCAATTCAAGACATCAAAATTAAATGTATAATTCTTCCATTATGCAGTTATGTAGAGCTATTTTACTTGGGGGTTCATGGTAAGGTTTTTGCTTTAAGAAGGGGTCCATGGGCATAATAAGTTTGGGAACCACTGGCGTAAATAGTAGAAACAATCAATAATTATATTACATATATTTTAAATACGTTTTGGTCTTCTTTCGGTTGTGCTGTGTATCCATTTGAACAGAATCTTCACAGTTTTGATTTTTCAGAGTGCATACACTTTAACAGATCTCACTTGTAGAGTTGAATCGATCCTCCATGTTGGAAACCAGTTAATTTTTTTCTTCCAGAATTCAGACCTTGCTTTAGGATTAGCATTGGACCACGGTTTATCGGAGCTGTCTTCGAACTCGCTTCCTCCTACAGCTACACCAAGCGAAATGTAGAACTGGAATAATGAAATATACTGTTATTATAAACTACTAGCGAGTACCCAGCATGCGTTGCAATGCCACTCAAATAAAGAAAGGGTTTGTGTTTTAATTCTGTTTATTGAAGTGCTTTTGGATTAGAGGTCTGCACGGGCCAAAATTTCATAAAATTATTGGGTCCGAGCACTGCCCGAGTCTCAATATCACACTTGTTACCCGAACCCGACCCGATGCGCAGATTTATTTTTCTCCGCCCGAAAAAAGCCCAATTTTTGTTAAATATAGTAATTCATTTAAACTTTTCAAACAATATAATATATTATTGTTTCCATATTTCCAACGATATTCATAGCACATGTGAAATAAATTATTTAAGTTATGAATACAATTGCCTAATGGCAGACTCATGACTCGAACATAGTATGAAATATTTTTCTTAAATTTGAATTTCTTACCCGGGCCCG
Source organism: Himalopsyche phryganea (assembly GCA_022494535.1). Lineage (NCBI taxonomy): Eukaryota > Metazoa > Arthropoda > Insecta > Trichoptera > Rhyacophilidae > Himalopsyche > Himalopsyche phryganea. The sequence continues at coordinate 69,256 of JAGVSL010000116.1, read as the reverse complement.
ACCCGAACCCGAATCTAAATTGTCTTTACCCGCCCGAGCCCGTCTGGTGCGTACACGAATAAATCAGAAGGTTTTTCCAATATGTGTGTACGTATTTGATTTTAGATTTTAAATTTTATGTTTGTCAGAAACCTTCACGGGTGTGCGCACAACAACTTACCAAAGTTTCTTCGAAATCGGATGAATGGTAAAGGTACGCATAGAAAACAAACAAACAAACATTCATGTTTATATATATAGATAACTAACCGCGAATAATATCAGAATACTTTTGCATAATAAATATTTAAATTTACCGGCTTATCAAAGGGAGCCATTGCATCACCCATATTCCAAAGCTCTTCGGCTGGATTTGTTTTTCCACTTGATCCTCGGCTTAACCTTCCGCGGACAGGTGCAATAGTGCCAAATTCTTCGCCGTCCACGGACACGATCACTCGATCTGTTGAAAATATCACATTTAATATTCAAATGATCTTATGCATTCAAAGTGTAAGAACGGATCGAAAAAGATATAAGGAGTCTATAAAAAGTTATTTGTCTTCATCTTTGGCCATGTCCACTCTCTATTCGGAGCATATCGCCCCCACACGGTATCTCTAATATAGCATGTCAACAAAAAATCAATGCACTTAATTCGACGGTGTTTTAACCCTCAAAATTGAAATTGTTCAGGAGAGAGTAAAACTGTTTTTATTGAAAACATTATATAGTGAGTTGCATTACAAATATTTGAAATGCCTTGCTGTAAATTCTTATGTTTGCAGATACAATATTATATAATGGTGGCTTACATCAAGTGGCAGGGTCAGAATTTGTAAACCTAAAACTGATGTAAAGTGATGTTTCCTTTCCGGAGAGTTGTCATTTTATTTTTCTTATTTACATCATTTGCCCGAGAGCCTGTCATCTTTAATATGAGATCCAATCATCAACTCATTTTCGTATTTTTCGAGGGTTACATCAATAGGCCAAAACACTGTCGATATGTAGCAAAGAAAGCGCGTGTTATGTGCAGAATGCACAGAAAGAGAGGATGAGGGTGTGTGTGTGTCCTATGTTATGCTGTTCTTTACAGACAGACTGATAAATACAATATATATTTACAATAAATTAATTACCAATTCAATAATAAACTATAATGATTTTTGCTTTCAATAAAATTATACACAGAAATACACTGTTTCTTCCGAACAATAACTGCGTATAATCATTCTTTCGTTTTTAACAATGTCCGCTCCCAGAGAAGAGCATATGGACTCATTATTGAGCATCTTAACAGAGCTTATTTGTTCACTACTAGTAAGTAAGTCTCACAGTTTTTTTTCTTCAGAAAGAGTAAGGAAAGTACGATGGAAATAGGAAAGAACAGATAGTTAGGGAGTCACTCTTTCTACAACACATGTTTGGGATCAGATAAAATGGCTCGTGGGGTGGTGAGTCTTTGTGAAAACATCATCAGATACAAATCCATAAATGGATCAATGTATGAGGGCTTTCATTATAGGATTCAAACTATTCAGCCTGCAACCGAGTGGATGAAACAGTATTGACCACTCGATTACAAAACCGACAATATTATTTCATAGCGTCAATTAAATAGCGAATCAAGATAACTTTATAATTACACATTATAAAACATTTTCTTTACCTTGTCTCCATACCATGGTATAATTATGAAAGTTATCGCTCCAGGCATTTGCTCCAGACTTGAATTTCATGTTGGTTCCTCTGATATCACTATCACTGTCCATGATCACGCCAGCGTACAAATCGTTTGCATATTTCTGGTTTCCTTTGGTGAGGGCGATCCTCATTATTCCGGACGCGTAGAATTTCTCGCCATAATCGTTGTCTTTTGGCTCCAGCTGTATTTCTGGAATAAACTAAATCTGAGTATATCTAAATTCCGCCAAAAAACATCCTTTCTATATTAATATTCTGATACACTCAGCTTTTTGGAATTCATTCATAGTTTTAATATGTGAGTCTATGAATTTTATACGTGCCTAAGACGTCTGACTACCACAATTTTGAGTAGCAAGTTTTTAGTTTATAACGATTTTTCTTAAGCTGATATAAAAAAAATGCTTAAATATCGTAGAAAGTATCTTATCCACTGTAAAACGACACGAATCATTGTGAAAAATGATTAGATTTTATTTTTTTACAGTATTTAAACACCTTTACAATAAATCAACAATTTTTTACGTTACAATTTAAAATAAAACAGGTTTTTAATATGTTTAAAAAAGCTTCAATGTTCAACTTAACTTTTCAACAAAAAAAATAGACTTTTGTTAAGATTGTTCTGAGCTCAAAATATTCCACTGCTTACATAGAATCGATTGCCATCAAAATCTTTAAAAAAAGTTTATGGTGGTTTATAGGTGCGTTATTTATCGACTCGTATATTTAAATGTAATTAATAAAAAAAAATTGATATTACAGTTAATAATCAAGGAGCCACATATTTAGATTTTTTTCTTAAATCAAAGATATACTCAATATGAATTTTCGACATGTCCCTCGAGATCAAATCGATCGTATTCAAGAATCTGTTTAAAAGCATAATGGCATTAGCTGTTATATTCTAAAACGTATATATTCTTCATTTCTAAATAATATATTATGTCGTCATCATTTCCACAATTTATTAAGCAATATAAAAATTCGTCATTTCAAAGTTAATATGTCTTTAGTAAGTTTTTAATATATTCTTTACCTGGGTAAATCCAATCTCCAGTGGGAACTTTAGCGATAATTTCAATTCTTCCGTAAGTAAAACTGAATTTATTCTTAGTGGTTATCTTTGCACTGATAACAGGGGGTAAGATGTAACCGACATCAGGCATTTCATAACACAGATGGCTGTCAGCGGGGGCTGTACATCTGTAGAAATATATAAATTAATTAATTACCTAATACAATAAAAGCTATCTATTTGTATTGTCCTACAATTTCGCTCTATGATATGTAAAGCCATAATTACTGGTAATTATTACAATACTGCTGTAATTTTTCCTATTGCACGGTTTCCTACTGAAAAAATGTAACAATCATAATATTTCTGGTACAACTGTCTATGGACTGTCTTATTTATAATACATGTTTTCATTGGTTCACAATTATATATGATGAAATATGAAACCGTATGATTAAACTTACGAAAAATTTTTACAACATTTCAATAAAAAATAATTTATTGAAATTTTTATTTAACGGTATTATACTAATGTACAGATAAATCAAAGGAAGTATATTTATATTGTAATTAAGAATAAAGTGTGGAACATTTTTCATAAATAAAATTTAATTTTTTAATAAATTTTTAATAGCCGTCTTTGCAATTTTTTTCATACTAGAAATAATTGAGTCGCTGAGCCGCTAAACACGCTCCCAAACGTTTTTAGAGTTTTGAGTAAATCACGAAAAACTATTATGGGGAGTATGATAGTTTTAAGTATAATTTAAGTTATTTTATATTTTACACTGTCGTGAAAACCGACATTTTCAGTTTGGGAAATTGTTTGAATTTCGAACAGGGGACGAAATAGGAAGAAGTTTTAGACTTTCAACTGGAAAAATTGATTAGATCTATCGATAGAGCACATACGTACATTAAAAGCTTATTTTATTGAAAAATCGTCAGGAGAATGTTTAGCGACTCAGCGACTCAATTATAACTGACGATAATTATGACAATTAATTATACTACAAATAGGATAAGGCATTAATCGATGTTAACTCTGTTAGAAAATAATTTTGTCATTTACGTCTTTCTGATGTCTAATTCTCCTTCTCGCACAGACGGATAATGCTGTTCATAGAGTTGTGGCCTTATGACAACTGAACCGTCTCTATAGAAAAGGTTATCCTCCTTCTCCATGTACACCACAAATGGATAGTCCTACAATCGTCATTACATACATTAGTATTGCATTCTGATACAACTTGCCTAAAATATATTTAGAAATTCAATCAGTGTGAACAAGTTAGAGGAAGTTATGATTACGACCAATTTTATATATAGTCGTCATACAAGAGAAAGTGACCAAGTGCATTTTTCATGGCTCAATGGTTTGTCCTATATACTTGGCAAAGCAGCCTTTACAAAATAGTAATAGAAATACGACTGTATCTGATAACATTTAAACAAAATAAGTGTCTTCTACCATACAGTAGAGTTTGAAATATGGAACATTTTGGTATAACTAACTCATTATGTAATTGTTTTGATTTAGTGTTTTCTTCCAGAACAGCGACGATATAGTATGTAATGTTCAAATAACGATAAATATGTGAATTATTTTTAAAAAAATATTAATACCGGCTGGTCAGCAATTGTGACTTCGGGAGTAAACTTCGATGACGGATTGTTAAAATTTTCCTCGAAGATCAGGCTGCCAGCACAAGCTGTTTGGGAGCCGGACAATTTAGTCGATGACAGGGTGCAGGATGGCTTATTTGTCGGATCCCCATATGTTGGAACGGTGTTTCCTGGATAAACTACCGGCGTGAAGGGAGTCGTGGTCTGCACCGGTCGACTTTGACCGTCGGCAAATGCTGTGAGAAAGCATTTGATTAGAATTACTGTCTTGTCAAATCAAAAGAAATTAATTCAAAATTACTGTATCGGTTGCATGATATATACAAGGGTTTCGGACCGTTATTTTTTTCGTTTCGGTTTTGATTCCAAAGAAAATAACGGTTTTTCCAGTTTTCGGTTCAGCTTCAGTTCGAAGCCCCGATATATACACACCTTGAAGAAATTAACGAAACAAAATATCACCAAGTTTTCAAAAAAAATTCACAGTGAGACTATCAACGATTCTCGACAGTTGTGTCGCGCTAGTGTGTCACTCGCAGTTACTAAGAATGAAAATTTAAAGTTGTCAATTGAGTTTGGCACGCATTAGAAAATAAATTTAAAATTTGAACATACTGGTAGATAGTAATTATCCTACAATAACCTCTTGACAATAGTTATTCTAGAAAAATTAATAATTATTAAATTAATTATGTAACTTAATGATAAAACTCCCTCCCACCCATCCGATCCTCTAGGGGCGTAGTGAGAGCGATTGGCTAACCACTAGTCCTGTCTTAGCCTAATCCTTTTTATCCTTACTCTCTTCGGAAAAAGAGAGGTTGAGCAACTGAGTAACAAGCGGTTCTCATAGAAAAATTCTGTTGAGATAAATCGATTAAGAGACCATATGCTCCATGTTGGGACATGGAAAAAAATTTAATTACAACTAGATTTTCGTATTATGCTCCTTGCTTGTTTTTAAAATTTAAGAACGTATCTAAATGTGTCACAACAGTGGACATCAAACTTCTGTGTATCGCGATAAGAAAACAGTGGAGAAGCCCTATTTTATGTTATTTTTTTGGCAATTAACACTTTTCATGCGAATTATATACATAATATAAATATTGATTGATTAAATTAACATTTGCTTGGCACAATTTCATTATGACATTGTATTTAGTTTCACAAGAATTAAGTATTGATAGCTATTAGAATGATAACATCGATACAATTAAATGTTGGATAATATATGACATGGCCCAATCTTGTTTGGTGTGACCCAGCCACGAACTGTTTCCAGAACTACACACAAATCATCTCTCACCAAGGTAATCATCAAGAAGGATAGACCGTGAAATGGCAACAGTGTGTAACAATTTGTAAAGTCATTCATTTTAATTTTAATAATAATAAAAACCCTATTTAGGAATGTTTCGAAAGCGGCCAGTGTTATGGGCTGAGGGAAATTAACTAACCCCTTCAGATACTCGAGAGTTTTACAAAAAAAAATGAGCCAGTCCTATTTGGAATCCCTTATCAATCTGTCTCTGTCCGCGGAGGCATACGGTGCCACGTATCAATTTTACGCGAGTTATTATTTTTTTGCGTGTAACTTACAAATATTATTTTTGAAATTGTAAATTCTTTATATCTATTTATTAAACTAACTGCACTCATCATCAGCACGCCTGATATATTCCCGAGCTTATCATATAATATGTTATCAATTCACTTAAATCAGCAGTGCCTGTAAGCTGTAAATATAATGTTCATGAATTACAAAAAAAAATCATAAATTTAGTTGGTAACGTTAGTCATTTTTAGCTCTTTTGAGTTAAAAGCTTGAGTTCCTGGTTGCTACGTTCAAAGAGGAGTTGAATGATCAATTACGACAAGTCTTCAAAAACATCTACTCTCAAAATATTCTTCTAAGTCATGAAGACTTATCATATTCAAAAGAAGCTCAATAAATTACATACAAGTGACTGTATACGTCTCATCGTCTATTCGATATCCTCGTATGTCTTCGTCGTCGAAACTATGATGCACCATAGTCCAGAAGTTTATCGTGTCCCCAATGTTTAGTTTCACTTTGTTGTTTTGGTATGTCCAACGTCCATTTTTGCTTTTCATAATGTCAACACTGTATTCCCCGGCCTCCAACAGGTCCAACGGCTCATTTATTCTTCCATGGAAAGCGAACAGCTTTATACCAGGTTCGTCTGAAAACATGAAACATTATTGACACAGAAAGATTATCAAATTTGAAATCAGTAGTAATCATTTGCCGACAAATTTTCCATTTGGAATTCCCATTTTGCAATCAAACAAATAGAATACATAATTATATACGATATGAATCCAATACGTATTATTTTATATGTTATTAATTAATGTCTATAATTATTATTGTTGACCTCTATGGTATTTATATTAATGTTATCTAGTTTTGAGATAAATTTCATTCATTTATATACAAGAAAAGAGTTATAAAAACAAAACATACATGCAGTAATTTATACATGGAGTTACAAAGATAAACACTATAAGCCAACATAAAAATATTGAATCAGTTTGTTGGTCAATTTTAGCAAATAGCCACTAAATCACATGGGCTCTCAACCGGTAGGCCACCAGTTACTTGACAGGGATATTTAAAAAATGATGATTTCGGTGCAAAATTTTATACAAATATTCACTACGATTTGAATAATACAGAACATCAAATAATAACGCATTATTGCTCACTCATACATTTGAAGATAACCCTAAAAGTTCTACTGGCAATGTCAATTGGCAGCGCTGTCATTGAAGCACTATAAGTTATTGACTCACCATTTGGTATGTTAAAATTGTTTATAAAGTAAACTTCCACAGATAGAGCAGCGTTTATGCTAGGGTTAGGTCAGGCTTTCAAACAAAAGTTTTTAAAAAACGAGAAAAGTATCCACCTGATTCGAGATATTTGATTCCACTATTAAATATGTACATCTGAAACCCACAATGCCTCCCAAAACTCTGCTATTATATCAATTATTCTGTTTATTAGCTTTCGAAAGGAACAGTGTTTTTAAATAGAAAAATAAAATAAAGATAGTCTTTCATTGAAACAACAATATTCCTATCACACGGGATATATGAAATAGCTTATTGTAATCATGAAGCCAGGAAAAGACTTAATTATTTAACAAATGTTTTAGAACAGCTTAATAAATAAACTAAACCTGAAATATCTGTCGGTTGAATTGTTTTATGGCAAAAAAAACTAGCGTTTATGTGTATCTATAAACAATGCCCTTTTATAAAGATGGCGGAGGGGACAAAGGTTAATTAACTATAATAAATTACGCATCGAAGTCGAAAAGGTTGGGAGTATTCTTGAATATTCTTTCTTTTATATTAATTCAAGATATATTTTATTTATCAGAGAGGACATTTTAAGGTCATATGCAGCAAATAAACATTTTATATGCTATAGCTATTTTGCAGTACTTTTGATTCTGACATTAGGTCACTGCGCCAATGGTCAGTCACCTAAAATGGAATTTGAGTTTTCATCGGTTAAAATTTTATAATTAATAACTTTCGCAACATTTTGATAATTATGTAGCGATCATATGATTATCTATTAATACACCAGATGGCATATTTATGCTACATGTCAACATCGCTCAAAACTCTCTCTATCACACATACTCCCTTTCCATCTGCACATCATCTATCGTAAATAAGCACAGTGTTGTGTTGTCACAATGGTAAACTGATTTCTTTATGTTGAGTAATTTCTGTTTTGCCAACCAAGGTTCAACAAATTGACACTGCTGTACATTGATTTGTCAATCCATGTATGGATTTGAGTTTTAATGCGTGCATGTATGTAATATTTTCACTCTTTACCTCCCACCTCTTATCCAATCAAATTACTTAATTCTGCACAATTTTAAATACAGCAACCGTTTATGATTCACTATTAATCAATTAATTTTCCTCTTTTTCCCCATTGGCAAAGGCTACTTTTTCCTTACTAAAGCAGTATAGCTAAAGAAACCTTATCATGTCCAATAGCCACATCCTGTATTTTTCACTTTCATAACATAATTTCTCTGTACTGTTAGTTGGAACGATTACTTTTTTAATATTTGAAGCATATGTACAAATAATACATTGGAATACTTTTATTAGCCATCGAAAGCAAAGATTCCATTTAATTCTCTAGCAAAACATCGAAACGGCCAAGGAATATATAAAAAAAAAAAAGCGAGGAAACAACCATCCCCATTTAGAGTAGTCGCAGCTGCTTTTTTGATTGAAGATTGGACGTCAGGCATAAATAACATATTTTCAAAAATGTCAGTATCTCGGTTTTCAAAACTTTGTGATACTAAAATATGAGCCCAGAGGAAAAATTTCAAGTTCACTGACAAACACAGAAATTTACTAAGACTTCTACTTAAAAATAAATAAAAGTTGCTTAATCAAACTTTAAAAAAGTATACTGTTCGCTCATTTAAATAATTATTTCCTTTTCCTCTCCTGTAGAATCTATTTTCATACATGTACATCAGCGTTTCTTAACCCTGTGCCCGCGGGCGCACATGCACCCATGGAGCAATTTTCATGCGTCCGCTACGAAGGATGTAAAAACCCAAATTTAATCTTAATAGTATTTTTTAACAATATTTTTATCAGATATTACTGAAATCGCTAATGCCAAACCGAAAATTCCTCAAAAAAGATCATCAAAATCTGAAGAGGTTTTGGATGTTCAGAATGGCTTCATATTAAAATCTCACGGTCCGGATGAAAACTTGTAGAATCTAGCTGACCATAAAAAGTGAACTATTTTGAAAGAAATAGCTTACAAAATTAAATCCTGTTTTGGTTCTACATATTTGTGAGAATCTTCATTTTAAAACATGAACGTAATTACATCAAAAAGCAGATTTCGACCAACCAATGTTAATGCAATTACCTTGATGATTATTTACGATTTTGTTTACCATCTTACAATTTGAGAGATTTGTAAGTGAAATACAATGTCAAATATATGTTGTATATATATATAACCGTATGGGCTTTGTATGCTTCTTTTGTAAACGCTTTGTATTTCGCAATATTCTTGTCAAATAAATTGAATTTAAAGTTAGCAGTAATATAATAAATGAAGCACATAATTATTAAATATTGATTTTGATAAATCCAGCGGGCGCCCGCCGCTATTATCCTAAATCTCAAATGCCCCCGCTACCGCAATAAGGTTAAGAACCCCTAATGTACATGACCGAAGCAAAATCGAATAAATGTTTGTTGGAGTGAGTACCTGGGATAGACACCCGAAATCCTTTAGGCTGGAGAGCTTCCACCGTAGCATGAGGAGGACTAAATACACCCCTGACCACTTCTCGAGGAATCCGATGACCTTGTCTTTTTGTAGCATATTCACTTAAATAGAAATTTCAATATTATTACTGTGGTCGAGTTGATTTTTCAGTATTGTTTGTAAATATATTTTTGTTTCAATAAAAGCTTTGCTTTTAAATTCAAACGGTTAATGACAACGTAAGTCATCCAGTGGTTTAAACACCAAGCTTTAAATTTTGGCATAATCACATAAAGCAGAGTTATGTGTTTATTTGCCTCATTTTCTGACTTTTAAAATCAGCAGTATAACGAAAAAAATTAATTGATTTTACATTTATATTGTATACAAAAAATCGTGAAATAAAATGTATTCTCTAATCTATGCATGCTTTTTATACATGAGAATGAAAACGAGGAAAAAATAAAAAAAAACGTTATTTTAACATAATATTTCCAATTCATAAAACCTTACTAATTATTCTGTTTTAAAGATGTTTTTTGTGTATGACGAAGAATAATCTTTTTAGTTATCGATATGTTATAGACATATCACGCTGCTAGAATAAAATAAATAACAATATGACTTAATACTGTTTTTTTTTCAAAGCCTTTACATCCTATGATTTCATGCGTTCTACCAGAGCGTTAAATTGACTACATTTTGATATTTAAAACATAAAAAAATCAAAAACTAAAGTAAAACGTTCTGTCAGTATAACCTCGATGTACCTACTATAAATCATTTCACACAATATAATGACCGACAAAAGCGTATGAAAAAAGCTTTAAATGTCACGGAATACCCCTTAAATTCAATGTCATTATGTCTAATTTTGTTTCCCTCGTGTTAATTGCAATTAACAGGAATAGGCATAGTGTTCTTAATTGAAAAAAAATACAGTAGGTACAATGAATAAATAAACTATCTATAAAACTAATAATATAAGCAAGGAACACAAAAACGTTTTTTACTACTAACAACAAAAATTGGTTTTTGTTTTTAGATGTATTGTATGCTTTTAAATGTTTTGTGCTCAAATTGTAATTTTCTATCTGTTTCATTTTAAATTACTGAATCAGAGCAACATGACCCTTTTATATAATTTGGAAACCGTACAACAATAATATTATAAAATATATTTACATTTTAGGACTTGCTTGTACCTCACCACTTATGTTTAACACACTTGATATGCAAATCAAATAAATAACTGCTAATCTAAATTCCATTATTGATTGTAATTAACAGCAATTAATATCAAAATAAAAAATGTTTATTTTTAAATTGAATTGATAACCCGAACTGACATAATTATAATCACTGACTGACATATACAAGTGGCTGTATGATTAATACAACACTGCACAGTTAGCCACACAAAAAAAAATTGACTTGCAAACAATTTATAAAATTATTCATGGTCAGTGGCGGATTAAGCACTTGTGAAGCCCCAGGTGCAATAAAATTTAGAGGTTCAGTTTTTGAATAAAAGTATTATTTGAGATTTTAATACTACCTACTTACATAAATATTTATAAATGTGTAATCTCTTATATTAACAAATCACTGCTAGATTAATCTCATTATTAATTTCGAAGACGTTCCAATGAAAGAAATAAAAAAATCATTAATATATATTTAAAAAAAAAAAACACTGATCACAAAATTTAAAAATAGTTCAAAATCCTTTAGAAAATAATTGTACCATATACCTAATGACATTTCTCTTAGACAATTCATGATATATAAATATAATATACTAGCGAGTACCCGACATGGGTTGCAACGCCATTCTAAGAAAGTGTTTGTGATTTAATTCTGCGTACACGAAAAAATCAGAAGGTTTCCAGAGATGTCGCTGTTAGTACGTATTTGATTATTTTTTTTAGATTTTGGATTTTTTCAAACCTTCACGGGTATGCGCACAACAGCTCACCAAAGTTTCATTTACATCGGATGAATGGTATAGGAGCGCATAAGGGACAAACAAACAAACATTCATTTTTATATATGTATATAGATGTGCATTATAAATAGCCATATGAACATTTATTACGAAATTTTGGTTAACATAGTTCATTTTATGTTTATTTTTACCAATTGGGTATTTAGTGAGTAATCCGCCACTGTTCATGGTGATAAAAAGTATCTGCATTATAAAATTAATTATTTTACATATTATGAATAATTATTATGTTGTTATCCTTAGACTAGCAACAAATAGATTCTCAATCTTTGTAACATATGGCACCTCTTCTGTCACACCTGTTATATAACTATTTCAGACTTAAATATTGATTTTTTTCCAATTTAACATTTTTGAAATCTAGATGACATCTTGTAATGAGGAATCTTTTTGATGTGTATTTCTCAAGATATTTAAAATTGGAAATATCTACTGCATGGCCAACATCCTAAATTCAATGTTGAATCAGTTAAGATTTTTTGCAGATATTAATTTGGTTTCTAAGTTCTGAGAATAATAATTTTCCAAAATTATGTACAACATCTTGCTCGACTTGCAGGTGGTACCACTCCACAGGTAATTTTAAAACCATATTTAATTCTCTTTGTTTTTAGTAACAGTAAAAAATTCTGCCTCTTTTTAAATGTCGCTCTAGGGAAGGAGTTATGGTAATATTTATGTAGTTTTAATCTATATTATAATTCTCTAACCTCATTTAACTGATAGCTCCCTATATAATAGACATAAATATTGTAATATCATAAGGTCTTTTGGTGAAAAACAGGAAGTAGCTTGTTTATCCTTTATTTCATTAGTTATATTTTACTTCAGTGATTTTAGCGTTAGAAAGTATTGCAGTCGGAATTGAAGAAGAGATGTCTAGACTTAACCTGACATGTAAGTCGACTGCCCACTGCTATAAGTCACAACAAATTGTTTATTTAAAGAATGATGTTACACGCTTAAATTCGAATGCTGAGATTACGAGAAAGAGATAAAAAGAAAGAAAGAATACGAATTGACAAAAGAAGACTCATTGTAATTGCTAACTATTTCGGGCTGGTGGTGAGGAAACAGTGCTGCTTTAACTAGGTTCAGGAGATGACATTATTAAAAGGCAAAAAACTTTATTTCTAGGAGTGTATTCAATTTTGTTGAGCAAAATCTACAATCAAAAGTATTTTAGTAATCTGGTCAATGGTATTATATTTGTCAAAACAAAATCTGTAAAATCTGGTTTGGTGCTTTCTGATAATGTGGTATATGGTCTAGTTTTACTTAATCCGATTTGTTTTTTTAAGCTCTACATCACAGAAAGTTATATCTCAAACAGATATGGTATAGTACCCTACAGAATGATCGTATCGGTTTCTGTGCTTATTGAATGAGATATTTAGTTGTTAGTTCCGTCACATCCACCAATTATTATGAAATCATATTAATATCAACTTATCTTTTATTACATTTTTCTTGACAGTACAAAACTATTTGGTGTGCCCTCACATATCAACTCGCGTACCCCACTTTGCAGACAACTGGTTTGGATGCATAATGCCACCATGCTATAACAAGAGATGTAGAATCAATTACAGTGTAGTTTATTACTTATTCTTTTGTTTATGTGGATTACTACCACAAAATACTGATTTTATCAATCCGCTATATTTAGATTAAGCATATAACTATTTTACAATGGAAATACCACATCAATAACTTATTTTATTTGCCTGTATTTGAATTTATTGTAAGATAGGTTTTTCCTTTTGTTATAATAATTTGTTACTTAAATTTCTTATGAAAGTAATATATGTTTTTCCTCATACTATCTGTTACTCTCCACCACAGTCATGAGTATTGAAACATCTTGGTAAACAATTTATTGAAAAGTTTTATTTCATATGTGGTATGTTCCATTATTTATTTTTACTATCATTATTGGTCCATGGAAAACAAAAGAACTTAAATAAACTTACACTATACCATTCCCTCTTTGACATTTTGCGAGCTGTGTCATTTTGAGGGATTTTAATGTGTTTGGGGATATGGACGCAGTTTTAAAATTGACATGTTTTCACACAATACTAAGATTGACGACATTCTTGATTAAGCCAAATATGCTGAGAAGCTGAACCCTTTTTCATTTTATATTATATGTAATTTAATTAGGACAATAAGTATTGCCATACTGGCGTCATTCATCACTTTAAAAGTGTTAACTGCTCGCGATGAGCAAAAACAGTATTGATCATTCTTTAAAATTGTGGAATTACTAGTGTTTTTAATTTTTATAAATATGTATAACGCCTTCCACCAAGAATTAACAGTCGACACCTTGAAGGTGAGTGAATAGATTTCTTCATTATTTTGCATATTTTGTAATCTGCTACAATATTTTGTTCTTCCTTCATTATTTGCAAATATACAGCAATCAAATGTCCTGTAACAATCCCATCAAGATCCAAAAATGTCAACCTTAGCATAAACTATAATTCGTGATCAAATGCTAATAAACTCAGACAGCGTACACTCTGACAGATTTCACTTTAAGATTTGATTCGTCAGTCCATGTGCGATGCCAACTAGATTTCGCTTTCCAGAAGTCTAGTTTTGCTCTTGGAGAATCATTGATCCAGGGTTTATCAAGCTCATCTTTAAACTCGTCTCCTCCTACTGCTACACCAAGTGCAATGTAGAACTGAAATAATAGAACATGCAACTATACACTCTTATAATTCAATGCAGAAATTCTGAGACTCACTGGGACTCGGTCAGAATCAAGTGCCACATATTCAAAACAAGCATACTGACAGTGCTGCTTTACGACTGTGAATCATGCCATGAAAACACAGGGTATCCATATACTATGCTTTGAAAAAATATGCTTATAGTGAATACTAGGGGTACGGTGGTTTAAGTTTGTCAGAAACTCAACGGTAAGAGAGCGCATCCCACCTCTTATTGCACCCAAAATAAAAAGGCGACAATGGACCTGGCTAGGACATGTGTTGTGGATGCCCTAGGGGAGCCTAAATCCTGCTTGTCTCATCTACCAACTGAAAGGCCACAGGATATACTCGGTGATGCTACAGGGCGCTGGGGTGACCTGGAAGGAAACAAAAAGGCTGGTAGAAGCCTGAGAATCTTGGACGCTCCATGTGGTGGTCATACGCTCCAAGTAGGGAGTGGATATGGTCAAAAGTTCTTTAGAATATTTGATAACGGTCTGTTTATACAGAGGATTGTGGTAAATAACAGAAAAATCCATGTGTCTGTTGTTTTCTAGAGATCGACTTTCTAAACACTTATATACAAATATTTTGTTTCATATTCATCCTCAATATATTTATATTGACCTTTGAAGCCTAGTACTTAGAGCTACACTTAGTGATCAGAGTGACCTAGCTTCAATTCCTGACTAAGTAAAATATTGAATGTTGATTTTTGCAATCTCATGTATGAGTGGAAACCTGATAAACAAATATTTAAAAGCCTGTAATCCCACAAGTAGTGAGGTTGATAGCACTATTCAAATTTGATTTGCTGCGGCTTCATAAAGTTGATGAGTTATCTGTTTTTCCACTCTACCTTTTATAAACAAAGCAGAGTTTAAGTGAAAAACCATACATTTTATACTTATAGAATTTTTGAAACATACCGGTTTGTCGAACGGAGCCAAAACAGTACCTCTCAACCAATGATGGTCAGCTCGATTGGTTTTAGCTCTTGTTCCTCGATCTAGTCCTTCTCGACCAGGAATTATAGCGCCAAATTCTTCTCCATCCACAGAAACAACCACTCGATCTATAGAAATGATCACATTGAAATTTTAGATATTTGTTTATTACCGAGAAAAAAATGAGAAAAGATTTAATCAATGTCCACAATATAATCAAAAATCTTATGATAGATTTAGTTTCAAGATGCTTCTCAAAGAGTTGAAACACGTGTCACACCTACATAAACAACCAGTAGAAAAACAAAGATATCAAATGAATTTCCACAAATACAGCATCAAATTCATTGAAGATATTTTTTTTACCTTTTTTCCATATCATTGTGTAATTATGATAATCTCTGCTCCAGTTGTTAATTCCAATCTTGTATTTGATGTTAATTCCTCTGAACTCTTTATTGCTGTCCATGACAATTCCAGCATCTAAATCTTTGGCGTATTTCAGGTTTCCTTTGGTGAATGCCACCCTCATTATCCCAGATGCGTAGTTTTTTACACCGTTACCACTATCTCTAGGCTCCAGCTGTATTTCTAAAATAAAAAATATTTGAGATTTTTTTACTTTGCCTTTCTATGAAAACTAATATTATTATATATCAGATATCAGCTGAAAATTTTTAAAAACTAAATGTGTTAAAAAGTAGAGTGTCTCAGGCAACTACAAATGATTTCTTATTTCAATGTCTTATTTCATTTCTACATTCAATTCCACTGCCATTTATTTAATTCATTACTCCTTACCTATTATTTTCAATGATGTGTAATAGTTATGTTCAAAATATACTTTATGAGTATATAATATTTATTTTTTCAAAAAATTTAGGAACCAATACATGACATTCATGTGTTATTATCAATTAATTATTGTTTTAAAAAATAAAACACAATTCATTTGTACTACTTCCACATATTTATAATGATCAGGACCGGTTTCGCTCATCACAGAAGTAGTACAAATGAATTGTGTTTTATTTTTTAAAATATAATGTCTTTCCACCAAGAATTGACAATTAACACCTTAAAAGTAATTAATTATTAGTTTACCTACCAGGGTACATCCAATCTCCTATGGGAACTTTAGCAATGACTTCTATTCTCCCGTAGGTGAAACTGAATGTATTTTTAGTGGTGATCTTTGCGCTGATAATTGGAGGTAAGATATGTGCTCCTACAGCAACAGCACGGCATAGTTCACTGTCTATGGGAGCTGTGCATCTGGAAATAGAAAATTAAGAACTATTGTAATAAGAAGCAATATGTCAATATTTGATTTTTATCATTGAATTTGTTATTTTGCATTGAAATGTCAGAATTGTAGCTTACCAAAACACATAACATTAGTTATAGAAAGCATGTGTAGCTCACTTCATATATGATCAAAAATGAAATGACCCATATCCCTAGAATAAACTGAGGACATGTCCTCTAAGATAACAGCTCTCACTAAGGCTTCCTATTATAATAACGTGGTTTATTATTTTTACTTAATGATGTTCCGTAATATACTTATTATGGAATAATCGACGACTTAATTCTAACATAGCGTAAGTCAGTACTGACCTAAGTGTTCAGGAGGCAGTTAAAACTAAATATTTCAACTTACGGAATCAAATTAATATATTATTTTTGTTGTAGAACGATCTTTTTCTATTCTGAATTATTATTATTGAAAAACATTCAATAATTTTTAAATGTAATGTATATACAGGACTTACATATTATTAGAATTATCAAGCGTATGAGTTATGTGTTATTATCAATTGAACAGTATACGAAATAAAAGAGATACAATGTGAAATAATGTGATTTATTTGGATTTTTGAACATTAAGTAAACTGTAATAAAATCAGAAAATTAAAGTATCTATATTACTCGTGAGTCATCAAAATTTTACATTTATTAAAAGACAAAGGATTGGTAGAAAAAGTAATGAAATAATGACGCTTAAAACAAAAAAAGTAAAGTAATAAAAAAAGATGAATGAATGAATAAATCTATAAACATATAAGTCATCGTGAAAAGAATGTGTACCAGCAGGTAATTGACTCTTCAAGTGTTAAAGATCATCCCATTTTCCTTTTTTACATGTATTCTACCACTATCATAATCAAAGTGGTACAATCAACTCAACGACGCTTTCAATTCGCAAGACAAGCTGAGGCAAGTCTTGTAAGCTATCAGTAAATTTTAGCTTGTATTTTATGTTTTCAGTAGTCAAGTATTGTAGTTTTCTAATATTTGTCACAGAGGGTCCCTAGTCTTTTTTCCAAAACGAATCGATGCATAAAGTTGTAATATTGTAAAATCCGTAACAAATGTATGAGTAACAAAGTTTGTCTCATATTTTGGGGTCTTGCTTTTGGCATTCTCTGTTGTGTTTAAGTATTGAAATGGGAGATTTATGTCAGGATATTTCATCTTTCTCTCAATAACAGTGTACTGAGTCACACTCAATTTGAGTATGTTCCCATCCTAAGTATTTTTGAGTTATTTGTTTATTTTTCTTCATAGAAAAGTCGAAAAGAACATTAGCCATAGTGACATTTCTATTCTGATAGGTGCACCCATTGCAGATTGGAGTGCACTTCTTCTTGGTGATAATACAAGAGTCAAAAGTAAATGTTCACCTTCGCCTTTGTGCCACCGGTAACATTTGGCCTCATTCTTTGCTAAATTAAATATAGTGAAGTTGTGACAGCACAACTTCATCCTATATAACATAAAACTAGCAATTAGTTTAGGGCACATTTTTACTGCCTGGAGATCCACAGTTAATACAATGCATTCCTCTTTGATTGCCATTTCATTATCTTTGGATTTTTCTGTTCTGGCTAAACTTTTATTTTCAATCATCATAAGTTACACTTATCCTTTTTGGGTTTGTTTAAATTCAAGCTCTCAAACATATCATAAAATGTACAGTTTGACATTGGAACTGTTTTGTGTCCATTACATCTATCATCATATAAACTGTAAGCTGCTGTATTCGTATTAAAAACGGGCTCTAAATACAATTTGCTAGATAAACTTCTACTTTAGTGAGATGGCAATTATGGAAGTCTCTCGAAAAATTGTTGGATGGTGTTCGAAGATGTTCTTTTTGGGAAATTTCGCTTTCATCAGTCACCAAAGAGCTATGTTCTTTCTTTACTTGTTTCAAAATTTTTTTTTATTTGATTCCTTATGTGATATTCCAAAAGAAACTGTATCTAATTATGAACCACTAACTCTGTTAATCCCAATGTGTTTTTACACACTGAATTTCTCTGTTCATTTAATTTTAAATGGGAAACAAGTGTACTTCTTCTTAACTTTGTATTATTTCCACGTCTCTCACTGACAAATACCTACCAAAATGATGACTTACGTTATTTTCGACTGGCTGTCGAGACACTACTGAGATACATTGTATTTGTTTACATGATTTTATAACCTTTCCACTAGCGTTTTTGAATATTAAATGAATGAAATAGATGCGTTGTCATACTTGTGAACCGAAATCACCAAAACATGAAATCTGTAGAAAAAAGACTTGCGATGTGTTAGAATTAAGCCGACGATTAATTAATTTATTTGAAAATATGTGTGCTTACGTTTCGGTTATATCCAGTTCCCCTCGCACAGATTCAAAATGTTCCTCCAAGTGTTGGGGTTTTATAACAACAGAGCCATTTTCATAGAAGAGGTTTTCCTCGTTCTTCATATATACAACGAATGGATAATCCTGCAATGATTTTATTGATATATATTTAAAAACGACTCAGAGTTTTTTTCATATCCACTTCCAATATGTGGCAAATGGACTCTAGTTAAGTCCCTCAATCTCACGTTTCAGGGAAAGTAAGTATATAAGTATGGTGCTAGGAAAAAGCTAGTGGTGCTAATCACTCTGTCTACAGCCTGTTATAAAAATTAGATAGGGTGGTTTGAAAGGCTTAAAATCAACACTTGACAACTCTTGACCGTGCAACTGAGTAAGAAAAAAGCCTAGAGCATTATCACTAATGTATTAACTATTACTAAGATGTTGACAATAGGAAGCAAAAATATTGTCAGTCAATTAACTATCGTGCTGCATTGATTGAAAAAAACCGATATTGAAATAGTAAAAAAAAAAGCTATGTACAAATTAGTCAAAAAATTATTTCAAGCCCTTAGCCACACAATAGAATAGAATGAATTTTGGCCAATTGGCTACTAGAGAGGCAGTGTGCAAACTGCCATAAAACAGTTGAAAATTTACCGGCTGGTCAGCAATCGTGACCTCAGGTGTAAACATGGATGATAAATGATTATCAAAAGTGTCCTCGAAGATCAGATCTCCAGCGCAGACTCGCCGAGATTTAGGTAGCTTTGTGGATGATGAGGGACACAGTCTGGACGAAGCCAGTCGCGGGTCAAGCTCTGAATACCCTGTGTATTTGAATATATGATATTAATTTTCTTTTTCCCTTATAAAAAATGAGTGATAATCATCAATTAATGAGAAAAATGGTAAATCGTTTTTTTTTACAACTGATTCTAAGCTGTGTAATTAAAAAGCATTTTGCTAGATTTTGTAAATATCTCAGTTGATTTAGGTATTACTTTTATCACTATTCCACTGAGAATCTGTTATCTGTAGAAAGGTACCTATAAATAATACCACCAGTAATAAATGCTCTACTAAATTTTGCAAACTATATCAAAGATTAAAGAAAACAGTTTTAACTACCACCTCTTTTTTTAAGTCAAAGCTTCAAAATTATGTTGTATTGAAAAGAAATTTCTTAACAAAGTGTTGGTCAAAATATGATTGTTTTAAGCTTTAAATTTCTTTAGTGATTGATAAAATATGCCTATAAGTTGAGAAGAACTAATTTATTGAAGAAAAATAGTTGCTGTCGTATAAACTCTAACTGGACAGATAAGAACCAGTGCAATGTAAACTTCCAATAGAACTACAGGGTTATTCTGGTTATTCAATATATAGATATATCTTACATGTAACGGTGAACACTTTGTTTTCCTTTATGTATACCACTTTTCGATCACCTTCAAAGTGATCAATCTGTATCCAGTAGTAAATCTTATCTCCTATTTTCAATCTCACTTTTTTGTCAAGGTACGTCCATCGTCCTTTGATGGCTTTGAAGAGTTCTTTCCTCAATATCCCTATTTCGCGGCCTTCCATCGGCTTATTCAACTGGCCATGGAAGGCGAAGAGTTTTATTCCCTCTGCGTCTGTAAAAAATGTGAAATCGTTAAGTCTTTAATTCGTCTATCGATCGTTCGTTGTGGAACATACATCATTAATAAATTATAAATATGAGCTCTTGAAATGTCATATTCAAAAAAGTATTTTTCAAGTTTGTCAAGTTTTTTAACATTTTTGACACAATGTGGATGTGATTATGTGGTTTCGATAAAACAGATTTTTTTCATCAACCACTGATGTTTCATTTTATAGCCCACATCAAAAATCTCAGAAATACTCATCACTATATTTTCCTAAATCTAGTTCAAGGGAATTAATTGCATATTGATATTATTAGGGTTGCCAGGCGTCCCCATTAACCAGGACTGTCACTGTTTTAAGCCTTGTGTTCTAGTGTTCTGGACGAGCTTTTCGGGGCACCCAAATGTACCGTTTTCTTTTTTTTCAGTTTAAATTTTTTAAAAGCATTTTCTCCCATTCAATAACAAGACTTCACTGGTGACCTCTGCGGGTGATAACACTCGCGCGGTGGCCATATTGGATTAAACATTAGATTTTTACCTTCAGCTCTATCAAAGAATCCATCATATGATACAATCAGTCATTATCACCAATTCATTTTTTCGTTAGTGTATCCGAGATATTTTGCATAAAAGCCCTTATTTAAATATGTAAACAATTTCGTTTTTACCTGGAGGAGCGTTGAATAATTTTGTTGTGTGATGACACCCCCGTGAAGTAGTTGCTCAGAGACTATTTCTTTAGAAATGGCATGCTGTAGCAGTCTGTGGATTTCACTTAACAACCACAGCTCTATGACAATAATATTTATACGAATCTTGTCTGTGATGATTCCTAATCCAAGGTTATTTTACATTCGTTATTTATACTGCTGGTAAACATAGTGGTTATGTTAAATAGATAATATACATTACACATTCATATTATTGTTGATCATTCAATATATCAATCAATTTAATCTTGTATCTAATAGTATTCTGTATGGAAAAGGTTTCAAACTAAAAAAAAAGTATTGACTAGGGAGAGTCATAATATGGACTCCCAATGGAGCAATTCAAAAGTTATCTTAAGATAACTAGTATATTCAGTCACTCAACCTCTCATTTTTAGAGAGGTGACACGGCCCAATACTGTCAGGCGAACCCTTAGGTCTTTAAAGGTTCCAAAACCGTCATCGATCTTCTCTGGTGAAGGCAATTTTGATATGTATGACCCATAGCATGCGTGACATGGCGAATTTCTAATAAAGAATCGGTTTCGATAACGTTAACCGTCTGAGGCTCGAATTTATCCTAGCCAGGAGCATATAGTGAAATTCGTAGAATCGTATACCCCCTGAGGACTCAAGCCGACGGCTTATTTACTAACCTTTATTTTTCTGAGTAGAAAGCCGGCCGAAATTACTTGAATACAGCCGATGGGTCTTCGCGTGGCATTTGACTTATTTCGTAATACTATGGTGAATTTCAGGAAGAGCCGCGTTTAAATTCATCAATAAAATTTTAAATATATTTTCCAGTCGGGACTAGTCCGTCATTCGTTTTGAAACTCGCAATCTGTCCCTAGCTCTGTCGCTAGGCTAGACTCTTTTCGGCGATCGTGAGGACCGTGTCCTCACTCCCGAAAGAGAGAGAGTCTGCCTTGTCAAAAGCTAGAGAAATCATCTAACTGTAACCTGTACCAAGCAAAAACTGCAATAAAGATATTCATCGTAAAGACTGGGAGTTTTCACTATGGACTCTCCCGGAGAGTATATCCTACTACTGGGAAGAGAGCTGTGTTTCGCATCCTAATTAATTATCCACTCCCCCCCCCCTCAAGTACCAAAGGATGGGTCTAGTTAAGGATTAATAATATCCAACTCTCACTACGCCTCGTTTTTAGAATCGAATGAGCGGGAGGGAATGAACACATCACAGACATCCATGCCTTGGAACACAAATCCATTTGTCGATGGAAAAATCAATTTATGCAATTATCCGTACGCGGGATTCGAGCAACATGGAATGTGCATAAAATAACAATACCTAAATACCTGGAATAGACACGCGCAGTCCTCTCGGGTAGAGGGGTTCAATGAGGGGATCAGGAGGCTCGTATTGCGCTTGCCCCCTAATAAACCCATTAGCGAAACAAAACAAAAAACATTTTGCGTGCCGGACATGCATAGCGGAAAATACGTAAACTGTTCACTCGTTGATTTCACACACTGCACTGTTGACATTAACTATTCAACGTATTTCTAGTTCACCTCTGGACATTTAAAAAAAATCTTGCAGACCTTCAAGGCACGATTCTTCAACTCTTTGGTCAGCCAAAGTAAACTTTACTCCAACCTTAGACAAAAATGGTTCATTTTGCCAAATCGTAATAGATTTTTATATGATTCTTTTTTAAATTTTCTTACATGAAATTTATGTAATTCAAATGTAGGAGACATTTACTAATAAACACCTTAATCATTGCAGTACAGAGTTTCCCAACCAAATTGTTGACACAGGCGCATTAAAAGTTGAACAAAGTAGTGATGAGTGAAAGACTGTTTTTAAAAAATAATCAAATTAAAGTAGTGAAACTGAGCAGAAAACAAAAATCCTAATAATGTAATAAAACGTCTTTAACTTTTTATAAAACAGCAATAAAAGTTATAACGTCCGCGGACTACGGATTGAAGAACGCTGCGTTATGTAATTACTAAATTATTTTTAATCGTTACAATATACATTTATAGGCATGTTAGGGCATTTACAAAATAACTTTTTGGCTCAATTTTTTTTTTTCAATTAACACTTTGTAATCGGCGCATGCAAAAACCCCGGAGTTGTGAAACCCTTTTACCTGTTGTACTACAACTGAGGAATATTCGCATTATATTTGTAGATAACATTTATTTGTAACGTCTGAAGAAGATTAAGAACCATTGCTTTTAGGGATAAGATAGTTCGGATGTATGTCTCGCGGCCAATATATTATACATATATATATAATGTACATTCCGAACGAATCGTTCAGATTGACAGTCCTGAGCTAGAATCATGGCAGTCATTTTTTCAATCACTACCGTATACTATCAATCTAAATATCATTCTTGAAAAGATTGTCACTTCGATTGATTGAGTAAGGTAATTAAAAACACACTAACGTTTTGTGTCAAAAGATTTTCTTGGATTTATCTAGGTCTAATGATCTGTACGATCAAGCAAAACCAAAAGTGTGGTAACTGATTATGTCGAACGGTACTTGATGATTGCATAATCTTTATCTAAAGTCTAAAAGAATAATCTAAAAACAGTTTTTGATCGATGGAAACTACAACTTTTCTTATAATTTCAAGTGGACCAATTAGTTTACTTTTATGTTTTCAACCGATGATTTTAAAAATATTAGAAGAAGAAAAATGTTTTTCTCCACAATGCAAATGCAAGTATTGAATGGCTTTAATATCGAGGGTATACTGACAAAACGCAATTTTAATTTTCCGCTTTAAATAATGTCAAACTGTTTGCAATTTAACCCCTGCATACTGGTAAAACGCGTGAAATCATATATGATATAATTGGCTTTAAAAAAACAGTATTAAGTCATATTGCTATTTTTGTATCCTAACAGAAAGTATAATATAACTATAACTGATCGATACTGAATCGTACAGTTCGCATGCCAAAACAAATATTCTTTATAATGTACAAAAAATATTTTTAAAAAACATCGGAGAGAAATTAATTTGAAAAAATGATTATCTCAGAACTTGTATTTATGACTTGATGCCTTCGATATTATCATTAATCGATTTTATGTAGAAGTTTTTGAATGATTATTTTATTTGCAAGAACGGTTTGTTATTTTTTATTGTTAAATGGACCAATAGATGTTTGTTGTTCCAAAATATTTAGTAAAATAAAAATAAAACTTTTTTTCAAATTTTGTCCTTATAGAGTGTTTTTACAACATAGATTCATTGAGGAATTCATGAGGGGAAAAAATGCGATTTTGTTTTTTGGAATTACGGGTGTACAAGTGGAAAATCTTCAAATATGTCTGTTGTGAAGTCATGGACTTATTAATAATATAAAGATCGTCGAACGATAGGTCACCTTGACAGTAAAATAACTATTTTCGTTGCTCTTAAAAATCCTGATCTTAAGTACCCAGTTTCACAGCTCTTCAGAGTTATGAAGGCTTGGTGTAAGCAGTGATGCAAGTAAATGAGCCGATGTGATGTTATGGTGGTAAAAGTTACTGTTAACGTGGATAACTCAATGACATGAAGCAAGTGCCGCTTTTGTTGGTATGGGAAGTTAGCTTGCTCTTATATGTTCGATGGTTTCGCCGGTAACTTTGTGAAAAGTAATTTTAAATATAAGATTAAAGTTGTTAACACAGCCAGTGGAATAACAGAGATATCAACTTTAATTCTATATCCACTTGCTTTGGTAAGAATGTCCTAAAATTTGTAACATAAAACATTAAAAAAATCCTCTTCTTATGTAGAATTAAATTAAAAATTGATAACTTAGTTATCAATTTTTATCACTTTAACCACTTGGCTATCGATTTTAAAATTAATTTTATATTAAAAATGAACTTCCCAAAGTTGCCGCCGAATCCATAGAAAATATCCTCTTCTTATATTACAAGTTATTGCACTAATCAGAGGTGAGTTCAGCTCGCAAAATGACGTAATTTTGTCCAAGACATGCATTACTTTGTTAAGAATAATTGTGTGCGTGAAGGAAAAGGGCGTTAATTCTAAAATTGGTACTTTTCAGGAGAGACCAAACAAGATTTGCGTTTGTATGAAATTTGATGAAGAATGTGATGTTTACACGTGAATTTTACTAATTTAGCAGCATTGATTCGACTCGTCCTTTTTCTCTTATATGCATACATGCATTGTAGTTATTTTGGCATATTCAACTCATTTTTCAATTTTTAAGATTTGGCACCTTTTTCCTTTCGCACACAAAATTATTGTGTGCCCATCAGCGTATTCCTCACAATTTTCATTCGTGATTTTTTCGCGTGGACATTGTATGAGGATATTCACGTTTGACCTGCACCGACTCAAATATTGCATACCTTGTCAATACGAGGGGGGTTGCTGCTTAATGGTTCATTTTTTTTAAAGTTATAGCGATAGTTTCTTTGCAATTTCTTCATTTACCTATTATTATATTATGTAATCCAAATATGTGCAAACGTAAGTTCCGCCTTACAACTGTCTTACCCATACTCTCTGTATATATTGTGCTCAAACACAGTGTTCTGCTGTGCGTTATAGAAAGACAAATATAAATATTCTAATTATATATTTGACAGCGGTTACATTACAAGAATTCATTTTAATATCATCATTAGCGGGAACATTCGACCATAAAATGGGTAATTTCGGTGATTGTTAAAAAAGAATAATTGATAAAAGCTAACCATTTTTCCTCATTCGAAAATGCTAGACATTTAACATGGCATTGCATGATTGTCTCAATTAATGGTTATTTAAATGAATATCCGATTAACTCCCGGTCAGTCAGCTCGGGATACCTGTTCGACAACACTCTTGACGATCGATCGCCATCGAAGTTTACGCGTGACGATTTTCTTGTGAGAGCGGCATAAGTTTCAAATCAATGATGGAATTTCGTTTTGCTGTTATTTATTTGACTTTCGTGTCAAGTGCCATCGATATAAGTTTTGGTGAACAAGCTGATAGTCAAATGTAAGTATAAATATTTTATGTAATTAATTTTGTTACTTCACTGATCAAAATGTCTTGCCACAAAATATTGTGTAGCCATTGTTTAGTACAAGTACAACTAAATATTTGATTTACAGTCTATTTTATGTTTAAGTGTGCAGTTTTTGTGATGCTTAAATTTCTACATTTCAAGACTGTAGTTTGAGATGTTTAATTGAGAAATTCGTATTGAAGTATGAATACTAAAAAGGCATAAAATATGATTTGACCGGAAATGTGCTACTTAATTACATTCTTAATTAAAGTTGTAATTAAGCCTTACAACAGTTTAACTGAATTAGGTTCAAAAAAGAGTATCTTTATGGTTGTGTTATGTATATGCTTCCATTTCATTATTTGTTTCATTGCAATTATCTTAAGTGTGACTTCTTTTTATTGTCATTCAACTAATTATATTTTTGTATAGACGAAAAGGTGTGCGTGATTTAAAATACGAAGAATTTATTAAAAAAAAATACTTAATATACATCAAACCGTCTTAAAAGAAGCACGACGAAAGTCATCCAGTTAAAAATATGATAAACAACTTTTGTTTTCATTACGCTATAATATATAAGTTGTATGTTGCGAATTGTATTTTACGTCACTTCGCTTTCTTTTATCGATATAATCCGTGTATAAAAGATATTGAAATTGTATTGTATAAAACGCTGAGAAGTACGACAACGATATACAAGTATAAATAGTATTGTAATACAGTTTGCTTTCAATTACCGCAAGTCAAAATTTTTGACTTTCCAAAGTAAAAATATTCATACGGAATTAACCATACCTCATATCAATTATTTCTTCGCTTACCTTGAATATTCTTCTATGTTTTCTACACAATCTCTCTTATAATTAAAATAATTTGGACGTTACACTTAAGGGTGAAGCAATACCATAAACAATTCAACTGACGTAAGATCTAGTGAAGAGTGATTGAACTTTTCATAGAATAACTTTCATAATATTTCGCTTGGAGGACAGTAAACATTTTAAATAAGAAAAAAACTACAGAAGTTAGTTACGACCTATTTTCGTATTCTATCGTTGTTTAAAGTGTTTTGTATTAAATAGAAATTATTGAATGCGTAAATAACGAAAACTTTATTTAAGCGATACTACTGCAAGGAAGGTTGGTCATCGGATTCCTCGAGAAGTAATCAGGGGTGTATTTCATCCCCCCCATGCTACGGTGGAAGCTCTCCAGCCGAAAGGGTTTCAGGTCTCTATTCCAGGTATTTATTAAACTCATCCTGATCACGCACATGAAAGGGATTTCTACTTCCATTTGCATTCTGACAATATCTTTACAAGGGTCTTTCTGTTCGGCTTGTATAGCCAAGATGGTAACCTTTGGCGAGGGCGATAAGCTTCAGATTATTCCGTAATATAGTTTAAGAGGCTCATCATTTTACAGAAATTATTATAGTGTATGATTAATGAATATAATATTCTAGAGAATTACGTAACTAATTAATATAATTAATCTTCTAAAACGAATCTATAAATAGCAAACAGCTGAGATATAACGATTACGTCATTAACAAGTATTAATAAAATAAGCAATAATAAATTTTATATAGTCAGAAAAAAGAATATAATATAAAAGGCGGTGAGTCCATTTAGAAAAGTCAGCGACCGCAAAATGCGATCGTTTTATCCTTATATGATGATCCTTCGATATCTTATGAAAAACCTTCGCTTCTTAATAATAATCCTCAACGATTCAAATGTTTCTAACCCTAGATAGCCAGGGGACTAATTCTTGAAGTCGCATACGAGAATGTTGAAATTTCTGATAATTACGTTTCCCTTATTTCAATTTCTACCATCCCATAAAGTAAGTATGAACAACCATTTTTTGAACACATTTTTCAATATTGAAATCATTGCTACTCGCGAATAATTTTCTAGTCGCTATTGCCGTTTCTGTGGCCGTTTATTGCAACTTCTATTATTGAAAACCAGTCAAAATGTACTTATTACCTACATATCAAGATACGCCCAAAAATGATAATTTTCCAGACAAAAAGTAAATTTTATTTAAATTAATACGTTGAAATTTATTTATATTTATATTTTACACAAATGGGATGTTGAGAAAATATCAAACCAAGTTTCATTATCCTGTGAGATTTTAAAACGAATTATTAAAGTTTTAAGATAAAATCGAACGTCAAGAAGGTTACATTATTTTTGTGACAAAATTGTGATTGCGAAAAATTATAAATGCGCTGTGATAACTTAACGGGCCGCGTGTTGCACATCACTGCTAAAATATAACATATTTTAGTTTAATTTATACATATTTTTTAAAATTACAATAAAAATATCATAGAGAATTTATTTTACGAAACCGAAATCGATCGACCATATTTTCATTTGAATAGTAATCCAGGTCTTCATGGGTCAAATGGGGTACTTATCTAATACTGAGTCAGTATTTATCTCAATGATGTAGCTTATGGCTTATGGTGTAAAGGCCAACCACTATACTAAACATTTTTAGCACATAATGTATGATACTATATAATATCAAAACATATTTACTACGCAAATCATGAGCAGATATTTTTTTGATAAATGAAAGTTATAAAGAATGATATTATAATAAAATAGCCAGAGGCGCTGATCGCTATTTTATTTGTGTATTTTTTTGTGCAATTGATAATAAAAATATAATCGGAATCTTTCTTATTTCTATAAATCTGCAGTCGTCAAACTGTACTCGCAGGCTACCGGCAGCTCGCTGTAGCATTTTTAGAAGAGTAAGTGAAAAAGAAATAATGACAAATTTGGATTATTGAGATTTTGTACACTTCCATGTATTTTGTCACTAACGACTCGGGTTTCGCCTTTCGGCATCTTCAGGCATTCGAGCGCACGAATGGACTCGATCTGACAGACAGTAAACAGTGTCTAACGTTTTTATAGAAGATACAAATACGACAAATATTATTTACGAGATAAAATATTGTACGTCTGGGATCCACACTGATACCTGAGTTAACATTTCGGGAATCGCCTTAATCCTTATTTTGTAAACACCATATTAACAGAGTGGCGAATTGCCGCTTTCCAACTACTTTTAGAATAACCAGTGATTTTACAATTATAATAGCATTGTGGGTTTCGACGGGATGCAGTTCGACGAAAGGGTAAATATATACAATCATTCCACATTTAGTGACATCTGTTACGTGTTTCAACGTATAGGATACAATAACGGAGAATTAGGAAGGTTCAGCTGCTCATTCAGAATTGGCAAGGAATTTAACTGGGCTCTATTGATTTCCAAAATTTCTTGATAAAATAATTTATGATCCCCTATGTTTTGATGCAACAGTTTAGCTCCATCATCCGCATTAAACGTATGGTTCTCCATTAGCAAGTGATTTGCGAATGTCGAAGTTTCTTTTTTTAATCTAACGGCAGCTAAATGTTCTGATACCCTTATATCTAATGTACGTGTGGTCTTACCCACATAGTGATTGCCAAATAGTGGGTAAAACCACACGTAACCACACCATCACTTGCTAATGGAGGGCCAAAGGGAATCCCAACCTTTGGTTTCCATTACCCCTTCCCAAGATAATTTAACTCAAAAGGTGCATATGTTATATAAATATGTAATATTTGAAAATCTTTAATGAAAGGCAGTCATTCCCTCCCCCCTTCAGGAACTCTAAGATTCATCCCCTAAGGGAGCAATCCCCATTAGTTAGGAACCCCTGAGATAGAGGATGGGTGAAGAGAAAAAGAAATATCTAATTACACAAGTGAAATAACGAAAGATCATTATATTTTTTATTGGAAATGAGCTGTCAACTCCTCTCAAAAAAGAACAAAATACAATCTATATTTTCTTACACAAGTCAAATAATTAATATTTTCAGATGAGCCTGGTATAAAGCTGTTTGCTTTCCACGGAAGATTAAATGAGCCATTGGATCTTTTAGAAGCTGGCGAATTTAGTGTTGATATCCAGAAAAGCAAAAATGGACGATGGACTTACAAAAACAGCAAAGTGAAACTAAATATCGGCGACACAATAAACTTTTGGACTATGGTTCATCACAGTTTTGATGATGAAGAAGTGCGGGGATATCGAATCGATGATGAGACTTTTACTGTTACATGTAAACCAATTTCTTTTTCACTTTTGAGGTGTTAACTGTCAAGTTCCGGGTGGGAATGGGAATTTTATCAGTTGGTAATGCTCGTGATGAACAAAACCAGTCCTGATCGATGTCTGAGTTCAGTTTTATAACTGAAATGAATCATCGAGTTGCAAAAAGCACTCTGGAAGTTTATCAAGTTTCGAGTAAATGACGAAAAACTGCTGTGCACATACCAAGCATAAAATGTATTATTTTTTTGCCATTTGTAAATGATTTCCTGACCAGGTAGAATGCATTTCGAAGCTCTCATCCGGCTTACTAGATACAATTTAGATTAATAAAAAAGATAGCATTCACAGGTCATTTCCATAAAAAATTATCCAGAATGGTTTTTGCAACTCAGTGATTTAAATATAACTCATACAAAAACGGAAAACATATTCAGACACCGGGGTGCATAATTTTGACAATAATAGTAGCTTTCTCTCAAATATTATCACATTCCAATCTCTACGGCTGAGCGGTAAAATCTTCACTAAGCTTTCAAAACAACCAAAGTTCAATTCTTGACCTGATAAAACATTTTTTGGGTCTTTGGCATATGTGCATATAATATCTTATCCTTAAGTTAATGAGAATCAAACGAATGATCAGGTATCCAATTTATTTGGATGTTCACTATATCTGAAAACAATTTTGTGCTTCTGATCTTTAAAGAAATAACTGTAAACTCTATTCTCTAATCTTTTCACAGAAATTCTAAATTACTTTATGAATATTAATCATATCGGCAATTCACGTAATCTCTTAACGTCCGTTTTACAAAGAGTGTAAATCTAGACTAGATGATTAAGTTCAGGAGGACAGTTAGTATGCTGATCATTCTCCCCCTTTTGCAAGGAATTATTTCTAAGTGAATATTCTAATTATGTTAACACAGCATATGCCAACAATCAAGATGGACCAGTACAGACCACTACCGTCATCACACCCGCAACAAACCCTCCCACTACTAGGCCGACTGCAAAACCCTGCACTCTGTCAGTGACTATACTGTCTAACTCTCAACCAGTTTGCGCTGGTGACCTAATCTTTGAGGAAACTTTCAATAACCCTTCGAGATCGAAGTTTACACCAGAGGTTGCGATTGCTGATCAGCCGGTATTTAATTTATCTTGCTATTTTTTACGTATGTGGCCGTAGGCAAATCATGGGTGATTAATCCTGAGACACTGAAGCAAAAAATATATTATTACCCTTTCTGTTTGTAACCCTGAATCACTTTAACAATGGTGAGAGATTTCAATTGTTTGTGGAAATAAACAAAAAATAAAATTGAAAATGAACATGGTTAAAAGAATCAAGGGACATAATAATTATTATGAACCAATAATTGTGCTTTATACTTATAGTCATAAAAAATAACCATTTTTTCTGACTTGAAAATGCTAGACTTTTAACAAGGCATTAATATTGCCTAATTGTCTCGATTCATTGTACTACACTACATGGTGCATGAGAAAGTTTTGCTGGGTTGCCGGAGTTCAAGAATCCATAAGCTTATTTCGTTTTCACACATTTTATGTTTGTACCATTTTATATGTTAGAAATGTAATTGGTCTGCGGGATTCAAAACTGTGAGTTTAGTGAACTGTGAGGCCTGAAAGGTTAGCGACAATTTCCCGACTGTCTATTTGAGTTCAGTCATAAAACCAGACTTATAGCGATCTCTAAATTCTTCATTGATTATTCTTCCCACAAAGAATTCTTAAACAACTTATGTTAAAACTGGTGAACTGAATTAAGCATGCAATATTCAATGATGATTTCAGGACTATCCATTTGTGGTATACATGAAGAAAGAAGAAAACCTTTTCTATAGAGACGGTTCTGTTGTCATAAGACCTCAGCTATACGAGCAACACTTTGAATCAGTCCGAGGTGAACTGGACATCACCAAGATGTAAATGCTATAATTATGTTGTAAAATAATTCTTTATCAATTTCCACTAAACATATTTACAAAGACAGAATATGGTTTAAGAGAAGCCGTTACATTGTGTGCGGCAAGGGCAAGATATAGCGATCATATCCTGATGAACATGCTTTTTAAAATTTTATTCAGATTAATGAAGACATCATAATACTTTCCGAAAGTATCGATGTGCCAGTAGGTTTTCTAAATGGGGGCTGGTCTCAAAGTAAAAATTTACATTAAGAAGGTTCGAGCACCTAAATAAAAGTGGTGATGATCAGATAGAATACTAAATTGATGTCTTCATTTTCAGATGCACAGCCCGCGTTGACAGCGAACTATGCCATGCTACTGGTGATAATGGCTTTATTTTACCACCAGTTATCAGTGCGAAGGTCACCACTAAAAATACATTTAGTTTCACTTACGGGAGAATTGAAATTATTGCTAAAGTTCCCACAGGGGATTGGATTTATCCAGGTGAAGACTACACTGTAACCTTACTTTTTATGAAAAAAACTGGAAACATCCCTTCATATTTCAAAAGCCAAAGCCTGTACTGAAACTAACCATACAGTTGCCTCTTATTATGATAGATATATGCACAATATTATGGGTATTAATAATGAATAAAGTCTGATAAAATAGTTGTGTTACTAAATTATGATACTCCCATAGTGAGAAATAATGTTTGAAAGATTTAAATTTGATATTCATCTGTAAAGTTTGTCACTGATAATTCGACGATTCCAAACAACTTTGTAGTGAACGAAAGTCAATCATTCTTCAAACAAATCAGAGAGAGCAGTCTATTCAAAGTGTTTGTTTTGCGCCTAAATAACTGTGTCTACTGGCTGCACCTTTCCGCATTTCAAACTGTTAATAAAATTATAGATCAATTTTAAGAAGCAGCATATTAGTAATATTAATATGCTTTTTGATAAAAATTTGATGTATTCGATCTGGCTGATTCTAGAAATACAATTGGAGTCAAAGGACAAAGACTACGGGGAGAAATTCTATGCATCCGGAATAATGAGGATCGCCCTCACCAAAGGAAACCAGAAATATGCTCACGATTTGCAGGCTGGGGTGATCATGGATAGCAACAGTGCTGTTAGAGGAACTCACATGAAACTCAAACCCGGAATGAGCCCCTGGAGCA
Source organism: Himalopsyche phryganea (assembly GCA_022494535.1). Taxonomy (NCBI): domain Eukaryota; kingdom Metazoa; phylum Arthropoda; class Insecta; order Trichoptera; family Rhyacophilidae; genus Himalopsyche; species Himalopsyche phryganea. The sequence continues at coordinate 35,661 of JAGVSL010000116.1, read as the reverse complement.
ATGACTTTCATAATTACACAATGGTTTGGAGAAAAGGTACGAGTACAACCTAATTAACTATAACCCTAATTAAGCCCTCATTTCTGGTTACATTTATACATCCAATTACAAATCTGTTAACACTTCAACTGGTCACTAAAAAGCTATTAAAGCAAACAAAAAAAAAATGACAACAATTTGTAATTGGATGTGAAAATGAGTATATCGTTTTTCAAAGATGGAATTTGAATTGTCCAATCACCACCATTATTGGAGTAAAAAAATTTTCCAAATCCATTCAATTTTAATTTATATGTATTTTGGCAGATCGAGTGATAGTGTCCGTGGATGGCGAAGAATACGGTACTATTGCACCTGTTAATGGGAGACTAAACCGAGGAACAAGTGGAACAATTAATCCAGCTGAGGAGCTTTGGCAGACAGGGACCAATATGGCACCATTTGACAAGCCGGTTATATATTTAATACATCTAGGAGAACATATTATGACTACAAAAATGTTCTTTTTTTCAAGTGTCTGGCAAAAACTGCTTTTCAAATGGAACTAGATTCATATTGATACAACTTCGTTTTCTCGCATAAAAATACACACCAAAAGCTACCCACTATCAGTCATTGGCTAATGAATTGTCAATATAGGACTGACAAAAATATTCAACTGGACAACAACAATATACAATAGATTACAGGAGTCAGTGTAATCATAATTTTAATTAACTTCACAATCAACATCTGTTAATTATCTTGGCTTCTACTCTTAGATTACTGGAACACTTTGTTGCTTTTGAAATAATATTTGTAAACATCATTTAATATTTTTCTTTTCTTATAAAAACTATATATATTTTAAGTATTCTTCACATTAACTTTAAAAGCATTTTTATAAATGGGTACATTGGTATCAAAGTGGGACATAAAGCCATCTACGAAAATATACAGCAGAGGTGATTTTTCATTTCATACATATTCTACACTGCATCAAGCCCAGCAACCATGACACTCTTAAGTTAATTCTAGCTCTGTGATTGGTCAATGTGTATATGTCCACAGATTTCGCGAAGATGGATGAAATGTCCGCTTTTGAAACTATAAACGAACTTTAAACTCAACAATCTATATGAAAACGTCGGATTCGATACTTTTGATAAGTTTTTTGAAAAAAGCATCACTTGCACTAACATAAACAATAAAAGCATAACTTTCGTGGGATGTGGCGTTTGTCGAACTTTGACACCATGGTACTCAAATTTCCTTTTCAATCGATTTATGGGTTTGTATCCAAAGGTTTGTGATGTTTTTATCGCTTTCCACCCACCTATACGATTTCCAAATCATAAAAGTATATACAAAGTGATGAACTAACTACTTTCCTATACTAACCGTGTTTTTCTATCCTCACCCTTTCTAACGTGAAGCTGAGCTACTGACTTCTTTTAACACCATCAGGATTCAATATGCTCCGGATTGTGCACTTAATTTATTCATTATGCACAAAAATAATAGTAAACCCATAGGACACTAAACGCACATTCACTGTTAGAACAGTAATCCTTTGGTGTGATAATCATACCATGATCAGATATTCAGGGAATTGTAAATTTAAGATTATAAGTAAGAGTATTTTTTATAATTTCAGTTCTACATTGCACTTGGTATAGCAGTGGGAGGAAACGAGTTCGAAGATAGGCTGGATAAACCTTGGTCCAACGAATCCCCCAGAGCAAGATTAAACTTCTGGAAGAAAAGAGTGGATTGGTTTCCAACGTGGCAGAGTGAATCAACTCTCCAAGTGAATTCTGTTAGAGTATATGCACTCTAAAACTTAAAAATTCAGTATAAATTCTGACAAAAATGTATAGAAAAGAACTCAATAGATCTTACTGCATTCTTATAAATAGCTAACAATATTGGATATTTATTTTTTTGAAGTCTACTATTTCTAGGCTACTTTGACAACCATATTTTTGTATCTTAGCCCTGGACAAACTACAGCTCACCACATACCATCGGCTTAACTAGCAAACTGATCGACAAAGACTGTCTACATTTCAACAAAATGATTGGGAGAGTTTAAAAACTCTATAAATTTAGTTTTAAACAATGTTAAACTATGCATTTTACATGTGTTAAATCATTAGTAACTACACTTACTATTGTATAATAAAAAATGTTTTATTCAACATGTTTAAAATACAGTGGATTAAAAACTTATTTTATATTAAAAATAAAAATCTCACATCCATAATATATATGAAGAATTTGGATTATTGAGATTTTGTACACTTCCATGTATTTTGTCACTAACGACCCGGGTTTCGCCTTTCGGCATCTTCAGGCATTCGAGCACACGAATGGACTCGAACTGACGGTGACTGAAAGGCGAATCCCGGGTGGTTAGGGACAAAATACATGGAAGTGTACAAAATCTCAATAATCCAAATTTGATATTGAAATTCCATCAAGCACCCTCAGTCGATGTCTTAAATTATATATATGAAGGTAAATACTGTCCTGTGCAGTTATCATATTTGATTTTTTGGAATTTTATAGGACAGAAATTATATAAAATTTCTTTGCAATTGGTAAAAAATTAAAGCCATATTTCTTAATCAAGAAATATGTTTTTAATCTGCAATCTTACTAATGGAAAATCATTAAATTATCATAATAGAACTGAAATAAGTTAATCTATTTACCAGTTACTATTAAAATATTAAATGGTAGATCAAATGTGTTACGCATTAGTATTACTTTTCACATTTATTAAAAATATTGATACAATATACCATGCCAGAATGGTTTGTTTATGGTCCCCAGCTATCATCCGTCATTATAAGTTGATTATGAGTTATCCGAGGGTGCCAAAACATGATGAACGCTGCTAATTAAGGACTAATGATTTACGTGTTATGTTTACTGAATTTATTACTCAACAGTTTTTAATTGCTGAAATATAAAATGGGCTGCAGCGTCATTAATGTAAACCCTGTGTCACACTAGATCTAACATGCGCAGCATAAAGTAATTCAATTACACTTGGAAAAGAAATATCGAGAGAACTTGACGCCACGGAAGTAAAGTAAGTGTGGCGCAGAATTAAAAGAAGAATCCCGAATATTGCATAGATCAATGTAAATCGAGATGAGCATACACTCGTCTCAGTTTTTCCTTTTTATTTTTATTTGAGTGTTTGTTGATTTGTTTCCAAGGTTTGCCAGCAATCATTGCACCATCCTCTGTTGATCCGTTCACCATTCTGAAACAAATAGTAACCATTATTAAACCTGTTCTTTTTTTACTGTATCAGTGCAAAATATACAGGATTTGAGCTTCCAATAAAAGTGTTGCATTCATTTGAGGAGAAATATATTTTAATCATTCACTCTCCTCCTATTTTTCAGAGAAGGCGAGGTTACAGAAGGATTAGGTGGATCTCTTTATGCCAAATATTTTATGACTAAGAACATCAGGACATTTTATACACGTTATTAATTAATGTTATTAATTAAACGAATTCATTAATGTGAGAAAATGTCCTTTTCCCAGAATCGAAATCTCAACTGTGAAACTGATTTTGATGGACGCATTATTTTGTTTGCAAAACTCTGTTATTTTCAAACATCAACATGTTTGCTCTTCTGAGATGTTGGCTATTATAAGTGGGTTTTTCAAAAGTGGCAGTGATTATTTAGATGAGTAATAATATACTTTCAAAAAATTGAAATCAGCCAGAAACTGAGGATTGTTTACTATTCAAGATTATGTATTACGAAATTGTCAAAAAATATAGAATAACTCATGAAACCAAATATATTATACATTGTTACTTTTTTGTGAAGAGGATTACGGAATATATTACTTCTAAAAAATGGGTTCACGCCTCGTAAAAGGAAACCACAGGAGTGTACAATTCAGCCACGATTAGCAAGAGCAAAAAATCATTTTTGAGCGTTGTGGGTTAATGGTGTTGGAGTGGGACCACAGCCCTGATAAACATATATGAAATAAAATTTGGATTATTGAGATTTTGTACACTTCCATGTATTTTGTCACTAACGACCCGGGTTTCGCCTTTCGGCATCTTCAGGCATTCGAGCACACGAATGGACTCATGTTGGTAAACAGTGTCTAACGTTTATATAGAAGATACAAATGCGACAAATATTATTTACGAGGTAAGATATTATACGTCTGAGAGCCACACTGATACCTGAGTTAAAATTTCGGGAATCTCCCTAATCCTTATTTTGTAAACACCATATTAACAGAGTGGCGAATTGCCGCTATTCAACTTCTTTTAGAAATACCAGATTTGTTCTTAAAGTTTACTCTATCTCTAGGCAAATTACTTATTAACATTAAAGATAGAGTAAACTTTAAGAACAAATCTGGTATTTATAAATTACAATGCAATGATTGCCAACATTTCTATGTGGGTAAAACCACACGTACATTAGATATAAGGGTATCAGAACATTTAGCTGCCTTTAGATTAAAAAAAGAAACTTCGACATTCGCTCATCACTTGCTAATGGAGAACCATACGTTTAATGCGGATGATGGGGTTAAACTGTTGCATAAAAACATGGGGGATCATAAATTATTTTATCAAGAAATTTTGGAAATTAATAGAGCCCAGTTAAATTCCTTGCCAATTTTGAATGAGCAGCTGAACCTTCCAAATTCTCCGCTATTATATCCTATACGTTGAAACACCTAACAGATGTCACTAAATGTGGAATGATTGTATATATTTACCCATTCGTCGAATTACATCCCGTCAAAACCCACAATACTATTATAATTGTAAAATCACTGGTATTTCTAAAAGAAGTTGAAAAGCGGCAATTCACCACTCTGTTAATATGGTGTTTACAAAATAAGGATTAGGGAGATTCCCGAAATTTTAACTCAGGTATCAGTGTGGCTCTCAGACGTATAATATCTTACCTCGTAAATAATATTTGTCGCATTTGTATCTTCTATATAAACGTTAGACACTGTTTACTGTCTCTCAGTCCGAGTCCATTCGTGTGCTCGAATGCCTGAAGATGCCGAAAGGCGAAACCCGGGTCGTTAGTGACAAAATACATGGAAGTGTACAAAATCTCAATAATCCAAATTTGATATTGAAATTCCATCAAGCACCCTCAGTCGATGTCTTAAATTATATATGAAATAAACATAAGATTACCGTGCATTGGGTAAACCGTAATATTTTCCAGCCACTCCTTTGGCGTGTGCTCCTTGATTTCTTCCTATGAAAAATGCATTATCTAAGTCTTCGGTTGTTTCTCCAGTCTGTAAAGAGAAGTAGTCACAAAAATGTTACTTGGTTAAAAATTTCATATATGATAATATATCTTGCTAGATGTCATTTAGTACAGCTAACTAATGAATTTATTATTGTCACAATAACGGTTTGTTATGTATATAAATAAAAAAATAATGTACAAACTAAGCAAATTCTTAAATATCAATAGTGGACTTTAAACCTATGCACTTTCACGCATGTCCAGGACCACATGGTGTTTAGCGAGGTGAAAGCAAATGCGTGTGAATAAAATTTGTTGATAAGATTCATGAACATGTTTCCGCCCAAGAAAGCGTGTACACACAGGATTTTCGTTTAATGTAATATAAATAAAAGTGTGTACATAATACTATAATTATAGTAATATCACCTTGAGTGCCCGCTTTTCTCGTGGAGTCATTTCTCTTCTTAGTGAAGCGTCCTGAGCCTTCAGTTCAGGTAGGGGAGGATAGGCATCCAATCTGAAAGCATCCGCATCAACTCCAGGCGGAGCGACCGCCAGAGGAAGCTGTCCGGCTGCGGCTGACCGCAGAATAGTACGAGCAGCACGAGCGCAATCTGGTACACCTCCTCCACTCATCAATCCTCTGCTGTCTGCGCATTTATAATTTTTAAATTAACAACTATTTACATTGTATTTAAAAAACAAAGATTCTCAGTAACCCATGGTTCCATGGCTATCAGTTTTGATATATATAATACCATAACCATTGGCAGGCATTGTAGCCAAGTGGGGTTTTGTCTGACACAACTGCACAGTAATTGGTTTGACTCCACAAATAGGCACTTTCGTATAGTAATTTATGGAATTCGTACAAAGGCATGGAAACCTGAATGTTTAACTATTTACTAGTATAAAACCATTGAACTAACATGCGTATGCGAGAAGGAGATCCCTAGGAGGTAATTCATCGGGGTGATCTGCCGGTGCTGGTGGAAGAAGGAGATTCAATCTTCTTTCTGCAGATGTCCTCCCTCCTAAGCCTTCGACTAATAAACCAACCGACTCCATATATTCCTTCATCTAAAATCAAATGCAGAAAACCTGAGATAAGCATTTACAGTAGAGATTTCACCACTCACTTTATACAGTTTACAAAAATCCAAAGAAGATTATTACTTCGGCTCCATTTATTTCAATCGCCATCGCCACACAGATTGGTAGCCTGTAATGGACTCTTAAATGGTTACACGCCATATATAAGTTTTCCACAGGCCCCAAAAATTGGATATATCTGCCTAAGAATGAGTATCATAAAAATAAATAAATGTGGTAGGCACCTTTTATATCATTTATCCATATTTATTATTTGATTTATGCATATTTGTCTTTACCTGATCGATAGGAAGTATACCGTGGACGACCATCTCTGCTTTGGTGCAGACAAATGACGGCAACACCAACCCTGGACAATCACAAAGCATCAGCTCGTCGGAGAGCAGTAGAGTTTGGAAGTGTTTTGTCTTTCCAGGAGTTGCGCTAACAGATACCTTAAAAAATTTCAAAACTTTAATATTCCTGGTTTTTTAACACAGAATACAAAATCCAGGTCTACATGTCTCATTTATCAGGAAACACACAAGGAATGCTTGCACGCAAATTGATATTATAAAGTTATTTTTCTACTTTGAAATAGCACTTATATTTAAAAAATATTACATTACACGTGTTTCAAAACACATGTAAGTGTTTACAACAGAAAAATTATTGAACTATCTTCATATCAGTTTTATTGCCACTAACAGTATTGTTATTTTATGTCCAATACTAGAAGAAAAATAGACTAAAATTGAAATACGTTTCTTTGACCCCAAGGAATCAAAATGTTGTTATAAATTTGCTTCATCCTGGGTAATATTGAATATTTTACTGCATGTTATTAAACCTTTGTAGCCTCTGGACACCTAAACTGTGCTAAATGTTTTACAGCAACAGGGTTTTAAGCAAAGATGGATGAAAATATCATTTTTTATCTAATCAAACGTAAAAAACGATTGTTTATCGACCCCTACTCAAATTCGATTGCAAAAAAACTTTACGCTATCATGTTTTCATAGATCAACAATTAGCTGACCACATGATAAGATTCATTGCCCACATGTGAATTAAAGCTTCGCAGGCTCAGGCTAAAAGGGTTAACAGGAAAAAGATGGATAAAATGAGCAAAAATAAAGAATATCTCACCTTTTTGGCTTCCATCAAGGCGTTAATAGTACTCGATTTACCAACATTTGGGTAACCAACCATACCGACAGACAAGCGACTTTCGGTATTATCCGGAGTGCGTGCACTTTTCAATACTTCAATGAGTTCTTCTCGGCTCAAAATGGCTGGGTTATTTTTATCACCCCATTTGATACTTGGATTACTTGATTCATCGATTATTTTACTACTTGATGGTTCCACAACATCACTGGCGAATGTGACAGCTTTTCCAATCACAGGCTTTGGAGTATCAGTATTTTCAGAATCTTCTAAATCATTATTTTTCTCAACTTCTTTAGCATCTGAGAGTAATTTTGCTGTGGTTTCTAAAATTTGTTGTTCCCTTATTTTAATTTTGATTTCAGACGGCAAGATATTGACGACTTCTTGTAATTTGGTCTCGATCATTTTCAATTTGTCAGCTGTTTTTTCAACCGCATCGTCCAGTTTACCAATGTCGTTCATGATTTCATTCAGGGAGCTCTTAGATGAGATATTCGAAACCTCATCACTGAACGATTTTTGTACTTCAATTACTGTAATGTTAGAATCGTCATCTTCCTCATCGTCGGGCTCCGATTCTGAAGCTTCTTCATAATCACTGTCCCGTTCTTCTTCCTCCAGTAATCTTTTCTTTTCAGCTTTGGCCATTTCCGCTGCAATAGTGGCAGAGAAAAAGGCGACTTTGATACCCTGTTGAAACAAAAAGTAAATAATGTATATTTATGAGAGGAAAATAGTACATTTATCTAGTATTTTGTGATCTATTATCACAAAATAAACTTCAATCCCATGCATCCACTTTTAATTTTCTGTTACATTCAATAATTAAGAGAGTAGAAACAAAACCTATGATAAAGATATTTTTTTACAAGACATTCAGTCTGAGGATTCTTCTCAAAAAAGCAAGTAAGTCTTAACAAACTATGGTACACGACAAGTGGGATATTAAAGTTATCAATTTTAATTTTATGTAAAGAAGTTTGTCCTCTTATACATTCTGACAATGTTACTTTACAGTTGCACCTCAGATTTACCTGTTTATCAAAATATTCAGCCCATGCTATCCTCTGAGATTCACTGAGAAGATCGGCTTTATTTAAAAGAAGAAGAGACGCTTTGATGCCTATTTCACGGGTGTACGCTTCCAAGTCTTCACACCTACAGAAAATAAGCATTACATCAATTAATAGTGGATAAAGAAAGTACAAGTTGACTGTGTGTAAAGTTACTATAATAAACTATCATTAATCAAAATGTATATTTTTATTTCTAAGACCTACAGAGTTCATTTTTCTCGGTTTTACTGCATACCGACATCACAAGAGAATAATAATAACTCTGGTTTCCTGGTGTCTTTTGTCATTGCAGTGCTGCAAGCCTTTTTGATTATCAACTCCTGTGTGACAATACACATTAGTGGCAGTAGGTATAGATAAAACAATCCAATTTTTCTGGTTGGTAGAATGAATAGAAAAACTACTAAAACTGCAAGTTATGTTGCCTACCTGAAAAGTAGCGGGTTTCGTGCATCCAAAACCTGAACAAATAGCTGCGATCTTTCTAATACACGCCAAAGCTGCCGCCAAAACTCAAGATTCTTTTCGTATGGGGTCAACAGCAGTCCTTCTTTCTCCTGATTAAGCGATGGGAAAAAATAATTTAGTTTTCAAATATAAAAACTTGTAAAAAATTTGCAATATGACGAAATTGGTTGAATAATGTTGTATAACAGTTAAAAAGTAAACTAATTTTTCAATAGTGAAAAGAAATACCTGCAAGGTGGCTAAGTCCCGACGCCAGTCCAAGAAAGCTTGCCTCTCATTGTCTTGAAGTTCTTCAGGAGTCATACCCTTCTTCCATAGAGGTCTGAAGCAAAAATTGTATATCTAAGCATTTTTAAGGTGCAAAGGTATCTGCATTTCATCCAAATATGAAAAATCAACCAAAAGGTTTGTTACGTAAATTTCTTGGATGATGCACAGTTATATTATCACCAATGCAACTCAAATAAATCGTAATTAGTTTGTTTCAATGTCTATTGTCAGTAATGTTAGTTAAAATTTCTTTTTTATGAAATGTCTGTGATATTAAAAATCCATTCACTATATCAATTATTGCAATAGAAAGACAGAACTATATTAGGTACTGTAGTTGAGTGGTTTATACTCATGAACTTTCATTCTATTGAATTGCTCAGTCAATGATTCATATCCCCGAATGGACACTTTCATCCATTGATTTTTCAACCAATCTATATTAAAATGCATGAATGTCTGTGACATATTCATTCCTTCCCACCTAACTTCTATCTAATTGAAACAGGATGTAGAGAGAACGATTTACTGACTACTAGTAATATTGTCACAACTTGTACCCTTCACTGGAGAGGTTGAGTAAATGGTTTACAATCACTTCCCTCTAAACAACTTACATTGAGGTGTTTCATTATTAGTCCATATGCTCTAAAAGTTTTATTGTTGAGTTTAAAAAATAAACTAAATAATAAAAATACTAATATGTCAAATACCCTAGGCAACACATTAGTAAACATCCATCATTAAAAAAGTAATTCCATCGCTCTACGCTAACCGGAAGTCTCCATGCTGTCTAAGGGAACAAAAACAATATATTCCTATCAATAATTAGGAAACATTTAAAATCCATAAGCCATTACCTTCTGGGTACACGTAGCAAATGTTTAGCAGCAGCATGGCGTTTTTCTGCAGAAGCTCGAGCCTCAGGAGTGGTTACAGCATCGGAAGCGTCCAGGGTTATCAAACGCAAGTTCAATTTCTCAGCTTGGAATTCTGTTCCAGCCAATTGAGCAGTGGAGAGGAACTCCTGGAAACTGCTCTCTTCTGTAACGGACTGTAGATTGAGACGTCCCCAATCGTAGCCATCTTGCACTTCCGTTGTGTGCAACTGAAATCATCGAATAGGAAATTCAGTATCCTTGTCGTAGTTTAGATACTTTCAAGTGTGACAGACGAAATGAATAGGATTCGCCCATTATTGACACGATTTTTGTGTATTTAATGATTATTGTCACATTTCATCACAAAATCTTTAAACTCCTAAAATTAATGGTTTTATAACATCATATTTTCTAAAGCCCCTCTCATAAATCATTATATTCTATTAGAGCCCTGCATGGTATACAATCAATAAAAAATCAAATATTTAAAAGAAACACATGAATATAAACAATAATATGACATGTCAATTCGTTGTATTTTTGATTAATCCCTTTTAAGGTATTAACTGTCAATTCTTGGTGGAAAGACATTATATTTTAAAAAATAAAACACAATTCATTTGTACTACTTCCACATATTTATAATGATCAGAACCGGTTTCACTCATCACGATCACTGATACTGATCAGTTGATAATGCTCGTGATGAGCGAAACCGGTCCTGATCATTATAAATATGTGGAAGTAGTACAAATGAATTGTGTTTTATTTTTCAAAAAACAAAAAAAAAGTATTTTTGATTGTTGGCAAGCTGGAATAATTACATTCATAAATGTTTTGAAGCTGCATACTTAATTATTCTTCATGGTTTTCAAAGTTGGATATTCTTAATTTGAAATTGATTAAAATTAACGCACTCTCTCAATCTATGGATTGGGCAAGAGTTATCCCTAATAACTATTTGTGTAGCTGACAATCATGTGAATTATCGAAAATAACAATATAAGTCAATGCAACATCCAGACTAAACATTCAAATGAGTGCATAGAGTTGTGTAGCTTACCATACATCCGTTGTCTACAGTTTTCTTGCCGCGTGAAGACCCGAATCGGTCCTTCACCAGTGCACGTCCAAGACCAGTTTTATTTTTCCCCATTGCTAAAAGAATTCACACAACTTTTGATAAAACGTAAGCTTATCGACTCAATAATACACTTTGAATGCACGGGATCAATAATCAGTGAATAATATCAATTTTTATTTTACTTTATATACGATAAATACAAAATAAAACTGAATAAATGGAAATGAATCAAATGAAACCTTTACAAAAGCGCCATATGATTGAAAATAGTAATTACCTTTGGCAAAATGTTTTCAAATGATATAATATTTTGTAGTTTTCATTCAAAAGTTTTTTAATACTATTATGATGAAAAAGTGAATTCTCATTATCTTCACAAATGACATGCCAATCTAACCCCAAAACAGATACATATGGTTGTCATAGAGAAAAAGTCACTTTCATGCCAAACCATGGACAATAATTGATTAAATTTTAAATACTATGCATAACATTATCTAGGTAGATACCTACGTCAATCACTCAGCCACGTAATTTTTTGCGAAGCCAAAAAATATTTCCGTCTCTCTTTCAATGGTACGGTGTATGTATGAAATATTTAAAAATAATTTTATTCTTGAATTAATCATTATATATACCTATTATAAGAGCTTTAAAATAATACATTTATATACCTATATCACCTTTATTTTTAGTACTTCGAATGATCTTAATTTCATTGGGATACTGTTTGTATGTATTACGCTTTTTATATAGCACTATAAATGCAATAGTGAAATTAAGAACTGTACTATACGTTTCTATTCTTCAACTAGAAACACTATCATATTATGACGGCTCGAATATTACATAAATAAACATAACGTCAAAATCATAGATAATATACTGCTAGTCAAAATATAACCGGTTGTCTCAAGATTATTATTAGCTACAAGCTGTCTTATCTATTGTCAACCTTTGTATTATGCTTTGTATTGTAAAAAAAGTTTGTAACAATCGTGAACAATCATTAATGAATCGATCAAAAACGCTGTTTCAAAATGTCTGATCCTTTAATATCGGTTTCACTAAAGAACAATGTGCAAACAATTACCATAAACCGACCAAAGAAGAAGAATGCTATCAATCGTTCAATGTATGTTTCACTTACGAATATTTTAAACGAGGCTGCGAATGACGATAATGTTACAGTGGTTGTGTTAACCGGTTCAGGTGATTATTATAGCAGTGGTAATGATATCAAAAGCTTTGGAACTGAAACCACGTCTATCGATCCAATCACAGAATCTAAAGCCATGATTCAAAGATTTGTCGAAGCCTTTATCAACTTCCCAAAGATACTGATAGCCATAATGAATGGACCTGCACTTGGAATTGCTGCAACTACCCTAGCATTATGTGATGTTGTGTACGCCTCTGACAAGGTAATAAATACCTTTTTAAACAGTTTATGGTAAATATCGGATACTCGTAACTAGGACTAATAGTAATATTTTTACACTGAAAAGTAAGCGAAATGAAATGTTCTATGGTATAACAAACCAAACCTAACCTAACACATCGTTTTAGGTAGTTTTCCTTGTAAAAATAGCAACTTCTAAGTTTTTGATATTGGATGGGCGGGAGGGAATTTTAGATATTTTAGACATCTAGTTTTTATGGAATATCTTGCTTTCTCACTCTTCACACACCTTTGTCAGTAGCAGGCAGAGTGAGAAAGCAAATGATTCATAAATAATCCAATAAGAATCTAATGAAAGGCATGTGATTCCACTACCTAATGATACTAATCGAATGAACAAATCAGAAAGATATCTTCAGATAGAGTATAAATGAAAACTAATTATATTATATATTTTTCTAGGCCTTCCTGCAAACTCCTTTTATAAAACTCGGTCTGAGTCCAGAAGGTTGTTCAACATACACATTTCCCAAACTTTTTGGGACTAGTAAAGTAAGTAATTTTTCATTATGAATATTTTTCTGGCACTACAGTCTGAGGTGAACCTTGGCCGCCTCAATTACCCCTCACTTTTGTTCAGATGAAAAACAGATTTGGTAAGTAAAGGAACTGTCGTCGAATTCAGTTTCAAGGCTATTACTACCCACCGTTACTACTCATATAATCGTAAAGTGAATCGCATCAATATTAAATTCGTCAATGTTATTTTCATGTTCTATTAAACTGTGAAAGTAATTATATTTTTCCGCTGTTGATGAGCTTAAGACATATTACCAAAACCTAACATGCAACACACGGAAACTGTCAAATAACACTGATGTAACTTGTAAATTGGTATCGCACTTTTGGCCATCTAGACACTTTCAACAAAGAATGCAATTACGCTCCTTGGCTCTCCAATGGTTAATGTATTCATTTGTTTATGAAATTAGGAAAAAATGAAAAGTGTGGGAGTTAAAAATAACAGTCTTCCAAGGGACAAAAATGGAAATTGCTTAAAATAAATTTATATTTTAAACTCAAATCCTTTTTGCAGGCCACGGAAATGCTCTTGTTTGGACGAAAAATGTCATCAACTGAGGCTCATCGATACGGTCTCATATCAGAGATATACACCTCTGCAGAGATGTTGAATAATATATGGGACCGGATTTATGAGTTGACCACGTTGCCCAAAAATTCCCTCCTTCAATCGAAACGAATGCTGAAGAACTTTGACAAAGAACACCTGCTGCTGGCCAACTTAAAAGAGTGCAATGAGCTTGAGGAGAGGTGGAAGTCTGAAGAGTTTAGCACCATACTCTCCAAACTTTGGACCTCTGGAAGTAAGTTGTAAAATATGAAAACCTCCATGACGTAAATCAAACTGATATTCCATACGCTATGTACCTCCTTCCAGTTGTCTTTTTCTAACTTTTGTTATCATGTAACAAAACATTTTGAATATAAAATCGAAAGAAGCCTCTTAGGCAAAGTGTGGATGTTCTAATATTATTATTCATTAAAATTACGGTTTGGTTATTATTGAGTTTATAAATTTTAGTTACGTTAATGTATTTTGTAAAATCATTTTTTATTCGGAAAACATAAAATAGATTTATAAAATAATAATTTAGCAATTAATTATATCACCATAATCGAGAATACGCAGTTATGAATTGTTTGAAAAAAGCAAAAGCTCATTTGAATTCTAAATAAATCAAATCCAAGTTTATTTACAGGTATATTTTTATTGAATGTCAAAATCCAATCTCTTCTCTTGAAATGAAATTTTGGGTGATTGACTATCGGCCATACTTGAATACTCTATTACTAGTATTTTTAATTAGTTTAATGCAGACGTGAACATAAGTTAAATTACAGATTTTTTTAAAATTTGATTGATACCAAAATACAATTTTCTAATTTATAGTTTGACACATTGCCCTTTGTAATGGCAGGCTTATCCCAGTGATAATATTATGTAAATATAAACAATTTATGTGCTCTTTGTAATATATATTAATTTATGGAAATTAAGGTGTTTAACGACATTAATATTGTGACATTATAAAAAGTACAGTGGAGCCACAATTTTCAAAATAAATGTGCGTTACAGTTACTTCAAAAACAATTATATTCGCAAATAATTTAATCCATTTCCCTGTCCAAGGTACTTCTCTAATTATGTAATTGATATTTTATATTATATTTGAGAGAATTATAAATTCCTTCTTAAATAGTTTTAAGTTATTTCAAATGATGTTATCGTTTATTTTATCATAAAATAAACGTTTTTATTACATTTTATAAGCATTGCATCTTATTTTTCCTTTAACCCTTTCCTTGAAATTGAGACGTTGTCAGAACTTCCATTCAATTATTAAGGCAATACCATACTTACAAGAATACATCATACACCAAAAATTAACCAAAACCTTACTTATCACACCTAAGGGACGGCGGCCTCTGGTTGAGTTTCAAGAGCTTATGCCCTAGCAATCAGATGAGCCTGGGTTCAAGTCCTGACATGGTCAGAATCAAGTTTTTGATATATTGGATAATATTATATGTTTGTGATGTCTTTTTTCCTCGAGTTGATCTCATGCTATTTATAATTTCAAAATATTAGACACATTGATATTACTTATCTCTATTTATTTTTTTGATTAATATTTATCATTTTGTACGACTACTTATCCTTTTACAGACATAAAATCTAATGAAAGAATTATTTATATTAAATATTACAAAAAAATCATTTAAGCATTCAATTCAACTTTTGACTTCTGAGGTATTGAACTTTATCTCGAGGTCGCTCCACCATTATGAATAAATATAATATTAACAAATGTAATCTATTGTTAAATTATCACAAAATCAATATTTAAAAAAAAACTAACTTGAAAAAGAAAAACAGTGTGATGTTGAATACTTTAAAATTTAAATGGAATTTATAAACGAAAGTTTAACTGTTGGGTAGAGAAAAAAATTGTATAGTTAACTCAATACTGAATTTTTTTGAGATACTACAGTCTGGTTCTAGGACGGCAATATATAACTGGGGAATAATATTTTTATTGAAAAGTTTAGTCAGTAATCTCAGTACGAATTAACATTGGGATTTTACTGAATGCAATATCTTGCCAAACACCCAGACGCCTGCAGCACACCACTTGGGAAGCTATGACCTAGAGGAAAATGGAAATGAACAAAAGATAGAAAAGAAAGCACACTTGCTTCTTTTCATAACCAAAAATCCATTAAACACATTAGATTAAAATAACAAACTATATCTTATAAGTTTTATGACTCGCGCAATTTTGTCAGAATGGGATAGAGGAAAACAAATCAATCAGTTACTATAAAAATATATATTTGTGTGTTTAATAAAGTCATTGACAAATTCAAAATTCAGTGGACGTTGTTTAGCATGAAACCATTGGGACGTAAATATTATTATTAAAGTCAAAAGAAATCGGCGCAAACGATTTTGATGTCGTAATTATAATCAAAATAGTCATAACACATAAAGTAAACAAATCATAATTTATTTACATTTGAAATGTTCTTTGACTTCATCTAATGAAAAAAATGTTTAAAATCTGACAATCAGCATGAATGCTATTAATTTTAATTTAAGATATCGAGTGAGGGTGCTTGATGGAGTTTTAATATCAGATTTCAATCATTCAAGCGTATATTCTTATGCATTTCATCACATTCGAGTACACAAATGAATCAGTCCTGATCATTATAAATATGTGGAAGTAGTACAAAACCAAATGTGTTTTATTTTTAAAATATAACCCCTCTCCACCAAGAATTGACAGTTGACACCTTAAAAGTGATTACACAAATGAATTCGAGCAGACAGTTAGTAAATAGTTTGTATTGTTTATATTATAAGATAAGTCAAGAAAAATTATCTTCACTAAGTCTAGGAACTATATTGATATCTGAGTTAATCATAGTTGTCTGAAAATAAACTTTCAACATAAACCTGCACTCGCAAATGTGAAAAAACTAAATCAGAAATTTGAATGCTATATGTGTGATTTTTAGATTGATTACAAATGTCCTAACGGTTCGCTTGCACATTTTACTATTTTACACTGAATCATTTTCTTCTGTATGATGACAATATGCAAATACCTAATTCAGTAGAAAATTTATGTACTAAAACATTTGAAATATTTATTTACATTTAAATTTTAGAATATTACAAAAATAATTTCACATTCTGGAATGTTTACAGCATTGGGAGGTAAAAATAATATTATTATCACAGACAGTGGTGGACTGGCTCTAAAAATATTGGTTGGCAGGAGTCAATGGGGGCCCACCCAATAGGGACCCATCTAAAAATGAGAGAGGGCCCCTACCCTATATACTAATTCTTATGTACTGTACTAATAATTAATTGATAATTACAAAAATTCACATGTTACAAACAGCTAAAACAATCATAGAGAATAAGTTTGCAATCATGATGAGAAATTAGTTCAATGTGTATAACGTAAGAAAACATATTTATTTGTATTGATGAAATACCCACAGTGCAAAAAAGTATTTGATTTTACTGAAGGCCCCTAACATAGAGCAGGGCCCACTTGCCATCGGGCAACCTGGCTTGTATGACCAGTCCGCCACTGAACACAGAGAACATTCTCAACCCAGTTTATCCAGAATAAAATTTCAAATATTATTATAACCTCACACTAATTATTATTAATAAATATGAATGAATTGAAATCAAAACATTTTACATTGGCAATTACTTGAATCAATAATATTAAAGCCAATTGCAACATGTCTTCAAATTTGTCAAGAATATTTTAAAAATCGTATTGGTAGTGACACTAAAAGATTCAAACAATTGCCAACCTATTTCATTGAAGAGGACAAATTAAACAATTAAGTAAATAATATTCCGATACAATTTTCAGTTTGAATAACTAAGCAACTTCATAAATTTCAAATACAGAATGTAACAAGTGACATGCAAATAGTTTTGACTGTTTTCAAATACAGCATTTACTGACAAAAGAATTTTGTTTATATCTGATATATTTTTTTGTGATACGATTGATGATGATTTAAAGCAATGTTATTTATGACGCATTTCAGACGGGAGTTTGCTTCTCGATAGGTATAGGTACAATGACAAAACCAAAATAATATAAAGAATTATAGAATGTGGAAATTCTATTGTTTTCTTCTGATGCAAGTTAACTGAAATATTGAGAATGTTGACAGTTTCTGATACTTCAGAGTACACATCACAGAAGATGGTAGTTTGGAAAAGGAGTATTTGAATAATTGAAGCAACTTTTAAAACATATGCAGTGTCTACAACACATCCCAATGATTGACTACTGTAAGTTTTTCCCAAACTCAGGATAAATAATAATTCAATACAAACTTATCTATTTCACTGATTATTTAAATTCTTTATCAAACAATAAACCTTGTCAATCAATTCTCATTCACAAGATAATAAATAAAAAAATAATTGTGATAATTTCACAACTATACAAGACTATAATATTAAATATTCAATATATAAAAAGCATAATTCACAATCTTCCAGAGAATATATACATAAATGCCTGAGCAGATTTACCGATAGCCCAAAATACTGGAAAGTTTTCATGGAAACTCTAAAAAAATTATTAGTGTATTTTAGTTTAAGTTTCCCTGCAGTCAAATAGCTTAAAGATTAAAAGCAAGCTATTGTTGCAATGTCAATGTATTATATTTTAATACCGTAAATCTATTTATTTGCAAGACAAATGAATTAACTAGTGATGATAGTAATTATGTTTATATTATAAAAATACCTGAGTTTTAATACTGACTTTTATGAGATATTTAAAAAGGAATTAATTGAGATAATAGGAATGAAACAAGTAAGAGCAACATTGAAAAATATTGATTTAGCAATACATAGTATCAAATAAAAATGACAAAAATATTCTTTGCTGGTTGGAGTTGCTGGCGAATCTAATCTATAACGTGAAATCTAAAGAAATCAAAATTTAGCGTGAAATGCTCGACATGCATTACAATTTCATTATTTATATCATCCAAATTTAATAATTAGTGTCTTTCTTTTGTGGCTAAATCAAAAATAACAGCAGACCCTGACAAATTGTTATGATTGGATATTGAATTTGCATGCGACTACTTTATTATTTTAGTATTTCCCAAGTAAATCATTTAGCTGATTTTTTTTGAACTTCTACCAGCCTTAGTCTGACTGTTGTTCAAAAATTGGGCCCCTGAAGTGTTTAATACTTAAGTCAATGTCGAAAATCAAATAACAATTTTTTCCTAATTTACATTAACCATGACCATTCATATAATACTTCTAAAGACAGTGAGAAAACAAAAACATTTCATCTGTTTTAAGATTTAAACGGTGATATAATATATAAACTAATTTTACTCAAAAATAAAAATAATTGACATAAAAATAAGTATCTTTCCTACCACTTACTTCTAGAATTTACGCTAATAAAAATAAAGAATAACACAGCCTTCCATAGAATTACAATACATTTTAAATGATGAACTTAATACAATCAATTTAACTTCTTCAAATTGAAAGGAAAAATTGAATATGTATATTTTACAGTAAAATATATTGTATATAGAAATTTAAAACTTAATGAGTAACATTATAGTTTATTTTATTTTATAACTAGTCTTTTAGGAAAGTAAATACCTACTGTATAACTATTGTATTGAGCATAATTTGCTAACAGGTTAATTAATTTTTAACAGAAATAATTAATCAAATCTAATGTCATTGAATCGCAACATTTGTACAGTCTTCATTAAATTTGTAAACGCCATATTATGTAATGAATTTATAATCAGATTTGTATATGTGTCAATCAAACATAGTTGGTGTTTTAGACATTTTAGTACAGAACATATTTTCCAGTCAATTTTAGATATTATTAGTTTCACCTGTTAATATTATTAACGTTTAAATGCAACCAATTATAAACAATTTTCTGTGCATGACAACAGAGGCAGTAGTTTAGACGTGCGCTGACCAGTGATTTTATGTGAACAAAGTCACATCCCATCTACTCATCTTTCTCTCATCAAGATTTCAAATCACATAATATTTTTAACCTTCACATGAAAACTTCAGTTTTGTTTATAAACGTATTCTGCTGTTTATTTTATCAATAAAAAGGGTACTTGGTAAACTTAGTTTATTATATAACAAACTTTGGTGTTAATGGACAACCCAAACCGGCATCAGCCATTATATCGAGGTTTTATTGTACAAATAAATCTGAAAAGAGATTGTAGTGTCACATAGCAAAATAGTGTTTATGTTGATCTCTTTTTACTTTGAACAACTGCATCCAACTTTAATAATGATAAACATTACCGGTTTTCGTTTATTGTCTTATGTTTTTTGTTTATATCATGAGCATTTTTGGCAGACGTAAGGATTTAGTTTTACTGGAATCATCAATACTTACGTATTTTTTTAAATTTTCCTAATATTCCAATTGATCTATAAACATAATTACATGAGATATGTACAATATTTAATAAATCGACACTGTTTATAATAACATAATTACGAATCATACTGTACATTTGGTGTAGAATCTTTGAAAAAAAGAGACATAAAGAGGCTACCCATTTCATGCAATCACTATAAACATTGTGCCATCAGGGTTTTAAGAGATTAATTTATTAATTAATTAAAATATATTGTCTATTTTTATATTCTAATGATTGACTAATACTATGGAACCAATATTTTTTTATAACAGCCAAAACCAACATAATTAAAAGCATAATAAAAGTATCACTATTTAAATAGGCAATCTGTTAATAATTTTATATTTATCTAAAATAATACTATTGTTAAAATATTTTCATTTATATAATCTAAAATATATTTGAGATTATAGGGCAGAGCTGGTGTTAAGATGACCCAAGCAAAAATATGAAATATGAACCAAGAATCTGACAGCAGAAACAAGTATAGAATATTTTACAACTGTTGAGGTTAGAAATTAAAGTTTTATGCATGACATTGTAACATGGTAACATTGAAAAGGGATCAGGAATTTTCAATTGTCAAAATTTATTCATGTTAGCACCACAGTACCAAATTATTTCATTCAATGTAATATTTTCTAACAAACAGTACTTTACGCTGGAAATACGAGTTTCGATTAATCAATGTTGAATATTTGTGTGTTCATGACATACATTTAAACAGTATTTTGTCCAAATACTATAAAATAATAACATTTTATATCACTTAAAATGCATTGTTTTGCAATTTTGCACAAATTTCTGTGTATTGCCAGATGATAGAAGAAGAAAACGGAAAATATTGGTAAAAATAACTTAAAACAAGGTTTCTTCAACTCAACATTTTTTGTCAAAACAAAAATGATTCTATATAACATGTGAAATTCTATTTGATATGATTTTCGCTATTTTTAACCTTGTAGTACCAACTTCGCATCCAGCTCTGCTCAGACCAATAATTGCAGGTATCATCATTTTCTTCCTAAATATCAATGCATCATGTCAATAAAAATAAAATAAACCCTATTACAGAACTAAGAAATAATAAATATATTACAATGTTATAATCAAAAATATTTCTCTATTGAGAGGTCAGGAATACAATAAATAATACCCTAAAACTGAGGAAACCTGTTACTTTAAGCAGAATTTCAGTATAATACCTATTGAATTATTCAAATGTAAAAAAATGGATGATTGAATTAAAATGTAAACATACAAGCAGAAATAATAATAAAATATTATATATCAGGCTCATTCCAGCACTTCAAAAATAGCAACATTAAACTAAGAGCATAGAAACCAATTTTTGTGTATATACAAATATTGTAGCAATATAATACAGAAAGAGATCAAGATAAAAGATGGAGAAACATAGTGGCAAGAAGTGTAACTACACTGACAGTAGACCAATTCAGTGTTGCAATTTTCAAAATCCAGATCATCCATTTGACAATAGACTCCATCATAAATAATTCAATAAGTCATAATTTATTACATCACTACAATATTTGCTCTACTTTCTAGCTATATCAATTAGAAAAAAACTAATTTTTTCATAGGGCATTTATAAGATGAGAAATTTTACTGCATGAATCCCGATAGAACTCTATTTATAAAATTCAAATGGAATGCAATACTTACAGGAATGTGTCTTTTATAATAAATAAAACGGTATATTTTTAAATTCAAAAATCGTTTTGAATTTTAAAATAAGAAATTTTCCCAAAATTTTGTTTTGGCGACAGTGCTGCCAATTTTAAATAAAATTTAGCTAAATATTTTTTAAACAAAATTTGCTAAAATCGTTTGCAAAAATCATGTGTCGGTGTCGTTGATGACTGGCTCTGTCTCGTCATCTGTTTCTTGTATGCCTGAAACAATAGACAATCTAAACTGACAATGCTGACTTTTTCAATTGGTTAATTTGGATTACAATATTATTGTAAAATTGAAGCGTTGGTGGTTAACAGAATTAGTAATAAATTGCAGTTAGCTTTCTTATTACTCATAACCAGTGCTGTAGTGGAGGGTAAATGGGGGTATACACTGGTAACCTCAGCTATATTCGTATAAATAGTATATATCCTCAGGTTAAATCAAAATATTATTTCATCAGAAAAAAAATAAAACGCTTTATCGGTAAACAGTATTGTAAAAACATTGCTAATATTCTTATTAATTCATTTTCCTTTTTCCAATCCACAGTATAAACATGTTTGTAAATATAGAGCCTACGATTTTGCAGAAAGAGTGTATTACCATATACCCACTGCAGTTGATGGCTACAGCACCGCATGAGCACCGCTTATGACATACATAGATAGAAATTTCGAAAGATAAATTATTCTTTCTCTTTGGTCGTCCAATCTATGGTCTACGATACAATGTTTTTTGAAGCTTCAAGCAAGAGTTTTATTGTGTTATTAGCATGTTAGTAAACCAAAAGTAAATAGAGTATTTATGGTGTAGATAAAATAAAAACACATGCAGAATTAATTAAAAATAAGATAATTCAGTGTTATGACTCAATCTCATATTTCATTTCTTATTTTAATTTCGTCTTTTATGGTTTGAAGCATTTCTAGCTTAGCATGAATTGAGTTATACATGAATTAGCATTATTTGCAGTCACTCAACCTCTCTTTTTTGATAGAATAAAGATAGAAGGAGAGGACTAGTAGTCAGATCAAATGTATGAAAAGGAATGTAGACATCGACGCCATCCACGTCTTTGAACACATACCCATAAATATATTTATGAAAGTATTGATACTGGGATTTGAAACCATGGACACCGCAACCAAAGAGGACGACGTTGACCACTCAGCTAAAGGCCAGGCAAACGATATACGATATTGAGTTATAAATGAGAAAACCGTATTATGTTATATATATTTTATATATGTCAATTTCTTTTTCAATGGTTTACATCACCTTGATAAAATAATATAGGCAAGGCTACATGAGGCATTATCATTAAATATTTGCAGAAATTCGCAAAATGGGCAAAAGGGGGGCAAAATAAATCTAGTAATAAGTAAAGAATTTCAATGGATTATGTATAAATCTATTACCATTATTTGTCATAGAATTAATGAGACAGCATGTGAATTATTATTTCTAGCAAGTGTCACCAATCAACTATTATTTAACTGAAAATTTAAAAAAATCATTTATCCATGTGACCAAAAAAATGGTGAGAAAAATTGAAAACATGTTTGATTTTTAGCTTCTGAGTGTCTGTAAATTATTTTTATTTTCTACTACGAAATAATCAAAAATAAATTTACCAATTAACTAATGAAATAGCAAAATAACTTACCATGCAAGTGTTTTTATGGGTGCAAGGCAAAAAAATCAAAACTCTGTAGTTTCATTGTTTGCAAGTTATGTTTAAATCAATAATGAATAAACGAAGAGCTTCAATATTGCATCTATCTCTTCATACAAGAATAATTGGTTTGAACTTTTTACTCCAACTTGATCTTTTGAGATAAATGACAGTTTACGTATTTGATTTTTGGTAACCAAGCCAGATTGGATTATGGGTTACATTTAGGTTAGTTAAATGCCAGCACATAATTGATTGAGAACTTATTTTTTGTTTAAAATTAGTTCTACATTCAAATAATGCTTCAAATTTAATATTGAAGTTTTTTCAAGCACCTTCAGTATTTGTTTTGTAGTATTGATTAAAATAGATCATACAAAAGTTGACTATATTTAGTCTAATCCTCATATACTACATGTCTACAAAATGTATCACATTTAATTTTCCCACAATACCAATCTGAATTGGCAACACAGTTTAAAACTGATTCTTGCACTGTCAGCAACATTAAGTAGCATAAAATTATTGATAATATTCTAAATTCAAAATAAATTAAATGCATTATTTGTACACCTTTTATGAACAGATAGATATAGAATTGATACTGCACAAAGAGGTGCAAATAATCACATTAAATATATGTTTTTTCAAACTAATATAAAATCAAAATCTTGATTATCAGACAATTGAATACCATGTACTAAGAAATAGATTTATAATAAGCGCAAGTAATAATATAAAAATTTTTTAACAGTTCCAATAGGGTTTCATATATACAATTTTAATAATTGTTTAATACTTTTGAATGAAATCAATTATAACATTTCACGAATTCAAAATTTCTCTCAATCCAATAATCAAGATTCAACTATGTAAATTACAACAATGCAAGTTGAAATATTCACTGATTTTAATAATTATTATTAATACTGGCATATTTACAGGCAAACACATAACAACTTGTCAGTCTTGACAGAACAGTCTTGTTAATGAATAAAAACATGTAAAATATAATAACATTATTTTTTCTGTTATTATATAATATAACCACATAAAAATGTAAATGTCAGTTACATAGAATTATAATATGATGAGTACTACATTTGGCTTTGGTGTTGTTTACACTATAAAAATGGAGACATTAATTCTAAATAAAATATCTTTTAGGAAGGTTACCTAAGCTGCATATTCTATCCATCAAAGAAAGCTGAAACCTTGTTATTCAATTATCTTATATTCAGGTAACTTACGATTGAGTTTTCCAATTGTCAATTTAAATCTATAAACAATAAAATAGTGATGCAAACCATTTGCTGGCAATCTGTTTGATTACATGTTCTAGCTATGAGGCCATTAACTGTTTCTTCAGTTAAATCCAGAATCTGTGTATATAACTTCTTAAATGTCAAGAAAATGCTTGACCTTTGTGACCCAAGATTAATAAAAATATGCAAATCGTAAGAAAACAACAAACCAAACCAAACCAATTTTTCAATCATTGAAAACTACTAAAAAGATTTACTAATCACAAAGCAAATTTGCGAATAAGTCTTGTGATTGCTTTTGCAACCCTCCAAATAGTGTGTTTAAGTAAAAACTGACTGTTTGACCGGGATATGAATGCAGCAATCATCGCCATCAGAGCTGAAGAGCCGCAGCCAATCGGCAAGGCCCACCTGTAGAAATCTTCGTTATAACCCTCGGACCTGTAAGCCAAAATAATGTGTCACAAAATGTATCATGAGAAAATCTGCAAGCTCACTTGTTCAAAAAATTTAAATTATATTCCTAATTAATTACTTAGTTTCACAGACTCACAGATGCTGTATCAAAACGATGATTAAGCCATTAGTAAGCTTATCAGAAAAGCTCATAGTGCCGTAGACAAAGGCTGCCGTGTTAGTTGCTGAGCCAATCAAGTCAGCTGTCAATCCTAGGCTGGTTACTAACATCACTGCACCCCCGATACCTGGTAAAAGAAAAGAAATATTGAAATGACTTATGTATTAATTTGACAGCAGAAATACAATTTTTATTTTTTTAAATTTTGTCCGTCCTCAATGTGCATCATATGACTTCCTAATGGAGGTATTTTCAACAGAAGTTTTTCTACAACGACTACTTGTCACTCAGTTGCTTTCGACGAGAGTAGGAATAAAAGAATAGAGCTAGGGCAAACCTAGTGGTAAGCTAACTGGATGAATAAAAGTTAGAAATTTAAAAAGACTTTTGGCTAATTTTCGAATCCAACATAAAAAAAATTTCACATTTATTTATTAGTTTTTAAAGAAATATAATGAAAAAAAATATTTAAGTTTATTAAAACAGAACAAATGCATAAAGATTCTATAGTCAATTGAAACAATCAGAGTTAATCATTAGAACTTTCAGAGATTTGAGAAACAATATTTGGTTTATAAAATGAAGTGCGAAATCTGTTGCTGCTTCTTTGGTAGAATAGCTGATAACCGTACCGTGGCTTCAGCATTGTTTCGGAGACGTGTAATGAGAAAATGTGCACTGCACATGCTTGAATTATGATTATTGCTTGGAATTTTTGTATAGGCATTTTAAAATGACCACTTACTACTTATGCTAAATTTCTGCAGACCACCGGTTGAGAAACACTGTTATAGATTGCCTAAAATAAAGTTGCCTCTAAATACATTTAATTACACACATGTATTTATAAATTGACTATAATTTACTAACATCTGACGTACAGTTCATAGTAATTTACTAATAAAAGACACCTGTTGAACAAAAATAAAATTCTCGCTATCGGATGACTAAAACAATCAATTACATGCTACATAAGAATGTAAAAACACAGGTGCTGTTGAGTCACATTATGATGGCAGGTATTTGTTGCTCATTAAAAAAAATATGATTCAGGTCTTTCTTTCATGCTGCGAGTGACCTATTTCAGTATCGATAACCACATAGACACTTCAGAAAATGTCCTAAGAGAATGTAAAAATTAGATTATGCATGCAACTTTTTGGCAGAAGATCGAGGTTTTGGCAACTCAAAGTTAACACAATTACAAAATATCTTGATAAGAACTCGGGATTTTTCTTGATTGTGAGATGTAAAGACTGAATCTGTACATACCTTAGAAATAAATTATACATTATACATACAAGTAGGGAAAGAACTAATTTATAATTTGAAATAGTTGAAACATGACAAGATTGAATCACTTTTGCAATCGACATATTTTTTGGTTGAGATGAGAATAAAAGATATGGGTAACGTACCAAATAGAACAGCAACAAAATAGATTTGGTAGACGACAAAGGAATCCCCGGATCCTAAGAACATCCAGAGACAACCTGCACAGCCTATCAGCGCTCCGACCGCATATGCCCCCTGTCAAAAATGAAATGAAAATAAAGTACAAAAGAAGTTGGAGATTGGAACAAATTACTGATTTTTATTTTGGGAAGTGCATAGTGCTACAATTTAGGGATAGCTGGTTCCCCTTTTAATTTTATTTCATTAGGGTAATTAGTTATTGGTGATCTAAATATATTTTTAATTTTACAGATAGATTGATATCATTATAATAGCATTTGCTTTATCAATATTGTTACTATCTAGAAATATAAATTTGGGTTAATAGCTTTGTTATAAACATTATTCTTTAATCTAAAAGCAATAAATGTTTATCACAAGTTCTCACTAAATTAAATAAGTTGAAATACACAGTATTAAAGATAAGAAAACAGGTTATGAATTTTTATTCATTCAACGTTTGGAAAGTTCTAATTTACCTTTCTACCGAGATACCAGTTCAGTGGCCGCACAATTAGACTCGCCATAAATGAGGCCAGGTACATGGTGAGTGGAATGGAAGCCAATGTCGCCCCGGGCAGACGAAGAGTGCGATGCAAATAGAGCGGGATCAGCACTTGACTCAAGTTCACAAACAGCCTTGTTCCTGTGTAAACTACACCAATCTGCAAATACCAAGAATCCAGTATTAAAAGTCGCTATATCTACATCACATACATATATTTAAAAAATACTATTGTATGTATGAGTTAAAGTGTGATTCAAGGCATACTTGTATTTTCTACCTTCCATATTTTTTCATGATGTTCCAAAAAAGAAAAACAATATTTTAGACAAGAAAACTTTATTTTAAAAATTCCTTGAATTCTTGTCATCTATATCAGCCATAATCAACCTTTTTTTTCTTCGGGCTGCATACATATGTTTGCTAAGTTATGCGGATTACAACATTATACTGATATGACAGAAAAAAATTCATATGAGGAAAAACAGTATTAAAACCCATTTGATTCGAGATTGCCGCCACTTGGTAAATCAAAAAATATTTTTTTTAACCAAAACAGATTGATACTAATCGCTTATCAGCATGCCAGCTCAAACATTAACAACAGCGTATTTCCCATTTTTCCTTGTATCTGTATCCTACTTATACCTCAAAATACAATAATGAAAAAAATAAAACTCAAAATTAACGTGTATGAGATATTTTTTTTACTATTTTAGACAAATCAGGTTTAATTTTGTGTTATAGCTGCTGTTTCTAGGTGCCAGGAATTTTCTATAAACAACGAAAAAATTTTGATACAGCGTAAGTCCTGAAATCTGTATTTCAAGATATTCAAAATTTAAAATGCAAGATTTTTTTGTTTCAGTCCGCACATAAAAGCTTGCTGAGCCGCAGGTTGAATATGGCCAATCTATATCATCTTAAATCATTTTTGCTATATGTATCATATATGGTATTTTCTTTATAATATCATAGTCGTGCAAAAGAAAGTGTCTAATTGCATTTACTGTTAAATTGGACTGAAAAACTATAAAGAACTATCAACCCACAACATCAAAAAACTGTAATAATCTCCTGTTCTTATAATATCGTAGCCATACAAGTGAAAATGACTAAGTGCATTTTTCATGGAAATGGACAATATATCTATTCGACATCTTATAAAATAATAGCTGTACGTTCAACCTATACCCGCAAATGTCAAAAAAACTAAATCAGAAATGTGAATGTAAAATGATGGGTTTTTATAGTAAAGTTCAAATGGTCTACTTAAACATTTTTCCTATTTTACACTTGGTTACTTCTCCTGTATGATGATGATATATGATAATAGTCCAGAAGCTCTTCCGAGTATATCTTCAGGATGACATAATCCATCCAAATGGAAGAAGAGACAAACAGGATTCAGGTTCCCTTGCGTGATTCATATAGCTCATATGCAAGCCAGGTTGGTGGCCGTATTTTTAATTTAAGATGTTTAATATATATAAAAAAATAAATTACCCTGTAGAAGGATGGTTTCCCCAACATAGACCGATGCGATACAACGGAGACAGGCTGTGAGCTTCCAGTCAATGAAGCATACTCGAGACCAACAGGCGGCAGAGGCTCTCGAAGGAACAGATGGAATAGTAAAGAAGTAAAGCCTCCAATAGAGACTCCGACGCTCACCACTTCCTGGAATTTTGTGATATCTGCACTGCCAATCTAGAATAAAAGTAAAATGTTTTTGTAGACAAGAAAAATTTGAATCCATATTTAGACTGATTAATTTAAAGGTTGGATTGCATGCATGCAATTCGAACCAAGATTCATTCTTAGTACACTCATAACCTTGGATTACCTCAATGTTTCAAACCATCCTGAATGAGATATATTTTATTTTTATTTCAGCACATGTAAGTGAATAGCAACCAAATTTTGGGTAACTGCTACTAATAAACTCCTGGCAATCGTTTAAAAGCGCTTAACGCTGCTGTGTTCCGGGATACACTCAGTAAAGGCTGTCAATCTGTAGCCGGTGATAGAGATTCATTCATTCATCAGTGATGAGTGATATATAGCTTGCCTTTGTAGGGGGAAGTTATAGCATATGATAAAGTTTGTTGTTGGTAGAGAATGGTTTGTGAAATTGAAAGAAAGTATTCAAATATCATTTGTGATATACTTGGAAATAGACCTTGGAGTAAGAGAAACTTCAGAAAGAACAAATGTATTTAAATGAATACCTGCTGGTTGGCTTCATCCGCCAAATGTAGAACGAGCCATGTCACCATGTATACCACTACGTTTGAAAATACTGTGAAGGAATATCTGAAACAATAAACGAACTATTTATACCATGAATTCGTTTTTTAAGATAAAAGAACTGTAAATGCATGAATTAAAAAAGCTTTAAAATACACCTATAAATATTAGGTTATAAGTCAATCCTAATATGTGTGAATCGCTTATAACCAAATTGTAAAAAATTTGAACAGTTCAAATTTGAAATATAAGAGTAAATCAGTTGTCATATTTATCTTTTTCAACATAAAAGATACTGAAGCTGAAGCTTTCACAGTTAGGATCTGTACGAATGTTATTTAAGGAAAACACCGTGTTGTGGTTGTTGGTAATCATCCATTTCAAAGCCTTTCTGGGGTCTCTAAATACTGGGATATGGAACATTGAATGTTTACTAAAAACCACAACAGGTGTCTTTCCAATAATCATACATTGCAAAACTTTTGAAAAAAATCATATAGGTATAATCTGCAAAGTTGTGCAAGTGCATAAACTTTGTAAATTAATTCACTTCAGCCTTATCTGTCCAACTGCTATTTCTTTTTAATGTCAGCGAACTGATTTTTCCATATTATGAATTCTGGAATTCATCTTTCAAAACTCTTATTGGTCATAATTGTTACACATTATCTCCATCAAGTTTCTTAGCAACAAACAAAAAATTAGTTTCATTGTACAACGTTTTATATGCCAATTAAAAAATGCGACATTTTCCAATAGATTCATTAACACCTGAACATCGTGTTACAAGATGTGTGCTTACAGAATTAACATTAACCTGAAAAAAAATAATATCTCTTTACTGAGAAACTTGGGAAAGAACGTTTTTTTTAATAAAAACAGGAGAGATACGTATTATATTATGCGCTGTAATCATCAGCTTTTATTACTCAGTATATTACAAATTTTATTAACGGTTATTCATACGTAATTGATTGATAATATTTTGTGATTATAATAAAAAATAGGCGTAGCAGAAACTGTCAAAATATTGAATTTGATACTTCTATTCCTAAAAGTATTTATAATAACAAATATTACAATTTTAACAATCATGTCACATGATCGATGCTAAGATTATGACCATGTTTTGTTCATATCATTTCATGCAGCACTGTCAGCAGAAACATAAACCATGATTTCAACAAATTTAGATTTGTTTTTACAATTTTTTATTAATTCATAATAATAGTTATGTTCTTATATGCACTTCTGAAAGTTTATATACTATGGTCAAAATTGCTTGCGACGAACAAGTGCCAAACCATTTAAAATGACTTGTGCTTTGAAGGGCAGTCTTACCTCAAATCAGTATGTCGCTGCCAAAGTGACAGACGATGGGAGGAATATTAAGTAACATATAGAAACCTAACCATTAAGTCCTATATTCTTTTTGTTTTTAACAGAAGCTTGTCATAAAATGACTTTAATTTTTAATTATATCGCAGTAAAGTTATATTTAAAATTGAACTGACTGATCAATCTGAATGATGGTGTTCGTGTCGTTCTAAATTTGCAAAAAGTTTAAAGTCAAATTTTGGTTTTCAACATTCATTTCATCATTGTTCAGAATATACTGCTAGATGTTCTTTTAGTAACATCGATGGAGTAGGCATTCAAATGTTCATTTATTTTTGTCAAGCAAATATAGATTTTCAGATATTTCAATTTTCCCATAAATGATATATTTTAGCATAATAGACCAGGTTCGGACTTTCCAAAGGATAAGATAATTCATTTAACCAGAATTCAACTTAACATAGATAAAAGATACAACACAATATGTACAAAAAATCCTATTTTTCCCAGTAGTTTCATTCAAACTACTAACTTCACATGTTTTTCATTTATACAGTTAGTATTTTTATAAATGTATTTTTAACCCTGCTATATAAATTATTTATATTTAAAACTCTAGTGTTACATATTTTAAAGAATGCAAATATTTACAATATTCATATTACTTTGTTGGCGATTCATTGTTTATAAAATGCATTAAAACATTTGTATGTATATTCTTATATCATTTACCGATTCAGAGCTTTAAACATTATTTCAAATTACTTCAGTGAACTATTGTTTTATCCATAAAAACCGCTTTATCTGACGCCTCCAATATAATTTGAAGATAAAACATTGTAAAAATTCACACATAAAAAAATGAATTAAACAGAACTTGGCTTAGAAAAATAGATAATATTACGCAAATCAGTAGAATAAAGATTAAGAATATATTCTATATCCTTATGAATGTTTGCGTTACCCGGTTGGCTATTACAATTATTAACCAATCAGCAAAAATGTGCCAAATGAATTCCTTGAGTTATTATAAGAGTTAACATAAACTACTTCCAAAATCCACCCACCACATCAGAAGACTGCCAAAAAATATTGTCTTAGTTTTCAATAACTAATAAGCACTCTAAAAATTATATAATACTATAAAGTTTATTTCTGACGTTTCTAAAAACTACCCAAAATATATTTTACGTAGTGCTCCTTACTCCAAATTTGGCACACGCGTTTCTTAAATTTTAGCTGTGACATAATTGAACAGTTGGATATAATAAGGGCCTCAGTTAAAAACATAGTCTTTAAGGTTATCAATTTTAAGCATTCATTAAGTTAATTCTAGTGGAGCGAGTGAAAGCTACAATATTTTATAACAAACCTTATGGCCGTGAGATGTGTCCTCTCATGATCATCTGCAGACAGCTCCGGAATCAGCGACAGGTGGCTAACCTGCACGGCAGCCCATCCTATTTGGAATACCACCACGAAGGAGCTATAGTAGAATAACTGCGCCCAGTGATGAGCAGATGCGCATCCAATACATGGGGAAAATATGAAAGGGAATGCACCCAGCACAAAAACGGTTCCTGAGGGATAAGAAACAATGACATATATATACATACAAATTGTGTGTCCCTTTGTGGATCACATGGCCAAAACATGTAAATGAAGAACCAACAGGAACACTTTCAAAATTTCAAAACTATTTTTAGTTTGTCTCTTTCCATAATGTAATAATATATTAGGAAATCTAGATTTTAGAAGTGTTAATAATAAAAATAATAACTTTTCAATAAAGTGTCATAATATCTAGCAATAAAATATAAATAAAACATGTTCTTTTAAGCTGTGTGGTGTTTTTCCCTTCTCCTGAACAACTGTTATGTATTCTCAGTAGTTTTGCTGTGAAAGTGACAATGTGGATATTTTTATCTTTTTAATTATAACTTGAGTCCTGTAGAAACGACAACAATAATTATTGTGAAATAATTATTGTGCAATAATTTGGCATTGTGAAAAAACTATGTAAAGTATTTTTGTCCAAAGAAACTGTGACTGTTTATTTAAAATTTTATAATCCTATTGGACAAATCTTAATCAAAGGTTAATGTTGGTTGGACACAGCCATTTATGGTTTGAAATCCTTATAATTGAATAAACATTTCAAAAAAGACACTCATCTAGCTATCCAGTCTTTGTTGTACAACCCTATATCATGTTTTGCATAATGTGTAAGATAGTTCAAAACGAATACATAGGAAAACTTTGCCATTGTTCATCTCAAGATTTTCATAAATCATTGTATATATCATTATCAAATAGTGATGCGCTATTATTTATCTATTTGTGACAAAGGTCGCAGAGAGCTCAATATTAAAGAAATTTCGCAATAGTTATCTAAGAGTTCATATTTGCATTACAACTGCTTATATACAAAACAAAGATAAATGAAGCAATATCTGAAGTTGATAATGATATATATATATATACAGTACTAGTAAAGGTCTGACATCACATTCAATGGATACAGTTCAATAAAAAAACTATTTGAAGAACGAATGAATGAAGCAATAGCACACATCATGGTCATAAAATAATAAATAAAGTTGTCAAACGAGTCTTTTATTTATTTATCATACAACAATTAGGACCACTGGATTAAGACATTTAAATCACTTTTAAGGTGTTAACTGTCAAATCTTGGTGGAAAGGCATTATATTTTAAAGATAAAACACAATTTGTTTGTACTACTCCCACATGTTTATAATTATCAGGACTAATTTTTCTCATCGCAAGTATTATCAACTGATCGGCCGTGATCATTATATGTGGAAGCAGTACCAACAAATTATGTTTTATTTTTAAGACATTTAAACATTTAGATAGAAAATTGCGCAAGATGTATTTATCATTTTGTTAATAATACTTTTGTGTTGCTATGAAGTCGGATATAAATCGCCACAGATGTATAACGACTTTCCTAATGAGCGTTCACAGTTAGCTTAGCTCAAGCTTTGGCAACCCACAAAATGTGTGCACTAGAATCAGCCTGCTGTCTGGTTGCCTCGTGAAAGACTGTCACAAGCGATCTGACTGCCATCGATTTTTAAAACCCTTTTCTTGAACATTTTTTATAATAAAGTTTAGTTTAAATAATCCATGTATCGTACGCAAAAGCAGAAATAATTACTGGGGCAGATAATTAAATAGAATCAAATTAGAAAACACAGACCTGTAGATTTCTCGTAAGAAAGAAAAAACTTCAGTAAGTGTCCATGAATAAATCGAAAACAGGTAATAGAAATAGTTGATTACTCACCGAAGAGATGCCACGTTTTTCTTCTGCCATAACCACACATTATTCCTGGCCGAGACGTATCAGAGAAGTATCCGACGAACGGCGTGGCCAGGGCATCGGCCACCTGACCGACGAGGAGAATCGCTCCAGCTTGAGTGGCATCGAATCCCAGTACAAGATGAAAGTAAACGAGGAGGTATGTGAACCACATCGATGCACACATATCGTTCAGAATGTGCCCCATGCCGTAGATGAACTGAGTCCGGATTGGGACACCACGCCGAGCGATACCGCTCTCACTATCGGCACTCGCCGTCACTTCACTATTACCTGTGCTTTCGTTGATCATGATTGATTTGGTGTCTCACTGTTTTCAATTAATTTACTTATTTATTCAATAGATGAAGATTTAATTACTACGCTAAAGTGCTAAAGTCGATGAAATCAAAATGTTACAAAATAAAATCGAGGAATAGTGACGATTAGTTAAAACATGTCCACTCCCAATATGGAGCATTTGATGGTACCACTCATGGGTTTCAAACCTAATTAACTCCTCAGTTGAGCATTCCGATTTCCAAATGGAAATCTCCATATATTTGTTTTTTTAATGCATATAAAATATTTAGCATTACAGCTAACAAAGAATCACATGTCAACAAGAGGTGTCAGCTCAACAAAACATCATTAGCAATGTCAAGAATGTATGTTAATAGAAAATAAATGGTTACATTTTATTCGCTTCCTAAACACTTTATTTATGTAATATAAAAAACATATATACAGCAGACAGGAGGGAGCTCTAATACCAGTTGGAAGTTGCTGCATTAGAAGTTTATATAGTCCAAGTTAGGAGCAGACATAGCATTAAAAAAATTAGCTCGATCCAAATCTCTGACAATGAAAATAAGTGCATTTCCTATATGATGGCCTTGATCTTGCTATTTTAGTGGAATTTTCATAAAATATAGGATGAGCCATGCAATGAACTTGGGAAAAAATTATTCGCATGACAAATTGATATAAATTTAAAAAAAATTCTTTGAAAGCGCATGAAAAATTTTTTGTCCTACGAATTATTATTTAATTTTAGATCCCATATTATAAACCTTACATTTAAAATAAATTACCATTTTTTAATCACAATTTTTATCATATTTATAATACAATTAGAGTAATGTCGGACATTTTACTTTCATTTTCGAGTCTCACTTGAATAAAGAACTGTGTGCCAGCGGCCACCAACTAACTACAACAGCAAAATGCATAGTAATTATTGTGGCATTGATATCATGCAACGAGCCATGACAAACAATCGGCATA